>CM024616.1:12450051-13742558 GCA_014182575.1 Eucalyptus decipiens
GGACTCTGATGCAGCGTCGAAAATCTCGATATGCCAGCAGCTCTTGCCTCGCTGCCGTGTCGCAATGGCAATTTTGTTGGAGCCAGGCATGGTAGCCGGAGTGAAGCAGTGGACCCCTGGAGGAGTAACCTGAGTCGGAGACAGCGGCAACCTGGAGACGTCCGTGTCTGAGGGGAACTCGAATTCGACGTGGAAAATGCTCCACCAACCGTCGTCTGCCTTCCGGTGGAAGTAGACGACGAAGTTGCTGGACCAGGACGGCCAGCTGCGGATTCTGCCCACGGCGACCCACTTCTTCAGAACCGGATTCTCGGAACACGGCGATGTTCGTATTCAGGGCGTGGAACTCCGCCCTAAGGGTGCGACTCGTAGGACGCGACCGCGATGAACTTCCCTGACTGCCAAGACAGCGGATTGTAGTCCACGGAGCCATGCAGGGTCAACCTAGCAATTTGGCTACCCTCTGAGGTCGACCGGTAAGAGCGGACCAGCCCGTGAACCGCTTGTCCGGCTCCTCGTGTGCCGAGATGAAGTAGAGCTGCCCGTTCCTGTGGACAGGCGGTCGTGGAAGAGGCTGCCGAGAGCCAAGGTTATCATGAGGACCGAGGGAGAGAACCTCCTTTGTCGCAAAGAAACATGAGCATCCATCAAAGCTCTTGAAGGAGGGAAGCGAAGAGGGACGAGAAGAGAAGAGAGGCGGAACGATAACATCCCAGAAACGATCGAGACTGAGACTATTATTTGGATGGTTCTCCTTTGAAATTTGCACTCAATAAATAGGCCCAGACATGGTAATGATCTTGATGATGCTGCACATGCTTCACTAAAAGTGGAAACGATTGGAACTTTTATTTTACAGGTGGAAGGAAGAGATGGTGCAGAGAAAGGGGAAAGGAACTGGCTTTGGCTTACATTACATTGAGCACTAGACAATGCTCTGTATATATTTATTTAGAACTCTACGTCATCAGGTCAATCTTGAGGAAACATGAAATAGAGAACTGGTCAATTGAAGGATAGTAATTTCATTTGTTTCGCTCAAATTGGATTCGACAATTAAATATCTTTTGCCCGAAAGTCATTTTTTGATTTTTATTTGAGGAGACAGTTTCTATGGCGATTTTGAATAGAAAATATCATAGATAGATAAGAGAATCGGTAACTTTACTTCAAACGGGCCAAGTGCACACAACCATTGGAATTTAATCGATGACAAAAGCGAGAATGTAAGCAATTCAAATAGAACCAAACTACACAAACATTGCCAAAATTTAATTGATGACAAGACATAACGTAAAAGATGCAACTCTAGAATTTAATTAATGACGAGGCACGCAGGATATACAATGAAAATACATGCTGGAATTGATGACATGAATCTAAAAACTACAGTTAAGAAAGATGCCGGAATTTAATCAATGACACGAATCTAAAAACTATAACTTATGTGCAAGAATCTTAAGATAATTGAAAGATAACATGGTTGTTTGTTTATGCCAAGGGAGGCCTTTGAAGAGTATGATATGCTTATTTAAAGCCTACAATCGATAGTTATCAACAAATCTTACAAACAATTACCAAATGGTTAAATCAATAGTTATATTGACTTCACTACTTTGACAGTTTTCGATTCCACTATCTTAACTGAGATTATCGTACTTTTTGTCGATTCCTTTAACTGTTGAGTCATCAAGTATCAACTATATATATATTTTATCGATGATTTTTGTTTTCGGATTAAATTTATTACTCGTCTAATAACCAAAATTGATCATTTTTTGGTATTGTGGTATTTATATTGCGGCAGGTAATTCTCTTTGCTATTCCTAGAAACAATTTTAAAGCAATGTAATCCTTGTCGGGCTAGGATTGGAAAAGAAAAGAGTGTTCAGCACCAAGAATTACATCATGCAAAATTGTTTGCTAACTTTAAGGCCCGCTTGTCACTGTCCAAACACAATTGTGCTGATAATTCATTAAATTGAAGTGCATGTGACACCAGCCCAAAACTTGAGTCCAAACATTAAGGCAAATAGCCCATATCAGGCCATGAGAATGCTTTTAATCCATAAGGCCTAACCGGTCGATTGCCTGATAAAACTATGATTACATGCCGATAGGATTGACTCATAAAGACCCATCCATGGAATGCCTGATAAACTTATCGATCATGAGTTTCAAATGGGCAAAATTTAAGCGAAGTATATGACACATGGCAACTGTCAATCGACTTGAAATATGAATGAAAGATGAAGTCTGAATCAAGAAGAATCCAATTACTCAAGAATAATCGTAGTTAAGGATTCAGGAGCGATTATTTATTATCTTTAAAATGGCGCGCAATTCTATATAGTTTGAGATACTTGCGGAAAAAAGATCATCACGCACAACAGAAGGACCCATTTATAGATACAAGTATAAAAAGAAAAAAATCCTTCAAGCTTCAAGGCATGGTGGAATAATTTACTTTTGATTTGAAGTCAAATTTGACAATTTGATTGGTCATAGATTATTCTCGATTGGAACTTTGATTATCAATTGAAATCATTGAGTTTCTAGCGAGTGCAATCTTGCACAAACCGTATGTAACACTGATAGGAATAAAGAAAATTCCCATTCTTGAAATTGATCGAGAAAGTAATCGTGTTGAGCAAAGGAGATAAACATTGAGACAGCTGTGATCAGGGGCAAACGTTACATGAATCCATATTTGCTTGACAAGGTCATCACCCTCTGGACACAGACACTTCTGAGTATACCGATATTCTGTACAATCCCACATTCCTGCTATATTTTAAAAATCAACAACAACACTATGTTGTATAATAATACGCCGTAACGTTGCTAGAGACGCACTCACTAGGAACCAAAATGCCCATCCCGACTCCTCCCACGTGCAATCCGACATGACTAGTAGGGGTGAGCATGGTCTGGGTTGGTCCGGGTCACCCCCTAACCCTAGGACCAGCCCGTACAGTGTCGATCCATCAATTTTTAGGATTGAGGACCGACTCTCTAGTGAACCTAGGACCAAAATTTGGACCGACCCAATGGGTTCGGTCCCGGTTCCAAGTCAACCGGGACCAATTGATAATTTTTTCGTCTTATTTTTATACTCCCTAAAAAGCAAACCTACAAATTCAAATTACATCCATCGACAATACGGTATTGTGCAACTAAACTATAAATACCAATACATATTTAGCAAATTTAAAGATGACACAATAATAGAAATTTAAATGCGCACTAACCGCTCATTGAGATATGGGACAAGATGGAAAGTTCTTGTAATCATCTATCTTTAATATTCATATCATATGCAAAAGTGTTTTTCTGCATTTTGATAACGTAGAATCCATTCAACAAAAAAATGAGCTTCACACCTTGTGACTAGTAAATCACCATAACAAGCTACTTGTTCTCTACTCTTCAAAAACTTCTACCATTTTGACACGAATTGAAAAGCAAAGTGCAGTTGAAATTCATTAGTAAAATATAATAAAACCATAAAAGTTTAAAATACTTAATATAAACCATGAATATATAACTTCACATCTTGTTAATTCACTTGAACTTCTATACACTGAAAACAAAACAAACACACATAATTAATACTCAACAAAAGTTTTAAATTGAAATTACTATTAATGCTATTGATAGAACATCTCAATATAATATAATATAACAGACATTTATTTAAGTTTGAATATATAAAAGAATTATAATAATATAATATAATATAATATACGGGGTTGGTCGGGGGTTGGACCGACCCAAAATCTCTTCTTAGGGACCAACACAGATGTTAGTCTGGACATTTGAGGACCAAGGACCGACCAGTCCCTTGGAACCGGACCGGGAGACTGGTAGGGTTGGGCCGATCCAGGGTCGGTCGGGTCGACCCTAGACCCTGCTCACCCTAATGACTAGGCTATGTGTGGTTTTTGTGTTCTAAGATAGTTTTAAGACATCTACTGCCTCTACATAACAAATCGCAATAAAGGTGGCTGTTGGAATAGACTTTTCTATTAAAAATTAACTTGTATTAGGGACTGAACTACAATTGCCTTTTTTTTTCATGTGATGAAAGCACCACTTATCATCGAATTTTCATCAAGTTGCTGAATATTTTGACAATACACCTCAACTTTTCTGTCCAAGGAAAAGTATTCAGATGTACATGGGACTAGTAAGCGCCATTAATCCCAACCCCAAAATCCACATAGTACGTAAAATAAAATTTAAGCCATTTATTTTCATTTTCTCTTTCTTTTCTTTATTTTCTCTATACCATATGGCGTCACCCATATTATTATCCTCTCTTCAAATATTGCAAGATATCCATAGGGGCTCCTCAAATTGCCCTCTCAAATCATCCCGTCCCAACCCTTGCCGAGTCCCCAACGTTGGATCACCGGGGCTCATAGCGTCCATTAAGTGCCCTTGCGGGTGTCCACGTTCTTGAACCCATTCCATGTCAGCCTCTTGAGCCCCTCCCATCCAACCTGCCACATATAGCTCCCCGTACGGTTTTAGGCCCCGGTTTGGGCCATGACACGGGCTCCGCTGTCACGTCGCCCAAGTTCGCCATAAACAATAGCCACTCCCCATCCCTACCAAATCTAACATTTACTACTCTTTGGTTGTTTGCACATGTTTAGAAAGTGTGTTTGCAAAGTATTGTAAAGTAATGCGTGTGTGTGCGCACGCGTGCGCGTGCGCATGTGGGCGCCAAATCTAACATTTACTACTCTTTGGTTGTTTGAGACTCTTTGGTTGTTTGCGCATGTTTAGAAAGTGTGTGTGTGTGTGTGCGCGCACGTTATGGAAATGTTTATGAATAATTTGAGAAAAATGGCGGATGGTTATATTGCGGTGAAAAGTTATATGTTTGGTGTATGAGATTGATTTCTGAAATGGATTCCTGGTATTGGAGGATGGTTTTTCATGCTCAATAGGATTTGTGAAGTTAATGATGCATTAATGGGTATGCATATAGATTTAGGATATCCTTCTAGGCCGGGCCGTCGTGTGCTTTGTAGGTAGGGACCTTAGCGGGGGAGAATCTTGGTTGCCTTATTCTTTGAAAGGGCTAGTATGAACACCTAGTGGGGGTGAATATGTATAAAAATAGATTTTTGTGAAATGCGGTAAAAATGCTTTTCTTTTAAGCGAGTCTAGTTGACTACGGATTTTTGCAGAAAGGATTTAGACTTTAACAACTATTTCAAAACACATAAGTATATCGCAATCGATAAAGTAAGGTAGTTCAGGGAAGAGAAAAATAGACACAAGATTTATAGTGGTTCGGCAGATCAACCTACGTCCCACTCTCCCACGGTGATAGCATTACGGTTGGTTTCACTACAAATCGAAGAGAATGTTACAACCTTGTGATCTCGACTTTTCAGTGAGGAGTTTCTATTGTTCTCACAAGATCACTCTCTAGAGTTTCTCACTTTCGAATACAAGTTTAAGCACTAAGTGATGAATAACAAGTGATTTGGAAGCTTCAGATTTTGGAATTCTTCTTTTACACGCTCTTTTGAATGACTTGAAGAACCTCCTTAAATACTCTTCCATGTCTTCTCGACCATTGGCACTTTCCATAGGAATTCTTCCAATCAACCTGTTGGACATAATCAATCAAGGAGATCTCGAGCCATTTGAAGATTGAGATGAAAGCCCGTCAATCCTGTTTGCCCATACAATCAGGATCTTGGTTTCCATAGGGATAAGAACGCTTTAAGTGCCAAAAGTTGGCATAAATGGACACTTAAGTGCCAAAAGTTATGAAAGGTACACTTAAGTGCCACATTCGAAGAAAGACGGATCACTTAAGTGCCATTCCATTAAAGTCCGGCCAAAGGCTGATGTGGCATTTTCGAAGCCAATTTCAGTGAACCCAAACGATGCCGTTTGCACGGCGCGTGGTCAAATAATACAAAACAGTGTCGCTTTAGGCTGGCGTGGTAAAAAAACTTAAAATTTAAATAAAATAAATTTAAAATTAGATTTAGTTAAAATATTAAAAATAATAAATTTAAAATTAAATTTAGTTAAAATATTAAAATAAATAATTTTAAAATTAAAAAATTAATTAAAAGGGCGGTGGGCGAGAGGCCACTCGGCCACCACCACCGCCTCCTCTTCCGTCGCCCAGGGCCGGCAACGGAGGGGGAGCCGGGGCCGGCGGCCTCGGCCGGCCGGTGGCGAGCACGCGAGCCCTGCGCCCAAATCCGGCCGGTCGTCGGCGGCCCTCGCTCGGCCGAGCCAAGGGCCGCCGCTGCTAGGGGTTGCCTCGATGGTGGCGGCCCTTGGCCGGTCGGGCGGGCCGCCGACCCTCGCCCTGTCTGGGGGCGAGGCTCGCACGCCCTCGTCGCCGAGGGGCGGCGACCCCGGCCCGACCCTCCCCCTCTATCGCCGGCCCTTCCCGGCGACGGCGGGAAGGCGGCGGCGTGGCTGAGGCTGCCCTCAATCACCGCCCCCCTTTTTTATTAATTTTATTAATTTTTAATATTTTAACTAAATCTAATTTTAAATTTAATTTATTTAAATTTTATATTATTTTATCACATCAGCCCAAAGCGATGTCGTTTTGCTTTATTTGTACGTTAGCGTCTGCAAAAACGGTGTCGTTTTGGGCTCGGTTCGTTGGAAAAATGCCACGTCGGCATTTTGGCCGGATTTTGGCCCGATTAGCACTTAAAAGATCCATTTTGCTCCGATTTTGGCACTTAAGTGTACGCTCGTAGCTTTTGGCAAAGTGTCCTTTTGTGCCAACTTTTGGCCTCCGGGGCCCGCGTCCCGATTTCCATAAGTAGATTCTTTCCAAATAAGTTTGCCTTCCAAAATGATTTGCTTCTTCGAAATTATTTCCAATCAAGATAACCAAGATGGTAGGTGATATTTCCAACCAGAAAGCCTGATATATCTTGTACACACAAATACCTTGAAGAAAATAATCTTGAGTTTGATTAAGTCTTCATTCTTGCATTCAATCTGAAGCTTGTCAGAGTGGGCAAACTTTTGATGTAAGATTGACTTTGACACAGAGGTCTGGGAATCTTCAGAAGAGAACTTAGATAAGTTTTATCAGCTTCAAAACATCATAGGAGTTTTCTCCAACAGTTACAAAGAGTTGTGTCGTGACCATAGTTTGATATTGAGTAAAAGATTGGTCAATGTATGGATCATCGATGTGAGTTTTGATATGAGATGGATCAACGAATGGACCTTAACGAAGTTTTTGATAGAGATTAATTAATAGACTTGACCATTGATATTTGAATCGTGATGAGGGATTTAAATGTGCATTTCTAACTATTACAAAGCTTTTTGTTGAAATGAGCAGTGATACTTGATTGGATATGTATATTAATAAGTTGGATCATAAGTTACTAATTATGCTTTACACTTACATATATGCATAGTGTTGCTCAATTTACTTAGAAGATACGTACTACTCACTAAGCATGTTGTTGCTCACTCCTCTATTCCCAAATCTTTTTAGGTCCCTCGATTAGTGACTAATAGGCGAGAGTATTGTTGACGGGGATTTTGGGAGTTGGAAAAGTGGTGGTTAGATGCTGCATCCTTCGGGTGGAAGGGACGGCCGTGTCATCCCCATCCCAACAAGGATTCTAGGTGTGACAGAAGAAACAACGAAGAAACACACAAAAATAATCCCTTTAAAATACCCAAACATTCTGAAGTTCTGAGCAGTAGTTGAAGGGAGAGCAAGAGAGGAGAACGGATATAGAGAGCCGATGGCCACTTTGCAGAGGATTGTAGGTCTCGCATTTGCGCTCCTTTAGATTGGCAACGTCATGAGTGGTGCTCCTGACTTGACTGAAACGTACGTAGCCTGGACATATATGCCTACCAAGCTGGTGATCCTTTCGCCTATAGCTTAGCGTATGTTGTTTCGGCCTTAGAGCTGACGCCCAACCGCCTAGGTTATGATTATTACATAACATCTCCTTATCCGCCCGGTGGTTGTCTATGGCCAAAGCACTGCAATCCATCACTTTTGTTCCTAAGCTGTGTCACGTGCATCGATTATGTGAAAACAGGTATGCTTAGCAATTGTCCTACTAATATGGGGGCACAATTAGTCCTCCACGATTGCTGGATGAGGTATGTATATTACTCGTTCACCGAATGATCGACCAATGGCTTGTATCAAGCTAATCGGATCTTCATTTTCTTTACTGCTAAAGCTCCATCAATAATGAAAGCCTTATGTTGCTATGTGAGAATTATGATGGGAAAGTTGGCAACATCCTCAATCATTGTAGTTGAGTTACATCTTAGAGTTTGGTCATGATCCGTTTGCTATATGTAATTTGGTGAGAGATGTGTCATCTCACGATTCCCTTCTTCTTATGTTTCCTCTACAGTATTCAAAATAAAAATTGCACCAACTTCACTATCAAGACAAAATGACATGTTTGGTTTATTTCTTTTTGTTATTACTATTTGTGTTTTTTTTTTCTTTTTTGGGGAGGGGGGATAATCTTTGGTCCTTCCACCCGAAGGATGTGGCATCTAAGCACCACTTTTCCAACTCCCAAAAATCCCCGTCAACAATGCTCTTGCTCTATTAGTCGCTAATTAAGGGACCTAAAAAGATTTGGGAAAAGAGGAGTGAGGCAACGACATGCTTAGTGAGTAGTACATATCTTCTAAGCAAATCGAGTAGTCACTATGCATATATGTAAGTGTAAAGCATAACCGGTAACTTATAATCTAACTCATTAATATACATATGAAATCAAGTATGAGTCGTTCATTTCAACAAAGCTTTGTAATGGTCAGAAATACACATTTAAATCCCCCATCACAATTCAAATATCAATGGCCAAGTCTATCGATTAATCTCTATCAAAAACTTTGTTAAGGTCCATCCGTTGATCCATCTCATATTGAAACTCACGTCGATAGTCCATGCATTGACCAATCTTTTACTCAATATCAAACTATAGTCATGACACAACGCCTTGTGACAAGGCAACCAGGATTCTCCCCTAGTAATGTCTCTACCTAAAAAGCCAACAGCTCGGCCCAGAAGGATATCCTAAGCCTGGTATACATACCCATTACGCATCACTGGGTTCACAGTCCTATTGAGCATGAAAAACCATCCTCCAATATCAGGAATCCATTTCAAAAATCAATCTCACACACATAGACACACATAGGCACACACACAGGCACACACAAGCACGCACACGCACACACACACACACACCCACACCCACATTACTTTACAATACTTTGCAAACACACTTTTAAACATGCGCAAACAACTAAAGAGTAGTAAATGTTAGATTTGGCTTTTATGCAACAAATGTCATTTCGTAATTTGTATTTATATATAATACCCATCTTTATTGGAACATGAGTTTTACAAATTCAAATAGGATATAGTATCACTCACCTCGATATGCCCCAAACTAAATGACAAGGCTCACTTGATCCAACGAACTCACATTCCTATCATATAAGCGATAAATAGCATCAAAACCAAGTAAATGCTATCTTAGTTATGGCTCAGCTAAGCTAAGCTTAAACGCTAACAAAATAACTCCCATGCATTAACAAATTGCTCACTCGAAGCGATTATTCAAACCTAAACACAAAAAGAACTGCCCGTAAAACCTAAAATCCCGTTTCGACAAAACCATTGCTCTAAAATGGTTCTCGACTAACCCACGACTCCACAACACCATAAACCTCAATTTCCATGAAATCTCGAAGCTCCACAACTCAAAAATTGGATTCCGCGGCTCGATTATCCCAAAATTCCAAATTCAAGCCAAAAACCCAAGAAATACTTCGATTAGATGAACAAGGAGCGTTGACATTTACCGGGTGTCTTGCTACATAATCGAGTCGGCTTGGCAAGGCCCGAAAGGTGTGCATATGAGAAACCCCCTTCCTCTTCTTCCCCTTCTTTTCTTACTTTTCTCTTTTTTCTTTCTATTCTACTAGCTCTCATCCTGCTAAAGCATCCATTTATCCTCTGCTTTATTGACTTTTCAACCTTATTTTCCTTCTTTTTTTCCTATGGGCCCAACTTTTGAAAACTAAAAAATATTACATCTTCTACCATGACTAATTGTGTCTGATTCAAGTACTTATCCTGTTGCAAAATACTTTGGTTGGACAAAGTCTACAGGCCAAGAGCTTGTAAAATAGAAAGGAAATAGAGGAAACGAAGACAACAAGGGAAATAAAGAAGAAGAAAGGGAAAAGAGGAATGGGGTTTCTCATGTGCATGCCTTTGAGATCTCGCCTAGCCGACTCGACCATGCAACACGAGTGCCCGGTAAGTGTTCACACTCCTTATTCGTGCAATCGAAGTTTTTCGCAGTAGGGTGAGTACTCGAATCAGACACAATCAATCATTGTAGAAGAAGTAACATTTTGTCTTTTCAAAGGCGGGGCCTAGAGGAAAAAAAAAAGGGAAAAAAAGTCAAAAACTAAATAAAGAAGAGGATAAGTAGATGATTTAGCAGGCTGAGAGCTCGTAGAATGGAAAAGAAATAGAGGAAATCAAGTAAATAAAGGAAAGAAAGAAGAAGAAAGGGGAAGAAGAAGAAGAAGGGGTTTCTCATGTGCATTCACTTATCATCTTCTTTATTGACTTTTCAACCTTATTTTCCTTCTTTTTTCTATGGGCCCCACCTTTGAAAAGTCAAAATATCCCATCTTCTACTGAGGTTAACTATTGTTTGATTCGAGTACTTATGCTATTGAAAATACTCCGATTGGACGAACGAAGAGCGTGGACACTTACCTAGTGTTGTGATACGTAGTCGAGCAGGCTTGGTGAGATCCCAAAGGCATGCATATGAGAAACTCCTTCCTCTTCTTCCCCTTTCTTTTTCCTTCTTTCCCTTCTTTTCTTCATTTCCTCTTTTTCCTTTCTATTGCAGAGCTCTTGGCCTGCTGAAGCATCCACTTATCCTCTTCTTTATTAACTTTTCAGCCTTTTTTTTTATGGGCCGCACCTTTTCAAAGTCAAAATCTTACATCTCCTACTATGATTAATCATGTGTGATTCAAGTGCTTATCTTATTGCAAAAAACTTCAATTGGATGAACGAGGAGCGTGGACACTTACTCGGTATTGTGTTACGTAATCAAATCGGCTTGATGAGGTCCCAAAGGCATGCATATGAGAAAACTCATTCCTCTTCTTTCACTTCCCTTCTTCTTTCTTTCCCTTCTTTTCTTCATTTCCTTTATTTCCTTTCTATTGCACAAGCTCTTGGCCTGTTGAAGCATCCACTTATCCTCTTCTTTATTGACTTTTTAGCCCCTCCCTTTTTTTTTTTTTTGTGGGCCGCACCTTTTCAAAGTCAAAATCTTACATCTCCTACTATGATTAATCGTGTGTGATTCAAGTGCTTATCTTATTGCAAAATACTTGATTGGATGAACGAGAAGTGTGGACACTTACCCGGTATTGTGTTACGTAATCGAATCAGCTTGGCGAGGTTCCAAAGGTGTGCATATGAGAAAACCCATCCCTCTTCTTTCCCTTCCTTCTTCTTTCTTTCCCTTCTTTTCTTCATTTCCTCTCTTTCCTTTCTTTTCTGTGAGCTCTCTTCATGCTAAAGCATCCACTTATCCTCTACTTTATTGACTTTTCAACCTTATTTTGCTTTTTCTATGTGGGCCCTACCTTTGAAAAATCAACATTTTACATCTTCTACAGCGATTAATCATGTATGATACGAGTACTTATTCCATTGCAAAATACTTCGATTGGACGAATGATGAGCGTGGACACTTACCGCGTGTTGTGTTACGTAGTCGAGTCGGCTTGGCCAGGTCCTAAAGGCATGCACATTCGAAACCCTTTCATCCTCTTCCCCTTTCTTTTTCTTTATTTCCTTTATTTCCTTACTTTCCTCTCTTTCTTTTCTATTCTACTAGCTCTCATCCACTCGAGCATGCACTTATCCTCCTTTTTATTGACATTTCAACCTTATTTTCATTTTTTTTCTAGGGCCCCACTTTTGAAATGTCCAAATATTACATCTCATAAAATGATTAATTATGCTCGATTCGAGTACTTATCCTATTGCAAAATACTTCGATTGGACGAACGAGGAGTGTAGACACTTACTAGGCACGTGGTGAGAGTCCTAGTAGTATCCTCCCACTGCTTATGAGCTTACATGGTGTCATGTTACGTAGTTGAGTCGGCTTGGCGAGGCCCTAAAGGTGTGCACATGGGAAATCTCTTTCTTCTTCCCCTTTGTTCTTGTTTCTTTCCCTGCTTTTTTTCCTTTCCTCTTTTTCCCTTATATTCTACGAGCTCTCAGCTTGCTGAAGCATCCCCTTATCCTCTTCTTTATTGACTTTTCAACCTAATTTTCCTTTTTTCCGTGTGGGCCACACCTTTGAAATGTCAAAATATTACATCATCAACAATGATCAATTATGCCTGATTTGAGTACTTATCCTATTGCAAGATCCTTTTGACCAATTCTATCATAATGTTTTTACCTGGGATCACTGCTTGAAACAATGAAATGTTGGATATGCATTCTTGATTTGTTCATTCTTTCCAAATATTCGTCTTGGCTTCTACCTCTTTGTCTTATTTGGAGTGATTATATTATTCAAATTGAAATACTATTTTTGCCACAAAATTTAGTTAATAACTACCGATGTTGCATGGGAATGTAAATTGTCAATGCGCGGCTTTGTAATATACTCAAGGCCGTTTCCCTATCGACGACGAAACTTATTCTCCATTATCCATTTCTAAAGCATTATTCATGCATGTATCTCCCTAAAAGTTTTGAGGACATGATGCAAATATGTCTTTCGATTACGTGTGAAGAGTTCGTGAACATAAGAGTTCAATTCGTACCGGATTTGTTTTACTTCATCTAACTCGATTGCTGAAAATATGTGGCGTTGAGAACTGTAGTTTTTACCAAGTGGATAGTGAACACACAGAAGAAGAAATATGAAAGACAATTTTTACAGGATACGGTTTGACTTGGCCACAATTCTCAAAATCACAAAGATGTGGCCCAAGAATATGTAGCTGTGGAAATAGCAATTCCATCATAATCAGTCCCTACTGACAAAATACACTAAGCTACACAAAATTCATTCTTCATGAGTTGGATTGTTACTTTTCTCTCCAAGATAATTGCTAGCCGCACAAAGAAGCTATTTGTTACCTATTAAAAATATGTCACGAGTTTGACCCCTTGACAAAACCCAACCTCAGATGAATTGTTATTTCTAGATGCCTGAATGTATGCAGTGGAAATCCAAATATCCTTTGTGTAACATCTTGAAATTCCAGTTCTGTTTTCAATTGAATGAATCAGGCTTTTATCGACGCGCTTATAGTTCTATTCTCTGAGCTTATCACTCACGAGATAACTAGTCTATCAGAGGAAGCCGTTAAGGGATTATAATTCAAGAGACTTGAGAATTTTACCAAGAATCGACTGCTTGACCGTGCTAGTCTGCAAGGGTCATCACGACACAGTTAAAAATCGATTAGAGATCGGAGATAGGTCAACTCGACTGAGCCATGTGATTAAGCGTGGGTGATTTTACCTAATTGTAAAATTCTCGTCGATCGGCACTAAATCGATTTTTCTATCGTTTTGGTATCCCGTGCCCGTATTTGAAACCTCGAGATTTTCACGATAATTGAGAGTCGCCAATGTGTCGAAGATGTATAATGTGACTCGAAGGCGAATAGTTATGTTGCGGCGAAAAGTTATTTGTTTCGTTTATGAAATTGATTTTTGCTTTGGATTTCTAGTATTGGAGGGTGGTTGTTTATGCTCAATTCTAGGCTGAGCTATCGGCTTTGTAGGTGGAGACCTTATCAAGGCGAAATCTTGGCCGTCTTGTGACAAGGCATTGTGTCGTGACCATAGTTTGATATTGAGCAAAAGAGTGGTCGATGGACAGACCATCGACGTAAGTTTTGATATGATATAAATCAATGGATGGATCATTGACATAATTTTCGATAGAGATTAATAAATGGACTTGACCATTAATATGTGAATCGTGATGGTGGATTTAAATGTGTATTTCGACTTGTACAGAGTTTTGTTGAAATGAATGACTCGTACTTGATTTGGTATGTATATTAATGAGTTGGATTGTGAGTTACTGGTTACGCTCTATACTCACATATTTGTTTAGTGACTACTCAATCTGGTTAGAAGATACATACTACTCATTGAGCTTGTGGTTACTCACCCCACTATTTCCAATTCTTTCTAGGTCCCTTGATTAGTGACTAATAGAGCGAGAGCATTGTTGACGGGGATTTTTAGGAGTTAGAAAAGTGGTGGTTGGTGGCCACGTCGGAAAGGACGGCCGTGTCATTCCCATCCCAACAAGGATTCGGGGTGTGATAGAAGAAACGGCAAAGAAACATACGAAAAGAATCCCTGTAGTTACACAAACATTTTGAAGTTTTGAGCAGCAGTTGAAGAGAGAGCAAGAGAAGAGAACAGATAGAGAGATAATGGCCACTTCACAGAGGATTGTAGGTCTCACGTTTGTGCTCCTTTGGATTGGCAATGTCGCGAGTGGCGCTCCCAACACGAGTGAAACGTTCTTAGCCTGTAACCTAGCTACGTACCAATACATCGATGCTTTCGCCTTTAGCTTAACATGGCTTCTTTCGACCTTAGAAGACGGGACACCCTCCTAGCCAAATTATGATTATTACGCAATTTCTCCTTACTAAGGGGTGGTTTCTTGTGGCCATACAACCTGCAATCCGGTGCTTTCCTTTGACGACTGCTCCATGTGCCTCTTTTATGCGCACGGGCATGTGCTTGACGAGTGTCATATGAGCATTGGGGCACGATTAGAGCTCCAAGATTGCAAGGTGAGATATGAACAATTCTTGTTCACCAATTGATTGATCAGTGGCTCGTATCAAGCTAATCAGATCTTCATTTTCTTTTTGCTAAAGCTCCATCAATAACGAAAGTCTAATGTTGCCATGTGAGAATTATGACGGAAAGTTGGCAACATCCTCAATCATTGTAGTTGAGTTACATCTTAAAGTTTGGTCATGATCAGTTTTCTATATCTAATTTGCTGAAAGGCGTGTGCCCTTGCGATTCCCTTCTTCTTATGTTATGTCTATAGTGTTCGGAAAAAAAAAATTCCACTAACTTTGCTATCAAGAAATGAGGACATATTTGGTTTACTTCTTTTTATTTAAAACTATTTTGGGGGGGTAAACCCGGTTTTTCTTCCATTATTTGCAGAAATACTAGAGAAGCAAGTCACGACATCATTTATGATGTCAAAAATTACCTCACCAAGGACACGTTTATTTCATAAAAAATGAATGCTATGAAAAACATTTTCTTAAAAAAGTCCCTTGAAGTGATTGCTCGATGATTTATATGTACATATTTTTGTGAATGATGAAAATATTTTGCGTTTCACTCATTTTTGTTAGCAACACGAGGGATCATTTCTAGGAAGATGTTTTCAAATGAATCATTTTCTGCGAAATAACCGGAGTATGAATAACTCCATATCAATTCAAACCACACCAACCCTTTTGGAATTTAATGGCCATCTAATAATTTTTTTTTTTATTGTCCTTAGTCATTTGATATCAAGACAAAATGGGAAATATTCCTCAATTTGGACTCTAATATCGCAAAGGATATCTAGATTTCCACCGCATACATTCGGACATCCGAAATAACAATTCATCTTAGGTCGGAGTCTTGTTCAAGGGGTGAAACTCGAGACATATTTTCAACAGGTAACAAGCGGCTTCTTTGTGCGGCTAGCAATTATCTTGAAGGAAAAGTAACAATTCAACTCATGAAGAATGGATTCTGCGTAGTTTAGTGTATTTTGTTGGTGAGGACTGCTTATGATGGAATTGCTATTTCCTTGGCTTTGTAATTTTGAGAATTGTGGCCAAGTCAAATTGTGTTTCGTAAAAATTGTCTCTCCTATTCCTTCTTCTGTGAATTCATTGTTCATCGGTAAAAACTATAGTTCTCGGTACCACAAATTTTCAACAATCGCATTAGATGAAGGAAAACAAATCCAGCCCGAATTGAACTGCCTATGTTCATGAACTCTTCACATAGAAATTAAGGAGCCATTTGCTTGCATGTCCTCAAAACTTTTTGAGGAGATACATGCATGAATAATGCTTTAGAAACCGATCATGGGGGGTAAGCTTCGTCATCGATAGGTAAATAGCCTGGAGTATGTTATAAAGCCGCACATTGACCATTTACATTCCCATGCAACATCAAAAGTTATCAACTAAATTGCATGGCAAAAATATCATTTCAATTTGAATAATAGAATCAATCCATAGAAGGCGACATTAAGGTAGAAGTCAAGATGATTGTTTCGAAAGAATGAACAAATGGAGAATGCATATCCACAGAAAAAAGGGAAAATAAGGGTTGAAAAGTTGATAAAGAGGATGATAAGTGGATGCTTCAGTAGGCTGAGAGCTCGTAGAATAGAAAGGAAAGAGTGGAAATGAAGAAAAGAAGGGAAAGAAATAAGAAGAAAGGGGAAGAAGAGGAAGGGACTTTCTCATGTGCACGCCTTTAGGACCTTGCCAAGCCGACTTGATAATGTAAACCAACACCCGATAAGTGACCATGCTCCTCGTTTGTTGAATCAAAGTATTTTGCAAAAGGATGAGTGCTCGAATCAAAAACAGATAATCATTGTAGAAGATGTAATACTTTGACTTTTCAAAGATGGGGCCCCAGAAATAAAAATGGAAAATAAGAATGAAAAGTGAATAAAGAAGAGGATAAGTGGATGCTTCAGCAGGTTGACTTGATTACGTAACACAATACCCTGTAAGTGCTCACGCTCCTCGTTTGTCCAATCGAAGTATTTTGCAACAAGATGAGTACTCGAATCAGACACAATTAATCATTGTAGATGTGACACCCCAAACCCTTCGCAGGTCGTCACCAGCGCCGATGTTACACCTTAATTACCTTTCTTTCTTTTGAAGAAGTGTCCTGATTCGCAGACACTTTTTTTTTTTTTAACACTCGATCCCAACGCGACTCATTAGCGGAAGCAAATTAAAATATCACCGTCTCTCCCCCTACCAACCATGATACAAATACACACCACTAATTCGTCATCATTTTATAAGCAAGCTTCGACACTTTACTTACATACATAAATAACAAGATGGGATTCCCTTCGGGTCGGTACAACAAAAAGGAAAAGCTAGGACTCAGCCACGTTCAGCCTAAAACCTCAAAAAAACCCTCGACCCTCAACATCATACGAGCACAAACCCCCATCGAAAGTGTCGGCTATCTACATCAAAAAGATCCGGCTCCTACTCATCGCGCGTAGGTCTCACACCCAACCCGGTGCATCAGGCGGTGGCGGCGGCAACATCCCTCGCATAGCTCCATCCCGACGAACGTGCACGAAATGAACTCTGAATGACGGGGCCCCAGAGGAGGCCTATGTCGTACATCACTAGATAGCGTACTCGAATAAAAGTCAGTCCGGGAACAGAGGGATAGTCTATCTCGGCACACTCGACCTCTACATCGGATGGTAGACCATAAAACACCCCCCGCGTGACGACAGGAAGCGGCATACTGCTAATCTGAAATGTTATTCCCCAAAAGGGGTGAGTACAACCACTCAGTAGATAGGGAAATCCAATAACAACTCAATGCATCATGCATATCATCATACATTACAGGCATTACTTACCTTGAAGTCATGCGCATACTATTATGTATCATCATATCATACATATCATCATCATCATGACATCATTACATCACACATGTCATCATCATCATGCATACCATCATGCCATATCATATATCATAATCATGATCGTCATCATCATCATCATATCATATATCATTATCATCATCATCATATCATATATCATTATCATCATCATGTATTTCATCATGCATATCATACCATGGGTGATCATCATATCACATCACATATCATCATCATATCATATATCATTATCATCATCATGCATTTCATCATGCATATCATACCATGGGTGATCATCATATCACATCACATATCATCATCATCATGCATATAATATCATGCATATCATGTCATGATTTAATTTTCCACTTTTGGATTTCAATCTTGATCACCACATCACCCGTTTCTCAATTCATCAATTTTTATCATCCCCTCGGGCAAAGACCTTCGAGGCTTCCGGCATTCAGCCTCCTAGGCCACCGGGCATCCGGCCCCCCACATTCCAGGCATCTCGCATCTCAACTAGCATCACGAGGCATTCCCTTCGGGCAGAAACCTCCGACAGGGCTTTCGGCTTTTACCCTTCTAGCCAGGCATCTCGCACCCCAATCCTGGCATCGCGAGGCATTCCCTTCGTGCAAAGACCTCCGACAGGGCTTCCGGCCCCCCCACATTCCGGGCATCTGGAATCTCCCAGGGAATCCGGCAATGCATCTCTGTACATTCCGGCCTCATCCTCCACCACAACCACTTACTCACTTATCATTATTCACATTTATCATCATTTTGATCTCATTATTACATGGCATATGATTCACACATGCATCACAATTCATGGTCATACATACACCAATGTCTTATCATACATGTAACAATGCATAATTATTTATTAATAAATTCAATGGAATTTATGGCCAATAAAATAATCCCTTTTATTTTATTATTATTTTTATTTAATTTTATTATCATATTTATTTATTTTCATAAATAAATATTAAATTCAATATCTATAATTTCCCAAAATCATAAAATTCAAATAATCATTAAACAAACCAATAGGATGACAATTTCATGCAAAATTCACGGCCAAATTGAATTTCACACAATTTCACAATTTCCACAAAATAGCACATAATATTCGGATAATAACCAGAATGCGCAGTTTCTAAATAAATTCGATTCAAATATTCATAAGACCTCCAAAAATTACGAAAGTTTACAGAGTGATAGCCAAGACATTTTCGTGCAACTTTCATGAAGAACTCCAAGTCAGATTCCTTATAGATTATTTTATTCAACCTCACGAAGCTTCTGGACCCATTTCCGCATCGTCCAGTGTACACATCTCCGAAATATTGAGATTTAACCTACCTATTCTCTTTCGTTTTCTCTGAAATTTGGATATGTTATGAATCAAGATATCCTTTACAAGTTTTATGAAGGGATCTAGGTCAAATAACCAAATTATGATCACCATTTAGGTCCTTGAAGTCTCGGGTGTCTCGGAACACATCACCAGAATCATCGTCTCCAAGATCTAGCCGATTTACTAGGCTATACTGGTTCATTTCTCTTCAAATTTGAGTATGTTGTATTTTAAGGTGTCCCCTACAACTTTCATGGAGACATCAAAGTGAGATCTTCAACAAAAACCAACATGCAATCAAGAATCCAGCAAGAGGTCGGTAAAAACTTCACGGATCTGGGGTCTCCGTAGAATATGACTTTAACCCCTCATATCTCCATCATTTTCCACGAAATTTTATTATGTTATAGTACAAGATGTTAGCTACAACTTTCGTGAAGACATCAAAGCCAAAATCAGACTCCAAACACATATGCAAGCTCAAACAATTTTCTGACTCACATGATCCGAACGAAAACAGTCACACTACTCACACACCACACATCCAAGCTTCGGTTTTTGACATCCAACACTCAAAATTTCAACATGCAAACAACATACAAGCATGCAATAGAAGCTTGAGGACTCCCACTTGCCTCTAGGACGAACGAACGACGACGTACGGCGGCGAACACGGCGGCGCACGGTGGCTCCTCCTCGGCTCTGCCTCCTCTCCCTCTCGGCCTCTCCCTCTCTCTCGCGATTTGTCTCTCTCTCTCACCCTCTCTCTTGGCCGAATGGAGTAAACCGGCCACTCTCCTATCTCTCTCTCTTTTTATTTCCCCATCTTCTCATGATTAGCAATCATGAGATTGCCTACAAACCAACCAATGCATGGCCTTCCCCTTTGCCACTTGTCTCATTGGATTTTTTTTTTTTAAATTTGATTTGGGCTTTGGAGTTGGACCATCCGGCCACTTCTCCTTGGGTTGGTCGACAGCCCCCTTGTGGGCTTCAATGGGCCGACTAGCTTGGCCCACCAAGCTTAGGCCAATGGGTCTAAGGCCCATTCGAAAATTAACCCCTTTTTCCCTTCTTCTTTTTTTAATTCCTTTCTATAATTATTTCCAAATTCAAATTTTATCTTGGCCAAAGTCTTGGGACACTTTGTTCATTAAGATTTAATTTATAAGGCACATGGCCAAGCATAAATTATTAATCCATCAAATCTAAATTCTCACAATCATATGCATAATTCATCTAAATAAAAAGACTAATGGCTAAAACATAAGCCAAGGGAAATTTAACACCTAACTAGAGACTTTTACTCACCTTATGACTTGTCATTAAATTTTGGGATGCCACAGTAGAAGATGTAATATTTTGACGTTTTCAATGGTGGGGCTAATAGAAAAAAGGAAAATAAAGTTGAAAAGTGAATAAAGAAGAGGATAAGTGGATGCTTTAGCAGGTTGAGAGCTTGTAAATAGAAAGGGAAAAGAGGAAATGAAGAAAAGAAGGAAATAAAGAAGAAGAAAGGGAAGAAGAGAAAGGGAATTTCTCATGTGCCGCCTTTGGGATCTTGCCAAGCCGACTTGACAACGTAACCCAACACTCGGTAAGTGTCCACGCTCCTCATTTGTCCAATCAAAGTATTTTGCAAAAGGATAAGTACTTGAATGTGACACAATTAATTATTATAGAAGATGTAATTTTTTGACTTTTCAAAGATGGAGACCCAAAAAAAAATGGAAAATAAGTATGAAAAGTGAATAAAGAAGAGGATAAGTGGATGCTTCAAGAGGCTGACTTGACTATGTACCTCAACAACCTATAAGTGCTCACGCTATTCGTCCGTCCAATCAAAGTATTTTGCAATAGGGTAAGTACTTGAATTAGACACAATTAATCATTGCAGAAGATGCAATATTTTGACTTTTTAAAGGTTGGGCCTAATGAGAAAAGGAAAATAAGTTTCAAAAGTCAATAATGAAGAAGATAAGTGGATGCGTTGAGCTCGTAGAATAGAAGGGAAGGAGAGGAAAGGAGGAAAAGAAGGGAAAGAGAGAAGAAGAAAGGAGAAGAAGAGGAATGGGGTTTCTCATGTGCATGCCTTTGGGACCTTGCTAAGCCAACTCGATTACGTAACACAACCTGGTAATTGTCCATGCTCCTCGTTCGTCCAATTGAAATATTTTGCGAAAGAGTAAGTACTCAAATTAGACGCAATTAATCATTGTAGAGGACGATATATTTTGACATTTCAAAGGTTGGGCTCCTAGAAAAAAAATGGAAAATATGGATGAAAAGTGAATAAAGAAGAGGATAAGTGGACGCCTTAGTTGGTCGACTCGACTACGTAACACAACACCCAGTAAGTGCTCACACTCCTCGCTCATCAAATCGAAGTATTTTGCAATGGGATGAGTACTCGAATCAGACATAGTTAATCATTGCAAAAGATGTAATATTTTTACTTTTTAAAGGTGAGGCCCACAAAAAAAAAAAAAACGAAAATAAGTTTGAAATGTCAAAAAAGAAGAAAATAAGTGGATGCGTCAGCGGGCCGTGAGCTCTTAGAATAGAAGGGAAAGAGAGGAAAGGAAGAAAAGAAGGGAAAGAGAGAAGAAGAAAGGGGGTTCTCATGTGCACGCCTTCGAGATCTCACCAAACCGACTCAACTATGTAACACGACACTCGACAAGTGTCCATGCTCCTCATTCGTCCATTCGAAGTAGTTAAAAACAAGATAAGCACTCAAATCAGACATAATCAATCATTGTAGAAGATGTAATATTTTGACTTTTCAAAGGTGGGGCCCACAAAAAAGAGAGGAAGGAAAAAATAAGGATGAAAAGTGAATAAAGAAGAGGATAGGTGGTTGCTCCCGCAGGCCGGCTTGACTACGTAACACAACACTTGGTAAGTGCTCACGCTCCTTGTTCATCCAATTGAAGTATTTTGTAGTAGGATAAGTACTCGAATCAAACACAATTAATCATTGTAGAAGATGTAATATTCTGACTTTTTAAAGGTGGGGCCAACAGAAAAAAAAAAAGAAAAAAAAAAAAGGAAAATAAGTTTGAAAGTCAATAAAGAAGAGGATAAGTGAATGCTTCAACAGGCTAGCAAGCTGAGAACTCGTAGAATAGAAGGGAAAGGGAGGAAAGGAAAAAATAAGGGAAAGAGAGAAGAAGAAAGGGGAAGAAGAGGAAGGGGATTTCTCATGCACACGCATTCGAGACCTTGCCAAGCCAACTTGACTGCGTAATGCAAGACCCGGTAAGTGTCCATGCTCCCCGTTCGTCCAATCAAAGTATTTTGCAATAAGATAAGTACTCGAATAAGATATAATTAATCATTGTAGAAGGTGTATTATTTTGACTTTTCAAAGATGGGGCCCACATTAAAAAAAAAAAAAAAAAAAGAAGGAAAGTACAATTGAAAAGTCAATAAAGAAAAGGATAAATGGATGCAATAGCAAGCCAAGAGCTCGTGGAATAGAAAGGAAAGAGAAGAGAGGAAGAAAAGAAGGGAAAGAAAGGAGAAGAAATGGGAAGAAGAGGAAGGGAGTTTCTCATGTGCACACCTTTGGAACTTTGCAAAACCGACTTGACTACATAACACAACACTTGGTAAGTGTCCACACTACTCGTTCTTCCAATCAAAATATTTTTCGAGTTTATGGCCCAAATTCGAAATTTTGGAAAAATCGAGCCCTAAAGTTCGGATTTTCAGCTGTGAAACTTCAAAATTTCATGGAAATGGAGGTTTATGGTGTAGTGAGGCTACGGGGTTAGTCAAGAACAGTTTTAGAGCAATGGTTTTGTTGGAGCGAGATTTTAGAGTTGTATGGGCAAGTTACATATTGTGTTTAGGTTTGGATAATTGCTTTGAGTGATCGATTTGTTAACGCGTAAGAGTTATTTTATTAGCATTTGAGCCTAGTTTAGCTTAGTCGTAGTTGAGATAGCATTTTACTTGGTGTTGATGCTATTTATCGCTTCTATGATAGGAACGCAAGTTCGTTGGATTGAATAAGCCTTTATTAAGTTTGGGGCTTATCCAAGCGAGTAATATTATATTTGAATTTGTAAAACTCATGTTCCGAGACTGCCACGAATCATATATAGTACGAATTTCGAAATGACATATTTGGGGCATAAAAGCCGGATCGAGCATTTACTACTCTTTGGTGGTTTGCGGATGTTTAGAAAGTGTGTTTGCAAAATATTGTAAAGAAATATATATATATATATATATTTATGTGTGTGCGCGCATGACTACTTTGCAACTCGTTTACGGAAATGTTTATGAATGATTTGAGAAATGGCGGATGGTTATGTTGCAGCAAAAAGTTATTTGTTTCGTTTATGAAATTGATTTTTGGATTGGATTTCTAGTATTGGGGGTGGTTGTTTATGCTCAATAGGATTGTGAACCCTGCGGATGTTTAAGGGGTATGCATACTAGGTTAATGATATCCTTCTGGGCTGAGCTACCAACTTTGTAGGTAGAGACCTTACCAAGGCGGAATTTTGGCCGTCTTGTGACAAGGTGTTATGTTGTGACCATAGTTTGATATTGAGCAAACAAGTGGTCGATGGACAGACCATCGACGTAAGTTTCGTTATGATATAGATCAATGGATGGACCATTAATGTAGTTTTTGATAGAGATTAATACATGAACTTGACCATTAATATGTGAATCGTGATGGTGGATTTAAATGTGTATTTCTGACTTGTACAGAGCTTTGTTGAAATGAACGACTCGTACTTGATTTGATATGTATATTAATTAGTTGGATTGTGAGTTACTGGTTACACTCTATACTTACATAAATGTTTAGTGATTGCTCGATCTGGTTAGAAGATACGTACTACTCATTGAGCTTGTGGTTACTCACCCCTTTATTTTCAAATCTTTCAGGTACCTCGATTAGCGACTAATAGAGCGAGAGCATTGTTGACGGGGATTTGTAGGAGTTGGAAAAGTGGTGGTTGGAGGCCACGTCAGAAGGACAACTGTGTCATTCCCATCCCAACAAGGATTCGAGGTGTGATAGAAGAAACGGCAAAGAAACATACAAAAAAATCCTTTAAATGCACAAACATTCTGAAGTTTTGAGCAGCGGTTGAAGAGAGAGCAAAGAAGAGAACAGACATAGAGAGTTAATGGCCACTTCACAAAGGATTGTAGGTCTCACGTTTGTGCTCGTTTGGATTGGCAACGTCACGAGTGGCGCTCCCGACACGAGCGAAACATTCAGAGCCTGTAACCCAGCTACGTACCAAAACAGCGATGCTTTCGCCTCTAACTTAACGTGGCTTCTTTCGATCTTAGAAAGGATTTGTACATAATGTCCCTAATCAAGAGGCAGTTGCCTATGGCCACGTGGCTTGCAATCTAGTGCTTTCCCTTGACGACTGCTTCTTGTGCCTCTCTTATGCAAACAGACAAGTGCTTGCAGAGTGTCCTATGAGCATCGGGGTGCGATTAGAGCTCCAAGATTGCAAGGTGAGGTATGAACAATACTTGTTCACCGACTGATCGACCAACGGCTCGTATCAAGTTAATCGAATCTTCATTTTCTTTATGCTAAAGCTCCATCAATAACGAAAGTCTAATGTTGCCATGTGAGAATTATGATGGAAAGTTGGCAACATCCTCAATCATTGTAGTTGAGTTACATCTTAATGTTTGGTGATGATCGGTTTGCTATTTGTAATTTGGTGAAATGCGTGTGCCCTTGCGATTCCTTTCTTCTCATGTTATGTCTACAGTGTTCGAAAAAAAAAATTCCACCAACTTTGCTATCAAGAAATGAGGATATATTTGGTTTACTTCTTTTTGTTATTATTATTTTTTTGGGGGTAAACCCGGTTTTTCTTCAATATTTGCAAAAATACTAGAGAAGTAAGTCACGACATCATTTATGATGTCAAAAATCTCCTCACAAAGAAAATGTGAGGAAATTTCAAGGGACTATTTTTTAAGAAAATGTTTTACATAGCATTCATTTTTGCTGAAATAAACGCGCCCTTGGTGAGGAAATTTTTGACATCATAAATGATGTCGTGACTTACTTCTCTAGTATTTCTGCAAATATTGGAAGAAAAACCGGAGTTTACCCCCAAAAAATAATAATAACAAAAAGAAGTAAACCAAATATGTCCTCATTTCTTGATACCAAAGTTGGTGGAATTTTTTTTTTTTTTTTTAGAACACTGTAGACATAACATGAGAAGAAAGGAATCACAAGGGCACACGCCTTTCACCAAATTACAAACAACAAACCGATCATGACCAAACATTAAGATGTAACTCAACTACAATGATTGAGGATGTTGCCAACTTTCCATCATAATTCTCACATGGCAACATTAGACTTTCGTTATTGATGGAGCTTTAGCAAAAAGAAAATGAAGATCCGATTAGCTTGATACAAGCCGTTGGTCGATCAGTCGGTGAACAAGTATTGTTCATACCTCACCTTGCAATCTTGGAGCCCTAATCGCACCCCAATGCTCATAGGACACTTTGCAAGCACTTGTCTGTTTGCATAAGAGAGGCATAAGGAGCAGCCGTCAAGGGAAAGCACTAGATTGCAAGCCGTGTGGCCATAGGCAACTGCCTCTTGATTAGGAGACATTATGTACAAATCGTAATTTATCTCGTCGGGTCCCCAACTTTCTAAGATCAAAAGAAGCCACATTAAGTTAGAGGCGAAAGCATCGCTGTTTTGGTACGTAGTTGGGTTACAGGCTCTGAATGTTTCACTCGTGTCAGGAGCGCCACTCACGACGTTGCCAATCCAAACGAGCACAAACATGAGACCTACAATCCTTTGTGAAGTGGCCATTAACTCTCCATGTCTGTTCTCTTCTCTTGCTCTCTCTTCAACTACTGCTCAGAACTTCAGAATGTTTGTGCATTTAAAGGGATTTTTTTGTATGTTTCTTTGCCGTTTCTTCTATCACACCTCGAATCCTTGTTGGGATGGGAATGACACAGCTGTCCTCCTAACGTGGCCTCCAACCACCACTTTTCCAACTCCTACAAATCCTCGTCAACGATGCTCTCACTCTATTAGTCGCTAATCGAGGTACCTGAAAAGATTTGGAAATAGAGGGGTGAGTAACCACAAGCTCAATGAGTAGTACGTATCTTCTAACCAGATCGAGCAATCACTAAACATATATGTAAGTATAGAGTGTAACCAGTAGCTCACAATCCAACTCGTTAATATACATATCAAATCAAGTACGAGTCGTTCATTTCAACAAAGCTCTGTACAAGTCAGAAATACACATTTAAATCCACCATCATGATTCACATATTAATGGTCAAGTTCATTTATTAATCTCTATCGAAAACTACGTCAATGGTCCATCCATTGATCTATATCATAACGAAACTTACGTCGATGGTCTGTCCATCGACCACTCGTTTGCTCAATATCAAACTATGGTCACGACACAACGCCTTGTCACAAGACGGCCAAAATTTCGCCTTGGTAAGGTCTCTACCTACAAGGCTAGTAGCTTAGCCCAGAAAGATATCATTAACCTAGTATGCATACCCCTTAAACCCTCGCAAGGTTCACAATCCTATTGAGCATAAACAACCACCCTCCAATACCAGAAATCCAATCCAAAAATCAATTTCATAAACGAAACAAATAACTTTTTGCCGCAACATAACCATCCGCCATTTCTCAAATCATTCATAAACATTTCCGTAAACGAGTTGCAAAGTAGTCACGCACACACACACACGTGCATATATATATATATACTTTAGGGAATTAGATGAAAATATTAGAAACTAACGAACTAACTAATGATATCGATTAACTATTAATTAGCGACGATCAACAGATGGCGAAAATCTTCATGCATGAAAGCCACAGCATCATTCTCTCTCGTTTCTCCATGCACTTGACACCCACGGTTTTGATTCCCATGAACCGAGACATGTAAACTTCAAGGAAAATAATCATTAGCAAACTTCATCATTACACTAGCCTAGGGATTAGTTTGTAGACCTATATTTCCCCCTTAAGCTTCGTACACTCTCTCTCTCCATATAAAACCCAGCAACCCATCTTCATCTTCTTCTTTCTTTTCTCTCGGCTGAGCGGTAGAACCAGAAGCAAACCTGTGATTTCTTCTTCTTGCATGCTGATTTTGAGTGTTGATCTTGAAGCATCCTTGTGTTGTCTAACTGCTGAACAAGGTAAGGAAAGATCTAACTCTAAATTGAAAGTTATCCATTGTTTCATCAAGGGAGCTTGAGGATCTAACCAAACAGTGATGGATATAGTTTGTAGTTGCTGTTTTGTGATTGATCTAAGCTGAGTAAGTGTTAGATTAGAGTTAGAGGCCATTGCATGTTATTTTTGAGGACTGCATGTTTCGAAATCCTTGTGTGAGTATGCTGTTTTGTTGAGCGAAGTGATGAAATGGATGCCGAGTGGATGGAAATGGTGTATGCTGTGATGAGTGAACTCACGGATGCGTTTATACTTCAAGCCGAGCTGTGGAACTGATCATTTGTTAGAGAAAGATATGCTGAAGTTGCTTTGAGTTGCTGTGAGTAAGCATTGGAGTATTTTAGAAGAGATTTGTGATAGACAAGTTGTTTCGTTAGGTTAGAAGTAAAGAAAATTTGTGTATCTATTTTGTTCTAAGTGAAAACAGTTATGGAGTCTTCTGTTTGTGTTTAGTTTTCTTTATGTATGTTAATAGAAATAAGAAAGAAACTATTCTACATGATAGAACATCTATAAGATCAAGTTATACACGTAGCTATAACCATATGACTATAAAAACATAGAGACAGAAGTGTACTTAGTAAAACCAGTAAACTGTTCTTGTGAGAAACGGTTTGACCTTTACTGATTATGCGAATTTTCTGTATTTACCTAGTTATATTTGGACTTCGAATCCTTAATGAAAATTGTAGAACACATCTTAAGGAATGACTTGTCAAAATTTGAGATTAAATCGATAAAAATTGGCTAGTGAAACAATTTTCTTTGTAGATAAAGAATCTGGACGTCGGTACAGGGTACTAGTAAAGATTATGGCAATTCTTTGTAGATAAAGAATATGGACTTCATGGGAAATGTCAGTCTATGTCTCAAATATAACATACTAAAATTTGGTAATATTTCGACAAGAATTAATATACCTTCTGTATTCGAAACCGAAACTGTTCATTTAGCTAGTATACTGTTTGTACCCGAGAACACATATTAGATGTAGTGTCTTGTATCTTAGACTTGTATGATGAACATAGAGTCTAATAAACCTTATACTAGATGTTAGTTGTGTATGAGTAAGTCTCATATATCATTTGAGATATAAGTGCATATAGAATCATGTGTGCAATGAGTGCGATGCATAGTGCTTAATTATGGGATAAATATCTGTTCGCCATGGAATGGGACATGACGTAATGGGTTTTATCTTATAATTCGGACACGCACGTGTGCTAGGTTCATGAGAGTTAGATAGATACCGTAGAGTCTTTTCTTTTGCATACGATAAATGCATTAATCAAAGGTGTGGTGGTGGGAAACGTGTGCTTAAGATGAATGAACCCATCGGTACCGAGATACCGGTGATGCCCCCGGAAGTTTGGGATGCCCTTGCTGCGTGGTCTTGGATGCCTCGGTAGAGATATACTGAGATGCCTCGGAGTGAGATGCCCTTGTGTGTGATCAAGGATGCCTCGGTTGTGTGATACTGAGATGCCTCGGAGTGAGATGCCCCTTGCTATGTGGTCTTGGGAGGACCTCGGTTGTGTGATGCCGGGATGCCTCGGAGTGAGATGCCCACAATTAGAGGTATTGTGGAAGTCTGGATAACGTACTTTCTGGAAGTAACTCGATCAAGCCGGTAGAGTCCCGGTTGTGACTGATTCGAGGGTGGATTTTATGCACACTAAATATAATTATTTGGCGAGTGAGTTCATCTATTATCATTGCATTATATTTTGATGTGAGATTGAGTTTGTGAAGGGTAAGTATAGAAGTGGATGCATATAAGGTGATTTCTTACATGAAGTAATAGTATTGTTTATGCTTGTGATATATTCCTTTAGCATGCTAAATTGTTTGATGATTCACTTGTAACTTTGATGGCTATGGATTGTTTAAGTTAGAGTTTTATCATTCTTTATTGGGCAAGGTTGTTTGCTCATACCTTACATTTTCAGATTGATAGCATGGATGTACCGCCAGTAGCTCGATACGGGACGGTAGTGAGTCTTGATGTTTCTCTTCATGGCCGAGTATGATCCCGACATTGACATGGTTTCTCCAAATATGAGGCGACTTTATGGATGGATGACGGTAGAGCTGAGTTGATACCGATGACGTTCGTTGCATGGTTTATCAACCATGAAGGGGAGATGCTCGGACCTTTACCCTTTGGAACAGGAGGACCTGGAGCGAGGATGGACGGTGCCTAGACGCCTTGGATCGTGTAGAGTCTGACTGACTTTTGTTTTTTTGTTAGACGTGAGCTTGTGTGGGAAGCTCGTGGAGTAGATACCCTCACCCATATCCCTGGCTTTTGTTGCGCCTTACTTTTGTTTTGTATATGATGTAAATATATAGGCGAAGAACATGGAACGAGTCCAGGTCGATAATTTTGTATGCCCCGATGATGATAAAATGAAAGGACACCTTTTATGATCTTGTCTATGTGCATTGCAGGATAACCTTATAATATAAACTTGAGATTTTAAATAATCCATGTTATACATGCTAACCTTCAATGGTAAACACTATGGGTTATCTAAAGGAGATTACAAGCTAGACAAAAAGATAATAATAATTATAATTCTGCTTGCGCTTAGTACGTGACGCCCTGGGACGTCACAAGAATTATGATGGAAAGTTGGCAACATCCTCAATCATTGTAGTTGAGTTACATCTTAATGTTTGGTGATGATCGGTTTGCTATTTGTAATTTGGTGAAAGGCGTGTGCCCTTGCGATTCCTTTCTTCTCATGTTATTTCTACAGTGTTCGAAAAAAAAAATTCCACCAACTTTGCTATCAAGAAATGAGAACATATTTGGTTTACTTCTTTTTGTTATTATTATTTTTTTGGGGGGTAAACACCGGTTTTTCTTCCAATATTTGCAGAAATACTAGAGAAGTAAGCCACGGCATCATTTATGATGTCAAAAATTTCCTCACAAAATGATTTATATGTACATATTTTCGTGAACAATGAAAATATTTTGCGTTTCACTCATTTTTGTTAGCAATACAAACAATCGTTTCTAGGAAGATGTTTTTCAAATGAATCATTTAACCGGAGTATCAATAACTCCATATCAATTCAAACCACACCAACCCTTTTGTAAGTTAATGGACATCTCATAATTTTTTTTTTATGTCCTTAGTCATTTGATATCAAGACAAAATGGGAAATCTTCCTCCAATTTGGACTCTAATATTGCAAAGGATATCTAAATTTCCACCGCATAGATTCAGACGTTCGGAAATAACAATTCATCTCAAGTCGGGTCTTCTTCAAGGGGTGAAACTCGAGACATATTTTCAACAGGTAATAAGCGGCTTCTTTGTGCGGCTAGCAATTATCTTGAAGGGAAAAGTAACAATTCAACTCATGAAGAATGGATTCTGCATAGTTTAGTGTATTTTGTTGGTAGGGATTGCTTATGATGGAATTGCTATTTCCATGGCTTTGAAATTTTGAGAATTGTCGCCAAGTTAAATCGTGTTTCATAAAAATTGCCTCTCCTATTCCTTCTTTTGTGCGTTCACTGTTCATTGGAAAAAAACTACAGTTCTCGGTACCACAAATTTTCAATAATCAAGTTAGATGAAGGAAAACAAATCCAACCCGAACTGAACTACCTATGTTCATGAACTCTTCACATGGAATTTAAGGAACCATTTGCTTTGACGTCCTCAAAATTTTTTGAGGAGATACATGCATAAATAATGCTTTAGAAACCGATAATGGGGGATAAGCTTCATCATCAATAGGTAAGAGCCTGGAGTATATTATAAAGACGCATATTGACTATTTACATTCCCATGCAACATCAATAGTTATCAACTAAATTGCATGGCAAAAATATCAATTCAATTTGAATAATAGAATCAATCTAGAGTAGGCGACATTAAGGTAGAAGTCAAGATGATTGTTTCAAAAGAATGAACAAATGGAGAATGCATATCCACAGAAAAAAGGGAAAATAAGGTGGAAAAGTCGATAAAGAAGATGATAAGTGGATGCTTCAGTAGGCTGAGAGCTTGTAGAATAGAAAGGAAAGAGAGGAAATGAAGAAAAGAAGGGAAAAAAAGAAGAAGAAAGGGGAAGAAGAGGAAGGGACTTTCTCATGTGCATGCCTTTGGGACCTTGCCAAGTCGACTCGACAACGTAAATTAACACCCGATAAGTATCCACGCTCCTCATTCGTCGAGTCGAAGTATTTTGCAATAGGATGAGTGCTCGAATCAGACACAAATAATCATTGCAGAAGACGTAATACTTTGACTTTTCAAAGCTGGGGCCCCAAGAAAAAAATGGAAAATAAGGATGAAAAGTGAATAAAGAAGAAGATAAGTGGATGCTTCAACGGGTTGACTCGATTACGTAACACAACACCCTGTAAGTGCTCATGCTTCTCATTCATCCAATTGAAGTATTTTGCAACAAGATGAGTACTCGAATCAGACACAATTAATCATTGCAGAAGATGATGTTTTCAATGGTGGGGCTAATAGAAAAAAGGAAAATAAGGTTGAAAAGTGAATAAAGAAGAGGATAAGTGGATGCTTTAGCAGGTCGAGAGCTTGTAAATAGAAAGGGAAGAGAGGAAATGGAGAAAAGAAAGGAAATAAAGAAGAAGAAGGGGGAAGAAGAGAAAGGGAATTTCTCATGTGCCGCCTTTGGGATCTTGCCAAGCCAACTCGACAACGTAACCCAACACTCGGTAAGTGTCCACGCTCCTCGTTCGTCCAATCAAAGTATTTTGTAAAAGGATAAATACTCGAATGAGACACAATTAATTATTATAGAAGATGTAATTTTTTTGACTTTTCAAAGATGGGTACCCAAAAAAAAAGGAGAGGTACACTATCAGTGCCCTATCAGTGCCATAAGTTGTGTACGGCGCTCACTTTGGTGCCAAAAGTTTCCGTCGGATCACTTAAGTGTCAAATCGGAGGAAAACGATCACTTTGGTGCCACTAGCGAGAAATTCCGGCCAAATTGATTACGTGGCTTAAGATTGTCCTCGGTGGATGGCATAAAACGACACTGTTTTCCTTTCTTCGTAAGAAATGACGTTGTTTCTTGCCATCCACCGTGGATTCACATAAGAAACAACGTCGCCTTGCTCCATAGCAAAAAATGATGTCGCTAAAGAGGGAGTAAAATAGGGTTCGTATATGGTTCTCGACGCTGGCCGTAGCTCACTCACCCATCATCGTTCACCCACCGTCGTTCGTTTGCCCGCCGTCGCTTGGCCACCGCTGTAGTTGCGCCATCGTTCATGGTCATTCGCTGGCTGTGTCCCTAACTCTCGCTCACTCAGGTTTGTCATGTTCTCTACGTGAGTCAATTTAGTGAAAAATTTAGGGTTCCGACAGGCAAGTTAGGGTGCGGAGGGCAAATTGAGGGCTTGGCTTAGGGGGAGAGTAGTGGGGAAAGTGGTGGGGATGTCACTTTTATGGGGACGGAATAGAAAAATTGAGGGTTCCATCGTTCGTTCGCTTTCGTTGTGGGGACCGAATAGAAAAATAGGGCGTGAAGGGGCTTGACTCGAAGGGAAACATTGGTGGGACCTAATTAGTTTGTTTAATTAATTGGACTACTTTTGTGGGGAACCGAATGTGATTGAAATGAAAAATGGGTGGTGGGGACCTCACTTTGTTTATTTAATTCGGTTTCTTTTGTTTCTGTAAATGCACCGAATTGGGGAGATTTTAGTCTCATTTGTTTCTTGACAACAAAATGACAAGGACCTGCATGTGAAGTTGTTGATTATATCATGTGGTCCCAACAAAATGACAATGATTCTTTTTCCTTTTTTTTTTCATTCAGTGCAGCATCAAACGCGAATCAAGTACGCGTCATTGTTTGCTATGGTGGAGAGTTTGTTATTGGTACTGAAGATTGGAAATATAGTGGTGGAAATGAAGGTACTATCTATGTCAATGTTCGGAAGCCATAATATATTGATTTTCTGAGGAATTTGATTTATTTTTTACGATGCAAAGTGCAAAAACTACATTACTATGTTCCTGGGAAGGAATTGAATGATGGGTTGAGATTTTTTAATGACGATGATGGTATTAAGGATACCATTTACTATTATCTTCACGGTGAACAAGCTAAGGTATATGTTAAATATTATAGTGAGGATGATGATGAGGATGAGGATGGTGGGGATGAGGATGAGGATGAGAATGGGGATGAGATGAGGACCACCCCTTGAAGGAGGAGAAGTGAGGGATCCTATTCAAGTGAGTAATCAGGTCGGGGGATGAGTTTAAGTTAGATGAAGGGCAAAATGAGAGGGAGAAAAGTCATATTAATAGAAATGAACAAATAGGGAGATATACTGAAATCTTGGGTGAAGATATGGGTGAAGATGTGGGCAATGAAGACTTCATTGGATTAGAATGGGAAATTGTTTTATCCAGTGAATCAGAAGATGAATGTTTGGCTTTAGTAAATTTCCCAAGTGACAAAGATGATGATGAACTCGCACAGTCAAGACAAAAGTAAAGGGAATTTCTGAGAAAAAAACTTGTAGCTTCAGCAAAGAGGCCCGAGCTAGTAAATAGGGATGGAGATCCAACTGAAGGTAATAAAAGTGAAGATGAAGAAAGCCGCAATGATGAAGTTGCTAGTTCAGAAAATGGGCTTGACAATGATGATGAAGAACCTGCTCGTTGAAGAAAAAGTAAGTACCATTACTATGATCCGACTGTGGATAAACTTGTTTTGTCGATAGGCATGAGATTTGACGATGCCAAACAGTTCAAAGAAATTATTGTGAAGAACTTCATTGGTGAATAGAGGAGCGTTCAATTCATTAGAAACACGAAAGAATTTGTGAGAGCTAAGTGCTCACAACCCAATTGTTCGTGGAAGCTCTATGGCACGCTGAGTAAGAATGTGTCATTCCAAATTAGGTCTTTCCAGGAGGAGCATACTTGTCCAACTATCTTTAACAATAAAAAGGTAATGAGTGTGTGGTTATGAAAGCATTTTTTCAAAACTATCAAAACAATGCCCGAGATCAAGAGTCCTCAATTTCAACAGTTAGTGAAGGAGCAAGTGGAGGTTAATGTGTCGAGGAATCAATGTAAGAAAGCTAAGATGAGGATGATGAAGATATTGATGGGTGGGTATAAGGAAGAATATGCGCAGGTATGAGATTATGCTGGCGAATGCATGTTTCAAAACCCATCTAGTAGGGTATATGTAGAGGTTATGGAGAGGCCACTCCCTGATCTTGGGTCTAGATTTGATAGATTTTATGTCTGTTTTGATGCATGCAAACTGGGCTTCTTGGCTGGTTGTAGAAGAGTTATAGGATTGGATGAATGCTTTCTAAAGGGTTTATGCAAGGGGGAGTTGTTGGCTGTTGTGAGGAGAAATGCCAATAATCAAATGTTCCCGATAACTTGAGCGGTGGTGAAGATAGAGAACAATGATATTTAGTCCTAGTTCCTAAAAAATTCAATGGCTGACCTTGAGATAACCGATGGGGGAGGATAGACATTCATGAGCGACCAACATAAGGTAATTTCATTGTCAATTAATTCACTCCCTTTTAATATTAATCACTTACATATCTTTCCTGACTTGTATTTATTGGTTTGAATTTTTGTAAGGACTTTTTCCTGCATTGGTTGAGTTGATACCACATGCTGAGCATAGAATGTGCGTGAGGCACATATATGCAAACTGGTCAAGGAACTTCAAAGGAGATAGGTTACAGAAGCAGTTCTGACAGATAGCAAAGAGTACAAACATGGCTAATTTCATATTAGCCAAACAAGGATTGTTGCAGCTAACGAAGAAAGGTTTTGATGCACTCTTCCAAACAGAAGCTAAGCACTAATGTCAGGCTTTCTTCAACGAAGAGTTCAAATGTGATATCATTGATAACAACCTCAATGAAGCTTTCAATGGCAGAATTTTAGAGGCCATATGCAAACCAATCATTAGCATGCTTGATGATATTCGAGTTATGGTTATGACTAAACTACATAGGCAAAGAGATGATGCTACGAAATGGAGTAGAGATTTTGGCCCTAGGATTGTGAAGAGATTGGATGCAAACATTGCTGCTAGTAGATTCTGCCATCCAGTTTGGAATAGAGATAATAGATATAAGATTATTCAAAATCAAGATAAGTTTGTTGTTAATCTAGATAGAAGAAAGTGTTCATGTTGAGCTTGACAACTGAATGAAATTTCCGGTGCTCATGCCATTTATGTTATTCATATGAAGCGAGAAAACCCAGACGATTACCTACATGATTGGTACAAAAAAAGCTCATACATTGCTTCATACCAATTCATGATGCAGCCTATCAAAAGCAGCAAATTTTGGGAGCCAACAAATCATGAAAGCCCTTTACCTTTACCGCTGAAGAAGTAAATAGGAAGGCCAAAAAAGCGACAAAAAATGCAGTAGAAAAAGAGTAGGATTGGGAGATGAAATGCTTCTATTACCGCAAGAATGGTACAATAAGAAATGTTGTGAGCTAAAAAAGCAATATCAACAGTAAGATGTAATGGCTAATTCAGTGCCAAGGACAAGACCTACTGAAGAGCTTCTTATTGGGCCTATTGAAGGGAGAACATAAGGCCCTGCTGTAATGCCTACTGAAGGGCAAACAAAAAAGCCATGCTGTAAGGTAAGTATCCTTTTTGCCTTAGTAACTTTATAGTTTTTATTTGATAGAGTTTGATGGTTGACCATGTGTACTGGCTTTTCTTGTGCTTTTCCTCTGTCATGCACTTGTAATTTGAGAAGTTTTCTCTATTTGTTTCCACCATAAAAATAAGTAGATATCTAATTATTCGTTGTAGTTGGTCATAATCCTAATACAGTACATTGTTGTAAGGCCTACTAAAGGGCCATAAAAAGGCCATGTTGTAGGCTCAAGTGCAGGGATAGGGACTGGAATGGGCAGGACAACAACAACAACAACAACAACAACTGAGTCCACTGTTGAGCAAACAAAACAAAAAAATCTTGTAAGTTGTACATCATTGTGTTTGTCTTTTATATGCTAAAATTTACATTTGTTATTTGTTTCTCAGGTGAAAAGACGAGCAACTGCACAAGTTGCAGAGGTTGCTCCCCCATTTGTTGCTGCTGAAAATGATGCACCACAGCGAACAAGAGGTGCTCTTGGAAAAAGATTAAGTCAATATGGTTATGGGATTTACACAGATGAACGTACTGGAATGATTATTTTGAATGTAAGATTTGTAGGCCTCATGCATTTAATTTAATTTGTTGTACTTCTATTCATTTGGTTGACAATATCACTATGTTCTTGTAACCTGAGAGAACTTCGGAGGTACTTCTCTTTCAAGGTGGGCCAACTCAAGAATCAAGGGCACAACCAAAGAATAGTGCTTCAAAGAAGAAGAAGACAACGGGTATAGCTGCGAAACAGCCATCCAAAAAGAACCCAGCACCAGTTCCATCTCAACCAACGATTGGGAGCAGTAGTGATGATATGGACCAACATATGACACGTGCTAGAACAAAAATAGCCGCCGTCAAAAACAAGGAAAATGAAAAGGAGGTGACAAAAAACCCAGTCAAAGAACCTGTACATCCAATTCGAAAGAGGGTGCTGGACATGGTCTATTTTCATGTTTTCTTTTTTTAGGAGGGTGTTGAATATTATATCATTGATGGTAGTTGCTACTTGTATATTGCCATTATTTTTTTTAAGAGAGTGCTGAACTTTCGGTGATTGGGGAGTGACATTAGACATGTTTTTCTTTTCTTTTATAAACAATCAATCAATGTTAATGGTAAGTACTTGAATGACTATTTTCTCGTGTGTTGGTTTCGACTAGAATGCTAGCAAGTCAATTATGCTGTATATTTTATTTTTGCTGTTGCTGCAATATTGGTGTTGCCGGTTGAAGTTGTGGATTATAATGAATTTGTGGGGTTCTAATTATATGTTCTGTTGCAAGAACATTTTGGGTGCTGGTACATCTTGTTGCATCAACACTTGTATGGGCTGGTATAAGAAGATGCACCAGCTACCCAACTGGTGCAAGAACAAGGTGCAAGTCAAGTGACGTTTGGCACTAACATGTTCTTTTTTTAAAAACTTGTGCAACACAAGTGGTCATTTTGTAATCGCGGCTGGCACTTTTATAATCACTTTTATAAAAACTTGGCACTCAAACGATCACTATTTACAACTTATGGCACTGAAATGGTCAATCATAATTTGCCATCATCCCTTAATTTTGCCATGGTTTGCAATTGCAACAAACCAGCAAACTAGCAAACTAGTAAAGAGATACCAAATTTATGCAGCAAACCATTATATATGAAGCAAAAACTAACCAAAACAAACTTTGACAATACATAGCTAAATAATAAAACTTTTAAGTGTTTACAACTAATGTATTCCAAAAGCACATTCCATTTCGCCATGGTTTGCAGTTGCAGCAAACCAACAAACCAATAAACCATTACCAAATAAAAAAAAAAGCAACAAACGATTACGAAATAAAAAATGCAGCAAACCATTACCAAATAAAAATGCAGCAAACTATTACCAAATAAAAAAATGCAGCAAACCATTGCAAATAAAAAAATGCAGCAAAATATTACTAAATAAAAAATGCAGCAAACAATTATATTTGAAACAAAACCTAACCAAAACAAACGTTGACAATACACAACTAAACAACAAAACTTTTAAGTGCTCACAACTAATGCATTCCAAGTCCAACCTTGCATTTCTACCATAGATTACAACAACAAAACTTTCTGCTCCATACAAAAATTGCAGCAAACCAAAACGTATTTTATTTATAAATAATCCAATACAAATACATATTTCTGATAACTTTGGGAGAAAATCAAAGTATACACTCAAAATGGTCGAATTGGGGATTTAGGGTTTTCAAATTCCAGTTCTAATCGAAATTGGGGATTTAGGGTTTTCAACTTCCGTTCTAATCGAAATTGAGATTTAGGTTTCTTATTTGGGGGGAAATGGTAAACGGCATCGTTTTGTTCTTTGTATGCTGATTGTATTCTCCGGCGATCCACGTCGGCATCAAAAATTAATAAAAAAAAATACCACATTGGATTTCCGGCCAACCAAATCGGCGGTGACACCAAAGTGATCGTTTTTCAAAATTTTTGGCACTAAAGTGATTCGACGGAAACTTTTGGCACCAAAGTGAGCACTGTACACAACTTATGGCATTGACAGTGTATTTCTCCCAAAAAAAATGGAAAATAAGTATGAAAAGTGAATAAAGAAGAGGATAAGTGGATGCTTCAAGAGGCCAACTCGACTATGTACCTCAACACCCTATAAGTGCTCACACTATTCATCCGTCCAATCAAAGTATTTTGCAATAGGGTAAGTACTCGAATCAGACACAATTAATCATTGCAGAAGATGCAATATTTTGACTTTTTAAAGGTTGGGCCCAATGAGAAAAGGAAAATAAGTTTCAAAAGTCAATAATGAAGAAGATAAGTGGATGCATTCGCAGGCCGTGAGCTCATAGAATAGAAGGGAAGGAGAGGAAAGGAGGAAAAGAAGGGAAAGAGAGAAGAATAAAGGAGAAGAAGAGGAATGGGGTTTCTCATGCGCACGCCTTTGGGACCTTGTTAAGCCGACTCGATTACGTAACACAACCTGGTAATTGTCCATGCTCCTCATTCGTCTATTCGAAATATTTTGCGAAAGAATAAGTACTCAAATTAGACACAATTAATCATTGTAGAGGATGATATATTTTGACATTTCAAAGGTGGGGCTCCTAGAAAAAATTGGAAAATATGGATGAAAAGTGAATAAAGAAGAGGATAAGTTGATGCCTTAGCTGGCCGACTCGACTACGTACACAACATCCAGTAAGTGCCCACACTCCTCGTTCATCCAATCGAAGTATTTTGCAACGGGATGAGTACTCGAACCAGACACAATTAATCATTGCAAAAGATATAACATTTTTACTTTTTAAAGGTGGGGCCCACAAAAAAAAAAGGAAAATAAGTTTGAAAAGTCAAAAAAGAAGAAGATAAGTGGATGCGTCAACGGGCCGTGAGCTCGTAGAATAGAAGGGAAAGTGTGGCATCCCAAAATTTCATGACAACCCTGAATATACCATGAACCATGAGTAGGTAATGGAAGTGCCGTTTGATTTTATATTAGCCATTGAGTTGACGAATTTCAATTAATTTAAGGCCGAACATTGTAAAGGATGATTGCTTGGATGGAGATGTATCTTCAAGTGACCTAGGGATTTATTAAAGTGCAAATTGATAAAGAAATGTTATTCTTGGTGGTGCACTTTATAAGTAGAATTTTATTGATTTAAATTATAAAGTTTCGTGGGCTTATAAGTTGAAATTAGAAGTTTATTTAAATAAAGATTAAATGGAATAGGAATAGGAGAGGGTGGGCTGATTTTAGGCCCAAAAGCCCATCCAACAAGCCCACGCTAGCCCCTTGGACGACCAGCCCATGAAGGCCCAAGACCGGCCCAAACCTTGAAGCCCATAAGCCTTGCATGCGAGCTGCCAAGTGGCATGGGGGTTGCGCAAGGTGTGGCTGGCCCCATTGGCCATCTTGGGCGGCCACATGCAGCTGCAATGATTAAGATTAGGGGAAATAAAAGCAGGAGAGAGAGTGGCCGATTGGGGACTTTCGGCCAAGCCAAAGGGAGAGAGAGAATTGCGAGAGAGAGAGGGAGTGGTGAGAGAGAAGGGGAAGTCGAGAGAGGAGGAGAAGGAGCCGTCCGCCCGTCGCCACCCGTTCGCCGTCCATGTGTGCCGTCCGTGTGCCGTCGTCCGCTTGGTCTTAGAGGCAAGTTGGGATCGATTTCCACTCTTGCATGTGTGATTTGTTGGTGGTAGATCTCGGATGTTAGGGCAGGCAAAACCGAAGCTAGAATGTGACTTGTTCTTGAAAATGCTTGCTGATTTCGTGTAAACCCCTCGACCCAGAATCTTGTGGAGGCTTGCATGCATGTTTCGAGTTGGATTTTGAATTTGATTCCTTCATGAAAGTTGTAGCCAACATCTTAAAATATAACATACTAAAATTTTGGACAAAATGGTTGAGATTTAAGGGGCAAAACTCTCTTTCTACGAAGACACAAGATCTGGAACTGCTTTGCTGACCTTTGGTAGTTTTGTGGGTTGCATGTCGATTTTTACTAAGAATATCTCTTCGACTTCTTCATGAAACTTGTAGAGAACATCCTAAAGACTAACATACTCAAATTTTAAGTAAAATGAGCAAGTGTAGCCTAGTGAATCGACTTACTCTTGAAGACGGTAAATCTGGAAACACGGTACTGGACACCCGAGACTTCTTAGACCCATATGGTGACTATTCTTTGGAAATCTGACTTAGATCCCTTAACAAAAGTTGTAGGGGACCTCTTGAAGTAAGACATATCCAAATTTCAGAGGAAATGAAGAAGAATAAGTAGGTGAAAACTCGATATTTCGGTGATAGCTATACTGGACGTTTTGGTGCGAGAACCAGAAGCTTCGGATGACTATAGAAAATTATCTAGAACGAATCTGGCCTAGAAGTCTTCAATAAAAATATACTTTAGTGTCTTAACTATAACCTGGTAAAATTTCATAATTTTCGGAGGTCGTTCGGGTATTTTAATCGAATTATTTCGAAAACTGCACATTCTGTTTTATCCGAATTTGCATGCTGAAATCGTGTGGATTATATCTTCTTGTGTGGAACTCTATTGGGCATGTGTTTCTCATGAAATTACTATCTTATTGTCTTTTCTATCACGTGCCTTGATTTCATGATTTTTGAGAAGCATATTGATATTTAATTTGAATATTTTCTAAAAATGGTACATGCTGGAATTTTGTAAAATGCATGAAATATGGACCATTTTAAATTGCATGGACTCCATGAATTGTATTGTTATGGATGATGGTGTCTTGCTGCATGTATGATGATAATTTGAGGTGCATGTATGAATTCAATGATGAATATGATCTTGATTGCCATCACATCACATGCCATGTTAAATTGAATTATAATTGAAGATGTGAATTAAGATAAATGAGGAAGCCGTCGGAGGTGAGCTGACGATGCCCCAGGAGTGTCGAGATGCCTGGCTAGAAGGGTAAAGGCCGGATGCCCGATTGTATCATGGATACATGCCCGGAGGGTCCTCGGGAGTTTTGAGATGCCCGAAACGTGGGGAGCCGGGAGCCTGGCAGGTATTGTGCCGGGGGATACCTCGCGATGTCAGTTGGGTGCAAGATGCCTGGCTAGAAGGGTAAAGGCTGGATGCCTTGTTGTATCTTGGATACATGCCCGGAGGTTCCTCGTGATGCTAGTTGGGATACGAGATGCTCGGAATGTGGGGGGGAGGAGGGGGCGAATGCCCGGTTGTATTTTGAATACATGCCCGGAGGTTACTCGCGATGTCTAGTTAGATGCGAGCGATGAATTATGGGATGCAAACATTGGTCCCTGGAAAGAAAAACTGATGAGATCCTTGTGAACGATAAGAATTGAAAATGAATCATGTGCATGGGTATATGCATACGGCATGATGCATGATCGGCTTATGAAAATAAATTGATGCTATTTAATATTGAAAATGCGATCATGAAGGCATGAATGGATCTCATGGTGATGTATGCTTGATAGCATGGATGATATGAATCATGGTTGTATGTGCACCTATGGCATGATGGTATGTGTGACATGATGATGGTAAGTGCATGGATGTATGTGCACCTATGGCATGGCGATATATGCATGGATGCATGGCAATGATGATGGTACATGTGATATGATGATGATGAATGCATGGATGCATGGTAATGATGATGGTACATGTGATATGATGATGATATGTGCATGGATGCATGGTAATGATGATGGTACATGTGATATGATGATGATATGTGTATGGATGCATGGTAATGATGATGGTACATGTGATATGATGATGATATGTGTATGGATGCATGGTAATGATGATGGTACATGTGATATGATGATGATGATGAGTGCATGAATGCATAATAATGATGATGGTACACGTGACATGATGATGGTAATATATGGCATGATGGTGATGACTATATGATGATGTATGTACATGAGGTGTGATGACATGTGCAAGATATCAAGGTAAATTGTGCATGGATGCTTTAATGACATGTAATGCTATGATTGTGATGGTTGTGGGGCATGATGCATTGAGTGGTTTATTGATCATTTACCTGCTGAGTGGTTGTACTCACCCCTTTGGGAACCAACATTTCAGACTAGATAAGATACATCTGCGGCCACTACTACCAGTAGATGGATCAAGTGATTGGATATGACCGCGAGGAGGAGGATAGCAAAGGAAGGAACTTTTGAACGCCGACACTGATTGATGGACTTTTAAGTGTATGACTGTTGGAGGAGATGTCAGTCATCTTTTGAAGTGTAGCCAAGTATAGAAGACTGCGCATTTTGATGTACCAATGAATGATGTCCATCTGGTTTAAGTAAATAAAAGTGTACGGCTTTTACCTATAAATATTTAGTTGGTGTGCATCGTTTTCTGAATATAGGGAAGGGAGTTGTTGAATGTGCTTCCGTATATAAATTCCGCAAGGGACCGATCTAAAAGATGTAAACCCCCAGGTTATATGGACCCGCTGCAATTGAAATGGTATCAGAGTGACATGTTATTAGGAAAAAGTGAATGGTAAGCGAACTGTGGCGACCCTAATCGGATCGGGGGTTGGCGAGGGGTGCCACAGAAAGAGAGGAAAGGAAGAAAAGAAGGGAAAGAGAGAAGAAGAAAGGGGATTCTCATGTGCACGCCTTCGAGATCTCACCAAACCAACTCAACTATGTAACACAACACTCGGCAAGTGTCCATGCTCCCCGTTTGTCCATTCGAAGTAGTTTGAAACAAGATAAGTACTTGAATCAGATATAATTAATCATTGTAGAAGATGTAATATTTTGACTTTTCAAAGGTGGGACGCACAAAAAAAAAAAAAAAAAAAGAGGAAGGAAAATAAGGATGAAAAGTGAATAAAGAAGAGGATAGGTGGTTGCTCCTGCAGGTTGGCTTGACTATGTAACACAACATCCGGTAAGTGCTCATGCCCCTCGTTTGTCCAATCGAAGTATTTTTTAGTAGGATAAGTACTTGAATCAGACATAATTAATCATTTTAGAAGATATAATATTCTAACTTTTTAGAGGTGGGGCCAACAAAAAAAAAAAGGAAAATAAGTTTGAAAAGTCAATAGAGAAGAGGATAAGTGGATGCTTTAGCAGCCGAGAGCTCGTAGAATAGAAGGGAAAGAGAGGAAATGGAGAAAATAAGGGAAAGAGAGAAGAAGAAATGGGAAGAAGAGGAAGGGGATTTCTCATGTGCATGCCTTCGAGACCTTGCCGAGCCAACTTGACAATGTAATGCAAGACCCAGTAAAAGTCCACGCTCCTCGTTCGTCCAATCAAAGTATTTTGCAATAAGATAAGTACTCAAATTAGACATAATTAATCGTTGTAGAAGGTGTATTATTTTGACTTTTCAAAGGTGGGGCCCACATTATAAAAAAGGAAAGTACGATTGAAAAGTCAATAAAGAAAAGGATAAATGGATGCAACAGCAGACCAAGAGCTCCTAGAATAGAAAGGAAAGAGAAAAGAGGAAGAAAAGAAGGGAAAGAAAGAAGAAGAAAGGGGAAGAAGAGGAAGGGAGTTTCTCATGTGCACACCTTTGGAACTTCACAAAGCCGACTCGACTATGTAACACAACACTTGGTAAGTGTCCATGCTACTCGTTCTTCCAATCGAAATATTTTTTCAAGTTTATGGCTCAAATTCGAAATTTTAGGAAAATCGGGCCCTAAAGTTCGAATTTTCAACCGTGAACCTTCAGAATTTCATGGAAATGGAGGTTTATGGTGTAGTGAGGCCGTGGGGTTAGTCAAGAACCGTTTTAGAGCAATGGTTTTGTCGGAGCGAGATTTTAGAGTTGTACGGGCAAGTTCCATATTGTGTTTAGGTTTGGATAATTGCTTTGATTGATCGATTTGTTAACGCGTAGGAGTTATTTTATTAATGTTTAAGCCTAGTTTAGCTTAGCCGTAGTTGAGATAGTATTTTACTTGGTGTTGATGCTATTTATCGCTTCTATGATAGGAATGCAAGTTTGTTGGATTGAATAAGCCTTTATTTAGTTTGGGGCATATCCAGGCAAGTAATACTATATCTTTTTTGAATTTGTAAAACTCATGTTCCGAGAGTGCCACGAATTATATATAGTACGAATTTCGAAATGATATATATGGGGCATAAAAGCTGGATCGAACATTTATTACTCTTTGGTGGTTTGCAGATGTTTAGAAAGTGTGTTTGCAAAATATTGTAAAGAAATATATATATATATATTCAGCTTGTCTCCTGAGGCAGATTTTAAAGACTCAGATGTTTTGTCAAAGTATCTTGTTGGAACAAGGCCTTCCTTGATACAATTGAGGTCAGCCCCGTATCAAAGAGTGCCATTGTTTCAATAATATACTCATTATTGATTTTTATCTTAATATTTATTATCCATTTCCTAGATGTGATTTCTGTTAATAGCATAAGAAAAGCTGGATCGAGGTATCTCGAAGTACTAGTGATTTCATTTTGATCTTCAAGTTTTGTTGTTCTTTTTATGACAAGGGACTTTATATCAGAAATTTCTTGTTTCATTTGATTGAGTTTCTTTTAAAGCTTGTATTTCTAACTTTTGTTGTTTTATTTCATTTTGGAGGTCATTAATATTTATAGGTCCGGACTGTGGTTTTTTATTTCTATTAAGAATGTCTTTAAGGTTGTACGAAGTATTAGGCTTGGAAGTAATGTTCATAGAAGAGTGAAGTCTATCTAAGTATTCTTTTTTTCGTGTGGTCAAGTATTTTGTCGCAAAGTCTTTGAGAAGGAATTCTTCTTCTTTTGTTAAGACGTTTACTTCAAGAGTAGGTTTTTCCGGAGAAGCGTCTTCATATTCGGAATCGAAGAGGAATCTATCTCATTAATCAAGACCTTCTTCCTCAAGAAATTCATCAAGAAGTATCATCATTTTCTATGAAGATGTTATTTAATTGATTAAGAGTATTTTCATCTAAAGAAAGTTCATTCAATTTTTTATTAATCCTACAATATTTTGAAATATGACCTTTTCTACCACAAGAATAGCATTTGATGTCTTTAAAAAATTTTCTATCGGAATGAGGTCTATTTTGAGTATTCTGATGTCTTTGTTTATTCCTACGAAAAGGAGGTTTGTTGTGATGTTTCTTTGTTTCTTTTTCAGGAGGACAAGTTCCCTTACATTTTGATTTTGTTTTTTCATTATAGGAGGGGTCGTATTGAGCACAAAAATCTCCTAGACTCCTATTGGTGAGGGATTGTTCTTCCTTGAGTTGTCTTTGTAATTTGATTGTATTACACATTTGTGTTCCTTGTCCGTAAACATAGGAGACTATTTCTCCATAAGAAAGGAGATCATAAGGAATTTGACCGCTGTATTCTTCTCTAATTTTATCTCTAACTTGGTCACCTATAATCGAGGTAAACCGGCTAAGAATTTTTCTTTCCAAAAAGGTTGATTGCAGTCGGATCTAATAAGAACCCTTTGAAAGAAAAGCTCTTTGTATTCTCTAAATCGTCCTAAAGATTTGCAACGCATATTGGAAAGGAGATCTTGGTTTCTATCCCTAATATGTGAAGGATCTCCTACAAAGTGCTGTGAAATGGAATAGATAAGGGTATTGACCGCATCTTGGATGAGATGACCTTGATCATCATCCATGCGTTGTCCAAAATCATCTACCTTATAAGCAATTAAAATTTGTGTCTTTTGTTCATCTGTGAGGTAGTTATCCCACCAACCTTTTAGCTGTCCAGTGAATCCAGCTACTAAAAGATTAGCAACAGCATGGTCAGAAACATCTTGCTGTGTTTTGTAGGCATTAGCAAGCATCACCATGTTGTTAAGGATGTTCATGACATTGGTTTCTGCAACACCATCAATGTTCCATTCATAAATGGCGTCGGGAGAATATTTATTCTGTATTTTTGCGATGATTCTTCTTGGGCAATGTCTGGTGGGGTAGCTCTACTATAATAAAGCTTCGAGGTTGTCTCCAATTGAGTCTGTTAATCTCATTAACTGACTCATTATCAGAGGGTTTGGTTAGGGTATTAATGGTGGGTTGGTCGGAGTGTCTCTAATGATAAGATTCTGGAATTTAGGAGTGTCTAGTATAGGATCGGGTTCCAACTTTGATTTTCCTAAGAGTTTTTCTTTTGTTCTATGGCTTTGGCAAACTCGGGCTAAGATTTTTGGAAATTCAAAGGCTTTAAAAATGGGTTTTTTGAGAGTGTCAACTTGTGGTGTAACAAGTTGAGTAGGATTCTCGAAGGTGGATTCCATCCTATTCAACTGTTTTCCTATGGTTACTAAATGTTGATTAGTAAAATTGTTTTGTTCAATAACTTTGTGGGTGTAGAGAGAATCTCCTTTATCCGGGAAGTCTAAAAGGAGTGGTCAGAACCTCGCTATCTCCATGCTGTATTTTTATTCTCCTAAGGGGTGGATGATTGGATTCTATGGTTTCACCATTATCAAGTTTCCACTTATAATGATGATCTAAAACAAATATTTCTTTAGGTTCGAGGAATTGTTCTTCTAACCAATCAAAGAAAAATATATGGACTTCATATTCATATATGTAGTCGTAATATTTTTGTTTGATGTCTTTTGCTTTATCAGCAAAGGTTTTGAAGAACCATTCTCTCGATTTGTTTGTTGTTTTCAGAATTAAATTCTTTATTAAGAAAAGTTTTGTTTGGCTCAAAATGTTTTTCTAAAACATTAAGCTCGGCATCTATCATTTGCGAATAAGTAGGAGAATGATGAGGAGAGTCGTATTAGCTACGGCTGGTTCGACCGGTTCAGGCTGATTTTGTTGATAAATAGGCCTGGAAATTCCTGATCTATTATCTAAACCACTAATTTCTGGTTCAAGAGGTGTCTCATGATTACTTCCTGGTGGAAGGAGGTAAAGGTGTTGTACTTCTTGTGGGAGTGTCTCTATGTATACTAGGAGGAGGAGTGTTTCTATGTGTACTAGGGGGAATGGTGATTATAGGAGGAAGATTAGGATTAAGATCTATGGACCTTGTATAGGAATTATGAAAAGAAGGACTAGATCTTGAATCGAAAGATCTTCTGGGAAATCTAATAGTCACTCTTCCTTCTGGGTGTTGAATGACATTAGTAGGGTCTGTATTTTGAACAACTTGTTGGGGAATTTGGTTTTCTAATTCCCATTGTTCTGGTAAAGTTACTTGATTCCAATTAATAGACCTAGGAATTGTCGTATTAGCTCTGGAAATGTCAGTTTGGAGAAGAAGTGTTTCTCCTCGTGGACTATGTTTGAAAGCATTTTCTCCAAAAGCAGAGGACATGGCTTTATAATGGATTCTATAGACAAGGGCTAAGGGAATAGATCCATCTGCTACTTTATAATTATGGGTTTTGATTTGGAGTGTTAGAGCTCTAAGAATGTTCTTGTCTTTAAGGGAAACTGAGAAATTGGGATAACAGTCAAAATGTATAGGTCCTTTGCAGAGACTTGTCTCTACAAAGTGCCAAGAATAGATTCATCATAATTTAAAAGACGTGAATCACGTAAGACTAAGAGAATGGAAGTATTAAGGCCTTCTTTAGTAAGAGGTTTGACTCCTACTTGAACTAGTCCTATATGAATGTAGTTGTATTTTTGTTTGTGCTTTAGAATGGACTCTTTGTTCAAAAGATGTATTTTTTTTCATAAGAATTAGAAAGAGGAACATCTCTTTTTCAGTGGTTATGACATAGTCTGATTTTTTGAAAAACTTCAATTTAGATTGCTTGTATATTTCCTTAAGCTATATTTTAGGAATTTCCCAATTTTCTATAGATTTGTTGAAATCTTCTATCCTTACTTCTTCTCTATGTATAGGACTGGGATCCGAGTCCATTTGTGATAGAGAACTAGAGGAAGATGTAGATCTTCTATGTAAACTCATACTTAAGATCGGAACTATTCCTTCTTCGTAACCGTTATAGAGCTAAACCAACGGTCTAACAGCCACTCAGGGACTTACAGCCTGGACCACTCTGTAGAAACAAGAAGGATGCCAACGAATGGCTCTCGATCTAAGAGTATGTTTTTACAAAGACTATCTATACTTTCCTACTTTATTTATTTATTTATTTATCCACGTGTGTGAGCTCGACTACTTTGCAACTGTTTTGCGGAAATGTTTATGAATGATTTGGAAGTGGCGGATGGTTATGTTGCGGCGAAAAGTTATTTGTTTCATTTATGAAATTGATTTTTGGATTGGATTTCTAGTAGTGGAGGGCGGTTGTTTATGCTCAATAGGACTGTGAACCCTACAAGGGGTTAAGGGGTATGCATACTAGGTTAATGATATCCTTCTGGGCCGAGCTACTGGCTTTGTTTTCTTTATTTTAGCAACTTTTGCCATTATACTAGTCTCATTGAACTATAATCGTTACCACATTTCATGTATGCAGTGCAACATAGCACATCCTTTGGAGAAGACAAAATATCAAGACTCTGACATATATTGGAAAAAGTTGATGAGAAGTACCACTTCTCATGTCAATTTCCACAACGAAAAGATTTGAGTACGTACGTGGATGAGATTTGGAACTAACTAATGATCATTATTTTTATTTATTAAAATTCGGATTTATTTTTACAAAAATTAATCGTAGCATTCTGTTGAAACAGTGTGACTATTTACGAAGGAGTTATGGTTATTTCTATTTTTTATTTATTTACTTCCGATTTTTTTAAGGGTTATCTTAGAAATCGTACATGTTCAAACATGATTTCTTAGTCCTGGAAAGCTATTCTATTCAGATACAACTTCTTTTTTTCTATAAATTACTGAATGTATATGTTAAACAATAATTTTCTTCTTCCATTTTTCGTTTTCTTTTGAAAGAATAAACAATTATTGTTTCCAATTGTTTCCCTTGAGAGACCTTTGAGAAATATTATAATTGCTATATAATATTATTGTTTGAGACTTTCTTGTATTCTAGAGGAAATTTGTCAACGACCATTAGTAATGTTGTGGGACAAATAAATCTTTCAAAAAAAAGTGATATAATGTTTCAAAGTCCAACTTGATTGTTCTATCCAATTCGAAAATCCAACTTCATTGTTCTACTTAATTCCAAACCATATTTTCCAACAATTTTGAGGTTTTATTTTGCAACAATGGAGTCAAGTGGATCAAAGTTATGAATAAAGGAAGATAAGCTTTTTCATGAGGTTCGTTCAGCAATCTTTCCTTTTAAGGCTTTGTTATGGATAAAAATCGACCCGGGGTCAATTGCACTAAAAATTTTTAAAAGCTACCCGGTAGGTTAGGTCACGCTAAAATCGCGTCAGATTGAAATTAACTGCAAATTTGAATTCCGATTTCAGAAATTGAAAGTTATGTCATATCATAATTTATTTTAGGACCATCGACTCATCCTTCAATGATTTTTATTTAATTTTTAAAATTTTAAATAAGTTTAGTTTTTAAATGTTTTAATTTTTAGTTTTTTAATATTTTTATTTTATTTTTAAATTTTTAAATAAGTTTAATATTAATTTAATTTAATTTAATTTTTATATTTTTTTTTATGTTAGCATCAAAATGACATCATTTTTGTATTGTTTAGCCACGTCAACGTGCAAAACGACGTCGTTTTGCACTTCATTCGCTGGAAAATCGCCACGTCAATATTTTGGCCAGAGTAGTACTTACGTGATCCATTTTGCTCCAATTTTGGCACTTAAGTGTCATTTTCCAAATTTTTGGCACTTAAGTGTCCCTCTGTATCAAGTTTTGGCACTCCAAGTGTCCGTACCTCAATATATTTTAGAATATCCACATTAGACCCACCAAAATTAAAGATGGTAGCATTACAAGAGAACTAAGAAGACCTATGTGAGCTGTAGTCCTCTTACAAGGGAAAAAACCTGGGGAAAATGCTCTGTTGCTGGAACTTCCATATCAACCTGATATTAGAGAACTACAACATTTCGACATTAGAGGTTCTCCTTTCGTTTCCTTTATGAAGTTGTCACATTTCTTGTTGAATTCCTCTATGCTTGACTCTCCATGTGCTTTGTCATTATTGTCACAACTGTCGTCGTCATCATCGTCATTGTCACAACTGTCGTCGTGATCATCGTCATTGTCATGAGTTGCATCAGTGATCCCCGACTCACTTCCTTGATCTTGAATTTCATCTTTCTGAATCAAGAACTCACCTTTAACGGCCATTGGAAGCTTCTCTTCAGCATCTGTTGTCCATCTTTCCTCTGTCAATTCATTCGAGAACACGGCCATGTCCATTGAACCCAGGATCGTTATGTGTGGTCCATGGACCAGAAGGAGTAATACTAGACCGTCTAGTCTGGCTCAGGCTAGATCTACCAACAATGATCACCAAAATCCCACTGACGAGCAACAACGCATAGTTTTTGCAGGTGTTGCAGCTGAGATACTGTAGCTCCATGGAATATGTAGAAAGAACAAAGCTCTCGAAGGAGCGAGAACAAAGAGGGATGAGAAGAGAAGAGAGGAGGAACAATAACATCTGAGAAAGATCAAGACTGAGACAATCATTTAGATGGTTCTCCTTTGATATTTGGACATAGTGAATAGGCTCAGGCATGAGTTATGTTGGAAGAAAGTCGGCAAAAGACGACTTACCTATTTCCAATGCACAGTCAACAATTTACTCCAAAACGATCGTTGAATTGCGGATGAATCACGAACAATATTACCTCACGTGGGTTTGAATATAATCACGAAGAAAACATTCGGATTTCCACAGCGTAAATGCCAATTGTTCTCATAAAGTAGAAATGGAACGTCTTATTTTTCTTTTTGATGGAAAGGGGACAAGAAAATGAAAACTTTCTTTCTAAGCATACGTTTCACCAATCGTGCCAACGGTTGTCTTCAGGAGTCTTTTATATGACTCCATCACACCATTTCAAAGGGTATCTTTCTATCGCAGCATATAAAAAAAAACAGTGCGTTCTCATCGCACCCCATCATGGATTTATTAATAAAATACTACATCTCCCACTCGGATATGATGGGCTTGATAGTGCTCTATCAAGAATATAAGGCATCCAACATTCATCAACTTTACAAAATAATTCATACTGGCAAGTAAGCCATGCGACCAGTGAGTACACCTGCACTTGGGAGCTCAAATTATGCACCTGTTAGGGATAATATAATTGCTACAACCCCGAAAAGAAATAAACAATTGATGTCTCACAGTGCCCCAGATATATTTTATTACATCAATCCAAGTATACCTATCCCTTAAAGTTATACTTGACTATTCTCAAAACACAATGTATTTACAATTATATCCGCAACCACAGAATGCGATATAATTGGTCGACCAATAAATACACGTGATAGATGTAAAACAATAATAGTATTCCTTCGCATTCATGTCTCTCTCCATTTCAGAACTGCTTTCCTAGTCACGTCCCATAAAGCCATATATATTCATGACCGCCAATAACATGCTAAAATAGCAACATTGATCTTTTACTTCGAGAATATAGTCAGAAGTAACATAAGGCACAAAATGAGGTAAATTATAAATTACCTCAATGGCTCACACAATGAGTAAATAGGGATAATTTCACTCACCTTCCATTGTTGGTCATACAATGCACATGTAGTATGAATTACATGCTATAGTGGATTTCTCTTTCTATAAGAGTATATGTCATTTATTAAATATATCCACTATACAGATCTTAGCCTAAACATAGTCATGTGCTTCTCGCGTACTCATGTTTAGCTCGAGTGTTATATCAGCTCGCTTTCTATAACGCCCAATTAAGTACTCGTATCCAACATCTTTCAAGCATACATGATTGTGGGACTATCATGTTCGGTCTTATTATAAACAAATCACAGGCCTCATCTTGACTCCAATCAATGCGACATATTATTTTATGTACCAAACTTGCTCCTCAGCGTTTGTTTGTACATAACGTCTCATCTCAATGTGTTAACTATAGCACTTGAGGCGATTGCTCGTGTGAGTGAGCCAATCATTGCCTGCTAACATACTTTCCAATAATATATGTGTGCTTGTATTAGTCTCATAATTGATTTGTACTTATTGATAAAATATTAAGTCATCAATAAACAAACAAGTACAATATATGTCAACATATACATAAACCAATTATTCTCTACAACAACACATATCACATTCTACGCAATCCTAGTGGCATCCTGTGGGTCAAGAATATGTCTCTAGGAATAACCTTCGTAAATGGATCGGCAATCATTCTATTGGTTGAAATGTATTGTAGAATCACTTCTTTATGCGTTATTATATCTCTAATGAAGTTATTCTTTATGTCAATGTGCTTCGTCCTTCCATGATACTTGGGATCCTTCACATAGACAATGGTTGCTTGATTATCGCAATAAAGTGTCACCAGTTTTGGAACCTCAGTGACAGTGGCTAAATTTTCCAAAAAACGTTTTAACCATATTACTTCTTGCACAGCGACAAAACATGCAATAAATTCAGCCTCCATAGTAGACAAGGCCGTGCATGTCTATTTCTTGCTATTCCAAGAAATTTCACCCCCGTTGAGCAAAAATGTATATCCAAAAGTCGATTTACGCTCATTCAAGTCTCCACCCAATCAGCATCTGAATAGTCATTGTAAATCATTCTCTTGATAACAAAGTCGATAGTCTATGGTGCATTTTAAGTATCTCAGGATCATCTTCACTGCTTTCCAGTGTGTTTAACCAGGATTTGATTGATATCGGCTCACCAATCCCATGGCATAACATATGTTGGGTCGAATACACATCATAGCATACATCAAACTTCCAACCACACTAGCGTAAGGAACAATTTTCATTACTTTAATTTCTTCTGAAGTCTTAGAACACATCTTAGTATTTAGGCCTTCACCTTGCATGACATGGATATCAATGGGATTACAGTGCTGCATATTGAAACGTTCAAGAATCTTCATTATATAAGACTCTTGTGATAAAGTAAGGAGTTACTTTGATCGATCTCTTTCGATCTTAACTCCTAATATATAAGCAGCTTATCTCATGTCTTTCATTTCAAAATTGGAGGACAACCATTCTTTTATGGTAATAACCAAAACCTTGTCATTTCCAGCCAATAAAATGCGTCTACATAAAGTGATAAAATCACAAATTTATCTTCGAACCGCTTGACATATACACAGTGATCTTCTTCGATCATCGTGAAACCAAAAGTTGTTATGGCTTGATGAAAACGAAGATACCACTGTTTAGATGATTGCTTAAGGCCATATATTAAGCGATAAAGTTTGCAAACTTTATGCTCTTAACCTTTAGCTATGAAACATATTTGGTTGCTTCATATAGATTTCTTCATCTAGTTCTCCATTGAGAAATGCCGTCTTTACATCTATTTAATGAAATTCAAGGTCCAAATGTGCAACGATGGCTAGGATAAGACGTATTAAGGTAAACCCTACAATTGGTGAAAATGTTTCCTCATAATCTATACCCTCTTGTTGAGTATAACATTTCGCCACAAGAAGAGCTTTATATTTTTCAATGGATCCATCCGTCCTACGCTTAATTTTGAAGACCCACTTGTTTCCAATAGCCTTGCAATTGGGTGGTAGATCAACCAAGTCCCAGACGTGATTTGCACTCAGTGACTCCATTTCATCTTCCAAAACTTTTTTCCATTCTTCCTTATCGAGGATGAGATAGCCTCTTGAATAATTTTAGGCTCAGCATTGTTTTTCTGAACAATCATAAATGCTTCCCCTTCAATCTCAAAACAACGACAAGGAATACTTTTACGATTACTTTTATGCAATTGAATTTCTTTTGAATTCAATTCGTCAGGCGATGCAACACTCCCACTAGGTCTTGTGTGTTAAGGTAAATCTTCATTTCTCTCTACAACATGAGTGTGTATATTCTTAGGATCTTCCATCTCATATAATTAGAAATCTTTATCAATCTCACCTCTACTAGGAAAATTGTTCTCCAAGAACATGACATCTCGTGACTCCATTTCGGTCACACTTCCATCAGCTTGTTCACCTATGAACACGTACCCTTTAGAGTATTCATAATATCTTATAAAGATATATTTCTTCCCTCTATAACCTAATTTGTCATATTTATTGGAAGAATCATGAACATAAGCTGCACATACCCACGGACATAGCCTACTTAAGTCTGGTTTCCTATCAGTCCATAATTCATAAGGGGTGGAAGTGACTGATTTTGAGGACACTCAGTTAAGTATATAAGTAGCAGTCAATAATGCATCTCCCCAATAGGAGATAGGTAAATTTGATTGTGATATCATAAACCTAACCATTTCTAATAGTGTTTTATTCCTTCTCTCAGCTATCCTATTTTGTTGTGAAGTACCAAGAATAGTCAATTGTCGTACAATTCCCTTTTTATCACAAACAGCCTTAACTTGCTCCAATAGATATTCAAGAATAGTCAATTGTCGGTTCTCAATACTTTTATTGTTTTATTCAATTGATTCTTTACCATCGATATATATTGTCTAAAACAATCTAATGCTTCTGACTTATGGGAGATCATAAAGACATAACCGAAACGTGTGAAGTCATCTATGAAAGTAATGAAATATGAGACTCCATGCCTCGCCCTCACATTCAAAGGACCACAAATGTCAGAATGTATGAGTTGCAATGGAAAATTCGGCTTTAGTCCCTTTACCGAATGGTTTTTTAGTTGCTTTTTTCACTAGACAATGTTCACATACTGGTAGATTAACATTAGTGAGTGACCCTAAAATGCCTTCTTTAACTAATCTTTGTATTCTTTGTAACCCAATGTGATCTAATCTAGCATGCCAATTACTTGCATCAATCTCAACATTACTAGAAGATGCAATTAAAGAAAAACAACCATCGACATTAACATTGTACTGATCATAGTCAATGTCTAATACCATAAAACTATTCAATACATGACATGAACAATAATAAACTGTTCTAAACAAAATGTCAATACAATTACCATGGAAATTCAATACATGACCTAGGCTAAAAAGAACAACTACGGAGACCAAGTCTCGTCGAATATCTGGAGCATAGAGGACATGATGTAGGAATAGGTTTCGACTACCACGTAAAATTAATTTACATGTGTAGATACCCTTCACTTCAATTTTTGAATTATTCTCAATATATATCCATCTTTGTCCAAGCTATATCCAACGATATTCCACAAATGCTTCTCGGTCTCTAGCTACATGATCTATTGCTCCTAAGTCTATAATCCACATTGGATGAGATTTAGCAAGCATCACAGTACTAAAAACAAAAGCATTACATAAAGTAATTGAGTAATATGGTACCTCTTTCGGCTCAGTGCATTGACGAGCAAAGTGACCCATCTTGCCACAATTATAACACTCCATCTTGGCCTTGTCCTTCTTCCCACCATGCTTCTTGCGTCGGAAGGTCTTAGCTCTTTTAGGTGCTTGATCAGTCTTCTTCCCTTTGCTGTTGAATTGATGATTCATTTTGCGCTTAAAGTCTGAAACTTTGCGCGAACTCGATTCAGCAACATAAGCATGAGTAGAGGATCTCGCAGCCTCTAGGCACTCGTTCTCTAATTCCAAATGACGTGTTATATCATCAAAAATGACAATATTCTCATTATGCGTCATATTAATCTTCATATGCTCCCAATTGTTAGGAAGAGACCTTATAACAGCTTGGAACTTGTTGTTCATCAGTAAGGGAGTGACCTACCGACTTCAAGCTCGCGAATCATGTTTGACATCTCCCAAAGATGCTGCCTCATTGTTACATCTGGGCACTTTCGATATGTGTCAAACTTGATGGTGAGTCTCCTTAACTTAGTGGCAGATATACCCCCAAACTTATCTTTCAAGGCAACCCACATAGCTTGAGTTTTATCATAACTTTCAAACTCACACATGAGATCATCTTGCATATAGCTCAACAACGTGATGCGAGTAATACTATTTTTCTTCTTCCAAGCTTGATAAACTTCTAGACCTCTCATGTGTTGAGCTGAAGTTTCACGCTTAGGTTCATCCATGGCGTGGTTGAGGGTTTCTAAAACCTTTTGTTCCTTGAGGATGTACTAAACCTTTCGATGCCAAATATCATAATTGTCACTGTTTAGCTTCTCACCCTTATTGAGGCCAGCCACAATGGTTTTGGATGCTGAAGCCATAATCAATTGTTATAACACATTGACATAATAGACGCATAATCAATGCTAGTACATTTTTCAGGGTAACACACATATTTAATTTGCAGTAAAGACAAAGTAAATTAATGATAATTCAACAAAAGACACAGAAATGAAAGTTCACTACGTTCACAATCAGCTCCTATATACGATTGTTCTATTATCATTAATTAGTTTAATCTACGCAAATTTTAAGTTCTATGTGAGAATATCTTCGAATTCTACCAACCTACGAACTCCCACTAGGAAAAATAATTACATGATTTCATGTAATTTCTACATTTTTCCATTAACACAAAAGCATAGCATGATGTGAACCAACGTACAAAAAAAATAATCATGCTGCAACTACAATCAAAACCGCAATTCAACATGTAACGAAAAAGCAATGATTTCCTACCATTGTTCGAATTTTCTTAGAATTAGAAAATTGCAAGTATATTAAACTATATACATGCTACAATCAAACCAAGCTCTACACAGTATATATTATATCATTTTTATGTAGGCAAGCTACTGTATTTCCAAAACTATAAGAAATACAAGCTAAAAATGAATAAACAACATATTTAAACCCCAAAAATATGCACACTTAGGGTTCCCTACACAATTTTATACATTTATAAAACTCAAAAATACAAAAATAATTACACCACAAAGTGTAGAGCTCAACCATATGAACCAAAGGCTGCCGACCACACTCCAATCGAAGCTCCCACACGCGCCGCCTAAGTGTGTGGCGCGTGTGGCGCATGTGCCAGCAAGTCAGATGGCTTATGTCCGGTCCGACCGGTTGACCAGTCCGACCCATTGACCAGTCAACAGTCAGGTCGGGTTCGGGTTGTGTCACGAGTCAGCCTCAGGTCAGGTCGCCAGTCGGCCAACTGCCTCCGGCGGTGATGTCATTGATGATGTCATCCAGCGGTTACCGACCGTTGGATGACATCACAGTGACGTCAGCATGCGTCGATTCGCCGACGCGCGCGTGCGCTCACACACTAGCGTGCCCAGCACGTCAAGCGCATGGAGCCCACGCGCAATGGCTTCTGGCCGCGCTTGTGCACACGTCCAGCGTCCTCCGGCGGTGCTCGACCCATCGTCGGACTCGTCTTGACAAGTACTTTCATCTTGTATATTTTAAAATAAAATATTCCGAAAAATGGCCAAAACTATACAGATGTACGCAACCCCGAACCCATTTTTTTCTTTGGTTCAATTTTGACTATTCAAATTGCAATTCCGAGCAATAAAACATCTAGACGGTGTAGATTTCATTCTCTTGATCTCGACGAGAAAATTTGATGAAAAATAAGGCAGAAATCACGACCTGGCTCTGATACCAATGTTGAAAGAAAGTCGGCGGAAGACGACTTACCTATTTCCGATGTGCAGTCAACAATTTATCCTAGAACGATCGTTGAATTGCAGATGAATCACAAACAATATTACCTCACATTGGTCTGAATATAATCACAAGGAAAACATTTGGATTTCCACAGCGTAAATACCAATTGTTCTCATAAAGTAGAAATGGAACGCATTCTTTTTCTTTTTGATGGAAAGGGGACAAGAAAATGGAAACTTTCTTTCTAAGCGTACGTTTCACCAACCGTGCCAATGGTTGTCTTTAGAAGTCTTTTATATGACTTCATCACACCCTTTCAAATGGTGTCTTTCCATCGTAGCATATCAAGACAAAATGGTGCGTTCTCATCGCACCCCATCATGGACGTATTAATAAAATACTACAAGTTATGATCTTGAAGATGCTGCACTTGCTCCATCAAGAGTGGAGTGATTGTAACTTTTCTTTTCTGGATTGGAAGGGAAGAGATAGGGCAAAGGAAAGGGGAAAGGAACTGGCTTTCGGCTTACATTACACTGAGAGCAATGCTTTGCATATGTTATAATGAGAACTCAATGTCATCATGTCATTCTTAGTTTTATATTAAGAACTGGTCAATTGAAGGATAGTTAATTTTTCATTTCTAGGATAGTTGATTTGACATTTCTAATCCTGGTGAATGAGTAGGTTTGCATTCCTTATTTTAATGTGCCAATGCCTGCACACCTCAACCCTCAATTGAAAAGAGAGTTTTTCTTTCCTCTCTTCAGGAAATACCCCCGAATTTTACATCTCAGAATTCAAATGAAATAATTTATAATAATCTTAGGGTCAATCTTACATGGAGCACCCTAGTCACCATAATTCCTTGGCATGGGAGTTGCCACTACCCCGGTTAGTTTTAGGTCCTTGAAGCCCCCCAATGTTGGGGCCATTTCTCACAACTTGACTAGATTGTCCCACCACAGGGTGTTCCCCTTCATTGCTGTGGGAGTCTTTTGAGAACATGCTTAGGTCAATGCTTAGGTCAATAACAAGCCAATTGAAGGATAGTTATTTCTCATTTCTAAGATAGTTGATATTATATTTCCAACCTTGCTCAAGTTTTGTGGTACTTTCATCACCGCATGTGATTCTCTTTGTTATTCCTAGGAACAATTTTAAAGCAATGTAATCCTCATTGGGGGACTAAAGATTGGACGAGAAAACGAGAGTGTATAGCACCAAGAACTACATCATGCAAAATTGTTGCTAACTTGAAGGTCTGGTTATCACGGTCCAAACACAATTGCAATGATACTTCGTGAAATTGAAGTGCATGCTTATTGACACCAGCTCAAAACTTGAGTCCAAACGTTAAAATGCTAATGGCCCATATTAGGCCATGACAATACATTTGATTGATAAGGCCTAATCTATGGAATGCAAAATAATACTTAATGCTTATGTGGCAATACGATTGACTTACAAGACCCATTGATAGAATGTTTGGTGAGTTCATTGATTGTGAGTTTTAGTGGACTCGAAATATGAATGGAAGTTGAAAACCGAATGAAGAAGGATCCATTAACTGAATGATAACCATAATTAATGATATGGAAGTAATTATGATTTTCTTTAAAGTAGCATGCAAATCAATACAGTTTGAAATTTTTGCTCAAAAAGATCTTAAAGTGTAACGGAATGGCCCATTTAAAGATATAAGATTTTTTTTTTTTTTTTTTTTTTTTTTTTAAAGTTCATGATGCTTCAATGCATGGTAAAATGCATTTACTTTTGATTCAAAGCCAAATTTGACAATTCAATTGATCATCGATCATTATCCATTGGAACTTTAGTTACTAATTGGAGTCATTGAGTTTATGGCGACCACAATCTTACAAAAACATACGTAACAGTGTGATAGAAATGAAGAGAAAATTCCCATGGAGACGTAGAGTCCAGGGTCCAATCTTCGTTTTCGTTAATTAAAATTTTTCTGGTTCTATTGGGATTGGGCCCGGGTCAGCCAAGCCAGACTTTTCCCATTGGCCCAGGGACACCTCCGAGGTATACTAATATACCAAATTATCACATTCTCCCTATATTTCGACAATTAATTATAACAGTTCGCCATACAATAATACGTCATAACGTTACATGAGGCTCCACAAACCGTGAATCGAAAGTCCCTTCCCCACTCCTGCTACGTGCGACCTGACATAACTAGGCTACGTGCATGGTCTTCTGTGTTGTAAGATAGTTTCACAACATGTTACAGTATTCTTTTTATGCTTAATGACCACGGTGCGCCTTGTAATTGCACGGTACAAGTAGCGTGCGACAGAAGTGCCTCTACACCTAATGTCTAGTGCAGCGGATGTCACAATAAAATTGGCTGATTGACTTCTACTTTTCTATTAGAAATTAGCTTGTACCAGGGACAAAAATAATATTGCCTATTTTTCCACGTAATAAAAGCACCATTTATCCTACTTTCATCAAGTTGCTGAATATTTTTGGTAGATAGACCTCAACTTTTCTGTCCAAAATCAACTCGAAAAGAAAATTAAGTTCTAAGTTCAAAGAAAAGTATTCAGATGTACGCAGGCCTAAGCAAAGCGCCATTAATCACACGTCAAACTTATCGTATAAATTTCATAAATTGATGTCTTTATTCTTTTACAATTCCCGACCCAAAATCCACAAAAGACAAAATATTAATATTTCTCTTCAAATATTTTCATTTTCTCACATGCCAAAGCGCCATTTATTTTCATTTTCCATTTATTTTCTTTATTTTTCTCCACACCATATAGCATTGGTCAATATTAATATACTTCTCTTCAAATATCGCAAGATATCCTTAGGGGCTCCCCAAACTGCCCTCTCAATTTATCCTCATCCCAACCATGACTGGTCCTTGACCTCGGATCACTGGGGCCCACGTCGTCCAATGGGTGCCACGCAGGCAACCCATTCTCGAACCCGTTACACGTCAGCCTCTTGAGCTTGCTCCCATCCAACGTCGCCACATATACCTCCCCGTATGGCTGGAACTGGTTGGGCCATGACACCGGCTCCGCCGTCAATCGTCACGCCGCCCAAGTTCGCAGTAAACAATAGCCACTCCCCATCCTTGCTGAAGCACACGTGATTGATCCTTTCCCGATCAACCTCGGGAGACCCCTCATGTCCTTCTAGGTGTACCCTCCTTAGACCTGACCCGTCCGGTCTATTGAGGTAAATGCTAAATGCGGTTACATTGTGTGGGTTGTGCCAGTTCGAAGAGAAGGCTATGAGGTTGCCGTTGGGCGACCATGATGGCATTGTGTCGATCCACGGCCCGTCCGTCAGTTGACGGATCCCGCTGTCAAACTCGCCGTTCACTGCATCAACAATGTACAAGTTCTTGCGGCCGGTCCGACCAGACCGGAAGACAAGCCACTTACCATCTGGAGAGCACGAGGGGAAGGCCTTGTTCCCAGTGTCCTCCCTTGTGAGCACCTTCACGTCACACGTGATGTCGCCGTCCGGACTGGATAAGTCAAACTCGATCCGAGCGATTTGGACCGTTGTTTTGGGTGAACCGAAAATCGGTCCGATCGAGGTGTAAATGACGTTCTTCTCAGTGGGGCTCCACGAGTTGTAGAACGCGATCCGATCCTTGATCAGCGTCCAACGCCTTGAGCCGTCCGACCGGATGATCTTCACTCCGGCACTGGCAGTGGACACCAAGTCGTGGTTGAAGGCTACGAACTGCCCATCCGGGGAAAGAGAAGGGAAAGACCCGTTCAGCCTCAGCATCCAAAGCCCCTTGATGGGCGACATGACCGGTTCGAGATTCGGGACCCATGAATCGCCCCCTGTCGACTTGCCTCGGAACCGGTGATACCCGATGTACCGTGACCCGGGAGACACAAAAGGGCTGTAGTGGTGGAAGTTCGGGTTCACCGGTTCAGTGATGAGGACGAAGGACTCCGACGCAGCGTCGAAAATCTCGATATGCCAGTAGCTCTTGCCTTGCCGCCGTGTCGCGATGGCGATTTTGTTGGAGCCAGGCATGGCAGCCGGAGTATAGCAGTGGATCCCTGGAGGAGTAACCCGGGTCGGAGACAGTGGCAACCTGGAGACGTCCGTGTCTGAGGGGAACTCGAATTCGACGCGGAAAATGCTCCACCAACCGTCGTCTGCCTTCCGGTGGAAGTAGACGACGGAGTCGCCGGACCAGGTGGGCCAGCCGCCGGATTCCGCCATGACGACCCACTTCTTCGGGTCGGATTCTCGGAACACGACGATGTCCGTATTCAGGGCGTGGAACTCACCGCCCCAAGGGCGCGACCCGTAGGACGCGACCGCGGTGAACTTCCCTGACCGCGAGACCGCCGGGCTGTAGTCAACGGAGCCGTACGGGGTCAACCTGGCAATTTCTCTACCCTCCAGGTCGGCCGAGTAGAGAGCGGACCAGCCCGCGAACGACTTGTCCGGCTCCTCATGAGCCGAGATGAAGTAGAGCCGCCCGTTCCGGAGGACGGGCCGGTCGTGGAAGAGGCTGCCTGGCGCAGAAGGCAGCGGCTGGGGCTGGGAGGACCCGGACCGAGTGAGGTAGACCGGGGGCAGCCTGTCCGCTCGGAGACAAAGACGACGGCTTCCGGCCCATCGTCATCCTCGTCGCTGGCAGAGACGGAGGCGAATTGAGCGTTGAAGTTGATGGAGAGGCCGTCAGTAAGGCGGCGCTCACGGCGGGAGGTCAGGTCAAGGGAGAAGACGTCGAAGCCGTAGTAGGGGCGGCCGATGGTGGTGAAGAGGACGGTTCCTTTGGGCTCGTCCATTTGATGGATCAAAGCGAGCGACAGAATCAATGAGAGAGCTAGTGACAATGAGTGAGTGGGTGGGTGAGAGAGCGAGTTACGGAGGGGCAGTGGAGATGGTGGTGGTGGAGAGGAGGCATATAAAGGGACGGCGAGAGCGAGGGAGATTGGATAGAAAATCGGTTTGATCATTGCATGGCAGGACATCGGTTTGATCATTGCATGGCTGGTTTGACAAGAACTGCATCAGGTGGAAGATCCTTTTCGCATAGTTTAATGATGGGGGAAGCGAAATCGGACTAGGATTAGAACAAAGAAATTTGTTTGATGGTCGGACGCTGCACCTGCTGTATGCGAGCGTTTCTCTCGGGAAGAATACGGACAAGAGGGAGATTGCGCTGCTGTTGCCCGAGGAATATTGTCGAGTTCACACTCTAGGGATGCGTTGTAGCCTACCGAAGCGGAAAAGCAGCGCCCTTTAATCTTTGCGAGGAGAACGAACAAGTCGGACGGTCCAAGCATCACCTAACCGCTAAATTTAAAAAAGAAGACTGGTCATAACACGATCTTCAGGAGGAAGAAGTATTGGTTGCAGTGATGCATATCCACTTGGTCACATGGTTAGTCAGGTAATGTGGGCTGGACCGAACCCACATGAGATCCACACGATTCAACGAATCATATTGCATTTATTCGAATATAGTAGATGCACACAATAATTGCATATCAACGATGTACATTTTGCTCTAGTTTTAGAATAAAGTGAAGTGACATAAAGTTACTTAAAAAATATAGTGGATGATTATATATTACTTTGCATTTCAATGACTCGTCAAACGCTTGAAAAAATGAATCCTTGATGCTAAGGAATCAAATGTGCCCTCGAGATTAATCATGGGCAAAATGATTTGTTGAAGGTTAATTCGTGGGAGATTGATTATGTTGTGGGCAAATTGATTTTGGACATTAACCCTAATGATTGCTTTAAGCTTTTAGTATGAAATGCAAAAAGATTCAAAAGGCAAGTTAATAGATCGTATACTTTCAAATGGGAATCGAACCTTGCTCTTTGGGGTGTTCTTAAGGATTTTCAAGGAAGGGATCTCCAACTCCCTAACAATAGGCTTATGGGAAAAAGAAGAAGAAAAGACTTAAATCTCGCTCGATAATCATAAAGCCTTCCAATGTATGAAAAAACGTAAGGCAGTTACGACAAATTATGAACGGGAGATTCGTCCTCGGAAGAGCATAAAACTGCCCCAGCACTTAAAACGGTGAGAAGGTTATCATGAGGACCAAGTGAACCTCCTTTGTCACCAAAGAGAAACATGATATCCATCAAAGACAAAGGAGCACCTATCCTTCTTCCTTGCAGTTTCTGTGTCTGAAGATTCATTGCTCAAACCTAGCAAGCATTAGCCTCCATCGAGTCTAAGCTGAGGCGTTCAAGTTGGACTTGACCCCAGGATCCACTGGTCCGTCAAACTCAGCATCAGGGCATCTGTACTTGAAGCCACATTCACATTCAAAACAAGATAACTTTATAGTTTCTGCCTGAAAAAATTGGTCTCCAGTCTGCTCTGGCTTTTCACTTATAAAAGAAAATGCTTTGGAGCATATCTCAGCAGAGAAAGAATGAAATTACATAGGACAGTATCCAATGTACTCAACAATCTCGAGCTCCAGCGCAAGCTTCAGAGGACTCATATGATGATATCGCACCATGGATGCTAGTCTTTGGTTGAGATCACTTAATCATGTTTTGATGTTGATAAAGGGACAAAATGTTGGTCAAAAGTAAAGCTGTATCATAGCTGTCATGTGGAAGCTTCTCTATAGATATTCGGAATAACCTCATAAGACCACATGGTCAGAGACAGTAGCGTTACAAGGAAATAGGAAGACTTAAATCTGATATTAGAGAGGTACAACATTTCGACATCAAGGTCCTCCTTTCATTTTACTTTATAAGTCATCGCATTTCCTGTTGAATTCCTCCGTGCTCATCATGAGTTGCCTCAGTTAATATCGGCTCACTTCCTTGATCTTAAATTCCATTTTTCTGAATCAAGAACTCCTCTTTAATAGCCGTTGGAAGCTTTTTTTCAGCATCTGTTGTTCCTCTTTCCCTTGTCAATTCATTCGAGAAATCATGACCATGTCCACTGAACCAAGGATCGTTATGTGCAGTCTGTGGACCAGAAGGAGTGATGCCAGACCGTCTAGTCTCGATCAGGTGGAGCCCTGGACAATGATTACCTAGATCCCATTGGAGAGCAAGAACACAGTTTTTGCAGGTGTCGTAGCTAAAAGATTACAGCTCCAAGGAATATGCAGAAAAATCAAAGCTGTCGAAGGAGAGGAAGCGAAGAGGGACGAGAAAAGAAGAGAGGAGGAACAATAACATCCCAGAAACTATCGAGACTGAGACTATTATTTGGATGGCTCTCCTTTGAAATTTGCACTCAGTGAACAGGCCCAGACACGAGTGGAAACAATTGGAACTTTTCTTTTACGAATTGGAAGGGAAGAGATGGTGCAAAGAAAGGGGAAAATAACTGGCTTTTGGCTTACATTACATTGAGAGCACTAGACAGGGCTCTGCATATATTTGTTTAGAACTCTACCTCATCAGGTCAATCTTGAGGAAACATGAAAAAGAGAACTGGTCAATTGAAGGATAGTAATTTTTTTTGTTTTGCTCGAATTGGATTCGACATTGAAATATCTTTCGCCAAAAGTTGTTCTTCCGTTTTTATTTGAGGAGACATGTTCTGTGGCAATTTTAAACAAGGAATTTCATAAATAGATAAAAGAATCGGTAACTTTTCTTCAAAAAGAGCCAAGTACACACAACTGCTGGAATTTAATTTATGACAAAACCTAAGATTTTAAGCAATTCAAACATAACCAAACTATACAAACATTGCCAAAATTTAATCAATGAATAGCCATAACGTAAAGATGCAACACCAGAATTTAATTGATAACGAGACACCTGGGATATACAATGAAAATACATGCTAGAATCGACATGAATCTAAAAACTACAGTTAAGAAAGATGCCGGAATTTAATCAACGACGCGAATCTAAAAATTATGACTTTTGTGCAAGAATGTTAAGATAATTGAAAGATAACATGTTTATTTGTTTATATAAGGGAGGCCTTTGAAGAGTATGATGTGCTTATTCAAAGCCTACAGTCGATGATTATCAACAAATCTTTCAAACAATTACCAAACGGTTAAATCAATAGTTATGTTGACTCCACTAATTTGACGGTTTCTTCGATTCAATTATCTTAACATTGTTACATCAAAGCTCTCACAAATTTCATGAATTGATGTCTTTATTCCTTCACAATCCCAGCCAAGTACATAAAATAAAATTTAAGCCATTTATTTTCATTTTCTCTTTCTTTTCTTTATTTTTCTCCACACAATATGGCATCAGTCCATATTAGTATCCTCTCTTTAAATATCGCAAGATATCCATAGGGGCTCCACGAATTGCCCTCTCAACTTATCCTCATCCCAACCCTCACCGGTCGCTGACCACGGATCACCAAGGCCCACGGCATGCGTCGAGTGCCACGCGGGTGTCCCGTTCTCGAACCCGTTCCATGTCAACCTCTTGAGCCCACTCCCGTCCAATCTCGCCACATATAGCTCCCCGTACGGTTGGAACTGGTTGGGCCATGACACGGGCTCTGCAGTCACGCCGCCCAAGTTCGCCGTAAACAACAGCCACTCCCCATCCTTGCTGAAGCACACGTGGTTGATCCTCTCTCGATCAACCTCGGGGGACCCCTCGGGTCCTGCCAGGTGTACCCTCCTTAGACCCGATCCGTCTGGTCTAATGAGGTAAACGCTAAATGCGCTCGCATCGCCCGGGTTGTGCCGGTTCGAAGAGAATGCTATGAGGTCATTGTCGGGCGACCATGATGGCATTGTGTCGATCCATGGCCCGTCCGTCAGTTGACGGATCCCGCCGTCAAACTCGCCATTCGCAGCGTCAACGATGAACAAGTTCTTGTGGCCGGTCCGTCCGGACCGGAACACAAGCCACTTACCGTCTGGAGAGCACGAGGGGAAGGCGTTGTTCCCAGTGTCCTCCCTCGTGAGCACCTTCACGTCGCACGCGACGTCGCGCTCCGGACCGGACAAGTCGAACTTGATCCGAGCGATTTGGACAGTCGTTTTGGGAGAATCGAAGATCGGTCCGATCGAGGTGTAGATGACATTCTTCTCAGTGGGGCTCCACGAGTTGTAGAACGCGGTCCGGTCCTTGATTAGCGTCCACCGACTTGAGCCGTCCGACCGGACGATCTTCACTCCGCCATTGACAGCGGCCTCGAAGTCGTGGTTGAAGGCTACGAACTGGCCGTCAGGGGAAGAAGAAGGGAACGCCCCGTTCAGCCTCAGCATCTGGATCCCCTTGATGGGCGATGCGACCGGTTCGATATTCGGGACCCTTGACTCACCCCCAGTCGACTCGCCTCGGAATCGGTGGTAGCCAACGTACCGTGACCCAGGAGACACGAAAGGGTTGTAGTGGTGGATGTTCGGGTTCAGTGGTTCGGTGATGGGCACGAAGGACTCCGACCCAGCGTCAAAGATCTCGATGTGCCGGTAACTCTTGCCTCGCCGCCGCGTCGCAACGGCGATTTTGTTGGAGCCGGGCATGGCAGCCGGAGTGAAGCAGTGGACCCCTGGAGGAGTGACCCGAGTCGGAGCCAGCGGGAACATGGAGAAGTCCGTGTCTAAAGGGAATTCGAATTCGACCCGGAAAATGCTCCACCACCCGTCGTCCGCCTTCCGATGAAAGTAGACGACGGAGTCGCCGGACCAGGTGGGCCAGCCGCCGCCCTCCGCCACGACGACCCGCTCCGTCGGGTCGGATTCCCGGAACACGATGATGTCCGTATTCAGGGCGTGGAACTCGCCGCCCCAAGGGCGCGACCCGTAGGACGCGACGGCGACGAACTTCCCCGACTGCGAGACGGCCGGGCTGTAGTCGACGGAGCCGTACGGGGTCAACCTGGCAATTTGGGTACCCTCCAGGTCGGCAGAGTAGAGGGCGGACCAGCCCGCGAACGGCTTGTCCGGCGCCTCATGAGCCGAGATGAAGTAGAGCCGCCCGTTCCTGAGGATGGGCCGGTCGTGGAAGAGGCTACCCGGCGCGGAAGGGAGCGGCTCGGGCTGGGAGAACCCGGACCGGGCGAGGTAGACCCGGGGGCAGCCGGTCCGCTCGGAGACGAAGACGACGGCTTCTGGGTCGTCGTCCTCATCGTCACCGGCGGAGGCGAATTGGGCGTTGAAGTTGATGGAGAGGCCGTCAGTGAGGCGGCGCTCGCGGCGGGAGGTCAGGTCGAGGGAGAAGACGTCGAAGCCGTAGTAGGGGCGGCCGACGGTGGTGAAGAGGACGGTTCCTGTGGGCACGTCCATTTGATGGAGCAAAGCGAGCGACGGAATCAATGAGCGAGCTGGTAGCGAGTTGAAAGGGTGAGTGAGAGAGCGAGTCACGGAGGGGCAGTGAAGGTGGTGGTGGTGGTGGTGGTGATGGAGAGGAGGCATATAAAGGAGCGGCGAGAACGAGGGAGAGTGGATAGGTTTGGTTTGATCTTGACATCGCTTGTTTGACACGATCAGCGTCACTTGGAAGATCCTTTCCGTATAGTTTAATGATGGGGAAGCGAAATCGGACTAGGATTAGACCAAAGAAATGGTGTAATGGTCGGACTCTACACCTGCTGTCTGCAACCTTTATTGCGCTGCTGTCGCCCGAGGAATATTGTCGAGTTCACACTCCAGGGATGCGTTGCAGCATACCCAACTCCGGATGCGTTATAATTTGTCCGAGCATCACCTAACCGCTAAATTAAAAAAGAAGCCTGATCGTAACACAATCTTCACAAGGGAGAAGTATCGGTTGCACCCAAAGCATATCAACTCGGTTAGTGTGACTCTTTGGATAATGTTGGCTGACTTAGATCCACGTGGAATTCACACGATTCAACAAATTATATTACGTTGGGCCAAATGTAGCGGGTGTATGCAACAATTGCTCATGGATCATATACATTCTGTTCTAGTTTAAGAATAAAGTATAGTGGCATAAAATTACATCAAAAGTATAGCAAACAATTACATGTTCCTTTGCAATTTAGTGACCCAAAATGAATCCTTGATGCCATGGAATCAAATGCACACTCAAGATTAGTCGTGGGAGACTGATTGTGCTGAGGACAAGATGATTGTAAACATTAACGTTAATATTTGTTTTGAGCTTTTAGTACAAAACGTGAGAAGATTGAAAAAGCTAGTTGATAGATTGTGTAGTATTAAATGGTAATTGTACCTTGCTCTTTAGGACGTTCAAGGATTCTCAGGTAACGGATCTCTAACTCCCTAATAATAGTCTTACAGGAAAAAAAACAAAAATAAATCTCGCTCGATAATTATAATGCCTTAATGTAAGGCAGTTACGACAAATTATGATCGGAAGATTAGTCCTCTATTGGGCCTAAAGCTGCGGTGCTCAAGTTGGACTTGACCCCAGGATACACTGGTCCATCAAACTCAGCATCAGGGCATCTGTACTTGAAACCACGTTCACATTCAAAACTTGATAACTCAATAGTTTCTGTGTGAAAAGTCTGCTCTGGCTTTTCACTAATGAAAGAAAATGCTTTGGAGCATATCTCAGCAGAGAAGGAATGAAATTACATGGGACAAAATCAAATGTGCATTCTATTACAGTTTTAGAATAAAGTGGTGGCATGAAATTACTTCAAAAATATAATGGATGATTATATATTGCTTTGCAATTCAATGACCTGTCAAAACACCTTGAAAGATGGATTCCCGATGCCAAGGAATCACATGCTTAAACTTAGCATTAGCCTCCATTAAATCTAAAACTGAGGTGTTCAAGTTTGAACTTGACCCCAGATATGCTAGTCCACCAACTCAGTACCAGGGCATCTATCCTCGAAACCGCGTTCACACTCAAAACTTCAAATGCTACAGTATCTGTTCTCAGACCAAAATGAAGAATACAAAATTGAGATGTAGACAGAATTTATATCATAATCAAGTTTCCCTCTTGGCAATCAACAAATGGTTCTCCGGCGAGATGCTCGGGGAAACGTATTTGACAAGTTGCGCATCCAGTCTGCGTTCCTTTAGCCACATTAGTCTCCCGATGTCAATGATCTGCTTGCACATGAAGCCCAACACAGCCCTTTCTACTGCTTCCATCTTTCGGATAATGTCTTTAACAGGAGTCACATCCTCTCCATCTTCCTCCTTCTCACTGAGACAGATGAAAAGAGAAGTTCAAAATTAGAGTATCAATTCATAGGGTCAATGTCACAATCAAATATGTTAATCGCGGTTGAGCAATTGCAAGGTAAGAGTTTTAGATGATTACAGATTTGGAAGATGAGATCTTGGATCCTTGACATCAGAAAGATCCGAACCATGATCGGCATCTACTGCCCAGCTGGTAAACCACGTGATGGCATGAAATTCTTTCTTCTTGATACCCAAATTCAAGAAATATTTCTTATCTGGAGAGGAAAGTTGCAAGATCAGCTTCAACTGGTCATCATACAAAAACAACCTTCTTAAAAATGAGTGCTCTAAAAACTGGATGATAGATTACTTATGTAGTGTTTCCATTGGCAAAGATGATGGCAACACGTTGCAATAGCTAGGCCTTGAATTGGGCATTTCTGAACATCACCATTAATATTTCTTTCTGATAAGCAACATCTTAGAGTCAAATCTGCAACAAGAGTTAGCTCAGGTTTATTGCATAGAAATGTTGTTTCCTTTAAGAAAAAGCTGATAAAGATGTAAAGTGACTGTTAATCCATATTCATGTTTCTTGGGCTGGCGTAATTTGAACAAGCATTCTAATCACCTGTTGCTGGACCGCAGAGATGCTTGCCAATAGCCAAGAATGGAGATCCCCGTAAAGACTCAACAGCATGCAAATTCAGATCCTCAACTACAAAAGAAGCAACTACAATGTAGTCTTTTCCAGTTCACATTTCACTGCACTATTAATGACAACTGAAATTAAATTTTACATTTCTCCCAATCTACACACTGAAAATTTAAGAAAATGACATGGTCAGCATGTCTGTAAAATCCTATACTAGCTTACAGAATCTTAGCAACTTAACAATGAAACAACTCTAATCACTTTAATAGCATTCAGAATTGGTCCTTGTCTCTTTGAAATGAACTACAGAATGGTAGAGGCCTCTCCTTTCTGACTGGTGGACAATAATCATCTCTTGTAAATCGGCCCGTACCAGAACTACTACCACTCTAGAGTGCAGAAAAACTATGGCAAAACTTCAACTTAAAGACCATCTTTAAAAAGAACTTCCCTGTAGCCTTAGGGTGTGATACCTCTTCAATGAACTTAAAAGTTTGCCACTAGGAACATGCCTTTCCACAGCTATAGCCTAACTAGCAAATGCTAAAAAAGCACAACAATCCCTCACCATATGAGGACATCTCACCATCATGAACAATAGCTATAGCTACCAAATGCTAACGAAGCAAAACATCCCTCATGATATCAAGACATCTCCTTGTCATGAAGGAATAGATTTGCAATTTAGATGCTTGAATTTTTGGCTTTTATACAAACAAAGTGTATATCAAGAGAGAATTTGATATTCCGCTACATATATTAAACACTACAATCTAATAACACTTATAATGAATCAGTACTCCTGCCAGATTAAAACATGAAAGCACAATTTGAATAATGCAATCCAGAGTGCTGAAGAACTTGAAAACCTTACTGTCAATTCTCAAGCGCTCTAATAACAAGCTCTCTTTTTGTCGCAAGGATCGATCGGCCTAGAAGTAGCATTTGAATGACATAAACAATGAAAAAAATGCAGCTCAAGACAAGGCAGAATCTGGAAAAAGTAAGTTAAGTTTGAATGGACAATGTACTGTTCCAAAACTCAATACTCACCTTAAACTTGTACGACTTCCGCTCCACCAAGAAGACTCTCTTGATGCCATAACAGTCCGCAAGCATTTGTGTCAAATAACCTCTCCCTGCTCCAAACTCAACAACAGCAGGAACATCATTCTTACTTTCATCATCCAATCCCTCATTATCACACTTCTCCCTCATATCAAATCTCTTCAAAACCCCATGTTCTTCCATGTTCCCCAGAATTGACGCCTGTTGCATCACATGTTTCTCCTGAAATGGCAATTTTCTGCAAAGAAAAAACTCCAATCACCATTGGAGCACACAAACGATAACAAAAATCACTGAGAACATCTTAAGATACCTATCGACTTGTCCCTTGATCCAGACATCGCAAGCATCTGTAACCTTGAACGAGTCTCTAATATCCCTGCACATCGACTCGTGCAAGGACTTGATCTTGTCGATCAGACTACAAAACTCCGGCACACTCAGACCATGCACAGAATTCCTCTTCATCTCCGACGTAGTAACATTATCCGGATGCCCCGGCAACGAATTCCCCAACGGCCCACCATCCTCGTCCTCCTCGTCACCAGCATTGATACCCTTCTGGTAAAAGGGTTGGAGGGACAAGGACCGCGCTTGTTTGAGAAATGGGCATCTCTTTACGTGCCATCCCAAGTTCTCTTGAAGCACGGAGCTTCTCAAACCAAGCACAGACACAAGAAAGAAAGCGAAAACAGAGCCGAACAACAATCAAAACCCAAAAACATCAAAAACATCAAAAATTGAACTTGAACGTATGCTCATTGCAACGACGCGAAAGGGCAAAAGGGGACGGAGGATTTACTGAGACGGGTCAAGGGGGCATGGGATCCACGGAGCATCCGACCTCGGAGTGTGATTGCCGCAGAACCTGGCGACAAGCATTTCTTGACGAGTTCAATTTAAAAACAAGAAATAGTTCGAATTGAAGAGAAACCCAACAAAAGGGAGAGGATTCCGAGCTTACGGCGAATCGTTGAGAGGGGCGTTGGCGCAGAATCGGTTCTTCTTGGGCAGCCAGAACTTGCAGCGAGCCTCCATCGGAGCTCCTGAGTCGGGTTTCGGCGGCGGCTGCCGAGGAGCTTGGCTAGTTCCCCTGCGTCATTTGAGCCCCGATTAGGAGGAAGTATTTTTCATATTATGGGTAAAGCACGCAATCGATCACCATTTCGCGTGTTATGTAAATCTCATCCTATAAGCATAGTTAAAAATTACTTGTAAAGAGGTGAAAGAAAAATAATAATCATGGATTACCATATAATGGACAAAATGGTAATTTGAATCGATTGGCAAATTAACCATGTCATCGGTAAAATCATAACGTAGAAAAGATAACACAAATAGTTTGTGAACTTTGGTCAAATGTGTAATATTATTCATAAACTATAAGAAATGATCAATGTCATCCTCCTATTAATTTAAGTTAACGGAATTAGCTAATGCAATTTCTAATTCGTTAAGTTTAAATGGTGGGTAACAAAAAAAAGTTATGCTTAAATTCATCTCGAACTGTAATATACTAATTTACAACATCAAATAATGATTGACATGCTAGCGTCTTAATTTTTATTCTTTTCTAAAACAAATGGATAAAAAAGATTAACATATTGACTCGTCATTTTTAGAAGTACAGCTATGCATATAATAATTCACATCATCAAATAATAACCAATTCATCATTTGAGCAAACAAAATGATTACATTAAACATTTATCAATATTTCAAAGATCGTGTTAAATAAATTTAAAATTCAAGTACTACATTACTTATTTGGTTGAAATTCCATAATTATTCATATCATTTTCCTTTCAAATTTTCTTCCTCTGTGGTTTTCAATTTTTAGCGCTTCTACAAGTTTCTTCCTCTCCATCAGCGTCTCGCGCTTCTCATCCTCCGGGGGCGCTCATCCTGTGGGTGCCGCCGGCTGTAGGCGTTCAACGTCGCGCTGGCTCAAGACCCGTGGCTACACCCCGCATATGCGGCTTTCTTGAGGGCCAAGTGCCCTCCAACACCAAGCATTATGACCACAAAGTTCCGTCGTCTCGGACGAGACGTACGCAAGCCCGAGGACTCCGCAGATGATCATGAAAAATGAGAAGAACGGCGCCATGCGGCACTCAGAGTTCGCTAAGGCGATGGCGAAGATGGGCTCGATCGACGTGCTCTGCTGGTAACAAGGAGAGATCACGGAGCTGCGCCAGTGTCGGGAACCGGAGATAATAGACACTAGTGACGAAGGTGGCCTCTGTTGAAGCCTACTAGAAGTGGCTATCCTCCATTTCTGCTTGCCATTATCACATGGGGAGCCCATGTCAAATTGTTTCATCGCTTTGAAATTGATTTCCGAGGTCTTGCTCATTCGGTACGCTTGATTTGGTGTTGATTGTTTGATGGCATTGCCACCTTTTTAACTAGAGTTTCATGCTCTTTATCTGCTGAAATGAAGCTTGAACTTCAGCTGGTAGAACTTTCTTTTCCACGAAAAGAAAGTGCCTCAGAAGCAATCTTAACGGCAAAACCTAACATCAACGGTAACTCTATGAGAACATTACCATGCAAGACACAATTCCTTTCCTTTTAAACATATATATATCCTTTTAAACATATTAGATAGAGGCATTTTAGGCAAGTGTCACGGACCGTGATTCTTTCGTGCTTGCATACTTTTGTGACTAGAGTTTGAAAGTGCTAGTACGAACATCTAGAATGGGTGAATAGGTGTTTAAAATAAACCTTGACAAATATATGAGGAATAAAATAAATTGTGAGCAGAGTCTGGAGAACAACAAACTTTGAATGAGTTTAAACTTTAACAGTTAAATAGAACTACAAAAAAAAAAATAAAAGAGTTTAGGGAAAAGAATAAAAACACATAATTTATATGTCCACTCTCCCACGCTAATAGCCTTCTACTGAATTCCACTATGCAATCAACAACAGATTACAATTTTGTGTTCAAACACTTAGTAGTAAATCACACTATTTCACTAAGTCACTCTTTTGGTATTTCTCTCACGATCACAAACGTTTAAGTTCACAAGAAACAAGTGTATAACTTTGGAATAATAAATTTTACGCCCGTCTCTTAGGAGATGCATGAAACCTTTATTTATGTTCTAGAAATAATTTTTCTATTTCAGACCTATTTCTGGAATAGAAATCCATTTGGTAAACTTTTTCATTTTTTTATTTCTAAAATAGATTTTTGTTCAAAAAATAGGTTTGAAATAGAAATCAAAAGTAAAAATTTTCTACTTTTCTATTTATGGAATAGAAATCAGAAATAAAAATTCTTATCATCATTCGTTGCCACCGATCATTGTCCGCCGGTCACCGCCGGTAGCCGGTCCACTACCGTCCGAAAAAAAGAAATTTTGTATTATTATCAAACAAATTTCTATTTTTGAGTAAAAATTTTATTTCGTTATTAATCGGTTATTTTTGCATAGAAATTCTTCTAGAAAGAAATAAATAAATAAAAAAATCTATTTTCTTCCGGAACTTATTTCTGGAACATAATAGTTATTATTCACCCCCTTACTTGCTCATCGATCATTGATCTCCTTAAATGCTCATCCACTTCCAAACTAACCGTTGGACACTAACCGTTGGACACTATCTAGAGGATTGTCTTCCAATCTACTCATTTGACAAATCTATATTTAGAAGATTTGGTAAACGTTGAGCGATAGAGATAGAATCCCAAATTGATTATGATGCCTATACAAACAAAATCTTGGTTTTCATAAGTAGAGTTTCTTCGTATAGAAAGTTCTTGTTTTCATGATCCAATTGTCAATCAATTAGATTGAGTCAATCAAATTTATCTTGATGTATAATTCAAACCAAATCACTAGCCGTTATATGTTTGGGGCTTGTGTTACATTCTGTCAAGTTGTTTCATTCTAAACATGTTTCATTCTGAATCTACTACGTTCTGAACTTGTGTCTCATTATGGACGTAAAGTTTGAGGGTGTTTAGACTAAAGTAGAGTCTAAGTGTCTTCAGTCTAAAGTAGAATTTGAGTGCAATAAACTTTACAATTTGGACGTAAGTCTAAACATAATCTGTTTCTGAACAAATTTAGCTTTAAGGTCTAAACATAATCTAAATAAGTTCAGCTTTAGCATAAAGTTTGTCTTCTAGTTCTTCATTCATGTTCAGTCTAGAATTTGTCAGAGTGAGCAAACTTTTGATGTAGAACGGACTTTGACACTAAAGTTTGGCAATTTTCAGACTTTGATACAAAAGTTTGGAAATCTTCATAATAGACTTTGGACATGTGTTACGTTCAGTCTTCTGACAATTTTTAGACTTTGACAATATCCTTTACATGTTATATCATCTACATAATTTATTAATTAACCATTAAACATGTTAGTAGCATTTGATTTATTTTGTTATCTTCAAAACATCATAAGTGATTTTCCTAACATAGTTTAGGGTTATCGGATGAAAAGTGAGTGATGCGGAGGAGATGAATACAATTGGTTCATGATAGTGGTGTTAGGATGGTTGGCATTAGGAGTTTTATGATAGAAATATTATATTTCTATGGAACTCTAAAGGCGGGGTTCGCTTTCTGTGCACAAATTGCTTGGGAGTTGATGTCACTCTCCCGACGAGACTATAATAGGTTGAAACCGGTTGTTGTGTCTAAAGTGCTGTGATGTGTTGCTTGATAGATTAAACGCCCAAGCTAAGCTAGGCATAGTATGATCTGATATGAGGATGTTATATGCTACACGGAGCTGCATGTGTAATTTCGTGGTCAAAGAACTATTGGCCCATGACGCAAGCCTCATCAGTCTCATCTCTAAGCTGCAACCCGTTAGGCTATGTAAACACCATGAATATTCTTGATCCCAAGCTGCAGCAAATCTAAAACAATTCTTGCCCAAACTTAATTCGATAATGAGCAAGAAAAGAAGAGATGACCACGAGACTCCACTAGTTGCAAACACTATAGACCAGCAGATCAATTTCATTCCATATATTTGATCCTACAAACAAGCTTCCAAGCCTCAGCATTGCCAAAACTTCCGATGACATGATTCAAGAAAGATCACCTAATCAACCGTCACAATCTACCATGTTTGAAGATCTGTTTAATGGTATTGTTAGAACAACTTATCCTGCATTCGCTAGCATCTTCACATGTCGCATGTAACTCTTTAACATGTCATATTTATAAATTGCTCTTCAGTGCTATCATCCTCAACAAGTTATGCAAATTGAGAGTGAGTTTGGTATCACTGTGACCGAAATGTAATGATGTTGTGATGTGGCCATATTGTGAAATGTTGTGATGTGTTTATTAACATATATAAGTCAAATCACCTAAAAATTGAAATGGCTAGCTTTTTAAAATTAGTCACTATTGACACCTAAACTTTAGCAACTCGATTATTCATTTATTGCATAGATTATTAGGGATTAATATTTAACCTCTAAACTAAAATATTAGAATTAATTTACATAACATATAGTTTTATGAGCATTTAATTTCATTAATTGCATTTACATGGATGGGTTTGATTGATAGTTCTAGCTTTAATTTGATGAATTCATTGAGTTGGACTAAACCCACAAAAGAAGGCATTGGCCAAAGCCTGTTATTCTTTGATGACCAATAACGCATGACAGTATTTAGCCCCACAATTCCTCATGAAATAATTTCTCAATTTCACAAAAAAATTACACAAATCTTATCACTATAAGATTTAATCAACTTCAACATTAATACTTCCTACATGTAATTCATGAACAATCTTCACTGCATGAACCCGCTACCAAGCACTTGCTTGAATAACCGCGCTTCAATGCTCACATCAACAACAGCGCAGAGCAAAACCCTTGATCTAATGTTACATGGATAACTATACCCATGAAAAGGACGAGACCGACTCAACATGGAAGTGGAAAACCACTATAATTCGCGGTCAACAAAGTCCGACTTGGACTTTTCTAATCTTGAACCGTGATTTCAATCGCTTTGATTTTATTTCCTTTTTTTTTTAAACTCCTTTTCAATTATCCTTCCTTGGCCGACTCCAACTCGTCAAAGGACGTTACCGAATTCTGATTTGCATAATTTCGAACGTCCGCAAAAATAAAAATAGACACAAGAGAAATAGACGAGGAGAGAGCGAAAAGGAGGTTTGTTCTCTTCGTCCATCCCGACTGAACACTCCCGACGCCCGCAACTTGTCGCCGCCACTGCCCTTCATCCGACGCTGCTCACCACCCTGCGACGTCCTCACTGTCGAGCCGCACTGTGAGTCTCTGCTACTGTCCTGACTGCCCGAGTTCCGCCACATCAAACTGAGACCATCGCTGTGCCACTGCTGCCGTCGCGCCCTCACCGCCACATCTCCTTAGTCACGGACCAGTCTTGCCGGTGCTTCCATCTTGCACGAATCAAGGCGGCGCACAGCAAAGCAGCTCCCATCTACCTGTTCGGTCAACTTCTGAAGTTTCAGACCAGGCCTAGCGTCGACAATGAGGGTGTTTCATGCTTGAAAAGCCCATCATTGCTGTTCAAGTCTTCTCGTGGCTGCCCCCGCCGTGCTGGTCATCCTTGTTGACTTTGCCAAGCCAATTCAGTGAAGCACGAGCCACCATTCGAGATTTGCTCTTGCTTACTGAGCGAAGGCACCATCGTTGAGCAGCGCGTCGCCGTGAGTCGCCGTCCGTGAGCTATCCCGTGATCCATCGCCTGAACTTGGAAAACGTCCGCACGGTATCGAAAATTAGGTAAGAATCTGGAGTTTAATCTGGATTGACTCGATTTTCATATATCTTGCTGTCTAATTCATTAAATTGCAATCTTGTTTGAATGTTTCGTTGATATTGCCAAAGCAAAATAAAATAAAATAAAAATAATTTTTTTGAATCCCAAATATTCCTAACTCCACAACGTGCATACAGTTAATAATCTGATTTTTGCTTAAAATACGACTCACAATTATATAGAAAATCATCAATCCGATCTCATGCTCAATTCATGATTACGTGAAAGATTGGCCAATCCAATTCTCACGCATGGGATTCAACTTGCCAATTTATTATCAAAATTAAATGGATATGGATAATATCTTTGTGATTTGGTGTCTTACTTGTCTTTCTATCTTTACTTGATTTGAATTGATTTTGCTTCTATAAAAAAACAAAAACAAAAACACCTTGATGTTTGATTTGATTCTTGTTGATAATGTTGCTTTGGACTAGATTGCATGTTAAATTAGGTATGTTATTTATTCCGAATTTTTAAGTGAAAATTAAAAAAAAAAAAAAAAAAAAAAAAAGAAGAAGAAGGATGAATTAGATTTCCTTTCTTAGAATAGATTGCATGTTTAAATATTAGGTATTTTTAATTTCGAATTTTATTTTAAAAAGAAAACGTAAAAACTGTAATATGTTTGTCACGTAGAATTAATTCACCTGTTTAGGAATCATTTAAATTGAAGTGTGTGACATGTTAGAATAGTTGTATTATTTTTTGTCAGTCATTATACTAAGTCATTTAATAAATATCACGTGACATATAATTTGCATGTTAGGTTGCATGTCACATGTCTTTTTAGTTAAACATTTTAGTACGTCATTGCATTGCATGTAGATTTTAAGTTTCATTTAAATAAGTGAAAACCAAAAAAAAATAAAAAATTAAGTAATTACGTCTTAATTAGAAATCATATTTAGGATCACTAATGTGACTAACATTATAGATGCTTTCGTAACTATAAGTTAAGTATTTCTTTCCTATGTTCATTAATTTATTGTCTTTTTTTTTAGTATTAAATAATGATTCACGTATGATCCCACCTTATATGTTATGAGTAATTTAAAATCAATGCAAGCTGCGTGCAAAACATTTAAAAAAAAAAAAAGAGAGAGAGAGAAAAGGTAATGAAATGGTGTTAAAGAAGTTTAGCATAATTAATTTTCCGAACTCATTTAATCTCTAGTTCATAAATATGAAGTATTTCTCCCATTATTTTGGATTTTTAATCGACCCATAAAAAATATATTAGTAGAGACTCCTAATTGAAAAATTTGTGTGTGAATAACTTAAACCCTAAGTCATGAATTGATATAGGCTTGGAAAAATCTAAACTAAGTCTAGGTTTAAATATTCCATTAGCTGAAGCCCATCCGACCTGCTTCAAGGTTAGGTCGATACAGTTGCTGGAAGATGCTCTGTAATGTAGATATTGTGCCTAAAAAGTACTCGCTAAACACGGAAACGACACCCCTTTTTATAACTAAAATTCCTGCAGGTAATTCCTAACATTTGGAATAGTCTCATGTAGATTAACAAAGAGATAACTCTACATGGCCAAGAATATTAATTATAAGAGAGGGATTATGAGAAGATTGATTTCTTCTTCCCAAACTCCACTTGGTGGAGATGCGTATAAATTTCGTATTAATCGAAAGAAATTATCAACTTTGATATAGCTCTTTTGACATAATCTATTATCGCTCTTACTAATATATCAAAGATGGACTTCTTCAAGCGCACTAGGCAATGTTCTCGTTGTCCCCACGACCCAAGGGTGGCTGGAGAGTGCGGCCATCCGTATGGGCAGTGTAAGAAGACAATTCCAGGGCAAATCGAACGCGAAAGGAATAAATTGACCTGATAAAAAACAATTAGACTTGTTTATAAAATTTGCTCAGGAGTTTTGCCAAATTTTGTTAATTTTCTTGTCTTTTTCTGGGTCTTAAGAAAATGCTTAATTGGAGTAAACGAACTCCTCCACGTTTAGAGCAATGCTCATATTCTTACATGTACTCACGTTCTTGTTCCAAAACAAGATTATTAACTAACACTTGCAATTCTCTACGTGCTCATGCTTTGCCTTTGAATATGTCCCCGGCTTCAAACTCAACTCCACAAGGATAATAGCCCTTAAATAGAAATTTAAATCAACCTGCCAAAGCACGATACTACTCGGCGATGGCAGATTCGATGTTCTGGGGTATCGCATGGGCTTTTGTCCTAGTTTTGGTCGGCACCGTCCCGTCTGTGGCGGCGGCTACGAAGCCATGCCCGACATCGTCCAAGCTCAGGGTCGGATTCTACAAGTACACCTGTCCAGCTGCGGAGCCTATCGTCAAGCAGACTGTGTATGAAGCCGTCGCCAAGAATCCCTGAATGGCAGCCGGACTCCTCCGCCTGCATTTCCACGATTGCTTTGTTAGGGTACATGAAACATCTCTAGCTCCTTTTGACGAGTCCTTTAATTTATAAGCTCGTTTCACTATACAAATACGCGTGCATGGCCGTGCGCATACGTACTTCAAGACACATAATACTTGGTCAATCCCTATCCATTAGAAATTATAATATTAGTCAACACCTCAGGGTTGACACAATTGCTCGCCTATTCAAATCCCATAACTTACGTGCTAACTGCACCGGGTCATCTGTATAGGCCAAAGATTGGACTTTAACAGGTTTGTTGGGGTTGTAGGGTATTCCCCGGGCTTCAAAGGCAGCAAGGCCTCTAAACTCATGCCCTTAGTTTATAAAATGAAATTTACATAATCAAACACAAGATTTAGTTAAGTAAAATTAACAGAGTTCGAAAAATAAAACGAATTTGGTATGGCATGTTGTTTCTATCTCTAACCATTGAATTTTGATTAGGGTTGCGATGCTTCGGTGCTCTTGAAATCACTCCTGAAAACCCGGCGGAGAGAGACCATCCCACCAATAACCCTAGCTTGAGAGGCTTCGAGATCATCGACCAGGCCAAGGCCAGACTCGAGGCCGTGTGTCCCAAAACGGTCTCGTGCGCCGACATCGTCGCTTTCACGGCCCGCAACAGCGTCTACAAAACCGGGGGCATATATTACAACGTCCCTGCTGGCCGCCGTGATGGCCGCGTCTCTCGCCTTTCCGAAGTGACCCAAAACCTCCCGTCGCCAAACTTCAACGCCCAACAGTTGATTGCTAATTTCGCCAGGAAAGGGCTGTCGGCGGACGAGATGGTGACCCTCTTGGGAGCGCACTCCATCGGCATCTCGCACTGCTCGTCCTTCTCGTCCCGGCTCTACGCGTTCAATGCCACACTGACCCAAGATCCTTCGTTGGATCCGGCATTTGCCGCCTTCCTGAAGACCAAATGCCTGCCCCAAAGCAACGTGACACGAGTAGACCCGACGGTCCCGCTCGACAGCATCACACCTGGCACTCTGGACAACAAGTACTACCTTCAGCTGCTGAAGCTCCGCGGCGTGTTGGCTACGGATGAGACGCTGTACACAAGTCCCTCAACTTTGCGGATGGTTGTGAGCAACGCGGTGAATGGCGCCGCTTGGAGAGTGAAGTTTGCCAAGGCAATGGTGAAGATGGGCTCACTCGACGTGCTCACCGGCGCACAGGGAGAGATCAGGGAGCTGTGCAGTGTAGTGAACTGAGATAACGCAAGCAGTGTCGTGAAGAAGAGACAGACACAAAGTGCTGAAGTTGGCCTCTGTTGAAGCCTAGGAGTAGCTCGCCTTTATTTATACTTGCCTTTATCACATGGAGTCAAAAGTAAAATTTGTCCATGGCTTTGAAATTGATTTCCGAGGCTTTCCTAATTCGGTATGCTTGATTTGGTTTTGATTATTTGATGGCATTGCCACCTTTTTACTTAACTTTCTTTTTATATATCTGCTAAATTGAAGCTTGAACTTAAGCTGGTGGGACTTTTTCACGGCAAACATAACATCAACTATAACTCTATTAGCCAAAGGAGAACGTTATCACGCAGCACACGATTCCATTCCTACCAAATATACAGGATAAGAGGCATTCCAGGCAAGCCTTATCAGTCTCACCCGTAATCTGCAACTCTTGAGACTATGTAAATGCCATGAAAATTCTTGAATTCAAGCTGCAGCATATGTGAAACAATTTTTGCCAGAACCCGACTCGATAACGAGCAAGGAAAGAAGAGATGAACACGAGACTCCACTTGCTGGCCGCACAGTAGACAAGCATATCAATGTCACACCATATCTTTGATCTTCCGCACGTCTGCAACCTTTAGTGAACACAGTAAAAGCAAGTTTTGGGACATTGAGGTTGAACTACACCGATTTGCGCCAGCAAAACCCTTAATTTCCTGTCCACAAAAAACTTCCGACGACTTGATGCAAGAGAGTTCACCTGATCAACTGTCACAATCTGTTACGTTTGCAAGATCTATTTAATGGCATTGTTAGAACAACTTATCCCGATTACACCAGTTTTTATACCAATTAGCAATTCCTTTCAAAGAGAGCAATTGTGACGCCTGTAATTGTAAATCCTCAATCTAGACTTGTCATACAAATCGAGATCAAGTTTGGTATCATTGTGACTGAACTGTAAATATGTTGTGACCTAGATGTATTGTGAAGTGTCATGATCAATGTTTTTAAAAGATGTATTTCAAAATCAGATAAAAAACAAAATGGCCAGCTTCTTGAAAATTTGTTGCCGGAAACTGCTGTGTTGTGTAGTTGTTGCGCTTAAAAGGTACTCGGTAAACACCCAATAAAAATTGCAACACCCCTTTTCATAACCGAAATTTCTATGGGAAATTTGTACCAACCAAACATTTAGAATGGTCTTATATAGAATAACAAAGAGACTTCTCTACATGACCGAGAATGTTCAATTATAAAATAATGATGACTCAGTGTAGTTCTCAGAATATCGATTTCATTTTACGAAATTCCACTTGGTGGAGATGAGTCTCAAACTCGTATTAGTCGAGAGAAACTATCAACTTTGATATAGCTCTTTGACGTAATCTATTTTCCCTATTATGAATATAATATAGATGGACTCCTTCAGCGCAATAGGCAATGTTCTTTTCGTCCCCACCACCAGAAGGTAGCTGGACAGTACGGCCATTTATACGAGCATTGTACACAGGAATTATCGGTTTCAAATGGGTAAGATCTAGAGTTGGAACCTTGAACCTATCATATTATAACCGGTTCTCTGTTTTTGGACCCTAAAACTTACTCTATTTATTTGGAATCGGTTTTGAAACCTACTCTACATGGTTCAATTCCAGGATTTACTCAAGAACATTTTTTTTTTTTTTTTTTTTTTCTATAGCAAAATCATATGAGGTTACGAGCAATAAAAGGATGCAAATTAAAAGATAAACAACAAAAATCTCCATCCAGATAATAATAATAATAATAATAATAATAATAATAATAATAATAATAATAATAATAATAATAATAATAATAATAATAATAATAATAATAATAATAATAATAATAATAATAATAATAATAATAATAATCCATGAGATGAACACATAGCCACATACAATTATAAATAATAAAAAAATACATGTAACGTAAAACATAAAATATAAAACTTCATTCTCCATCATTCCATAAAAAGTTAGAGGAAAATGAAAGACTGGCAAAGAGTTTGAAGAAAGGACAAAGGACAAAGGAGTGCTAAGGTTATTATTTAGAGGAAAAAGAAATTGGGGTTTTGATATTTTAACTTATAATACCAGTTTCAAAATAGGGTAGTTTGATCTAGTTCTAGGTGGATATTTACTTGAAACCTATTCCTAGACCAATTTCAATCGGTTCCAAAAATTTGAAACCTATTCCCAAACCAATTCCAATTCTTGAACCTATTTTTGAGTGGTCCAGTCCAATTATGGGATGGAACCGGTTTAGTTGTACATCTCTAATTGTACGATCGTATCATGTCAACACTTCTTCTTTCTTTTTTTCTTTTTTTGGCAACTTGTCATGTCAAGAAGACAATTTTTGGGCAGATCCAGCGTGAAAGGAATACATTAACCTGATAAAAAACAAATTAGACTTGTGTATAAAATTTGGCTAAGGAGTTTTGCCAAATTTTGTTAGTTTTCTCGTCTTTTCATGGATCTTAAGAAATAATTAATTGGAGTAAATGGACTCCTCCACGTTTAGACCTTCAACGACGCAGCAATACTCATCTTCCTACATGTACTCACGTTCTTGTTCCAAAACAGGATTATTAGCTCCACTTGCAATTTTCTATGTGCTTATTCTTTGCCTTTAAATACGTCCCCGGCTTCAAACTCAACTCCACAAGGGTAATAGCACATAAACAGAAATTCAAATCAACCCACCAAAACACAATACTCATTGGCAATGGTGGCTTCGATGTTCCGGGGTCTCGCATGGGCTTTTATCCTGGTTCTAGCTGACAGCGTCGCGTCTGCGGCTGCTACGAAGCGGTGCCCGACGTCATCCAAGTTCACGGTCAGGTTCTACAAGTACACCTGTCCAGCTGCGGAGTCTATCATCAAGCAGACTGTGTATGGAGCCGTCGCCAAAAATCCGGGAATGGCGGCCGGACTCCTCCGCCTACATTTCCACGATTGCTTTGTTAGGGTACGTGAAGCATCTTTAGCTCCTTTTGACAAGTCCTTTAATTTATAAGCTCGTTTCACTATACATATACGTGTGCATGGCCGTCCGCAAACGGACTTCATGACACATAATACTTTGTCAATCACTGTCCATTGAAAGTTACAGAATCGTTCAACGCCTCATGGTTGACACGATTGAATGGAGCGTAAGTGTATTTTCATGTTAAAAGTTACGTGCCAACTGCACCGGATCGGGTCATCTGTATAAGCCAAAAGTTGGACTTTAACAAGGTCATTGAGGTTGTAGGGTATTCCATGCGCTTCAAAGATGGCAACGCCTCTAAACTCATGCCCTTACGTTATAAAATGAAAGTCACATAATCAAATACAAGACTTCGTTGAGTAAATTTTACGTGCAAAGTTCTTAAAATAAGACAAATTTGGTATGGCATATTGTTTCTCTTTCTAACCATTGAATTTTGATTAGGGTTGCGATGCGTCGGTGCTCTTGAAATCGACTCCTCAAAGCCCGGCGGAAAGAGACCATCCGGCCAATAACCCTAGCTTGAGAGGCTTCGAGATCATCGATCAGGCTAAGGCCCGACTCGAGGCTGTGTGTCCCAAGACGGTCTCGTGCGCCGATATCGTCGCTTTTGCTGCCCGTGACAGCATTTTCAAAACCGGAGGCATATACTATGACGTCCCCGCCGGCCGCCGTGACGGCCGCATCTCTCGCCTTCCCGAAGTGACCCAAAACCTCCCGCCACCAAACTTCAACGCCCAACAGTTGATCGCTAATTTCGCCAGGAAAGGGCTGTCGGCGGATGAGATGGTGACCCTCTCTGGAGCGCACTCCATCGGCATCTCGCACTGCTCGTCCTTCTCGGCCCGGCTCTACGCGTTCAACACCACGCTCGCCCAAGATCCTACGTTGGATCCGGCGTTTGCCTCCTTGTTGAAGACCAAATGCCCACCCCCGAGCAACGCGACACGAGCAGACCCGACGGTGCCGCTCGACAGAATCACGCCCAACGCTCTGGACAACAAGTACTACCTCCAGCTGCTGAAGCTCCGCGGCGTGTTGGCTACAGATGAGACGCTGTACAAGAGTCCCTCGACTTCCCGGATGGTCGTGAGGAACGCAGTGAACGGCGCTGCCTGGAAGGTGAAGTTCGCCAAGGCGATGGTGAAGATGGGCTCGCTCGACGTGCTCACCGGCACACAGGGAGAGATCAGGAAGGTGTGCAGCGTGGTGAACTGAGATCGGCTTCCTCCATGCATGGATACTTTTCCATGTGGCGCAGGGTCAATGGTTTCAATTGTTTCTTATGAACTTTTGTGAGGTTTTTCCGGTTCGCGTGCTTGACATCTTGAACGTTTCTTGATTGTAATTTGTTGTGATTTATATCCAAAGGGATGGAAATAATTGAGTGAAGAAGGTATTGCAACCCTCTAAGCATTTGTGCGTTGGTGTCAATTTCATTCATTTCCATTCCGATCATCCCAACTCAATCCCGACTTTATTGTGCGATTGATACACGACAACAATGTATACATGCTGGCTCTGCCCCGTGACAAACCAAATTCAACGACGGCGAGTGACAACGGCCCGACGATCGGGAAGAATTGTGGGGTGAAATGCCGGATAAAAGCTACTTCGTGTTCGTTTCGGCATGGGATTTGATTCGTCCTAGTTAATCAAGTCAGGATACTCACGTACAACTCCAAGACTTTTATGGTTTTTGTGTCAATCAATTGCTATTGTTCTGAACGCAACTTGTCCCTATTACTGAAGAGATAATTTCACAAATAGTTCTTAAACTTTAATCTAATATGCAATATAGTTTAACCTAATCACATTTAAATAAATTAAAGTTTAGAAATCATATTGCAACAAAGTTTAAGAAGTCGTCAACACTTATATAATTCCATTCCACTAGGCGTGAGGTCAATGCATATCCAAGCACGCGGAATCTCGCCAAGACTTTTGGTGTTAATTATATGGTATTGACTTTGGGATCGTGTCCTTCACAAACCATTTAATTAAATAACTCGTAATCGTCCACCCAATCATATCATCAAGGAAGCATTCTATTGTTGAATCGGTAATTTTTCTTTTATCGACAATTTTTCGGCATTTACCAATTCTTTCAGACAATTTGTCACCTCAGAGAAAATTTCGTCCTTTTCAGAAGGAACGATAGAATCCTCCTCGAGTGATATATTCGTGTGATATATTTATTTCCAAAAAAAAAAAATTATTTTAAGAAACGTATGGTTGTATGGACTCAAATTGTATCGTTTATAGTGAGCATATAATTTCCCAAATGAGATGTGGATAACCTTCGTATAATCTTGCAAATTGAGATGAAATGAACCAATCACAACATTGCAATATTTTTGCCAAACTATAGCGTAGGGTTTTATTATCCCACTATGCTTTATTTTTATTTGCCCTAACATCAGGAAAATTGTTCAAAAAGTCCTACGCTTATTGCATTTTGCCAATTCAGTCTTAAAATCTTTTGATTGTGTTAATTGAGTTCTAAATATTTTTACGGAGTTCATCCATTCAAATTTTGTCAAATGATAGTGTAGAGTCTTATTATCACACTATGTTTTTTTTTGATCTGCCCCAACGCCTTAAACCCTGTCCCTTCATTCACATGGATAGAACTGAGAACAACTTCGATTTAATATGCATCGAAGCTCCTTTTTTTTTTTAATTTCAAAAAAGGGTCAACCTTTAATTATCTTGGTCAACTGGCTCGAGATATAAGACGGCATTAATAGTCAAAACAGAATATCTAACAGAAATTGGCTGTACAGTTGTTAATCGTGCTAAACAAATTCCCACTAAGACACGTATTGTAATATATAATCATGCTATTATCGGAAATCCTCCAATATAAATTGGTGTTTGGTACCATCCTTCTTTGAATTTCAACTACGACTAGAATGTGGCTAGTGCCTAGAGGGAGTAATATTTTATCCCTTTAAGATATATAATTTTTTTTTTTGTGAGTGGCTGATATCAAATTTTAGACATTCACAATTTTTTTTTTTTTGTTATACATCAAAAAGAGGAATATACGCATCGATTTCTTAAATTGCTCAAATTTTCACAACCCATCAAGTGGTTCACCAGTCGAATTGATTATATCTAATGCTATTTATTTAAGGGTTGTCATTGCTTGCCATGAGTGTTGACAAATATTACAAGAAAGCAATTTCCGTGAATTTTCTAAATTCGGCAGGAATGAATGTGTTCTACCGATTAGAAACACAAAACTGTCGATATCATAAATAAGAGGAAAATTTCTCTCGAGCCCCCCCGTCTCACTATTAAAAGCCACCCTTACAACCAATTACAGCGCACAAGAATAGATATTAAACTTACTCATTTGCAATATACCAAAATTAATGTATTTCACATCACTTGTTTGAACTATTGGGTTCTTCAGCATATTTGCTTCCAACCAACCCTGAAGCTTTAAAAAAAAAATGGTCCTGTTAGACTTCGTCATAACCTTACACTCCTCAGAGAGCCGCAACCTTAGGCGACAAGATGATTTGGACAAGAAAATTTTTTTCTTTTTTGGGTATAAAATAAAGATACTAAATGCAAAATGAAGAGCTCTGAAACATGAAGTATTCAAACGGGTGACAGCTTCTCCAACATGCAACCCTAGTTACAGCCATGTGTCACGGGCCGAAAGTTTCCTTGGCCTCGGAATGACCCGCGGGCGCCTGGCGAGTAGAATTCGCCAGGCCAGCCTTTCTTCTATAGCTATTCCACAAACGATACGGTGAATGATTCTTCGTACGAGATCCTACTACGCCCAGCTTCGCTCGGGCGTCTAGTCCATCGAGTAAGATAGCAGTTCTCTTTAGGCACAACAACTGGTTTCGGCCTGCCATAACCTCGTCAGGAGAGTGGCATCAGCTCCCGACTAGTTTGTGCACGGGAGGTCTACCCCGTCTTTAGAGCTCCTAAGTGATATAATCATTCTATTCTAGAACTCCTAGCACCAACCGTCCTGACGCCACTCCCCGTACTCACCATGCTGATGCGTTGCTTTGTGCTTTTCTTCGGCAGAAATAGATCAACAGTTGTTCTTCATTCTCTATGCATTTTTTTGTTTCGATTCTTTCAGTTGTCTTTGAGGTTTGTCAAACTTGTGTAGCTTATTTGTGATGTTCTTTTCCAGTTCGGTTTGAATTTGTGATGCATGGTGCATCCGAATGATGCAAATGCTTGAGTGAATCCAAAAATTGGAGTGGAGGAATTTGATTTGAAGGGTGGTCCGAGTAGATCATTTCTTTTATTTTCTTGGCATGATGGAATCGGAAAAAAGGAAGAAGAAGAAGAAAACAATATTGATATATTGTTCTAGCTGTCTCTTAATTTTTCAGCTGGGGTTTCGGGCAAGAAAACAATTCGTGTGGGAACTTAGAAAAGAGAACACAAATGCACTAATGACACTAAGGCTATTTGTTTTGCAAAAATGGATGATTCAAAAAAAAAAAAATCCTTCAAAATGATCACTTATATCACTTAAAAATAAATGAATATTTTTTTTTTCATAATCCATGAAATCGTTTATACCTGAATTGTTCTCAATAATGAAAACATTTTTCATTATCACAATACAAACTACTATTTTTTTAAAAATAATTTTCAAATTATTCATTTTTTTCATGAAACAAACGGAGCATAATCGTTAAAAAAAGCATATTTATTGAATAGAAAATGGAAGTGCTAAATTGAACGATTTACAAGAAGCAAGTGAACTTTAACACTTTTTTTTTGGTCGAAGAACATTAACGCTTTAAGAGGCAACTGATGAAAATGATCAACCTGCTTGATAATTAAGGGAAAATCAAAAGCTTGAAATTTTCAAAGGGTAAAATCTTGATAATAAAGGGAAAACCAAAAGCTCAAATTTTCCAAGGGTAAAATAACTCTTCAACTTCAACTATCTACGTTTAGCCCTATTAAGATCAACCACAAGAACAAAGTCGAATGAGTTTTTATCCAACTTATTTAATGGGCCCGCGATTTTTATTTATTTATTAATGATTAGTTGTTTCTCATAACTGAATTTATAGTCTACGGTTTGAAATACTTTTATAGCTTTGTGCAGTTGATGCTTACCTAATTGGTATGTACGAATGGGCGAGAGAAACTGTCATTGATTTGCTCGGATACGTAGGTATTCCGTCTACGTTGGCATTAGGGAATTTACTTTCTCGTGACGTGACAAAATTATGCTAACTAGGACTTTTGCGTTCCTTGAATCAACTTTGTTAGGTTTTGTTATGGTTGGTCTATTGTAATACTGAGTGATGCTACAGACTATAAGTGGCTCATAATCAACAGTGAGCGGTCCTGCTTAACTTGTTGTTATAGTCATTGTGTGGTGGAAGGTTAAAAACTTATTAGTTTGTCGTCCATGCACGATTTTTGGATTAGGAGTATCTGGTTTTTCTATTCCCGCTTGGCATTACGTTTTAAAGCATCATCTCCCAAGACAAATATCCATTTATATGTGAGCTGTAGAGATACCCTTTTTGCTAGAAAGACAATTTTCCCCGAAAGTTTAAATTTTTAGGAAATGGACCAACCACATATTTATAGCATATGATTTTGCATTTCCCGTATGTAAGTTGGTCTTACACACTTAAGATAGGGTCATGGGCCAAACCAATTAAAATAGTATTACTAGCGAGACGACAAACATGAAAAATTACAAGTCAGGAGAGTAAATTCTTTAATGTTAAATTGAGAGAGAGCGGCGAGATTCAAACTTAACAATTATTAGATGTAATGGCAAAGTAACCATTTTTCAAAAACTTAAGTCGGAAGGAAACGGGCCAATATTGTACTTATCACGTTTGGTCTCGGAAAACTCAAAAATTTGTCAAAAGTGGAAAACTTAGGGGCGAAAAGAAAAGGAAAAGGAACTTCTACAATTAGACATGAAATGTGCATGCCATACAACAACCACGGTAACTTTTCTTCTTTTAGTAAGATATTTTGACAATATATATGATTGTTTTGGTCAGATCACAGAGAGGACAAACTCACGCATGGTTAGAATTTCAATCAGCTTTTTGCCGAATAGGAAAGTCTTACATCTGACAGACGACGCAACAATTGAACCGGACACGTCGAAACAAATAAAGTCAAGCAAAGAATAAATATAAAGGACGATATAGATCATGTTCCCAATCTCCGTCCTGCAAAAGTTGTAACTCTCCGGCACGTCCTCAATTTACAATACTGCACAGCTTCCTGATCTCTCCTTGTTTACCAGTGAGTACGTCGATCGAGCCCATCTTCACCATTGCCTTGGCGAACTTCACGCTCCAAGCGAAGCCGTTCTTCGCATTCTTCACGACCATCCTTGAAGTCGAGGGACTCGTGTACAGCGTCTCGTCAGAAGTCAACAAGCCACGGAGCTTCAGCAACTGGAGGTAGTACTTGTTGTCCAAAGTGTTGGCTGTGATGCTATCAAGTGGCACGGTCGGGTCTGCTTGCGTCACATTGCTCGGTGGTGGGCACTTGCTCTTCAAGAATGCAGCGTACGCAGGGTCCAAGGAAGGATCTTGGGCGAGTGTGGCGTTGAACGTGTAGAGGCGGCTTGAGAAGGAAGAGCAATGGGAGATTCCAATCGAGTGTGCTCCTGAGAGGGTCACCATCTCATCCGCCGAGAGCCCTTTCCTGGCGAAGTCGGCAATGAGCTGTTGGGCGTTGAAGCTTGGCGGCGGGAGGTTCTGTGTAACTTCCGGGAGGTGAGAGATGCGGCCATCGCGGCGGCCAGCAGGGACATCGTAGTATATGCCCCTAGCCTTGTAGGCACTGTCACGGGCGGCAAAAGCAACTATATCGGCACATGAGACGGTCCTGGGGCACAAGGCTTCGAGCTGGGCCTTGGCCTGATCGATGATTTCAAACCCTCGTAGGCTCGGGTTGTTCGCGGGGTGATCTCTTTCCGCCGGGTTTCCTGCGGTTGATTTCAAGAGCACCGAAGCATCACAGCCCTGAGATAAGGCGAATGAGTTAGTAACTGAAAGAAACCTTTTGCCTCATAATAAAAAGCTTACATTTCCAATAGTTATTATATGAGTCTTAACAAATGCTCTTGGCACACATTATCATCATTTTCCTTCTCTTAAATCGCAACTAGGTAGAAAAGGGAATTAATGAAAAGTTCAAAGGAGAAATAAGTTGATCAAGGCGAAACTACTGAGCATAAATACTTCGCCATACCCTCACGAAGCAATCATGAAAATGCAAGCGAATGAGACCGGCTGCCATCCCGGGGTTCCTAGAGACGGCCTCAAACACGGTTTTCCTGACAATAGCTTCTGTCGACGGGCAAGTACGTCGGTAGTATCCCACCTTTAGGGACGATTTCGGACTTTGAGCTGCTGTTGCAAAAACCGAGACGAAGAGAACCACCGCAAGTGCACGAAATCCTGCTGCGATGGAAGCCATGTTGAGAGGCTTGAATTGGGGGATGTTTTCGATGGAGTACTTACTATGATGAGAGGGAAAAGGAGAGGTGAAGAGATGGTGAGAATCCAGATAGTTCTGTGCAGGTCTTTATAGATGGATACAATGAAGGCGAGAAAGTAAAAGGTTGACTTTTTTATTTCGGAAACAAAGGAGCGTGTGCAGCTGTTCTATCGAAGAGCTACACGTTCTTGTTTTTATTTTTTGCCTATAGAGATGCGTTTATATTCAAACTATATTTACGTATTATTTTGCGACAAGATAATGTTGGACAGTCCATACAGGAATAGTTCTTTCTCTTCCCATTTGACCCTTTCCCCCTCTTTCCATTTGCATTTTGTATCTTTTCTCTCTTTTTCCAGCTCACTTCCTTCCTAATCCTTCTATCATTCTTTGACTTTTCTCGCAGGGTCAGCTATTGCCAAGTCAGAGGCTTATGATACGAGTTTGTCGAAATATTTAAAGTTGTCAAGAATATGTTTAAGAAAACAACATATTACAAATAAATGAATAATTAGTTGTATAGGCACCGACGATGTCTAGTCCGTTGGATCCATTTCATCGGAGAGATGAGTACACTTATGTTTCGGTTTCATTTAGCCAAAGAAAAAGGTAATCAATCTTTTGAGCTCGACTAATTTTCGTGGATGTACATAAGCCCGTTTCATGTACGTGCACTAAATAAGACTATTCACAAGATAACATATCCAGCGATCAAATACATTGATTAAGGGACATTGTGTGTGAACATTATTCAACCTTTTTAGCAATATATCCAAATGATATATGCAACTTTCCATACTGCAAGTTCTCTCGAGATACTGGTGACTGTCCAAGTGCGAAGAAAGGATGTATTTTGGAAAAATTCAAGCATATGATTTTATTTTATTTCTGGTAGCAAAATTTCGAGAATATGATTAATGACTGCAAATGGGTGACTATCAATTTTTCATGTGTGAATGAGATTATTTGTGAAATAAATGATTGAAAGCATCAACAGATAGTAAATATAATAATAAGCAATCCAATTGCAATAAACTTGTGATGTAATAGCGATTATCACAACCAAAGGTTCTGTACTTTATTCAAAGGTTTGCATGCGTCAAGAAGGCCATCGTCAAATGACTGATGCAAAATTGCTACCAAACTATGTAATGAGAACCTATAATTCTTAAATTATGGAGCAAATTAGTTGGTTAAAGGTGGAGGACAACCGTACAATCATCCACGTCATTCCTCCTTTGACTTTGTTGATAGGGATAAGGTCCGGGAAAGCAAAAGCCGGTCAAAGATCCGATTCTTCTTCTTCTTCTTCTTCTTCTTCTTCTTAATGTTTTGAGGATTAATTCAAATTCGTATACCCAACAAAATAATTGAGATAATATAGCAAAATGAAGCTCCATCGCTGTCTCTTTATCTTCAGTTTACCACGCATCAAGACTATTTCAAAGTTTGAATAAGTTCGATTATTGTCTAGTGGATCCCAATCTTTTTTTTTTTTTTTTTCATTTGAGACGAAAGCCGCAGTTCATCGACAAATTTTAATTACTTTTCCTTAGTTTCTTGATATTCTAAAAAAGACAACAAGTGGCAATGATGTAAAATTGTCAAGTAGACTGTAGTGTTAGACGAGGATCGTGTTTTATCTCGTCTACATTTTGGAAGACCTGTTTTGCAAACTAATTTTGACCGGATTTCCTATATCTCAAGCTAAATTGGTCTTGAACGGATTTTAAAAGGAGGAAGTATGGAACACATTTGCAATAACTATCCTTAGGTTGCGATTGGTGCAGCATTTCATATGGGCTTTGGACCCTGTTTGATTTAGTTTTCCCAAAAGTGGGGGAAAATATGAGGTATTTAGCAAGTGTTTTTGAGACCCCATTAACTAAATGCTAACATTAGGAAAGTTGAAAGCTCAAGATAGGTAGCAGGCTTTCAACATTTTTAGATTGTAAGTCTTGGTGTTGTTCATGTTGACTGTTTATCTTCGCTGGTTTGCATAATGAAGCTGGATGGAGGCTGACGACCGCCACCTGAGGGGTCATGCATCCCTGTCGACCGCTACTTGGGGGTCATGTGTCCCCAACGGCACGACCTTAGGCGGCTCCACTTGTGTCATGGGATTCATGGTTGTTTTAGCTAGGAATGAGCACGGTTTGGGTGGGTGGTTCTCACTTTGGAATCGAGAACCACCCATTAAGGATTGGTTCCGAAAAATTGAAACCGTCTATTGGTTATATGGATCCACCTAGGAACCGGACTGTTAGTTCAATCTAGTCTGATTTAGTTCCTTGGTTGGTCCATGAAACTGGTCCCACCAAGCTTCACACCCTCAATATAACATTTCTAGTAAGCAAAGTAAAGAAAAAACCAAAGAACTTCCTTATTCTTAATTGCAAGATCGGTAAAAAAAACTTGGCTCATATTGAAAGTTAAGAGTCAAGGTTGTGAGTCAATGGATGTTGAGCTTGAGAGTCGAGGCCATAAGTGAGAAATAGAGAGATGACTCAAACAAGGTGAGAGTGAGATGAGATAAGCACTCATTCAATGAGTGTTAAGCTTCAAATTAAGGATTTTAAGATTTTTATTCTTCTTATATTTTTTTTATTATAAATTTTTAAAAATTTAATATATATTACCAGTATGGTCCAAGTGAATGGGTGGGCAACTCAACACCTAGAATCGAGAACTAAACCGATACCTATCGGTTCCCTTGAAAACCATCGATTTCAATCCAATTCGATTAGATCCCAGGCGATTCCCAATTTCTTTACACGCCTCTAGTTTTGGTTCGTTGGTGGCTAAGCTCTATTGGGAATAGTTGAGACTTAAAAAAAAAAAAAAAAAATAGCAAAAGTCATTTACAAATGTAGTTTTTATCAAATGGCATTTAACCCAAAGTTATTTCCCAATGCATTTTAAAATTACAATTTACCAAACACTATTGCATTTTGAAAAGCCTCTTTAGCCCAAAGATATTTGTATTTTTCCAAAGACATTTCTCCCCAAAGCCAAACCAAATGGGCCTTAAGACGACATTTGGTTCAGTTGGCAAGCCTTTCGAAGTAGCTTTTGGCCAAAAGCTAGCTTGGAAAAATTGAAAGCCCTGCAAGTAGGGACCAACCTTGGGCTTTTGGCCTTGGGCGAAATGCCATTTATAGACATTTTTCTTCCCATCTTACCCTCACTAGCTTTCTCATATTCCCATCCCGGTCTCACGATTTTTAGGGTTAGTGGCGGTTATCAACACTACTGATGTCCGACACCGACGATGGTACTTGGCTCTTAGACGACCCTAGCCAAACCCCAAGCTTCATCACCTAGGGTCACATAACCCTGAGCTACAGTCGTTGGCACTAGATTTGGCTCATCGGCGGCAAATGATTTGGTCTTTTTAAATTAAAAAAAAAATAGAAAAATTGTAGCCAAAGCCCTTTGCAATTTTTTTTTTACCAAACAATTTGCATTTTCCCAAAGAATTTTGGCTTTCAATATTTGTATTACAGCTCATTTCCAAAGTCAAACCAAATGCACTATAAAGACCTTTGTCAAAGTTGAGGTGTTCAGCAATAAAATTTTAAAAAACCCTTGAGTCAAAGCTAGCATATCAAAATCCCTTACCCCAACGAAAGTCCTACTTAATGTTAGCTTCGAGCATTTCTGAAATGTTGATCACTTGTTTTCTTCTAACTTTGCCATCCTTAAACTTTCCAAATTTCAATTTTACCCTCACAAGTGTGCAATGGCGAGGTTAGATTTGATCACCAACAAGCCAGGTCTAGCATTAGCAGCTGTCCCACAGAGTCACATGACCTAGATTTTGGGTTGCTGGGGTTGCGCAATCTTCCACCTAGGGTCGCACAGTTGCAGGCGAGGGCTGCCGAAAGCCAAATGCTAGATTTGGCAATTTGGCATGACCTCGAGAAAAGTCACCAGTGCTAGATTTGGCTCACTTTTGCTAGCATTTAACTGCCTAAGTCTTTCGCCTAAGTGTTTCTAGTTGCTAGAGCTTCAGTTTTCTCTTTTATTTTTTTTAGAAAATATAACTAAAGCCCTTTATAGATGTAGTTTTATTTCAAACAACATTCAAGCCAAAATTGTTTTTTAATACACTTTCCAATTACAATTAACCATTTATCAAAAACTTAAGTTGTTAGAAAATGGGCCTTTATTATGATTAAAGCTTATGACCTAACACTTTTATCTAAAAATCTCAAAAATCTGTATAAGGCTTAATCCCCTAAAAAACCTCCAACTTTAGAACCAATCCCAATTTTTCCAAAAAAAAAAAAATCTTGAATTTTTACTATAATTCCAAATCTACTCATCCATCCAAAAAAACGCCACTAGTTTCTTTAAAATTATTGGTATCAAGGCTACTTAGATCTTCATTATTAGAACCTACATCTTCATCAACTCCCTCACCTTCATAAGGAACCATAATAACCTCCTACTATGGGTAATCTTGAAAAAAATTGATGGCAAATTTGAACATGTGAGAAGATTTGGAATTAAAGTGAAAGTTGAAGATATTTTTTAGACAAAAGAAAATATCAGTATTGAATTGGAATAAGACCTAAAGTTGGGAGATTTTTAGGAAAATTTTTGGGGCAAAAGGAAAAGTAACAATTGAAAAAAAAACACTTACTACGGTTAAATTGGTAATTCAATTGAGTTGTGGTGCGAAATGTGTACAGTACACAACAACCACGACAACTTTTCTTCTTTTAATAAGACATATTCGACAATTTATATGATTGTTTTGGTCAGATCAAAGAGAGGATGAACACATGCATGGCCAGAATTTCAATCATATCTTTGCCAAATAAAGAAAGACTTATATTCGAAAATGAAACGTTACAAGACCTTCATAATTGGAAAATAACGTAACAATTAAAAGGGACACGTCGAAACAAATAAAGTCGAGCAAAGAATAAATATTAAGGACGAAATAGATGATTTTCCCCAATCTCCATCCTGCAAAAGAAAAATCAAAAACTCTCCGTCACGTCCTTAGTTCACGACACTGCACACCTTCCTGATCTCTCCTTGATTACTAGCGAGCACGTCGATCGAGCCCATCTTCACCATTGCCTTGGCGAACTTCCAGCTCCAAGTATAGCCATTCCTCGCGTTGTTCACGACCAGCCCCGAAGTCGAGGGACTCGTGTACAGCGTCTCGTCGGCAGTCAACAAGCCGCGGAGCTGCAGCAACTGAATGTAGTACTTGTTGTCCAGAGTGTTGGCTGTGATGCTATCGAGCGGCACGGTTGGGTCCGGTTGGGTCTTGTTGCTCGGTGGCGGGCACTTGGTCTTCAGGAAAGCGGCGTACGCACGGTCCAAGGTAGGATCTTGGGCGTGGGTGGCATTGAACGCGTAGAGGCGGCTCGAGAACGAAGAGCAGTGCGAGATTCCGATCGAGTGCGCTCCCGAGAGGGTCACCATCTCATCCACCGAGAGCCCTTTCCTAGCGAAGTTTGCAATGAGCTGCTGGGCGTTGAAGCTCGGCGGCGGGAGGTTCTGTGTGACTTCCGTGAGGCGAGAGACACGACCGTCGCGGCGGCCAGCAGGGACGTCGTAGATTTTGCCCCCAGTGAATAGGGCACTGTTGCGGCTGGCAAATTCGGCACTGTCACGGGCAGCAAAGGCGACAATGTCGGCACACGAGACTGTTCCAGGGCACAAGGCTTCGAGCCGGGCCTTGGCCTGGTCGATGATTTCAAACCCTCGTAGGCTAGGGTTGTTAGCGGGGTGATCTCTTTCCGCCGGGTTTCCTGGGGTTGATTTCAAGAGCACTGAAGCATCACAGCCCTGAGATAAGTCTAGAAAGTCAGTAAGAGTATAGAAATCACAAAATAACTATCAACCATACACACACACGCACGCACACACGATACAAAAGAAACTTTATGCCTCATAAAAAAAATTTACATCTCCAATTCATATTTTATGAGTCTTAGCAAATTCTCTAGCACACTTTCAACATTTTCCTTCCAATCATTTCAAGTATAAAGCAAACGGAATTACTGAAAAGAGAAGAAATAAATATTTAAAGAAAGCAAAATAAGTCGATTAAGGAAAACTTTTGAGCATAAATACTTCACCGTACCCTAACGAAGCAGTCGTGAAAATGCAGGCGAACAAGACCGGCCGCCATCCTGGGGTCCCTCGAGGCGGCATTGAACACGGTTTTCTTGATGATATTTTCTGCCAACGGGCAAGTAGGGGAGTAGTATCCCACCTTTAGGGGGAGCTGCCATTGCAGAAACCGATACGAAGAGAACCAACGCGAGCGCGTGAAACCCTGCCGTGACAGAAGCCATGTCGCCAGAGAGAGGCGAAGTTGAAGCAGTTCAATTGAAATGGAGATGTTTCTGATGGAGTACGTGAGATGATGGAGAGGGGAAAAAAGAGAGATGTGCAGAGATGATGAGAATGCAAATAGTTCTGTCCAAGTATTTATAGATGGATATAATGGAGTGCAGTGTATAAGCAAAGGTTGACTCCTCTTATAACGAAAACAAAGGAACTTGCGTGGCTGTACTACTGAAGAGCTGCATGTTCTTTTTCTTTTTCTTTTTCATTTCTTCTTTTTTTTTTTTCATTTGAATAATTGATAATTAAGAGATGCATATATATACATACAAACTATATTTACACATTATTTTGTCACAAAATTTTGTTTTTTGTTTTTTTTTTTTTTTGTCAAACACAAAATCACGTTAAACAGTTCATATTGGAATAGTTCCTCCTTTGCTCCTGGCACGTTCTTTTCCAGCTCACTTCCTTCCTAAATCTGCTATGACTCTTCTCGGAGGGTCGGCTTTTGCCAAGTCTTCATGGCTAAATGAGATTAGCTGTGACGTTCATTGTTGAACCTTAAAAGTATCAACAGTTGAGATATGTCGAAATAATAATCAGAATATTTTGCCTGGCATAGAATCTGTTTTAGTATTAAAAAATCAGTCTGTGACGACAAAATTTGCATTTCTAAATGAGATTATTTGTGAAGTTTATGACCAAAAGCATTAACAGTTGAAATTTGGTCGGTATGAACATTTAATCATCGTCGATTGAGAGAAGGAACTAATCAATGGACAACAGTTGAGTAAACCGTGTACATGTACATACGTCTCATTTGCTTGCAATAATGGAATAAGTCTATTACGAAATAGCTATTGTGCTGTAATGTCATAGTGCTGCGATTAATATTAGTCCATTTGATTTAAGTGAAATAATATCTATTACGCGGTTTGGTTTCATGAATGACACATGTAGTAAGGTTAAAGAGCATAAGATTTACGAAAAATGGCCTTAAAATCAGAACTAAAGGGAATATGATCATCGCCGTTGTAATAGTCAATCATCATTCATTAGTTAATACCCACTAAAAGTTGGGCACGTGACATACGATCCCATTTAAAATGAATATTACATTAAACAAATTATCAGTTTAACAACTAATCATGAGTGTAATGCCCCCATATATGTTATCAAGACATTCGATTTAACATAGAAATAAACAGGGTAATTGGAAATAACTGATTCGGTCGGGATATAATACTTATTGTATAGAGAGTCAAGAAATAGCTATCTAAACTTTGGCCTTAACAGAAATTGCGTCGTAGCAACTTTGATGTAAATAAATACTATATGATAAGGCAGTCGATCTGTAATAAGCTTTTGATGCAGTTGTCTTGAGGTTTTGCGTGCATCATTGATAAGTTACCATCAAAATGACTCATGCAAGAATTGTTACCCCGCCATGTAAGGAGATCCTATAAGATGCCTGATGATGGAGCGCACGATCATACAAGCATCCACGCCATGCCCACTTTGACTTTGTTAATTATCATTTTGGGTCCTTGAGCACGTGGGACTTAAACAAGCTTAATATGGATCGAGCAATACCCGGTCAAAGATCCGAAGCATCTTCGTTCGCTAATCTCGTGAGGATTTAATCCAATTTTTTTAATAGCTAACAAAATAATTGAGACAATGTAGCAAAATGAAGCTCTTTCGCTGGCCCTTTATCTTCGGCACACCATCGTGCATCAAGACTAGTTCAAAGCTTAAATAAGTTCGATTATTGTCGAGCAGATCTCAGTTTTTCTATTCTCATTCGAGACGAAAAGCAATAGTTCATCGACAAAATCTAATTACTTTTTTCTTAGTTTGAGAACACGAGAGCGATGATGTGAAGCTGGCCAATAAATTATTGTGTTAAAATGGGGGATTTTGTGTTTTTTATTGTCGTATCATTTTGGAAAGTCGACATCTCAAGCTAATTAGAATCAGGTTTCCTACCCATCTCAAAATAAAATTAAGGGTTTTAATTTTGTAAATCCTATATTACAAAATCAAGTGCAATACAGTGATATTAAGATCAAAAAGGAAAATAACATAAACAATTCATGAACTTTGACTAAATATATAATATGATCCATAAACTTTAACTCAATGTGTCGCATATCTTAGTTTTTAATTTGTTTAAAGTGGTCCCTAAACTTTTAGTATATATTCAATTAAGTCCCTAAACTATATGAAAATGTTTACATGTTATCTGTAAACTTGAATTAATAGAATGATAATATTGAATATGTTCAATTAATCTATGGACTACATTGAACATAAACATACCAAAAGTCTAGGTACTATATTGAAGAAATTAAAAGTTCATAAACCACATTTCACATTAGGCTAAGCTTTAGAGATGACATCGAAGCAAATCAAAAGTCCATGGATCACATTGTATATCGAGTCAAAGTTCAACAATTATTTGTGTCATTATCGATTATCCCGAGGGGTGACCATCGTTCCAAGATAAAATCTAGAATAAAAGAATCGGACCAGTTAGATCCTGTCCAACTCTAAATTCCAAGGTATGTAAGATAAGTTATAAGTTCCAAAAAATTGGGAACCTATTTTACAGGCAAGTACCTACTTACATGAAAACAAGTTTTTGTATTTTTCTTGATCTATATATTTCATGTGATCTTGTGATTTTTCATAGTATTTGATGATAAATATGTAATTTGAAACTACATGTCTGAGCTTTCATTTTATAATTGAGATTTTTACTTTATTAATATTTTATATTCTTCATTTGTTTAAATATAAGTCGAAGTCAATGGATTGTAGTGGCAATTGGTAGTTATTAAAGGTGATGATTCATCGCAATTATTCAATTCATAATAGAGGTAGAACCTGAGTAAAACCTAAAATCGACCCTAAAATTTGTGATATTATAGGTTCCAGGTTCTAGGGTATATAGAATAAGTTTTAGATTCTAAAATATAATAAACCCATTCCAATGGATAGTAAACCTGTACGAATCCTAGAACTACTTCACCCTTAGTTATCACAATCAAAAACTTCCATGGGCGAAACACGTGAGCCTTGACGGGTTTGGGACGGATTCGGGAATTGGGATTGATATGGATCTTGTCCGACTCATCTCGGTTCCGACGACCCCATGGGCCGAAATGCAACCCACAAAGCCCAATAGCCAAGGAAGCCCACGTGTCCTCCACCTCCCTCCACCACAAAAACCCCCAAACCCTAGCCGATCATCTCCTCCATAGCATTCCCTCCCCTTCTCTGTTTCTCCCCGCGTCTGCATCGCCGGCGGCCAAGATGCAGATCTTCGTGAAAACCCTGACGGGGAAGACCATCACCCTGGAGGTGGAGTCCTCCGACACCATCGACAACGTCAAGGCCAAGATCCAGGACAAGGAGGGCATCCCTCCCGACCAGCAGCGCCTCATCTTCGCCGGCAAGCAGCTCGAGGACGGCCGCACCCTCGCCGACTACAACATCCAGAAGGAGTCCACCCTCCACCTCGTCCTCCGCCTCCGGGGCGGCGCCAAGAAGCGTAAGAAGAAGACCTACACCAAGCCCAAGAAGATCAAGCATAAGAAGAAGAAGGTCAAGCTCGCCGTCCTCCAGTTCTACAAGGTGGACGACTCCGGCAAGGTCCAGCGGCTCCGGAAGGAGTGCCCCAACGGCGAGTGCGGCGCCGGCACCTTCATGGCCAACCACTTCGACCGCCACTACTGCGGTAAGTGCGGCCTCACCTATGTCTACCAGAAGGCCGGCGGCGATTGAGGTAGATATAGAGATAGAGAATTCAGTTATATGGAGTATGTAGTCGTAAGATCGGACTGGATTTAGCTCATGGCGCTTCCATTTTTTTGCTGTACTTGGTGCTTTTGGCGTTAATTTGTGGCTCCGGAATGTGGAATTTTGGTTGCTGATATTTAGCTTCTTGAATGACATCTCTTATGAATCGTTTTTGCTTTAGCTTTGACTGGCTCCTTTTGGTCTCTGCGCTTCTGATCATTGTCGCAAATGCTTTGTGGATTATCGATGAACATGCTTTCTGATCATTGTTGGGTTGAGAAGATAGAGAAATGGATTCATTCAAAATCCAATTTTGCGAGGTGGTAGTAATGGCCCGATGCTTTCGTTTAATAGGTGAACTAGTGGCTTTTTGTGTTTTGGGTGCGGTTTGCAGTTTGTGGTTTGGTCCGGGCCGGAGAGAGGAGGACACCTTTTGTATCTCCATCTGGGATATCAATGTGCTTGGATAACTTTTGGTTGTCTTTCTTGGCTCTTCGGCTTGTGAGATTCGCTCAATTGTGACTGGTTTCCTTAGAACTACCAGAATTGATATAATGAGTCTGTCTGGAGAAGAAGCTCTAAATTATGAGCAGGCGGGTGTGTTTAGTCGAGACCATGAATGGCGTTCCTTTTTGCTATTATGCCAGAAGGTTATAGTTAGCAGCAATCAGTGATAGACCTCCTCTGAATATTTCTCCTTGATCATGAAGCGATTGCGTAGTATATTTGGCTGAAGTTGCTTCCATCCATGGCTTTCTAGTTATAATAGCTGCTGTCGTTGTTTGACAATAGGATCTTAGCCCTTCTTTATCGAAAGCATCACGCACCTACAAATCAGCTCCTTTCTAATGATCGTCTATCAGCAGCTTTCCATGACTTCTCTCCATTTTTGGAGACCACTGTCATTGGAATTCATCAGCCTTAGGGTATCAATGTGGTTCTCCGGCTCAGAGCCTAAGCATTACTCCCGTGGCTGCCTTCTTATTGTGTAAGAATGGGGATTGATGATGTATGAGGCGGCCCGGCACTTAAAGTAGAGAGTAACTTCAAATGTATAAGTGCTTATCTTGACATTAGATGCGATGAAATCTGCAGCACGCTCTTGCACTTGGAACAGATTTTCTGCTCTGTTGCATTAGGTTAGCTTTTGAGTTCAAAGGTTCTATATTGACCCAATTTCTTGATTTTCAGCGTTGCACTGTGTGCACTGGGTTATCTAGATTTTCTACAATGTCCGTTGTCGTCATCAACTGCAAAATGGCACGAAATAAAAGAAGAACGAAGCCTTTTATGGTCGGCCAAAAGAAAATCACTTTCAGGCACGGTCGTTCAGTCCGTCGCGCGTGCGATCATTCCAATCAAACATGATTGCTAATTCGCTACGGGTAGTTGGGCTTCCTAGGTGAACCAAACATGCTCGGCTTGATAGCAAAGCTGATGAATGTACCCACATAGTACCAGTGAAACAGAAAACCGTGAAACCCATTAAAGAGAATCGACCAATACAATTAGCACCCTCGAAATGAGGTCCAACCACAAACAGGATTTTAATGTTCCTGTCATGTTCTCGCGTAAGTTGTGCTTCGCCAGCACTAAAAGCATAAGCACTCCCGACTACAATAGCTGTCGATGGTTGATGAAGCAAAGTGACCGATTCAGTTTGCTTCTTTGAGGAGCAGCCGATTGATCAATCGGCATACTGGAATTGCTCGTACCTCATTTGCAAACTATCATGCGCGCTCCCATACCATTCGGACAAATACCGAGAATATGTATTTTTCCCATAATGGATCGATCGGAAGAGGAAAGTGCTGGATTGCAAACAGCGTAGCTGTAGGCAATTGCTTCTGGATGAGGGGATGTGCTGCAGTAATTAGAGCCAGGGTTGTGTCTCGGTCTCTAATCCAACAGGACAAAGTGAAAGGCTCATCACATAAGTTAGAAGCAAGGTTACAGGCGCTGAGCTTACCGATAGCGTCCGGATCGCCTCTTTCTACCCTTCGCAAATCCAAAGGAGCACCAGCATAAAACCTTGAAATCGTCATGAAGTTGCGGTAGCGCTCTCCTAGTCGTTCCTCTCCTTCGCTCTCTCTTTCAACTGTGTATGGAAACTCAGTTCCAGAGGATGGTTTTCTATTTCTCCTACGTCATAATTCAAAATGAATGTCACTGTCCGATTCTCCTCTTTATCCCAATGGGATGGATCCTCCTATTGGCTCTGCTGTTTCGTCTGCCTGTGGCCTTCCCTTAGAACAAATCCAAATGCAGGGTCTGTTCATGAATTTCAAAGCAATTGCATTCGCAGAGCTATCTTCGAATTGCAACCGAGCCAAATTTCGAAGCAATCGTTGATTTCATGCAAAGAGTTTGTGATCGAACGCTGACTCAGTGCCCTACTTTGGGAGAAAGAGGTAAAAGATGTTGAAGTTCTTGGGCTTCCAAACAGGGTCATTATGTGAGATTTGTGAATACGTCTGTGGCACTCATCGGCCCTCCTATATGTATTGAGTAATGTCCATTGTTAGATCACATATCGAAGCATCGACTTCTTCACATATTCTCACACAACTATTATAAATCAAAAGTTAGTAATTTAGTAGCTTAGTTCAGGATTGACTCGATTAGGTTTGAGCAAGATGGACCGACTGAAATGGCTAGTATGGTTCGATTCCCAATCCCTAAAAGTGGACCAATCACCCTTAAACTGACCCAACTTGCTTTCATCGGGAGTAAGCATGGTTCCAAGGTATAATTGAGAACCTGAAAATGGATTGGCAAAAAACCATTTCAATTTTAGATTCTAAGATATGCAGGGTATGCTCTAAGTTCCAAAAATTGAGAAATTTATTTCGACGGATAGGTTTCTGATCAAGAAAGTTGGAATATGGAACCTAGAACCCGAAATAAGTTTTGTATTTTTCTTGTTATATTTATTTTATGTGATCATGTGGCATTTCATTATATTCAGTGATGAGTGTGCAATCTAAAACCGTTAATTTGACTTTTCATTCATACGATATCAGTGACTAAGATTTTTATTTTATTAATATTCTATATTTCTCGTGCATCTAAATATGAGTTGTGATTAGTGGAATTGTAACAAACGATGATCATTATAGTAGAACCTAAGTAAAGCCTAAAACTTGAGTACATAGGAAAAGTTCCGTTAGAGAAATCTGGATAGAACTTGAGACCGTTCATCTCCGGTTTTTCACCCCTTCAAGCCCCCGGGGGCAGAAACGTAACTCCGCTAGACCAAGGCCCAAGCCCACATCTCTCAAAACCCTAAAATACGCATCTCTCCTTGCCCTCCTCTCTTCCCGCACCAGAAAAACGCAAACCCTAGCCGATCTTCCCCCCTTCCCACCAGCGGCTGCAGACCATCACCATCTCCACCTGGGTCTGCATCGCCGGCGGCCAAGATGCAGATCTTCGTGAAGACCCTGACGGGGAAGACCATCACCCTGGAGGTGGAGTCCTCCGACACCATCGACAACGTCAAGGCCAAGATCCAGGACAAGGAGGGCATCCCTCCCGACCAGCAGCGCCTCATCTTCGCCGGCAAGCAGCTCGAGGACGGCCGCACCCTCGCCGACTATAACATCCAGAAGGAGTCCACCCTCCACCTCGTCCTCCGCCTCCGGGGCGGCGCCAAGAAGCGGAAGAAGAAGACCTACACCAAGCCCAAGAAGATCAAGCATAAGAAGAAGAAGGTCAAGCTCGCCGTCCTCCAGTTCTACAAGGTGGACGACTCCGGCAAGGTCCAGCGGCTCCGGAAGGAGTGCCCGAACGCCGAGTGCGGCGCCGGGACCTTCATGGCCAACCACTTCGACCGCCACTACTGCGGTAAGTGCGGGCTAACCTATGTTTACCAGAAGGCCGGCGGTGATTGAGATCGATAGAGAGATAGATAATTTAAATTATGGAGTCTGTAGCGGTAAATTTTTTACTGGGTTTAGTTTATGTTGCTTTCGGATGATGATTGTGGGATTCAAGTGTGGATTTTGGAGCTCAAAGTTAGCTTTTTGAAATGATTACTTATGAAACCATTTTGCTCTAGCTCGACTCGCTTCTCTCCTTTGGAGTTTGGTTCTAAGGCGTTGATTGATAAGTGATTGTGCTTCTGATTGTTACCGAAATTGCTTTCTGCAATGTCGGAGCTGGCATCAGATTCATTCATAAGCCGGACTTGTGAGGCGGTAGTAAAGGGTTCTTGACGTGTTCATTTTCAAGCGTTTCGCTCTCTGTTATTGCCGTTGTGCTCCTCAATCGCTCACACTTTATAGACGGGAATCCGGTTCCTGAATCGCTTAGATTGATACTGAGTATATCTGGACGAGCTCTGAAGTATGAGCTCCAGGTGTCATGAATCTGTTTGTCTCTGTTTCTCCAGTCCACGATGGATTCTTAAGGGGATTAAGTTGCTTCTTTTAGATGGAGCTGTCTTTTGTTGTTTGATGATAGGATTCGAAGCTTGCTTGTTGTAGGCATCTCTCTTGTTTGAATCTGCTCTGGAGTCTGGTTTTGGAAATCTTTGTTGATTAGCTCTTTTGAATTATAGCTGTAAGAGACTGTCGATAGCAAAATTCATCAGCTGCAGCTGATGATTTGGTATTCTTGGGGGGCACTTGTTATTTCTCCTGCCCGCAGCTGAGCAAAATTCAGTTGTAGAACGTGAATCTGTCTCCATGAGATGTGTCAGTTGGATTTAGATGAGCTGGAATAGAAGTCCACATGTATAATTTGATCTAATTCAATGATCTAAATGCTTTTCTCAACATTAGATGTGGTCAAATCTTCACTAAGCCATTGCACCCAGAATCAAGAGCTTGTAGATATTTGTTTCTTATGTTTGCTTTTTGAGCAGTTCATATTGCTTACTTTAATTGATCTTTTTCCTGTTTATGATCGACCAGATTTCTTGATCTTTGGCAGTGTACTTTGTGCAGTACGCCTTTTCTAGACCTGTAAAGATGCCTTTTGGTAGTTTGAGAATTGGTCAGATCTAGTCAAGTTGTGGCTCTCTTGGGGCTGCTATGAATTGAGCAGGTTGCGTTACATTCTTTGTAGTGCAGGAGGGCAGTGCTCATGGGATTTTGTAAGGTACAATAATATAAATGTTGGGCCGAATTACAACAAGAATTTCCACTTTTTTACTATCATGTCAAATTTTAACATGACCCTTTCATCGTACAAAGAAAGCATGACCTTTTACCGTCATGACGAATTTAACACAACATTTCAAAGGCTAGAGAAAAGTGCCATCTTTTGCAACTATGACAGACATCCTCTGATATTCAGTCAATTCTATTATGGACGAATATCACATTGTCTTCTCTAAACATGCGCAAAATATTCCTCTCTAGTTGAAACAGGTACCACAACTTTCCCCATAATCTTGGATAAAGGTCCGGCCCTTCCGATTATGGATGAAACATTATGCTATTTTGGTCACATAGGCCAATACTTGTGCCTATCTTATGGTAAGTCTGAAAGGTCGGGTTAAATTTGTCTCAATGGCAAAAGTTTGGGCTTGGTCTTGGTCTTGTCCTAAGTTTTCATAGGCAATTGCTATCCTGGTCTTCGAGAACCTGTCAAATATCAAATTACCAAGCACATAAAAAAATTATGAGATGGCCATTAAATTATGAAAGGGTTGGTGTGGTTTGAATTATTTCACAGAAAATGATTGATTTGAAAAACATCTTTCTAAAAATGGTCGCTTGTATTGCTTATAAAAATGAGTGGATGAAAAAATATTTTCATCATTCATGAAAATATTTAGGTATGAATCATCGACCAATTACTTCAAGTGAAATTTTTTAAACATTCTTCATTTTTCACGAAACATACGCTTCCATAGTGGGGTAATTTTTGACATCATAGATGACGTGATTTGCTTCTCTAGTATTTTTGCAAATATTGGAAGGTAAGCCGAGGTTCAAGCCCCCCTTCCCCCCCCCAAAAAAAAATATTAATAACAAAAAGAAGTAAACCAAACATGTCCTCTTGACAGTGAAGTTGGTGGAATTTTTTTTTTTTTCCCGAGCACTATAAATAGAACATAGGAAGAAGGGAATCGTAAGGTCAAGCACCTTTCACCAAATTATCGATAGCAAGCTGCTGATGACCAAACTCTACGATGTAACTCAATTACAATGATTGATGATGTTGCCAACTTTTCCATCATAATTTTCACATAGCAACATCAGGCTTTCATTATCGATGGAGCTTTAGAAGAAAGAAAACAAAGATCCGATTAGCTTGATACAAGCCGTTGGTTAATCAATTGGTGAATGGGTATTGTTTGTACCTCATCCTACAATCATGGAGGACTAATTGTGCCGCGATGTTGCTAGGACAATTGGTAAGCAAACACGCTGTCACATAACTGATGCACATGACACAATTAAGAAGGGAAAGCACTGAATTGCAGGCTGCGTGGCCATAGGCAATTGCCATTGGATAAGAAGACATCGTGTAATAATCATAATCTAGGTGATTGCATGTCACGGTCTCTTAGGCTGAAAGAAGGTACACTAAACTATAGGTGAAAGGATTGCCAACTTGGTACATGGCTAGGTCACAGGCTGCAGATGTTTGGCTTGTGTTGGGAGCACCACTTGCGACGTTGCCAATCCAAAGGAGCACAAATGTGAGACCTATAATCCTCTGTGAAGTGGTCATTAACTCTTTGTATCTTCTCTTTCAACTATTGCTAAGAACTTTTAGAATATTTGGGTATTTAAAAAAAATTCTTTTTGTATGTTTTTTCATTGTTTCATCTATCACACCCCAAATTCTTGTTGGGATAGGGATGATGTGACATCCCAGATTTTCAATCATATTTTTTATTGAATAAATTGGGCATTTCATCTATGCGCCTATAGGACTGTTCTTAGAGCTGATCACTCTCGAGATAACTAGACTATCTAGGGAAGCCATTAAGGAATTTTAAGGCAATAGACTTGAGAATTCGACTAGGAATCGGCTATTCGACTGCGCTCATCTTTAGAGGTCATTACGGCACAGTTAAAAATTGCTCAGAAATCAGAGATAGGTTAGTTCGACAGAGATGTGTAGCTAAATGTGGGTGACTTCACTAAATTGGGAAATTCTCGTCGATCGACACTAGATTGATTTTTTTTGTTGTTTTTGTGCGTTCGTATTTGAATTATTGAGATTTTCACGATAAACGAGAGTCGCAAATATGTCGAGTAAGTTCATTGTGGCTCGAAGAAAATCGATCACAGGTCATTTGCACTAAAAATTTCTAAAACTTACCTGGTAGCCTAGGTCACGCTAAAAATGCGCTAGAGTGAAATTAACCGCGAATTTGAATCCGATTTCAGAAATTGAAAGTTTTGTTATGTCACAAATCATTTTAGGAACGTTGACTCAGTCTTAGAAGATTTTTCACAAATTGAGACTTTTTGAAAAAAAGTCGTCATAGGGCCATTTTTGTCTAGAAAAAGTCAGGGACCGTTTTTGATCATGTAATTGGGAAGTAAGAGGGATCAATTGGTGAGGAAAAATACCAATTTGATCGAGGGCTTGGTATTGGAATTTATAGAGGCCAAATTGTGTTGAATTGAGAAAGAAGGGAAGTCCAATTGGAGAGAAAACTTGTGAATTCATATGCCTCCCACCACCATGACTTATGGACCAATTCAAGCTTCTAGATGGAGCATTGGTGGTTGATTTAAGGCCAAGGGACCAACTAGTGCTGGAGGAATGGTCAAAGGGACCATTGAGGAGAAAATGTGACCAAGTGGACCCCTTGTCCCCTATCTCTCCCTCTCTCCCTCATCCACCGTCGACCGCCCCTTCCATCCTCTCGATTGTGCTGTGCGAAGACCATAAAATCTAGAGGAGAAGCCGAGCAGCCAGCCAACATGTCACTGGGACCGCTCGCCACTGCCGGACCGCCATTCGCCATTCTTGCACGCGACGTTGCCCTGCGCTCACTTGCGCGACCCCTACCCCTCAGCCAAGTCTCTTGCCGTCACAGCGGCTGTCTCGTGCCTTGTGAAGCTCAGCCGGAGCCGTCTAGTCGTCGTTTTGCCGCCGTAAGTCCCCGCCTAGGCCCAGTTTGGTTCCCTCAATCTTCCTCAGCCCGTTGTCGCCTCAAACCGAGCTTGTTTCCCTCTGTTTCAGCCTAGAATAGAAGCAAAGACCAGTGGATTTCCAGCAGCTTTTTGGCCCGTTTTGGGATTGTTCTAAGCCTTGAAAGCTAGGCCCGCTTCGGAGAGAAGTGAGCCCCGTTGCGTCCGCATCGATTTGCATCGATCGGATCGCCAAGCAAGTGAGTTTAATTCACTAATTCTCGCTTAGTAGGTTAATGACGCTTAAGGGTTGTTTAGTTTAGAATAAGATTGATTTAGTGGATAATTAGAACGGTTTAGTTAATTAGTTAATTACCAATGCATGTTAGGTGGTTAGTTTTGTGTAATTAGCGAGTAAATAGGCTCTAATATTTATTTAACAAGTCTTGAAATTTTTCGAGTCCGTTTCGGCGTTCAATTAGGCATTACGGGCTTGAGTTGGATTTATTGCTATTTAATAATTAATTTTCGTAATTAATTAATTAATTAATTAATTAATTTCTGGAAATTAGACTGAGATAGTCAATGACCGGAATTTTATGCTAGTTATTGTGGTGCAATCTATTTATTTATTTGAGTTTTAATTTGTGTTGAATTTGTGTGATTGTGCTTTTGGGAATTTATTCCTAAAATTAATTATTTTCAGTAATTAATTGGAAATTAATCAAGTGTCGGTTTACAACGCCAAAAATATTTTGGTGGACCATATGAAATGGTGGGAAGTTCAAAAGTGAAAGTATTGTATTTTGGCTAAGACCGGCCGTGTACCCATACATGTGTATTTTATCAGGTATGATAAAAGTGGTAAATTGAATTGATTGTATGGTTCGGGATGGTGTACTATGTCAGCCTACGGGCGATATGTCAGATTAGATTACGAGTAGTATATCAGTATACTATATCAATCCACGGGCTTTGATATGTCAGCTTAGCGAGAACAGTATACCTTATTAGTTTACGGAGAGCAATATTATCAGCTTAGAGAGGGCATTAATAGTATACTATATCATCCTACGGGTTTTGATATGTCAGTTTAGAGAGAGCATTATTAGTGTGCTATATCAACTCGACGGTTCGATATGTCAACTTAGATTGAGAGCAGTACACTATTTATTAGCTTAGCGCGAGCTATACTATTTATTTATCAGCTTAGAGTGAGCAGTCCTAATATGGGTGAACTTATAGATAGTATTGAATGGGTCGACCAAGGGATGGCCGTGATGACATGTAATCGGTTAGGTCGATTGATCGATGTTTCGATCTGAGTTCTGAATTGGCGTCATGACATGATTCATTGAAATTATGAATTGAACTGACTTGTAGGAAGGAACTGAAGTCAAGGTAAGTCCTCTGACCTGTGGTGTGCTTAGGTAGCCCTTTGGACGTATTTTCTTCCTAATCGGGTCTTAGGGGGTTGAACTTGCTGAGACATTGTCTCATTGGTTATTGTATAACCATTTTTAGGTCCTTAGATGGTGATGGTGGAGGACTAGAAGCCCCAGAGTTTAGTAGTTGAAGCCCAAAGAATCAGTGATCATGTTTGACTAGTTAGTTGTAGGACAATTATCTTTTGTTGGGAGTCGATCCCTTTTGTAAACCTTTATGTATAGACCTGTCTGTTTATAAAAAAGGTATTTTGTGAAAAGTTATGGCCTTACTTTCTTATCCCATTGGTTTATTATTTGGGGGTTATTTATATGCTTCCGCATGCGTACTAAAATGAATGGGTCGACGATGCGTCCTAAGACATCACTATTTAATCGACCAGGTGAGGGATGGGTGCGTGCTCGATGATTGGGGCGTGGCATCCCCATTTAAGTGGTATCAGAGCATGGTTTAAGGATTGGAGTGATAAGGTACGATGGTCATAGGATAGTAGTAGGAACGACCTTTAAATTCATGCTGGTGCATGTTTGTGGTAGTTGATTAATAGAATTGCTTGTGGTTTAGATCACTCTGTTTCTAATTCGGTATGGAATTGGAAGCAGGTTTCAATAGATAAAGCTAAGCCATGAGTGATTAGGAGCCAAGAACTCATAGTAAAAGGACCATTAAGACCGTGACTCGGAGTAGAACGCTGACGAGGGTTGGTACCCGAGGTGGCTGAGGTCGAGCGCCAGCTTAAGCTAGCACGAGTGGAGTGGCGCCACCTCCAATTGGTGTCAAGGTAGCAGCCCTTGGTAATCCCATAATCAAGGAGAACATGCAGGCGCTAGAGGACATGAGAGACGTGATGGCATAGCAGGCACATAATCCACCCGCTGTTGCTGCTGGCATTACTGTTGCCGTTGAGGTCACACCCGCCCCTGCACTTGTCGAGGTTCAACCTGAGAACATAGTGGTGCAGAGAGAGAGGCTGATACACAAGCTAGTGGAGCAGTTTTTGTAGCTGAGCCCGCCAAGATTCATGGGTACCGGAGACCCCGAGACCGCGTCTCTGTGGATACAGGATATGGAGAAAGCTTTTGCACTCCTGATATGCACTGAGGTAGAGAAGGTAAACCTGGCCGTTTATCAGTTGCAGAGCAATGCCAATACCTGATGGAGAGCCATCAGAGAGACGGTATTTCCCAAAGGAGTGGTTCTGTTGTGGGATGCATTCCTCTAGGCGTTCAATGAACAGTACTTCTTGAGGAACGCCAGGGAGCAGAAGATAAAAGAATTTCTATAACTCTGTTAGGGGTCAATGACTGTTGACCAATATGGGGTTAAGTTTATGGAGCCATCTCAGTATGCTCCGAGACTGATTGAAGACCCAGAGGAGAAGGCTCGAAGGTTCAAGAATGGCCTTCAACAAGAGTTAAAGCAGCCACTGGTGCCGTTCAATTTGGTTGATTACCGAGAAATCTATCGCCGAGCACAATTGCTCGAAAGGAGCCTGAGTGAACAAGTCACCTCGTCTGGATCGAGGTTTACTTCGCATTGAGAAGGAATTCGCCAGGGAAAGAGGCCCATGCCTAGAGGTAGATTTCAAATCCCACCTAACAGGAAGGGTGCAATTGGGAAGTTAGGGTTGAGCCAGAATGTCGCATGTCGTCTATGTGGAAGATGGCATGGTGCGAATCAGTGCCCTTGAAAGACGGGTGCCTGTTTTGAATGTGGCCAGCAGGGCCACATGGCTAGAGATTGTCCTAGGTGACCAAGTGGACAACCGCAGTTGCCACTGCCACAGTAGATGGGTTAAATCAGAGGGTATGCACTTCAGAATGTGCCACAGGGAGGACAGCTGAGACCATCAATTCAAGGCACAGTGTATGTCATCACACAGGATCAAGCAGAAGCTGCGCCTGATGTGATCATAGGTATGGTTTCACTGAACGACCATCCTACTTACACTTTCTTCGATCCAGGAGCAACCTATTCTTTTATTGCTGAGTAGTATGTTAAGTTGATAAGAGATTGTCCTATATTATTGGAGTCGGCAGTTAGTATATCTACACCATTGAAGGATAAAGTTATTGCTGCTTTGGGTTGTTTTGGTTGCAAGTTAGTGATTGGTGAATGGGTGGGGGAAATAGACTTATTTGGCCTAGCCATGTACGACTTTGATTTAATTATTAGCATGGAATGGCTCACCAAGCAACGAGCTAAGATGGACTGCTATTGCAAGGTGATTCAATTTAACCCATTAGAGGGTGAGAGTTTTGAGTTTGTCGGAAGTCGAGGAGGACTCTCGATTATCCTAATCTTGTCGCCGGAGGCAACTCATTTGTTAGACGAGGGTTGTCAAGGGTACTTGGCAACTGTCGTGGATTTATTTGTCCCAGTGCATCACCTTGGGGAGCATCAGTTCTGTTTGTAAATAAGAAAGATGGTTTGCTGCGCCTGTGCATCGACTATCGGCAACTCAATCAGATAACAATCAAGAACAGGTATCCACTCCTGAGGATAGATGACTTGTTTGATCAAGTGCAAGGAGCGTTGATATTCTCGAAGATCGACTTGAGGACATGATATTATCAGCTGAGAATCAGGAAGGAGGACATTCCTAAGTCAGCATTTCGTACTCGGTATGGTCATTACGAGCTCATAGTGATACCATTCGAGTTGACGAATGCTCCCGCTACCTTCATAGATTTGATGAACCGAATACTCAAAGAATATCTAGATCAGTTTGTGATCGTGTTCATCGATGATATTCTGGTGTATTCGAGAGGTGATGAAAAGCATGAGAGTCATCTGAGATTAGTGCTGCAGACACTGAGAGTCCATCAGTTGTACGTCAAGTTCAGCAAGTGTGAGTTTTGGTTGACTCATATTGCTTTCTTAGGTCACGTGATTTTAGGCAAAAGAATCTCCATGGACCAGTCCAAGATTGAAGCAGTGATCAACTGGCCGAGACCGACTACAGTGACAGGGATCGGAAGTTTTTTGGGTTTGGTAGGTTATTATAGAAGGTTCATGGAAAGGTTTTCAGCATTAGCGTCGCCATTGACAAGACTCCTAAAGAAAGAAGAAAAATTTGAGTGGAAGACAAGTGTGAGCGTAGTTTCCAAGAGCTGAAGCAAAAGCTGACTATCGCACTTGTGCTGACCACTCCATCTGGTCCTAGAGGATATGAGATCTATAGTTATGCGTCATTCAGAGGATTGGGTTGTGTGTTGATGCAACATGGCCGAGTTGTTGCATACGCCTCTCGTTAGTTGAGGCCTCATGAATAGAACTATTCGATGCATGACTTAGAGCTCGTGGCGATTATCTTTGCCCTGAAGATTTGGAGACACTATTTGTGCGGAGAAAAATTCCAGATCTTTACGGACCATCAAAGTCTCAAGTATTTATTCTCTCAGAAGGAGTTGAATATGAGATATCGCCGATGGATGGAATTATTGAAGGACTACAACTGTGATATTCTATATCACCCGAGAAATGCAAATAAGGTTGCCGATGCTTTGAGTTGAAGGTCTTCGGTTGCTCACTTGTTGGTGAAGGAATGGAATTTAATCGAGAGAGCTTGAGATTCGGTTTTCAAGTTTGAAATGACCACCTTTCGAGTCTTATGGCTACCCTCAGAATTGAACCGGATGTCTAGATCAGAATCAAGTTACTCCAACCGACAGACCTAGATGTGCAAAAGATCCTTCAAGAGGACACTAAGAAAAAGAAGGCTGACTTTTAGATTTTTGATGAAAGAACACTAAGGTTCTAAGGACATTTGGTTGTACCTGACGATGTGGAGCTTAGAAAGGATATTCTATTAGAAGCACATCGTAGCAGCTACAGTATTCGTCCTGGTAGTACCAAGATGTATCAGAATCTGCGTTAACACTATTGGTAGTCAGCTATGAAGGCAAATATCGCCAAGTATGTCGTCAAGTGTTTGACATGTCAGCAAGTTAAAACTCAGCAATGTAAGCCGTGAGGACTCTTGCAACCTCTTGAAATCTCAAAGTGGAAATGGGAGCATATCATGATGGATTTCGTGACTGGACTACCGAGGAGTTAGAGAGGAAATGATTCGATTTGGGTAGTAGTCGATAGACTAACAAAGTCGGCTTACTTCATTACAATTCGAAAGGACCTCAGTTTGGATAGACACACAAATTTGTACGTGCGTTAGGTAGTTTGTCTGCATGGAGTGTCGGTTACAATAACTTCAGATAAAGACCCAAGGTTTATCGTCGCTTTTTGGAAGAGCTTACAAAGTGCCTTAGGTACCAAGCTGCAGTACAGTACGTCATATCATTCTTAGACGGATGGCCAGTCTGAGAGGACAATTCAGACCCTCGAGGACATGCTGAGAGCTTGTGTACTAGACTTCAAAGGAAATTGGGAAGAACAATTACACTTGGTGGAATTTGCCTACAACAATAGTTATCAGCAAAGTATCCAGATGGCTACTTTCGAAGCGTTATATGGCAGAAAGTGCATAATGCCAATTTGTTATGATGAAGTTGGGCAAAAAAAGAATACAGGCTCAGAGTTGGTCCAGTAGTCAATGGATGCCATTGCAGTGATTAGAGGCAGATTAAAAATTGCTCAGAGCAGACAGAAAAGTTATGCAAATAAGTGCTGGAGATCGTTAGAATTCCAAGTTGGTGATCATGTTTTTCTGAAGGTGTCACAAATGAGGGGAACTTCGTGCTTTGGTAAGAAAAGAAAGCTGAGTCTGAGGTACGTAGGTTCGTTTGAGATTCTTGAGAGAATCGGGACCCTGGCGTATCGTCTTGTGTTGCCGCCAAGGTTGGCGCAAGTGCACGACATCTTTCACGTGTTGATGTTGATGAAGTACGAGCCTAACCCGACCCACGTGCTTATTAATTTTGAAGAATTGGATGTGGATGATCGAGTGTCATACGTGGAAAGCCCATTTCAGATAGTGGACAAAAAAGAACAAGTTCTGCATACAAAGACCATCCCGTTGGTCAAAGTGGTCTAGTAACACCATGGTATTGAAGGAACAACATGGGAAACTGAAGAGTCAATGAGACAATTATCCTAAACCTAGTATGCATACCCATTAATGCATCATTGGGTTCATAGTCCTATTGAGCATAAAAAACCGTTCTCCAATACCAATAATCCATTTCAGAAATCAATCTCATACACCAAACAAATAACTTTTCTCCGCGACATAATCATCCACCATTTCTCAAATTATTCATAAACATTTCCATAAACCAATTGCAAAGTAGTCACACACACACACACACACACACAACTTTACAATACTTTGCAAACACACTTTCTAAACATGCATAGACAACCAAAGAGCAGTAAAGGTTAGATTTGGCTTTTATGCAACAAATGTCATTTCGTAATTCGTATTGTATATAATCCTTAGCACTCTCGGAACATGAGTTTTACAAATTGAAATAGGATATAGTACCACTCACCTCGACATGCCCCCAAACTAAATAATAAGACTCACTCGATCCAATGAACTCGTATTCCTATCATATAAGCAATAAATAGCATCAAAACCAAGTAAATGCTATCTCAGCTATGGCTAAGCTAAGCTAAGCTTAAACATTGACAAAATAACTCCCTCATGTTAACAAATCGCTTCGTCGAAGCGATTATTCAAACCTAAACACAATACGCTGGCCCGTAAAACCCTAAAATCCCGTTCTAACAAACCATTGCTCTAAAATGGTTCTTGACTAACCCCATGGCTCCACGACACCATAAACCTCCATTTCCATGAAATCTCGAAGATCCACAACTCAAAAATTGGATTTTGCAGCTCGATTTATCCAAAATTCCAAATTTGAGCCTTAAAACCTAAGAAATACTTCGATTAGATGAACAAAGAGCGTGGACATTTACTAGGTGTCGTGCTACATAATCGAGTCGGATTGGCAAGGTCCTAAAGGTGTGCACATAAGAAACCCCCTTCTCTTCTTCCCCTCACTTCTTTCTTTCCCTTCGTTTCTTATTTTTCTCTTTTTTCTTTCTATTCTACGAGCTCTCATCCTACTTAAGCATCCATTTATCCTCTTCTTTATTGACTTTTCAACCTTATTTTCTCTTTTCTTTGTGGACCCCACCTTGGAAAAGTCAAACTATCACATCTTCTACTGCGGTTAATTATTGTTTGATTCGAGTGCTTATGTGACAACCCGGATTTTCAATCCTACTTTCTATTGAATAAATCGGGCATTTCATCGACGTGCCTATAGGGTTGTTCGCAGAGCTAATCACTCTCAAGATAACTAGACTATCCATGGAAGCCATTAAGGAATTTTAATGCGATATACTTGAGAATTCGACCAGGAATCGGCTTCTCGACCGTGCTCATCTTTAGAGGCCATTACAGCATGGTTAAAAATTGATTTGATATCAGAGATAGGTTGACTCGACTGAGATGTGTGGCTAATCGTGAGTGACACCACTAAATTGGAAAATTCTTGTCGGCCGACACTAGATTGATTTTTCAATCATTTTGGTACCTTATGTCCATATTTGAATCCTCGAGATTTTTATGACAACCAAGAGTCGCCAATGTGTCGAGTGGGTTCATTGTGGCTCGAAGAAAATCAACCACCGGTCATTTGCAAAAATTTCTAAAAGCTACCCGATAGCCTAGGTCACGCAAAAAATGCGCCTAAGTAAAATTAACCGCGAATTTGAATTTGATTTCAAAAATTGAAAGTTCTATCATGTCACAATATATTTTAGAAACGTTGACTCAGTCTCATAAGATTTTTCTGCAAACCGAGACTTTTTGGGAAAAAGTCGTCCTAGGGCCGTTTTTGTTAAGAAAAAGACAAGGATCATTTTTTATCATGAAATTGGGAAGTAAGTGGTATAAGTGAGGAAAAATACTGAGATGACTGATGTTGGGTTATTTGATTTTATGAGGGCCAAATTTGAGTGATTCAAGAAGGAAATTGTGTCCAATTGAAGCTAACTCATGTGAAATTCGTATGCCCCCCTTGCCTATGGACCATTTTAAGAGTTGTGAGATGAGCATTGGTGGATGAATTGTGGCCTAGGAAGTGCTGGTGGCTAAGGATGAGGTCAAGGGGACAAGCTTGTGGAAAAACAAGGCAGAGTGACCCCTCCAACCTCATCTCTTCCCTCTCTCTCCCTTAGTCGGTTGACCAGCCCATCCTCCTTCCTCCTTGTGCCATACAAACTCCAGCAAAGCCAGAAGAACCATCGGAGCAGCCACGCCTCTCGCCAGACCGCACGTCGTTGCCGTCCACCACCTCGTGCGCCTGCCGTTTCTGGCTGCACATGTCCCGCGCCCTACTGCCTGTTCGCACATCCTAGCTCGTCATCCACCTTTGTCTATGCATCTAGGAGGCTGTCCAGCCATCGTGAGTGGCCGTGGAAGCCCGCTAGAGTCGCCGTTTGCCTCACCGAGCCATCCGCCTGCCTCTGCCGGTCTTGCCTCGCTAAACTAGCTTTGTTTCCCCTCTTTGCAGCTAAAACATAGAGAAATTTGTGGGTTTCTAGCAAGCTTGTAGGCTCATTTTGATGTGGTTCTGAGCCTCGAAAAATAGGCCCGCTTTGGAGAAAGTCGGTCCCCGTTGCGTTCCGACGCTTTGAATCGGATAGATTGCGAATCAAGTGAGTTGAACTCACTAATCCTCGCTTAGTCAGTTAATTACATTTAGCGGTTGATTAGATTAACTAAGCATGGTTTAGGTGGATAGATTAGATTAGATTAGTTAATTTAATTATCTGCCGATACATTTTAGGTGGTTAGTTAGTGTACTTAACAAGCAGACACGTTCTAATATTTATTGAACGAACTTTGGAATTTTTCTGGGTCCGTTTGGGCGTCCAATTAGGCATTACGGGGCGAAGTTGGAAGTATTGCATTTATTTATTATTTTCCATAATTATTTAATTTATTATTTATTTTTTATTTTTTGGAAATTCAACCGGGATGGCTGGTGACCGGAATTTCATGCTGATTGCTGTGGTGCTCTCTGTTTATTTAATTGAGTACCGGATTGTGGTAATTGAGCGAAATTGGAAGTTATGAGGATTTATCCCAAAAATTAGATAATGTGGGAATAAATCTAAGAAATTGCCGAGTGGGGCCGTGATTGTGGCATCCAAAAATTTAAACGATCCTCGGATAGGTGACAATCATGATCAATCGATAGGAGTATCGGTGAACTGTGGCATTGATATCATTGATGGGCATTAATTCGCATTTGTTTATTGGATTGATATTATATGTCTAGCAATGGACCGATCAACCGTGCAACAAGAGAAAAACTTTGGACTATGATTGAATAATATTTTTCAAGTTACGAAGGGATGGAATTCGGTCCTGCGTGAGGAACATGCATGCTAAAATTTAAGGATAAAATTTTGAGGAGTTGGGTTGAACTTGAGAATCATGGACGTCTCTTCATTGTGCGATTCGACAAATAAGGAAAAGAAATCTTGTTGCTTGATCGAATTTCTTTTCCATGCAAGAACTTTGGTTATGCAGTTGTATATGAAGCAATTGGATTATGAGAATGCAAAATTCATTTCTTTAAGAGAAATAATGAAATGCTTCATAATGGTGCAAAGATTATGGGTTATATTATAAAGTTTATGGGCCTTTTTATTTGGACTTTCTTTTGGCCCCAAAACTTTTGGGCTCAAGCAACCCATGGAGGCCCTTAAAGCCGTCGACCGAAAGAAGCGGGGGAGAAGGAGAGAATCGGACAAGGGGGCGGAGGAAGATGCATGCCATTTCACACTTGTCCATAACCATCTTCCACTTGTCCTTCCCATGCAAAACCTCATGATTACTAGCTAATTAAGAAATTAAAAGGAAAAGAAAGGGGCGGAATGAATGAGGGAATGACTGAGGAAGAGAGAGAGTGATCGAGAGAAGGGGGAGAGTGACCAAGAGAAAGAGAGAGTTGTGAGGATGCATCGGTGAGGGGAAGAAGGAGACCAACCCCGCCGTGTGTGCGCCTGCTACCGCCGTCGACGTCGCCTAGCTTTGCTGTTGATTGAGCCGCGCCCGAAGTCCTCAAGTTGCTGTTTTGCTTGCTGTGGTTGCGTTGGACTTAAGGCAAGTGAGAGTCCATTGATCTACATTTTGCTGTGCTGTGGTTGTTTAGTAAAGTGTAATATATTTTGGAGATGCTTGAATTGTGATGCTGGACGCTGGAATTCGAAAGAACAGAAGTAGTTCCTTAGGACTAGTAAACTGTTTCATGGAAAAACAGCTTGACCTTTCGCGACTCCGTGAATTTTATGCTATTATCTAGTAGAAATTTAACTTCGTGTCCTTGATGAAAGTTGTAGACGACATCTTGATGAGTCACATACTAAAATTTGAGAAGAAACGGACAAGTATTGGTCGGTAAAACGATTTTTCTCTGTAAATGTTAATCCTGGAAACTGTTACAGAGGGTTAGGGAGAGTTATAGCGATTATAGCTCTTGATCTACAATGAATTTGACTTAGAGTTCTTCATGAAACTTTTACCTCTAGGTCTTATCTATAACATATCCAAAATTCAGAATTTGATGAGTTCATTTAGGGGTTATTCCGAAATTTTCATTAAAACTGCACATTCTGGTTTTTAAGCTGTTTTACTCCGAATTTGCTCAACTGATTTCAATTAGTGAAGTGCATTCTGTTTTGTTCAAAAACTGTTTTATTTCAAGAACAATTGAATTGCTCTATGATTTGTGATGTCTTGAGTTGTTGTTTATACAATGGATGCGGTGACATTTAACATATCGTATGATATCAAATGTTATTTTCAAAGTGAGACATATACGTGTATATATATCATGTTGTTGATGATACCGTCGGATGACTAAGTCGACGATGCCCCGGGAGTGTCGGGGTGCCCATAGGGTCGAGTGAGTCGACGCCGATTGGATGCCCGGAGGTGTGTGCCGGATGTCCTCGGGAGTTTTGAGATGCCCGGAGGTGTGTGCCGGATGCTCGGAGGTGTGTGCTCGAAGTCTCGCGATGCCAGGATTGGATGCGAAAGCTCGGAGGGATGCAAACACTGGTCCCCGGGAAAAATGAGATTTTTTTTAATATCAAAATGGGAAATGAATCATGTACATGTGTGTGCATATGGCATGGTACATGAGTTGTCTATGAATTTTGAGTTGGTAATATTTGGCATTGAAAATGTGGTTATTAAGGTATGGGATGAACCTTATGGATTTATATGCATGGTTTCATAGATGTTATGTGCATGAAATCTTGGTTGTCTTGCTTGTTGCATTGCGTAGTTTGGTGGATCTTTTATTGCTGAGTGGTTATACTCACCCCTTTTGGGGACTAACATTTCAGACTAGGAGATATGTCTCTGTCGCCAGTCACCCCCGGTACTTTCTATGGCATACCGATCGATGTCGAGTGCGGATGTATGGAGCATCATCACCCTGAGATACGGGGGCTAGTTTTTGTTCGTGTGCGGGTTTTGGTTTTGTACGACGTTCGATCACCCACTGGCCCTGTTATTCAGGAGTTTTTGTCTGTACATGTACGCAGCGATGGGGTTATGCTGGGGATGCTGCCGCTGCCACCTGCTGACGGACCGGGTTGGGTGTGACTGAGTGCGATGGACGGAAGATGAAGCTTCTTTTTGGATCGCCAACACTAAATGATGGACCGATGTACATGACTACTGTAGAGTCTGGTACTTTTGGTTATAGTTGAGCTTAGAAAAGCCTTGGCCTTTTGATGTACCGACTCATGATATCCATCAAAGTTATGTAAATAAAAGTGTTTGGCTCTAACTTATATATGATGTGTAGTTGGTGTGCATTGCATTATTTTGTTGGAGTATGGGATGGAGAGATTTGAATATGCTTTTGCTATATGAACTACGCCGGGACCGATCTAAATGATATAAACCCCCAGGACTTATAGACCCATTACAATTCTATGGTATCCGAGTGAAATATTATAAGGTCAAATGAAAGGTAAGCTAACTGTGGTGACCCTAACAAATGGGGGCCATTTCGGGGGTGCCACAGTGATGCCACTAAATAACAAAAATTGTTGAGTGGAGCCGTGATGCCACTAAATCTAGAAAATTGCTCAATGGGACCATAATTACCACTAAACCTAGAAAATTATTAGGTAAGGCCATGATGACCACCAAATATAGAAAAGTTGATAGTGGGGCTGTGATTATCACTTAATCTAGGTTGTGCTTGTTAGGCCGTGGCTAAGAGTTGAGGGTGATTAATCGAGGTGAACATGCAATGGTCTCGATGACATGTAATCGACTGAATTGATTGATCAATGAGTCAATCTGATTGAATTGAGTGGATGATGTATCTGTTAGTATTTATGAATTGAACTGACTTGTAGGACGGACTTGAGACCAAGGTAAGTACTCTAACACCCTTAGGGCGTATTGGCTTCCTAATCGAATCTTAGGAGGGTAGAACTTGCTGAGATGTAGTCTCACCCCATTGTGGGACAACATTTCAAGTCCTTAGACGTCAGCACCTCCCCCTCCTCTCGTGCATTTTGGTATACCGGAGGAAGTCCCAAAAGTAGGTTATCATATTCCGATACACCCTCACCCTGAAGGATTTGAGTAAGTAATGGTGAAATCCACCGTCCGGGTCGACATGGGTGAACTTGAAAAGATGCCTCATAGGTACTGGTCATGGTATCGTCACTATCATGACGGGCGAAGGGAGGGTCCCGTGCTGGAATTTGATGTACCTCGGTATGTTTTGGAGGTTGCGCTTGGGAAGGGCACAACAGATCCTGAGGGTGGATCAGTAATAGATGCCAAGGATCCCAAACTCGAAGGCAATTCTAACTCTCCAGTGTACTTAGCCGAGGCCACCAACTGGAGCGAGGAAGAAAGGGAGATCGATGAGGATGAGGAGTTGGAGCAGGAAGAATTTAGCGATGATGAATAGTTGTGGTTGTTAGACCCCTGCCCCCCACTTTGAGAACCTGCCGTGGTGTATATGTTTTTATATACTTAGACCAACTTGTATAATATATGACATAGTCTACTATGTATGTATGTATATAAGCATGGTTGTGTGGTTTGAAATTTTATGGCCCTGTTTTTTTATCCCATTGTTTTATTGTTTGGGGATTATTATTTATATGCTTCCGCATGTGTATTAAAAAGAAAGGGTCGGCGATGCGTCCTGGGACGTCGCTATTTAATCGACCAAAGTGAGGGATGGGCACGTGCTAAGAGGATTGGGGCGTGACATCTCCGTTTAAGTGGTGTCAAAGCGTGGTTGTTAGAAATTGGAGTGATAAGGTGTGATGGATATGGGATAGTAAGTAGGAGAGGCCTTTAAATACATGACTGGTGCATATCGATGGTAGTTGTGTGGTAAAATTGTTTGCCATGTGTGTATCGCTCATCTTCTAATCCAATGTGGATTTGGAAGGTAGGTTTTAGTAGAAAAGACTGAACCATGAGTGAGCTGGAGCAGAGAACTCCAAGCAAGAGAATTGTTAGGCCTACAACTCATGTTAGGACGCCGACTAGGGTTAGTATTTGAGGAGGCCGTGGTAAAGTGCCAGCACATGCTAGCAGTAGTGGCGAAGCACCACCTTCTGTTGGTGCTAGGGTAGTAACCCCTGGTGATCCTAGGATTGAAGGGATCATGCGGGTGCTAGAGGTCATGGGGAATCGGATGGATCAGTAGGCTCAGAATCAAGCCGCTGCTGTTGAAGCCGCCGCTCAGGCTGTTGTTATTGCTGCTGTTGCCGCCGCCGCTGAGGCTACACCTGCCACCGCACTCATTATTGCACTCGTCGTAGTTCAGCCTAAGAATGTTGTGGTGCAGAGAGAGAGGTCGATCCATAAGCTCGTCAAGTAGTTCTTGAAGCTGAACCCACCGAGGTTCATTGGTGAAGGAAACCCTGAAGTGGCATCACTTTGGATTCAGGATCTTGAGAAAGTGTTCGCACTTCTGATGTGCAACAATGAGGAGAAGGTGGTACTGACTATGTACCAACTTCAAGGCAATGTGAACATTTGGTGGAGAGCCACCAAGGATCTGTATTCCCGGAAGGTGTGGTCCAGGTGTGGGACACCTTCCTCAGAGCTTTTAATGATTAGTACTTCTCAGGTACTGCCCGAGAACAAAAGATAGAGGAGTTCCAATGTCTTTGCTAGGGGAGCAAGATAGTTGACTAATATGGGGTCAAATTTGTAGAACTCTCACAGTATGCTCTGATGTTGATAAAAGACCCTGAAGAGAAAGCCCGAAGATTCATAAGTAGTCTCCGTTCTGAGTTGAAACAACCTCTATTACCGTTGGATTTGACAAATTATTGGGAAGTCTATCGTCGAGCTCAGATGATAGAAAGAGGATTGAACAAGCAAGCTGCCTCGTCTGGATAGAGGTTTAGCTCTTACAGAGAAGAAATCCGTCAGGGGAAGAAGCCCGTGACAGGAGGTAGATTCCATATCTCGTCCAATAGGAAATGTGGAGTTGATAAGTCTGGGTCTAACCAGAATGGCGTATGTCACTTTTGTGGAAGGCGACACGGATCTGCCCCATGCCAATCTAGGCCGAGCACTTGTTTTGAGTGTGGCCAGTTAGGTCACATAGCCAGGAATTATTCGAGAAGGATAAGAGGACAACCACAATTGCCACTGCTGCCACATAGCCAGGTATTCATCCTTTTCCCCTTTCTTCTTCTTTAATTCCTTTCTTTCCTTGCTTTCATCTCTTTTCTTTCTATTCTACTAGCTCTCAGCCTACTCAAGCATGCACTTATCCTCCTTTTTATTGACATTTCAACCTTATTTTTATTTTTTTTCTGGGAGCCGCACTTTTGAAATGTCCAAATATTACATCTTCTACAATGATTAATTATGTCTGATTCGAGTACTTATCTTATTGCAAAAACTTCGATTGAATGAACGAGGAGTGTAGACACAAACTAAGCATGTGATCAGAGTCCTAGTAGTCTCCTCCGACTGCTTACAAGCTTACGAAGTGTCGTGTTACGTAGTCAAGTCGGCTTGGGGAGGCCTCAAAGGCATGCACATGAGAAATCCCTTTCTTCTTCCCTTTTGTTCTTATTTCTTTCCCTTCTTTTCTTCCTTTCCTATCTTTCCCTTCTATTGTACAAGCTCTCAGCCTACTAGAGCATCCCCTTATCCTTTTCTTTATTGACTTTTCAACCTTATTTTCCTTTTTTTTTTTTTTTGTGTGGGTCACACCTTTGAAAAGTCAAAAAATTACATCATCAACAATGACCAATTTTGGGACATCCTGATTTTTCAGGTTTTGATTTTGATTGGATAAGTTGGGCAGTCATGAGATAACCGATCTATCCGTTGAAGCCGCTAAGGGATTTTAATATAATAAACTTGAGAATTTGACCAAAAATCGACTGCTTGAACGTACTAGTCTGCAAGGGTCATTACGGCATTGTCAAAATCGACTGAAATGTGCAATCAAAGTGTGGGTGATTCCACCTGATTGCAAAATTCTCGTCGATTGGCACTAGAATGATTTTCTTTCGTTTTGGATATCCTATGTCCGTATTTGAAAACCTTGAGATTTTCACGACCACCAAGAGTCGTCAATGTGTTGAAGAGATACGTGTAGCTCGAAGAAAATCGACCACGGGTCAATTGCAACAAAAATTTCTAAAAGCTACCCGGTAGGTTAGGTCACACTAAAACCATGCCAAATTGAAATTAACCGTGAACTTGAATCTGTTTTCAGAAATTGAAAGTTCTGTCGTGTCACGATTCATTTTAGAAATGTTGACTCATCTTCCGAAGAATTTTATGAGATTCCGAGATTTTTACGGAAAATCATTTTTGACGGTTTGAAAATTAACAGAAATTCAAACGGGCCAAATTGAAGGGAAATTTGGGCTTCCAAACTGAATTACTTGGCAAAGGGGACTTGTAGAAATTTTGTGGACTCTTTCTTCATCAAATTTGGACCTCAATTTGGTGAGTTTGTGAATGAAATTTGAGTTTGAACTTAGTTAAATTTGGAGCTTCGATGGCGGGGGTGCAACATTTGGTTTTAAGTTGGATTATTTGTGGATATTAAGGCAAGAAAGAATTGGCTGTTGCATTAGGGTTTTATGTTATGAATGAAGAAATGTAAGATAAGGTCTCTCTCTCTCTCTCTCTCTCTCTCTCTCTCTCTCTCTCTCTGTGTTCATTTTCACTCGGCCCCAACCCCACGTTTCTCTCCCTCTTGCTATCTCTCAACCGAAGCTCCTTGAAGCAGCCACATCCACGTTCTTCTCCAATTCGGCTGCTTTGCGTCGGCCCATCTTTCCCACTGAGCAAGGTTCAGCCCACGCGTCTTCTCTCTAGCTCGTTCCATCGAAGTCTCCACGCCCGATCAACAATAGAGCCTAGAGGAAGCCCAACATTAACCCTTTTTTTCCCACCGAGACATGGCCGCACACCAGCGAAACAGCTTCATCATCGCTTATCTTCAACTCACCGAAGTTGCTCCCTTCTCCACGCGGTCAAAGTCCAGCTGCTTCCTCGTGTCTTCTTGTTCGGTCAACCACCTGTCTTCAACGTTATGGATTCCAGTTGCACGAAGACCTTCATCCAGCGTTTTGAGCCTGGTTCAACAGCTCCTTCGGGCTTTCTTATTCCGCCCAATGGAAGCTGAAGTCAGCCCAGTGAATTTCGTTCGGGCCCAGCAAAGCCCATCAGCCGCCCACGAATTTTTCTTGATCAATCTAGTGGATTTCAGCCTACTAGCTTAGCCCATTCCAACCGAATTCAGTTTTTTTGGGCTAGTCTTGAAGCCCAGACGCCACCAAGCCCAAGCCTAGGATCAAGCCTAGCATTTGCTATGGGCTTGCAAGGCTTTTTGGCTTGGTTTGACTATCCATCGACGCCGCCAAAAATTCGGATTTCGGCCGCCGTCGCGTCATCGTCGCGATGAACCGGTTTTCGCATTAAACATGTGAGTTTAACTCACTAATCCTCGCTTAGTAAGTTAATTATGCTTAGGGGTTGATTAGTTTAGGCTAAGATGAATTAGGTGGTTAAATTCGACTAGATTAGTAATTTAATTAATTGTCAATGCATGTTAGGTAGATAGTTTAAAGCAATTAGAGCCTAGACGAGCTCTAGTATTTATCTAGAGTGGTTCGGGAATTTCCCAGGACCGTCTCGGCTTCCACTTAGGCTTTATCGGGCCTAAGTTGTATTTATTGCATTTATTTATTAATTTCCGTAATTAATTTTCGAAAATTAGACCGGGATAGTTGGTGACCAGAATTTCGTGCTGATTGCAGTGGTGCTATCTGTTTATTTATTCGAGTACCAGATTGTGAAATTTTAAGGTAATTGGTGGTTGTGGGGAATTATCCCAAAAATGGATAATGTCAGTATTTAGTTGGAAAATGATCGTGAGATGTTGTGAGATGGATCAAGAAAGCTGCTGAAGTATGGCTGTGCCAATTGGGTCGAAATTCGCGACTGAATTTGGAATCGGCTGTGCCCAATTGGGCCGTGATTACCACCAAATCTAGAAAATTGCTCAGTGGAGTCGTGATTACCACTAAATCTAGATTATGCCAGTGGGACCGTGATTACCACTTAATCTAAGTTGTGCCCGTTGGGCCGTGACTAAGAGTTGAGAATGAATAATCGAAATGACCGTGTGATGGTCTCGATGGCATGTAATCGACTAAGTCGATTGATTAATGATTCGATCTGGTTGAGTAAAGTGATTTGTGAAATGATGATTGAATAATTATTTGAATTGTATTGTTTAATAGGAAGGATCTGAGGCCAAGGTAAGTCATCCGACTCGTGTTGTGCTTAGGTAGCCCTCAAGGTGTATTTGCTTCCTAATCGAGTCTTAGGGGGTAGAACTCGCTAAGACATTGTCTCGCTAGTTATTGTACAACAATTTTCAAGTCCTTAGATGATGTTGGAGGAGGACCAGAAGCCCCGGAGTTTGGGAAGGTGGAGACTGAATAATCGGCGAACATGTCTGACTAGAGGGTCATAGGATAGTTCACTTTTTGTTAAGCCGATATTTTTGTAAACATCCTAACGTTGTATATAAACCTGTATGTTTATAAAGAGGCTTGTTTTGGTTTGAAAAATTGAGGCTTTACTTTCATATCCCATTGTGTTATTGTCTACGGATTGTTTATCTGCTTCCGCATGTGTATTAAACCGAAAGGGTCCGCGATGCGTCCTAGGACGTCACTATTAATCGACTGTAGAGGGATGGGCACGCGCTCGAAGGATCGGGGTGTGACATCCTCATTTAAGTGGTATCTGAGCGAAGTTTTGTGTTTGGAGTGATAAGGTGCAATGAGTCAATGGATAGTTAGTAGAAAGGACCTTTATTTTATGCTGGTGCATGTGATTGATAGTTGACTGGTAGCTTTTTGTGTGGGTCACTCAAATTCTAATATGGTATTGGAATTATAAAAGAGGTTTCTATAAAGATCCTGTAGTATGAGTGATCAAGAGCTGAGAACTCCTAGTAAGAGGGCAATAACCTCTGTGACTCGGGGTAGAACGCCGACAAGGATCAGTGCCCGAGGTTGTTGTGGCAGAGCGCAAGCTTAGGCCAACACAAGTGTAAGAGTACCGCCGTAGGGCGGTACTAGTGTAATAGTACCAAGCGATCCTAGGTTCGATGGGATCATTCAGGCACTAGAGTTCCTTGGGAACTTGTTGAGCCAGTAAGCTCAAGACCAAGCCGCCGCTGTCATTACCGTTGCTAATGCCGTAACCATTGTTGTTGTCGCACCTGCTGAGGTCCAGCTTTGAATTGTGATCTGGGAGTGAGCCGTTGCATTTGAGTCGAGGTGCAGATCCAGTAGAGATGGAAACCAGTTTGGGAAGGAGCCTATGATCGGAGAAAAGTATCTTGTTTCGTCCAACTGGAAATGTGGGATGGACAGGTCAACAATGAATCAGAATGAAGTGTGTCGTGTTGATGGAAGCCGACATGGATCAGCCCCGTGTCTTGTTAAGAGGGGTGCTTGTTCTGAGTGTGACCAACAGGGTTACCTGGTCAAAAAAAGGTCCTCGAAGGTCGATGGGACAAATCAGCGAGAATTTGTCGTGGGGTATTTGGGACAGACCCCGATGCAAGTAAGAGTGCATGTTGTCATTTGACAGTAGACAAAGGACTCACCGGATGGATGCCGAGTTTGGAGAGGGAAGCCTGAATCGACCCAGTGTCCCAGTGTGACTGGAGTGTACTATAGATATAGCCAACGTGGCCATTAGGTGAGGGATTGTCAACATAAGTCCAAGAGAACACAAGCCCTGCTACCATAGATTGGACGCCTCTAGGATGGCGAAAGGGACAGAAGTTGAACTGACCATGCACCGATCAGAGGAAGGATGTTTTAGGGTGATTTTATCAGAGTAGCGCAGCAGAGCTTTAGACTAAGTTATAGAATTTCAATTAGTTGAAATAAAGTGGAAGAAGGGGGAACAACTAGCTATAGTCGTGCTCGACTAGTTGTTGAGATATAACTTTGATGTCACAAATGAACAAAGTTGACTCAAAGAGCTTCTCATAGTGGTGAATTGTTGACGTGAAATAATCTAGTCTAATCTGTTATCACGTGAAAGTGTCAAGTTCATTAGGAGTCAAGAAAGACCCTCAATTTCATTAACCTTGTCGTTTGAAGGCAACCCTTTGTTAAACGGAGGTTGCCAAGGTTACTTGGCATTTGTCATAGATAGGATAGATTAGAGAACTGAAGATTGAGGACATCTCAGTAGTCCAAGATTTTATAGATGTGTTGTTACAAGAATTGTCAAGCCTATCATTAGAGAAAGAGATAGAATTCGCGATCGAGTTAGTACCAAAGATAGAGCCACTCTTTAAGGCTTCTTACCTTATGTCGTTGCCTAAGTTGAAAGAACTGTAGTGCAGATGCAAGAATTGTTGAATAAGGGATTCATACATACTAGTGCATCACTTTGGGGAGCACCAGTTTCATTTGTGAAGAAGGAAGATGGTTCGTTGCGATTATGCATCGACTACCGTCAACTCCATCAGGTGACGATCAAGAACAAGTGCTCATTGTTGAAGATCGGCGATTTTGTGATCAATTACAAAGGGTGTCGATACTTTCAAAGGTCAACTTGAGGACAAGTGATCAATAGTTGAGAATCAGAAACGAGGTTATGCAGAAGACAGTGTTTCGTACTCGATACGACCTCTATGAGATTATTGTAATGCCAACTAGTCTGACGAACGCTCTAGCTGCTGTCGTGGATTTGATGAACCGAGTATTTGAGGAATACCTAGATCAATCCATGATCATGTTCATCAATGATATTCTGATGTATTTGAGGAGTGCTGAGGAGCATGAGAGTCATCTAAGGATGGTACTTCAGACCCTAAGGACTCATGGATTGGACGCTAAGTTTAGCAAATGCGAGTTTTGACTGACTCGTGTTGCTTTCCTAGGCCATCTGATTTCAAGTGAAGGAATCTTTATGGACCTGACCGAGATCAAAATAGTTATTTGTGGACTAAGACCAACAACAGTATCAGAGATCAGAAGCCGTATGGATTGGACAAATTACTACCGAGGATTTGTGGAAGGATTTTCAGCATCACTGTTGCCGTTGACTCGACTATTGAAGATAGAAGAAAAATTTGTGTGGACAGACAAATGCGAGTGTAGTTTCCAAGAGCTTAAGTAGAAGCTGACTACCACACCTGTGGTGACCGTTCGATCTAGTCCCAGAGGATTCAAGGTCTATAGTGATGCGTCGTTTAGGGGACTAGGTTGCGTATTGGTGCAACATGGTAGGATTCTTACATACGTGTTCCATCAGTTGTGATCTCGCGAGTTGAACTACCCGACGCATGACTTAGAACTCGCAGCATTAATTTTCGCGTTGAAGAATGAAAGACATTAATTGTGGGAAGAAAGATTTCAGATTTTTACCGACCATCAAAGTCTCAAGTATTTATTCTCTCAAAAGGAGTTGGATATGAGATAGTATTGTGAATTAGAAGTTTAGAAGGATGGTGATTGTGATTGTGATGTCTTATATTGCCCTAAAGAGACGAATTAAGTCGTAGATGCGATAGGATAGGAGTCTTCAGTTGCGCCAATGGTGGTCAAGGAATGGACTTTACTTGTGAAAGCTTGAGATTCGATTTTCAAATTGAGGTAGGCTACCTTTCGAATCTCATAGTCACCCTCAGAATTGAGCCAGATGCTTAGATTAAAATCAAGGCACTTCAATTGATAGACCCTAATGTTCGGGAGATAATGCAAGAGGATACTAATAAAAGAGAAGCTGACTTTCAGATTTCTGAAGACAAAACACTAAAGTTCCGAGGGTGATTGTGTGTACCTAACGATGTAGCATTTAGGAGGAGAGTTTGTCAAAAGCTCATCGTAACAGTTACAACATTCATCATGGCCATACAAAGGTGTATCAGAATCTGTGTCGACACTATTGGTGATCCGATATGAGGATCGACATTACCAATCATGTCAATGAGTGTCCGACGTGTTAGCAAGTGAAAGCACAGCTTTGTAAGCCGAGAGGACTCTTGTAACTCTCAAGATCCCTAAGTGGAAATGGGATCGTATCACGATGAACCTTATGATGAGCTTATCAAGGAATTAGAGGGGTAATGATTCCAATTGGGATAGTGGTCAATAGATGTATGAAGCCAACTCACTTCAGTGCAGTACGAAAAGGACCTCGATTTGAATAGATACGCAGAAGTGTATGTGCATCAGATAGTTCGTCTATATAGAGTGCCAGTGACGAATTTATATCAGATCTAGAATCGAGGTTCCTAGTTTCAACAGAACAGTCAGTTGGTTCCTTTTGAAGCAATGTAGAGCAGAATGTTTAGAACTTCAGTGTGTTAGGATGAAGTCAGGGAAAAAAAGATCACAGCCAAAGTCAGTTTAGTAGTCAGTGATTACAGTTGCCTTGATCAGAGACAGATTCAAAACCACTAAGAGCCACCAGAAATGTTGTATCGTTGAGCATCAAAGGCCCTTAGAGTCCCAAATTGGTGATTACATCTTTCTGAATGTGTCACCAATGAGGGATACCTTACGCTTAGGCAAAGAGGGAAAACTAAAATCGAGGTATGTAGGTCCCTTTGAAATTCTAGAGAGAGAATCAGGATCCTATCGTATCGTCTTGCATTGCCACCAAGGTAAGTGCGAGTGCATGACATTTTTTACGTGTTGATGTTGAGGACATATGAGCTTGACCCGACCCATGTGCTAAATCTTGAAGAATTAAACGTGGACGACATAGTGTCATACGTAGAAAGCTCGGTTCAAATTGTGGATCAAAAAGATTAAATTCTGTGTACCAAGATAGTGCCCTTGGTCAAAGTGGTCTAACAACACCATGGGACCAAAGAAGCAACCAAGGAAAGTGAGACTCGATGAGATGACGACACCCCCACCTTTTTTTTATTATCAAGGATTGGTAAATGTTTAAATTTCGAGGAAGAAATTTTTATAAAAGGGGAAGAGTTGTGACATCCCGACTTTCAAGTTCTGATTTCGATTGGATAAGTTGGGCCTTTCATTGACGCGCCTATAGTGTTTTTCTTTGAGTTGGCCACTCATGAGATAACTGGCCTATCCGTTGAAGCCGCTAAGGGATTTTAATGCAATAGACTTGAGAATTCAACCAGAAATTGACTGCTTGACTGTGCTAGTCTGCAAGGATCATTATGGCATTGTCAAAATCGATAGAGGCTAGAGATAGGTGGATTCAATTGAGATGTGTCATCAAAGTGTGGGTAATTCCACCTGATTGCAAAATTCTCATCGATTGGCACTAGAATGATTTTCTTTTCTTTTAGGTACCATATGTCCGTATTTGAAAACCTTGAGATTTTCACGACCATCGAGAGTCGCCAATGTGTCGAAGAGGTACGTGTGGCTTGAAGAAAATCAACCACGGGTCAATTGCAACAAAAATTTCTAAAAGCTACCAAGTCGGCTACTAAAACCGCGCCAAATTGAAATTAACCGCGAATTTGAATCTGATTTCAGAAATTGAAAGTTCTGTCATGTCACGATTCATTTTGGGAACGTCGACTCATCTTCCGAAGAATTTTTAGAGATTCTGAGATTTTTACGGAAAATCGTTTCGGATGATTCGAAAATTAATGGAAATTCGAATGGGCCAAATTGAAGGGAAATTTGGGCTTCCAAACCGAATTACTTGGTGAAAGGGACTTGCAGAAATTTTGTGGACTCTTTCTTCATCAAATTTGGACCTCAATTTGGAGAGTTTGTGAATGAAATTTGAGTTCAAACTTAGTTAAATTAGGAGCTTCAATGGCGGGGGGTGCAACATTTGGTTTTAAGTTGGATTATTTGTGGATATTAAGGCAAGAAAGAATTAGGGGATAGGATTTGCTGACCTTGGGCCCCACTCTCGTCGCTATCTTTCCCCTTCTTCGTGCAAGCTCACCAGTGTCCCTCTCCCTTATCCGATCCTCCTCTGTCTCTGACTTGCTTTTCATTTTCTCATTGACCTCACCGACCGAAGTAGACCGTCTCTCTCTCTCTCTCTCTGTTCATTTTCACTCGGCCCCAACCCCACATTTCTCTCCCTCTTGCTGTCTCTTAATCGAAGCTCCTTGAAGCAGCCATGTCCACGTTCTTCTCCAATTCGACTGCTTTGCGTCGACCCATCTTTCCCACCGAGCAAGCTTCATCCCACGCATCTTCTCTCCAGCTCGTTCCATCGAAGTCTCCACGCTTGGTCAACAATATAGCCTAGCAGAAGCCCAACGTTGACCCTTTTTTCCCATCGAGACACGGCCACATGCCAGCGAAGCAGCTTCATCATCGCGCGTCTTCAGCTCACCGAAGCTACTCCCTTCTCCACGCAGCCAAAGTCCCGTTGCTTCCTCGTGTCTTCTTGTTTGGTCAACCGCTTGTCTTCAATGCCGTGGATTCCAGCTGCACGAAGACCTTCATCCAGCGTTTTGGGCCCAATTCAGCAGCTCCTTCAGGTTTTCTTATTTAGCCCAATTGAAGCCGAAGTCAGCCTAGTGAATTTCTTTCAGGCCCAGCAAAGCCCATCAGCAGCCCACGAATTTTTCTTGATCAGCCCAATGGATTTTAGCCCGTGAGCTCAGCCCATTCCAATTTTTTCAGCCTAGTCTTAAAGCCTAACCGCAGCCAAGCCCAAGCCCAGGATCAAGCCCAGCATTTGCTCTGGGCTTGCAAGACTTTTTGGCCCAATTCGAATGTCCGTCGATGTTGCCGAAAATTCAGATTTCAACCACCGTTGTGTCATCGTCACGATGAACCGGTTTCCGCATTAAACATGTGAGTTTAACTTACTAATCCTTACTTAATAAGTTAATTATGCTTAGGATTTGATTAGTTTAGGCTAAGATGGATTAGATGGTTAGATTAGACTAGATTAGTAATTTAATTAATTGTCAATACATATTAGGTGGATAGTTTAGTGCAATTAGAGCCTAGACAAGCTCTAATATTTATTTAGAGTCATTCGGGAATTTTCCGGAATGTCTCGGCTTCCAATTAGGCTTTATTGGGCCTAAGTTGTATTTATTGCATTTATTTATTATTTTCGTAATTAATTAATTAATTTCCAAAAATTAGACTGGGATAGCTGATGATTGGAATTTCATGCTGATTGTAGTGGTGCTATCTGTTTATTTATTCGAGTACTAGATTGTGAAATTTAAGGTGATTAGTGGTTGTGGGGAATTATCCCAAAAATGGAATCGATCGTGCCCAATTGGGCCGTGATTACCACCAAATCTAGAAAATTGCTCGGTGGGGCTGTGATTACCACCAAATCTAGACAATTGCTCGATGTGGCTATGATTACCACTAAATCTAGATTATGCCAGTGGGGCCATAATTACCACTAAAACTAGGTTGTGCCTGTTGGGCCATGACTAAGAGTTGAGAATGAATAATCGAAATGACCGTGTGATGGTCTCGATAGCATGTAATCAACTGAGTCAATTGATCAATTATTCGATCTGGTTGAGTAAAGTGATTTGCGAAATGATGATTGAATAATTATTTACATTGTACTGTCTAATAGGAAGGATCTGAGGTCAAGGTAAGTCATCTGACTCGTGTTGTGCTTAGGCAGCCCTTAGGGCATATTTGCTTCCTAATCAAGTCTTAAGGGGTAGAACTCGCTGAAACATTGCCTCACTGGTTATTGTATTACCATTTTCAAGTCCTTAGATGATGTTGGTGGAGGACCAGAAGCCCCGGAGTTTGGGAAGGTGGAGACCGAAGAATTGGCGAACATGTCTGACTAGAGGGTCATAGGACAATTCCATTTTTGTTAAGCTGATATTTTTTTAAACAGCCTAGCATTGTATATAAAAATGTTTGTTTATAAAGATGCTTGTTTTGATTGAAAAATTGAGGCCCTACTTTCTTATATTGTGTTATTGTCTGTGGATTATTTATTAGTTTCCACATGTGTATTAAATCGAAAGGGTTGGCGATGCGTCCTAGGACGTCGCTATTAATCGGCCATAGAGGGATGGGCATGCGCTCGGAGGATCGGGATGTGACAAATTTTGCCTGATTTGAGTACTTATCTAATTACAAGATCCTTTTGACCGGTTCTATCCTATTGTTTTTATCTAGGATCACTACTTGCAACAATGCAATACTAGATATGCATTCTCAATTTGTTCATTCTTTTGAAGTAGTCGTCTTGGCTTCTAACTCTTTATCACCTTATCTGGAGCGATTATATTATTCAAATTGAAATACTATTTTTGCCACAAAATTTAGTTAATAACTATTAATGTTGCATGGGAATGTAAATTGTCAATGTGCGGCTTTGTAATATACTCCAGGCTATTTCCCTATTGACAACGAAGCTTATCCCCCATTATCAATTTCTAAAGCACTATTCATGCATGTATCTCCTAAAAAGTTTTGAGGACATGATGTCAATAGTTCCTTCGGTTTTGTGTGACGAGTTCGTGAACATAAGTAGTTCGATTCATACTAGATTTGTTTTCCTTCATCTAACTCGATTGTTGAAAAAAAGTGGTGCTGAGAATTGTAGTTTTTACTAGTGGATAGAGAACACACAGAAGAAGAAATAGGAGAGACAATTTTTACAAAACACAGTTTGACTTGGCCACAATTCTTAAAATCATAAAGATGTGGCCTAAGCAAATGTAGCTGTGGAAATAGAAATTCCATTATAATCAGTCCCTACTAACAAAATACACTAAGTTACATAGAATTCATTCTTCATGAGTTGGATTGTTACTTTTCCCTCCAAGATAATTGCTAGCCACACAAAGAAACTGTTTGTTGCTTGTTGAAAATATGTCTCAAGTTTGACCCGTTGACAAGACCCAACCTTAGATGAATTGTTATTTCTAGATGCTCGAATGTATGCGGTGGAAATCCAGATATCCTTAGTGATGTTAGATCCCAAATTGGAGAAAGATGTCCCATTTTGTCTTGATATCAAATTACTAAGCACATAAAAAAATTATGAGACGGCCATTAAATCATGAAAGGGTTGGTGTGGTTTGAATTGATATTGAGTTATTCAAACTTCGATTATTTTGTAGAAAATGATTTATTTGAAAAACATCTTCTTAAAAATGATCGCTTGTACTATATATCAAAATGAGTGAACGAAAAATATCTTCATCGTTCGCGAAAACATTTAGATATAAATCATCTACCAATTACTTTACGCGATTATTTTTAAGAAAATATTTTTCATATCATTCCTTTTTGGTGGAATAAACGTGTTGAGATAAAGCGAGCGATCGAACAATAATATAGACAGATGAAGAAAATAAATCAGACACCAGATTTACGTGGTTCAGTCGTAAAGACCTACGTTCACGGGGAGAGCAACAACGAATTTCACTATAGATCAAGCGATACAAGGAGATTACACACTCAAGTCACTCAAACACTCTCTCGGTGTTTCCCAAACCCCAATTTAACCCAAAATCCAAAGTGTTTATAAATAAACAACTCACTTAGGTATAAACTCACAGCACAAAATTACCGCGCGTTCAAGCTCAAAACATTAAACTCTATATTTCTTCAAGCTTCGTGCGGAATTTGGCTCGACAGACGTGCGGCTTCACGCTCGCTTCTTCTGCATAGGGTTTCTTTCTGCCGCTTACGCAAGCTCTCAAAGAAGGAAATTATATGAGTTTTTATATGTGTGTCTAGGTCAAAGTTTGACCTGGGCCCACCATCACGTATGGATTCTTATGCAAGCAGAGGACGTCACGCCAAGGTGCAGTGGACTTCGGCCATCGACGTGGAGTGTGTGCGCACACGCCCAAGGTCAAAGTTTTGACCTTGGGCCCCACCAACTTCCTCTTCACGTGCAGGGGACTTCTTCACGATTTGATTTCCTTCAATTCGGAATCCGCAAGCTTCGCAACAAAGAACTTTCCTCCTTTATTTTTTCCTTTTTTAATTATTTCAAAATTCAGCTTTTCGCTTCGGGCTTAAACTCGAGACATGTTTTAACAATCTCCACCCTAGCTTGACGTTTGAGCCAAGTTGCAATCGCTTCGCAAAAATTCAAACTCTTCCACTACTTTCCCATAGCATCCGATGGGCTCAACCGCCACAGATATTATCCAAATTCAAACCTTGCTTGAACTTCGCCATAATCGAGGACCACATCAGAAAACCAACTCCACACCTTTAACTACTCCGCAATGATTTTCCGACGCAACCTCCTCAACCGCAGATAAAGTAAAACCATTGTTACATCCATATCTATTAGGAGATTGAATACGTACCTTGTTAATTTCAGCAATAATAGCAACCATTGGCTCATAGACTCCACCTTGCTATGAGCACCATCTGTGTCGATTACTTTGCTAGTACTCATACTCGCTACCTCAGGAGTTTCTGGTCGCAACTCCACCTGAAGCTAAACACTATCCAGATCTGTATTAACACTGCCACAAACACTCCTAGCCAAAAGTATTGGAGACTCATCAATGGTAACTTCTCTACTGTTAACAGGTGAATTTATATTCGGACACCACAACCGATCACCCCACTCACCTTGTGCATAGCCATGGAATATGCACATTGTCCTCCAATCGAGCTTATCATCACTCACTCGAAAATAACATGAGCAACAAAACATTCTAATAATAAAATAACTAGCAACTTTACCCGACCACACTTCTTCAAGAGTGTGTCATTCAATAGCAGTTGATGGAGATCTATTCACCAAGCAACTTATCGTACTAAGCACATCAGCTAGGATTCTCCTAGCAATACCAGCACTAGAGATAATTTTTTGGGCCGTCTCTAGTAATGTTCTTATCGTCAATTCTGCAAATTGTTGTGATTTATTGGCACTAGTGCGGTGTTTCAATATGCTCTCTTTCATGCATAATTTATTTGCCAGCTCCAAGCAGAACTCCATGCTATTATCAGTCTGCACATGCTTGATCGACTTACCAATCTCTGTCTCAATCAAAACTCTTGACTGTGTGATCTTGAACTTGTGCATCAGCACAAACCTCTAGGTCTTCTTCGAGCAGTCCATAGACTCTTGAACAGATGCATCCAACGTCTCAGGGGCGAAACTTGTCATTATCTCACCTTGAAGTTTATACAGGCCTCCGTGCTTGATTCCTTTCATTATCACCAAGGCACCTTGAACAATCTTCAAAACTCCACCTTTTAAAGAATACCTGCAACCAGCTGAATCTAGAGTACCCAAGGAAATTAAGTTCTTTTTCAATTCTAAAACATGCCTCACTCCAGTCAATGTCCTCATGATACCATCATGCATTTTAATTTTAACATTGCCAACACCGATGACATCACATTCATTGTTGTTCCCCAACTGTACTTTACTATTGTCCATGCATTGATAAGTAGTAAACAAGTTTATATTTGGTGTAACAAGAAAAGAACAACCAAAATCCAAATTCCATCTCAATCATAATTCCCTTACCCTTCTCATTCTTCAACTTAAGACAATCCTTTCTAAGATGCCCTTTATTGCCACAACTCCAACAGACAACATTACTAGTCCTAGACTAACTACGCCTGTTTATATTAGTATTACTATTACCCACACGTGTTATAAATCTTCCTCTATTTTCACCTAATAAAGCAACAGATATAGCTTCGCCAAATTCTCTTCTACAAATGTCCTCGCTCAGAATTAAATCTCGAACCCCGTCAAATGTTAAACTTGTTGACCCAGAGGAATTACTAACAGCAGTAACAGTACTATTCCAACTATTATGCAATGAGGATAGCAGAATCAAAGCAAGTACCTCATCTTCAAAGTCAATCTCAACTGAACTCAATTGACTAATAATCACATTGAATTCATTAATATGATCTGCAACTGATGCACCTTCGCTCATTTTTAAATAAAACAGACGTCACATCAAACAAACATTGTCGATCGCAGATGGCTTCTCGTACATATCTGATAGGGCTTGCATTAAACATGGCATTACGAGCTAACGTCAGCCGAATAACACCCATAGCTCATCTATCCAGCAAACCCCAATCAGCTTGCTTCATCGACTCTAGTTTCTCCCCAGACAGGGGCAAGTGCAGTTTCATCTGGTAAAGATAATCTTCAAGAAACTAAAATCATTCCCGTCAAATCTGTCGATTCTCACTTTTACTTCTTCCGTCGCCATCGATTCGCTTTAACTTAGCCAAGCCTAGCTCTGATACCAATTGTTGAGATAAAGCGAGCGATCGAACAATCATATAGACAGATGAAGAAAATAAATCAAACACCAGATTTACGTGGTTCAATCGTAAAGACCTACGTCCATGGGGAGAGCAACAACGAATTTCACTATAAATCAAGTAATACAAGGAGATTACACACTCAAGTCACTCAAACACTCTCTCGGTGTTTTCCAAACCCCAATTTAACTCCAAACCCAAAGTGTTTATAAAAAACAACTCACTTAGGTATAAACTCACGGCACAAAATTACTGTGCGTTCAAGTTCAAAACAATAAACTCTATATTTCTTCAAGCTTCACGCGGAATCTGGCTCGGCGGACGTGCGGCTTCACGCTCGCTTCTTCTGTGTAGGGTTTCTTTCTACTACTCACGCAAGCTCTCAAAGAAGGAAATTATATGAGTTTTTATATGTGTGTACAGGTCAAAGTTTGACCTGGGCCCACCACCACGTATGGATTCTTACACAAGAAGAGGACTTCACGCCAAGGTGCAGTGGACTTCGGCCATCAATGCGGAGTGTGTGCGCGGGCGCCCTAGGTCAAAGTTTTGACCTTGGGCCCCACCAACTTCCTCTTCACGTGCAAGGGACTTCTTCACAATTTGATTTCCTTCAATTCGGAATTCGCAGGCTTTGCAGCAAAGAACTTTCTTCCTTTATTTTTTCCTTTTTTAATTATTTCAAAATTCAACTTTTCACTTCGGACTTAAACTCGAAACATTATTTAACAAAACGCACCCTCAATGGGGTGATTTTTGACATCATAGATGACACCGTGATTTGCTTCTCTAGTGTTTATGCAAATATTGGTAGGTAAACCGAGGATTACCCCCCCCCCCCCCAAATACACAAATAGTAATAACAAAAAGAAATCAACTAAACATGTCATCGTGTCTTGATAGCAAAGTTGGTGGAAATTTTTTTCCGAATACTATAGACAGAACATAAGAAGAAGGGAATTGTAAGATGACAAATCTCTCACCAAATTACATATAGCAAATGGATCATGACCAAACTCTAAGATGTAACTCAACTACAATGATTGAGGATGTTGCTAATTTTCCCATCATAATTCTCACATAGCAACATAAGGCTTTCATTATTGATGGAGCTTTAGTAGAAAGAAAATGAAGATTTGATTAACTTGATACAAGCCACTGGTTGATCAGTCGGTGAATGACTAATATTCGTACCTCATCTGGCAATCGTGGAGGACTAATTGCTCCCCCATCCTACTAGGACAATTGCTAAGCATACATGTTTCCACATAATTGATGCACGTGACGCAGTCGAGAACAAAAAGTGTTGGATTGCAGGATACGTGGCCATAAACAACCGCCACTAGATAAGGAGACATTGTGTAATAATCGTAACCTAGGTGGTTGGGTGTCATGGTCTCTAAGGCCAAAACAACGTACGCTAAGCTATTGGCGAAAGTATCACCGGCTTGGTATGTATATTTGTCATAGGCTGTGTACGTTTCAGTCAAGTCGAGAGCGCCACTCGCAATGTTGCCAATCCAAAGGAGCACAAACGTGAGACCTACAATCCTTTGCGAAGTGGCCATCAACTCTCTATATTTGTTCTCCTCTCTTGCTCTCCCTTCAACTGCTGCTCAAAATTTTAGAATGTTTGGGTATTTTAAAGGGATTCGTTTTGTGTGTTTCTTCTATCACACCTAGAATGGGGATGACACGGTCATCCTTCCACTCAAAGGATGCAGCATCTAACCACCACTTTTCCAACTCCCAAAAATCCTCATCAACAATGCTCTCGCTCTGTTAGTTGCTAATTGAGGGAGCTAAAAAGATTTGGGAATAGAGGAGTGAGCAACGACATGCTCAGGGAGTAGTACATGCCTTTTAAGCAAATTGAGCGGTCACTATGCATATATAAAAGTGTAAAGCATAACTAGTAACTTATAATCCAACTAACCATTAGGGGTTCGTGTAACACCCCGAACCCTTCCTTCGGGCGTTAACAGTGCCGATGTTACATTCTTACCATCTCTATCTCTTGGCTAAATTAAGCCTTGCCAAATTACAAGCATTTTTTTTTTTTTTAAAGCGGTCCCATGCGCGACTCATAGCGGAAGCAAAATTCACATCGTTATCTATCTCCCTTCTAACCCATGATACAAATACACACCAACTAAACACCACGATTTTATAAACAGCATTGACGCTTTGCTTACATACATATAGCGAGATGGGGTTTTCCTCTGGTCGGTACAAAAGAAACAGAAAAGGTAAGGACTCTACCATGTCCTTCCTAAAATCTCAGAAAGAACTCCGACCTCTAACATCACATAAGCACAAAAACCCTCCCATCACAAGCGTCAACTATCTACATCAAAAAGCGGTTTAGCTCCTACTCCTCGCGCGCGATCTCACACCCATCCCGGTGCGTCAGGTGGTGGCGGCGGCAGCATCCCCCGCATCACACCATCCCGTCGTATGTGCACGGACAAAAACTCTTGTATGACGGGGGGCCCAGGCCGATATCATACATGACTAGGCATCGTACTCGGATGAAAGTCAACCCGGTACCGAAGGACAATCTATCTCGGTCATCTCCACCTCGACGTCGGACGGAATACCGTAAAACACGCCACGCGATACAGCGGAGTAGCGGCATAGTGCTAATATGAAATGTTATCCCCAAAGGGGTGAGTACAACCACTCGGCAGATAGGGAAATCCAATAACAACTCGGTGCACCATGCATGCATATCATCATACAATGCAGGCATTTCTTACCTTTTCGATGTCAAGCGTATTCATGCATCATCATGGCATACGTATCATCATTAACCATGCATCATCATGCATATCACATCGTATCATCATTAGCCATGCATCATCATACATATCACATCATCATTAACCATGCATCACCATGCATATCACATCATATTATCATTGGCCATGCATCACTATGCATATCACATCATCATTAGCCATGCATCACCATGCATATCACATCATATTATCATTGGCCATGCATCACTATGCATATCACATCATCATTAGCCATGCATTACCATGCATATCACATCATATTATCATTGGCCATGCATCACTATGCATATCACATCATCATTAACCATGCATCACCATGCATATCACATCATAGATCAATTTTCACTTTTATTTATCAATTGATCCCACATTATCTTTCCTCAATTCATCAATTCCACCATCATCATCCTCCCTTCGGGCAGAAACCTCCGACGGGGATCCCGGTATCCCGGCCATCTCATGGCCTTTGGGCTTCCGGCCCCCACATTCCGGGCATCTCGCACCTCAACTAGCATCACGAGGAACCTCCCTTCGGGCGAAACCTCCGACGGGGACTTCCGGCCTTTACCCTTCTAACCAGGGGATCTCGCACCCTAACCCCGGCATCGCGAGTCACTCCCTTCGGCAGAAACCTCCGACGGGGACTTCCGGCCCCCACATTCCGGGCATCCCGAAACTCCTGGGAATCTCGGAATTATGCCACTCGGCCACCAGACATCAACCTCCGCCACATCCTCTCACTCACATACCACTTCCACATTTTATCATTCTTTTCATCTCATTATTTCATGGCATATGATTAACACACAGACATCACAATTCATGATCATTCATGCATCAATGCCATATAGCAATGCATCATAGTTCACGATCATGCATATATCAATGTCATATAACAATGCATCATAATTCAATAGAACTCATGGCCGATAAAAATCCACTTTTATTTTTTTATTATTATTATTTTATTATTATTTTATTATATTATTATTTTAATATTATATTTATTTATTTCCATAAATAAATATTATCTTTAACATTTATGATTTTCCAAAAATCATGAAAATCAAACAATCATTAAACAACTAATTAGAATCACAATTTCACACAATTTCATGGCCAAATTTGCATTTCACATAGTTTCCCAAATTTCCACCAAATACACTCAATATTCGGATAATGGCCAGATTGCACAGTTTTCGGATTTATTCAATTAAAATACCCATATGACCTCCGAAAATTCCCAAATTTTACAGAGTGATAGCCAACACATTTTCGTGCACTTTTCATGAAGAACACTAAGCCAAATTATTTATGGATTAATTTATACAACTCCATGAAGCTTCTGGAACCTCTACCGTTTCGTCCAGAACACACATCACCGAAAAACTTAGATTTGACCCATTAAATATCTTTCGTTTCTTCTGAAATTCAAGTATGTTATGCATCAATGTGTCCTTTACAAGTTTCATGAAGAGATCTAGGTTAAATAACCAAAGTATGATCCTCTTTTAAGTCCTTGAAGTCTCGGGTATCTCGGTTCACTTCAACAGAACCAAACGTCTCAAAGATCTAGCCGATTAACTAGGCTACACTTGTTCATTTCTCTTCAAATTTGAGTATGTTGTAGTTTAGGATGTTACCTACAACTTCCATGAAGACAACAAAGTGAGATCTCCAACATAAAACAACATGCAACCAAGAAATCATCAAGAGGTCAGTGAAGATTTCGCAGATCTAGAACCTCCGTATCACAAGGCATTTGACCCCTCATATCACCTTCGTTTTCCATGAAATTTGAGTATGTCATACCTCATTATGTTAGCTTCAACTTTCATGAAGACACTGAAGCCAAAATTACACTCCAAACCCACATGCAAGCTCGAACAAGTTACTGACTCCACTAAACCGAACGAGAACAGTCACACGGTTTGCAAAATATCAACTCTTACTTCGGTTTTTCACACAAATCACACCTATAATCTAACATGCAAACACCACAACAAACATGCAAAGGAAGTTATGAACTCCCACTTGCCTCTAGGATGGACGAACAGCAAGCACACGGCGGCGTACGGTGGTCGGACGGCGGGCGAACGGCGAAGCACCTCCTCCTCTCTCTCGGCCGCTCCCTTTCTCTCTCGGTTTCTCCTCTCTCCCTCTCGAATTCTCTCTCTCCCTCTCACTTCTCTCGGCCGAATGAGCTAGGGGAACCGGCCACTCTCTCTCCTAACCCCTTTTATACCCCCCTTAGGCCATCATTTGCAATGATTAACTCACCTATCCAATGGCCAATGCATGCTTATCTCCCTTGCCACTTGTAATTTTCTAATTTTGAATTCTATTTGGGCTTGGGCTTGGGCTTAGGCCCAACCGGCCATTCCCCTTGGGCTGGTCGAGCTCCTCTCTTGGGCCCAATGGGCCGACTAAAGCTTGGCCCACCAAGCTTGAGGCTAATGGGCTCAAGGCCCATTCCGAAAATTAGCCCTTTTCCCTTTTTTTTTTTTTTTTTGAAATTTCTTCTATAGTATTTTTGAAATTCCAATTTCCATCTTGGCCAAAGTCTTGGGATATTTTTAATTATTGAAATTCAAATCATATGGCCAAGCATTAATAAATTAAATTTAAATTTCAACAACACAAGCACAATTCATCAAATTAAAAGACAAATTGGCTAAAGCATAGGCTATAAAATTCTTTCACCTAATTAAAGACATTTAACACACCTTAAGGCTTGGCTTTGAATTTCCGGGATGCCACAGTTCGCCCCAGTGGCCACCCTTCCAACTTGGAAGGGGGAGATGGGGTTTCAAATCCCCACCTTCTCAAGGAGGATTGGGGTGGGGATGATTTCTTTTCAGGAGTGGGTTTCAACTCCCACGCCCTGCAAGAAGGTAGGGCAAAAGTCTGAGAGTGAGTGTTAGAGTAGAATTAGAGTAGGACCAACCAAAAAAAAAAAAACTTATAATCCAACTCATTAATATACATATCAAATCAAGTATGAGTCATTCATTTCAACAAAGCTCTGTAATAGTCAGAAGTACACATTTAAATCCCCCATCACGATTCAAATATCAATGGTCAAGGCTATTGATTAATCTCTATCAAAAACTTCCTCAAAGTCCATTCATTGATCCATCTCATATCAAAACTCACGCCGATGGTTCATACATTGACCAATCTTTTACTTAATATCAAACTATGGTCACGACACAACGTCTTGTGACAAGACAACCAATATTCCCCCTGGTAAGGTCTCCACTTACAAAGCTAGCAGCTCGGCTTAGAAGGATATCCTAAACTTGGTATGCATACCCATTGATGCATCACCGGGTTCACAATCTTATTGAGCATAAAAAACCATCCTCCACTACTAGGAATCCATTTCAGAAATCAATTTCATACACCAAACAAATAACTTTTCACTGCAATATAACCATCCGCCATTTCTCAAATTATTCATAAACATTTCCAAAAATTAATTACAAAGTAGTCACACACACACACACACACACACACACACACACACACACACACACACACACAGTACTTTACAATACTTTGCAAACATGATGACTTCCAAAGGGCGACTTCCTACCGACCAACTCAAAACCTCTTGAAGTTAGGGTTAACCTAACTTCTCTAGCACGAGGCCAACCAAAAGTGATGCTAGGCATGCCTTCGTCTTGGCCCAAACTGCACATGATGAAGTTCCATGCTACAAGCCTAAAAATAATAAACAACAACAGGTGAAATAAAATCTCAACAGGTCAAGTTCCTAAATCTCAATTAGGAAGCTAATTCACCTCTGAGGCAACCTAAACATGCAACGGCATGCAATCTTACCTCACATTGGCACACATTTGCATATTAGTATATCTTACATAGCAATATTAGTGCAATATGCATAAATAATAATCAGAACACATTCAAAATTTTCCAAGCGCATTATCAACATACGTGTTCCAATTATTATGACCCCTTAAGCCATGGCCAACACAAGAGTCGGCATCATCCCGCCCCATCGAGCATGGCATCGTCTAGAATCCTATGCCTAAACAGCATTCGATAAAAGAGTATCGGTCCGACCTCAACCGCGACTTGGCATCTGGACCCCCTCAGGCATCCAATAAAAAGTGGGCATTGTCCCCAAACTTCCGTTAGATTACGGGTTCAAATAAATGAACACTCAAGTACACCAATAATCAAGTCAATTCTTAATGCCATTAATTAGCCCAAAACAAAAGAGTTCGTTTTCAAATAATCGACTTTGGCAATTTTTCACACTTGAAAATCTCAGTAAAATATTCGTATGTGGTCACGTATTTTGAATCAACCAATCAAACTTTGCACACTTTTATATTTAAACCCCATTGTTTTATTTAACATATAAAATTTGGCATCCAAACCTGACACCTTAAAATTCTCTATTTCTTGCCCATAAAACCCTTTTTTTTTTAAATAATAAATAAAACCTATAATTGAGCAATCAATAACATAGCATTACAAGTTCAAACGATCGGAATTAAGCACAATCTCATCTAGAAAAATGAGTATAAGATTCTCCTTAACAGCCAATCCATCATTAATTAAGCTAATCACGATTAATTAGGATGAGCGTGATTAATTAAGCTAATTGCAATTAATTAGGCTTAGCTGGATTAATTAACTTAAATATAATTAATTAAAAATTAATCGACATTAATTAAAATAATTACAATTAATTAAACAAATTATGATTAAATAAAATAAATCACAATTAATTAAACTAACTCAATTAATTAATCTAATCACGATTAATTAATCTAATTGTAATTACTTAAACTAATTGCACTTAACTTTAATCTAAATCATCCTTAATCACAATTAAGGCTAAACTAAAATTTACTAACATTAACTGCCATTAACCTTAAACTAACTAACCTCTAAACGTAATTAACTATCTAATTAAGGATTAGGAGTTAACTCATGAGTTTTCTGGCGATGGCAGCACGACGGCATTGATAACGTGGCACTTGTGGCTTGAATGGAATCTCGACAACTCAGTAAAGCCATTTGAAGCTCACGGCTACAAAGAGAAGGGGGAATGTGTTCGGCTTGGTGGTGGCGAACTAGGCCAAACAATGGCGACGGCGAATGATGGGTGAGATGCGAGTGAGCAAAGGCGTTGAGGGGGCGGTAGCGGTGCTGCGACAATGATGGCGGATCGATGCAATTGAGGGATGCTAAGCTTGGTGGGGCTCAAAGACAATGGTGGTGGCGGCTCAATGATGGAAATGACAAAACAACGATGGTGAGTGATGGTGGAGATGGCGGTGTGGGTAGTGCAACAAAAAAGGGTGACAACAAAAAAAAGAAAAGGGGCGTTGTCTTTTGAGGGAAAAGGGAAGAAAATGAAGAATGAGATGAAGAAAAAAAAACAGGGAGATGGGGAAATGGGTGCTCAACTACAACAGAATGGGGAATGACGTGAGTGGAGGGGGAAAAGAGATAAAGAGGGGTTGGCTGAAGGAAGGTGTGAGGGGGCTGGGGGAAAGAGAAAAGAGAGGGAGAGAGAAATAAGAAAACAAAAGATTTTTTCCCCAAATCCATCACTTTTCACACCAACTCCCCCTAAGGCCCTGTTTGATTCAGCTTTCCCAACGGGCTTTGGGCCCCTAAAGCCCATTGGGGAAAATATCGGTCTATTATAATGGAATGCTGAAAGCCTAATGTAGGTTTAGACCTACTTTGAGCTTTCGGCATTTTGGAAATGCAAGTCCACTATTCATCTTCTTCCCCATTCATCTTCATCTTCCTTGATTTGCCGCTTGAGAATCAAGCTTCTCTGAACAGCTGCCATCGCCACCTAGGGATCGTGCGTCCCCGGTGACCATCGCTTGGGGTGGCGAGACCTATGACCCAGTCGGCGTCACTTAACTCGAGCGCAGGCCAGCTAGGCGACATTGCTTAGGTCTACGCGACCTCAAGCTGGCCAAATCTGGCCTCCACGATCTCAAGCAGTGTCACTTGGGTTTGCGTGACCTAAGCAACATCGCTTGAGGTTGCAACCTCTGTGACATCCTGGATTTTTACTTCTATTTTCAATTAAATTAATCAGGCTTTTCATCGACGCGCATATAATGTTATTCTCAAAACTGATCACTTGTGAGATAACTAGACTATCTGAGGAAGTCATTAAGGGATTTTAATGCAATAGACTTGAGGATTTGACCAAGACTTGACTACTCGATCGTGCTCATCTGCAGAGATCATTATGACATAGTTAAAAATCGCTTAGAGATCAGAGATAGGTCGGTTCAATAGAGATGTGTGGCTAAATGTGGGTAACTCCACTAAATTACAAAATTCTCGTCGATTGACACTAGACTGATTTTCTTGTCGTTTTGGTACCCCTGTGTCCGTATTTAAATCCTTGAGATTTTCACGACAATCAAGAGTTGCCAATGTGTCAAAGAGATTCATTGTAGCTCGAAGAAAATAGACCACGGGTCATTTGCACTAAAAATTTCTAAAAGCAACTCAATTGCTTAGGTCACGCTAAAATCACGCCGGAGTGAAATTAATCGTGAATTTTAATTCGATTTCAGAAATTGAAAGTTTTTTCATGTCACAAATCATTTTAGGAACGTCGACTCAGTCTCTGATGATTCTTCTGCAAACCGAGACTTTTTGGTAAAAAGTCGAGCTAGAGTTGTTTTTGTTCAAAAAATGCCGAAGACCGTTTTTTATCTCGAAATTAGGATGCAAGTGGGATCTATTGGCAAGAAAAAATGCCAATTTGAACAAGGACTTGACGGTTGAATTTTTAGAGGCTTGATTGAGTTGATTCAAGAGTCAATGGGTGACCAATTGATGGAAATTCAAGCCAAATTCGTAGCCCCCTGCCATAACTTATGGACCACTTCAAAAGCCTTCTAGAAGGGGTAATTAGGTCTAGAATTGTGGCTATGGAAGCCAGCAAGTTGGTGGGCCAAGTTGGGAGATAAATGGATGAGGAGGAGACCATGGAGGGACCCTCCAAGCCAATCTTGTTCCCCTTTCCCTTCATGCTGCCATCGACACTCCTCTCCTCCCCCTCACTTGTCATTTTCGGAACTCAGCAAACTAGGAGAGACAGAACAGCAAGCCAGCAGCCCGCCAAGACCGCGGACGCCATTTACTGCCCGCCGGAGCCACCACAACGCCACCGCTCGCCCATGCGTGCCCCTTTGCCTCAGCTACGTCCCCCACTGTTCCAACAGCATCATCTCGCCCAGCTCGTGATCCCAACAAGCTACCAAGGTCGCTTGAGCTGCTGTGGCTCACCACCGGAGTCGCTTGGAAGCCCGAAACCGCCCGCCTAGACCTGGTTCAACCTCTTCAATCTGTCTCCGCCAGTTCCTGCCTCAACCAGTTCTCGTTCAGCCCTTCCTTGGCCAAGATCAACGTAGAACAAAGAGCAAGCAGAGTGGGTCTCTAACACACTGTTCAGCCTATTCTGGAGGTGTTCCCGACCCTGATTGTCGGTCCCCCATTGGAGTTTCTCGAGCCCCGTAACGTCCCCATCGTTTTGAACCGAGCGGTTCATCGAACAAGTGAGTTTCACTCACTAATCCCTACTTAGTAGGTTAATGACGCTTAAGGGTTGTTTAGTTTAGACTAAGCTCGGATTAGGTGAATCGTTAGATTAGATTAGCAATTTAATTAATTGTTATTGCATGTTAAGTGGTTAGAGTAGTGTAGTTAGAGCCTAGACAATCTCTAGTATTTCACTAGAGTGGTTCGGTAATTTTCCGGATCCGTCTCGGCTTCCAATTAGGGTTTATGGGCCTAAGTTGCATTTATTGGCATTTATTAATTATTTTCCGTATTTATTTATTTATTTATTTTTCAAAAATTAGACTGGGATAGCCGGTGACCGAAATTTTATTCTAATTCCAATGGTGTGATCTATTTATTTAATTGAGCTTTAATTTGTGCAAATTGAGTGTGTTTGGTGGTTATGGGTATTTATCTCAAAAATTGATAATTTGGAAAATTAATAGGAAAATTACTGAGCATCGATTACGGCGCCAAAAACATGTTTATGGGCTGTTGAAACTAGTGGGACTTTCAAATGTGAAAATACTGTATTTTGGTTAAGACCGACCGTGTACCCACACACGAGTATTTTTATCGGGTATGATAAAAATGTTAAATTGAATAGATGGTCAGGGTGGTATATTATATCAGCCTATGGGCGATATGTCAACTTAGATTGCGAGCAGTATAACGGTATACTATATCAACCTACAGGCTCTAATATGTTAGCTTAGATTGCAAGCAATATACCTTATCAGTTTATAGCGAGCAATATTACTATCGGCTTAGAGGGAGCATTATTAGTATACTATATCAGCTTGCGGGTGATATGTCAACTTAGATTGAGAGTAGTATACTTTATCAACTTAGTTTGCGAGCCATACTATCTATTAATCAACTTAGAGGGAGCGGTCCTCATTTTAATTGAACTTATTAGATAGTATTGATTTGGCCAATTAGGGGGTGGTGATGACATATAATCGACTAAGTCGATTGATCGATAGTTCGATCCGATTTGATGAATTGATTGATTTGTGTATCTATGAGATAGACTAACTTACAAGAAGGAATAGAGGCAAAGGTAAAACCGCTTACTCATGTTTGTGCTTAGGCAGCCTCATGGCGTATTTTCTTCCTAATCGAGTCTTAAAGGGTAGAACTCGCTGAGACATCGTCTCACCCCGTTATGGGATAACATTTCAGGTCCTTAGATGGCAGCTTTTGAGTTTTTTGGACGACTTAAGAAAGTGACAGAGCATACATCTTATATACCGATGAATCAGGGCCCTAGGGTTTGGGACTATGAGTTGGTGAGATCCATAGTCTAGGTCAATGCGGGTCTCAACCACAAGGTGCCCCATCGATACAGATCGTGGTATCGCCAAGCTCAAGATGGCCAAAGAGAGGGTCCTATACTAGAGTCTGAGATTCCTCTGTACGTTTTGGAGGTCGCTTTTGGAAAGGGCACAGCTGATCCTCCTCAAGGCTCGATAGTAGACGCAGTAGACCCGACTCTTGCAGTACCAGAGTCCCCGGTGCAGTCTGCTAAAGGCTCCAATTGGAGTGTAGAGGAAGGTGAAATCGTCGAGGATGATGAAAAGGAGGACGAGGACACGTAGTTGTTTGAACACCCCCTGTTTTGTAGATGTTATAAATAGACCAACTTGTATTATATATGACATGGTTTGCTATGTATATATAAGTGTGGTTGTGGTTTGGTTTTAAAATATTGTGGCCTTGCTTTTCTATCCCATTGTGTTTTTGTCTAAGGATTATTTATCTGCTTCCGCATGTGCTTTAAAAAGAAAGGGGTCGGCGATGCGTCCTGGGACGTCACTTTTAATCGACCATAGAGGGATGGGCACGCACTTGAAGGATCAGGGCGTGACATCCCCGTTTAAGTGGTATCAGAGCAAGGTTAGTGGTTAGAGTGATAAGGTGCGATAGGTCTTTGGGATAGTAAGTAAGAAAGGCCTTTAAATTCATGTTGGTGCATGTATGTGATAATTGATTGGAAAAATTGTTTGCTTGTGGATCGCTCAAATTCTAATTTGGTGTGGAAATGGAAAGCAAGTTTCCCTTAGGATCCTACAAGATGAGCGATCAGGAGCAAAGGACTCCTAGGATGCGTACCGTCGGGCCCGTGACTCGGGGTAGAACGTCGACAAAGGTCGGTACCCGAGAAGGCCGTGGTAGAGTGTAGGCTGAAGCCAACGCGAGTGGAGTAGCACCACCTCCTATTGGTGCTGGGGTAGTAGCCCCTAGTGATCCCAAAATGGAAGGGATCACACAGGCGCTTGAAGCCATGAGAGACTTGATAGGGCAGCAAGCCTAGAATCAAGCCGCCATTGCTGCAACCACTGCTACTACTACTGTTGCCGTCGTCGCTGAGGCCGCACCTGTTGCCGCACCCATTGTTGCACCCACCGAAGCTTAGCCTGAGAACGTAGTGGTGTCGAAAGAAAGGCCGATTCATAAGCTGGTGGAGCAGTTTTTGAAGTTGAACCCGCCAAGGTTCGGTGGCACAGGAGACCCTGAAGCTGCGTCGCTCTGGATCCAAGATCTCGAGAAAGCTTTTGCACTTTTGATGTGCATTGAAGCAGAAAAAGTGGTCCTTACAGTCTACCAGCTACAGGGTAATGCAAATACCTGGTGGAGAGCCGCTAGAGATGCTGTGTTTCTAGGAGGAGTAGTCCCACTATGGGACATTTTCCTAAGAGCGAACAACGATTAGTACTTCTTGGGAAGCACCCGAGAACAGAAAATGGAAGAGTTCCAGCATCTCCGTTAGGGGACAATGACCGTTGACCAGTATGGGGTCAAGTTCGCAAAGCTTTCTCAGCATGCTCCAAGGTTGATTGAGGACCCAAAGGAAAAAGCTCGAAGGTTTAGGAACGACCTTCGTCTTGAACTGAAGCAATCGCTAATACCATTGGATCTGACAAAATATCGAGAAGTTTACCGTCGACCTCAACTGTTAGAGAGAAGTTTGAGCGAGCAAGCTGCCTCATTTGGATCGAGGTTTAGTTCGCATAGAGAAGGAATCTGACATGGGAAGAGGCCCATGTTTGGAGGAAGATTCCATGTTCTGCCTAATAAGAATGGTGGAATTGGAAAGTCGGGGCCATGTCAGAATGGCCTGTGTCACCTATGTGGAAGATGACATGGTGTGAACCAGTGCCCTTGAAGATCGGGCGCTTGTTTTGAATGTGGCTAGTAGGGTCACTTAGCTAGAGATTGTCCTAGACGACCAAGAGGACAACCGCAGTTGTTGCCGCTACCACAAACGGGTTAGATCAGAGGTTTCGCGCCATAAAACGCATTGCAGGGTGGGCAGACGAGGCCCCCAGCTCAGGGAATAGTTTATGCTATCACTAGAGGTCAGGTTAAGGATGTGCCTAATGTGATTACAGGTATGGTTTCGCTGAACAACCATGCTGCTTACGCTTTATTTGATCCAAGAGCAACTCATTCTTTTATTGCTAAATAGCATGTTAAGCTGATAGGATTAAGTCCTGTTTTATTGGAGTCAGTGGTTAGCATATCTACACCATTAAAGGATAATGTGTTGTCTGCATTGGGTTGTTCTGGTTGCAAGTTAGCGATTGGTGAGCGAGAAGAGAAAATAGATTTTTTAATCTTAGTCATGTATGACTTCGATTTGACAATTGGCATGGACTAGCTCACCAAGCAACGAGCTAAGATGGACTGTTATCGTAAAGCAATTCAATTTAACCCGTTAGAGGGTAGAAGTTTCAAGTTTGTTGGAAGTCGAGAAAGACCCTTGATTACATTGATCTTGTTGCTTGAAGCAACCCGTTTGTTAGACGAGAGTTGTCAGAGTTACCTGGCAACTGTTGTGGATATGATAGTTGAGAAGCTGAAGATAGAAGACATCGTAGTGATGCAAGAATTTCCATAAGTGTTTCTGAAGGAATTACCAGGTCTGCCACCAGAGAGAGAGAGATAGAGTTCATGATTGAGTTAGCCTCCGGGACAAAGCCAATCTCTAAGGCTCCTTAACAGATGGCTTTGTCCGAGTTGAAGGAACTGAAGGTGCAGATGCAGGAGTTGTTAGATAAGGGATTCATACGTCTCAGTGCATCACCTTGGGGAGCACCAGTTCTATTCGTTAAGAAGAAGGATGGTTCGTTGCGCTTGTGCATCGACTATCGTCAACTCAATCAAGTGATGATCAAGAACAAGTATCCACTATCGAGGATCAATGACTTGTTTGATTAATTACAAGGAGAGTCGATATTCTCTAAAATCGACTTGAGGACAGGATATCATCAACTGAGGATCGGGAAAGAGGACATCCCAAAGTCATCATTTTGTACTCGATATGGCCATTACGAATTCACTGTGATGCCATTCGGGTTGAAGAATGCTCCAGCTGCCTTTATGGATTTGATAAACAGGGTGTTAAAGGAATATCTAGATTAGTTCGTGATCATATTCATCGATGATATTCCGGTGTATTCGAGAAGTGATGAAGAGCATGAGAGTCATCTGAGATTAGTACTGCAGATTCTAAGAGTTCATCAGTTGTACGCCAAGTTCAACAATTGCGAGTTTTGGTTGACCCGCATCGCTTTCTTAGGTCATGCGATTTTAGGTGAAGGAATCTCCGTGGACTTGTCCAAGATTGAAGCAGTGATCAACTGGCCAAGACCGACTATAGTGATAGAGATCAGAAGTTTTTTGGGTTTGGCAGGTTATTACAAACGATTTGTGGAAGGGTTTTCAGCTTTAGCGTCGCCGTTAACTAGACTCCTAAAGAAAGAAGAGAAATTTGTGTGAACAGACAAGTGTGAGTGTAGTTTCCAAAAGCTTAAGCAAAAGCTGACTACCGCACCTGTGCTTGATCATTCCATTAGATCCTGGAGGATATGAGATCTACAGTAATGCGTCGTTCAGAGGATTGGGTTGCGTGTTGATGCAACATGGTGAGGTTGTTGCATACGCCTCCTGTCAGTTAAGGCCTCATGAACAAAATTACCCGACGCATGACTTAGAACTCACAGCCATCATTTTCGCTCTGAATATTTGGAGACATTATTTGTGTGGAGAAAGATTCTAGATCTTCACGGACCATCAAAGTCTCAAGTACATATTCTCTCAGAATGAGTTGAATATGAAACAGCGCCGATGGATGGAACTTTTGAAGGATTATGACTATGATATCCTATATCACTAGGGAAAGGTGAACAAGGTCGCCGACGCTTTGAGTCAGAAGTCTTCAGTTGCTCATATGTTGGTTAAGGAGTAGAACTTAATCGAGAGAGATCGAGATTCGGTGTTCAAGTTTGAGGTATGCTACCTTTCGAATCTTATGGCCACCATTAGAATTGAGCCAGATGTGCGGATCAGGATCAAGTTACTTTAGCCGACAGACTCAGATGTTCAGAAGTTTTTGCAAGAGGATACTAATAAAAGAAAGGCTGACTTTCAGGTTTTTGATGATGGAACACTAAGGTTCCAATGACGATTGGTTGTACCTGATGATGTGGAGCTTAGAGAGGATATCTTGTCAGAAGCACAACGTAGCAGTTACAGCATTCATCCTAGCAGTATCAAGATGTATCAGAATTTGTGTCAACACTATTGGTAATCTAGTATGAAGGCGGACATCGCCAAGCATGTCGCCAAATGTCTGACGTGTCAGTAGGTCAAAGCTCAACATTGTAAGCCGGGAGGACTTCTGCAACCTCTCGAGATCCCATAGTGGAAATATGAGCATATCACGATGGACTTCATGACCAATCTACCGAGGAGTCAGAGAGGTAACGATTCTATTTGGGTAGTGGTTGTCAGATTGACAAAGCCAGCCCCTTCATTGCAGTACGAAAGGATCTCAGTTTAGATAGGCACGCGGATCTATACGTGCGTCATATAGTTCGTCCGCATGGAGTGCCGGTAACGATAACTTCATATCGAGATCCGAGGTTCACAGCTACTTTTTGGAAGAGCTTGTAGAGTGCTTTAGGTACGAAGCTGCAGTACAGTATGGCATATCATCCTTAGACGGATGGCTAGTCTGAGAGGACAGTTCAAATCCTCGAGTACATGCTACGAGCTTGTGTATTGGACTTCAAGCGAAGTTGGGAAGAATAGCTTCATCTGGTCGAGTTCGCTTACAACAACAATTATCAGCAGAGCATTCAGATGGCTCCTTTCAAAGCTTTGTATGTTAGAGCGCGCAGAACGCCAGTTTGTTGGGATGAAGTCAGGGAAAGAAAGATTACAGGCCCAAAGTTAGTTCAGCAATCAATGAATGCAATTGCAATTATTAGAGGCAGACTAAAGACCGCGCAAAACATATAGAAGAGTTATGCAAATAAGCGCCAGAGGTCTTTGGAATTCCAAGTTGGTGATCACGTTTTTCTAAAGGTGTCACCAATGAGGGGTACTTCATGCTTTGGTAAGAAAGGAAAACTGAATCCGAGGTACGAAGGTCCGTTTGAAATTCTTGAGAGAATTAGGACCCTGGCATATCGTCCTGCGTTGCCGCCGAGATTGGTACAAGTACATGACGTCTTTCATGTGTCGATGTTCAGGAAGTATTTGCCTGACTCGACCCACGTGCTTAATTTTGAGGAATTGGACGTGGACGACCATGTGTCATACGTTGAAACCCCGATTCAGATCATGGACAGGAAAGAGTAGATTCTACGTTCAAAGACCATCCCGTTAGTCAAAGTGGTTTGGTAACACTACGGCACTGAAGGAGCAACTTGGAAGAGTGAAGAGTCAATGAGACAATTGTACCTCCACATTTTTGCTTAAGTTTTGTAATGGTTTAAATTTCAAGGACGAAATTTTTATAAGAAGAGAAGAGTTGCGACATCTTGGATTTTTACTTCTGCTTTCAATTAAATTAATCGGGCTTTTCATCTATGCGCCTATAATGTTATTCTCAGAGCTAATCACTTGTGAGATAACTAGACTAACTAGGGAAGTCATTAAGGGATTTTAATGTAATAGACTTAAGAACTATTCGACCGTGCTCATCTGCAGAGATCATTACGGCACAATTAAAAATCGCTTAGAGATCAGAGATAGATCGATTCGACTGATGTGTGTGGCTAAACGTGGGTGACTCCACTAAATTACAAAATTCTCATCGTTCAACACTAGACTGATTTTTCTGTCGTTTTGGTATCTTGTGTCCATATTTGAATCCTCGAGATTTTCACGACAATCAAGAGTCGCCAATGTGTCGAAGATGTTCATTGTGGCTCGAACAAAATCGATCACAGGTCATTAGCACTAAAAATTTCTAAAAGCTAACAGGTCGCCTAGGTCACACTAAAATCGCACCAGAGTGAAATTAACCACAAATTTAAATCCAATTTTAGAAATTGAAAGTTCTGTCATGTCACAAATCATTTTAGGAACGTTGACTCAGTCTCTGAAGATTTTTCTACAAACCGAGACTTTTTGGGAAAAAGGCGAGCTATGGTTGTTTTTGTCCAGAAAATGCCGATGATTGTTTTTTATCGTTAAATTGGGATGCAAGTGAGATCTATTGGCAAGGAAAAATGCCAATTTGATCGAGGACTCGATGGTTGAATTTTTAGAGGCCCGATTGAGTTGATTCAAGAGTCAATGGGTGACCAATTGAGGGAAATCAAGCCAAATTCGTAGCCCCCCTTGCCATGACTTATGGACCACTTCGAAAGCCTTCTAAAAGGGGTAATTAGGTCTAGAATTGTGGCTGTGGAAGCCAGCAAGTTGGTGGGCCAAGTTGGGAGACAAATGGATGAGGAGGAGACCATTGAGAACCCTCCAAGCCAATCTTGTTCCCCTATCCCCTCATGCTGCCGTCGACACTCCTCTCCTCCCCCTCACTTGTCATTTTCGGAACTTAGCAAACCAGGTGAGACCGAACAACAAGCCAGCAGCTCGCCAAGACCGCTGACGCCATTTGCTGCCCGCCGGAGCCACCATGATGCCACCGCTCGACTGCATGTTCCCCTCCGCCTCAACCGTGTCCCCCATCATTCCAACAGCATTGTCTTGCCCAGCCCGCACTCCCAACAAGCTACCGAGGTCCCCTGAGCTGCTGTGGGTCACCACCGGAGCAGCTTGGAAGCCCGAAACCACCCGCCTGGACGCAGTTCAGCCTCCTCGATCTATCTTCGCTGGTTCTTGCCTCAACGAGCTTCTCTTCAACCCTTCCTCGGCCAAGGTTAGCGTAGAATAGAGAGCAAGCAGAGTGGGTCTCCAGTGCACTGTTCAGCCCGTTTTGGAGGTGTTCCCGACCTCGGTAGTCGGTCCCCCTTTGGAGTTTCTCGAGCCTTGCAGCATCCCAGTCGTTTTGAACCAAGCGGTTCATCAAACAAGTGAGTTTCACTAATCCCTACTTAGTAGATTAATGACGTTTAAGGGTTGTTTAGTTTAGACTAAGCTTGGATTAGGTGGATAGTTATATTAGATTAGCAATTTAATTGATTGTTATTGCATGTTAGGTGGTTAGAGTAGTATAGTTAGAGCCTAGACAAGCTCTAGTATTTAACTAGAGTGGTTCAGTAATTTTTTGGATCTGTCTCGGCTTCCGATTAGGCTTTATGGGCCTAAGTTGCATTGCATTTATTGGCATTTATTAATTATTTTTCGTAATTATTTAATTATTTATTTATTTTCCATAAATTAGACCGGGATAGCCAGTGACCGGAATTTTATACTAATTTTAATAATGTCATATGTTTATTTAATTGAGCTTTAATTTGTGCAAATTGAGTGTGTTTGGTGGTTATGGGTATTTATCTCAAAAATTGATAATTTTGGTAATTAATGGGAAAATTATCGGGCGTCGGTTTACAGCGCCAAAAACATGTTTATGGGTTGTTGAAACTAGTGGGGTTTTAAAAGGTGAAAATATTATGTTTCGGTTAAGATCGACTGTGTACCCACACACAAGTATTTTTATCGGGTATGATAAAAATGTTGAATTAAATAGATGGTCAATGTGGTATACTATAGGTGCGTTTAGGAACCACTTCCCAAAGCCCCTTGGGCCAAATAAGGGGTGTTTGGCAAAAAATTTTGAACCCCGATTCTCCAAATGCTAGCCTTGTGAAGCTAAAAGCCCAAGGCAAGTTCTCACCTGCCTTGGGCTTTCGGCATGCCCACACGGGCACTATTCATTTTTTTTTTTTTGAAATTGTCCTTACAAACTTTTTGTTTTGCCGTCTATTGCCCTTGTGAGGATATTGTTCATCTTCTCCATCGGTTCTTCCTGATTGCAAGGGGCCGGTGACGGCTAGTGGGATGTCGGCGTGATCGCAACAACCTAGGTGATCGTCGTCGTTGAGTCGGAGCAACCTCCATGAGTCGCGGTGACTTAACGACCATGGCGAGGGGTCGCCCCGGCGAGTCACGGCAGCCAAGATCTAGGTCCTCACGGCTCAAATCTGAGTCGGCGACGGCCGATCGGGGTCACGCGACCAGGCGCGGCCCTTGCTGAGGTCCCCCGACCTCAGGTGAGGGTTGTGTAGCCTCGGCGACGGCCGATCGGGGTAGCGTGACCACCGAAGGTCGAGGCGAGCTAGCGTGCAGGGTCGCCGGAGGTCAAGGCGGCGTCGCACGACGCGCGCAACCTCGCTGCCCTAGATCTGGGGTCGCCGAAGGTCGAGGCGGCATCGCACGACCTCGCTGCCCAAATCCGGGGTCGTCGGAGGTCACAACGGCATCGCACGACCTCGCCACCCCAAATCCAAGGTTGCCGGAGGTCGCCGGAGGTCGCCGACGGTCGCCGACAGTCATTTGCCCTTGCTAGTCAAATTTTTTTATTTTTCTTTTGGTAATTTTTTTATCACAAAAGTCTTTTCTCCCCCAAACACCATTTTGCTCAAAGGTACTTCACAAAGGGCTTTCAAACTACAATTTACCAAACACAGTTTGTATTTTGGAAAACACTTTTAACTCAAAGGTCTTTGCATTTTCCCAAAGACTTTCCCCAAAAGTCTTCCCAAACGCACCCTATATCAGCCTATGGGTGATATGTCAGCTTAGATTGCAAGCAGTATACATTATCAGCTTAAAGCGAGCAATATTACTATCAGCTTAAAGGGAGCATTATTAGTATACTATATCAGCATGCAGGTGTTATGTCAACTTAGATTGAGAGCAATATACTTTATTAGCTTAGAGGAAGCAGTCCTAATTTGATTGGACTTATTAGATAATATTGATTTGGCCGACCGGGGGGAGGTCGTGATGACATGTAATCAATTGAGTCGATTAATCGATAGTTCGATCTGATTTGATGAATTAATTGATTTGTGTATCTATGAGATAAACTGACTTGCAGGAAGAAATAGAGGCAAAGGTAAGACCTCTGACTCATGTTTATGCTTAGGCAGCCTCATGGCATATTTTCTTCCTAGTTGGGTCTTAAGGGGTAGAACTCACTAAGACGTTGTCTCATCTCGTTGTGGAATAACATTTCAGGTCCTTAGATGGCAGCTCCTGAGTTTTTTGGATGACCTAAGAAAGTGATAGGGCAAACATCTTATATTTCAATGAATCAGGGCCTTAGGGGTTGGGACTATGAGCTGGTGAGGTCCATAGTCTGGGTCGATGTGAGTCTCAACCACAAGGTGCCCCATCGATACAAATCGTGGTATCGCTAGGCTCAAGATGGCTAGAGAGAGGGTCCTATACTGGAGTTTGAGATTCCTATGTACGTTTTGGAGGTTGCTTTTAGAAATGGTACAGCTGATCCTCCTCAAGGCTCGATCGTAGACGCAGTAAACCCGACTCTTGCAGTACTAGAGTCTCCGGTGTAGTCTACTGAAGGCTCCAGTTGGAGTGTAGAGAAAAGTGAAATCGTGGAGAATGATGAAGAGGAGGACGAGGACCTGTAGCTGTTTGAACACCCCCATGTTTTGTAGACGTTATAAATAAACCAACTTGTATTATATATGACATGGTTTGCTATGTATATATAAATGTGGTTGTGGTTTGGTTTTGAAATATTGTGACCCTACTTTTCTATCCTATTGTGTTTTTGTTTGGGGATTATTTATATGCTTCTGCGTGTACTTTAAAAAGAAAGGGGTCGGCAATGCGTCCTGGGACATCGCTTTTAATCGACCGTAGAGGGATGGGCACGTGCTTGGAGGATTGGGGCATGACAACCTTAGGCCGTCAAATCTGGCTTTTGTGACCTTAGACGACCTTAGGCGACCAAATCTAGCCGTTCAACAGTTGGCCGACGATTGGCCTTTGGCTGGATTTGATTTTCAAACTAAAATAAATAAATAAATAATAGCAAAAACCTTTTACAAATGTGGGTTTTGCCAAACAATATTTATGTTAAAGCTATTTTTCAATACTATTTGAGATTACAATTTACCAAACATTGTAGCATTTTGAAAAATCCCTTTACTTCAAAGATGTTTGCATTTTCCCAAAGTTATTTCCCTAAAGCTAAACCAAATAGGCCCTAAAACCCTCCATGCCAAGCCCTTCATCCCCTAAATATCTTATCAATTCCATTTTTCTTTAAAATCAAAAATCTTGGTCAATAATTTACAACCTTACCACTATATCCAATTTTTCCTTTTCCGGTCTCCAATTTCTGTCAGATAATTTATTTTCTAAAAATTTCAAACTTACTGATAATTCAACAGACGATAAGGCAACATCCATTAATTAGTCTTGAAATCCTTGAAAATTCGATATCCGAAATCGAATTAAATTTCATGATTAAAAATTGATTGAACACGACTTTAATATGACCTAAGCTATCGCATGGCTTTTAGGCGTTATTGCACGGTTGACCCATGGTCGATAATTTTCAATCCACGTTTGTGCCTCTTCGAATCATGGACGACCCTCGGTTGTCAAGTAATCATGAGGGTTCAATTACATATCCTGAATATGAGATCAATAGAAATTTTGGTTTATTATAATTCAACGCAAACATTGTAATCGTGCGGAATCACCCTTAAATCGACTATGTACTTCCGTCGAATCAATTTATATCCATTTGCTAATTGACTTATAACAGTGTAGTATTGACCCTTATCGATCCTTTTGGTCGAGCGGTCGATCACTGATTGAATTCTCTAGTTTTTCGGGTTTTAATATTTTATGGTCTCACATAATAGATTAGTTAACTCGTGAGTAATCAATTCAAAGTAAAATAATTATAAATGCATCAATGAAATAACCATTTCATATATTTTGAAATGGGTCAAATTTTGAGATATCAAAAAGGGGAAGGAGATTTCTCATGTCTCTGCTTTTGGGACCTTGTCAAGCTAACTCAACCATGTTACACAACACCCAATAAGCAAGACTGGACACCTGGAATGCCTAAACTTGGCACGGAGAGACACTTAAGTGCCAAAAGTTATGAAAGTGACACTTAAGTGCCAAAATCGGAGCAAAATTGATCACTTAAGTGCTACTCCAGCAAAAATCCAGCCAAAATGCTGATATGACAATTTTCCAGCGAAAAAAGTACAAAACGGCATCTTTTTAATGCTAATGTTGTAAAAAATTAATATAAAAATTGATTTAATTTAATTTAAAACTAAATTTATTTAAAACATTTAAAAATACAAATACAAATATTAAAAAATTAACAAATTTAAAATTAAATAAATAATTTTTTTTTTAAAGGGAAGGGGCGGCTGAGGGTTGAGCCCTTGTCACCACCGTCTCCCCGCCACCATTGGCAAGGGCCGGCAACCGGGGGGAGGGTCGGCGAGGGCCCGTGAGCCCTTGCCCTCGATCTGGGCGAGGGTCGTGACCCTTGCCCAAATCCGAGTGGGGGTCGACGACCCTCGCCCGAACGAGCGAAGGGCCGCCGCCCGCGCTCGCAAGCCTTCGCCACCGGTCGGCCCGAGGTCGCCAGCCCCTAGCCAGGGCCCGACAACCCCGGCCGACCCTCGCCCCTCGCCAGCCCTTCTCGATGGCGGCGAAAGGCGGAGGCTGCTAGGGCTCAGCCCTTAGCCACCTTTTTTTTTTGTATTTATATTTTTAAATGTTTTAAATAAATTTAGTTTTAAATTTAATTTTATTATTTTTTATATTATTTTTTACCACGTCAGCACCAAAACGACGTTGTTTTGCACTTATTTGCTGGAAAATCGCCATGTTGGCATTTTGGCCGGATTTTCGCCAGAGTGGCACTTAAGTAATCCATTTTACTCCAATTTTGGCACTTAAGTGTCCCTCTGTTCCAAGTTTTGACACTTGGGCTATACTTCTCCCCTGAGTAAGATTCCATGCTCCTCGTTCGTGCAATTGAAGTTTTTCGCAACATGATAAGTAGTCGAATCAGACACAATTAATCATTGTATAAGGTGTAATATTCTAATTTTTCAAAGGTGGGGCTCATAGAAAAAAAGAATGAAAAATAAGGTTGAAAACACAATAAATAAGAGGATAAGTAGATGATTCAAAAGGCCAAGAGCTCACAGAATAAAAAATAAAAAAATAAAAGAGAGGAAAAGAAGTAAAGAAGGGAAAGAAAAAAGAAGAAAGGGGAAGAAAATGAAGGGATTTCTCATGTGCATCCGCTTATCCTCTTCTTTATTGACTTTTTAAGGTGCGCATGACAACATTTCTGCCCATGACTTCCTTATTAGCATAGGTATTTGGTTTCATAAATATTGTTGATGAATTGTAGTCTCATAGAAGGTTTTATGTTGTGATTGGCCAAATTGACTGAGTAGTTGCTCCTTGTGAATCTAAGATGGTGGTGTGTTAAATGGGAACATTGATTGCTAACGTGAACATCTTTTCAATTTCATGTGAATCAAGAAGATGGATATGGGTTCTTGGTTGTAATAAATAAGTCCATCTATTTGTTTTGTACTTATCCTATTAGTCAGATAGAAGTTTGATGTCATCTGAATGTTTATATTCCTCAAGTTCCAAAAACAACCTTCACACATGATATCCAAGTTAGATCTCTAATTGATTCACATGCAAAGCATGATCATTTTACTAATGCTACTGTCAAATCAGTAGAATCCTTGTGATCCTTAGCGAATTTTATTTTTCCAGCAACCTGGTGATAATACCTACTTTATGTCATTGTCCACAAAACACTTGCAAAATTAGGATCCGTGTCCTCTATTATTTTCGGTTCTAGCTCTTCAAAATAGCCACATAATCAAGACTTTCCAGGTTTGTTGCTCTATCAAATTTTTCCCATATCATGCATTTGAATTGTTAATACCATACATTATTCATATGGTGTACTGGTTTTAGTATACAACCATTTTTCCTTCGTCCCCCTTATAGAAACAAATTGATTCTCAGATTTTTATTTCTAGTTACTTGACCTCTAGAGGCTTGTGCTTTGATGAAGATTATTGTCCTGTATTTTTGTGAGGGCATTTTTTTATTCCTCAAATGATAGTGCACATACATTTCAATAGTTTACTTTGTGTATTATGGCATTATATAGAAATATATTATATGACGAAAAGCTTTTATCAAATGGGTTTACCTAATTTGGAACTTTTATGCACTGAGTAGCTATCCAAGGTTCTGAGTTGGATCCATTGATTTTGGTTTGATGCTTGTAGCTGCTACAGTGACCTTTTTATGCACTTCAAGGTTTAGAGATACTATCATCCTATAATTAGATTTGTTACTTGTGTCTTTGTTTAGTCTAAAAAGTGGTGACAAAAAAAAAAAAAAAAAAGGAATCAGCATGTTGCACTCTCTCTTTGGTGTGACAGTGGCGAGGCTAAATTCTTGTCACTCAATGATTGGAAGAGAAAAAAATAATGCCAACCACTTGGTTTTATTGTAGTTACTTCATTTTAGTGTTTGTTTTCTTTTTAGTTTTTGCTTCGTGTTTGTATTTTCTATAACTCCTAAAAATAGTCCAAAACATTAAGTTGGCTTGCCATTTTTATTAAGTATGTATATGAGTCTTATAAACATAATTAATCTCAAGATCCTTAACTGACTTATAGATCCATCGTTCTTTCCCTATGGTCTTCTTCAATGCTTTTGGTATTTCCCTATACATAGTGCAATAACCGGTGCCCCATTAAATGTCCAGTGTAACATTTTTGGTGACCACGTAACTATTTTCAGTAGCTAAAGTAACTCTTGGAGTGCATGCTTCATGAACCTAGCCTAATCCTGGGGACAAGCTATAAATTCATATTATGAAGAAAGTGGTTTCCCATCTATTTAATTTTCTAGAACTCATATGATGCTCAACTAGTGAAGGTTAAATGACATCCCAAAAAGAAGCATTCACCGCAATGTAGACTGAGCCTTTAACCAACTTGTATGTTAGTTTGTTGGTTAAAGAGGTCAAAAAGGGAAAATGCATCTCTTCTACTTACAACAAAGCAGGGTGGAATAACATACTGACTGAATCCAATAAGCAAGCAAGACTCCAATATACTCAAGTACAATTGAAGAATAAGGTGAACAAATTGAAAAAGTAGTATGGTAGTTTTAAGAAGCTTCTTTCACAATCCAGATTTGGCTGGGATAATGTGAACAAAATAGTTGTTGTTGATAATTCAAGTATATGGGAACCTCACGTCAAGGTATGATTTAACCTTTGGTCATTTTGAGATCATTGTAGATGTACATGGCAAGATATTGTGAAAATTGTAGGATAATATTGAGTGGGCAAAATTCAAGAATAATGGGTTTCCTCGATATCCTGATTTGTGTATTGTATTTGGTGATACATATGCTACTAGGGAGCATGCTATAGGAAAAGCTAAAGATTTGGTTATGTCAGACGAACTTGGCACTGGTGGTGATGATGTAGACGGTGGTTGAAAGGACTTAAGTGAACACCATATTTATGAGAGAGTTTTTACATCTGACAAAACTACTACTCCAATTCATGACAAACACGGGATGGATAAAATTCCAAATAGTAAGAGGAGGAGGATGAGTCACTCATTTGGTGTTGCTAGCACTTACAAAGCCATACAAGAGATGATCAAACTAGGGCTAGTCAATCTATGAGTGGTTTTGTTACCTCACAAGTCACATCACCACCTGTAGACCCATTCTCCGTAACTACTGTGATTGATGTCCTAGTTGCCATGCCTACGTTGGAGTAGAATTTTTACAATAAAGTAGTGGAACGAGCTTGCGTTAGTGCCACATGGAGGGAGGCTTTCATCAAATTGTCTTTAGTAGATGTCAGGAAATGTACAGTGGATTGCGTGGGGTTTTGTTTGACTATATGACTTATGTTGTTGGTTGTTATTTTGTTGTTAAAGATATTGATGTTGAGACTTTTGCATTTGTATGGTGGTTTGGATACGATGGATTGTGTGGAATTTTTATATCTGGTTTGCCTTCACTCTATTACTTACGATATTGGTTTTTTTTTTTTCTTTTTACATATATCTATATTGATGTTCTTGTATTTGTGTGATGGCATAACTACTATGAAAGAGGGATCAAATAGTGTGTCTAAGGGAGAGGTAGCAGCAGTTGAACAATATTTGGATAAGTTTGATATTGACATAATGATAGCATAGTTGTGCCTTGTTGCATTGGACAAGTCTGTACATACGAAAGAACCTATTAGGGACAGTAAATTATCGGGAACTGAATGGGTAAGGGAGATTGTTTACGGACATTCAAATAGGATATATGAAGCGTTCAGCTTGGAGACACATGTTTTTTTTTTAACCTATGTGATCTAATGAGGGCAAAAGGCTGGCTAAAAATTAGTTAATATGTGATCCAATTGTGTCTAATTTGAATACTTATTCTTTTGCAAAATATTGGATGAAAGACAAGCTTGGACAATTACCAAGTGTTGTGTTACGTAATCGAGTCAGCTTAGCAAGGTTCCAAAGGCGTAGACATGAGAAACCATGTTCCTCTTCTTCTCCTTTCTTCTTCTCTCTTTCCTTTCTTTTCCTCATTTCCTCTCTTTCCCTTTTATTCTACGAGCTCACGGCTTGCGAACGCAACCGCTTCTATCCTTCTTTATTGACTTTTCAAAATTATTTTCCTTTTTTCATTGGGCCCAACCATTAAAAAATCAAAATATTGCATCTTCTGCAACAACTACTTGTCTGATTCCAGTACTTACCCTATTGCAAAATACTTTGATTGGACGAATGAATAACGTGAGCACTTATAGGGTGATGAGCTACATAGTCGAGTCGGCCTCTTGAAGCATCCACTTATCCTCTTCTTTATTCACTTTTCATCCTTATTTTCCATTTTTTTTTAGGGCCCCATCTTTGAAAAGTCAAAGTATTACATCTTCTACAATGATTATTTGTTTTTTATTCGAGCACTCATTGTTTTGCAAAATACTTTGATTCGATGAACGAGGAGCGTGGACAATTATCGGGTGTTGGTTTACGTTGTCAAGTCGGCTTGGCAAGGTCCTAAAGGCATGCACATGAGAAAGTCCCTTCCTCTTCTTCCCCTTTCTTCTACTTTCTTTCCCTTATTTTCTTCATTTCCACTCTTTCCTTTCTATTCTACGAGCACTCGGCCTGCTGAAGCATCCACTTATCATCTTCTTTATCAACTTTTCAACCCTTATTTTCCCTTTTTTTCTGTGGATATGCATTCTCCATTTGTTCGTTCTTTTGAAACAATCATCTTGACTTCTACCTTAATGTCGCCTTCTCTAGATTCTATTATTCAAATTGAAATGATATTTTTGCCACGCAATTTAGTTGATAACTATTGATGTTGCATGGGAATGTAAATAGTCAATGTGTGGCTTTATAACATACTCCAGGCTATTTACCTATCGATGATGAAGCCTATCCCCCATTATCAATTTCTAAAGCATTATTCATGCATATATCTCCTCAAAAAATTTTGAGGACGTGAAAGCAAATGGCTCCTTAAATTCTATGTGAAGAGTTTGTGAACATAGGCAGTTCAATTCGGGCTGGAACTATTTTCCTTCATCTAACGCGATTGTTGAAAGTATGTGGTACTAAGAACTGTAGTTTTTACTAGTGAACAGTGAACGCACATAAGAAGGAATAGGAGAGGCAATTTTTTCGAAACACAGTTTGACTTGGCCACAATTCTCAAAATTATAAAGCCGTGGAAATAGCAATTCCATCATAAGCAATCCTCACCAACAAAATACACTAAACTATGCAGAATCCATTCTTCATGAGTTGAATTGTTACTTTTCCCTTCAAGATAATTGTTAGCTACACAAAGAAGCCGCTTGTTACCTGTTGAAAATATGTCTCGAGTGTCACCCCTTGAACAAGACCCAACTTGAGATGAATTGTTATTTCCGGATGTCCGAATCTATGCAGTGGAAATCTAGATATCCTTTGCGATATTAGAGTCCAAGTTGGAGGAAATTGGAGGAAGATTTCCCATTTTGTCTTGATATCAAATGACTAAGGACAATAAAAAAAAAAATTATGAGATGACCATTAAATTACAAAAGGGTTGGTGTGGTTTGAATTGATATGGAGTTATTCATACTCCGGTTATTTCGCAGAAAATGATTCATTTGAAAAACATCTTCCTAGAAATGATCCCTCATATTGTTAACAAAAATGAGTGAAACGCAAAATATTTTCATCATTCACGAATATATGTACATATAAATCATCGACCAATCACTTCAAGGGACTATTTTTAAGAAAATGTTTTTCATAGCATTCATTTTTTATGAAATAAACGTGCCCTTGCTGAGGTAATTTTTGACATCATAAATGACGTCGTGACTTGCTTCTCTAGTATTTCTGCAAATAATGGAAGAAAAACCAGGGCTTACCCCCCAAAATAGTGATAACAAACAGAAGTAAACCAAATATGTCCTCATTTCTTAATAGCAAAGTTGGTGGAATTTTTTTTTTCCAAACACTATAGACATAACATAAGAAGAAGGGAATCGTAAGGGCACACGACTTTCACCAAATTACATGTAAAACCGATCATGACCAAACTTTAAGATGTAACTCAACTACAATGATTGAGGATGTTGCCAACTTTCCATCATAATTCTCACATGGCAACATTAGACTTCCATTATTGATGGAGCTTTAGCAGAAAGAAAATGAAGATCTGATTAGCTTGATACGAGCCGCTGATCGATTAGTCGGTGAACGAGTATTGTTCATACCTCACCTTGCAATCTAGGAGCTCTAATTGTGCCCCAATGCTCATAGGACACTCGTCAAGCACATGCCCGTGCGCATAAAAGAGGCATGTGGAGCAGTCATCAAAGGAAAGCACTGTATTGCAGGTTGCATGGCCATAAGCAACCTCCCTAGGTAAGGAGAAATTGTGTAATAATCATAATTTGGCTGGGAGGGTGTCCCATCTTCTAAGGTCGAAAGAAGCCATGTTACGCTATAGGCGAAAGGATCGATGTATTGGTACGTAGCTAGGTTACAGTTGAAGAACATTTCGCTCATGTCGGGAGTGCCACTCACAACGTTGCCAATCCAAAGGAGCACAAAGGTGAGACCTACAATCCTCTGTGAAGTGGCCATTAACTCTCTATGTCTGTTCTCTTATCTTGCTCTCTCTTCCACTGCTACTTAGAACTTCAGAATGTTTGTGTAACTAAAGGGATTCTTTTTGTATGTTTCTTTGCCGTTTCTTCTATCACACCCTGAATCCTTGTTGGGATGGGAATGACACGGCCGTCCTTTTGATGTGGCCACCAACCACCACTTTTATAACTCTTACAAATCCCCGTCAACAATGCTCTCGCTCTATTAGCCGCTAATCGAGGGACCTAAAAAGATTTGGAAATAGAGGGGTTAGCAACCACAAGCTCAATGAGTAGTATGTATCTTCTAACCAGATCAAGCAGTCACTAAACATATATGTAAGTATAGAGCATAACCAGTAACTCACAATCCAACTCATTAATATACATATCAAATCAAGTACGAGTCATTCATTTCAACAAAGCTCTGTACAAGTAAGAAATACACATTTAAATCCACCATCATGATTCACATATTAATGGTCAAGTTCATTTATTAATCTCTATCGAAAACTACGTCAATGATCCATCCATTGATTTATATCATATCAAAACTTACATCGATGGTATGTCTATCGACCACTCTATTGCTCAATATCAAACTATGGTCACAACATAATGGCTTGTCACAAGACGGCCAAGATTTTTCCTTGGTAAGGTATCCACCAACAAAGCTGGTAGCTCAGCCTAGAATTGAGCATAAACAACCGCCCTCCAAAACCAAAAATCCAATGCAAAAATCAATTTCATAAATGAAACAAATAACTTTTTGCCGCAACATAACTATCCGCCATTTCATAAATCATTCATTAACATTTCTGTAAACTAGTTGCAAAAAGTCGTGCACACACATGCATATATTTCTTTACAATATTTTGCAAACACACTTTCTAAACATCCGCAAACCACCAAAAAGTAGTAAATGCTCGGCTTTTATGCCCCAAATATGTCATTTCGAAATTCGTACTATATATGATTCGTGGCACTCTTGGAACATGAGTTATAATATTACTCGCCTGGATATGCCCCAAACTAAATAAAGGCTTATTCAATCCAACGAACTTGCATTCCAATCATAGAAGAGATAAATAGCATCAACACCAAGTAAAATACCATCTCAACTATGGTTAAGCTAAACTAGGCTTAAACGCTAATAAAATAAATCCTACGCGTTAACAAATCGATCAATCAAAGCAATTATCCAAACCTAAACACAATATGGAACTTGCCCGTATAATTGTAAAATCTCGCGCCAACAAAACCATTGCTCTAAAACGGTTCTTGACTAACCCCACAGCCTCACTACACCATAAACCTCCATTTCCATTAAATTTTGAAGCTTCGCAGTTAAAAATCCGGACTTCAGGGCTCGATTTTCGTAAAATTTCGACTTTGAGCCATAAACCCGAAAAATATTTCGATTGGAAGAACGAGCAACGTGGACACTTACCAAGTGTTGTGTTACGTAGTCGAGTCAGCTTTGCGGAGTTCTAAAGGTGCGCACATGAGAAACTCCCTTCCTCTTCTTCCCCTTTCTTCTTCTTTCTTTCCCTTCTTTTCTTCCTCTCTTCTCTTTCCTTTCTATTCTACGAGCTTTTGGTCTGATGTTGCATCCATTTATCCTTTTCTTTATTGACTTTTCAATCGTACTTTCTTTTTTTTTTAATGTGGGCCCCACCTTTGAAAAGTCAAAATAATACACCTTCTACAATGATTAATTATGTCTGATTCAAGTACTTATCTTATTGCAAAATACTTTGATTAGACAAACGAGGAGTGTGGACACTTACCGAGTCTTGCGTTACGCAATCAAGTTGGCTCGGCGAGGTCTCGAAGGCGTGCACATGAGAAATGCCCTTCCTCTTCTTCCCCTTTCTTCTTCTCTATTTCCCTTATTTTCTCCATTTCCTGTCTTTCCCTTCTATTCTATGAGCTCTCAGCCTACTGAAGTATCCACTTATCATCTTCTTTAATGACTTTTCAAACTTATTTTCCTTTTTTTTTGTTGGCCCCACCTCTAACAAGTCGGAATATTATATCTTCTACAATGATGAATTGTGTCTGATTTGAGTACTTAACCTACTGCAAAATACTTCAATTGGACGAACGAGGAGCGTGGGCACTTACCAGGTGTTGCGTTACATAGTCAAGCCGGTTTGCAGGAGCAACCACCTATCCTCTTCTTTATTCTCTTTTCATCCTTATTTTCCTTCCTTTTTCTTTTTTCTTTTGTGGGTCTCACCTTTGAAAAGTCAAAATATTACATCTTCTACAATGATTAATTATGTCTGATTCAAGTACTTATCCTGTTGCAAACTACTTTGAATGGACGAACGAGGAGCATGGACACTTGCCGAGTGTTGTGTTACATAGTTGAGTCGATTTGGTGAGATCTCGAAGGCGTGCACATGAGAACCCACTTTCTTCTTCTCTCTTTCCCTTATTTTCTTCCTTTCCTCTCTTTCCCTTCTATTCTACGAGCTCACGGCCTGCTGACGCATCCACTTATCTTCTTCTTCATTGACTTTTCAAACTTATTTTCCTTTTTTTTTTTGTGGGCCCCACCTTTAAAAAGAAAAAATATTACATCTTCTACAATGATTAATTGTGTCTGATTTGAGCACTTGTCCTATTGCAAAATACTTTGATTGGACGAACGAGGAGCATGAGCACATATTGGGTGTTGTGTTACGTAGTCAAGTCGGCCTCTTGAAGCATCCACTTATCCTCTTCTTTATTCACTTTTTTCATCCTTATTTTCCATTTTTTTTCTAGGAGCCCCACCTTTGAAAAGTCAAAATATACCATCCTTTACAATGATTAATTGTGTCTAATTTGTGTACTTATTCTTTTGCAAAATATTTCGATTGGATGAACAAGGAGCTTGGATAATTACCGAGTGTTGTGTTATGTAATTGATTCAGCTTAGTGAGGTCCCAAAGGCGTACACATGAGAAACCCCGTTCCTCTTCTTCTCCTTTCTTCTTCTCTCTTTCCCTTCTTTTCCTCATTTCCTCTCTTTCCCTTCTATTCTACGAGCTCGCGGCCTGTGAACACATCCACTTTGATTCTCCTTTATTGACTTTTCAAACTTATTTTCCTTTTTTTATTGGGCCCAACCTTTAAAAAGTCAAAATATTGCATTTTCTGCAATGATTGATTGTGTTTGATTCGAGTACTTCCCCTATTGCAAAATACTTTGATTGGATGAACGAATAGCGTGAGCACTTATAGGGTGTTGAGCTACATAGTCGAGTCGGCCTCTTGAAGCATCCACTTATCCTCTTCTTTATTCACTTTTCACCCTTATTTTCCATTTTTTTTTTTTGGCCCCATCTTTGAAAAGTCAAAATATTACATCTTCTATAATGATTAATTGTGTCTAATTCGAGTACTTATCCTTTTGCAAAATACTTCGATTGGATGAACGAGGAGCGTGGAAACTTACCAAGTGTTGGGTTACGTTGTCGAGTCGGCTTGGCAAGATCCCAAAGGCAGCACATGAGAAATTCTCTCTCCTCTTCCCCTTTCTTCTTCTTTCTTTCACTTCTCTTCATTTTCTCTCTTTCCTTTCTATTTACGAGCTCTCGGCCTGCTAAAGCATCCACTTATCCTCTTCTTTATTCACTTTTCAACCTTATTTTCCTTTTTTCTATTAGCCCCACCTTTGAAAGTCAAAATATTACATCTTCGGCAATGATTAATTGTGTCTAATTCGAGTACTCATCTTGTTGCAAAATACTTTGATTGGAAAAACGAGGAGCGTGAGCACTTACAGGGTGTTGTGTTACGTAATCAAGTCGGCATGTTGAAGCATCCACTTATCCTCTTCTTTATTCACTTTTCGTCCTTATTTTCCATTGTTTTTTCAGGGGGGCCTATCTTTGAAATGCCAAAGTATTACATCTTCTACAATGATTATTTGTGTTTGATTCAAGCACTCATCCTTTTGCAAAATACTTCGATTCAACGACGAGGAGCGTGGACACTTATCGAGTTTTGGTTTACATTGTCAAGTCGGCTTGGCAAGGTCCTAAAAGCGTGTGCATGAGAAAGTCCCTTCCTCTTCTTCCCCTTTCTTCTTCTTTCTTTCCCTTCTCTTCTTCATTTCCTCTCTTTCCTTTCTATTCTACGAGCTCACGGCCTACTAAAGCATCCACTTATCGTCTTCTTTATCGACTTTTCCACCTTATTTTCCCATTTTTTTCTGTGGATATGCATTCTCCATTTGTTCATTCTTTCGAAACAATCATCTTGACTTCTACCTTAATGTCGCCTTCTCTAGATTGATTCTATTATTCAAATTGAATTGATATTTTTGCCACGCAATTTAGTTGATAACTATTGATGTTGCATGGGAATGTAAATAGTCAATATGCTGCTTTATAATATACTCCAGGCTCTTTACCTATCGACGACGAAGCTTATCCCTGATTATCAGTTTCTAAAGCATTCTTCATGCACCTATCTCCTCAAAAAGTTTTGAGGACGTGAAAGCAAATGGTTCCTTAAATTCTATGTGAAGAGTTCGTGAACATAGGCAGTTTAATTTGAGCTGGATTTGTTTTCCTTCATCTAACTTGATTGTTGAAAATTTGTGGTACCGAGAACTATAGTTGTTTTCTAGTGAACAATAAACACATAGAACAAGATATAGGAGAGGTAATTTTTACGAAATACGGTTTAACTTGGCGACAATTCTCAAAATTACAAAGCCGTGGAAATAGCAATTCCATCATAAGAAATCCCTACCCAGAAAATACACTAAACTACGCAGAATCCATTCTTCATGAGTTGAATTGTTACTTTTCCCTTCAAGATAATTGCTAGCCGCACAAAGAAGCCGCTTGTTACCCGTTGAAAATATGTCTCGAGTTTTACCCCTTGAACAAGACTCGACCTGAGATAAATTGTTATTTCCGGACGTCCGAATATATGCGGTGGAAATTTAGATATCCTTTACGATATTAGAGTCCAAATTGGAGGATGATTTCCCCTTTTTTTCTTGATATCAAATGACTAAGGACATAAAAAAAAAAAAAATATATATATATATATATATATATATATATTATGAGATGGCCATTAACTTACGAAAGGGTTGGTGTGGTTTGAATTGATATGGAGTTATTCATACTCCGGTTATTTCGCAAAAAATGATTCATTTGAAAAACATCTTCCTAGAAATGATCTCTCATATTGCTAATAAAAATGAGTGAAACGCAAAATATTTTCATTGTTCACGAAAATATGTACATATAAATCATCGACCGATCACTTCAAGGGACTATTTTTAAGAAAATGTTTTTCATACCATTCATTTTTGCTGAAATAAACGCACCCTTGGTGAGGAAATTTTTGACATCATAAATGACGCCTTGACTTGCTTCTCTAGTATTTCTGCAAATATTGGAAGAAAAACCGAGGTTTACCCCCCAAAAAAGTAATAATAACAAAAAGAAGAAAACCACATATGTCCTCATTTCTTGATAGCAAAGTTGGTGGAATTTTTTTTTTCCGAACACTGTAGACATTACATAAGAAGAAAGGATTCATAAGGGCACACGCTTTTCACCAAATTACAAATAGCAAACCAATAATGACCAAACATTAAGATATAACTCAACTACAATGATTGAGGATGTTGCCAACTTTCCATCATAATTCTAACATGGCAACATCAGACTTTCGTTATTGATTAAGCTTTAGCAAAAGGAAAATGAAGATCCGATTAGCTTGATACGAGCCGCTGGTCGATCAATCGGTGAACGAGTATTGTTCATACCTCACCTTGCAATCTTGGAGCTCTAATCGCGCCCCAAAGCTCATAGGACAGTCTTCAACCACATGTCTAATCGCATAATAGAGGCACGCGGAGCAGTCCTCAAAGGAAAGCACATGACGGCAAGTTGCGTGGCCATAGGCAATTGCCTCTTGATAAGGAGACATTGTGTAATAATCATAATTTAGATTATAGGGTGTCCTCTGTTCTAACATCAAAAGAAGCCATGCTAAGCTAACACCGAAAGCATCGCCGTTTTGGTACGTAGCTGTGTTACAAGCTCTTAACGTTTCACCCATGTCGGGAGCACCACTCGCGACGTTGCCAATCCAAAGGAGCACAAAGGTGAGACCTACAATCCTCTGTGAAGTGGCCATTAACTCTATATGTATGTTCTCTTCTCTTGCTCTCTCTTCAATTGCCGCTCAGAACTTCAGAATATTTGTGTATTTAAAGGGATTATTTTTTTTTTGTATGTTTCTTTGTCGTTTCTTCAATCACACCCCGAATCCTTGTTGGGATGGGAATGATACAGCCGTCCTTCTGACGTGGCCTCCAACAACCACTTTTCCAACTCCTACAAATCCCCTTCAACAATGCTCTCGCTCTATTAGTCGCTAACCAAGGTACCTGAAAAGATTTGGAAATAGAGGGGTGAGTAACCACAAGCTCAATGAGTAGTACGTATCTTCTAACTAGATAGAGCAGTCACTAAACATATATGTAAGTATAGAGCGTAACCAGTAACTCACAATCCAACTCATTAATATACATATCAAATCAAGTACGAGTCATTCAATTCAACAAAGCTCTGTACAAGTCAGAAATACACATTTAGATCCACCATCACGATGCACATATTAATGGTCAAGTTCATTTATTAATCTCTATCGAAAACTACATCGATGGTCTATCTATCGACCACTCTTTTGCTCTATATCAAACTATGGTTACGACACAACGCCTTGTCACAAGATGGCCAAGATTTCTCCTTGGTAAGGTCTCCACCTACAAAGCCAGTAGCTTGGCCTAGAAGGATATCACTAACCTAGTATGCATACCCCTTAACCCCTCGCAAGGTTCATAGTCCTATTGAGCATAAACAGCCGCTCTCCAATACCAGAAATCCAATGCAAAAATCAATTTCATAAACGAAACAAATAACTTTTCATCACAGCATAACCATCCGCCATTTCCAAATCATTCACAAACATTTCCACAAACCAGTTGCAAAGTAGTCACGCTCACACACATGGAGTAGTAAATGTTCAATCCGCCTTTTATGCCCCAAATATGTCATTTCGAAATTCATCCTATATATGATTCATGGCACTCTCGAAACATGAGTTTTACAAATTCAAATAAGATATTGTATTACTCACCTGGATATGCTCCAAACTAAATAAAGGCTTATTCAATCCAACGAACTTGCATTCCTATCATAGAAGCGATAAATAGCATCAACTACCAAGTAAAATACTATCTCAACTATGGCTAAGCTAAACTAGGCTCAAACACTAATAAAATAACTCCTACGCGTTAACAATCGATCAATCAAAGCAATTATCCAAACCTACACACAATATGGAACTTGCCCGTACAACTGTAAAATCTCGCACAAACAAAACCATCGCTCTAAAACGGTTCTTGACTAATCCCACGGCCTCACTACACCATAAACCTCCATTTCCATGAAATTCTGAAGCTTCACAGTTGAAAATCCAAACTTCAGGGCTCAATTTTCGGAAAATTTCGAATTCAAGCCATGAACCCGAAAAATATTCCGATTGGAAGAATGAGCAGCGTGGACACTTACCAAGTGTGTGTTACGTAGTCGAGTCGGCTTTGCGAAGTTCCAAAGGTGCGCACATGAGAAACTCCCTTCCTCTTCTTCCCCTTTCTTCTTCTTTCTTTCCCTTCTTTTCTTCCTCTCTTCTCTTTCCTTTCTATTCTACGAGCTCTTGGTCTACTGTTGCATCCATTTATCCTTTTCTTTATTGACTTTTCAATCGTACTTTCCTTTTTTTAATGTGGGCCCCACCTTTGAAAAGTCAAAATAATACACCTTCTACAATGATTAATTATGTCTGATTCAAGTACTTATCTTATTGCAAAATACTTTCATTAGACGAACGAGGAGCGTGGACACTTACCGGGTCTTGCGTTACACAGTCAAGTTGGCTCGGCGAGGTCTCGAAGGCGTGCACATGAGAAATCCCCTTCCTCTTCTCACACTTTCTTCTTCTCTCTTTCCCTTATTTTCTCCATTTCCTCTCTTTCCCTTCTATTATACGAGCTCCAAGCCTGCTGAATCCACTTACCCTCTTCTTTATTGACTTTTCAAACTTATTTTCCTTTTTTTTTGTTGGCCCCACCTCTAAAAAGTTAAAATATTACATCTTCTATAATGATGAATTGTGTCTAATTCGAGTACTTATCCTACTGCAAATTACTTCGATTGGACAAACGAGGGGAGTGAGCACTTACCGAGTGTTGTGTTACATAGTCAAGCCAGCCTGCAGGAGCAACCACCTATCCTCTTCTTTATTCACTTTTCATCCTTATTTTCCTTCCTTTTTTTTTGTGGGTGTTAACACCTAAATTTTACAATTTTATTATGTACAAAATTAGGAATAGTCACTAAAAGAAAAACTACAAAAAAAAAAAAAACAAAACAAAACAAAAGCAAAAACAACAAAAAAAAAACAGAGAAAAAATAAAAAGCGTGGAAGGGCCGGGTCAGATCTCACCCTCAGCCCAGCCCGCATGGAACTTCTCCCTCCTCTGCCCGTCTTCACACAGGAAACCCTAGACAAAAGAGTAGGGGGAAAACTAGAACACAACTAGAGGAATAGAAAGACACAAGGAGCTCGGAAGAGAGCAAGAGCGAGAGAGAGAGAAAAAAAATCGGAGAGAGGGAGAGAAACTAGAAGAAAAGGAGGGACCGTCGACGCAGCCCGACGCGGCCCTTGCACCGAGCTGTACTGTCCCGGTCATCCCCTGACACCGTCGCCATCGCCCGTCACCGTCACCGCACCAGATTGCCGCCGAGTCACTGTCGCCCACCACCATATGGTACAATGTAGTCTCGACGCTAACTAGTCGAGAGAGGAGGGAAACCGGAGGAGGTCCAAAGACCCAAATCCGAGGACAAGTGTTTGACAATGGCAAAATCTGGGATCGATCGAGCTTCGCCGTAGTCCCAGGTGCCGCGCTGCTAATCAACCAGCCGCCTCAAGCTATATCGCCGTTCCCTCTAACGCCGTCGCTCGCTACCATCGGAGACCCAACCCCCTAGCCAAACGCCATCCCTCGAGCCACGCCGCTACCATCCCCAACGCGGTCGCCGTACTAGATCCCTATTGAGCGGCGTCCCCAACGCCGTCACTGCATCGGACTGCTGCCAGGACGGTCGCCGCGGCCGTTCAGTCACCAACGACCCCGTCGCAGCATCAGCCCCCGAGCCGCTTCCCTCCTGCTCGACGCCACTCGAGCCGCCGCCGCCCTCCGTCCGGACGAGCTGCTTGCCAACCCTTGTCGAACCGCCGCCTTCTTGCCGCTGCTACCGTCGTCCGCCGCCCACTGCGTCTCCACCGCCAAGCCACCGACGTCTCTGCCATCCCCCTCGGTGCCACGAAGAAACCCTAGGGTTTCAGCCATGAACCGGGCCGCGCGAGCCAGGCCAGGTCCAGTCAACCAGTTAGGGTTTTTGGCGTATTAGGCCAGGCATATTTGGGTCGGCCTTGGGCTGTTTTTGCATGTGGGCTCTATTTTAAAAGAATTAGACTGGACTAGGCCTGCATGTCAAGCCCGGCCCAGGCGGTTTTACGCTAGCTTGGGCCGCCTAGCTCGATCCCGGGCCTTTTGCACCGAACCGAGTCGCACCCAACCAAGGGATCCAACCCGGTTCATTTAAATATATTATATTATTAATATATTATTATAATATTTTAAAAATTAAAAAAATTAAAAAAATTTAAAAATCCAAAAATCCAAAAAATGTAGGGCTTGGTTAGGAATTGCCATGTATTGCATTTTTAGTATAATTAGGCCTTTATTTACTTGTATATTGATTTTATTGCATGTTTAGTTTGCATATTTAATTATGTTGAATTGCACGTGTTTAATTTTATTGCAATGAGGATTTTGGTAGTTATGATTATTATTTTAATTATTGCGCACCTACATGATCACCTCATATGTTAGTGGATAGGTATGAAATCAATCCAAACTGCCTGCCAAAAATTATTTTGCTAAAATGAACAAGATTAAGTATCGAAATGGCACTAATTAGTCAATTAGTGTAATCAAGTCCCCGACCTTAGATTCTCTGGTTGCGTAGGAAGTTAGGTACACTTCCATACCTCACTTGGTTTCTAATTGACCCTAATAAGCTAGTGGCGACTCCTTTTGTGCAAAATTCCTAAAATATATCCCAACGTCACGTGGGGTATAGGCTTGGGAGAGCCCATGCCTAATTTAGGCCTTAGGCCCATCCTTTAGGCAATACCCCTAAACCCGTTCCCTCCCTCGAGGGTAGGTCGCAACAGTGGGTCCCAACTTTGAAAAGTCAAAATATTACATCTTCTACAATGATTAATTATGTCTAATTTGAGTACTTATCCTATTTCAAACTACTTCGAATGGACGAACGAGGAGCATGGACACTTGCTGAGTGTTGTGTTACGTAATTGAGTCGGTTTGGTGAGATCTCAAAGGCGTTCACATGAGAACCCCCTTTCTTCTTCTCTCTTTCCCTTCTTTTCTTCATTTCCTCTCTTTCCCTTCTATTCTACGAGCTCACGGCCTGCTGACGCATCCACTTATATCTTCTTTATTGACTTTCAAACTTATTTTCCTTTTTTTTTGTTGGCCCCACCTTTAAAACGTAAAAATATTACATCTTTTGCAATGATTAACTATGTCTTATTCAAGTACTCATCCCGTTCCAAAATACTTCGATTGGACGAACGAGGAGCGTGATCACTTACTGGGTGTTGTGTTATGTAGTCGAGTCGGCCTCCTGAAGCATCCACTTAACCTCTTCTTTATTCACTTTTCATCCTTATTTTCCATTTTTTTCTAGGAGCCCCACCTTTGAAATGTCAAAATATATTGTCCTCTACAACGATTAATTATGTCTAATTTGAGTACTTATTCTTTTGCAAAATATTTTGATTGGACGAACGAGAAGCATGAACAATTACCCCGTGTTGTGTTACATAATTGAGTCCGCTTAGTGAGGTTCCAAAGGCGTACACATGAGAAACCCCGTTCCTCTTCTTCTCCTTTCTTCTTCTCTCTTTCCCTTCTTTTCCTCATTTCCTCTCCTTCCCTTCTATTCTACGAGCTCACGGCTTGCAAACGCATCCACTTCTCTTCTCCTTTATTGACTTTTGAAACTTATTTTCCTTTTCTCATTGGGCCCAACCTTTAAAAAGTCAAACTATTGCATCTTTTGCAATGATTAATTATGTCTAATCCGAGTACTTACCCTATTGCAAAATACTTTGATTGGACGGACGAATAGCGTGGGCACTTATAGGGTGTTGAGCTACATAGTCAAGTCAGCCACTTGAAGCATCCACTTATCCTCTTCTTTATTCAACTTTTCATACTTACTTTCCATTTTTTTTTAGTCCCCATCTTTGAAAACTCAAAAAATTACATCTTCTATAATGATTAATTGTGTTTGATTCAAGTACTTATCCTTTTGCAAAATACTTCAATTGGACGAACGAGAAGTATGGAAACTTACCAAGTGTTGGGTTACGTTGTCGAGTCGGCTTGGCAAGATCCCAAAGGCGGCACATGAGAAATTCCCTCTCTCTTCTTCCCCTTTCTTCTTCTTTCTTTCACTTCTTTTCTTCATTTTCTCCCTTTCCTTTCTATTTACAAGCTCTCGGCTTGCTAAAGCATCCACTTATCCTCTTCTTTATTCACTTTTCAACCTTATTTTGCTTTTTTTCTATTAGCCCCACCTTTAAAAAGTCAAAAATGATTAATTGTGTCTAATTCAAGTACTCATCCTATTGCAAAATACTTTGATTGGACGAAGGAGGAGCGTGAGCACTTACAGGGTGTTGTGTTATGTAATCGAGTCAGCCTACTGAAGCATCCACTTATCCTTTTCTTTATTCACTTTTCATCCTTATTTTCCATTATTTTTTTCGGGGGGGCCATCTTTGAAATGTCAAAGTATTACATCTTCTACAATGATTATTTGTGTTTGATTCAAGCACTCATCCTTTTGCAAAATACTTCAATTCGACCAACGAGGAGCGTGGACACTTATCGAGTGTTGGTTTACGTTGTCGAGTCGGCTTGGCAAGGTCCCAAAGGCGTGCACATGAGAAAGTCCCTTCCTCTTCTTCCCCTTTCTTCTTCTTCCTTTCCCTTCTCTTCTTCATTTCATCTCTTTCCTTTCTATTCTACGAGCTCTTGGCCTGCTGAAGCATCCACTTATCATCTTCTTTATCGACTTTTCCACCTTATTTTCCCTTTTTTATGTGGATATGCATTCTCCATTTGTTCATTCTTTTGAAACAATCCTCTTGACTTCTACCTTAATGTCACCTTCTCTAGATTGATTCTATTATTCAAATTGAATTGATATTTTTGCCACGCAATTTAGTTGATAACTATTGATGTTGCATGGGAATGTAAATAGTCAATATGCGGCTTTATAATATACTCCAAGCTCTTTACCTATTGACGACGAAGCTTATCCCCCATTATCGGTTTCTAAAGCATTATTCATGCACCTATCTACTCAAAAAGTTTTGAGGACGTGAAAGCAAATGGTTCCTTAAATTCTATGTGAAGAGTTCGGGAACATAGGCAGTTCAATTCGAGCTGGATTTGTTTTCCTTCATCTAACTTGATTGTTGAAAATTTGTGATACCGAGAACTGTAGTTTTTTCCAATGAACAGTGAACGCACAAAAGAAGGAATAGGAGAGGCAATTTTTATGAAACACGGTTTAACTTGACGACAATTCTCAAAATTACAAAGCCGTGGAAATAGCAATTCCATCATAAGCAATCCCTACCAAGAAAATACACAAAACTACGCATAATCCATTCTTCATGAGTTGAATTGTTACTTTTCCCTTCAAGATAATTGCTAGCTGCACAAAGAAGCCGCTTGTTACATGTTGAAAATATGTCTCGAGTTTCACCCCTTGAACAAGACCCGACCTGAGATAAATTGTTATTATCGGACGTTCAATATATGCAGTGGAAATTTAAATATCCTTTACGATATTAGAGTCCAAATTGGAGGATGATTTCCAATTTTGCCTTTATATCAGATGACTAAGGACATAAAAAAAAAAATTATGAGATGGCCGTTAACTTACGAAAGGGTTAGTGTGGTTTGAATTGATATGGTTATTCATACTCCGGTTATTTCGCAGAAAATGATTCATTTGAAAAACATCTTCCTAGAAATGATCGCTCCTATTGTGAACAAAAATGAGTGAAACGCAAAACATTTTCATTGTTCACGAAAATATGTACATATAAATCATTGACCAATCACTTCAAGGGACTATTTTTAAGAAAATGTTTTTCATACCATTCATTTTTGCTGAAATAAATGCACCCTTGGTGAGGAAATTTTTGACATCATAAATGATGTCATGACTTGCTTCTCTAGTATTTCTGCAAATATTGGCAGAAAAATAGGGGTTTACCCCCGGAAAAAAATAATAATAACAAAAAGAAGTAAACAAACTATGTCCTCATTTCTTGATAGCAAAGTTCATGGAATTTTATTTTGTTTCCGAACACTGTAGTCATAACATAAGAACAAAGGAATCGTAAGGGCACATGCCAAATTACAAATAGCAAACCGATCATGACCAAACATTAAGATATAACTCAACTACAATGATTGAGGATGTTGCCAACTTTCCATCATAGTTCTCACATGGCAACATTAGACTTCCGTTATTGATGGAGCTTTAGTAGAAAGAAAACGAAGATCCGATTAGCCTGATACAAGCTGCCAGTCGATCAGTCAGTGAACAAGTATTGTTCATACCTCACCTTGCAATCTTGGAGCTCTAATCGCGCCCCGATACTCATAGGACACTCTTGAAGCACAATTCCGTGCGCATAATAGAGGCACACGGAGCAATCATCATAGGAAAGCACGAGATTGCAGGCTCCGTGTCCATAGGCAACTGCCTCTTGATAAGGAGACATTGTGTAAAAATCGTAATTTATCTCGTCGCATGTCAACTGTTCTAAGGTCGAAAGAAGCCACGTTAAGCTAGCGGAGAAAGCATCACCGTTTTGGTACGTAGCTATGTTGCAGGCTTTGAACGTTTCGCTCGTGTTAGGAGCGCCACTCGCAACGTTGCCAATCCAAAGGACCATAAACGTGAGACCTACAATCCTCTGTGAAGTGGCCATTAACTCTCTATGTATGTTCTCTTCTCTTGCTCTCTCTTCAACTGTTGCTCAGATCTTCAGAATGTTTGTGCATTTAAAGGGATTTTTTTTGTATGTTTCTTTGCCGTTTCTACTATCACACCCCAAATCCTTGTTGGGATGGGAATGACACGATCGTCCTTTTGACGTTGCCTCCAACAACCACTTTTCCAACTCCTACAAATCCCCGTCAACAATGCTCTCACTCTATTTGTCGCTAATCAAGGTACCTGAAAAGATTTGGAAATAGAGGGGTGTGTAACCACAAGCTCAATGAGTAGTACGTATCTTCAAACCAGATCAAGCAATCACTAAACATATATGTAAGTATAGAGCGTAACCAGTAACTCACAATCCAACTCATTAATATACATATCAAATCAAGTACGAGTCATTCATTTCAACAAAGCTCTGTACATGTCAGAAATACACATTTAAATCCACCATCACAATTCACATATTAATGGTCAAGTTCATTTATTAATCTCTATTGAAAACTACATCAATGGTCCATCCATTGATCTATATCATATCGAAACTTACGTCGATGGTTTGTCCATCGACCACTTGTTTGCTCAATATCAAACTATGGTCACGACACAACGCCTTGTCACAAGACGACCAAGATTTTGCCTTGTTAAGATCTCCACCTACAAAACCGGTAGCTCGGCCCAGAATGATATCATTGACCTAGTATGCATACCCCGTAAACCCTCGCAAGATTCACGGTCCTATTGAGCATAAACAGCTGCCCTACAATACCAAAAATCCAATCCAAAATCAATTTCATAAACGAAACAAATAACTTTTCGCCGCAACATAACCATCCGCCATTTCTCAAATCATTCATAAACATTTCCGTAAACCAGTTGCAAAGTAGTCGCGCGCTCTCACACATGCATATATATATATATTTCTTTACAATATTTTGCAAACACACTTTCTAAACATCCACAAACCACCAAAGAGTAGTAAATGCTCGATCCGGCTTTTATGCCCCAAATATGTCATTTCGAAATTCATGCTATATGTGATTCGTGGCACTCTCAGAACATGAGTTTTACAAATTCCAAGAAGATATAATATTACTCGCTTGGATATGCCCCCGACTAAATAAAGGCTTATTCAATCCAACGAACTTGCATTCCTATCAGAGAAGCGATAAATAGCATCAACACCAAGTAAAATGCTATCTCAACTATGGCTAAGCTAAACTAGGCTCAAACACTAATAAAATAACTCCTACACGTTAACAAAGTGATCACTCAAAGCAATTATCCAAACCTAAACACGATATGGAACTTGCCCATACAACTCTAAAATCTCGCTCCGACAAAATCATTGCTCTAAAACGGTTCTCGACTAACCCCACGGCCTCACTACACCATAAACCTCCATTTCCATGAAATTTTGAAGCTTCACAACTGAAAATCCGAACTTTGGGGTTCGATTTTCCCAAAATTTCGAATTTGGGCCATAAACCCGAAAAATATTTCAATTGGAAGAACAAGCAGCATGGACACTTACCAAGTGTTGTGTTACGTAGTCGAGTCGATTTTGTGAAGTTCCAAAGGTGCGCACATGAGAAACTCCCTTCCTCTTCTTCCCCTTTCTTCTCCTTTCTTTTCCTTCTTTTCTTCCTCTCTTCTCTTTCCTTTCTATTCTACGAGCTCTTGGCCTATTGTTGCATCCATTTATCCTTTTCTTTATTGACTTTTCAATCGTACTTTCCTTTTTTTTAATGTGGGCCCCACCTTTGAAAAGTCAAAATAATACACCTTCTACAATGATTAATTATATCTTATTCGAGTACTTGTCTTATTGCAAAATACTTTGATTGGACGAACGAGGAGTGTAGACACTTAGCGGGTCTTGTGTTACGCAATCAAGTTGGCTTGGCGAGGTCTCGAAGGCGTGCACATGAGAAATTCCCTTCCTCTTCTTCCCATTTCTTCTTCTCTCTTTCCCTTATTTTTTGCCTTTCCTCTCTTTCCCTTCTATGCTACGAGCTCTCAGCCTGCTGAAGTATCCACTTATCCTCTTCTTTGTTGACTTTTCAAACTTATTTTCCTTTTTTTTTGTTGGCCCCACCTCTAACAAGTCGGAATATTACATCTTTTACAATGATGAATTGTGTCTGATTCGAGTACTTAACCTACTGCAAAATACTTCAATTGGACGAACAAGGAGCGTGAGCACTTACCAAGTGTTGCGTTACATAGTCAAGCCGGCTTGCGGGAACAACCAACTATCATTTTCTTTATTCACTTTTCATCCTTATTTTCTTTCCTTTTTCTTTTTTTTCTTTTGTGGGCCTCACCTTTGAAAAGTCAAAATATTACATCTTCTACAATGATTAATTATGTCTGATTTGAGTACTTATCCTATTGCAAACTACTTCGAATGGACGAACAAGGAGCATGGACACTTGCGAGTGTTGTGTTACATATTTGAGTCGATTTGGTGAGATCTCGAAGGCGTGCACATGAGAACCCCCTTTCTTCTTCTCTCTTTCCCTTATTTTCTTCATTTCCTCTCTTTCTCTTCTATTCTACGAGCTCACGGCCTGCTGACACATCCACTTATCTTCTTCTTCATTGACTTTTCAAACTTATTTTCCTTTTTTTTTGTGGGCGCCACCTTTAAAAAGAAAATATTACATCTTCTACAATGATTAACTGTGTCTGATTCGGGTACTAATCCTATTGCAAAATACTTCGATTGGACGAACGAGGAGCATGAGCACTTATTGGGTGTTGTGTTACGTAGTCGAGTTAGCCTCCTGAAGCATCCACTTATCATCTTCTTTATTCACTTTTCATCCTTATTTTCCATTTTTTTTCTAGGAGCCCCACCTTTGAAAAGTCAAAATATACTGTCCTTTACAATGATTAATTGTGTCTAATTTGTGTACTTATTCTTTTGCAAAATATTTCAATTGGACAAACGAGGAGCTTGGATGATTACCGGGTGTTGTGTTATGTAATCGAGTCAGCTTAGCGAGGTCCCAAAGGCATACACATAAGAAACCCCGTTCCTCTTCTTCTCCTTTCTTCTTCTCTCTTTCTCTTACTTTTCCTCATTTCCTCTCTTTCCCTTCTATTCTACTAGCTCACGGCCTGTGAACACATCCACTTCTATTCTTCTTTATTGACTTTTCAAACTCATTTTCCTTTTTTTCATTGGGCCCAATCTTTAAAAAGTCAAAATATTGCATTTTCTGCAATGATTGATTGTGTTTGATTCAAGTACTTCCCCTATTGCAAAATACTTTGATTGGACGAACGAATAGTGCAAACATTTATAGGGTGTTGAGCTACATAGTCGAGTCGGCCTCTTGAAGCATCCACTTATCCTCTTCTTTATTCACTTTTCATACTTATTTTCCATTTTTTTTTTTTTTTTTGGGTCTTCATCTTTGAAAAGTCAAAAAATTACATCTTCTATAATGATTAATTGTGTCTAATTCGAGTACTTATCCTTTTGCAAAATACTTCAATTGGACGAACGAGGAGCATGGACACTTACCGAGTGTGTGGTTACACTATCGAGTCAGCTTGGCATGATCCAAAGGCGTTACATGAGAAATTTCCTTTCTTTTCTTCCCCTTTCTTCTTCTTTCTTTCCCTTCTTCTCTTCATTTCCTCTCTTCCCTTTCTATTTACGAGCTCTCAACCTACTAAAGCATCCACTTATCCTCTTCTTTATTCACTTTTCAACCTTATTTTCCTTTTTTCTATTAGCCCCACCTTTGAAAAAGTCAAAATATTACATCTTTTGGAATGATTAATTGTGTTTGCTTCGAGTACTCATCCTGTTGCAAAATACTTCGATTGGACGAATGAGGAGTGTGAGCACTTACAGGGCGTTATGTTACGTAATTGAGTCGGCCTGCTGAAGCATCCACTTATCCTCTTCTTTATTCACGTTTCATCCTTATTTTCCATCTTTGAAAATTCAAAGTATTACCTCTTCTATAATGATTATTTGAGTCTGATTCAAGCACTCATCCTTTTGCAAAATACTTCGATTCGACCAACAAGGAGCGTGGACACTTATCGGGTGTTGGTTTACGTTGTCGAGTCGACTTGGCAAGGTCCCAAAGGCTTGCACATGAGAAAGTCTCTTCCTCTTCTTCCCCTTTCTTCTTCTTTCTTTCCCTTCTTTTCTTCATTTCCTCTCTTTCCTTTTCATTCTACGAGCTCTCAGCCAGCTAAAGCATCCACTTATCATCTTCTTTATCGACTTTTCCACCTTATTTTCCCTTTCTTCTGTGGATATGCATTCTCCATTTGTTCATTCTTTCGAAACAATCATCTTGACTTCTACCTTAATGTCGCCTTCTCTAGATTGATTCTATTATTCAAATTGAAATGATATTTTTGCCACGCAATTTAGTTGATAACTATTGATGTTGCATGGGAATGTAAATAGTCAATATGCGGCTTTATAACATACTCCGGGCTCTTTACCTATTGACAAAGAAACTTATCCCCCATTATCGGTTTCTAAAGCATTATTCATGCACGTATCTCCTCAAAAAGTTTTGAGGACGTGAAAGAAAATGGTTCCCCAGATTCTATGTGAAGAGTTCGTGAACATAGGCTGTTCAATTCGGGCTGGATTTGTTTTCCGTCATCTAACTCGATTGTTGAAAATATGTGGTACCGAGAACTGTAATTTTACTAGTGAATAGTGAACGCACATAAGAAGGAATAGGAGAGGCAATTTTTACGAAACACAGTTTGACTTGACAACAATTCTCAAAATTACAAAGCCGTGGAAATAGCAATTCTATCATAAGCAGTCCCTACCAACAAAATTCACTAAACTACGCAGAATCCATTCTTCATGAGTTGAATTGTTACTTTTCCCTTCAAGATAATTGCTAGCCACACAAAGAAGCTGCTTGTTACCTGTTGAAAATATGTCTCGAGTTTCACCCCTTGAACAAGATCCGACCTGAGATGAATTGTTATTTCCGGACGTCCGAATGTATGCGGTGGAAATTTAGATATCCTTTGCGATATTAGAGTCCAAATTGGAGGTAGATTTCCCATTTTGTCTTGATATCAAATGACTAAGGACATAAAAATAAAAAAATAAAAAAATTATGAGATGGCCATTAAATTATGAAAGGGTTAGTGTGGTTTGAATTGATATGGAGTTATTGATACTCCGATTATTTTGCAGAAAATGATTCATTTGAAAAACATCTTCCTATAAATGATCGCTCGTATTGCTAACAAAAATGAATGAAATGCAAAATATTTTCATCGTTCACAAAAATATGTACATATAAATCATCGACCAATCACTTCAAGGGACTATTTTTAAGAAAATGTTTTTCATAGCATTCATTTTTTATGAAATAAGTGCGCCCTTGGTGAGGTAATTTTTGACATCATAAATGATGTCGTGACTTGCTTCTCTAGTATTTCTGCAAATATTGGAAGAAAAACCAGGGTTTACCCCCAAAAAATAATAATAATAACAAAAAGAAGTAAACAAAATATGTCCTCGTTTCTTGATAGCAAAGTTGGTGGAATTTTTTTTTCCCAAACACTGTAGACTTAACATAAGAAGAAGGGAATCATAAGGACACACGTCTTTCACCAAATTACAAATAGTAAATTGATCATGACCAAACTTTAAGATGTAACTCAACTACAATGATTGAGGATGCTGCCAACTTTCCATCATAATTCTCACATGGCAACATCAGACTTTCATTATTGATGGAGCTTTAGCATAAAGAAAATGAAGATCCGATTAGCTTGATACGAGCCGCTAGTTGATCAATCAATGAACGAGTATTGTTCATTCCTCACCTTGCAATCTTGGAGCTCTAATCGCACCCTGATACACATATGACACTCATCAAGCACATGTCCGTGCGCATAATAGAAGCACGCGGAGTAGTCGTCAAAGGAAAGCACTGGATTGCAAGCTACATGCCCATACGAAACCGCCTCTTTATTGGTACGTAGCTAGGTTACAAGCTAAGAACGTTTCACTCTTGTTGGGAGCGCCACTCCCGACATTGCCAATCCAAAGGAGCACAAACGTGAGACCTACAATCCTCTGTGAAGTGGCCATTAACTCTCTATGTATGTTCTCTTCTCTTGCTCTCTCTTCAACTGATGCTCAGAACTTCAGAATGTTTATGCATTTAAAGGGATTTTTTTTTGTATGTTTCTTTGTCGTTTCTTCTATCACACCCCGAATCCTTGTTAGGATGGAAATGATACGGTCGTCCTTCTGACATGGCCTCCAACCACCACTTTTCCAACTCCTACAAATCCCCGTCAACAATTCTCTCGCTCTATTATTCGCTAATCGAGGTACCTGAAAAGATTTGGAAATAGAGGGGTGTGTAACCACAAGCTCAATGAGTAGTATGTATCTTCTAACCAGATCAAGCAATCACTAAACATATATGTAAGTATAAAGCGTAACCAGTAACTCACAATCCAACTCATTAATATACATATCAAATCAAGTACGAGTCGTTCATTTCAACAAAGCTCTGTACAAGTCAGAAATACACATTTAAATCCACCATCATGATTCACATATTAATGGTCAAGTTCATTTATTAATCTCTATCGAAAACTACATCAATGGTCCATCCATTGATCTATATTATATCAAAACTTACGTCGATGGTTTGTCCATTGACCACTTGTTTGCTCAATATCAAACTATGGTCACGACACAACTCCTTGTCACAAGACGGCCAAGAATTTGCCTTGGTAAGGTCTCTACCTACAAAGTCGGTAGCTCGACTCAGAAGGATATCATTAACCTAGTATGCATACCCCTTAACCCCTCGCAGGGTTCACAGTCCTATTGAGCATAAACAGCTACCCTCCAATACCAGAAATCCAATCCAAAAATCAATTTCATAAAAGAAACAAATAACTTTTCACCGCAGCATAACCATCTACCATTTCTCAAATCATTCATAAACATTTCCGTAAACTAGTCGCAAAGTAGTCGCGCGCACGCATATATATTTCTTTACAATATTTTGCAAACACACTTTCTAAACATCCGCAAACCACCAAAGAGTAGTAAATGCTCGATCCAGCTTTTATGCCCCAAATATGTCATTTTGAAATTCGTACTATATATGATTCATGACACTCTCAGAACATGAGTTTTACAAATTCAAAGAAGATATAGTATTACTCGCTTGGACATGCCCCAAACTAAATAAAGGCTTATTCAATCCAACAAACTTGCATTCCTATCATAGAAGCGATAAATAGCATCAACACCAAGTAAAATGCTATCTCAATTACGGCTAAGCTAAACTAGGCTTAAACGCTAATAAAATAACTCCTACACATTAACAAATCGATCACTCAAAGCAATTATCCAAACCTAAACACAATATGGAACTTGCATGTACAACTCTAAAATCTCGTTCTGACAAAACCATTGCTCTAAAATGGTTCTCAACTAACCCCATGGCCTCACTACATCATAAACCTCCATTTCCATGAAATTTTGAAGCTTCACAACTGAAAATTCAGACTTCAGGGCTCGATTTTCCCAAAATTTCGAATTTGAGCCATAAACCTGAAAAATATTTCGATTGGAAGAATGAGTAGCGTGGACACTTACCAAGTGTTGTGTTACGTAGTCGAGTTCTCTTTGCAAAGTTCCAAAGGTGCGCACATGAGAAACTCCCTTCCTCTTCTTCCCCTTTCTTCTTCTTTCTTTCCCTTCTTTTCTTCCTCTCTTCTCTTTCCTTTCTATTCTACGAGCTCTTGGCCTGATGTTGCATTTATTTATCCTTTTCTTTATTGACTTTTCAATTGTACTTTCCTTTTTTTTAAATGTGGGCTCCACCTTTGAAAATTCAAAATAATACACATTCTACAATGATCAATTATGTCTGATTCGAGTACTTATCTTATTGCAAAATACTTTGATTGGACGAACGAGGAGCGTGAACACTTACGGGTCTTGTATTACACAATTAAGTTGTCTTGGCGAGGTCTCGAAGGCGTGCACATGAGAAATCCCTTTCCTCTTCTTCCCCTTTCTTCTTCTCTCTTTCCCTTATTTTCTCCCTTTCCTCTCTTTCCCTTCTATTCCACGAGCTCTTAGCCTGCTAAAGCATTCACTTATCCTCTTTTTTATTGACTTTTCAAACTTATTCTCCTTTTTTTCCTATTGGCCCCACCTTTAAAAAGTCAGAATATTACATCTTCTACAATGATTAATTGTGTCTGATTCGACTACTTATCTTGTTACAAAATACTTCAACTGGACAAACGAAGAGTGTGAGCACTTACCGGGTGTTGTGTTCCGTAGTCAAGTCGGCTTGGTGAGGTCCCAAAGATGTGCACATGAGAAACCTCATTCCTCTTCTTCCCCCTTCTTCTTTTTTTTCCTTTACTTTCTTCCTTTCCTCTCTTTCCTTTATATTCTATGAGCTCTCAGCCTAAGCATTAACTTATCCTCTTCTTTACTCACTTTTCAACATTATTTTCCTTTTGTTTCTTCCAATGGGCCCCACTTTTGAAAATTCAAAATATTATATTTCTGCAATGATTAATTTTGTATGATTCGAGCGCTTATTTTGTTGCAAGATCCTTCTGACTGGTTCTATTATGTTGTTTTTACAGGGAGTCATTGTTTGCAACAATGCAATGGTGGATATGCATTCTCGATTTGTTCATTCTTTCGAAGCAATCATCTTGACTTCTACCTTAATGTCGCCTTCTCTAGATTGAATCTATTAGTCAAATTGGAATGCTATTTTTGCCACGCAATTTAGTTAATAACTATCGATGTTGCATGGGAATGTAATTAGTGGAGTCAAGGGTAAGTGGTGTTTTGTCTTCAGGAAATGTTGGTCTGATTGACAAAATTGTTCGAAGCTCTCGGGAGCAAGAAAGCAACGAGGCAGCGGTCGACGGATTATGGAATCATGAATAGAAAGTAATTGAACTGACTTCGTTATTTAGAAAATAGAATGATAGTTAGACACTAGTTTTCCCGATACAATGTAAGTTTGAGGACTCGATCATCAATTCTAAACTGTGTTCCGAAGGAGTGCAAATCACAAATCAGGAGGAAAAGGATTCGAGACTCGACCCTCCTCGTGTGTATGAAGTCTCGTAGCATGTAAAAAAAAAGATACTACTTCCGACGAAGAATAGTCACGATGCAGAGAATGAGGCTAACATGACCTCACAAAACAATGGGGACACAATCTAGGAAGAAAAGAATTTTTAGCCTTCACAATTAGAGCGTATACACTGTAGCAAGGAATGTGAAGCACCGCAAGGACAAAATACCTGCAGATATAAATAGAATCAGTAAGAACGCGTCCATTGGTCTATTCAAGGAAAAAAGAAGCGACGGAGTCAGGAGAAAATAAATGTACCATAGAGCAGCCCACGGTGTCGATAGAATAAGAAAAGGATATGGCCACCTGGGGAGGCTCAATTTATGTTAGAAAAAATCATCGTCAAATAGAGATTTAGGGAGATTTGAACCGAAAGACAAGGAAAAAAAAAAAATTGAAGTCTATGGAGAGAAGTAAGGAAAAAGCTGTACAGAACTACTTTACCATGAATAACCACAGGCATGGATGACCCATTGAAAAATGACATATATAGAGCTCCAGAGCGTGAAGTAAGCAAACCGGAACCATGGGAATGGCTGGAATGTTAGAAGCAAAAAGGATTATAAAGCTGGTGAAAGGAGGAAAGAAGCAGCTCCAGAGTGTATAATAAGCTAAGATATTTCATGGATATGCTTCTGGTATGCAATACTTACAAGGTTGTTGAGCGCAGTATCAACTAGGAGGAAGAAGGCATTCAGTGTGTGCATGCATCCCATCACCTGCCAAGAAGAGATTGTGTATGTTAGAAGAGACATTGTCATCCGGCAATTTTCAACTACAACAAATTGCAGAGTTTTTTTGTCATGGACTAAACCTGCGATGTATGATGTAAAAGGCAGGTAAACAAAAGTTTTTGAAACCAGCAGAACATTTATTCAGTGTGTACATGGAGAAGGCACTCACCACGTTCAGGCCAAGACGTTCTGTAGACATGAATGGGACTATCACGCACCAAAAGACAACATCTGTCATGACTACAGCTCCTGCACAAGTCTGGAGATCAAGGATTATATCAGTTAACAATAAAACTCTAAGGCACATCAATCAAAATGAAGGGCCTGAAAAATCATTTGCTATCACACTAGCTAACATCAGTTTAAGCCACAAGAAAGCAGAACATATGATATCATCAATCTTGAAATTTTTTCGTCAACTAATGTAGTAGGAGTCGGTGAAATTTGCAAAAATTAAATGGCTAAGACACATAGGTCGTGGCAAACAAAAACAGATTTAGAAAGACAAACAGTTAACTATCACAACTCTGAACAAAACATGGTAGCCCAAGAAAACTGACCAAAGAAGGTCATCAATGCAGATTATAAACATCTAAAATCTGTTCGATGAAGTCGACTTAGACAGTCCCACCTGATATAAAGATTGCATCAGATATCCCCAAAATCCCGCTCTTTCCAGGATCTCCTCTTCAGTGTAGCGGCGTCTCAACTTGGAGCCCCTGATTTCTTGTTCTCTGTTCAAGTTAGAGGTGGTTGTTCTACTCTCTTCCAAATCCCTCTTGAACTCACCCCTAGTTCCATTTGCAGAAGGAGATGGCATGTAATGCGACCAGCACCCATATGCGGACACAACAGACCCTACCTATTGCAAACATTTCATTCTCACTTGTGAGATCTAAGATACTCTATAAAGAAGTAGAGAAGTATGCACTTCACAATGGATCGTCTTAAAGTACCAGGATCTGGAGGATATAACAATTTACTGCACAAATCACTAATCTGATATACTAGAAATTAAAAAGAATGACGACATTCGTCTTACCGCAAAATAGATCATAACTAGAGAGAAAGTCCACCTGAAAAGGTTGAAGCCAGAGTCACAGAAAATCAATGAGCAAACATTGTTGACAACGCATTGGTAATGGAAAAACTTAATTAGAAACTTTTAAAAATAAAAAAGAATTATATGAATTTAGCCATTATAGCCACTCTGAGACTCGTATTTGTCAATCTTGAAATCTTCTATTACATTTGAGTTTGCAGCTAAATGGTCTTAACTAAATAGAGCAGAACTTCAAGCTGACACAACGACAAAGTCCAAACACAAGCAGAGTAATCCCTTAGCCCATCCAAATACCGTATTAAATATGAAGCGGCTCTCACATTTTTCACATATTAGCGAGCTCCATTTCACTACCAAAGAAGGTACATGACTGAAAGGGGAAATTCCATTTACTGAGTGTAGCAATAATGTCAAGCAGCAATAATGTCAGGCAGCAATGGAGCCAAGCAAAGTCAACTTCCTGCTTTTAACTTTTTCTGTTTATCTTATTGAACTTTTTTAATCAAACTGGTCCCCTAAGAACTCACTAAGCCCAAGAATCACACCAGCCATTTGCAAGCTGATAAGATACAGGACATGCAGATGGGCTAAGCCATAGTCCCTAGTACATGGCCGAGTCAAAAAGAGCATCCACCAACCAGCTGCCATAGCGGCCTCCATTCTAATAAATTATCTCATATAGTTTTAACTCCACTGACAATGACAATACAATCAACTGTTCTCAAGGTTACACGTGGCCCAACTGCATTGATCATCACCGTCCACTTGGCAACGGGCGAAACCTAATAGAAAAAGGGAAAGAACATAATTTGGTGCAGCTACCGCTCTCGGCCTGTTCTAATGGCGACTTAATCAAGTTAAAACTCCACTGAGCTGAAACTGAAAAATCCGAAATTGGGTTCACCGAGCAACTGAGAATTCTTGCTCTGTCGTGATCAGAACTCACTAAAGATATGTTTTTGCTTTCATGTGCCTCTACTGAAGCAACTGAATCAGCTAAATCAGCATTACCGATACCATTATGACGCCGTCCTCGTCGTCAAGGAGGCGGAGGAGGAGGAGGACTTACTCGGTGTAATACATGTACACGCTCACGCCCCAGTCATCGATGTCCTGGAACATGAACCCGATCATGACCAGGCACGAGCAGAGCCGCGTCCCAAAGAGCCAGCCCGGGTGAACCCCGCGCCAGCAGCTGGTCCAGAGCTGCGCCGAGCCCACGTGGCTCTTCGGGACGGAGCCCTGCATCGACCCATCACTCTCCCGCCTACCCACCAGCAGGCTCTCGTACAGGCTGTTGCCGTCGCGCCGGCAGGCGCCCTCTTTCCACCAGAGCACCCACACGGACCCGACGACCGCGACGCCCACAATGCCGAAGCAGACGAAGTCGTACCAGGCGACGTCCAGTCCCATGCCCACGAGGTGTTCGACGGAAGGCGGCAGTGAAGAGGGAGATGAATGCGGCTGCTCATTGGCGGAGGGAGGTCCGGGAGGGGGTTTTATGCAGCTGATGCGATGGCGTGGGATTTAGCGAGCGGTCTTCCGGATGGAGGGAATGGTAGATTTGACCGTCTGGTTTGGGTCTTGGAGAATCGCTTGGTGTTTTAAACGGTTGAGTAAAGGACAATGTGGCGGTGATAAGGGGGTGGGGGTTGACGTTTGGGACCTCATTTTCACAGAGAGCGACGACAGAAAAAAAAAAAAAAAAAAACCTCTCGAAAGGGATAAAAGGGAAAAAAAAAAGGGGAAGAAAGCAGAGTTCCAATCGAAAGTGGACTAGCCCTCCTCCAAGTTTGGCATCTGGTGCTAAAAGTACATGAATGAGAAGAAACAAAAGCAAATTAGAAGTTGAGTTGGACTTTGCGTGCTTCTTGTTTTCCTATTTTCTAATCATCTCTTGACATGCGACGTCCATTTCGCATTAGAAAATGAATCCTGATGAACCCGGTCAAGGATATTTAAATTATTTGTCGCACCATCTTTAGGTCTGGGATTCTTGAACATAGATAAAATATATATTTGCATGGTTCCCAAATTAGTTTAGTGAAATCAAAATTTTGATCCTTAAATTTAGGATCGTGCTTTTTCTATTCCTTATTTGGCTTATACATTCTTTTTCACAAGAGTTTGACCATATTACATCTTGGGTGGCACATCATTTTATGTTTCAATTAAACTTCACAAAAGAAAAGAAAGTATTTCCCTTCTTTTTGTTTTTTTTTTTTTTTTATTTTTGGGTCCCACATTCCTTCTTCATACTCACTTCTCTCTATTCTCTCTCTTGCAAGCGATCCTCTTCTTTCCACTCCTTTGATGTCTACCCACAACAGTGTCATTGGATATAGCATTGTCAATCAAGGGCTGGTTACTCATTTTGACTAGGTCATAATGTTAAGGAAGAAGAGAGATGAAATTGTGTTCGGTGGGTGGAACCTAATCACTATGTATGTAGGAGAACACACACGTTTGATCTTTTGGCCCAAAAAGGGCATTGGGAGTATGCTATGGGCAATGTTCTGATTATGGTAAAAGTAAGTGGATCTCGTGCTAGTGTCTATTCAAATTGCAGATACAAGGACCTCACTAACGTTGCTCCAACAGGGATTTGTTCGGCAAATGCTTTCTAGATTCCATCTTCTTCCTTTCTTTCTTTCTTTCTTTTTTTAATTAATTCAAATGACTCGGAACTCAATTGTAGACCTGTCCAAATAAATCATTGACCCATTTCTTAACTCATATAAGTGTTAAACGTGTCATAAATAAGTTAGTTATATTATGTAAATATGGGTTTAAACATAAAAAAAAATTGTTTAATAGGTCATAAATGGGTCTTAAACGGGTTTACAATTTATTTAGACTCACCACACCTCAATCTCTCTTCATTCTTTTTTGCCCTCACTTGATCTTGTATGGGCTCGCTCCTCACTCTTCCCTCAGTTTGGGTATAGGCAATAGATTTACATTGCATTAAAAAATATATCCATACAGGTTAAATGGATCCATTTTAATGAGAACAATTTTAACTGGATCCACCCATTTAATACGTCTACTCGATACAATTTGGTCCTCCATTGTCACATCATCAATAGAAACAAAAGCAACAGGTCATGACATTTCAAGCAAATCATTTCTCATAAGATGGAATTCCTAAACAATCCACAGTAACCAAGACAATAGAACAAATTTATCGGAAGTTTCTTGGATGTTGCCGTCATTTTCAAATTATGGATGCATTTATTTTGCAAAAAATGATGGATTTGAAAAACATTTTTAAGAAATGATCACTTGAGTCATTTACAAAAATGAATGTACAAAAAAATATTCCAATCATTCCATGAAATTATTTAGATATAAATTCTAGTCGATATTACAAACAGTTTTCATTGAGTAATTATTTAAAACATATTTTTCAAATTATTTATTTTATGTGAAACAAACGGAGCATATGCCAAATCAAGAAAGCACTTGACTTTTTTGATTTAAGAAATATAAATATTAGCAAAATGTTCTTCTTGAAATAGGTTTCTCCTAATAGCTGCTAATCCTAGTAATTGTTTTTCTCAATGCAAGATGACAATGAAATCTGATTGCAGTACTTGGAAGTTAATCATAAATTATTATGCAACATCTGAAACTTTGATGACCGAGAGGGCCGTTTGGTTTGTGAAAAAGTTTTCAATTTTTATTTTCAGTGAAAATGAGAATGAAAATAGTCGTGTTTTTATTTTCAGTCTTTAAAAAAAAACACTATGTGAAAATCAAAAGTTTCTTTAAAATGAGAGTTTTGTAAATAAACAATCATTTTCGTAATTAGTTTTTTTTTTCCCTTTTTTGGGTAAACCTTACCCGTCACTTCACCAAAACATTTCTTATTCCATACTTTCATTTTTAAATAATTTAAAAAAAAAACTTTATGAAGCTTCAATAAATTTTTCCTTTTCTCTTTTTTTAACAAAGCTTCAATCATTTTAGAATTAATATCACAAAAAATACCAAACCAGTGTATACATATGACAAATTTATGTCAAATCACCACAAAAAATCTCAAAACTAGTACGTTTGTGATAAATTTATCCCAAACTATTTTTTTAATTGTCTAAAACCATAAACCGGTACATTTGTAGCAAATATATTCTCCTTACCACAAAAAATCACAAAATCGGTACAATTATGACAAACGAAAAATAAAATTCCCAATTAGTATACTAGTAAACTATCGCATATCATCCAACTCAGCAATTTAACAATAAAATTTAACGAAAACTAATAAAAAGAAAATTTATTACAACTATACCAGTTTGGGATAAATTTATCAAAATTATACCAGTTTGGAGTTTTTTGTGGTCAAAACATTAATTTAGGGTAAATTTGTCAAATGTCTACTAATATGAGATTTTTTATGATATTAATTCATCATTTTAATGCTAAAATTGTTTTATTTACCAGAGTCTTTGTTAATTTTATTTTGCACATAAGTTAGATGTTTGTCTAATATTTGGGTAGGCCTTTGAGATTTTATACTAATGTAGCTCTTAGTTTCGCTTTTCATTATTTGAATGAGTGGTGCTTTTATGTCCTATAATTTGTAAAAATCTTATCTAAAAAAATTATCGAATTTTAAATATTTCATGATAGAAGAGAAAGCATCGTATGACACAATGCTTAAAAAGAAAGTGATAATGTAACGTGGTTTTATACCCGAGCAACTTTAATTTGACTCAAAGTTGGGTTAACGCATTCTTAAAACTAAATTTAACAAAGAAGTAATATGGAGATCAATATGCACAATAGATGGCTTATACACACACATATATATGAGATTATGGTCCCTGACCCAAAAAAAAAAAAAAAAAAATTAGTGCTCGCATGAGAAAATGTACTAGGTGTGTAAAGTTCACGCCAACTTGACTCATACTTACAGCGCTTGAAACCTGACTCATGTATCCATTTTTCTATCAAGCTTGACTCAAATTAAAAGATAAAAATTACAATTTACAACTTATTCATAAATAAAACTCAAGCTCAAGTTGAATAAGCCCAAATGTCATGTAATTCTGAGTAGATTGTATATAATTTCATGAATTTGAGATGTTTTCTAAGAAAATAATGAAAACTCAATCGGACTTAATTAGGCTCGATTGAAATTGCTAGCTCATCTAATTGAACAATAATGAGCTCCAACTCGACTCAACAAGATACTTAACTAGCTTGAACTCAGCTCGGCTCAAAATCAAAATTAGACAAGTCAATCTCAAGTAGTCGTTAAGCTCAGTCCGAGCTACTCCCGAGCTGCTTCAGTCGGTTCATCCCTAACAATTACTATGGTGGAGAAATATTGTGATTTTCCTGCTCATTATTTGCGACATCACTCGTTCAGTGGGGCCGGACAACTCCGGAGCATGAGCAAGCTGGTCTGTCCACGTTCACGGTTCAACACGCAACAGCACGTGAGCATAGCAAGACTTCATCGGCTGTTCCCCCCTCGCAAAAGATTCCGAAAAATCCCGGACAACTCGTTTTAGTCACGACAAGTGTGTGAGGATTTGGCGATATTAACCAACGGCGATCGCCTCCATTGCATCCCCGGCAGCCGCTGTTGGTCCCGACGTCAGCCATGTCTGCAACCGCGACGACTGCGGCCGTGTTCGCGTCGAGTTCCGCCACGCGGAATCCCGGTCGCTCCCCCGCAAGAACACCCGGGAATCCATTCTTTCTGCGGGATTCCTTCGCTTCTTCTTCGAGTTCAAGATCGTCTCTTTTCGGTCGCACATCCTTCATCGCGAGCCGATCGATACATGGGGGGTCCACCAGGCGGAGCTCGCTTTCCACCACGGGCGTTAGACCTTTCTCTCCGGTCATGCAATGGCAGGACTGCACGTGAGTCGTGTCCGCTTATTCTTCTTCGGTGTAATTGCTGAGTACCCATCTTCGTTAATCAATTGTTTGTGCCATTAAAGAGGCGAAATTGACAAGCTCTCTGGTGTTTCTCTCACTCCTCATCTTTAAAGTGGGACCCCTTTCTGAAATCATATTAGTCAGCGGCAAATTGCTGTAGCATACTTTGATTGATCCATCATTTGTACCGCCTGGATAATTTACTTGGTATGGCGTGGGGTTTGTTGGGTTTTACTCAGGTCAATTTTCTGGCCCTTTTTTATCCCAACCCATTTTGAAATGGGCATTTTTCTGGTTGATTGGATGTCCATTTGTTTTCTGGTATCTTCAGGTGAAGATGGGCTAACCATTCTACTTTTGCTTTTGAGGTTTGAATGTTAAATGCGACTTTCGTGGGCTAACTGGGCACTCTGCTCGAGTGCAGGGTCAAGATGGAGATGGACGTACCTATTTCAGTGGCATATAAATGTTACTCCGATCGTGAAGCAATTCCTCGTTGGATGCCTTTTATTTCTTCTGTAAAGGTTTGCAAGGAGATGCCTTTTCTCAGTAGAATTCTTTTAGCTGCGCATTATGTGGTTCAGGGTTATCAATCTGTTGCCTTAGTACAACTAAAATGTTAAAAGAAATAGCTTGTTTGATTCATTATTTCCTTTTAATCTTTCTTTCGATTTCAAAATGAGGGATGGCGATCTTGGTGTTCTTCAACTTCATAGTTTGTGGTTTCACACCACCACCACCACCACTTGTTGAAGCCCTGACAGATTAGAATGTTGCGGATAATGGATGCTAAGCTGTGGCTATATAATGATCTTGTATCTAGGGATGCCCTGATTTCTGGTATTGGTTGATGTTCCACTATTCTCATAAATACTTGCTCATACCTGTCTTGGATATTGGTGGATTCCTGATATGAGGATTGACGAGCCAGGACTTGGGTATATCATGTTGGGAAGTTTTATCTTCATTTTTGGCCATCAAAATGTTGGAGAGGTGAACTGTTAACTCTGGATGGTATGTGCTAAGGTGCCATACATAGCTCCCATCTGCATCTAATTCGGTTTGGTAATTGTGGAAGCATACTGTGTTCTACTGTAAGCTTCAAAATGTATGTACGTTCCTCTTGCTCAATAAGAAAAAGCACCTGCCTTTGAATTGGCCAAAAAACTGTCAGATCCACTAACAACACCATATTCCCGGGCTAATAAGAGAACTCCCTTGAGTTATACTACAGGTTGAGTTTTATTGTCCTCCCTTAATTGTGTGGGGTGGGCTTATGAGCGTCCAATTTGGCTCTGCTGCCATTAGAGAGACATGCTGAGTGAATCCCCAGTAGTTTGCCTTACTATATTTCTAACTTTAAGAAAGCTACATGAATATATAAAATGTGGATGTAAGCTTCCATACAGACCCACTGGAGTCACTAATTTTAATTGCTTGGTAAAATACTTGTGGTGTCTATTCCACTTTCCAAACTGACCGAGGAAACTATTATATTTAATTGGCTTGCTTCTTTGCTTTTGAAACTTTGGTGGTTGATTTCAATATGCAGATCTTGGAGGATAAACCTGATTTATCAAGGTGGTCTCTAAAGTATAAAGCCTTCGGTCAGGACATTGAATATTCTTGGCTTGCTCGAAATATGCAGGTGATAAAACAGAGTTACACACGTGTCTTTACATAGTTTTACATTGGCAATCTGAGTCTTGTCATTCTTGCTGAAGCCATAACTTGGTAACTTTGTGCAGCCAATCCCAAACCAGAAAATCCACTGGAGATCTCTAGAAGGTCTATCGAACAGGTAAAAAGCTATAGAAAAATGTTCTGTATTTTCATTATAAAAGTTCTGATGAGGCTACTGAAACAATAAGACTTCTGCTGTTATAGGGTATCCTCTAGGGAAATATTATTCATGTTGGCACAGTAACCACTACCAATATGCTTGTATGACATGAACTTGATTTAACAAGATTCACATTCGGGATAAATCTGCATATGCTCCTTTAGGCTTTGTTGGAATTGTTATAGGCTGAGCTTCTGAGGTATTGAGCATATCATTATTCCCATGCCAATAGGAATTTGATGGCTCTTTCTCTGAAGAAAATTAAGTATTTGATTGATTTGACAAAAATGAGACCGCTATCGGATTAAATAATCATGGTTTTGTAAGGGAAAACTGTACGAAAATGAGATATCTATAAAGAGGCCATCTTTTGGAACCTGCCTAACTGATTAAAACACTGCGGACAAGTTACTTGCAGATTTAAATGCTGTCATGCTGTGAGAAAGAAAAGAACGTTTAGACTGTATATGATCCCACCATGACTTATTTATCATCTGAATAATGATCTCAGAATGATGTGAAAGGACTCACGTTGGATTTTATAGCTACTTCATTAGGCAAAAGTAAATCTGCTACATCTAGTTGAAAGCTTATTCCCCTTAAGGAAATGTAAAAACAATGGTAACGTCCTATTGGTAATCTGAAACCATTCATTCAAATATTCTCTGACCCTGTTGGAACCTCATGATACATGACTAGTCCCTTTGAACATCATTGCAGCCTTTTATTTTTACTTTCTTGAAGTTGCATAAAATTTTCATTGTTGATGTCAGAACTATTGTTGCTTGTTTATAAGGTTTACTTGTCTCAGCCAAGTTTCTCTTTTCTCCATGGCCGGTGCAGTATTTGGTTTTGTGAGTGGGTTCTTATTGATTTAATTCCAGTTCCTCATACAGTGCCATCCAGTTGTGGCAGTTAGTTGCTCCACCTATCACTGAAACTTAACGCGTTGGATCTTAATGGCTGGTATCTTATTGTTCTTAGTTTCCTATGTACTGGTGTGCCTTGGATTGTCTAGATTCTATGACATACAATGCTTATTGATCACATATTCCATGTGCTTGGTCTTTTAATGTAAAACATTTATTTTAGTGACACCCAATAATTCTAAATATTCGTAAAATTTGATTGATTACACTATACTTAAAGTGACACCTGATTTCTCATGTGACAGAGGAGCTGTTCGGTTTTATCCAAAAGGTCCATCTTCCTGCATAGTAGAAGTAAGACAGCACAAAGCATTATATTGTTTTTGATGTCTTACTGCTGATGTGTGGTTTGCTATGAATGTAATGCACATTCTCTTACTTTCAATTGACTGGCAAAATTTCAATTCCTACTCTGTATTAATAATCAGAAACACCTAACTGGTGCTGCACTAAGGATATAAATCAAAAAGGCTGTTTCACGTATCAGTTCTATGTATGTGTTTTTCACTAACATGTCTCAATCGAATGAAGAAGATAGGAGTGATAATACTATACACTATATAAAAAATATACAGTTCTGTTTCATGGCTTAAGTAGTGTAACTCCTTACATATGTTCCTTTTTTTTTCCCAGCTGACTGTTTCTTATGAGGTGCCTCAACTTTTGGTTCCTGTTGCATCGGTAAGAATTCTCTCTGTCCCTTGCAGAGTTATTGAGGCTTGTATATATCAGTGAACTCCGCTTTCAAATAGCTACCTAATCACTTTGTTGTCAAGTCAATTATACTGATTGATAAGCCTAATGATGGAACTAGAAAAGTAAAAAACTTATGTCTTAAACAGTGAGGTCCTCTATATCTACCTGAGTCCCTTACTTTGCTGCTATTCTCTCTTTTGAGGAATCAGTATTTTTATGCTTCTGGGGAAAGTGTTTTTAGAAGCTTTATTTGTCAGTAAATAATAAAACTTTTTTTATTAGACTGCTGATCTTGGTTTTACGCAGGCACTCCAACCTTTTCTCGAGAGTTTACTGCGACGTGGTTTGGAACGCTTTGAAGTGTTAGCTAAGAGCTACTAAGAAGACCGAAATACCTAATTATCTAACAAAGATTTGTGGAATGTAACATTCCGAATGGTTACATGCTGGATCGTTTCCATATAGGGGCATCCGAACCATTCTTAATGGAAATCATCTGTATTCTTTGCCGGCATGAACTACATTCTTTCACCCAACTGTTGCGTTATACTTCCATTCTTTCAATAAGTGAATTATGATATTCATACAGATCTAATGGTTTGTTTTGCTTTGGAACTCTGACCACTTTGAACAAGTAGTCATCTACTTCCCAAGCTATCAATGGTGCATAAATCAAACAGTTGCTTTAAGTTCTCAAGCTTATTTTGTAATTATTGCTAAGCATACAGTCATACTTTTGTCTAATCTTTAGGTCGAATGTAATCGGGGCATTTCTAGCGCCATAAGAGCAGATTAGACCAGCCAAGTTCAAATGCTTTATGGCATTGTTTCAAATGCAGGTATTATTTTGTTGACGTTTTGTGCCTGAATATGTACACGCCGGAAAAGTAAAACATCTTAGCTAGTGCCCTCTTTCTGCGAGAATCCAGGCAATTCAATTAAGCTTTTGATCAAAGGGAATCCTCAAAAGAATTGTATTTTCTTACTGGTAAACACTGCTGATGCAGTATGCACTTCAGCGTGTGCAGAATATACAATCGACACTTTCTGGCTTTTAGCAAACAAGAGAGAATCCATGTTCGGTGAAGGAGGTTAGGAATAGCAAGAAAAAATCATTGGTCATCGTCCCTGAAATAGTTGAAAAACAGAATCAACTCGTTCAAGGAACGAAAATGTTAAAGGATCAGAGAGAATACCAATCATTAATGTGGATAAAATTTGGCCTGACCACAGCACTTTCACTCCTGCAAATTATTTGAGCTCAAAAGTGAATCTTAGTGATTGTAGATGGATAAATACCTTGTCTGCTCTTCTGCTTAACAAGTATTTCTTGCAAAATTCATTAGTGGTAACAAGAACTAACAAAGGATAAAATTCATCGACCTAACATCTCTCTTTCCAAAGAAGCTCGCGGCAAGGCAGTTCGAAAGTCTTCAGAAATTTGAAACTTGGGAGGCATGAAAGTAAAATTACGGGTGAGAACATGGGATCAGATCAACTATGAGCCACATACGAGAATGTCGTGTAATCCTTTTTTGTTCGTCTTTTCTGGTAATGGTCCTGCGACTGCAACACTCCAAGCTCTAAAAGTGTCAAATTCTTACTTAGAGATGTTCAGTTTGCGCCAATATTTTTGCTCAAAAAGATCGGTTATGAGGCTCACTAAACTTTGCAGAAAACCATTCCCACTTCCGGTGTGTGTGTGTGTGTGTGTTTTTTTTTTTTTAATAAAGAGGACACTCTGCTTTCTGTCTCTTCATGCACTCTAAAGAATATGAAGGATTTATTTATTAATTGGGCTTAAGGCCCGTCCGGCTAAGTTGGGCCCATGAAGCCCGGCCCACGGGAATAGGGCCCGTGGAAAGGAGGGGGTATAAAAGGGAAGAGAGAGAGAAAGCAACGTTGGTTGAAATCGGAATTTACGTATTCTCTCTCGCGCGCGTTTCTCTCCCGAAGAACAAGTAGGCATACGGCGCGCTTTTCCTCCCTTCAAGGCTTCATCGGATCAAATCGACCGGTTTCTCTTCCTCCATCAACGACGGTGTTTAATCTATGGCTAACAAGGTACGCTCGATTCCGTGGTGTGCTTTACGATCGGTGATTCGTGTTGATTTCCCGGGCCTCGCTTCCGCATAGTTTTAGGGGTTCGATTCAGTGTCGAATCCGCGTTTTCGTGGATCAGTCATTCCCTTTCATTGGTATCAGAGCCCTAGTTCACGTTTTCCCGATCTGTTTATTGTGTTTTTGATTGAATTTCGCAAAAAGAGTTTCGGCCGTACGGATTGGGGCAGAAATCCCGACACCCGAGCGCTTTACGGCCTTTTTTTCCGAGTTTTCGTAAGTTGAAATCAAAATCTAATGGCATAGGAAGAAAGGCGACGTCGAGACGATTCTGGCGATACCTCGAGCGCCGACGGGCGACGCCGCACGCGCCCACACGCGCGGCCAGAAGTGGCTGCGCGTGGGCGCGACGCGCCGGAGACGCGGGCTCGGTCGCCGGGCGCAAAGACGGCACGCGCGACGGTCGACGGACCGCGCGTGTGCGCCGCCGCGGCGAACCGGCGTGCGCGGTCCACGGACCGACGCATGACGTCACCCAACGGTCAGTAACCGCTGGGGTGACGTCATCGATGACGTCAGCGACGTCGGTTGGCTGGTCGGTCACCGGCCGGCGACCCGACCCGGCGACCCGACCCGCGGGCGATGGCACGCGCGAGGCACGTGCCGCTGACGTCTGCATGACGTCATCGAGGCACGCGCACGGCACGTGCGTCGGTTCGACCGACGCGGTTCGACCGGCTGACCGGTTCGACCAGTCCGACCGGTCTGACCGGTCCGACGTCCGGCGACCGGCGACCGTTGACCGACGACCGTTGACCGTTGACCGACGACCGTTGACCGTTGACCCGAAAAAAAAAAAAAAAATGTGTTTCTTTTTCAATTAAGTCTATGTGGGTTATAAGTAATCCCTTATTTTTGTTCTGCATTTGTTGCGGGAACAATGCCCCCGAGGTTGCGCACACTTATTCGCGCGATTCTGGGTGAACAAAAGGATAGGCTATCTAAGGCGATAGGCGAGCGTCGATCATCGATGGGAGAGAGGTGACTTAATTGATCACGTCCTTGAAGTCAACGGGAAAATTCAACAGGTCATATGGAATGGTCGTCCCATGTCACGATCGAGAGATGGTGCGATTTTTCATAAGCACTCTTCCGCCTGAGTGGCAAGACGTGTTGAATTGCATATGGGATGTCAACGGAGCTGCTTCCTATAAGAAAATTGTCATGGATTTTGTCAATAAATATTATTGTATTGTTTCAAGGGAAAAGATCAAGATATTAAACAAAGGAGGATCTTTCCCAGTTCGTGTGCTGATTAGGTGTTAGTTATATTGACTGTTTGTTTAGTGTGCTTTGTGGACACATTATGTAATGATTGACTACCGATTATTGTTGTACAAGCAACCTATATGTTGATTGTATAAATTGAAAGCATTATTGTTTTTATATTGATGCCTATTATATGTTGCTTTCTGTTTAAGCGCTGGTTCTTTGTGGGTAATTAGCGTGGGTAGTTTTAGAAGTTTTTGTAGCTTCATAAAATTGATTTTGCATATGACAATTATATTAATGATAATTTTAAGTTAGGATTTTTGGAGGATGATTGGAAATGTAGTGACCTTTTGATTCTGAAACCTTACTTGAAATTATTCATTAATATGATGGGTCTATGCAAATAGGGATGCATAAATGATAGGCATTAATAATTCGTGCATATTTGTACGATGTGTTCGGATCAATGGCTTGACCACAAAGAGCATAGTTGCCGAGCTGAACAAAGGTGAAAAGCTCAATGGTGACAACTATGAGATATGGCACATAAAAATCCAATATGTCTTTGGAAGAGCAAGAGGCACTTGAAGCTCTTAACCTAACCATGGTTGAACTGAAGAGGGAAATCTTGCGCAGCACAAAAGAGATAAAGAAGCTTTTGTTGCTTGGAAACGAAAAGAACTCTCTCGCTCGCATCACGTTCGAGCAGCATGGAAAATGATATCATGCGGGAGTTTAGGCGTTTCGACAATGCTAAGGAAATGTGGGAGGCATTGGCAGCAAGATTTGGTCATACTTTGGTGACTAGACTGAGGCAGCTCACTATCAGGTTTGACTCTTATAAGAAGCCTCATGGTCAGACCATGAAGCAACATCTTAGAAAGATGTCAAACATGATAAGCGAGTGAAAGATGCTGGCCATGTCCTCACAGATGAGCAGCAGGTGCAAGTAGTGATCCGTTCCTTGCCTCAGAGTTGGGAGCATATGAAGGTGCACTTGACCCATAATGAGTCTATCAAAACCTTCGAGGATGCAATGCGTCATCTTGAGCTGGAAAAGGACCGCCTCTTGGCGTCTAAGCCGGATCTTTGAACTATACCATGCTAGTTCTAGCTCAAGTGGAGCTTCGGGCTCCAAGCGCAAGCACCCTACCTGGTTTGACAAGGGGAAAGGCAAGGAAGAAGCTGGTCCTTCAGGGAAGAAACCCAAGTTTAACCAACATGATCGAGGAAAGCGTCCTCGCATGAAGAAGCCGGCAAGGGTGAAATGCTACAACTTGTGACAAGAAGGGTCACTATGCTCACGACTGTCGTGAACCAAAGAAGGTATGCACCCCTTGTACTTTTCAGAACTTTACTCTTGTGTCGAGTTACGTATTCTTGACCGAGTCTAATCCTTTGTGGACTGTGGATTCGGGAGCGACGGACCATGTAGCGAAGGATAGAGGATCCTTCGTGGAATTCCGACGAGTACCAACGGAACTAAGTGGATCTATGTGGGAAACAACTCCAGCTGAAGTGAAAGGAATTGGCACTGCCAACCGAACATGCGTGGTGGACGCACTTTGTTCCTTCATGATGTGCTGTATGCTCCGGAGATTCGTCGGAATTTAGTGTCTGTTTTAATGTTGGTTAGACTAGGTTTTAGTGTGAACTTCTGTAGTAAGGGTGTGAATTTGTTTTTGAATACAAATTACTATGGTTGTGGTTATTTTCTTGATGGTTTCATTGTATTGGATATTGATTATGTTAATGCAAATGTGTGTTATTCCCTTATCACGTCTTCTAATACCTATGATAATGATGTGAATGTGTGGCATGCTAGGCTTGGTCACATTGGCCAACAACGTATGAATAGACTAGCCAAAGAGGGCTTGTTGGGCAACATTGAAAAAGTCGATTTGCCTATATGTAAGCATTGCCTAGAAGGGAAAACAACACGAAAACCATTTGGGAAAGGGAAAAGAGCTGAATTTCCTCTGCATTTAATCCATGCGATGTACGTGGTCCAATGAATGTGAGAGGAAGGCATGAGGCTGTTTATTTCATCACCTTTATTGATGATTATACTCGATTCGGATATGTCTATTTGATTTCTCACAAATCCAAAGCAATAAGTTGTTTCAAAAGGTTTATGACCTTGGTAGAAAATCAATTAGACAAGAAAATAAAAGCATTGAGATCCGATCGAGGTCGAGAATATTTATACGATGAGTTCAGAAAATTATGTGATGAAAAAGGAATAGAAAGACAGTTGTCTATTCCGTATACTCCTCAACAAAATGGTGTTGCAGAGAGAAGAAACAGAACCCTACCGGAAATGGTTAGGTCCATGATGGCGCATGCTAACTTACCTATCACCTTTTGGAGTGATGCGTTGTTAATCGCTGCCTATATACTTAACCGTGTGCCTTCCAAATCAGTTACTTCCACTCCATATGAGTTATGGACAGGTAGAAAACCGGACTTAAGCTTTCTTAAGCCATGGGGTTGTGCTGCCTACACACATGAGTCCTCTCACAAGTTTGGGAAATTAGGTCCCGAAGAAAGAAGAGTATTTTCATAAGGTACTCGGAACACTCAAAAGGGTATGTGTTCATAGGTGAGCAGGAAAGTGGGAGTATAAGCTGAGTTTGAATCACGGGATGTCACATTCTTAGAGGATGAATTTCCTAAGAAGGGCGAAATAGGGAAGATTGTTCCCTATTTGAGACCTTGGATCAGGATAATGATGTTAGTGGAGTTCGTCCAAGTGGGAGTAATATAAGAAGTGATGAATTGAATTCAACTCATTCTCAATTACAACCACATGATGAGACGACATCATTACTACCTAATCCAAGTGGGAGCATGATGGGGACTGATGTGCAAAGTGTACAATCTCCCATACGGCAAACAAGTCGCCAAAGTATTCTCCGTCGACGTTTTGGCATTGAAGGGGAAACTTTTATGGTTGCTCCACAAGATGAGGATGAGCCAAGAAATATTAATGAGGCTCGAATTGCCCTAGTAAGGAAAAATGGATTAATGCAATGGAAGAGGAAATGGAGTCAATGAAATCAAACCAAGTCAGGGAACCTGGTTGATCTTCCTAAAGGATGCAGAGCTATTGGGAACAAATGGATTCTCAAAATAAAGCGAAAGGCTGATGGCTCAATAGAAAGGCATAAGGCTCGCCTTGTGGCGAAGGGGTATAATCAACAGGAAGGAATTGATTATGAAGATACGTTTTCTCCTATAGTAAGATTTACTTCGATTCGCATTATTCTGGCAATTGTGGCTAGTCTGGATCTTGAGTTACATCAAATGGATGTAAAGACTGCTTTCCTCAATGGAGAATTAGAGGAAGAAATATATATGGAACAACCTGCTTGGTTTCATAGTGAAAGGCCAAGAAGAAAAATATGTCGACTTTTGAGGTCGATATATGGCCTTAAGCGATCATCGAGGCAATGGTATATACGTTTTCATAATGCCATAAGGGCATATGATTTTGCGATGATTGATGAGGATCATTGCGTGTATATCAAGAGATCCAAGGATCAATTTGTGATCATATCATTATATGTTGATGATATACTAATTGCCGGAAGCAATATAGAGTTTGTTAATACCGTCAAGAGTTGGTTGTCTTCCAACTTTGAGATGAAGGATATGGGTGAGGCTGCATATATTCTTGGAGTTAAGATTTCAAGAGATCGTTCGAAGAGATCGTTGTCTCTTTCGCAAGAAACCTATATAAATAAGGTTCTTGAACGGTTCCGTATGCATGATTGTAAACCCATAGACACTCCTATTGCAAAGGGTGAAGGGTTGAGCCATAGGCTATGTCCAAGGACTCCACAAGAAAAGGAACAAATGAAGCATGTTCCTTATGCAAGTGCTGTTGGGAGCTTGATGTACGCTATGATGTGTACAAGACCCGACATATGTTTTGCAGTTGGAATGGTGAGTAGATACCAATCCAATCTAGGTCCAGCACATTGGAAAGCCGTTAAGAGTATACTGAGGTATCTAAAGGGAACTGCTGATTATACGATAAGTCATTAAGGAAAGGATCTGCGACTCTAAGGCTATTTTGATACTGATTGGGAAGGAGATTTAAATGAAAGGAAATCTACCTCTGGGTTTGTTTTCTTACCGAATAATGGCACCATATGTTGGAGCAGTAAGAAACAAACATGTATAGCCTTGTCCACGATGGAAGTTGAGTTCGTGGCATTATCAGTAGCAGTATATGAAGATGTTTGGCTTAAGAGATTATTGGATCATTTAGGTGTTATTAGAAGTGCTGCAGATTCGTTATTGGTTAACGATGATAGCCAAACAGCAAAAGTGTACACCAAAGATCCAAAATATCATGGCAAGACCAAACATATAGATACCAAGTATAACTTTGTCAAGTATATGGTTGCACGAAAAGATGTGAACTTAGAGTACATACTACGCATAGAATGGTAGCAGATCCTATGACAAAACCGATACCTAGAGATGTGTTATGTGGTTATATGAAATCTCTAGAATTGCGTAGAGGGTGATGTACTGAATATTGCAATTTCCCTAAGTGTTCACAATTTGATGAATTTGTGTTTTCATCATTAATGCCTATGAATCTTTATGTGATCTTTATGCATCTTAATGCTTAGTGCATTACTTTAAGTTAAGAGGAGTATGTCGGACAGATATAAGATTAGCCCACTCACACGGGTAATCGCCTATGTTTACTGTGTGATAAATAGAGATGAGACTGTATTTAAGCTTATTATCGGGTGATAATCGAGAGCTCAAGCTTAAAATACACATGTCGCCTTAACTAAGTGTTAATATGAGGACATAATAGTTGTGATGTCCGAAAGTAAAATACCCCACATATTTTACTTTATCCGTCTAAGATGCCGATGTGAGTTCGATGGATTTTGTGAATGAGTAGATAGGTGAACTCAAGTTAGACATTGGGTATGTCTGAACTATCATCTATACGGTATTGAACAATGTAGACATACGCTCCATGGGAAAAGAGTTAATACCGTAATACGTATTTCATACTACGTATGCATGAGACGACCAATAAGAGTGGCAAAAAGTTTGATCTCAACATTTATGACGTGTGAGACTCTTGAGGAAAAGAGTTCCTCAATTATTTGTCCCCTCATGACTCTTACTTATTCTCAAGATTTCTATTTAGTGTTTGCTATCTTAGGATGTTGCCAATGGTCATGTGTTTGATTCGATCTAATGGGACATTTCTAGAAAAGCAAGCTGAACTGAAATTGAGAGTTTGAAGGAAAGAGGAAAATCGATTTTGGAGAATCACATTGTGGTTTTGTATTCACTGGTCGACCAATTATGATTGTCTTTGTGATAATTGTAATTGTGAATACAATGTATATATCATGTTTAAAAGAGATCAAGAGAGATATAAATGTGATCGATCGATCTAGGTACTGCATACTAAATCTACTCGGAGTGTGATGCCCATTATGAGCTGCTATATATTCCTAACGGATGTATAGCAACGAGCTCTCAAAGTATCTTTGGTCGCACGGATTATTCACAGTATGAATGTTGAAGAGAGGTAAAGAGAATTCTGTTCGGCCCACCATATTAAGAGAGAGTCTATGATGGATTATTCTCTGATGGGGCTGAATAGGCCCTGTCCGCCCATGTTGGTTTTGGACCACCATGTGCGAGTGGGAGATGAAGGATTTATTTATTAATTGGGCTTAAGGCCCGTCCGGCTAAGTTGGGCCCATGAAGCCCGGCCCACGGGAATAGGGCCCGTGGAAAGGAGGGGGTATAAAAGGGAAGAGAGAGAGAGAAAGCAACGTTGGTTGAAATCAAAATTTACGTATTCTCTCTCGCACGCATTTTCTCTCCCGAAGAACAGTAGGCATACGGCGCGCTTTTCCTCCCTTCAAGGCTTCATCGGATCAAATCGACCGGTTTCTCTTCCTCCATCAACGACGGTGTTTAATCTGTGGCTAACAAGGTACGCTCGATTCCGTGGTGTGCTTTACGATCGGTGATTCGTGTTGATTTCCCGGGCCTCGCTTCCGCATAGTTTTAGGGGTTCGATTCAGTGTCGAATCCGCGTTTTCGGGGATTAGTCATTCCCTTCAGAAGCAAACTCTGCTCTATTATTTTGGCAAATTGTGTTTCTATAATCGTAGACCGCCTTCACATGCAAGTCCCATAAGCTTTTCCTAGGAACTTAGCACCCAATATAGAGCCACCTTGCTTCAGTTTCTGACTTCCTCTAAGTTGAAGCGACAATGTTGTGCATTACGATTCCTAGAATTTTGTTGTGCGTGATTTTCATGTTCCTCTTTGTTCCCGCTCATTCGAGATGGCACATCACACGAAGCACGAACACACTCACCACCACTACCAGCACGGGACACCCACCATTCCACTTCCTCCTCCTCCTTCTCCTTCCCTGGCAGGACCACCTGGTGACCATGATCGCTCAACAAATGTTTTCGATGTGAGAACGTTTGGTGCGGTGGGTGGTGGAGGGCTGACAACACGGAGGCTTTCAAGATGGTCTGGGACGCGGCATGCAGCAGCCGAGTAGAGTTTCCAGTTCTCTATGTGCCGTCTGGTTACTCCTTCATGGTCCAATCCACAATCTTCACCGGCCCTTGTCAAGGAGGCATCGTGTTCCAGGTATACCCAGAAAAATGGTCATCAAAACAGTGCCGGAATTTCAGAGTACATAACACTCTTAAGACTTCTTTGTCGTTTAAGTCTATGTTTAGAAGTCCTTCCTAGAGACAAGTTTCTTTCTGAAAGCACCCTTATGTCTTTTGATTGCTTAAAAAGGTCAACAGCGCGCTCATGCCTCCCGATGGACCAGAATCATGGCCAAAGGGGCTCGGCAGGTGGCAGTGGCTGGTCTTTTACCGGGTTATCGGCATGTCGCTACAAGGAGATGGTCTAATAAACAGGAAAGGAGAGAAATGGTGGGATCTTCCTTGCGAACCTCATAAGGTACTCTTAATCGGACTCTACATGAAGAATGCACTCCATATATTCTCTAATTTTGTGCAACTTATGCATGGTTCGTGAATCCCAATTATGCACGGAGGAAATGGAACTACATTGCCTGGTCCATGTGATAGCCCATCGTAAGTGTCCAAGTGACAGGTTCAATTTGGATTTTATAATCTTCAGATAAACAAGCTGAACGTCATTAATCTCTTAACTTTTCTTGCCTTCTTTTTCCAACTAATATAGGCTATAAGGCTCTTCATGAGCTCCAACTTAACTCTGCATGGGCTCAAAAAAGGAACAGTCCTCAGTTCCACTTCAGATTTGTTAATTGCAGAAATGTTCACATTGACTCCATCTTCTTAAGTGCTCCTCCTCTGAGCCCTAACACTGATGGAATTCACATCGAGAACACTATCGGTGTCAAGATTTACAATTCAGTCATCTCCAATGGTGAGCCCCCAAATCATATAAATACGCTTCTTAAATTATGCATCCTCCTCCATAACTGCATAACAACTTCTTGCCTGTTATTTCCTGTGAAGGCGACGATTGTGTTTCAATTGGGTCAGGCTGTTACTACATTTATGTACGGAACATAACCTGTGGACCTAGTCATGGAATCAGGTTCAATTCGCATAATGTATTTCTAAAACATGCATCAATGTTCATCTTCTCTTCCAATTGGTGTATCATCAATATATATACCATTTGAAGACAAGTTTGTGCATTAAGAAATGGAATCACGGTCCAAAACTCAGCAATCAATTCATCAGATAACGGTTCCGTATCAAGACATGGCGAGGGTCTGGGGCCATTTCCCGAGTGACATTCGACAACATCCGCATGGACAATGTTCGGAACCCCATCATAATCAACCGGTTTTACCACCTTGCCAAGGAGTGCACCAACCACACTTCGGCAGTGCTAGTGTCAGACATGCTCTACACGAACATAAAGGGCACGTACGACGTCCGCAGCTCACTGATGCACTTTGCTTGCAGCGACTTGGTCCGACATCAAGCTTCTTCCGGCACAAGGGGATCTCATGTCGGACCCTTTTTGTTGGAATGCTTATGGGGATACGGAGGCACTGACCATTCCTCCAGTTTCTTGCTTGCTGGAGGTAGAGGTGTTAAATGGGTTGCACAATCCATTTAAGCATAAATGGGTCGTTAATGGGTCAGGCCTTGAGAAATAAGGCACCCTAATGGGTTTTAAAAATAAAAAAACTAAAATAAATGGGTCTTAAATGGGTACCCATTTACAAACCCATTAAAGTCTAAAGATGGGTTGTGGAACCCATTTATTTTTCTTTTATTTTTTTATTTTTCTTTCTTCTTTTATTTTTCTTTCCTCTGGCCGGCGACCGGCCAAGCGACCTCGAGGCTCGAGCCTCGCCCGACGCCGGCGAGCCTCGAGCTCGCCGGATCTGGGGAGGTGGAGGCCTCGCCGACGTCCGGCGAGGCTCGAGCCTCGCCGGATCTAGGGAGGCGGAGGCCTCGCCGACGTCCGGGCGAGGCTCGAGCCTCGCCGATCTGGGCGAGACTCGAGCTCGCCGGATCTGGCGAGCCTCGAGCTTGCCGGCGTCGGCGAGCCGGGCGAGCTTGAGGCTCGCCCGTGGCCGGCCACCGGCCGCCGGCCGTCGTCGTGGCCGGCGGCCGGCCAAAGAAAAAGAAGAAGAAGAAGAAGAAAAAGAAGAAGAAGAAGAAGAAGAAGAAGAAAGAAAAAAGAAAAAGAAAAAGAAAAGTTATATTTATAAAATTAAAATAATTAAAATTTTATTTTTTAAAAAATAATTAAAATTCGATTTTTAAAAAATAATTATTTTAAAAATTATAAAAATTGTCCATTAAATTTATGTTGTATAAAATTATTTTAGTAATACCATTTTTTAAATATATATATCTATATATATATAATAAATTAAGTTTAATTAAATGGGTCGGGTATGGGTTGGGTATAGGCCGGGTCGGGTATGGGTCAAAATTTTTGCATTGCAATAAACGGGTCATAAACGGGTTAAATGGGTCGATTTTGGTTGGACCATTTATGACTCGACCCAAACCCGACCCGACCCACCCGTTTAACGGGTCTAGCTGGAGGGCACTCCTCCTGGTATCTTGGAGAATAAGTTGGGTTCCTGTTAAAACCCAAAGGACATAATTGATCTTCTGTAGAGCATTAATAAAGATTTACATCATCGATAATCAGAATATATGGTGAATATAATGTTAATGTCATCGTCAAGATGCTGCACTAATCTTTATGCTGTATTTGTGAGCAGTTGACTTTCTTTCGTGATTGATTGTTGAGAAAACATCATAGGGTCGACGTATTTCGAAGGATTAAGCTGGTCATTGTCCAAAACAAACACCTTCTTCCCCTATCGAACTATCAAAAGAGACACTAACCCAAAACAAAAACGTTCTTCCTCTGTCGAACTATTGAAAGAGACAAACCATAGGTGTGCATGATTTACTACTGTTAAATCATAGGCTGGGCGCCGAGTCAGTGGTATGACAAGCCCGCCCAGTAGCTTTCGTGTACTATCTACTTTGTGTTCCGATCAGCATAGCCTAAGCTCACTACCACTGTAAATTCTATAATCTAGTTATTTGTTCCACAAAACATATCAAGCATACATTTTCGTGACTCGGCTGGACGGTTGTTAATTGGCAAATGATTTTCAGTAGGTGCGTGGCAGATTAGGTGGTTGGGCATTAAATCGTATACTCTATACTGTATAATCCAGGAGATATGAAATAAGCTTCACACTTCTTTCTATGCTGTCTCTTGATCGCATACTTGTCTCACTCATCACTAAGCGACTGAGCTGAATCTGAAATGGGTTTTAGGAAGCCTTTTCTACTATGCAGCAAACAGTGTTCTTGCATTCATCGTACTGCCTCCATGCCATTCAGTGGAGTGCTTGTTGGCAATTCATACAGGACAGCATCTTCCAACCTTTAATCAGTGTTCGAGAATTATATGTGCAAGAAGGCAAAGCTGAAGAGCAATTCGTGAATAAACAAGGAGAGAATCTATTGGTGGGAAGCAAATAGAATCTGTAAGATCCTGTCTTTCTCTGAATTCAAGAAGAGATGATGTACTGAAAGTCAAATAATCACGCTCCCTTTTTGCCTTTGTCTCTCTCGCACACCAAGGCCCTATTCTATCAGTGCACATTTGATCTGTGTATAAACTTTTGCACGCTCCCTTCTGAAAAAGGCCACGATATGCAAATGTTTCTTTAACATGGTATCTGAACTTTGCAGCTCAGTTAATCTCTATAAATATGTGTAAAGCGAACCATGCGTATACATAGAAAAGATTTCACTCAGAGAGTAGAAGGCATGACGCCCAATATTACTTTGAATTCATTTTTCTTACCCATAGTTCGCTCAAGTTTCCAAACATATTAACTCATCGCAATCCAACATAATGAAAGAATTTTTATATGACGTTAATTTTGGTTTGAATTTGCTTTAAATATTCAAACAGACCTCTCATAATTTCATTATCTCCTTGTTTCTTGTTTATCATCAAACTATTCAGTCATTCTTTGTTTATCGGGAACACTTACAATTACATTCACTTGGAGAAAATGCTGATTTGGTTTGTTGCTTGTTGCTCATGGACTGCTTTGTTTAATTTTTTTTTTTTTCCAAACTCAAAGTGACAAAATCATCCGTTGTCTCCGTGGTTTATGACCATACATGACGGTACAATAAATTTGTCGCTTTAGGTGTAACCTAAGGTGACAAAATTACATATTTGTCGTAGTAGGTTCAGAATTATCTCATATTCGATTGAATAAACGGCGACAAAGTTCTAATTTTATCGCTTAAATTTGATTCAAGGCTATTCAAGGCTAATTCAATTTTATTGCCTTAACCAGCTTCTGCTGGGGGTAAATGCCAAAAGATTATGAGGGTCGTCGGATCGCCTCATCGGTCACACACCGACAAGGACGTTAAGTGCCTGCTCGTCACCCGCTGGTGGCCCTCTTGAGTTCTTTTCTCTGCATGATCTGTCAAAGAAACTTCTATGCCCACGCCACCCTCGATCTCATTGAATGTTCCAGGATCCAAAGGCTCACGCCCTCAATCTCTCCTCATGAATGGCGGGCATCATCGATTCTTCAGGAAAGCTATTGGTGCATGAATTTGTAACGTGTCTGACACCTTTGAGAGACAAGCAAGCAGAGGCCTGCCATTGTCGCTTCCCCCGTACGCATACTTGTTTTTTTATGCACACTTCAGGGAAACCTACGGTCCGCCCCCACGCACACGCTCACGACTTAACACCGCGCGTGATAATTTCTGGAAAGTGTCACGTCAGGCTGGAATCTTCATCACAAAGAAAAAGGAGGATGCTCAGAGCCCTACAAGACAAATAGGCTTCGTCTTACACATAAAGATGCTTTATGGCATGAAAGTCGAACAGTGGGCATACTTTCAGAGGGGAAAGAAAAAAAACCAAAAATCACGACTTTCTCTCCGGTCTCTACTTAAAGCATGCCACATCCATCACCTAATGCACCACCAATCCAAAAAAAAAATGTTTGATGATCTATAGATCATGTAGTCCAAGTTAATCTAAATCATTAATCATGCGAGTGTTACAGTAAACCTATATAATAAATGGTTCGAATGATATTGGTACAAGCAATTTATATAAATCATCCAATAAAACTTTCCTTCACCACAAAAGGAAAAGGTAATGGCTTCCCCCCGCCCCTCCCCCTTTTATAGGAATGAAGAAGATAATAAGGAATAGCATTCACGATTTAAGAGAATTAGAAATATGAGAAATTTGAAAACTAAGGTTCCGTTCGTTTCACGAAAAATGCAATGTTTCTAGAAAATATTTTTTAGAAAGTCATTTTTAAGAAAATATAACTACTTTTTTTATTTGGCTAAAACTTGAAATTAAAGCGGAAATTAGTTTTCATTGTTTGGTAAGGAAAATCTTTTCTCTATGTGCCTTTTTTTTTTCCAATAATTTTTTATTATTTTATTTTTAAAATCAATTTTTAATTTTTTTAAAATAGATATTTTAATTTTTTAAAAAATAGATATTTTCTTTTTTTTTTCATTTTATCTTCTTATGTGGCCAGTCATCGGCTATAATGACAAGCCAGCTTGCGCCGGCTCATCAATCTAGCGAATGCCAAGCTCGAGCTCACCAAAACGATGAGCCCAAGGCTTGCGCTTGCCTTGCTGGCTCACTAATTTGATGAGTGGTGAACTCGAGCTCACTAGCCTCGGCCTCACCAGATCAACAAGCCAAAGGCTCACTCTTGCCGTTGGTTCGCCAATTTGGTGAGTGGCAAGTGTGAGGGTGAGCCGGGCGAGGCTAGTGGCCGACACGACTCGAGGCTCCTTGAGGCTTACCCTCGCGCTTGCCACTCACCAGCCGTGTCAACCATTGGCCAAAGAAGAAGGTGGAAAAAAACAAAAGGAGAAAAATAAAAAATAATTTAAAATTCAAATTTTGAAAAAGAAAAACAGAAAGAAGAGGGCTAGTAGGGTATGAGACAAGAGAGAATGAGTAAAGGAAAATGTTTTCCCCAATTTGAAAAGGGAAAAACATTTTTCCCTCTTTTAGAGGACTTTTTTTTCCATGTTAAACAATGTTTCCCATGACTAGCTCATTTTTGTATAAAAAAAAAAAAAAAAAAATATATATATAATATATATATATATATATATACATATACATAGAAAATCCGAAAAATATTATCATAAAAGTTGTTTTTCACAAAATGAATGGACCCTAGATGGTGGACGGACTTCATTTTCAAAATGTTTGTATAAATGCACAATACAACATAACTCAACCCAGTCACCGAAATAAATAACGCACCAATGATGTAGAACTTTCGAGAGTAACGGGACCATCCACCTAACCATAGTTCATTCTCAAATAAAAGGTTTAAGGGAGAGCCAGCCCATCACTGACAGATGAATCAATCACTGTCTCTATTAATTTCCAACCTTTTTTTGCCATGATTATATTAGGCATCCTACAGTTCTAAAATATATGCTTTAACCTTCAAATGATTGGCTAGGTAGTTGAGCTCTAGATCTAGATGTAATATTGCGTCCAATCATAGATATATTTATACCGGTCTCGAGGGCACGTTTGCCACTATAGATGGAGGAGCCTTATCTCGACTCATGTGAATGTGGCACTTTGCATGCACATGGTGAATATTGGTCAAGTCAGAGATTTAGACATCTTATGTTTGGGAAAATTCCAAGAGATCCACCTGAATTGGGCTAGATTTCTCAAAGTTCCCCTAGACTTGATTTTGTTCCAAAATATTCCTAAACTTGATCAATTTGACTCAATAACTCTGGTGCCCGTGTCTCAAAATTTCTCCCAAACGTGACTTTGTCCTAGAAGTACATTACAACTTGATCATTTTGACCAACCTCTGAGCTCATTACCCTTGAAAATAACGGTCGACCAATGAATACATGCACATTTGACCCCTTTTTCAAGGGACATTTTAATCCGAAAGAAGCGCATTCCTCTCATGCCACTCACATGAACATTAAAAGCGTTAAAATCCCAAATTTTGCCCAATGATATTGAACAAGTGTTTTCTCAAGTCTAGATCGAAAATTTGAGATGAAAAATCACTACGTATATATGAGGAAAGCTGTAATGAGAACTTCGTGGAATAAAGTTAAACTACGTGGTGCTTTATTGCATGCGAGAAGTATGCAATAATGTCAATTGAGTGTTTCTACATTCGGAATGAAGGTTTTAGAATTATGGTGGTTTTTGAACTAAAATAACCTTGAGAAAGGTACAAACCTGAAAAAAAGTGTCTGAAAAATTATAAAACTATTATATTTGTGTTAATTTAATTCTAAATCTTTTTATTAGTGACAATTTAGTCCTGAAATTTTTACTTTGTGCCAATTTAGTCCTAAACTTTTTTATTTGGTTCTTATTCAGCACTAAACATTTTGATTTAGTGTTAATTAAATCTTTCCATCTAATTTTAGCCGAATTTTACAAATATGGACGACCAACTTATGTGACATCGTCAGTGTTGACATGAACAATTTTTAATAATATACTAATCTTTTTTTTTTCTTTCTTTTTTTCTCTCTCCTTCTTTCTTCTTCCTCTAAGTGATGGTCGACCATCGACCATCACAACGCAAGCTAGCCTCGCCTAGCTAGAGTGAGGGTGAGCCCTAGCAAGGGTTCCCCTTGCTTGGCATCGCCCAAGCAAAGGTGACACCAACCAAGCTTGCCTTGGCCTGTAAAAGGGCAAGCCTCGCCAAATTTAGCAAGGGCCGACCTTGCTTGATCTAGCTTGGGCGAGGCTAACCCTCGCTAGATTTAGCGAGGGCTTCCCCTGGCAAGGGCTTCCCTCGCCAAATCCGACAAGGGGTGGCCTCACCCAAGCTGAAACCCTTGTCGGAGCTTGGCCTCACCCTAGTCAAGCAAAGCCAATCCGCCTAGCCATGGCCAATGGCCAATCGCCGCCTAATGGAAAAAGAAAGGAAGGAGAGAGAGAAAAAAATCAAACAAAAATTGTCCATGTTAGCGATGGTGATACCACGTAAGCCAATAGGTGTCTACGTCAGCAAAATCCGACTGAAATTAGCAAAAAAGAACTAAATTAGCAACAAATCAAAAGGTTCAGGACTGAATTGACGCTAGTTCAAAAGGTTTAAAACTAAATTGACATCATTAATGGGTTTAGGATCAAATTGGCACCAACGCATTAAGTTTAAGACTTTTCTGACACTTTTCCCGCAAAACTACAAGCACAGCAAGCACGTGTTCATCGATTGGCCATTATTTCCAGCAGCAACGAGCTTGGGGAGTGATCAAATTCACTGCGTATTTTGGACCAAAATCAAGTTTGAAGGATTTCAAGAGACAGGTGCAACTCAGGGACGATTAAGTCAAAGTGATCCGGTTCATAAGGCATTATAGAATTAAGTCTAGTGCAAATGGAATTTTGAGAAACGGGCGGCATTTCAAGGAAATTCTCGGAATTTTCCCCCAAATATGTGTATGTACACTCTATAGTTTCGAAACTTTACATTTCACATGATCAGATTTTAGAAAATATAGATTATGTCTATTTTCTTTTGTAGTTTCTCAAACTCCAACAAGATGTCAAGTCCTTCCATACTTTAGCAAGCGAATTTCTCATTGTAACAGCGAAGGATGGAACATGAAGGATGAGCGATGGACTTTGGTTTTTGTTGAAAGAGGATCGAATGTCTATCGTAGTATTGACAACTTAGATTGTGTACTGAGCTTGCTTCCATCTTCATCAACCAAGCCCTTAGACTCATGAAGATGTTTTGCTTTTGCCACTCAATGCGAATACCAGCCCATATTAATAAATACATGTTGACACTATATATATATCAAGGATCCAGCCTAGCTCACCTTACGGGAGTACAGTACCGACTATACCTCGGGAGAGACTGGCCTAACAACCTACCACCATGAGCCCCCACTTAAATCACGCAACCATACCTTGGAGTCGAACCCCTGACCTGGTGGCCAACTTCAAGGGCAAGCCTCCACCAACACAGTCACGCGTGGGTAGGTTTGGGTAGGTTTGACATCTTATATATTTATTTTTTTTGGTAAAGATAAGGTATATATAAAAACTTTAACCCAACAAGGAACTATACAAAGAACAGGAGACCCGACACCAACAAAAGAACCTTGCACTATTATTTACCAGAAATTTCAATATAAGAGAAATTATCGACCAAATCAATGCTAATTCGCAAACATAGATCCAAGTTCTTCGGAGTAATCTTGCTTAACCATTTTGCGTGTGATTAATATATGTAATACAGTTACTGCAAATCAAGCCAAAGTTTCATATTCAAGGTATTTCTAGTTGATTAACTACTTCATCAAAAGCTGGTTAAATTGATTTTTTTTTTTTTTTACGAAACTAAAGAAAATATATTGGCAAAAAGGAATGAAAGTTTTTGGTCATGAAAAATGGGCCAAGCTGGTTTTTGAAAGTTCATGTCTTTACTCTTCAGACCCAATTTGGTGTCTTTGATGGTCCAGCACAACTAAGCATCTAGCTTGGTCTTCTTGGAAGATGCAGTCACCAATGTCATCAATCAAAAATTGATGACCTAAAAAATATAATGATGTATTTGTTTGAGTGAATGAAATTTGGGCAGATTAAATTTTCAGATTTCCACTCATTTAGTTCGCTGAAAATTATCAGTTAATGGAAAACCATTTACAGGCAAGAAAATATGCATACTTCATGTTAGGATGATGAATTCTCCAACCTGATAAGGGGGAACATTTACCTAAAAATTAACTTCTTGAGAAACATTTTTTATATTGTAAAATTTTCTTCAAAACAAACACACCCTAAACAACCAACAAATCCTATCATTGCCATCACCTCTCTTGTTGGTCATGGGGAATTAGGAGAAGGAAGTGGACCATAGACCATTGGACCTCTATCTCTTTAATTATGTCTGCTCGTGAATAAATAAGAAAAAGAACATTCAGAATCTAATCTTAGATTATGTCATCTCAATGACATTATTGCACCTAAAACCGTAAAAACCCTTACTTTTCCTAACCATTTGTTTTTTGTTTTTAACATAAATGAATACATCATTAACCTTGTAAGCGTGCCAAGAAAGAGCAACTTTGTGGGGCCAATTAAAGAACCACTTAGAACAGGACTGATGATAGTAAAAGCAAACATGACCCACGTTTTCCCATACTTTCTCCAAGTAAATTATTCAGATTCATTACCCTTCACCTCCAGAATAGGGAGTCAACTGTACAAAAACGGAAGTAGAATTTTACAATAGTATTAATTTTATATTTTGCTTCTATTTAATCATAGAAAAAGATAGAGTTGATCTTTTATGTGCTTTGGGTTTATTGATCATTCTGCTTCATCAACAGGCATTTTCTTGGATGACCACAAATTTTCATAAAAAATTATGGAAAATAAAGAGATTCATTCATATGTCCTGATTAAGATTCTTCTTTTTCTTTTGTATTGAACTGAATTTCGATTTCTTCATCTTTTTTTCTCTATCAACCTTTATCTGAGTCCAACTGGTGCCATATAAAGGGTTTTCAGGTTCATCAGAGGCTCACAGCAGAAATGGTAATGCCCAGCTTGCAAAAATTTCCTCCCCTTATAATCTTTTAAGCATGTGGTGTACTAGTATTTTCTATATTAACCCCAAATTTGTAGCTTATGATGGCATTCAGCAGTATTCTGATTTTGCTTCTTCGGGTGAGACTCATCTTTCCTTGGTTTTCTTTTTCTCTTTGGCCTTATCATCTTCTATAGTTGTTGGGTTAAATTGGTTGTAGGGGCCTAGGAAAAAAAAAAGGCACTGTCATTATGAAGCTTGAACAGTTTATAAAGGCTGTCACTCCCAGACATGAATTCTTCTTGTGTACTTTAAATGTGTGCCCTTAGCTTTCCATCTTAGTGCTTGCATTCGTTCACAGATTGTTTGATTACTAAATTGGCGGCATCTTCATCTGTCTTGTCAGTGTTTTCCAGCTCCTTGTGGATCTGGACACGGGCTCGTGCGCGCGCGTGAGTGTGAGTGGTCAAATGCATTCCTTCTCTTTCCCAGCAGTGGAGGGAGCAGAATCCAACCATCCTTTTCTTTTCCTGGGTAAAATCGCTGAGCATGGCAAAATGTCATGCGCAATAAGGTCACAGAGTACCGCATCTTTATCTTTCTCATTGTCACTCAGTCACTCATTCCCAGCATGTCGATTGCATTTTGTGTACTGTTATTCACCTTTGTCGAGGTCAACTTACCTGTCAAATCTTACTGATCCCGGTTGCATCACCCGATAGGATAATGTCAAAACAACTTTGTCCTTGTGGTGGGAATGAAAAAGAGACGTTGTGTTTGTAGAGATGGAGTATGGACAGAGGAAGAGCCTTCTGGTTCTGATCCGGGATTTGTCCGATAGCGACCTGACCTTGCTTGAAAGACGAAAGGAATAAGCCTGACGAAATGAGATGAACCGCCCTTTTCTTTTCCTTTTTCCCTTTTCCCTTCATCCACATTCCCTCGGCGCCATTAATAATGTAGGACCCTGCCTGTTTCTTTTCCAGGTCTGAGATGATTACGGCTCGGAGAAATTCCTACCACTACTTTAGTCTTATGAACGATCGAGAAAAGCCAATAATCCATTGGGACATAATCATGTATGTGGAATACTCCTTTCTAGGTGTGCTTGATTCTGCGGTATCACTTGTCTTTTAAGATGGATTGTGGTGGTGAGTGAGCAGTGAGTGAGGTGGTTTGGTCTCTGCCATCATGGTGATCTAAAGCTAGCAGATCTTGAGACATGACTTTCTAGGAGGCTTGCACTTTCATGTCTCACATGCCCAAATTGCTGTGCCTCCACTCAAAATTGCTTCATGTGGTTATTGTGGCTTCAGACCCCAGAAGGTGGTGCACATCTCTTAGCGGAGATTGTTGATATGGTCTGGCTTTGCTAAACTTAAGACCCGGATGTTCGTTCCTGTAGCTAAATGGCTTAACACTGTTTCTGAAGTATTCTCTGTTTCCTTCATATTATCTTTCTTCCCCTTTGCTGTCTCTGATTCTTGAATTCGGTCTTAAATCTTCAGACGATGTCTGATGGATTAACTGGGACGTAAAGAATGCGAAATTCAACTATGAAACAAAGATTCCAACCAGAAGCTCAGGACAGCATGTATACGCAAAACATAAATACGATGGACAAGTGTGGGTGAAAATTTTTAAGGATATTTACTCGTTCAAGGAAATCCAGAGTACAGACAATTAATAAAGCAAAACTTCATTCAGAGAGTAGGAAATGGGAGTTCAAAATTCACGGCTAAACTCTTTAGATAAAATCATAGAAATCTATTGTTACAAAGGTGGTGACTTGCGAGAAATATTTTACACTGATGCCTCTGTGCAAGCAGAACAATTACACAGTACAGGTTCTTGCATCAGACATTAATTTTAAGCGACTAGAGACCTTCATCAGCTAACCAGAAGCCGCATTACTCGGACTCTTCCCCAGATGAGAGGGCTGCTTCTCTCCGGTCCTTGGACTATAAGGTCCTCTTCCACCGTAAGGACTCCTCTCACCTCTTAACTCGCTCACACGAGGACTGAAACTGGGCCGAGGGCTCTGGAGAGTGCTCTTCGAATCATGTGCTGGTGTTGTAGTGGAGCTTGTGATTTTCGGACTAGACAGATGCCGGACCTCACCACGGCTTCGAGTGATAACCTCGTCTAATATCTCTCCACCCCCACCATAAGAAGCTCCAGCACCAATCTCCGTCTCCTGGTTGAATATGCAAAACACGAGTTTGAGTTTGGCAATCGAAATCAAGGAAAATTACAATGCTTCTTGGAATTTTCTGATCATGTTGTTCTTAGGGAAGATGGGAAGAGTGCAACTTACTGTTGCAAGATTGAATGGCAAAGCTGGTGCTTCTTCAAACTCCGCAGCATCCAAATCCTGAAGATGTACTCCTTTGAAAAACTTCGGCAAGGCATATTGTCTTACTGGCACCAAAAGCATGATCATCAAGGGAAACATAACTCCAGCAATCGGAACCCAAGTGAGTCCAAAGCAAATAAGCAGATATGTTGTCTGAAACAGCGTGAAAGTGACAATCGCCTTGAAAGGCACTGTCTCCACAAAAGTTGCGTGGTACTCCTCAAGGACCCTGAAGGAAATTTACTCGGTATGAGATGGCGAGCTCAAAAAAATAAGCAAGTTCAAGAAATTGGGACCAGCTAAAATTCGTATGATAAGGATGGGAAAAATTACTTGTATCTTCTGCTTGGTGCAGTAAAGAGCAACAAGATCCTTTCCCAGAACTGGTTACCCGGTAGACTTTCGATTGCCATAAAAGCAAAGTATCCCCAAAGCACAGAAGTCGGAATCATTTTGAGGATAGGCATGGCTCCGACACACCCTCCCACCATCGTTGACTGAAGTAAGTTACTGACGCGTTGTTCTTTGACCTCGACTGGTAACAGATCATCAATCTCCTTGTCAACATCAAACACCGTTTCGTCAACTGGGGCATTGAGATTGCCCATGCTCGAAGCGGCTTGTATTGTCGTCTCCTTCAGTTCATTAAGTCCCTGCTAACACAATACGAAACCTCATCAGATGATTTGAGTCACAGATTTTGAAGGACCTTATTGGATTGTTTATTGCAGCCCTTCTGTTTCTAGTGTCGAATTCCAAAGTGGACACTATTAGCAGTTTTTAGTTAAAGTATCACGACATTACATCCGATTTATAATAGTTCATGCGAGAACAAAAGAAAAACGACTTTTGGTTTTGTTCTTACTCGAGAAGAGGCTTCCTGGTAGACTAACGGGGTCTGCATTTGTCGATAAGCTTCTTGCATATTCCCATACAATTGCCCTAAGCTCGCATTGTTTCGTATGCTTGTTCTAGCTGTAGTAACGAGCCGGTTCCGAAGCAGCTGTGCATCGGACAGAGAATTTAGTGCTTAGATCTTTCTAGTAATATGGTAAACATACATGACTCCTATCTTGAAGCACAAAACGAAGAATTAAACATGTGGACAATTACCTGGTGTTTGAGTGTTGCAAGGCTCTTTGTATGCATGGGGGATTGCGGTATCACTCCATTTGCAGGAGGAACTCCAATAAGGCCACACATCAATGTCTGCAATCAAGAGAACATGGTCCTTCAAACTCTTAAACCAGGAAATTGAAGAAATCACATGCAGAAATGTTGCTAAAAGGAAAAGATGATTAGATGCCGAAATAATCGAAGGAATATTGGCATACCAAGAACCCCAAAAGTAGCAGGTCGTAGTGATAAGAAGCAGGCTTTCTAAGATTGAACTCTTTCTGTTGAGCAAGTTGAGATGCTACGCTATGATCAAAGTAATAGAGCACAGCAATCATTGTTGCCGGAATAAAAGCTCCAATTATGTAGAAAAAGGGAACGTTCAACATGTCCTGTCATTTCGAGATACGGATCAGCAATAATTTCTTTCTCAGGGGAGCTTAAATTAACTCTCTAGCAAGGAATTTGAAAAAGCGTGCCTTAACAACAGTCCAGTTCTCAGATGCACCAGGGGACCATGGGTTTGGGCTAAAAAGACGCCGTGGGATTCCATCGGGGACACTCTTTGCCGGTATGTAGGAAACAGCGGTCCAAACTAGGACCATGAGTGGCACTCCATAGTCTGCAATGAAGCTTCGAAGCCATCCTGCGGAAATCGCAAATTGTAATGTCAAAATCGTCATGAGACTTCCCATGGAATCATATACAATCAGAAACGACTCTTCACGAGACAAGGATAGGATTTTGAAACTTTGTCAACTTGCCTGTTCCGTACCGCCACGAACGGGCTTTCCGGCTTTTCAATGCAGTGAGGAGGAGTCCAAATGAGAGAACTAACGCGAACATTCCATTGGCGAATCTCCATGATGGTAAGAACTCAGCCAACTTCGGGTTTTCCTGTTTCGGTATGCGGAACTCTTCCACTAGCCCCTGACAATCAAGCACACAACGTTTGAGAAACTAATCTTTGCCTCTTCCACTCATTTACTTATGTCACTCAAACTTCACCGTGCATAAAATATAGCATCGAGGATGTACCGCACATGGTCTCATGCTCCTACAGCTTGCATGCACCTTAATATTGATTGAGTAACTTGATTGTTTTTATTATAAGAAACTGAATTTAGATTGTTGCTTCCTCTTACTTTAATAGCTTGCTGCATAAAGAGCATTGCTATGAGCAGACCAAACAGCTCTCCGGCCACACGGGTAAATCGGTTGATGATGGAGCAAGCTCCAAGTATGGCCATCAGAAACAGCAAAGCAGCTGTCCAAACACAGACCCTACACAATTTCCCAAAAACACGAAGGTCAAACAAAAAAATGGCACGAGAAACTGAAGATTTGTTTATTTATTTTCTCAATGGCAGAACAAATTACCAAGCTGCCCACGCGAGGAACAGGTTCCGACCCAGATCCGATCTTTCCTTGGCAAAGTTGAACATGAATGTGTACATGATAACAGTAGGCTCTGCAACTCCCAGGATCAGCAAAGGTTGGCCACCGATGATCGAGTGGATGATGCCGCATATTGCGGTGGACGCTAAGGTCTGAACGGCCGTCAAAACTCCCTCTGCATATACCGGATCGATGTCAGAAACAGAAGCATAATCGGATAACTTATCCCCTTGTTTCACCGTCTTGCTATTCAGTTTTCTCTCGCATTTGAACTAAGGATTAAGCAAATTGAAAGCCGACAAAAAATCAAATAATAAGAAAGTGAATCCTCCATATCATAAATACAATGCAATCTTCTTTACCAGTGCTTCTCTCCAGTTGTTCCCCAAATGAAATGACTGGAATCGCCGAAGCAAAGAATATGTAAGTCGTTGGAGCCAAAATCCTGAAAATGAATGACAGTTAGCCATCAGAATCGTACACCCAGGAGTACAAGTACTTGGCAGCTTAGCTACAATTACTAGAAACCAAATGTCGTGAAAACGAAAATGTGAATCAGAACCTGATTCCTGCTCGGAAGCCGCCACTCCAGTCTTGCCGATAACACATCAACCTTCCTCTAAGGTCATTCTTGATTCCCTCTAAGGGAACAAATGTCTCCTCCATAGTTCTCTCTCAGGAAAAAGAAAAAAAGCTCCACCAACCAACACAATATTTTCTCTACTTAACACCTTCTAAAGGAACGACTTGATCATTGTAAGCCGTCAACGCCTAGCCATTTCGGTGAAATCGAGGTCCAGATTATCGGAAACCCTCCATAACTTCAACTGGAGCAATAGTTCATGCAGGAATATTTCAGAGAAACCAGCATGCAAGAGTCAGCGCATACACAAATGGGTCACAAACAAAGTGATTCCTGTGTCTGCTGATCTAAACTGCCTGTAAAGAGGAGAGCAAAACGACTCAATTATATAAGCACCAAAAATGTTTTTGGGTCTGATAAAAAGCCAAAAAAAAAAAAAAAAAAAAAAGGAGGTGGATTTTGGTACAGAGCAAACCAGTGCAGGTCAAAAGGGAGATGAAAGGGAGCCTTGACAACATATATCTGTAGAGAAGAAAGTAAACTTTGCTTGGTAATGCTTTGCTTGGTAATGCTGATGATGCAGATACCTTAAAATCTGTATGAATCGTCCCCCGACCCCCCAAAATAACATGAATTGGCCACTTAGCTTTCACACTATATTTTTTTGGACCCAGCATTCATATAAAAAATCAATTATTCTCTTTACTATTATTTTATGTTCATTGAACGCTTAGAAAATAATTTGGTTGAATAAAAAACAGTGAACAAGGTGAACTTTTCATATGTCAACATGGTATGAACTTAGGGACATGCATCGAGATGGGTGGGATTTTAATTATTATCTTTCTTTTTATATATTTGGCTTTTTCGTCAGCCAGTTCAGCAAACAGTGGTTGACGTGATACATATATATAGCTTGTCCTCATTGAACCATCAACTTTGACTTTATAAGGGAATTATTTACTTATTTTAGTCCAATTTATTAAGCTTCAACAATTATCAATGTTGAGAGACAGAGAGAGAGAGAGAGAGAGAGAGAGAGAGAGAGAGAGTACTATACTTACCTTATGTCAAGAAGCTACAAGTTGAGTGACACCAAAAATTAATATTTAACAAGATAAGTCTACAAGAATCATAAGTCGGTCCATTTACGTATCATGACGTGCATGGAGAAGAAAATTATGGAGCTAGTCAAAATGCATAATAAGTGCTTAACAGACCTCGGTGAAGTAAAAAATAAGCAGAAATACATAAATTAAACCTTCAGGAGAACTGAGTTAGCAACTTATTTCAGCAAGAACCGAGTTACGATTTCAATTGCAATATGGTCCGTTTCCTTTTAACTTCTTCATTAATCTATCAACATTAGATGGTGCATAGTTTCAAGATAGAATCTAGAATCAAAGAACCGAATCGATGAGAACTTGTCTAAGTCCAGGTTCCAAGGTATGCAAAGTAGATTTATAGTTCCAAAAATTGGAGAACTTGATTGGGCGGACAAATTCTGGGTTCTAAATAGGTAGAACCTGAAACTAAGAACTTGAAATAAGATTTTAAATTTTTCTTGGTCTATGTCTTCACACGATTTTGCGGTATTCTATGGCGTCCGATAATGAGCATATAATTTAGAATCAATAGTTTAAGCTTCTATTTTATTACAAAAACTTTTACTTTGTTAATATTTGATATTTTTCATTTATCCAAATACAAATTGTGGTCAATAAATTGTAGCAACAAGTGGTGGTCATTAAAAAGAAATGATTCATTGTAGTCTTTCAATCAATAATGTATATGGAACTTGGGTAAACCCTGTAACCGATCCCCCAGAACTTGTGATAGGGAAGGTTTCCGGTTCCACGGTATGCAAAGTAGATTCAAGTTCTAAAAAAAATGAAGAATCTATTCCAACGGATAGATTTCAGGTTTTAGATGGAACTTATACGGAAACCACTTACCCCTAATCAACATCTCGACTTTTCTAATTTTGGTAGCAAACTATTTGTCATGGGAGAATTTGCAAATTCATCAATCAGAAAGGTGTTGGGTTCGAATGGCAACATTTAAAAGGGTGTGAGTGATATTGGAGTGGGTTATATTATATAGGTTGGGAATGCATTTGTAGCTTAACCGTACCGTCCTGGTTTGATAAGGGCATAGACTGATTGTAGGGATTGAAGAGTTTAGACAAGGAGCAGTTCTTGGTAGACTTTTAGGATGGTGAATGAAACACATATGAACCAAATTGTGCACTAATATGAGGAGAGTGATTTTGAGGTATATAAGTGAAAAATGGAATTAATTCATAGATTCACCTTTTGACTTAACGACAATACTTAACTTTGGACTTTGGACTTCAAAGTTAAGCATGCGCAATAAGCGCACTCCTAGGATGTATAACCTATTGGGAAAGTACTCCGTTATATGTTAAAGGGCAAAACTGCAAGGTTCGGTAACAAACGAGTTAAAATGGACAATACCTTAAAAGGGTTTACATAGGAATGTTACATTAACATTTGTCAAAAAAAAAAAAAATCAAGACAATTACAGACAAAAAGTGAGTAATTTTATAGTTGAGCTGATCAAAATAGTGAAATTAAAGACCCCAAGAAGAAAGGTTAGCAGCCTTTTGAGGGCTCGACCTATTCCGACATCACACTCATTATAGGGGTCTCACCAACCGTCCACGATCTCCGTTCTCGTAGGGCTTGCAAGAGGCTTTTAGATCTTCAAGTAGCCAGATCTCCATACCCATTCCCCTAAATTACAGAAGAAGAAAAGGAACATCAAGTGGTCAGGGCATGCATATGGATAGGATTGAACCATGCGATGCATAACGTAGTCTCGATGCCACATAACGTGGGACTCCTCCACAGTTGGGCTTGCGTGAAGCTGGAACTGATTGACCTAATTCTTGTCTCCGATTGGCTCGTTTTTGACGTCCCATCTTCAATTATTTTTTCTTGTTTCTACGCATCGAAATGACCACGATCCCTAATGCTCCATCGAGGGGATCCTTTAATGAATTTGGTGCCAAAACATGTGGTCGGACCCCCGGCTTAAATTTTCCCGTCAATGTATTTATGCATGTATGTATGTATGTAATGAATACACTATTAGTTTAATAGTAGCATGCATTATTGTACACGTAAAACTAAACAACTCGCTATGCCACCGCACTCAAGATTCTCATCCCATGATGATACGCCTTCTTTTTCTAAGTCTATTCCTTCAAAAAGTTTTTCTTTTCAATTTTTTATGAGGTGGGTTGAGTTTGCTTTGATTAGAAGAAATTGAGCTCATAATTAGCAGGCTACCTTTTTCTAGATGTATGATTCAGTGGCATATTCCGAAGGCCAAAACTTAGAGAGAGAGAGAGAGAGAGGGTCCTTGCTGATGCATGTCCACCGTCCATGGTGGGTATTCTTGACAAGTCGCAGTCAAATTTATTGTCAAGACTCATTTTGGTGGGGTAAATTTCTGGAATCGTTTACTATTTTTGTAGTTGTCGGCTGCATCATTATAGAATTTTATTGAGTCATTATTATTGTAAAAATCTCTTTACCCATCGTCATCGAATGGAAGAGATGTAAATAAATTATGTTACATAACTATTTTTACAAACGTGCCCTATTTATCTAATGATGAATGTGTAAATAAAACTTTCATGCTAGAATATCGACATCCATACTAAGTTCTTTTGTTTCCTGAAAAATTACTCTCCCTTTGCGTGATTTAAGAGAACTCAAGCGACTGGGAATCAGCTCTCTAGGGTTTTGTGCTTCTTGATATGATGACATCTTGATTGCTGATGATCTACTCGGCTCGAAACTGAGTTGGGCATCATAGGATTTGTGTCAGATTAACAGCAGTCGAGAAGAGGATCCTTCCCCGACGTAAAACCCAAAAGAATAGTTAGTCGAGATTTCAGACCGCATCTCCCTTCTCGATTAAGAGTTCAGCAGCAGTGTGAAAGTGACATGATTGTCAGGTGGGATTTCAAAAAGATACTTGAAAATCTCATTTAAAAAGCAAAAAGAAAGCACAAGTATCGACAAAGGACTTGGTGAATGCTATCCTTTGGATTCTAAATTCCAAAAAGAGCACTTGTATCAAAGTATATACCGTGTAGAAATGATACCTCTCTTGCTTCGGGTGAGGCGGTCGAAAAGTTATAGCTCAATCTGAATGATCTGTAACGGGTGCGAGGCTCTTATGGCCGTACTCAAAGAGGCGGCCAATGGCCGTACTCAAAGAGGCTGCCACCGCCGTTGGCCGCCTTCTACGCTCTACTCTACAATCATGAGACGATGAATGATAGCTTTTTTTTTCAACATATAATATCATCTTGTAACATCATTTTGACTATTTTGGCAACTCGTTCTTAAATTAATGAGGCTCCTTGATGCATATCGATTGGGCCATTCGTACACATTAGTTGGCCCGCTGCGGATTAACTTGTCAGAAGTGACTGACATACAATGTCAAGATCTCCCTGTTCATCCCTTCCGAATTCCATGTAAGGATCTTGGGTTAATCATGTCAATACTCACGTCCCTCTCATTCTCCGAGCGGATTTCCTCTTTGATCGAATAACAACCGATCAATCATTTCCATGCCTAATAAAGTGAATCATATGTCTTTCTTTAGTAGCATCATTGGAAAATTGGAAAAAATTATTGCCATACTAACTCTCACCTAACGTGAACAAGGATACCACTTGAATACTTTTATCAGGATAATGAAATTTTGGTCCCGATCATCGCATGTTTGTGATGACAAAAACATTTGCCTTGCACATAAACCGATGGGAGTTGTTGGACCTTAGTTCGAGAAGAACGGAAGCCAGTACGTTGGGCTTGGGGCATGCTACATTGTGTTGAATACATAACATGTTTTTTTTTTTTGGTAAAAAGAATACATAACATGTTTCAACACAATCAAGCGAAGAAAGGGCTTATAGTGTGATACAAAACTATAAGTTTGCTGCAAAAGCTGTATCGCTTCATTTTTATTTGCAAAACAGTCAATTATGGTACCAAAAACGTGTCTCATTTCTATCTTGTTTCCAAGTTTTGTAAATCTTACAAACATTTCGATCGATTTCGCAAAATTGAGATTGCAAAATTCCCTTATTCAGTTGCTTGACAATTAAATTTACACTTGGCCCATTTTGAATTTTTAATTTAGAAAGCAAGGTACTACCCTATATGTATATTTTCTCACCTACTACTTCAACAATCTTCCTGAATCTAAATTAATTTAGTCGAGATGTATTCTAGATTCTCAATTTATCTTTCATGATTCATCAATATAGCCACTTTTTTCAATACCTACAAACTTAGGAGTATATTATGTCGCCACACCATTTAAAGCAAATAATTCTTTAGCACTAACTGACAGCTCTTTGAGAAAGATTTATAGGGGCAAAGATATGCAAACAAAAGCGTAGAAAAACACTAGAAAATAGGCAAAAGGAAAAGTGCAGTACATGCAATTTATGCGTAGATATGTTGACAAGAAAATTATACAACCAAATCCTAAATCTATTGTATGGATACTAATTTAATTCTAAATTTTTCAATTTCGTAAATTTAATATTAAATCTTAAAGCAAAATTCCAATTAACTGATGTGATGATCCAATCATCTCTAATCATGTTATGTATGTCAGCGATTTTTGGTAAAATTGATCGGAATAACTACATTAGAATTTCGTATAAAAGTTTAAGATTAAATTGGTAAAATTAGAAAATTTATGACTAGATTGGCATCTGTATAATTGGTCGATGACTAATTGGTCGATGACTCCTATGTTGGCCCAAAAAAAAAAAAAAAAAAAAAGAGGCGACTATACGTTAAAAATGTACGTGTATAATATGACTTCACATGCAAACAAACTAGGTGGTCTAATAGTGGGTGTCAAAAGAATTATGATGTAAGGGCTCTGGTGATCCTGTCCTCCACATCGATAAAGTGGCACTAAGTTATTTTAGCTTTTGTAACTTTGCAACGCATCTTAAACGCCTTTTTTTAGATGGAAAGAGATTAGACACCTTTTAAGGTTTTAAACTTGACAAATACAGCTCCACTTAGATTAGTACTAAGAAGGCATGTGATTACGACCCATTTGGCCACTAATGATGGATCGTACAATCGATATATATATATATATATAAAATAGGTAAAATTGGCGCAAAAGGGAAAAAAGAGGAAGAAAAAGGGGAAAGGGGAAGGAGCATTCGCGATTAAAATAATGTATGTGGACATTACTTTTCTTTTCTTTTATCGTTCGATTCGAACGTATATATTGACACGATGTTTTTGGGGTTGAATTCGAATGATTATGTCTCGCACTCTCTACAAAGATCCAAGATCATTGAGAATTATTTGCGAGGCAAGGACGGAAACCACCTGCACGACAAAGGTGCGTCGATTAATCATTTTCGACACCAATTCTTGATCACCAAGTGGTAGGTCCAATCTCAATGATAGGCACAGCTATGGTATGGAAAATAATTGGTAGGCCCCCGGCTTTTTAATTACGAAAGCGAGAACTAGTTCGAAGGAACGACCGACGATTAAAGTTTAGTAAATTAGTGTGATTTCGAGCAATCAAAATCAATGAAGTTTGGTCTTGACCGGCCAATCCAACACGATCATTGTCTAGGATTAAGCGGTCCCAAAAGATTGGCCAAGGTTCATTCGAGGGTTAGGAACAATTCCTGGTTAAGAAAAGAAAAGAAAAAAGAGGTCGCGACGACAAACTATAGAGCTCGACAGAGTCTTGCAGATGGAATCACCAGGCTGACCACAAGTTGCTCTCACATAGTAATCATTTGTAGGACCCCTAAATTCACAACAAAACCACGAGATGATCTTTGAAAAATGGTCTTATTTTAAGTGACCAAATGAAAATTTCCAATTCTATGATCACTATACATATGGCCAAAAGAGGAGACCCATAAGATCAGCATGAAGGGTCACTTTCTGGTACTTGAAATCGAAACAAGATTCACACAGGGTGATGATCGTACCATATCTTCCAAAGAAGGCAAAGAGATCTTACTTGATCTGTGCATGTCACACATAGACGACGGGTCATGTCCCTGAGATTCAATCGCGTCATGGACCCAGAGGCATCCGAGGCATCCAGTTCTGTCGAGGTAGGGCATGGGTGCGAGGGCGTAAGGCAAGCTCTTTCGGAGCACATTGAGACAAGAAGAAAATATTTGCAGGGGTCATAGGAAGAAACTAACTTGAGATAACTCAATCAAAGTAATAAATCCTTGGATGGGCATCGAGGGCAAGATGGTCCCGGTAAGGTGAAATAGCTCCTTGCGCTGGATCGATCCGTAGAACGGAAGTGATCTAAGCCATCGGGGAAGTGGGTGTCGAAAGAGTCTGCCTATCCGCCTAATTTGGCGGCTCAGATCCGGCGGTCCACATCTACTTAGACCCAGGGAAGAATTTGCCCTCGAGCAAGCACCTACTAGTAATGAATATCAAAGTGGTCAAGGCCTGTCTATAATAGGCCCGATAACTTAGTCTAAGCCCCAGCGAGCAATGAAAGAATCTACAGAGGTCCAAATGCATACCCTTTTTACTTGCTTAGCCAATTCAGATACAAGATACAAGTAGCACTAGGGATCCTAGGAACTCATATGTTGCAAACTAATATGAGTGCTTGTTCATGTTAGAGTACCCTACAAAGATCTGTTACATTACTTCCTAGACCAACTCAGTGTTACAACCTTAGTATCTTTAGCATTATTCACATATAAACTGCAAGTGCTGTGCAATTACTCGGAAAAAGAAAAGCAAGTTAAAAGAGCATAGCAAGAGTTTTTTGGATACGGTTTCTACTTAGGGCTTCCATTTCTTGGCTTTTACAGGTGGGATCTGATAGGAGCGAAAGCAAAACCCCAACTTTTCAGGCCCAAGTACCCCAATGATGAACTAGCTTGGTCTCAAACATGCACAGAGTCGGATATGAGCTCAAATACAACATGAATATGCAATGAACTCACTTCCATGGCTAGCTTGTACAATAGCCACGTGAGAGCCCCATCCAGAAGATGTTACAAACCTCTCTCTAGACTATTACAATTACACCTACTAATAATATCAAGACAGTATGTGACACATTCCAAGCTTGTCAAGGACGTACTCAAACAAAACCAGACTGAGACAAGGCATGGTCTTTCTCTGAGAAAAGAGGGGGAAGTTTTCTCTTGCCCGGTGTTTTGGTTTAAATGTCATCGAAAGCTTTTCAGACAAAGGGCACTTCATACTCAGGTGCATAAAGAACAGATAATATCACTCAAAGCAAATGACTTCCAGAACATAACCGAATGTCATTTCTCACCTGCAGGATACACAATCCTCAAACATAGCCAACCAACATCAGTAGAAGAAAATAAATATGAAGCACACCATTAAGATGCCAATTGCCAAGCCGTTTCAGACATCAAGTGCCAGCAACAGCACACCCCTTTATGAAAAACATGTAGTGATTGTTCAGGGGAAGGTATCGTCTATTGTGATTAATCAATAGCCAACACATTATTGCTAGGTAGAGCGCAAGGCAAGATGGAATACTTCCAGGAAAAAAAAAAAAAAACATAATGTCTCTCCCACAAAAATTATGATGCATGATGGTCTATCTCCTTGCTATCTCATAAAAGGAACAATGCAATAAATGATGTTTCCAACTTGTTAAGCCAACAGGCATATACATCAAATAGCAATTACGATATCAGTTCTCAACTGTATTTGGGACTTGCAACATATGAGTAAAATATATAGCTTACTGCAAGAAGCTACAAGTGAAACGACCCTCTGATAATGATAGCTTCTCCACCTTTGTAACTGCTCCTAAGGGGAGGGGACTAAAAGTTCGAGATGGGCCGTAATAATGGGGAAAGCTATTAACTCCATCCACAACTTCATAAACCAATCCATCACCGAGCTGAAATAGAAGAATACTTAAATAAAATTGTATTCACTAGTGAGAAAAAAGAAGAGAGCTAATTAGTGCAAGCTACTAGGACTAATGAAGAATCATCATCTGCATCCCTTAAGAAATTGATCGTCATTTGCACATGATTTAATTTCCTACCAGTGAATTAGCATTCCTACATAAATGGCCTTTTAAAATTTCTAGGCCCTACCTATGTGCAGATGGTGCGGTAAGAACTGGAATTAAATACTTGGAGATCACATTAGTTTGTCTCCTGAGCTTTTCCAAATGTTGGTGCTTTAAATAGGTAGCAACCGCTAGAATGCGCACACAAACTCATTTTTGTTTAAGTCTTATCACATCTCATGCATTTAGCAGTGCAAGGACATGAATCATAGATCATTTGCTAAGTGGAGATAAAAGACACCAGTATACATTCCATAAAAGCAGAAGTGATAGGAAAATTGACAAATCCAGTTGTGCTAGACTAGAATGATAGATTCCCAAAACTTCAAAAGCATGGACTGTTTGTTTTATATAGGTGAAACTTCATAGCAGTTTAGTTGAATTACAAAGTTCCTGCTCTGCTGGTGAGTACATTCTGCGAATTATTTAGTTAATGATTTCATCTGCAATGGCAAACACAAAGCAATTTCCTATGGGGTATCTACATCAAGAATCTTCACATTAAAGTTTTGTTTGATGCTGAGGGCCTCGAGGTAAAAAGCTTTTACCTTCTTATTACTGTCCATAATGGAAAAATTTTCAAACTTCGAGAAGCAAAATTTAATAGCATTGACATCATTGATGCATCAAATGAAGCATATCACATACTCATTGTCTAAATCTAAGAAGTGAAAATGGCAACTTTAAAGCAGTGAAAGCTCAGCATATTGTTATTAATGAATTTTAGCTACTCATTACTCCAGATTAGCCAAACTGCAATGAAGGAAATCCATGGTAAGTGTCAAGCAAGCTCCTTTCTAATTAGGTCGACACTTCTTTAAGTCATGAAAAGTTTTTTTTTTTTTTTTTTTCCCCCTTTGGGGTTGTTGAGGATATCTGCAGAAACGGCCCTCAGATATTTTGGAAATTATAAACGTGAAATTGGTCCTTTTCCAAGCTCTATAATGCAAGAACCTCATGTATACCTTTCTTCACCAAATTGAATCACGTTATGTTCCTTCTCATGATAATTAAATGTCCCCAACAAATTCTCCATTGTCTCCCAATGAGATTTGAGAACAAGGAAGTTCCAGAAACAATGAGTCTTTCCCAAGAAACAATAGAAAATAAACCACGATAAAAGCTTTAGATCAACACAGTTGATGGAGAAACACATTTCCACCAGCAAGTTGATGAACAGACAGCGCCATGTGTTTCACTTTAAGTAACCACTAAGACACTATAATTTACTAATTTGACTAACTCCACAAGAAGTTATCTTTTAGAAAGATGTGGACTATTTAAGAATTCCTACTATTATATTGGCCCAGACTCGCAGAAGGAGATGGCTACATGCATACCTTTTTGGCATCAATCTGAAGGAGGTAGAGATCATTCTTAAAGTTCAGAAAGAAGTTCTGTAATGTAGATTGAACCTAGAATGAAGACATTGATCATTCAGCTACAGAAAGTATTCATAATCTGATCCAAGAAGGAGCTCATCGAAAACACTAACTCAACAAAAAAGAGAGAAATAAAGAAATTGCAACCATGTTAGCAATCTTGCAAGTCACATGAAAAAAAATAGATAAAAGCTGAGAGGTAATGAATTAACTCGACAACTAAAATTAAGTTCCAAAGCCTTCCCATTTCCAATTCCCCCTCTATCAACCCTTGTCAAAGGCAGTTTTCTAATCCATAAAAAGGTCAATTTCATGGCTTGAATTGGTCAATAATCCTTCCACTCAATTACCAATCGACCAGAAAGCTGCTAAAACCACCACCTGCTTAGGGCATCGGCCTATAACAATTTCGTGTTAGATTGGCATGTCAAGTGCATCAAGCATGTAACTTCAGATTTGTGCTAAGCATCACTGATGTACCGGTATCCTTTTTTGATTTTGACTAGATGCCTATTTCTGTATTGATGCACTCGTATTCCTGCATTGCTGCTATAAGACAACGAAGCAACAAATCACATTTCTGTCCAGTCCGAAGCAAATCCAATATCACCATTTGACCCGCCGAAAACAGAGCAGCTTGGACAAAACATGAGCCCATTCCGAAGCGGGCAGGTCATATGAATCGAAAACACTAACCAGGCAAGATGATACTTCAACGCATCACAAAACCATTCGAATCAGAGTCATACAAAAGAACAGAGAAAAAGGAGGAGACCCTTTGGTCCGCGTGCACCAGGACAAAGTCACCATCAAAGGAAAATGAAAACCCAGAAAGGAAGAAGACCCCAAGATCAGATGGAAGCCAATTCAACTAACTAGAGGGACACCTGAGAGAGCTTGCTGAGATGGAAGCAGCCGGTGGACTTATCAAGATCGCCGCCGTAAGTGTGGCCATCTCTCTGTAGAGCCTCCCACTCCTTGAGCGTGCTGATTCTGTACACGTACTCTTCCCCTCCTCCTCCTTCTCCTCCTCCTTCCTTCCTTTTCCCGCTCCATTGTTCTGCACCCGAAAATCCTCCAAGCTCTGCAGTCACCTCCGAACGAAGGGACGGACGGTCGTCGCCCACTCCTGATGTTTCAGGATTAGCTGACTGGGAAAGGGGGAAAATTGCAATTTTAGTCCCGTACTTTCGCTGGAGTTCAGTTTAAGGACAGTTTAAGGAATCTTTTACAATTTGGTCCAAATCTCCAACACAATTTAAGAGATGTCATCTAAATTTTGCAACGGACGTATTTAGAATTATTCTAATTTTAAACATCTTAAACTTTCACATTGTATAAATGCCGAGACGCGTTTTCTAAGAGCCGAAAAGTCTTTTTTCTCTCCTCTCTTTTCCTCTTCTTCAACCTTCAGCCATGGCAAAAGGTTTGAGCTAGTCTCACCCTCCCACCTCTCTTTTGTTGATTTTGTTTGCATTTTGTTATTCTTTTATTGCTTTTTATTCTCTCCCAATTTAAATTTGGGAGTCCTCATCTCCCGGTCTAGTTCTTGACTTGACAGTTCAAACTCTCCTAATCCAAATCAAGATTTGGGTGACATTTTCTTCTTATCTAGATTTAGGAATTTAATAAATAAGCCTTTGAGGATTCGATGCTCTTCTACTCTCCTCTTGTACAGGTTTTTTTGCCTCCAATCTCGATGATGATCACAAGATTTTTTGCGTCTCATTGAATTATGAAGAGTTGCTCTAGATATGTTTTTGTTTAATTTATTGTAGTTGTCTCCATAGGACAATGGAGTAGAGGAAGCCGAATTTAGGCACACATTGTCAACTGACAATTTCGTAATTATTAGAAAAGGAATTTCCAATGTATGCTCATTACTGATAAATACACGATATCCAATGAATGGGCGCTAATTTTGTTTGATAAATTCGTTCGTGTGAAACGAGTTTGTGCTTAAATTTGCTAGTGCTTTGTTGATCCTATTCGTGTTCTAGATTTGGATTTTTTTTTTCAGTATTTATCCTCTATTGTGATTTGTTTTATCATGAAAACTAAGTACTTTTGTATCTTCTTGAGTAATAGATACAATATTTTTTTAACAAAAAAAAATGCTGAGATGTAGAATTCACATATGATTTTCTTCATAATTTTGATAATCTAAGAGTGAGACGAATGACAATTTTCACATAATAATATAAATAATCTATCTGCTTTTTAGATGGTTCACCATTCATCCAATAATTTTTTTTTTTTTTTATGGTGTATGGATGTAATGAGAGTTTGTTTGTTAGTTCATGCTCTTTTTTCACAAATAATTTCTATACTTTTCATTGGGAGAATTATCGAAAAATTTTTAAAATTATTGTAATTTTGTCAATCTAATCCTAAACATTTTCCTTTTGCTAATTAAATTATAAACTTTTTGAATTTATGTCAATTCAGTTCATCTAGTCAATTTTAGATGGAAGTCTCTAACATGGATGCAAGTCTTTTTACATGGCATGGATGAATGTTTTTAAATAATATTTTAATAAATTTTCAAATTATTTATTTTATTTTTATTTTTATTTTCTTACTCTCTTTTTTTCCCCTTCCCTTCTTCCTCTAGCTACTCACAGCATCTTGGTGACTAATCAAAGGTGAGGCTTAACAAGGCTTGCCAAGCCATCGGCAAAGGCAAGCCTTGGCCAATGGCAAGGCAAGGCTAACCTCTCCTAATAACAACAAGGTCAGCCTTGCCATAGTGGGTGAGGCAATCTCTCACTCGCCCTTGCCTCTAATTGATTGACGGCTCAATGACCTACTAGAATAAGAACGGAAGAACAAAAAAAAAAAAAAAAAAAAAGAGAAGGAAAAGAAAAATAAAATTTCAAAAAAATTAAAATATTATTCAAAAATGTCCACACATAGGATGGCTGGTATCTTTGTCAGCCATTTCTACTCAAAATTAATTTGATGGATTACATTGACACAAATATAAAACGTTTATAGTCCCTTGAAGTGATTGGTCGATGATTCATATCTACATATTTTCATGAACGATGGAAATATTTTGCGTTTCACTCATTTTTGTTAGCAATACGAGCAATCATTTCTAGGAAGATGTTTTCCAGATGAATCATTTTCTACGAAATAACCCGAGTATGAATAACTCCATATCAGTTCAAACCACACCAACCCTTTCCTAATTTAATGGCCATCTCATAATTTTTTTTTTTTTATGTCCTTAGTCATTTGATATCAAGACAAAATGGGAAATCTTCCTCCAATTTGGACTCTAATATCACAAAGGATATCTAGATTTCCACCGCATACATTCCGACATCCGTAAATAACAATTCATCTCAGGTCGGGTCTTGTTCAAGGAGTGAAACTCGAAAAATATTTTTAACGGGTAACAAGCAACTTCTTTGTGTGGCTAGCAATTATCTTGAAGGGAAAAGTAACAATTCAACTCATGAAGAATGGATTCTACGTAGTTTAGTGTATTTTGTTGGTGATGACTGCTTATGATGGAATTGCTATTCCACAGCTTTGTAATTTTGAGAATTGTGGCCAAGTCAAACTGTGTTTCGTAAAAATTGCCTCTCCTATTCCTTCTTCTATGCGTTCACTGTTCACCGGTAAAAACTACAATTCTCGGTACCACATATTTTCAACAATCGAGTTAGATGAAGGAAAACAAATCCAGCCCGAATTGAACTGCCTATGTTCACGAACTCTTCACATGGAATTTAAGGAACCATTTGCTTTCACGTCCTCAAAACTTTTTTAGGAGATACGTGCATGAATAATGCTTTAGAAACCGATAATGGGGGATAAGCTTCATCGTCGATAGGTAAATAGCTTGGAGTATATTATAAAGCCGCACATTGACTATTTACATTCCCATGCAACATCAATAGTTATCAACTAAATTGTGTGGCAAAAATATCATTTCAATTTGAATAATAGAATCAATCCAGAGAAGGTGACATTAAGGTAGAAGTCAAGATGATTGTTTCGAAAGAATGAACAAATCGGGAATGCATATCCATAGAAAAAAGGGAAAATAAGGTTGAAAAGTCGATAAAGAAGATGATAAGTGGATGCTTCAGCAGGCCGAGAGCTCGTAGAATAGAAAGGAAAGAAAGGAAATGAAAAAAAAAGGGAAAGAAAGAAGGAGAAAGGGGAGAAAGGGGAAGAAGATGAATGGACTATCTCATGTGCACACCTTTGGGACCTTGTCAAGCCGACTCGACAACGTAAACCAACACTCGATAAGTGTCCACGCTCCTCGTTCGTCGAATTGAAGTATTTTGCAAAAGGATGAGTGCTCAAATCAGACACAAATAATCATTGTAGAAGATGTAATACTTTGACTTTTCAAAAATGCAGCCCCTAGAAAAAAAAAATGGAAAATAAGGATGAAAAGTGAATAAAGAAGAGAATAAGTGGATGCTTCAGCAAGCCGACTCGATTACGTAACATAACACCCTATAAGTGCTCACGCTCCTCATTTGTCCAATCGAAGTATTTTACAACAAGACAAGTACTCGAATTAGACACAATTAATCATTACAAAAGATGTAATATTTTGACTTTTTAAAGGTGGGGCTAATAGAAAAAAGGAAAATAAGGTTGAAAAGTGAATAAAGAAGAGGATAAGTGGATGTTTTAGCAGGCCGAGAACTTGTAAATAGAAAGGAAAGAGAGAAAATGAAGAAAAGAAGGGAAAGAAAGAAAAAGAAAGGGGAAGAAGAGAAAGACAATTTCTCATGTGCCGCCTTTGGGATCTTGCCAAGTTGACTCGACAACGTAAACCAACACTAGGTAAGTGTCCATGCTCCTCGTTCGTCCAATCAAAGTATTTTGCAAAATGATAAGTACTTGAATCAAACACAATTAATCATTAAAGAAGATGTAATATTTTGACTTTTCAAAGATGGGGCCCCAAAAAAAATGGAAAATAAGAATGAAAAGTGAATAAAGAAGAGGATAAGTGGATGCTTCAAGAGGCTAACTTGACTATACAGCTGAACACTCTATAAGTGCTCACGCTATTCGTTCGTCCAATCAAAGTATTTTGCAATAGGGTAAGTACTCGAATCAGACACAATCAATCATTATGGAAGATGCAATATTTTGACTTTTTAAAGGTTGGGCCCAATGAAAAAAGGAAAATAAGTTTGAAAAGTCAATAAAGAAGAAGATAAGTGGATGCAACAAGCCATGAGCTCATAGAATAGAAGGAAAAGAGAGGAAAGGAAGAAAGGAAGGGAAAGAGAGAAGAAGAAAGGGGGTTCTCATGTGCATGCCTTTGGGATCTCACCAAATCGACTCAACTACGTAACACAAAATTCGGTAAGTGTCCATATTCCTTGTTTGTCCATTCGAAGTAGTTTGCAACAAGATAAGTACTCGAATCAGACATAATTAATTATTGTAGAAGATGTAATGTTTTGACTTTTCAAATGTGGGGCCCACAAAAAAAAGGAAGGAAGGAAAATAAAAATGAAAAGTGAATAAAGAAGAGGATAAGTGACTGCTTCCGTAGGTTGGCTTGACTACATAACATAACATCCGGTAAGTGCTCATGCTCCTCGTTCGTCCAATCGAAGTATTTTGTAGTAGTATAAGTACTCGAATCAAATGCAATTAAACATTGTAGAAGATGTAATATTCTGACTTTTTAAAGGTGGGGACAATGAAAAAAAAAGGAAAATAACTTTGAAAAGTCAATAAAGAAGAGGATAAGTGGATGCTTCAGCAGGCTAAGAGCTCTTAGAATAAAAGGAAAAGAGAGGAAAGGAAAAAAAGAAGGGAAAGAGAGAAAAAGAACGGGGAAGAAGAGGAAGGGGATTTCTCATGCGCACGCCTTCAAGACCTCGCCAAGCCAACTTGACTGCATAACGTGAGACCCGATAAGTATCCACGCTCCTCGTTCGTCCAATCAAAGTATTTTGCAATAAAATCAAACATAATTAATCATTGTAGAAGATGTATTATTTGACTTTTCAAAGATGGGGCCCACATAAAAAAAAGGAAAGTATGATTGAAAAGTCAATAAAGAAAAGATAAATGGATGCAACAGCAGGCCAAGAGCTCGTAGAATAGAAAGAAAAGAGAAGAGAGGAAGAAAAGAAGGGAAAGAAATAAGAAGAGGAGGGGAGTTTTTTATGTGCACACCTTTGGAACTTCACAAACCGACTCAACTACATAACACGGCACTCGGTAAGTGTTCACGCTGCTCGTTCTTCCAATCAATATACTTTCCAAGTTTATGGCTCAAATTCGAAATTTTGGGAAAATCAAGCCGCAAAGTCCAATTTTTGAGCTGTGAAGCTTCAGAATTTCATGGAAATTGAGGTTTATGGTGTCGTGGGGTTGTGGGGTTAGTCGAGAACCATTTTAGAGCAATGATTCTGTTAGAGCAAAATTTTAGAGTTTTACGAGCAAGTTCCATTTTGTGTTTAGGTTTGGATAATTGCTTTGAGTGAGTGATTTGTTAATGCGTAGGAGCTATTTTTTAGCGTTTAAGCCTAATTTAGCTTGGCCGTAGTTGAGATAGCATTTTACTTGGTGTTGATGCTATTTATCCCTTCTATGATATGAATGCAAGTTAGTTGGATTGAATAAGCCTTTATTTAGTTTGGGGTATATCCAGGTGAGTAATATTATATTTTATTTGAATTTGTAAAACTCATATTCCGAAAGTGCCGCAAATCATATATAGTACAAATTTCGAAATGACATATTTGGGGCATAAAAGCCGGATCAAGCATTTACTACTCGCTGGTGGTTTGCGGATGTTTAGAAAGTGTGTTTGCAAAATATTGTAAAGAAATATATAAATATATATATATATATATATATATATATATATATATGCATGTGTGTGTGCGCGACTACTTTGCAACTGGTTTACGGAAATGTTTATGAATGATTTGAGAAATGGCGGATGGTTATGTTGTGGCAAAAAGTTATCTGTTTCATTTATGAAATTGATTTTTGAATTGGATTTCTGGTATTGGAGGGCGGTTATTTATGCTTAATAGGACTATGAACCCTGTGAGGGGTTAAGGGTTATGCATACTAGGTTTATGATATCCTTCTGGGCCGAGCTACCGACTTTGTAGGTGGAGACATTACCAAGGCGAAATCTTGGTCGCATTGTCACAAGGCGTTGTGTCGTGATCATAGTTTGATATTGAGCAAAAAAGTGGTCGATGGACAAACCATCGACGTAAGTTTTAATATGATATAGATCAATGAATGGATCGTTGACGTAGTTTTTGATAGAGATTAATAAATGGACTTGACCATTAATATGAGAATTGTGATGGTGGATTTAAATGTGTATTTCTGACTTGTACAGAGCTTTGTTAAAATGAACGACTCGTACTTGATTTGATATGTATATTAATGAGTTGGATTGTGAGTTATTGGTTATGCTCTATACTTACATATATATTTAGTGACTGCTCGATCTAGTTAGAAGATACGTACTACTCATTGAGCTTGTGGTTACTCACCCCTCTATTTCCAAATCTTTTCAAGTCTCTCGATTAGCGACTAATAGAGTGAGAGCATTGTTGACGGGGATTTTTAGGAGTTGGAAAAGTGGTGGTTGGAGGCCACGTCGGAAGGACGGCCGTGTCATTCCCATCCCAACAAGGATTCGGGGTGTGATAGAAGAAATAGCAAAGAAGCATACAAAAAGAATCCCTTTAAATACATAAACATTCTGAAGTTCTGAGAAGCAGTTGAAGAGAGAGCAAGAGAAGAGAACGGACATAGAGAGTTAATGGCCACTTCATAGAGAATTGTAGCTCTCACGTTTGTGCTCCTTTGGATTGGCAACATCGCGAGTGGCGATCTCGACACGAGCGAAACGTTCTTAGCCTGTAACCAACTCAACGATCATTTCTCCTTTAGCTTAATGACGCTTCTTTCCCACTTAGAACAGGGGACACCCTACCAGCCAAATTATGATTATTACACAACGTCTATTTATCAAGAGGCGGTTGCCTATGGCCACGCAACCTGCAATCCAGCGCTTTCCTATGACGACTGCTCCACGTGCCTCAATTACGCGCACGACATGTCCTTGACGAGTGTTATCTGAGCATCGGGGCGCGATTAGACCTCCAAGATTGCAAGGTGAGGTATGAACAATACTCGTTCACCGACTGATCGACCAACGGCTCGTATCAAGCTAATCGGATCTTCATTTTCTTTCTGCTAAAGCTCCATCAATAACGAAAGTCTGATGTTGCCATTGTGAGAATTATGATGGAAAGTTGGCAACATCCTCAATCATCGTAGTTGATAAAGTTTAATCATGATCGGTTTGCTATTTGTAATTTGGTGAAAGGCGTGTGTCCTTACGATTCCCTTCTTCTTATGTTATGTCTACATTGTTCGGAAAAAAAAAAAAATTCCACCGACTTTGCTATCAATAAACGAGGACGTATTTGGTTTACTTCTTTTTGTTATTACTATTTTTTTGGGGGGTAAACCCTGATTTTTCTTCCAATATTTGTGGAAATACTAGAAAAGCAAGTCACGACGTCATTCATGATGTCAAAAATTACCTCACCAAGGGCGCGTTTATTTCATTAAAAATGAATGCTATGAAAAATAGTCCCTAGAAGTGATTGGTCGATGATTTATATCTACATATTTTCGTGAACGATGAAAATATTTTGCGTTTCACTCATTTTTGTTAGCAATACGAGCGATCATTTCTAGGAAGATATTTTTCAAATGAATCATTTTCTGCGAAATAACCGGAGTATGAATAACTCCATATCAATTCAAACCACACCAACCCTTGTGTAATTTAATGGCCATCTCATAATTTTATTTATTTTTATGTCCTTAGTCATTTGATATCAAGACAAAATGGGAAATCTTGCTCAAATTTGTACTCTGATATCACAAAGGACATCTAGATTTCCACCGCAGTTACATTCCGACATCTGAAAATAACAATTCATCTCAGGTCGGGTCTTGTTCAAGGGGTGAAACTCGAGACATATTTTCAACGGGTAACAGGCGGCTTCTTTGTGCGGCTAGCAATTATCTTGAAGGGAAAAGTAACAATTCAACTCATGAAGAATGGATTCTATGTAGTTTAGTGTATTTTGTTGGTGGGGACTGCTTATGATGGAATTGCTATTTCCACGGCTTTGTGATTTCGAGAATTGTGGCCAAGTCAAACTGTGTTTCATAAAAATTGCCTCTCCTATTCCTTATTATGTGCGTTCATTGTTCACCGGTAAAAACTACAGTTCTCGGTACCACATATTTTCAACAATCGAGTTAGATGAAGGAAAACAAATCCAGCCCAAATTGAACTGCCAATGTTCACGAACTCTTCACATGGAATTTAAGGAACCATTTGCTTTCACGTCCTCAAAACTTTTTTAGGAGATATGTGCATGAATAATGCTTTAGAAACCGATAATGGGGCATAAGCTTCGTCGTTGATAGTTTAATAGCCTGGAGTATATTATAAAGCCGCACATTGACTATTTACATTTCCCATGCAACATCAATAGTTATCAACTAAATCGTGAGGCAAAAATATCATTTCAATTTGAATAATAGAATCAATCCAGAGAAGGCGACGTTAAGGTAGAAGTGATGATTGTTTCGAAAGAATGAACAAATCAAGAATGCATATCCATAGAAAAAGAAAAAGAAAAGAAAATAAGGGAAAATAAGGTTGAAAAGTTGATAAAGAAGACGATAAGTGGATGCTTCAGCAAGCCAAGAGCAAGCCAAGAGCTCGTAGAAGAGAAAGGAAAGAGAGGAAATGAAGAAAAGAAGGGACTGAAAGAAGGAGAAAGGGAAGAAGAGGAACGGACTATCTCATGTGCACGCCTTTGTGACCTTGCCAAGCCGACTCGACAACGTAAACCAACACCCGATAAGTGTCAACGCTCCTCGTTCGTTGAATCGAAGAATTTTGGAAAAGGATGAGTGCTCGAATCAGACACAAATAATCATTGTAGAAGATGTAATACTTTGACTTTTCAAAGATGGGGAAAAAAAAAAAAAAAAAATAAGGATGAAAAGTGAATAAAGAAGAGGATAAGTGGATGCTCGATTATGTAACACAACACCCTGTAAGTGCTCACGCTCCTTGTTTGTCCAATCTAAGTATTTTGCAACAGGATGAGTACTCGAATCAAACACAATTAATCATTGCAGAAGATGTAATATTTTGACTTTACAAAGGTGGGGCTAATAGAAAAAAGGAAAATAATGTTGAAAAGTGAATAAAGAAGATGATAAGTAGATGCTTTAGCAGGCCGAGAGCTCGTAAATAGAAAGGAGAGAGAGGAAACGAAGAAAAGAAGGGGAAGAAGAGAAAGGGAATTTCTCATGTGCTGCGTTTGGAATCTTGCCATGCCGACTCGACAATGTAACCCAACACTCGATAAGTGTCCACGCTCCTTGTTTGTCCAATCAAAGTATTTTGCAACAGGATAAGTACTTAAATAAGACATAATTAATCATTGTAGAAGATGTAATATTTTGACTTTTCAAAGGTGTAGCCCACAAAAAAAAAAAAAAAATGAAGGAAGGAAAATGAGGATGAAAAGTGAATAAAGAAGAGGATAAGTGGTTGCTTCCACAGGCCGGCTTGACTACGTAACACAACATCCGGTAAGTGCTCACGCTTCTCGTTCGTCCAATTGAAGTATTCTGTAATAAAATAAGTACTCGAATCGGACTCAATTAATCAATGCAGAAGATATAATATTCTGACTTTTTAAAGGTGGGGCCAACTGAAAAAAAGGAAATAAGTTTGAAAAGTCAATAAATAAGAGGATAAGTGGATGCTTTAATAGGCTGAGAGCTTGTAGAATAGAAGGGAAAGAGAGGAAAGGAAGAAAATAAGGGAAAGAGAGAAGAAGAAAGGGGAAGAAGAGGAAGGGGATTTCTCGTGCGCATGCCTTCGAGACCTCGCCAAGCCAACTTGACTGCGTAACGCAAGACCCGGTAAGTGTCCATGCTCCTCATTCGTCCAATCAAAGTATTTTGCAATGAGATAAGTACTCGAATTAGACATAATTAATCATTGTAGAAGATGTATTATTTGACTTTTCAAAGGTGGGGCCCACATAAAAAAAAAAAAAAAAAAGAGGAAAATACGATTGAAAAGTCAATAAAGAAAATGATAAATGGATGCAGCAGGCCAAGAGCTCGTAGAATAAAAGCAAAGAGAGGAGAGGAAGAAAAGAAGGGAAAGAAAGAAGAAGAAAGGGGAAGAAGAGGAAGGGAGTTTCTTATGTGCGCACCTTTGGAACTTCACAAAGCCGACTCGACTACGTAACACAGCATCAGTAAGTGTTCACGCTGCTCGTTCTTCCAATCGAAATACTTTCCGGGTTTATGGTTCAAATTCAAAATTTTGGGAAAATCAAGCCAAATTCGAAATTTTGGGAAAATCAAGCTGCAAAGTCCAATTTTTGAGCTGTGAAGCTTCAGAATTTCATGGAAATGGAGGTTTATGGTGTCATGGGGCCGTGAGGTTAGTCAAGAACCATTTTAGAGCAATGATTCTGTCGGAGCAAAATTTTAGAGTTTTACGAGCAAGTTCCATTTTGTGTTTAGGTTTGGATAATTGCTTTGAGTGAGTGATTTGTTAATGCGTAGGAGCTATTTTTTAGCGTTTAAGCCTAATTTAGCTTGGCCGTAGTTGAGATAGCATTTTACTTGGTGTTGATGCTATTTATCCCTTCTATGATATGAATGCAAGTTAGTTGGATTGAATAAGCCTTTATTTAGTTTGGGGTATATCCAGGTGAGTAATACTATATCTTGTTTGAATTTGTAAAACTCATATTCCGAAAGTGCCGTGAATCATATATAGTACGAATTTCAAAATGAAATATTTGGGGCATAAAAGCAAAATCGAGCATTTACTACTCTTTGGTGGTTTGCAGATGTTTAGAAAGTGTGTTTGCAAAATATTGTAAAGCATATATATATATATATATGCATGTGCATGTGCGCGACTACTTTGCAACTAGTTTATGGAAATGTTTATGAATGATTTGAGAAATGGCGAATGGTTATGTTGTGGCAAAAAGTTATATGTTTCATTTATGAAATTGATTTTTGGATTGGATTTCTGGTATTGGAGGGCGGTTATTTATGCTCAATAGGACTATGAACCTTGTGAGGGGTTAAGGGTTATGCATACTAGGTTTATGATATCTTTCTAGGCCGAGCTACTAGCTTTGTAGGTGGAGACCTTACCGAGGCGAAATCTTGGTCGCCTTGTCACAAGGCGTTGTGTCGTGACCATAGTTTGATATTGAGCAAAAGAGTGGTCGATGGACAGACCATCGACGTAAGTTTTGATATGACATAGATCAATGAATAGATCGTTGACGTAGTTTTTGATAAAGATTAATAAATGGACTTGACTATTAATATGCGAATCGTGATGGTGGATTTAAATGTGTATTTTTGACTTGTATAGAGCTTTGTTGAAATGAACGACTCGTACTTGATTTGATATGTATATTAATGAGTTGGATTGTGAGTTATTGGTTATGCTCTATACTTACATATATATTTAGTGACTGCTCGATCTAGTTAGAAGATACGTAGTACTCATTGAGCTTGTGGTTACTCACCTCTCTATTTCCAAATCTTTTCAGGTCCCTCAATTAGCGACTAATAGAGCGAGAGCATTGTTGATCGGGATTTTTAGGAGTTGGAAAAGTGGTGGTTGGAGGCCACGTTGTAAGGACGGCTGTGTCATTCCCATCCCAACAAGGATTCGGGGTGTGATAGAAGAAATAGCAAAGAAGCATACAAAAAGAATCCCTTTAAATAAATAAACATTCTAAAGTTCTGAGAAGCAGTTGAAGAGAGAGCAAGAGAAGAGAGTGGACATAGAGAGTTAATGGCCACTTCACAGAGGATTGTAGCTCTCACGTTTGTGCTCCTTTGGATTGGCAACGTCGCGAGTGGCGATCCCGACACGAGCGAAACATTCTTAGCCTGTAACCTAGCTACATACCAACTCAACGATCATTTCTCCTTTAGCTTAATGATGCTTCTTTCCCACTTAGAACAGGGGACATCCTACCAGTCAAATTACGATTATTACACAACATCTCTTTATCAAGAGGCAGTTGCCTATGGCCACGCAACCTGCAATCCAACGCTTTCCTATGACGACTGCTCCACGTGCCTCAATTACGCGCACGGACATGTGCTTGACGAGTGTTATCTGAGCATCGGGGCGCGATTAGACCTCCAAGATTGCAAGGTGAGGTATGAACAATACTCGTTTACCGACTGATCGACCAACGGCTCGTATCAAGCTAATCGGATCTTCATTTTCTTTCTGCTAAAGCTCCATCAATAACGAAAGTCTAATGTTGCCATGTGAGAATTATGATGGAAAGTTGGCAACATCCTCAATCATCGTAGTTGAGTTACATCTTAAAGTTTGGTCATGATCGGTTTGCTATTTGTAATTTGGTGAAAGGCGTGTGTCCTTACGATTCCCTTCTTCTTATGTTATGTCTACAGTGTTCGGAAAAAAAAAAATTCCACCGACTTTGCTATCAATAAAGGAGGACGTATTTGGTTTACTTCTTTTTGTTATTACTATTTTTTTGGGGGGTAAACCCTTATTTTTCTTCCAATATTTGTGGAAATACTAGAAAAGCAAGTCACGACGTCATTTATGATGTCAAAAATTACCTCACCAAAGGTGCATTTATTTTATTAAAAATGAATGCTATGAGATGTAGTGAAAATGTATAATGCATGTGAAATTGAATGGGTGATCTTATAGATACTACTCATTTTACAAAATATATAGCTTCGATTACAAATATCAATTTGTAGTCCCATAATTTCTTTCTTGATGAAACAACTCAACGGAAGGCCCTTTGCAATTTTCATTTTTAAAGTACTTCAACTAGTTGAATGGAAATACGATTCTGACCCAAAAAAAAAAAAAAAAATGGGAATACGAGGATGATGTTTGAGAAATTAAAATACAAGAAAATTCAAGTTTTCAAGGAGGATCTCAGTCGATCCACTGAGTCACGAACTCGCTCGAGTCGCAGCTTCTTCTTATTGAGTCAGCGACGAGCTTAGGCTCGCTCGCCTCCCACCGAGCTCGGTCTCTAGCCCGCTACCTTCACGAGCAAAGTCGAGCTGCAGCCATGGCGTGCGCGAATGCAATGGCGAGACCAGCGGCACTCCCACCTCGCGATCGCCAGCTCAAAGAGCTCGCCTTCGCGGCCTCGAGCTCTCCCCTCCTCAAATTCGGTGGTTCCCGGGGCCGCCGGCTCGGTGGGGGGAAGCTTCATCGCGCCAGAAACGCTTCGGCTCTTCCCGTTGTCAGAGCCGAGAGCAGCACCCCAGGTTGGTACCGGAAAATGGGTTTCGATTCGTTTCGTCGTTAGGGAACTCCGAGATTTTGGTCGGGGCTTCTTGTCGGTTTGGTGGGTTTATGTGTTACTTTCTCTGTTCGCCAGAGTATTTTCCGGATGCCAAATTCTACAAAGTAGAAGCGATTCTCAGGTGTGCTTCTGGGTTCTCCTTCTCGTTTTCAAAGCTGGGTTTTGATTGAATTCTTGCATGCTGCAAAAAGGAACGTGCTTTCCTCTGTACTTGGACAGAAAGTCCCATTGAAAGGAGTTTCGTTGATCTTTTTTTCTTTCTTTTTGATGGATGAATTTGGAACGACACAGGCCTTGGCGTATCCCTCAGGTTTCCTCGGTAAGTCGTTTGAGCAAATTTCCCACCTTTGTCCTCTTTCTTTGGGTTTCGGAAATTGTACTCGTGGCAGTATAGATAGAAGATGGGGAGCATATTTCGCCCGCCTGGATCGGCATTTGGATGCTGCTTCGTTGTTAGATCTGTATACTTCGGTTGCATGCCTTCGGGTAGAAGCTTGATTTGCATGAGATGGTGTTGGTAGTTTCGATTGGCAATTCTTTTCATGCGCTGTGTGATTTGAACTCTCTGAACCTTTTTAGCTGGTAGGGGCAATCGTCATTTGATGGTCGTTGCTTGACTTTTGAGTACCTTGAAACATCACTGCCTGCTCGTGAAATGGTTGTATTAATCGGGGGAACTCTTTAAGGAAAAAAAATACGTTCTGTATTGAGAACTCGTGAAAGGGTGAAGGTTTCTTGATAGTTTGGTTAATAGAGAAGTGTTGATTCTGGAAATAGTATTATCCAGGGGCCCTTCCACACAAAATGCTTCAATTAAGGTCCACGGCGGAGCAAACATGTGTTGAAATGGATCGGAAGATGATAATGTTGGCTGTTTGTCCTTGAAGTGAGGAGCTTTAATTGTTCATGGTACAAATGGTTGTGCCTAATCGATTGTCTGTCTGGGATTCTAGGCTCTGCTTAAGATGGGTATTCGAGGTGTCACTGTTTCGGATGTTCGGGGTTTTGGTTCTCAGGGAGGCTCTACAGAAAGGCAGGCTGGTGAGCTTTTTGTGCTGTTACATACTAAACCTTTCTTTTCTTTTTAAAGTGTTTAGCAAAAAAATGTAGGCTATGTCATATATGTGTGCTTTGGATAGAGGATTAAACGCATCATTGAATTATGTTTTCAACTGTTATATCTTTGCTGGTTCCATTGCACAGGCTCTGAATTTTCCGAAGACAAGTTTCTAGCTAAAGTCAAGATGGAGATTGTGGTGAGCAAGGAGCAGGTATCATATTACCAGCCATTAAGATGTTTTTTGACTTGTTTTCCCAGGATATGTGTATTTTGCATTTTTCTCAGTATGCTGAAATAACTTTGGTTTCTAGTGATGTGATCTCATCAGTTACATGATTTACTCTTCCTTAGGTTGAAGCAGTAATTGACAAAATAATTGAGGAGGCAAGAACAGGAGAGATTGGTGACGGCAAAATTTTCTGTAGGCCTTCCCATTTGTCTATCTAATATGCATTAATTGTCTTGCTGTGATCCCTCTGTGCTTTGGCTATTCTTATCATTCTCGTAATCTTTTTGGGTGGTGACCCATAGATGTCACCATTTTATTATATGATACATCCATGCTATCTGCATAGTTAAGAGAACATGGAGTCAGTGTGATTACATACCTATACCAGCATTTCAACTGATGGAGAAAATCTTTTATACTGAATTCTTAATCTCATCTAAGTTTCAAATTTTCGGCAAATGTCAAATTTAGTGGGAAGCTAGTTCTCTTATTACATGAGCAAATTAAGTTGTAATAATTTCAGTCTGAAGATTTATTTATTTTTCTTTATCTTCATCAAGTTAAGAGAAAGGCATGCTCACATAATAGTGCCACTGTTTGCGGAAGTTTGTTGGCACCTATATATATGGTTATGATGTTACATTGAGATACAGGAATTTGGACAACCTGCGCTTCCCCAATTAGTTTTGCCAAATGATGCCATACTAAGAACAAACTCCAATTATCTTTTCAAAATCATCAGTAGTTCACTGGGTACATGTGGAACTTTATAAAATAGGGTGAGATCGGGTTAAATCTGCAAACTCTTTAGCATTTGTTTTTAGCTATGTTGATCAGGAGGTTGTATGCACGGATACAAACATAAAGGTGGGCAGCATGAAAATCCTTTCTTTGCCTTTCGGGAAGCAGTTTGCTAATGTGCATGTCAGAGGTTTACCTTGCTATTGCTAATTTGCACCATACCCTTTAATGAACTTGTATTGGTTATCCCTTTTCTTCCTTTTCATTCCTCTAGGAATTTGTTGGTGTCGGATTTCTGTTGATTGATCGCTGTTACCACATGAGTAGCTTCTAAAGGGGTTGATATTCTTTGATCATACTTCTTCATATTGTTTAAGTACTTGCTATACATCAATAGGTTACATCATTTTGGTTAGTGAAAGTATGTAGTCATGTGGAGAGATGTCTGATGATTATAGCATTCTTAATTAAAGAGAACCGTCTTTTGCTTGACTTTGCAGTGGTGCCCATCTCAGATGTAATAAGAGTTCGCACAGGTAATATTTCAATTGCCTAGCGAATTAATGAAGAACATATGCTATCCACTTGTTCTAGAAACACCCTAATAAAGCTGATGTTCAGGTGAGCGTGGAGACGAGGGCGAGAGGATGAGCGGAGGCCGGGCCGACATGTTCTCAACTTCCTAACATCTACAGGTTGTCAATCCTTCAGCGAATCTCTAGTTAGCATCTGTTACCTGACTCACTCCTTGCGAAAGTTTCCGAAAGTTTGAACTGTGTTTGAAGAGTTTACAGTCAACATCAGTCATGTCTCTGAGTCGTGGGACCATGGTTGATTAGGTTGATTTGACGGTCCAAGGGGAAAAAATGGATCCGAAAAACTGGCTTCTTATGTAGTGCCTTGTCTGAAGGAGTGCTGTCATTTACCTTGGGTGCGCTGAGGGCCCTACGGCGTCAATTAAGCATTGCTAATAATGTCCTGTAATGTCGCTCGTGAAATGGAAATTTAGCAAGCGAAACTCAGTTGGATTATTGTCTTTAAAGCACTCGTTAATATGCGCGCTCACATAACATCAGGTGTTTCTTACACATCAAGATATGTGTCCATATGAGGGACGTAGCAAGACAGAGATTGTAGCAAGACGCAGATTCATGAAGCTTCACAGGAGCCAAGTGATGGCATTGCTCTGTCAACTTCTCGGATACTTGCTAGCGGATCAGTCTTTAGGGACATTGTCCCCTATCCCGTATCATACGGTGCTTCTGGATGAGTGTCATGTTGCTCCATCTCAATTGTTAGCGCATGCCTTGTTTACATCCATGGAGTCGGGATGGAGGTTCTTCATCCACGATTTAGATATCGTACTTGCTTGCAATTTGATTGCACCATGGCTATCAAAACGACTTACAAAAGGCGATTATCAGTCTAATCATGAATGATCAATAAATAAATAAATAAATAAAACGGTAGCAAGATATCTAAATCCAAAGGCAACGCTTTAAGCATTAGCACGTTTTTAATATGCGTAGCATTCTTAAGCCGAAACAATGTATAGATTGTGTTGCACAACCTCACTCTTAGCCTATTCTGAGTTTAAAAAATGGGGATCCCCATATTATATAAGCCGAGATAGAACTTAGAAAGCGACATAAAGTGACCAAAAAAATCAAAAGAATATGACCTATCGGGTCTAACTGGTTTCGGCAAGTGATTTTATACCTTTAGAATATTGGGGCGCTTTATACATGTGGAACGCCAAGGTATATACGACTAGACTCTTGTTTTTATTTTTTATTCATTCTAAATCATGTAATCGATGCTTTTCCATTTATTTTTATTTTTTTACTTTCATGGCGTATCAATTTATACACGTAAATTCACATGCTAGAAGTAACTATCACGAGGAAATCTGTGATTCTATGAGAAAAGGGAAAGAAAACAGGAGATGATGAGGCCGAACCAGAGTAAAAACGCTATAGTATGACAACACGTTTCGCTGTTCAGAAAAATGGTCACGATGGACCACAGGGAAGAATTAGGAAAAATGACGTTAACTGTCCTCAAGCCAAACTTATATATTTTACCATTCATTCGAAGAGACTTACTTGCAAGACCTCTTCCTCTTGAACAGGAGATTATTCATTACCAGCCTAGACAGGCACTTTTAAACTAGCAATGTGTAAGTTACTCGGCCGATCTCTTGTTAGGACCAGAGGCGAGGTTTCCTGTAGATCCGATGGGCCTCTTCCTTGGCCGCCATATCCAATTCTTGTAGTCCAGAGACTCGTCCTTGTAGATGTCCCGCCATCTATTTACCTGCATCTTGATGTCCTATTTAACGGCGAAGTCCCACAATTTCTTGACCCGCATCTTGAGGTCCTCTCTAGGAATTTTTTGGTGTTGGTTTTCTGTTGATTGATCGATTTTACCATATAATTAGTTTCTAAGGGGGTTGATGTTCTCTGGTCGTACTTCTTCATATTGTATAAGTACTTGCTATACATCAACGGGTCACATCGTTTTGTTTAGTGAAACTATCTAGTAATGTGGAGAGGTGATTTATACACGTAAATTCACATGATACATGTCAGAGGAAATCCACGATTCGATGAGAAAAGATGGGGAAGAAACGGGAAGATGATGAGGAAAACGGCATAAGCCTCGAGCCGCGCTCCTTGAAAGGACATATTATTTCATTTTCTACGTTGACAGTACCCACCTTTTAAGCATGGGATTTTCCCTCACCCTAATTAGTCTGCCGCCGGTTCGTTTGACAACAGACCAGGGACAGGACCGTCATCAGCCACCTAATCCAATTCTTGTAGTCAAGAGACTCGTCCTCGTAGATATCTGTCCATCTCTTGACGAGAGCATCGATCTCCTCTTGAACCACGAATTTGCACAGTTGCTTGACCTGCATCTCGATGCTCCCTCTCTGCATGTTGTTTGTGTCCACTTGCCGAGTGTACCTCCATGGCTTCGTACCCTGAAAAACGAGATTCTAATTATCACCAATCTATCATCCTGAACAGGTGTGTCTGTAATTACACGATATAAATGAATTGTGTAAGGAAGTGGGCAACTGCACATGTGTTGATCACTCACCGCCTCGCAATAGTGGACGACCTTCACTGTCTCGAGGTTCACCTTCTCCGGGTGACGCCATAGCATGGAGAGGGCAAGGTTGTGCTCAAGAGAGAGAGGCCTGTATACGTCCCTGAAGTGCGTGTTCAAGCACTCCTACAAATTGCCAAAATCAATACATTGAGTGACGTGCCAGGCCGCCATTAAGCATTGAAATGGTGCGGGGTGTAACATATAATATACCTGCATGGCGATTGGAGAGGGAAGGGTGTTTTGAAGAATGTTGAAGAGTCTGTTGTAGATGGTGACGTTGGGCTCAAATACGAACATGCTGTCATTGAAGTAGGATGGGGGCGGGTCCATCTGGTCCCCGTTGGGTCTATGCTGGCACTGGCAGTAACCACGATCGTGCTGGGAGGTGTGGCTCCACGTCTTCTCGCAGAAGCATTCTGGCACTGCATAGAAATAGCCAGCCGGCTTGTTGAGGAGGTCGTCGATGTTGTGGAACACCTGCATGTTGCCTTCCAGGTATACCATCGTTCGGTAATCCACAAACTGTGTAGCATAAACCATTTAGGCTGCGTTTGGTAACGCTCTCAGGAACAAGTGTTTCTATTTTTTTGCTATCGAGAGTAAAAATAGAACAAAAACGCATTTGGTAAGTTTTTTGTTCTTGGGAACAAATCTAGAACATAAACAAGAAAAAGAAAAGTTATTTCTTGTTCTTGGGAACAATTCAAGAAACAAGTTTTCTTTTCTTTTCTTTTCTCTCTTTTTTTTTTCTTGTTCTTTTCCTCTTTTCTTCCTAACTAGTCGCCAGCCTCGGCGATGGCCGGCAACTGGCCAGACGAGGCTCGGTGACCTCGCTCGGCCACCACAGGGCCAAGCGACGCCGACCTTGCGGTGGTTGGGTCGGTGTCGCCTAGCCTTGCTCATCCATGGTGAGGCGGTGTGTTGACACCTAAATTTTGACTAATCATTTAGTAATTGCATAAAAATTTAGGGATTAATCTTTAACCCCTAAGAAAAAATATTAAAATTACATCTCATGTAGTCGCATTTGCATCGGTACCAAAACGCAACCAAACACGGCAGCTCGCGGTCAATTACGTGCACAAAATGTGGCCTCTCTCTTGCTGATTTGAAAGTACCCAATGAAAAAGAAGAAAGAAGAGTTCTTCACGTCCATTGTCTCTTCCTCATTAATGCATGCACCATGCGTGGACAAAATTCGGTGGACGTAAAAAAGAAATTCTAGCCGCATGCGTGAAGAAAGCAAAGAAAAAGCCACTGAGCACGCGAGGATCCGGGAGAAAGTCTGCAAAGGCATGGGCTCACCATTTTATAATGAGAATTCTATCCTTCCTGGAGAGCAAATCAAGAAAGAAGCGAAGAAAGAAATAAAAAAGTCCATTGTGAGGGGGGGCTTCCCCTTTCGTTCACGCAAGCGGAGAGAAGAAAGGGGATTAAAAAAAGAAGAGTGCCAGAGAAAGATAAAAAATACATTGGGAAGGGGCTCTTTCTTCAGAAAAGAAGGTGAAGTCAGAGAAGGAAATAAGAAAAGGAAAAGAACGTGAAAGAAAAATAATAAAAAAAGAAGAAATGAAGGGTTGTTGTCTTCTTAAAGGAGGCTTCGAGCAACACAGAGGGGGGGGAAGAGAGAGAACCTGCAGAGAAGAAAAAAGAGTGAAGTCAGAGACGTGAGAGAGAGACAGAAACGAAGTGACCAAACAACAGAAAAATAGAAAAAAAAAAAAGAGGAAAAGACCCCTACTGTTCATCTTCTTCGGGAGTTCCTCGCGGCTGCTGGTCGCCCGGCGCTGCAGCCGCCCACCCGCCTCTTTCCTCCTTCTGGCGAGCTCCGAGCCCGCCGCCGCGCCTCTGCCCTCGCGCGCCGCCGTCACCGCCGCGCCTCTGCCCTCGCGCCTCTGCCCATCCGCGACACCAGAAGCATCTCCGAGCGCGCCACCGTCTCCGCCCTCGAACTTGCGTCGCTGCTCCTGCCCAAAAGCCGCGAAGCCGACTCAGCCCCTGCTGCTCTTGTAGCACCGCCGCTCAGCCTTCGCTCCGCATCCCTGCTCGCTCGTCTGTCGCCAGCAACGCCCCTGCAGCCGAGCCACCGTGCGTCCCTCTGCTCAACCTCCACATTCTATTTGCAGACCCGACGACGCCCCCGCCCGCGACGCCTATCTTCTGCCACGAGATCTGCAACGTCCATCGCCCCATCCTTTCACCGCCGGCTCTGCACCCGAACGCTCGCCCCTGCTCGCCGGACGCAGCACCACCCAACTCCGCCAGTAGCCCCTGCTGCCGATCTGCAGCACTCCGGCTTGCGCCGCCCCACGGAGGACACCGATCTCGCCACACCGGAGTTGCCCCGACGCCGTCGCTCCAGATCTGCCACCGTCCGCGAGCCCTGACGACCCGCGCCGAACCGCCTGTTGCCCGCTGGTCACGGCGTCGCTGTCCTGTCGCCGCCCCGTGCTGCGCCGACGCCACCGAACTGTACTGCTCTGAGATCCCGTCGCGCCTACCGCCGCCTGCAGAGCCCTCGCCAACGTTCGCTGAAGCCGAGCCAGATCCGGACGCCCACCCGCGACGCCCTTTGCCGGAATCAACACCATAAGCTCCGACCGCGACGCCCCTGTTCCGCCGGCTGTCCCCTCTGCCCGGGTGCCGTCCCTTTCCCGCCGGTCCTCGCCGGAGCTTTGAACGTCGGTGACCATCTGCCCCCTCGGTGAACCACCATAAGTTGCCAAGCCGTGCGTGGGAGAAAACCAAAAAAAAAGAAGAAAAAGACAAAAGGGGATTAGGTAGTTTTTTATTATTATTATTATCTTATCTTTATTTTTATATAGTTTTTTTAGGGTGATTATTCATTAATGCATGATTGAAGTTCCAATGTGAAATAACCCCTCAAATTAGGGATTAGGAGTCCGATTTTCGCGCCCGAAATTCGACTCATAATCTCTCGCAAAATCGACAATTCAATCTCGTGCCCGAGATTCGATTCGCGATTCAATTTAAAATTGACCAACCCGGTCTCATGCGCGAGATATGGTTCGTCAATTTTGGGTATTAATCTTATCTTGACTGAATTGGATATCGGGTTATTTGAATTAACTTTTGTTTTTGCAAAAAAAAAAAAAAAAAAAAAAAATTCAAAAAAATTCAAAAAAATGCAAGTTAGATTAGGGCTAGGTTAGTATATTTAGTTATTTCGTTTTTTTAAAAAATAACTAAAAAATAAAAAAATCCAAAAAAAATGCATTCAAGATATTAGTTTTTTTAAGAATTGCGCGTGTCAATTTAGAATAGGATTTTCGATTTTAAATTTTTTACAACAGAAAAATTCCAAAAAAAATTAGTTAATTTAGGATGCTAGTTTTGACTGTAGGTTGCATAATAGGTTTTTTTAAAATGCATGCTTTAGAAGAGATAACGTGTCCCTTTAATTTTCACTCTAGTGGTTTTTAGTGTTTTTTTTTTTAATTACGAATTTTCAAAAAAATCATCATGCATTTTAGAATAGAATTGCATGTCTCATTTTAAGTTTAGATCAATTTGCATCTTAGGTTAGAAATTGCTAGATTAAAATAACGTCTTAGTTTAAATTAGGATTTAGCATGACTTAATCCTAAGTTTAAATTGGATGGAATTTTAATTTAGCTAGGTAATTTTCACATTTTTTAATCCGAATTTCATAAAAAAAAATACAAAATTGTCTTAGAATAAATTAGTTTTATTTTCTAGGATAAATTGCATTTTTAAAAAAAAAAAAAAAAGAAAAAAAGTCATGTGCATATCATATAGTTTAGGCTATGCTACCATGTCATATCATGTTAGATTAGTAGCATGCATTGCATATTGCATGATCCTTATTAAATAAGTTAAAACCAAAAAAAAAAGAAAATTGCTGTTAAATAGAAATCATATCTAGACTGTTGATATGAATTCGATTTAACATTGCAGATCTTTTCGTTCTTTATGAGGTAAGTCCTGCAATTTATTCGTCGCTTTTTGGGTGTTAAATTGGTGGTTTGCACACACCCGCATGATCACCTCACATGTTAAGAAGATAAATTAAAATCAATCCAATTTGCTGCAAAACATGTTTTTTTAAAAAGAGAAAGGTACCGAAAGGGCGTTAGAGAAATCTAGCGTAACCAAGTCCCCGAACTCACAATCTGCGGTTCGTAGGAGTGAAGTAATTCTCCGTTACTTTACTTGGGTTTCTAATCGACCCACCAAAAATAGATTAGTGGCGACTCCTAATTGAAAATCAATTGCATGTTAAGAACTTAAACCTAAGTCGCGAATTGGTATGGGCTTGGGAGAGCCCGAGTTAAGTCTAGGCTTAACAATCCATTAGCCGAACCCTTAGGTGGTCCAAACCCGCTTCGGGGGAGGTCGCGACGCCTTGGCGACTCCACCGGGGACTTGAGTTAAAACTCTTAGTGGACTTAGGCCAATTTTTCTTTTCTTTTGAAAAATGTTTTGCTTTGGCAGCAAGGATTCCAGTTACGTCCCTAACATTTAAGGTGTTAAATGTTCTTGCAGAATGGGAGGTATAAGGGGAAGTGTTTGCTGACATTTGTTTTGCAGGGAGGTGTAGGAATGTATGGTTTATTTTCATGAACGAAGCGTTGTTTGATATAAACTGTTGCGCATGCCTATGCATTTACACTACACTATTGCACACACAACCCGCCGCCGGACCTGGGCCGCATAGGATCATCTAGGATGGTATTGAGATGGATACCACTTCGACCGCATGCTCGCGGTACGAGTCGCCCATCTCAATCCCGAAGTTTCTTTTCTGGCGTCAGGAGTACCTACCTTGGTTCGCATGCTCGCAACCCAGGTCGGCTCTTTGACCAAGCCGAAGTCATGAGGACCCGACTTAGTTCGCACGCCCGTGGCTAGTCTGATCATCCTTGTGGCTTCACTTTGGTAAGCCTTATAGACTAGAAATCGAGCCACTTACCATGCGCATGTCTATGTGATTGCCCTTTGTTTATTGGTAAAGTAAGTTCTCTAAATTCTCGCCTTTGCAATTTACTCTACCGTATTATTTTGTCGGTCCATGGCATTAGGATTGTCCTGAGTCTTGATCAATATACAATTGGAATACCGGACATTCGAATCATTCTCCCTCCAAAGGAAGAGCTTAGCGCATGGTGGGACAAGTTAGACCAAGCTGGCCGTCAATTTGTAGAGTCACACATTAGTCGACTACTTCCATTGCTGCGTATCAACATCCATGGCGGCCTCATCCAAGCACTTGCTCATTGTTGGTGCCCCGAGACTTCTACTTTCATCTTCGGCGGTAAGCATGAACTCACGCCCACCTTGGAAGAGTATAGCATTGCCATAGGAAAACCTTTGAAAGCTGAATTAATTAGCCCACCTATCGGAATAGACCCTGTTGTAGCCTTATCCGATTTTCTGAGAATTAAGGAGGATAATGTAAGAAAGGTTTTAAAAGCTCATCGCAATACATGTCATTTATCTTTTCTAAAAGAATGTTTTGAAAATGGCAATTCATTTCAAATGAGAAGGGTTTTCCTTTTAGCCTTCTTTGGGTTCATACTTTTTCCCCATTGCAAGAATGCTATTAATCCTTTGATGGCTCACTTAGTTGAACAAGTGTTGGGAGGAAAAAATTTTATAAACGCTATTTTGGCTGAAACCTTTCTTTCCCTCACTCGATTTAAAGGAAGCGGGGATAAGACCTTCCGTTCCTCTCCTGAGCTTTTACAAATTTGGTTCCTTTCTCATATAAAAGGGTTTGGTGGTTCAATGACTATACTTGATGTTAATAACTCTAATCACCCTATTATGAGATTTGAGAACAACCAAAAACATGCACCGGATTACCATTATTCTAGGTGGCTAGCTTTCATGAAAAACCAACTTCCAAGGGTTTCCTATGGCATGCTAAGTGGTTCCAAGTTCGTGTGGCGAGACTTTCATGTGGAGGTGTTGGCCCAATCCCTCTACCGGGATTCACCGGAGCAACGGAGTACTATCCAACTAGAGTAACCCGTCGTATCAAGTTGTGCAAGAGCTTCCCCGGCATTGCAAGCAGACCCACTCCGAGTCGGCTTCATTGATGGAGACCGAGGCCATGAAGATTCCATTCTCACAATTAAATCAATGTGGGATATGTGCCAGCCACGAAAACTCAAGTGGCCCGAGGAGGAGTTGAAGGGCAAAGAAATGAAGTACTATGCCTCAATTAAGTACATTCAACAACACAAGATTCCAGAGGAGTTACTTCCAAAGATACCAGAGGTGCCACTGAAGATCACCAACCGCGCTGAGAATAAACGCCTCAAAAGGGTTGCTGAAAAAGCTCAAAAGGAGAATAAGCGATTGCGCCGAGTGGTGTCCCGGGTGTATATTGATCAAGCTAGATGAAGTGTTTGAGTCAATCTTGTTGTTTTCATTTCTAGATTAATGTTTAGGAAGTTGAGTCATTTACTTTCCTAGTTTGTTTGTTTAGGGCATGTTAAGCTTCTATTTCATTAATGAAGTGCTTGAATCAATCTTGCTTCTGTTTTGTTAGGATTGTCAAAAACTCCGTTGATGGATAAAAGTTTTAGACCATTGCCATGGACCGGTGTATTTCATATGAAATACTTATTTTTGTCCATTTCTTCAAAATAGGTGATAACGGATCCTCCACGTTTGCCCATCATTACAAGATCAAGAGCAAAAATGGCCGACCAAATCGAAATGCGTGATCGTATGACCGCTGTGGAAAATCAACTCCAGCAGTTGCTCACCTCTATGCAGCTTATGACGGATCAAATGCAATCCCTCCAAGTGCATCAGACTCTTGCACCCGTTCTCCCCGAGATAGTAGTCCCAAAGCAGACGAACAAGGCCCAAATAGGTGATGATGACATGCCGGGGCGGAGGATGACCCACCTTTGTTCGTCACGGCTGAAAAGGCTAAGCCCGACAATGTCCCTAAGGCGGAGCAAGATGAACGCTTTGCCAAACTTGAAGAGAAACTGAAACAATTGCAAGAATCACGAGAATTCACTCCCGTTCGACTTGTCGGTTTATGAGAAAGTCAAAGTGCCGAAGAAGTTTAAGATGCCGGAGTTCGAGAAATACAATGGTACTTCTGCCCGAAAGCACATTTGCAGATGTACCACGTACGCATGGCCCAATACGTCAAGAATGAGCCTCTCATGATCCAATCGTTTCATGCAAGCTTGGTCGGGCCCGCACTCAACCGGTACATAATGAAAAATATAAACCTTCTCGACACTGGAATGAAGTGGTGACGCTTTCTGAAGCAAGTATAAGTTCAACATGGACATTGCACCTTCCCGAGAGGATCTTGAGCGGATGGAGAAGAAGAAAAGTGAGTCATTTAAGGAGTACGCTGTAAGGTGGCGAAACTTGGCGGCTCAAATCACTCCTGAGCCTACAAACAAGGAGTTGATGAAGTTGTTCGTCAAGACTCTTCCGTATGAGTTCCGTAACCGGATGGCTAGCACATACGTTGAGAACTTCAACCAACTTATCCCAGTGGGTGAACAGATCGAGATGGGGCTAAGGGATGGATGGTTCAATGAACCGACTCATCAAAGCAAAAGGTTCACCATGAAGAAAGATAAAGAACCAATCACTGAAGTCAATGTTGCATATGCGCAATCAGCTCCTAGTAAGCCTCCGATGGTTCGTGTCCCCGGGAATCAGCAAGATGGAGGCCGAGTGCCTGCACCTCGACAATTTGCCAAAAGGCAGTTCTCTCCTCTTCCTGGCCCTCTATCTCAGGTCTTGCCGATACTCCAAAAGAAGGGATTGATCTCCCACGAACCAAAGCGGCCCTATGCTGAAAAATTATCCAAATATGATCCCTCCAAAAAATGTGAGTATCATATGGGAGAGGTGGGCCATTCGATCGATGAATGTATGACTTTGAAGCACAAGATCCAAAATTTATTGGATACTAAGGCATTTTCTTTCCGTACTACCCAACCGAATGTCCAGAAGAATCCGTTGCCGGAGCATGAGGGAAATGTGAATGCAATCTTCGACTTCAATGCTGGCAAAAAGATGAACTTGAAGGTGTCTGTCAAAGATATCTATAGCGGATTAGTCAGAGTTGGTTACTATCCGACAGATGAGAATCCTCCTTTTCCTACCATGAAGGAAAGGGTTCAAGAAATGGTTAAGGCTGGCATGATCGTGTATGCTTTGACCAAGCTGGAATAGTGTCAACCATCTTCGAAGTCGTCATTGATTGGGAGAAAGAATTTGCTAAGCTAAGTGCTGAAAAGAATGAACCGAGATCCATTGATCAGGACGTGCCCCGCTTGAGGACGCCTCCGACCATGAAGGACTGATAGTGGAAGTGCCTTCAATTGATGAAGAAATAATTATTGAGATACCCCAGCTGTATGAGTACACGGATAACAAAGCAGTTCCCTGGTCATACGAGCTAGATGTTGACCTGATTACAAGGTCTGGTCGGACCTATGCTCAAGCTAATGCCCAACCTGCAAAGCCAATTACTGACGAAGAGGCCAAGGAATTTCTGGCTATAATCAAAGCAAGTGAGTATAACGTGGTCGACCAGTTGCGGAAATTGCCGGCTCAAATCTCTTTACTTGAAAACGTCTCCTACGCATCAAAAGTCTCTAATGAAGGTTCTAAGCGAAGTTCGCGTACCAGAGACGATCGAGGAAGACAGGTTGGAGGAATTCGTAGGATCGATTCTTCTTAAGGATTTAATAGCCTTTTCTGATGAAGAATTCCCTCTTGAGGGGAGGGGACATACCAAGGCATTATATATATCCGTCAAGTGCAAGGCTTCCCATGTGGCTCGAGTACTCATTGATAATGGGTCTCGCCTTGAATATCTCCGTCCATTGGCAACTCTTCACCGCCCTGAAAATAGACCCTTCAAAAATAAGTGCTGCAAAGACCTCCGTTCGAGCTTTTGATGGTACAAGAAAGGAGGTGATAGGGGAGACCCACCTTGATCTGCAAATAGGCCCGGTGATGTTCAACGTCCTTTTCCAGGTGATGGACATTCCTACAGCATTCAATTTCCTATTAGGTCGCCCCTGGATTCATACTGCTGGAGCTGTGCCATCAAGTCTTCACCAAAGCGTGAAATTTGTTGTCAAAGGAAAGCTAGTCATTGTTCATGGCGAGGAGGATCATCGAATCTATCATGAGACGGCCATCCCCTATGTCGAGCCAGAACGTAGGGAGGAGTCAAGTTACCAATCGTTCGAGCTTGTATCCACTATTCATGCATCTCGAGGATCAACAGCACCTATCCCTGATGTGTCAAATGCAGCAGTTATGGTAGCAAGAGTGATGGTTGGAAATGGCTTTATTCCTGGCCGTGGACTTGGTAAAAAAGAGCAAGGTATCCGGAATCCTATTGAAGCCCCTCGAAGGTCTCGTTCCACCGGATTAGGGTACCATGGAAAAGGTGGAGGACATGAACAAGAGAGGAAAAACTCATTACTCCTCGATATCCGCGAGACATTCCCCGGCCCTGCTAGAATGATGCATGATGAGGGAGGAGCGATCGCCACCCGAGTTATCAAGCCCGATGGATGGAGTAGCATGGATGACCCGACAACTTCAAAGACAGAGGATCCAGATGATGGGATGGAAGGGATCACGACCCTATTCGATGATCTCCTTATAGGTGCCATTGATGAAGAACCATCGGAGGAAACGAGTGCTAGCCCACAAGAGAGCAGCCTTATGATAGGCAAAGAGGAGAAAATGGTCCAATCCAATGTCATGAGCGATGACGGTGATGACCCTGATGATCCAAATGGTGACTCCATTGGAGTACAACAAAGTTGGGAGCAACATGAAAAACCCAAAGTTCTCACCTACGAGCAAACCATCACTATCAATCCGAGTGATGCCGAGGAGCCCAAAGAGATAAAGATTGGGGCAAATCTTCCCAAAGATGAGGCCGAGCACCGACTCAATTGCTAAAAGAATATCAAGATATCTTTGCTTGGACATATGCTGATATGCCGGGTTTAGATCCGTCGATTGTGGAACATTGTTTGCCCACTAATCCAGATGTGCATCCCAGAAGCGAAGCTCGGAGGACTAAACCAGAGCTCTCGAAGAAGATAGAAGAGGAAGTAATGAAACTTCTCAAAGTGGGATTCATCGAAGTCTCGCAATACCCCGAATGGGTGGCCAACATAGTACCGGTCATGAAGAAGGACGGTCGAATCCGAGTATGTGTTGATTATCGGGATTTGAACAAGGCCAGCCCAAAGGACGACTTCCCATTGCCACATATCGATGTTCTCGTGGATAGTACTGGATTTGAATTGTTCTCTTTCATGGATGGCGTTTCTGGCTACAACCAGATAAGAATGAAGGATGAAGACAAAGAGAAGACAGCATTCATCACCCCGTGGGGAACCTTTCATTATAAGGTCATGCCCTTCGGACTCAAAAATGCAGGGGCAACTTACCAGCGAGCCATGGTTACGTTGTTCCATGACATGATGCATCAAGAAATCGAGGTGTATGTTGATGATATGATTGCAAAAACCCGGCACGGGAGAAGTCATGTCAAAACCCTCAGAAAGTTATTTGATCGACTCCGTGAATTCAAGCTCCGTTTAAACCCTGCCAAGTGCGTATTCGGGGCAATGTCGGGTAAATTACTTGGGTTTATGGTGAGTAGTAAAGGGATCGAAATTGACCCATCTAAAGCCAAGGCAATATGCGAGTTGCAACCTCCGTCGACAGTGAAGGAGGTTCGGAGTCTCCTAGGGAGGCGAATTACATTGCACGATTTATTTCCCAACTCTCGAGACCGCTAAGCCATTCTTCAAACTCTTGAGGAAAAACGTACAAGTTGAGTGGAATGATGAATGTCGAGAGGCGTTCGATAAGTCGAAGCAATATTTAATGAATCCACCAGTTCTTGTCCCACCAATATCGGGGCATCCTTTGATTTTATACCTCACAATCCATAGTGAGTCACTCGGTGCGATGTTAGCTCAAAAGAGTCCCGTGGATCAGAAGGAACGGGCCATTTATTACCTCAGTAAAAAATTCACTGTCTCGGAGCTAAAGTATTCTGATGCTGAAAAAACTTGTGCTGCGTTAGTATGGGTATTGCATAGACTGCGACAGTACACCTTGCATTACCAGACGTTTTCGTGGATCGAGAACGATCCTATCAAGTATTTATTTAATCAACCAGCTTTGGTGGGTAAGCTAGCCAAATGGCGGGTCTTGATTTCGGAATTTGACGTGCGATTCATGCCACAAAAATCAGTTAAAGGCCGAGTAATTGCTGATATATTGGCTGAGAATCCTAGAACCTTCAATGATGATGATTGCCCTCTAGATGATCGTATTTTGGCCATAAATGAAGATGCATGGTCCATGTTCTTCGATGGAGCTGTGAACTTGTCCGGTTCTGGTACTGGGGCAGTACTGATATCCCCAGATGGACAACACCACCCAGTAGCCGCGAAATTAATATTTCCATGCACTAACAATATTGCTGAATACGAAGCTTGTATTCTCGGACTTCAGGCCGCAATTGAAATGGGAGTGGCCAAATTGAAAGTATATGGAGATTCTGCATTGATCATACTCCAAACCGTAGGTGAATGGAAAACCAGGGATGCCAAATTACGCCATATCATAAGTACCTCGAAGAGTTGGTGAAGGAGTTCGATGAAATTTCGTTCGACTATTTGGCTAGATCTCATAATCGGTTTGCCGATGCCTTGGCAACATTGTCATCTATGTTGCAAGTTACCGATGGTTTAGAAGTTAAGCCTTTGAAAATTGAAGTTCTAGCCAAACCTTCTTATTGCATGGCCGTGAATGAAGAGCTTGATGAGAAGCCATGGTATTATGACATCATGAACTATATTCAAAAGCAGGAATTTCTGAAGGGAGCACTCCGGCCGATAGAAAATACATAATGAAGATGGCCTCAAAGTTCTTCGTCAGTGGTAAGAGTTTATACAAGAGATCTTATGATTCAGTTTTATTGAGATGCGTAGATGAAGCAGAAGCTACCCAAATCATGCATGAAGTGCATGAAGGAGTTTGTGGCCCACACATGAATGGGCACATGTTGGCCAAGAAGATCATGAGACTAGGTTACTATTGGCTTGTGCTTGAAAGTGACTGCATACAGCATGTTAGAAGTTGCCATCGTTGCCAAATTCATGGAGATAAAATAAATGTTCCTCCAATGGAGTTGCACCAGCTATCTGAGCCATGGCCTTTCTCAATGTGGGGGATCGATGTGATTGGCCCAATAAATCCCAAAGCTTCAAATGGACACCGATTTATATTGGTGGCAATAGATTATTTTTCAAAATGGATTGAAGCCGCATCATATGTTAATGTCACAGCTCGAAACGTGGTGAAATTTATTAGGCGTGACATAATCGCCCGTTATGGTGTCCCCGAAGCAATTGTCACTGACAATGGGACAAATCTGAATAACAAGTTCGTGGATGAGTTGTTCAGTGAGTTCAAAATCAAGCATTTGAATTCATCACCTTACCGCCCGCAAATGAATGGAGCTGTTGAGGCAGCTAATAAGAACATCAAGAAGATCCCTGGCTAAGACAGCCGAGAATTATCGAGATTGGCATGACAGGTTACCCTTTGCTCTAATGGCGTATCGGACATCGATCCGAACATCTACCGGGGCAACCCCTTTCTCCTTAGTTTATGGAGGCAGTCTTGCCTGTGGAAGTAGAAATCCCCTCTTTGAGAGTCTTATCCCAAGTGGAATTGTCCGAAGCAGAATGGACACAACAAAGGTTCGAGCAGTTGAACCTGATTGATGAGAAAAGATTGAAAGCTCTTTGCCATGGTCAGGCATATCAACAAAGAGTAGCCAGGTCTTTTAATCGGAAGGTACGGCCGAGACACTTTGAAGTGAATGATCTAGTTCTAAGAAAGGTGTTGCCGATTTTTCCAGATCCACGGAGGCAAATTTGCTCCAAATTATAGCGGCCCGTATATGGTGAAGAGGGTACTCCCGGAGGTGCCTTAATCCTTACGAAATGGATGGTCGTGAGTTTTCTAATCCGTTAACTACGATCTTTGTGAAGAAGTATTACCCTTGAAAGAATTTGTTGTGAATTGAAGGTACTCATTTCTTCATTGAATTGTGTGGGAATGGATTGAATGAGACGAGAAGTAGGCCCTGTTCCATACACATATCGAATTCATTTGATTCGGTATATCAGACGTGTTGACCCAGTGTCAGTTCAATTAAATAAAAAGGGAAATGCCCTGAGGACACCACCAGCGCCTTGGCCTGGTGGCACGGGGAATGAAAAGGTCCGAGAGCGACCAGGGTTTGATCCCTGGAAACGGCAACAAGTTTGCCACAAAAAAAAAAAAAACAAAAAAAAAAAAAAAAAAATTTTTTTTTTTTTTTTTTTTTTTTTACCAATCCTTTTCCTTTCTTTTTGAGCTGCAAACTCTTTGTGTTCAAAGCTGATGAGTTCATGAAGTACTTGTGACCTTTCAAAGGAGAATTTTGCATTGATAGTTTTACTGTTTAATTACCAATTCCACGAGGATCGTCACCATCGATCAAGTTAATGAATGATGTGGAATGAATTGAACATGCTAAATGAGACATGTCAGGATGATGAAAGGCAAGCTTTATCCTATACACAGTCCCTTGCTCATATACTTGGTGAGATGAGTGTAGGAAATTCCATGTTTCTAAGGTAAAGAGTTTTCTTGCGAAAGGTACGATGATCGAAATGATGAGGGGCGGTTCATTCTCTATCTCAAACACTACGTGATCATCCGTTGTTTAAACCCTTTTGAGCCCACACACGTGGATAATTTTTAAATTACCCCTGTCAAGAACCACCCCACATTGGGGCAAGCTGGAGGTGAGACGACATCATGAGGTGAGGAATGTGATAGGAATATTCTTGCTCTCACTTGCATCAATCTTCAGGTATTGCTATTACATTGAATTCATACGGTAATTCCAAGTGCCTTAGGATGATGAAGAGCAATTCTTTCTCTACCCTACACACTTTACCCATTGCGTAGCCCCTTGAGCCTGTAAATTCGTTTCATTTAAACCCAATTGGTGATCATCCCCCACTGGGGCAAGGCAAAAGGCAAATGTTCGAGCAGCGAGAATCCCGAGTGCTGCCGACAAAAAATGAAAACTCCTCAAGAACCCAAATGTTAAAGCATTACAAAACAAAAGGGGCATGAAAAAGCAGTGTGCCTGGTAAAAGCAAGGCCAATGCCCATAAAAAATGAAAGAAAGAGTCAAGATAAATGATTATCAATTATAAAAGGGTGTATTCCCAGTGGAGTGGTACTCAAAGAACTCGAATGCCAAGTTTTTATAGTACCTATGAGGAAAATCCCAATGGTGAAGAAGAAAACCGGTGACAATGCCATGATGATCACCAATTCTCATCCCTCTATACATTTTGAGCCTAATGATCCGTTCACTTCCCAATCCATGAACTTAACCTACGTTATGTCCCTTACAAAGTCTCTTCAGATTAGGGCATCGAAATTAACGTAGGAATTCATACGCTTAAAAGCATCACTCGAAGAAGTGCGAGCAAGACCATTTCTATCTCATTTCGCAGGTTCCTTGACTTGTAAACCCGAAGATGATTGCGAAGTATTGTTCTTTCATTAGCCTGGACTCGAAGAGTCCCCCTTTGTTGAGCCATTGACCGAGCTTACATTACAGTCCTGATAAAGACCTCTCAGATCGACAAGGTCGTACCGCTTGCGAGAATACTCGAACCCTTATTGACATGATGAAAGTAAGATGGAGTGATTCCTATGATCCCACATTAATGGTCGGGACAAAATGGCCTTCTTAATGAGAGTGAGTGAAAGTCCTTTCTAAGCGAAAGTCTCTCATTTGGTATTCTTGAAAATCCATGTCATGAGTGAAAATTTTCATAAACGATGATTCTCCCCAGTGGAAGTTCAGTGGTGCAAATATGGTAAAACCATCATGCATAAATCTTGATTGAATGGATAAAAGCTTCAGTGGATTTTGGAGTATGCTGAATTGCTTACTTCTTTGGCAAATGCATGTATTTTCGCTCTAATCATATCGATGAGGTAATGTTTCCTTGAAGACCCAAGAGCTCGACTTTTATGTTGCCTTTCAGAAGCCTCGAGGTGAAAAACCTCCATGAATATTTGAAGTACATCCTCGATGTTCCAAAATTTCTGTTTACCAAGAGGTAAGTGACCCTCACGAATATCCCAGGTTTGTCCTAGGTATTCCCAAATTCTTGATATATGTCTCAAAACTCGTTGTTAAGCATTTCACTCAGGATGTGAATGCTTTCCGATCTTTTTCGTTATACCTTAGTCTGGATCTAGGTATTTCGAATCATCTTAATCCAATATTCATCTCACCTAACGTTGAGTGTCTATTGGTTAAGTTCCAAAATTCTTGACATCTCAGTCTGGATCTGGATGTCTCAAAACTCTTCGTTAAACATTTCACTTTGGATGTGAATGTTTTTCGATCTTTTTCGTTATACCTTAGTCCTGGATCTAGGTATTTCGAATCTTCTTAATCCAATATTCATCTCACCTAACATTGAGTGTCTATTGGTTAAGTCCCAAAATTCTTGACATCTCGATCGGATCGGGATGTCTCAAAACTCTTCGTTAAACATTTCACTGGATGTGAATGTTTTTCGATCTTTTCGTTATACCTTAGTCCGGATCTAGGTATTTCGAACCCTCTTAATCCAATATTCATCTCACCTAACATTGAGTGTTTATTGGTTAAGCCCCAAATTCTTGACATCTCGATCTGGATCTGGATGTCTCAAAACTTTTCCCGTTTAGGCGACCGTAGAATGGTACGGGTCCTAGACAACATCTATTCGAGCGACCGTAGAATGGTACGGGTCTGGAAGATAAATCCCCGTTTAGGCGACCGTAGAATGGTACGGGTCCTAGACAACATCTATTCAAAGCGACCGTAGAATGGTACGGGTCTGGAAGATAAATCCCCGTTTAGGCGACCGTAGAATGGTACGAGTCCTAGACAACATCTATTTCCTCATTCGGGCGACCGTAGAATGGTACGGGTCTGGAAAATGAATCCCCGTTTAGGCGACCGTAGAATGGTACGGGTCCTAGACACAACCAAGCAATGCCATCTTTGGGCGGCGACCGTAGAATGGTACGGGTCTTGGGAAAGCAGTCTCTTTGTAAAGTCATGTTACTATTCTAGGCGACCGTAGAATGGTACGGGTCCTGGACATGTAACACCAACTACCTTGAGTTACTCTATCCTCCTCGAAGGTAAGTTATTCCGGGTAAGTTCCTTTTATCACTTTGGCATTAGCATTTTCATGCATCATATAAATTGCATTTCAAAAAAAAAAAAAAAAAAAAAAAAAAAAAAAAAAAAAAAAGATCCATAGTCCCGCCTAAAATATCATTCATTGCATGTGCATGGTCAAAATTTAGGTATCATATTGTCTTTGAATGCAACCTCTGCGAGCTCACCTTCAAAAGAGGGCGGCTATTGTTGACACCTAAATTTTGACTAATCATTTAGTAATTGCATAAAAATTTAGGGATTAATCTTTAACCCCTAAGAAAAATATTAAAATTACATCTCATGTAGTCGCATTTGCATCGGTACCAAAACGCAACCAAACACGGCAGCTCGCGGTCAATTACGTGCACAAAATGTGGCCTCTCTCTTGCTGATTTGAAAGTACCCAATGAAAAAGAAGAAAGAAGAGTTCTTCACGTCCATTGTCTCTTCCTCATTAATGCATGCACCATGCGTGGACAAAATTCGGTGGACGTAAAAAAGAAATTCTAGCCGCATGCGTGAAGAAAGCAAAGAAAAAGCCACCGAGCACGCGAGGATCCGGGAGAAAGTCTGCAAAGGCATGGGCTCACCATTTTATAATGAGAATTCTATCCTTCTGGAGAGCAAATCAAGAAAGAAGCGAAGAAAGAAATAAAAAGTCCATTGTGAGGGGGCTTCCCTTTCGTTCACGCAAGCGGAGAGAAGAAAGGGGATTAAAAAAGAAGAGTGCCGAGAGAAAGATAAAAAATACATTGGGAAGGGGCTCTTTCTTCAGAAAAGAAGGTGAAGTCGAGAGAAGGAAATAAGAAAAGGAAAAGAACGTGAAAGAAAAATAATAAAAAAAGAAGAAATGAAGGGTTGTTGTCTTCTTAAAGGAGGCTTCGAGCAACACGAGAGGGGGAAGAGAGAGAACCTGCAGAGAAGAAAAAAAGAGTGAAGTCGAGACGTGAGAGAGAGACGAAACGAAGTGACCAAACAACAGAAAAATAGAAAGAAAAAAGAGGAAAAGACCCCTCTTGTTCATCTTCTTCGGGAGTTCCTCGCGGCTGCTGGTCGCCCGCGCGCAGCCGCCCACCCGCCTCTTTCCTCCTTTCGGCGAGCTCGAGCCCGCCGCCGCGCCCGCCCTCGCGCGCCGCCGTCACCGCCGCGCCTCGCCCTCGCGCCTCTGCCCATCCGCGACACCGGAAGCATCTCCGAGCGCGCCACCGTCTCCGCCCTCGAACTTGCGTCGTGCTCCGCCCAAAAGCCGCGAAGCCGACTCAGCCGCCGCTTTGCTCTTGTAGCACCGCCGCTCGGCCTTCGCTCCGCATCCTGCCGCTCGCTCGTCCGTCGCCAGCAACGCCCGCAGCCCGAGCCACCGTGCGTCCCTCGCTCAACCTCCACATTCTATTTGCGGGACCCGACGACGCCCCCGCCCGCGACGCCTATCTTACGCCACGAGATCTGCAACGTCCATCGCCCCATCCTTTCACCGCCGGCTCGCACCCGAACGCTCGCCCCCGCTCGCCGGACGCAGCACCACCCAACTCCGCCGGTAGCCCCCGCGCCGATCTCCGCAGCACTCCGGCTTGCGCCGCCCCACGGAGGACACCGATCTCGCCACACCGGAGTTGCCCGACGCCGTCGCCCGGATCTGCCACCGTCCGCGAGCCCCGACGACCCGCGCCGAACCGCCCTGTTGCCCGCTGGTCACGGCGTCGCCTGTCGTCGCCGCCCCGTGCTTGCGCCGACGCCACCGAACTGTACTTGCTCCGAGATCCCGTCGCGCCTACCGCCGCTGCAGAGCCCTCGCCAACGTTCGCGAAGCCGAGCCAGATCCGGACGCCCACCCGCGACGCCCTTTGCCGGAATCAACACCATAAGCTCCGACCGCGACGCCCCTGTTCCGCCGGCTGTCCCCTCTCGCCCGGGTGTCGTCCCTTTCCCGCCGGTCCTCGCCGGAGCTTTGAACGTCGGTGACCATCTGCCCCCTCGGTGAACCACCATAAGTTGCCAAGCCGTGCGTGGGAGAAAACCAAAAAAAAAGAAGAAAAAGACAAAAGGGGATTAGGTAGTTTTTTTTATTATTATTATTATCTTATCTTTATTTTTATATAGTTTTTTTAGGGTGATTATTCATTAATGCATGATTGAAGTTCCAATGTGAAATAACCCCTCAAATTAGGGATTAGGAGTCCGATTTTCGCGCCCGAAATTCGACTCATAATCTCTTGCAAAATCGACAATTCAATCTCGTGCCCGAGATTCGATTCGCGATTCAATTTAAAATTGACCAACCCGGTCTCATGCGCGAGATATGGTTCGTCAATTTTGGGTATTAATCTTATCTTGACTGAATTGGATATCGGGTTATTTGAATTAACTTTTGTTTTTGCAAAAAAAAAAAAAAAAAAAAAAATTCAAAAAAATTCAAAAAAATGCAAGTTAGATTAGGGCTAGGTTAGTATATTTAGTTATTTCGTTTTTTTAAAAAATAACTAAAAAATAAAAAAATCCAAAAAAAATGCATTCAAGATATTAGTTTTTTTAAGAATTGCGCGTGTCAATTTAGAATAGGATTTTCGATTTTAAATTTTTTACAACAGAAAAATTCCAAAAAAAATTAGTTAATTTAGGATGCTAGTTTTGACTGTAGGTTGCATAATAGGTTTTTTTAAAATGCATGCTTTAGAAGAGATAACGTGTCCCTTTAATTTTCACTCTAGTGGTTTTTAGTGTTTTTTTTTAATTACGAATTTTCAAAAAAATCATCATGCATTTTAGAATAGAATTGCATGTCTCATTTTAAGTTTAGATCAATTTGCATCTTAGGTTAGAAATTGCTAGATTAAAATAACGTCTTAGTTTAAATTAGGATTTAGCATGACTTAATCCTAAGTTTAAATTGGATGGAATTTTAATTTAGCTAGGTAATTTTCACATTTTTTTAATCCGAATTTCATAAAAAAAAAATACAAAATTGTCTTAGAATAAATTAGTTTTATTTTCTAGGATAAATTGCATTTTTTAAAAAAAAAAAGAAAAAAAGTCATGTGCATATCATATAGTTTAGGCTATGCTACCATGTCATATCATGTTAGATTAGTAGCATGCATTGCATATTGCATGATCCTTATTAAATAAGTTAAAACCAAAAAAAAGAAAATTGCCTGTTAAATAGAAATCATATCTAGGACTGTTGATATGAATTCTGATTTAACATTGCAGATGCTTTCGTTGCTATGAGGTAAGTCCTGCAATTTATTCGTCGCTTTTTTGGGTGTTAAATTGGTGGTTTGCGCACCCGCATGATCACCTCACATGTTAAGAAGATAAATTAAAATCAATCCAAGCTGCCTGCAAAACATGTTTTTTTTAAAAGAGAAAGGTACCGAAAGGGCGTTAGAGAAATCTAGCGTAACCAAGTCCCCGAACTCACAATCTCTGGTTCGTAGGAGTGAAGTAATTCTCCCGTTACTTTACTTGGGTTTCTAATCGACCCACCAAAAATAGATTAGTGGCGACTCTAATTGAAAATCAATTGCATGTTAAGAACTTAAACCTAAGTCGCGAATTGGTATGGGCTTGGGAGAGCCCGAGTTAAGTCTAGGCTTAACAATCCATTAGCCGAACCCTTAGGTGGTCCAAACCCGCTTCGGGGAGGTCGCGACACGGTGGCTAAGTGAGGTCAAGCCTCACCGGTGACCGAGTGAGGCTTGGCCTCGCCCTGGCTGGGCGATCTAGGCGACGTCGCCTCACCCAGCCAAGGCAAGGCTCCCCCAAGGCCGACAACTTCACTGACGACCGACTAAGAGGAAGGGCAAGAAAGAGAAAAAAGTAATAAAATTATTAATATACTAAAATAAATTATAAGTTACAAAACTATTAGGGATTGTACCAAACATGTTTTTGTTCTCGAAACAAAAATTTTTTTATAGTTATCAAACGCCTAAAAATACTCAAAAACAGTTCCCCAAAACATAAATAGAAAAAAATGTTTCTCAAAAGAAATTGTTCTCGGAAACAGAAACGTTACTATATGCACCCTTAGCCGCCGCCGCCCCACCCCAAAAAAAAAAAAAAAAAAAAAAAAAAAAAAGACGAGCCTTTATAACGCAATCATATTTCGAACTACTAGCTTCATCAATATGCCTATTAATCAGGTGCAACATCACTTAATTCGTCCGATCACCAAGTTAAAACATCATAAAAGTGTAAAAGGTGACTTGACTATAAAATTAATTTATGAAAAGAAGATCTTGAATTATCAGGTGGGTCACTTTTCAATCAATAATAGGAGAATTCCCTAATGATTCCGTCCTTGTACCTCCCAAATACGAAGCTTGGAGTAGTTGACGATGTAGTATGTTGGGGCGAACTGGGTCAGGATCTCAAACGGGTACACAGGCTGGATCTCTCGGACCACACACCCCTGCTCCTCCAGGATTTTCCGGTTCTCCTCGAGCACGTTTAGGACGGCAACCACCAGCTGATATGGGGACCTCGCCTTCCGCAGCCCCTTGGCCAGCCCGACCACTCCCTTGACGTTGTCCTCGTTGCTGGCTAGGAACGTCACGTAGGCTCGGGGCAGCGCCATAGACGTCAAAGCGAAGGCGGTCGATTATCAAAATAAAGAGTTGAATTGTTAAAATGAGATTAATTTTTGGAAAGTTCTAGAGCACACTAGCCTACACATGCTTATGCATTAAGTATACTTAATGGAGGAGGAAAAGGTGGCGGCAACAATTATCCAAATCGGCAACAATGCACGTGCATGCAAGAAAAGGCAAGTCCAAGTCAAATTTGAAAACTCTCAGGAGAAGTTTCTGGTACCATATGGACAGCAAAAGTACTTGGAGAAGAAGAAAATGAGTCGTCTTGCAATTGTACTATGGCGGTGAAAAAGTCAAAATTGACATGCTTGTAGTCGGTGAAACTTGCCTATAAATAGGCAAGGGTACTCAGCCTTGTTAGAAAATACAACAACCAGAACAACGAGAGAGAGAACGTGAGTTGAGAAAACCATAAACTAGAAACTAAGAGACAGCCATTCCATTATTTTTTGTACCACACAAGTCCTTAAATAAAATTTAGTCCGTGCTTTCATTTATTTTTCAGTCCATTTCTCACTCCCTTGTCATAGTTCACACACACTTCCGCACACACGCTTTCGCAAAATCCAACATGAATACTCAATTTACATGACTTAAAGCATTAATAAATCCTGTTCGCACAACCGCGGTCCAAGTTCTAATCATGATGATTTCCTCGAAAGAGAGAAGAGAGACTGAGAGGTCTTTAAGGGGGTTGAAAATAAAGCGAAATTTTCTCAAAAGAGAAAAGAGAAATGGAGGAAATTACCCTTTTTGTAATCTCGAGACGCGACTTCTGCACAAGGAGAGCGACGGCCGTATCCATGGCGGATCGGACGGCGGGGGGAAATATCTTGCAGGGATGGCACTAGAAGGAAAGGGAAGTGGAAGTAGGGGAAGAGATAATTTCATTCGTGGGAGGGGGAGCGGAGGGGCTAAAAGATAAAGTGAGGCAGATGGATTTTCCTTTGTTTCGGAAATTAAAAGAAAAGAATAAAAGGAAAGTGCGCCGTGCAAATTACTTCTCCAAGTTAAGGTTGGCCAAGGAGAAATAAAAGAACTTCCAACTTCGACTGAATATGGATGTTTTAAGTGGATATCCTTTCTTTTCGTTGAAGTGCGCAAAACAAGTTGGTCTCCACGTTCACATATAAATATTATTTTCTTATGTTTTATTGGTGTGCCCCGTTTAAGTGCTTTAATCTACAGACAGTATTTCACTTGATCTCTTCGAGTGTTGTTCTATTTTAGCTCCGATCTCTCAATAAAGGGCTCGAGTCTTCTTAAAAGTCTACGGAATAGGTACCTATGCTAAATGAAGTGATAGCCTTTTACCTATTATTGAATAGTTGAAGGGCCATTTCCAAGCTATCACGCTACTAAAATATATCAATCTTAATGTATATCACTACTCTAAAGTCTAATGTCGCATACACAATAGGAAAAGTTTTGGTTAATTGTCTAGACACGGTACCTAAAGCACGAACAACACTTCAAATGTATATTCGTCATTGCGGATCCATTGATTGTCCATTCAAAGTTAGTATTTCAAAAGTAGGAATTCATTTTATCAGTAAAAAAAAAAAAAAAAATCTTTGTCTTGTGGTAGCTTGCTCCAATCCCCTTGCATACTTCTGCTAATTGATTTAACTAGACGCTTCATATGCTTGTTAGATTCTAGTAAGAATCATATGAGATTTCTCATTTACTCAGTTTTTTTGTTCGAAAAGCGAAATGTCTTATTCATTAACTAGCAAAAGATAACATAAGGTATGGGGTTTCTGAACATAAAAGATCCCATAAAGATAAAGGTGGTTCTACGAGCCAATAATGTGGTAGGACTTTCCTACGATGAAATTTGGCCATTCGATCGGCCACTTAATTTGACTTGCGTGGGCTATAGACCAGTTGAATAGAATTGGACTAGACGAGCATATCTTTGCACTCTTCAAGATAACCTGCAATTCCCATGGGCCTGGCGCCTGACCCGCTATGAAATTCACAAGTGATGAGCTGTCAGAACATGAGGCGCCGTATAGATCAGCTTTCTTCTCTCCACATACGAGCACCATCGTTTGCTCGGTTGGTCCCTGGATGTCCTGCAAAGAAATTTGAGAGAGAGAGAGTCTGCGTCGCAAGATTGGCGAATGGTAGGATGAAGCAGAAGGACTGTGGAATTTCTTTTCCTTTAAAAAAGAAAAAAGAAAAGAAAGAAAGTGGGCAAGGGGATATGGATAACGGTGAAGGACTATGGAATTTCCTTTCCTTCAAAAAAAAGGAAGAAAGTTTCCTTTCCTTCAAAAAAAGAAGAAATGAAAGGGGTTGAGAAAAGCTTCAGTGTCGTACGGAAAGGGTACCCCGCTAATGGAAAGGGTGGGCGCCACCATGATAATCCTCCCGACATGAGAACATGCAAAATCCATACTCATAAAAAAACAAAACAAAACAAAAAGAAACTCGAGTGGGGTCCCCCCGCTCACCCGCTTTCCTTCCACCATGTCACTTGACGATCACCGTCCAAACTGGAATGACAAAAACAAAGAGAGAGCGTAATGTTCTTGTCATTTGGAACAGGAAGGATCGCACGTGTTCATTTCGTAGGTTTCGGGAAAGATGGCACTGCACATCTGCTGCCGCAATCAAGCAATGTCTGGTCTTTGGATTCGTAATTCCTCTGTCTCATTGGCTTATTTTTATTTTTTAATTTTCCCCGTGCGGTACAGTGCGAGGAGAGGCGTGGGTCTGTTTTGCTCTTTGCCGGAAGTAGCCCCGGGATTTGCTTCCATTACATAGATATAATATTTAAAGAAAAGCATTTACTCCACATTTAGCAATCTTCATAATACCCAAATCTGAAATTCTAATTTCCAATCATGGGGGTCAAACTAATTTCAATAATCGATTTCTCCATCCTTTTAGTTTTACCGGGATGTGCATATTTTAGGTCGAAGCAGTTAAATTGACATAATAATCGAGGAGAGGCAAGAACGACAGAGAGATTGGGGACAGCTAAAATTTCCCTAGGCCTTCTTCTTCCCCCCTTTTCATTTAATCTTTAATGTGCATGACATTGTCTTGCGGCGAGACCCATGGGAAAGGTGCAATTTCCCCGAACAGGAAAACGACGGTGGGATTATGAATCCAAAGACCAGACATTTTTGTACTCGGAGCGCAAAATGAATGAATAAGGAGCATTTTAATACGGGACGAAGACCCCCGAGAAAATATTCAGTGGTATGAGCGTATCACGTCATCCGCTGACGTGATGCGCATCTACCAATGAGATACCAACACGTGTCAGTGAGCAGGACCCACTAGAAAATGGAATATTTTGAGCGGGAGTATTGCTAACCTGTCCTTTCTTCTATAGTGGAGCCGAGCCAAGCTAACCAACAATCAGCCCTTCCATTTTTCAACGGGTCTCGCTCACTAGACACGTGTCGGTATTTCATTGGTAGATACACACCACATCAACGGATGATATGGCGCGCTCATACCACTGAATATTTTCTCCTGCCAAAGATTACAAACCGGTCCATTAATATCATATTTAATATAAATTAATTTTTGCATTACAAAAATTCCTAAATTAATGCATTTGCTACGAATCTTCCGAAATCTTTGAACAAGATTGCAAATGTCCGTAAATATCTATAACACGAGGGGGCTTTTAGAGCAAAATTGTTCTATATCTAAATCCTCTAGAGACTAGTATGAGCTGGACGGAATGTCAAGAGGATTCATCTTATTTTCTTCGAATTTTTAACTTCCTTAAGATCCATACGTGTTGAATTACCAAAGTCCCGCATCGATCGTCTGAACCGTTGATGGGAGATGATGGAGGGCAGATCTGTTACGGGTGCATCGGGGTTGGAATTTCTTTTCTGACACAAAACTTAACCTTGTGGTAATTGTGATGCCAATATTCTGGTTTGTGATTTTTGTGGTATTTACCTAATTGGAAATGGGTTTTGGGTGCACTGTTAGGGGCCAAGCTGTTCAGCTCCCTTTCTCTTTCTTTCGCTGGGGGAATAAGATGAGATCCACGGCTTCATGACCCAACCTTCATCCAGGAAAAGCAGCATTCACCGTCGTTTTTTTGCGCATCAATGTCCAACAATTACACGTCCCAAACTCAACCTCCACAGACCCTAAAAAAGGGCAAAAAATCATTTGGCATTCTCTTTTGGGCTTTTTCTATAATGCGCTCCTCGATTCTCCTTCTCATATTCTGTCTATATATATAACTCGTGAAAATGGGGATTTTCCCATGGCACTAGCTGAAAAATGCACAATCATTAATGTAATATTTAGCGGCAAATTTCGTGAAAGCTTAGACGTCGAAAGCCTTGCAATTTGATTTTTTTGTTTTTGTATACGAGATTGGAATTGGATATGATGAATCGCCCTAAAAATCCTTAAAACAGCTTTTAAGAAAGCCAGGATAGAGGTCGAATAGCCTCAAAAAAGATCTTTGGCCGCTTGGCAGGCCCACCACAAAACCCTTCTCGAAGGGTTTGGGCCGCCACCCTAATCCTCGCGATGCCAGGGATTGGCATAGACATCTAAGCTGTCACGAAATTTGCCGCTAAATATTACATTAATGATGAAGAAAAGGAAAAAGTAGTAACTACTGGCTTGCATCCGAGAGCACCACAATTGTTGGGGGACGTGGGCCCCCGCTCGGCGTCCTCCCGCGCCGCCTCGAATGCGGTCCAGCCACGTTTGCGTCTTGTCCCTTCGTTGCCCTTCTTTTTTTTTCAGAGTGCACGAATCAGTTTTTTTTAGCAAAAAACGGTTTTATTTTTTTATTTTTTCGTGTTATTCTCCCGTTAAGACAGTTCAAATTCGGAGGACCGTCGTGTCACGTAACGAAGGATCTCCTCTCCTTTCGGTGGGCGTCGGCCCAATAGAAATAAGAAGCTTGGCACGTGTGGTACCCGAATTGTGGAAAACCGTAAAGCCGCCTATGATGAATCTGACTACGGAAGTGTGGAACCCGCAAAGCCGCCTCTGCTTACTGCCGAAGTGCAGAACCATAAAGAGAAGATACCCCACCAACGATTTCGAACCCCACCATCCGTACCCCGATTATCGTGAACCAATTTTCGTGTGGCGAAAATATCCCGAATTAGTGCATTTAGTGCATCCAATACGAATATACCCCAAAACTTAGGGCGAAATTGGGAATCTTGGTAGATTTCTGAAACTGGAGGGAGCTCTCGAGGCAAAGTTAACAGGTTTGCCGATCTCATTTCATCTTCTTCAAATTTAGCTTCCCTAAAAACAACATCGTTTTGAAGATCCATTTGTATCGAATTTCCACATTTGGACTAAGGTCACACGTCAATTGTCCCGGTTGTTGATAGGAGCTAATGGAGAGCAAATTTGTTAAGGACTTATTGATTTGAAACTTTTGGGGACACGAAAATTAGTTTGTATTAAATATGGTACCGATGCGTGTGTGCATTCACAGCCCAAACGTTATAGCACCTGAACTGAAAACAAAGTTGGGTCGGGTCGTGGCTTTGTCCATCATACTCTTTTTTCCTCCTCAAATCAATCGTTAGGATCAATTATCATGTTACTTACTACCCGTTAAGCTGCTCTTCTGACTTTTTCGCCAGTTTGTGTATATTCTGCATTGTTTCCGGTGGCGTGACCTTTTCCATGATTTATTCCTCCTTAGGTTGAAGCAGACATTGACATGATAATCGAGGAGGCAAGAACAGGAGAGATTGGCGATGGCAAAATTCTCTGTAGGCCTCCTTCCCATTCGTTTAACAAGCTAAGCTTGCCCGCCTCCTGCTGAACTCACTCTCGAGCCTGCTACTTCGCCAGCAACTCAAGCTTCAACCATGGCTTTGCATCAATGCAACGGCGAGACCAGCAACGGTCCCCACTTGCCATCGCTAGCTCAATGACCTCGCTTCTCAAGCTCTTCACTCCTAGAGTTCGGCCTCTTCCCAGGTCCACCGGCTCAATGGGAAACTTAATTGCACTAGATATGCTTTGGTTCTTCCCGGCATCAAAGCTGAGAGCAGCACCCGAAGGTTGGTAGGAAATATGGGTTCCGATTCACTTGGTCATTGTAATTCCAGGATTGAGCTGGGCTTTCTGTTGGCTTGATGGTTCATGTGTTCTTTCTTTGTTCATCAGAATACTTTCCAGATGCCAAATTCTACAAAGTAGGAAAGATTCTCAGGTTTGCTTCTCGTTTTTCCTTCTCATTTTCACAATTGGGCTGCGATTGAATTCCCGCTTGCTGCAAAAGAACGTGCCTTCCTCTGTACTGGAACTAAAAAAATCCCATCTGAAAAAAGTTTTATCAATTATATTCCCCTCTCTTCGATGGATGAATTTGAGATGGCTTAGGCCTTGGCGTATCCGTGACGTTTCCTTGATAAGTTCTTGGAGCAAATTTCCCATTTTCCTTTTTCTATGGGTTTCAGAAGAGGTAATTGTGGTAGTATGGATAGAAGATGAGGAGCATATCATGACCGGCTTGGATCGGCATTTGGATACTGCTTCTGAAAAATTGTTAGCTCATTATACTGCGATTGCTTGCCTTCAGGTCAATGCTTGATTTGCATGAGATGATAGTGTTTGTAGTTCCCGATCGGCAATTGTTTTTATGTGCCGCGTGCTTCTTCTTTTTTTCTGAACTTTTCGTAGCTGGTAGGGACAATTGTCATATGATGGCCATTGCTATTCTTTTGAGTGCTTCAGACATATCCCTGCCTGCTCATGAAATAGTTGTCTCAAATTGTGGGGACTCTTTCATAAAAAAATATGATAATGTATGAAGAACTCGTGAAAGGATGAAGATTTCTGGATAGTTTGGTTAATAAAGAAGTGTCGATTCAGGAAATAGTATTATCCAGGAGCATTCCATATGAAAATCTTCAATTAAGGTGTGCGGGGGAGCAAACACTCGTTGAAATGGATTGGAAGATGATGATGTCGGTTGTTTGTCCTTGAAGTGAGGAGCTTCAATTGTTCCTGCTCTAAATGGTTGCGCCTAATCAATTGTCTCTCTGGGATTCCAGGCTCTGCTTAAGATGGGTATTCGAGGCATTACTGTTTCAGATGTTCGGGGTTTTGGTTCTTAGGGAGGCTCTACAGACAAGCAGGCTGGTAAGCTTCTTGTGCTGTTGAATACTAAACCTTTCTTTTCTTTTTAAAGTATACCATGTTTAGCAAAAAATGTAGGCTATGTCATATATGTGTGATTTGGATAGAGGATTAAATATGTCATTGAGTTATGCTTTTACTGTTATATCTTTGCTGGTTCGATTGCACAAGCTCTGAATTTTTGAAGACGAGTTTCTAGCTAAAGCCAAGATGGAGATTGTGGTGAGCAACGAGCAGGTATTGTATTACCAGCCATTAAGGGGGTGCATGACAACCATTATGTTCCAGAAATAGTTTCTGGAACTGAAATAGATTTTTCTATTTATATTTCTAGAATAGTTTCTAAGCAAAAATAATCGTTTGATAACAACACAAAATTTCTACTGTAAAAATAGAAATTCGTTTGATAACGACACAAAATTTCTTCCTTTCGGACGGCGGTGGACCGACGATCGGCAGGGATGGATGGCGGTGGTCGGCGGCGGCGACGGGCGCCCGACAACCGGCGATGGCGGTGGCGACCGGCGGCGGCGGCGGCAGCGGGTGATCGGCAACCGGCGGCGGGCAGCGGCGACGGGCGACCGGCAGCGGTGGCGCGGCGGCGGTGGGCAGCGGCAACCAACGGCGAGCGACCGGCAACCGGCGGCGGCGGCAGTGAGCGACTGGCAACCGGCGGCAGCGGTAGTGGGCAGCGGCGATCACCGGGCAGGCGGCGGCAACCAACGGCGACCAGCAATGACTGATGGCGAGCAACCGACAAACGGTGGTCAGCGACGACGAATGAAAGACCAATTGACGAACAATGAGAAGAATTTTTATTTCTAATTTCTATTCCAGAAATAGAGAAGTAGAAAATTTTAGCTTATGATTTCTCTTCCAAACCTATTTCTGGAATAGAAATCTATTCCATAAATAAAAAAACTAGATAGGTTTATCAAACGGACTTCTCTTCCAAAGCAGTGTGTCCTGAATGAAAAACTATTTATGGAACAGAAATTTTAGTTATCATGCACCTCCTAAAATGCTTTTTGACTTATCTTCGCGGGATGCGTATATTTTGCATTTTTCTCAGTATGTTGAATTAACTTAGGTTTCTGGTGGTGTGATCTAATCAGTTCCATGATTTACTCTTCCTTAGGTCGAAGTAGTAATTGACAAGATAATCGAGGAGGCAAGAACAGGAGAGATTGGGGACGGCATTATTTTCTGTACGCCTTCCCATTTGTTTATCTAATATGCATAAACTGTCTTGCTGTGATCCCCCGATGCTTTGGCTGTTGGAAATTATATCCAGAGAAAACACAAATTGTTTGTTGTAATCAGAACATCAATGTATAGAAGATGATAACAACTTTATAATATTCTTCCTTTTATGTAAACTTACAAATCTTGGAGAATAATAAAATAAAATATCACCGAAAAATAACATAAAATTGGAGGTGAGGTACGGATAACCGAATCTCCTTAAGGCGATTAGTTCCTGCCAATGGTGCTCAGATTCATGAACTATGCCTCCCAAGATACAACACCTTGAACCTGTGGATTAGCACTATACAAACAGGACTCAATCGAACCGTTCAATTGAACCAGCACACCCAGAAAAATCAGAAGAGTAGAAAGTATTTCAAAGCTTTTTGGAATCGAGTCGAAAGACCAAAAACCAACAACCAAAAAAGCCCTCATAAAGCTCTATGCTCATATCTATTTATAGAGAATGTTAGTTCATGTATTAAAGAAATACATGAATTAAATAGACGCGTGTATCCACGAGATTCATGAATAAAGAGATACGTGAATCCAAGATATTCATGTATCCAAAGATACGTGAATTCAAGAGATTCATTAACTCAATAAATACATGAACTAAACGATACATGAATCTAGGAAATTCATGAATTCAATAGATACGTGAACATAAAAATATAGGAAATTCATGAATCCAAAAAGAGATACGTGCACAGAAAAAACGTATCTTAATTTATTGGCTTCCGTTGATCCATTAACCATAATTATAACCATAATTACAACAATCCCCCACATTAATGGATCAACAAAACATTTTTGACTCGAAGGAATTTGAGTATGCCTGTTGAAATAAACCGCATCAAGATAGGTAGCTTTCGCTTTGAACCTTCTTTAGTGAAAGCCTATCGGACTTACTTAACTAGTCGATGGTGAGCCTTGAATCGCCAGTTGTTTGTGTAAGCCTAGACAATAAACCTCACACGGAGTATTTCCAATTCAAGATTGGTTCTCGGTTGTGTTCGTTCTTTCGGCCCTGAACCTCTCGGGATTCATGCGTGCTTTAGAAAATCCAGCCTTTAAAGATTTTCATAGAGTCGGCCAGCTCCACGCATATAGGTGCATTCCTATTAAAGATATCCTACCATATCTTACTTGGATGTTACATTCCAAGTTATAGGAATCATTAAACGCATAGCGTACCCTTAATAACGCTGTAGGAAAGCACTGTTGCATCATAGGAATGGGAGACAGTGCTTACACTAGAGTTTCCAGAATTTGCGTTGTCCTATTGAACCTAGTCCATGGGATCTCCAATCACATAGGTTAGGTTTCCACTCTGGAATCTCTTTATTGGGTTAAGGCTTTTAAACCCATTCCCCTCGATGCGCAGTTTATTTGCTCTTTCGACAAACCTTTTGTCAGTGGATCCGCAATATTTTCCTTTGACTTTACAAAGTCTAAAAAATGATTCTATTTAGAGCAACTGCCTTACGATATTGTGTCTACAACGAATGTGTTTAGACTTACCGTTATAAATCACATTATGCACCCCCACACTTTTAGAAAATTGTAGGATGATAACTTTTCATTCCATAACTCGTATGGAGTTTTACCTAGCCTTTTGTGAGGTATTTCATTAAGAATATAATTTGCAGTTAAAACTGCCTCCCCACAAGTTCGAGGTAAACTTGAACTCAAAAGCATGGCATTAGCCATCTCCTTTAGTGTCATGTTCAATCGTTCGGCAACTCCATTTTGTTGTGGAGTATAAGGTGCAGTCGTTTGGAGAATTATTCCAAAACTAGCACAAAACTCCTTGAAATTGATTGAACTATATTCTCCTCCTCTATTCTGAGGTGCAGAATGAGATCTTCATGGCTCATCTCCTTCCGTTTGTGCTTCAAATAATTTTGAAGTCTGACCAGCTCGGAGGCAATTTCTCAATCATAGCCACCACTTGGAATGATTCACTAAGTATCATTCCCTCGGTAGAGATGTCGCTCGAGAATTAATTGTAATTCTTGGACTGAGTCATGACAGATTTAGATTCCACTATCTTGTAGTCCAAGAATTTGGCAACCACAAATTTCTTGGTGCCGGCGTCCTCGAGTCTTATATTTCTTCTCTAAGGACTCCCATAAGCTGTTTAACATATTCAATATTACAATAAACATTATAAAGAGAATTCACTAAACAGTTAAGGATATAATTTCGGCATAAGAAGTCCCCATGCTTCCAAGCCTCCAACGCACCGAGCGTCGTGACATCTTGCTCATTTAAACTAATTATCGGGCACACCTCCGATAAATATTTCGTCAAATTGAGCATGGTCAGATAGAAGTACATCTTCTGCTGCCACTGTTTAAAGCCCACTCCAGTGAATTTCTCTGGTTTCTCATTAGCTGTAACTGGAGGTGTTGCCATCACAGTAGGCAAAGTTCGTTGAACTATCCCTCCAGAAACAAAGCCAAAAGCCATTTGGCTTGTACTGTTCTGAAAAACAGTCCCGGGCATACCAGTCGTATGACTTGTACCCGCACCACCAAAATTGGTGTTAGCCCAAGGGCCCGTAGCATTGGCCGCTACAAATTCAGACCCCGAGGGTTGAACATCTTCCATAGCAACAGTCGAATCGACCATAGGAACGTCTCCAGAAACATTCGGGACATTAAAGGCACTTGATTGTTTTCAGCCATCTCAATAATCTGACAAGAACAACAAACAGTGAGTGATGCTAATTGCCTTAAGATTGTTGGAAATTATATCCAAAGAAAACACAAATTGTTTGTTGTAATCAGAACATCAATGTATAGAAGATGATAACAACTTTATAATATTCTTCCTTTTATGTAAACTTACAAATCTTGGAGAATAATAAAATAAAATATCACCGAAAAATAACATAAAATTGGAGGTGAGGTACGGATAACCGAATCTCCTTAAGGCGATTAGTTCCTGCCAATGGTGCTCCGCAGATTCATGAACTATGCCTCCCAAGATACAACACCTCGAACCTGTTTGGATTAGCACTATACAAACAGGACTCAGTCGAACCGTTCAATTGAACCAGCACACCCAGAAAAATCAGAAGAGTAGAAAGTATTTCAAAGCTTTTTGGAATCGAGTCGAAAGACTAAAAACCAACAACCAAAAAAGCCCCCATAAAGCTCTATGCTCATATCTATTTATAGAGAATGTTAGTTCATGTATTAAAGAAATACATGAATTAAATAGATGCGTGTATCCACGAGATTCATGAATAAAGAGATACGTGAATCCAAGATATTCATGTATCCAAAGATACGTGAATTCAAGAGATTCATTAACTCAATAAATACATGAACTAAACGATACATGAATCTAGGAAATTCATGAATTCAATAAATACGTGAACATAAAAATATAGGAAATTCATGAATCCAAAAAGAGATACGTGCACAGAAAAAACGTATCTTAATTTATTGGCTTCCGTTGATCCATTAACCATAATTATAACCATAATTACAACATTGGCTATTCTTATCATTCTCATAGTCTTTTTGGGTGGCGACCCATAGATGTCACCATTTTATTATATGATACACCCATGCCATCGGCACAGTTAAGAGAACACGGAGTTTGTGTGATTACATGCCTATACCAGCATTTCAAATGATGGAGAAAATCTTTTTATACCAGATTCTTGATCTCATCTAAGTTCTGAATTTTCAGCAAATGTCAAATTTAGTGGGAAGCTACTTCTCATATAACATGAGCAAACTAAGTTGTAGTAATTTCATTCTGAAGATTTATTTATTTTTCTTTATCTTCATCAAGTTAAGAGAGAGGCGTGCTCACATATGCCACTGTTTGCAGAAGTTTGTTGGCACCTATATATATGGTTATGATTTTACACTGAGATACAGGAATTTGGAAAACCTAGGCTTCCCAAATAGTTTTGCCAATTGACACCATATTAAGAACAAGCTCTAATTATCTTTTCAAAATCATCAGTAGTTCACTGGGTACATGCTTTATAAAATAGAGTGAGATTGGGTTAAATCTGCAAACTCTTTAGGATTTGTCTTTAGCTATATTGATCAGGAGGTTGTATGCATGGATACAAACATAAAGGTGGGCAGCATGAAAATCCTCTCTTTGCCTTTCGGGAAGCAGTGCCTTTTGCTAAAGTGCATGTCAGAGGTTTTACCTTTCAATTGCTTATATGCACCGTACCCTTTGATGAAGTTGTATTGGTTATCCCTTTCCTTCCTTTTTGTTTCTCTAGGACTTTTTCAGTGTCAGTTTTCTGTTGATTGATCGCTGTTACCATATAATTAGCTTCTAAAGGGGTCGATATTCTTCAGTCATTATTCTTCATATTGTGTATGTAATTGCTATACATCAATAGGTTACTTTGTTTTGTTTAGTGAAAGTATGTAGTCATGTGGAGAGGTGTTTGACGATTATAGCATTCTTAATTAAAGAGAACCGTCTTTTGCTGGACTTTGCAGTGGTGCCCATCTCAGATGTAATAAGGGTTCGCACAGGTAATATGTCGATTGCCTAGTGACTTAATGAAGAACATATGCTATCTGCTTGTTCCATAAACACCCTAACAAAGCTGATGTTCAGTTGAGCGTGGAGACAAGGGCGAGAGGATGAGCGGAGGCCGGGCCAACATGTTCTCGACTTCCTAACATCTACAAGTTGTCGATACTATTGGAAATGGCGATCTATCTTCTAGAATTTCCTAGAGTTGCTAAACTTCTAGAATTCCCTAGGTGAAGTTTCTGGAAGAAAGAGAAAAATGTAAAAGCGCATGTGTAGATCTCTCTAGAAGAAGAGATGATAAACTACAATCTATAACTCTCTAGATTAAGCAAAAGTGAACAACATTCTACACAAATCTAGAATGTTGGTAGAGCACCCTATAAATAGGAAAGATGGGAGAGCATAGTAGAACAACAAATATAAGAAGGTGAGAGGAGCATGAGATAATACTCCATATCTTGAAGCTCCTCCACCAACACTTCTTTCAACTGTTGTAAAATTATTTTATCCTATTAAAGAAACTATTTTCCCCCATATCCCGTGTCCTTTATCCTTCAATTATCCTAGTTGATCCCTTGTTCATCATCTATAAACTACATCATACACTTGCACACAACATCACTAATAAAAAACTATCTAATATCAAAACCATGCTTCCGCATCACACACATCCGATATTTTTATCATGGTCTTTCAGCAAAGCTCTAGTTAGCATCTATTACCCGATTCACTCCCTGTAAAAGTTTCTGAAATTTTTATCTGTGTTTGAAGAGTTTACTGTCAACACAAGTCGTGTCCGAGTCATGGGACCATGGTTGATTAGGTTGATTAGACGGTCCAAGAGGAAGAAATGGGTCCAAATAACTGGCTTCTTATGCGGTGCCTTGTCTGAAGGAGTGCTGTCATTTACCTTGGCTGCTGAGGGCCATGCGGCATCAATAAAGCATTGCTAATATTGTCCTGTAATGTCGCCCATGAAATGAAAATTAAGCAAGCGAAACTCAGTGGGATTATTGTCTTTAAAGCACTCGTTAAGATGCGCGCTCACAGAACATCAGGTGCTTCTTACACATCAAGATATGTGTCGATAAAAGGGACGTAGCAAGACGCAGATTCATGAAACTTCACAGGAGACAAGTGATGGCGTTGCTCTGTCAATTTCGCCGATGCCTATCAGCAGATCAGTTTTTAGGGACATGGTCCCCCTATCCCGTATCATACAGTGCTTCCGGGCGAGTGTCGTATCACTCCATCTCAATCGTTAGCGCATGCCTTGTTTACATGCATGGGATCTAGGTACGGGATAGAGGTTCTACATGCATGGGCTCGGGATAGAGGTTCTTCATCCACGATTTAGATATTGTTCTTAGTTGCAATTCGATTGCACCGTGGCTACCAAAACGACTTACGAAAGGCGATTATCCATCTAAGCATGAAAGATCAATTAAAAAAAAAAAAAAGAGGAGCGAGATATCTAAATCCGAAGGCAATGCTTTAAGCATTAGCACGTTTTAAATAGGCTTAGCATTCTTGAGGCAAAACATTGGATAGAATATGTTGCAGAACCTCACTCTTAGCCTATTCTGGCTTTGAAAAATGGGGATCCTCATATTATATAACCCGGGATGGAACTTAGAAAGCGACATAAAGAGACCAAAAAATCAAGAGAATATGACCTATCAGATATAACTGATTTCGGCAAGTGGTTTATAACTTTAAAATATCGGGGCGCTTTATACATATAGAACGTAAGTTATATCCAAATAGACACTAGTCATTAGTCTTCATTTAATCTAAATCATGCAATTGATGCTTGTCGATATTCTTTTTACTTTCATGGCGTATCAATTTATACATGTAAATTCACATAATAGAAGTCACTATTACGAGGAAATCTGTGATTTTATGAGAAAAAAAAAAGGGGAAGAAAAGAGGACATGATGAGGCCGAACCAGAGTAAAAACACCATAGTATAACAACACGTTTCACCGTTAAAAAATTGTGGTGACAATGGACCACGGTGACGGCGAAGAAAAGGAAGAACGACATTAACTGTCCTCGAGCCAAACTTATATATATTTTACCGTTCATTCGAAGAGACTCACTTGCAAGACCGCTTCCCCTTGAAACGGGAGATTATTCATTCCCAGCCTAGACAGACACTTTCAAACTTGCGTTATGTAAGTTACTTGGCCGATCTCTTGTTAGGACCAGAGGCGTGGCTTCCAGTAGATCCGGTGGCCCTCTTCCTCGGCCGCCATATCCAATTCTTGTAGTCCAGAGACTCGTCCTGGTAGATGTCCCACCATCTCTTGACCAGCATCTTGATGTCCTCTTTAACCGCGAAGTCCCACAATTTCTTCACCCGCATCTTGAGGTCCTCTCTCTCCATGTTGTCTCTGTCCTCTTGCCCAGTGCACATCCATGGCTTCGAGCCCTAGAAAATAAGACGCTAAAATGATCACCAATCTATTATCCTAAAAAGGTGTGTCTACAACTCGATGATGTAAATGAATTGTGCAAGTGGGCAGTTGCACATGTATCGACGATCACTCACCGCCTCGCAATAGTGGACGACCTTCACCTCCTCGAGGTCCACCTTCTCCGGGTGACGCCATGGCATCGAAAGGGGAAGGTTGTACTCAAGAGGGAGAGGCTTGTATATGTGCCTGAAATACATGTTCAAGAAATCCTGCAAATTGCCAAAATCAATCCATTGGGTGACGTGCCGGGCCATTATCAAGCGTCGAAATGGTGCAAAGTGTAGCATATAACATACCTGCTGGGCGAATGGAGTGGGAGGGGTGGTTCGCAGAGTGTTCAAGAGGTCGTTGTAGGTGGTGAGGTTGGGCTCGAACACAAACACGCCGTCGTGGAAGTAGGGGGACGGGGGCGGGCCCATCTCATCGCGCCACTGGACCTTGTCAGGGCATTGCTGGCAGTAACCAATCGCGTACTGGGGGGTGTGGCTCCATGTCCTCTCGCAGAAGCAATCCAGCACGGCGTAGAAGTGGCCGTCCTCCATGTCGAAGAGGTGGTCGATGTTCTCGTACACCTGTATGTTGCCGTCCAGGTATACCATCTTGCTGTAGTCCACAAACTGGGTAGCATAAAACATTTAGTACCCAATAAAAGACGAGACTTTATGACGAGTTCATGTTTCAAACTACTCGCTTCATCACTTAATTCGTCAGATTTTCAATCATTAATAGGAGAAGTCCCAAAGGAATCCATCCTTTTACCTCCCAAATACCGAGCTTGGAGTAGTTGATGAGGTAATCCGCCATTGCGAATGGGGTCTGGTTCCCTTGCGGGCACACTGGCTTGATCTCCTGGACCTTGCAGCCCTGCTCCTTCAGAATCAGCCGGTGATCCGCCGGCACGTCCGGAAAGACAGCCACCACCAACTTGTACGCCGACTTCACCCTCCTCAACCCCTTGACCAGCCCAACCACGCCCTTCAAGGAGTCGCCTTTGCCGGCCAGAAACGTCACGTAGGCCCGGGACCCAGTTGCGGTGGGCTTGGCGGGAGCCACGGGGTTCGCGGAGGCGCCGAGGACTTGGGCCGCCATAGAGTTGTGGGAAGGTGATGAAGCTCTCGCGCCGAGCCGAGAGGCTGCGGCGGGCGTGGAGGGAACCATTTCGTTCGCGGAGGCCACTTGGAATTGGGCCGACATAGAGTTGTGGGAAGGTGATGAAGCTCTCGCGCCGAGCCGAGAGGACGCCGCAGGCATGGCGGTTGCCGTGGGGTTTGCGGAGGCGCCAAGGACTTGGGCCGCCATAGAGTTGTGGGAAGGTGATGAAGCTCTCGCGCCGAGCAGAGAGGCTGCCGCAGGCGTGGCGGTCGCCTTGGGGATCACCGAGGTGCCGAGGACTTGGGCCACCATAGAGTTGTGGGAAAGTGGTGAAGCTCTCCCACCGAGCCGAGAGGCCGCGATGGGCGTGGAGGGAGCCGCGGTGTTCGCGGAGGCCACTTGGACTTGGGCCGACATAGAGTTGTGGGAAGGTGATGAAGCTCTCGCGCCGAGCCGAGAGGCCACCGCAGGCGTGGCGGTTGCCGTGGGGGTCGCCGAGGTGCCGAGAACTTGGGCCACCATAGAGTTGTGGGAAAGTGGTGAAGCTCTCCCACCGAGCCAAGAGGCCGCGATGGGCGTGGAGGGACTCTCGGTGTTCGCGGAGGCCACTTGGACTTGGGCCAACATAGAGTGGTGGGAAGGTGATGAAGCTCTCGCACGGAGCCAAGAGGCCGCGGTGGGCATGGCGGGAGCCGTGGGATTCGCGAAGGCGCCGAGGACTTGGGCCGCCATAGAGTTGTGCGAAGGTGATGAAGCTCTCGCGCCAAGCCGAGAGGCCGCGGTGGGCATGGCGGGAGCCGTAGGGTTCGCCGAGGCACCGAGGACTTGGGCCGCCATAGAGTGGTGGGAAGGTGATGAAGCTCTCGCACCGAGCCGAGAGGCCGCGGTGGGCATGGCGGGAGCCGTAGGGTTCGCCGAGGCGCCGAGGACTTGGGCCGCCATAGAGTTGTGGGAAGGTGATGAAGCTCTCGCACCGAGCTGAGAGGCCGCGGTGGTGGCGGGAGCCGCGGGGTTCGCCAAGTCGGGGTTCACCAAGGTGCCGAGGACTTGGGCCGCCATAGAGCGGTGGGAAGGTGGTGAAGCTCTCGTACGGAGCCGAGAGGCTGCGGCGGGGTTGGCGGGAGCCGCGGGGTCCGCCAAGGCGCCGACCACTAGGGGTGCCATAAGTGGTGGGGAGGTGGTGAAGCTCTCGCACAGAGCCGAGAGAGAGAGAGAGAGGTGGGAAGGGGTTGGCTATAGCGCTTTCGTCGCATAAAGAAATGTGCGTTTTAGGTGTATCAATTTAAATAGAGAGAGGGGACTAGGCACATGAGAAGGAGCGAAAAACCTACAATATATATGATTTTATCCCATCAATGATAATATATATATTTACAAAGGAAGATTGGATCTTTTATATTATAATTGCAAATTGACCATAAGATGATTGAATGAGAACTACCAAAAATGGCTTCGTAATTTCGCAGGAAGCAGCCCTCCAAAACACTTCGATCTCTCCGACAACTCTGAACCGTCGGTTACGCAAACAAGCCACTAATTTCGGGCAATTTGACTGTCGGAAATGCATTCATTACAAAAAAAAAGTGGCATACATCGCAGGAAGATGTTATGCCATGTGAACAATGGATAGTTATTGAAAATGAAACATACCCATCACCTGTCATAAGATTCCCTCACCTAATTCTATCAATCGGTTGTGTGTGCCGCACATGTAGAGAGACTCATTGATTAAACCCATTAACAATGCTAAAAACAGCCAAGGTCATCTTCATCTGCAGTCGACGGACGACCTGGAGACATCACCAAAACAGCCAATTCAATTGATGAGATATGTTTTTTCAAAGTTTCATCCAGTGACCTCATCATTTAAATTTCATTCATGTTATATATGACGTCATATGATAATTGATTTGGTAAAGATAATTATTGAAAAGTAGAAGGATTTTATTGACTGAATTAAAAGAAAAAAGGTATGAAAGTAAAAGACCAAAAATATCATTTTTTTCTTTTCTTTTTTTAGCTTTGACGATCAAGAAACAGAGGATGATGCCTGAAAAAAATATGAATAAATAAAAATTTTGGCTGCCTTCCAGATCCGGGCGCTTCGAGCCTGAGATACAATGAACTCCGCAGAGTAGGTTTGCTGTCCCCATATCTGGTGCGGACATTTTTGACCGCTTCCGAGTTCCCACAAAGAACCCACTAAAAGAAGAAAAAAAAAAAAAATGTGCCGGCAAGTGTGCTGAACCTTAAATTTGTCACAAAAAAAGGATAGCTCGCCGCCGCCACCCCGGGTAGCCCTCTCACGGTGGGAGGCTACCCGGGCCTCTTCATTTCCCTGAACCCAGTCTAGTATGCTAGGAGAAGAGTTTCACGAGGATCCGAGATGGGCTTCCCTCCCTTTGGAGGGGTTGGCGGGGAAGCCCAATGGGGACTTTATCCCGTAATCCCAGTTAAATCCCATGTAAATGGGGTTAACTGGGCACCCTGGGATGCCCGATTCAGGGTGGAGCAGTTTAAGGACCTGCTCAGGTCCTCTTGCGTATGCTTTGATAGATGAAAATGATGAGCACACCAGTCCAAATCCAACCAAAGTCAAGTCGTGCAGCTCGGAGCACGAGACAGGCTCCTTTCCCTTGTGGATTAAGTCTCCCCTCTCTCTAAAATTATCCCCAAAAAAAATCCATAAATTTATTATAATTACGACAATTGAATACTAAACGAATTTTGAACCCTTTTGCATTTATGCTCGTGGCCCAATTGTCATCTTTCAATAATGTTTTAATAATTTTTTTATTATTTTTCCTACCCCTCCTCATCCGGACAGTCGCCGGTCCTCAGCTATAGACCGGAGGCAAGGGCTGGCGAGGGCAAGCCTCACTCACCTAGCCACGGTGTTGCCCAATCAACCATGGGAGCTCAAAACATGCTTTTGCACTCACCGGAACTAAACCAGGAAAGAGAAGATGAGCTCCTAATATTCTACTCTCAATTTTGAGATTTCATTCTAACCGTTAAAATGTGTCTCGATTTTGAACCCAATGCAAAAGTCTGAATATTCCGAATCGGATATTTTGCAGACGTTCGAAATTGAGCTAAGAAGATCCAAAGATCATCTTCTCCAAAATTCAAATCTGCATTGGAGAATTTGGCCGCCGAAATAGGAAAGTCCAACTTTGATTTGGACTTGGATTTTGTATGTTTTGGTTAAAATCATTCAAGATAACAACAAAATAAGAAAGTTTGGTGTTGACTTTGATTTGCATCTTGGGATTAACGTGTGTGTCAGGCAATATAGAAAACAAAATCTTATGAGAAGTTGGTAAAAGAATAAAAGTCTCACTTATGGTATATAGACTTGTGGCCATGGGTGGTGGAGGTTGATTATGAAGAATTAGTCTTGAAGTGCCGTCTCATTGTCAAGTGCTTGGGGGATTTTCTTTGTCATTCTTGTCTGTAAATTTTAGTGTTCAAGCCAATTAAATCTTGTGGTAATATTTGCGTGTAATTCCTTTGTGAGATTGAAATATTATTTCTTGAGAAATTTCGAGGCTAAACACTGCGAGCGTTATTGGGTGTAATTGGGGCTTGGGAAACACCGAGCGAGTGTTTGAGTGAATCGAGTATGTAATCTCCTTGTATCGATCTATAGTAAAATTCGTCACTGCTCTTCCCATGGACATAAGTCTTTACGATCGAACCACGTAAATCCGGTGTCCAATTTATTTTTTTCTTCTGTCTATATTATTATTTGATCGCTCGCTTTTTTCGCAACACTAGCAACGATCCAATTCCACAAGTTGGAGTAGGCTGAAAATTGACGAAGGCAAGGGAGATTTGAAAGGAGCACGTGGGAGCGACCGAAACTGAATAAGCTGGGAAAATAGTTAATAGTCTCCTGAGATCGAGTACAGTTTGTTCTATGTTCCGCCATGGCCGGCCGCTCGAGCTCAAAGCTCGTGACTGCCATGGCTAGATCTGACTTCAAAGCTCGCTTCGTGGCCGTTTGAACTCAAAACTCGAAGCCGCCATGGCCAGATCTGCTTCGAAGGTCGTGGCTATGGCCGTTTGAGCTCCAAGCTCACGGCCGCCAAGCTCCCCTCTCCAGATCACGAGGAGAATTTATCGGATGTTTGTAGTGCGCGAGGAGTCGTTCCAAACATTCGGTGCTTATACGACCCAACGAGTGATATGATCCGGGCTCAGAACACAAGTATTGTCCATCATACTCTTTTTTCCTCCTCATATCAATCGTTGGGATTAATAATTTGTGTGATCTGGAGAGGGGAATAATATGTCATATGAATTATGCAGTAACTGTTATATCTTTGCTGATTCCATTGCATTGGGCTCTGAATTTTCTGATGACCAGTTTCTAGCTCAAGTCAGGGATGGAGATGGTGGTGTGCAAGGAGCTGGTATCATGTCCCAAGTATACTAGGCTCGGAATTTTTGCTGACCCGGAAATCAGCTCGTGATAACTATGGTACCGATATACCAGTTTATGATTTTTGTGTATTAACCCAACTTGGAAAAGGGTTTGGGTGCATTGTCAAGAGCAAAAAATTAAGTCGTCGATACAGGCCAATACCATTAACAAATAAATTGGAAAGTAATTACATATCAAAGATTCATCTCATGCTAACTGATGAGATCCAACTCATAAAGGTAAAAGGAATACGTGATTTGTGTGAGGGCATAAATAATAATATTTCCATTTATGTAATTTATATATGGCTAATTGAATTTTAGACGACATTAAATTTGTTGAATGATTTTTGGGAAAATTACAAATACCATGATTAACTTTATATCAATCTCACTTTCGATGGAGGACTTCACGTTGCATCTCTCAGTCGCACATAATTTATCAAGCTGCAATTTTCATTTTTAGATTACTCCATCCTCAACTTTAGATTTCATGTTTTAGGTGTATACATTGGGCGTGCACGAGGGCAAATAGGCCTTTCAAGATTAGGGAGATGCAATATGATCAAATTCAAAAATGACTTTTGCAGTTACATTATTTTTTTATGCGTTGAAGTTTTCATGAATATTCTATTTCCCGAAAAAATAGAAAGGAACTTTCATGGTATAATTGGCTCATGATGAGACAGCTTTATGGCGCCATCGTGGCGAGAATATATGCGGACAAAAGCGACGGAGGAATCACGGGGAAGAAGGTGGTCGAAGAGGGAAAGTCGAAGGGGGAGGTGTACGGTTAGCGTACACCACCAACTTTCGTACGACTTGTCATAAATGAATTTTCAAACTGATCCATCCATAACCAATTGACGTTTTTGTTTTGGAAGGAGAAAAAGGAGTTGAATTGACGTTTTTTGTTTTTGAGCAAAAAATTGAATTGACGTTGGAGTGGGTTTCTGGCTTAGTGTGGAGATAGGATAAAAGCCTTCTGAAAGTGAGTGTAGAGTTCAGAAATAAATGAAAAAAAAAACGGATCCATCCATATCATATAATATATTATAAATGAATTTTCGCATCACAAAAATATCCTAAACTAGTGTTGTAACATCCGGGTCCCACTGTGTAATATCAAAAATATCCTAAACTAGTGCTGTAACATCTCAGGCCCCACGGTGTAATATTGTCCGTTTTGAGTCACCCGCCCTGGCACGAACGAACCGCTATCCCAACCACGGTATTTTCCCTTACGGCTTTAAAATGCGTTACACAGATTAGAGGGACCCAAGCCTTATAAGCTAGTCCAAGACTCCCTCCCTAGGCAATGTGGGACTAAGCGATGTGGGACAAGAGAGGGACTCCTTCCTTGCGCACGTCCGAAGATCGTCACTCGAGGCCGTCACAAGGATTTGTGACATCATGGTGGCGAGAATTTGATAGGGTCAATTCCATAAAATAAAATAAAAAAACACGAACTTTAGGTATTGTCCCAAATTTGACTCGAACTTTATTTTGTTTAAAAAAAAAGTACAAACTTTAGGTATTGTCCCAAATGTGGCCCGAACTTTATTTTGTCTAAAAAAAAATACAAAATTTAGGTGTTATCCCAAATCTGACCCAAACTTTATTTGAGACAAAATAAAGTAAATTTATTACAAATAGGCTTCACATCTCTATTTAACTACAAAATACACACACTTTTAATATCTAGTCTTCTACTTCCAACCCAGCTTCTGACATTATAAACAACTTGCCAATTGTTAATTGATTTAATGGCCCTAGTTATGTGACTCGTTCCCTAGAACTGAAGCTACTGAATTATTTTTCCCATGAGAATTATCTGTAAAGTTCACCTCATTGGAGGACAAACTTAACTTCCTCCAAACACTCGAATGCAGTATCGTTTTGCTGTGTCGGATATTATTGCTAATGTGAAAATGCCACGTCGAATGACTATAGAATGAGGGTTAACGGAGGGCCGGATTTAGGACACAAGTGAAAGTTTGTGCTTTTTTTCAGACAAAATAAAGTTCGAGACAAATTTGGGACAACACCTAAAGTTCGTGCTTTTTTTTTTAGACAAAATAAAATTTGGACAGGTTTGAGATAACACCTAAAATTCATGCTTTTTATAGAATTGGCCCGCATTTGATGCCGTGAATATCTGGGGACAAAACTGATGGAAGAATCACGTGGAAGACGGTCGTCGAAGATGCATGGGAAGTTGTCGAGTTACTTTAGAGAGAGAGAGAGAGAGAGAGAGAGGGTGACGTCTTTTTCTTCATGTGGTTGTTGGGAGAGCACTTGGCCTTGCTCCTAGAGGTCAATAAATAGAGTAATCCAACCACGGAATTCAAACTGATCCATCATGATCCATCCATATCATATGTATGTATGTATGTATGTATGCATATGTATGTATGCACATGCATACATACATATGCATACATACATACATACATACATACATACATACATACATACATTATAAATTAATTTTTACATCATAAAAATATCCCAAACTAGTGGACTCACTATGAATCTACCAAAATCTTAAGAGGAGATTGGACAAAATTAGGAAATTTTAGTAGATTTAGCAAAGGGGGCACTCTTAGAGCAAAATTAACAGATTTTCATTCTCATTTCATTTTTTTCATATTTAACTTCCCTAAAAAACAACAATGTTTACAAGACCTAGACCAAAGTCACGTGACAATCGTCCAAGCTGTTGATGGGAGCTAATAGAGGGCAGATTTGTCATGGAGTACCGGGTTTGGAATTTTTTGCTGACATGGAGATTAACTTTGTGGTAAATGTGGTACCAATATCCCGGTTAGTGATTTCTGTGGTTTTAACCGAATTGGAATTGGAAAAGGGATTGGGTGCATTGTTTGAGGCCAAGCTGCCCAGCTTCCTTTCTCTTTCTTTTGCTGGGAGAAGACTGATGAGGTCCACAACTTCGTGGCCCAACCTTCATTGATCCAGAAAAAGCAGCATTACTGTCGTTTTTTGGGGCATTCATGTCCAACGATTTTATGGCCCAAACCCAACCTCCACAGACCCCAAAAAAGGCAATAATCATTCGGCATTCTCTTTCGGGCTTTTTCTATAATTGGACTGTGATCGAATTCCTGCGTGCTGCAAAGGAACGGGCCTTCCTCTGTACCAGAACGAAAAATCCCATTTGAAAAAAAGTCTCATCGATTGTTTTCCTCTCTTTTCAATGGATGAATTTGGATTGACGCAGGCCTCGGCGGATCCCTCAGGTTTCCTCGATAAGTTCTTGGAGCAAACTTACCACCTTTTCCCTTTTTCTTTGGGTTTCAGAAGTGGTACTTGTGGCATTATAGACAGAAGATGAGGAGCATATTTGACCTGCTTGGTTCGGCATTTGGATATTGCTTTTCGAAAAATACCGCGGTTGCTTGCCTTTTGGCTCAAAGCTTGATTTGTGCGAGTTGAGATGATGGTGTTTGTAGCTTTGATCGGCGATTGTTTTCATGCACTGCATGATTTGAGCTGTCCGAACTTTTCGAAGCCAGAATGGACAATATCTAATACCTCGAATTCGTGATCTCATCATAAGTTCCGAGATTTTTTTCAGTGGGAAGGTACTTCTCTTGTTACACGAGCAGACTAAGTCTTAATAAATCAATTCCGAAAGAACTACTCTCTTTTTTTCCCTTCATTTTCATCTTTCATGTGATGATGTCACCGATTGTGGAAGTTGTTTGGTCCTATATTTATAATTACGATGATATGTTTATACGTAGGCATTGGGAAAACCCCAATCGCTTCTGCTGATCAGCTTTGCTAATTGACACCGTACTAAGAACAAACTCCAATTACTCTTTCAAAATCATCAGTAGTTTCTAGGGCCTGTGGTGGGGACAGAGTCCAATTGCATGGAAGACTATGATTTCTATGGGCCTTCGCTGCCCAATCAGCTACCATGTTTGAACTTCTTGGGCCAAAATCCAGCTTCATAGATGGTAAGCCCAATAAAATCGCAGAGCACTCGTTAATAAGCAAACGATCTTCCCAGTCTGATGTCTTCTGCAGAGGAGAGAGTTCGTATCGAATCTAACCTGTCTGACTGAGCGGAGACGCTACCCATATTGCTTACGAATCTAGGAGTTTCCAGTACTGCTAGCGTTTCAACTTGAGCCGTAGAGGAGGCCTTTACCGACTTGATGAACCCATCAACGAGACTTCCAGTGTAGTCTCGACAGATGCAGGCAATGGCTCCATCCGCAGATCCCTCAGCGAGTGAACCATCGACATTAATTCTCAATTACCCCTTTTCCAGCGCAACCCAAGTTTGTGAAACTACTAGATCTATTTCTGTTCTCGCTTGCGATGCTTCAAAAACCCCATCTTGTGAAATTTCCTTGTAAAAACCTCGCCGATTAAATCGTACTCTCCACATTCGGGATTTGGCATTTGAAGATTGCGTTGTTTTGAGCTACCCATATATTCCATAAGATCGACGCCACTGTTTTGAGGGAAGGTAAGCCAGTCAATTTCCTACAAAATTTCATTAGCCATGTATCAAACATAGTTATCTCCTGTATCAACGTGTGTAATTGAAGATTGGGGGCTGACCATACTTTCTAGATCCAAGGGCAGAGCAATAGAGTATGTTCAACTGTCTCCATTTCACATCGACAGATGGCATACACAGGATCGGTACGATTTTCCTCTTCCATAAATTCTCCTTGGGATAGCATTTTGACGTGCACTCCGTAAAAAGATTTTCACTTTTGAGTAAGTCTTTAAATTCCATATGGATGTCCATAGTGTTTTGGTAGAGGCTAAAATGAGGATGAGGATTGCTTTGTATTTGGTTTCCTAGCTACTTCGTGTCTGAGTAAATTATAAGCACTTTTCACCGTATAGCATCTTGATTTTGTTCCCATCCAAAATAGTTCATCATTTGCGTCGTAGAGTTTAATTGGAATAGTGAGAATCTCTTGCTTAGTTTGTTCATAGAAAAGGTCACTTATTTTTTGCACATTCCTTCGGGCTAATCAGTGCAACAACCTTTTGTGGGTCATTTATATTCACTATACCACCAATAATACCCCTTTTCAACCATCTGGGGTGCGAATGGTAATATTTCTGTTCTGGAAAATAACTTCTTTTCAAAAATAGTTCTTTTCTATTTCTATTCCTCGGAACAATTTCTAAATAAAATAATATGTTTGGTAACTATATAAAATTTATATTCTCGGAATAGAAAAAAAATAGAAATGCGTTTGGTATGATCCACAAAAAGAATAGGAGCGTGTTTGACCACCGCCACACACTGTTGCCACTCGTAGTCCATTGACGATGGTGGTTTACGGCAAAGGTAGGGGTTGGCAACGGCTGGGCAGTGATGGTAGGCAGGGGACGATAGCTCGCAAGGAGTGGCATTCAAGAAGAAGAAAAGAAAAGGAGAATATATATAAAGACTTATTTATAGAAATTGTTCTCAGGAATAAAAAGTTATTTTTTTCTACTTCTTATTTATGTTCCAAATTTATTCTCCGGCTACTTTTCTATTCCAGCAAATAAAGCTAAGAATAGAAAAATTATTTAACGTTATCAAATTGATTTCTATTCTTTTTTGTTCCAAGGAATAAAAGAACAGAAGAATAGAAGAACAAAAACATTTCCATGCGCTACCCTATCTGTTCTTATGTCCACTTTCTCCCCATTTCCTATAGACCGCCTGGTTGAGTTCAAGATTACTTCCCTTCCCATGAGTAGGATTTGCCATCCCAAGATGGTCTAGCACCTTTCTTTGCATGCCAAAATTCCTCTTGATGGAAACATATGCCTTTGAAAAGCTTGCTTCACAAAGCTTTTGGATATTTGATTAAACGCGATGCCTATTTACCAAGCATAACTTTGTTAATAGTGATTAAGTCTCTAAAGCCCATGCCTCCCTTGTCTTTTCTAGTCTTCAAAATTTCCTGCTTTTTCCAATGCAACATAGTCTCGAAATCATTGTTTTTCCACCAAAATTTTGTAATTTTCTACTCAATGGCTTCACAAATAGAAACATGAATTTTAAAAATGGACATTGTATATTATGGCATAGCTTGAACTACCGTTTTCAACGGAATTTCTTTTCTCGCTTTTGAAACTAGCTATTCATTCCATTCTTCCAATTTCATATCCATTCTCCAAAATCCAAGCAAACATTTGCTTCTTTGTGGCTTCCAATCTAAAGGGATACCCAAGTACTTCTTTGTGTGGCTAATTTCCGAAATTCTCAGTTCCCTTGCTATATTGTCCCTCAACAATTGAGGACACCCCTTGCTAAAATATATACATGATTTATTCAGATTTACAACTTGCTCAGAAGCATAACAGTATTGGTTAAATACAGCTGACAAATTTTGGCATCCAACCATTAATCCATCTAAAAAGAAGATAGAATCACCCGCGAATAACAAGTGGGATAAAATTGGGCATGATTTGTTCAGCTTAATCCTCTTAATGCTCTCATTTGCCACTACATTGTTTACTAAGGAAGATAGAAGATAGACAATTTGCCACAAGAACAAAGAGGTATGGTGATAGGGGGTCACCTTACTTGATGCCTCTCGTTGGTTTAGAAAAAAGAAATGGCTCTCCATTTAACTCTACACTCAAAGAAACTATAGCTAAACATTGTGTGACCCATCTTACCCATTTTTCGGAAAAGCCCATTTTCAACATTCAAGTTTCAAGAAAGTCTCACTCCACTCTATCGTATGCTTTTTGCCTATCTAGTTTAAGGATAGATTGAAACTTTTTCTTCATGTTTCGCACCCTCGATTGATGTAGGACTTTTTGTACAACAAGAATATTGTATTGAATCTGTCTACCGCTCACGAATGCACTTTATTCCTTAGATATCAGTTCTGGTGGCCAAGGCTTTAATCTATTAGCCATAGTCATAGAGATAATTTTATACACGAAATTGCAAAGACTACTAGGGCGAAACTGATTGAGTTTTTCTGGGTTTAGTATTTTGGTACCGGTGAAATATGGGTTCTATTTAAAGCTAGTTCCATAACGCTCGATGAGAAAAAATTCTCAACAGCCACAAAAACATCATGTTTAATAATATTCCAATGAGACTGAAAGAACATATCATTTAAACCATCAGGACCTGGGGCTTTAGTCGCTCCAAGTTGAAAAACCGCAATTTGAACCTCCTCCATTATGACATCAACTATTAGGAGATTATTCAATTCAGCTTGCACCGTACAGGGGCATAAATCCAACACTGGAGTTATATTTCTTGGGCCAACCAATGTGTAGAGGTCCCGGATTTTTTTTTTTTTTTTTTTTTTTGGTATTTAGAATTTGGGCACAGAAATTGAGAGTTTATTGCGGAGATTCCACCATTATTTTAGAATATTGGGAAAAGAACAGGAGTCGCATGAGGATTCTGTGGGACATTTTTTTTTTTTGACGGAAACACACTAATATATTGATTAGAGAGGAAGATTACATCCTGCAGCTAAAGCGTTCGCATACATTAAATCCAACAGGTCAAGCGGAAGAGAAAGAGTAAAATTTTGGGCCGGGTGAGCTAACTGGGCTTTGGCAGCCCAATCAGCCACTAGGTTAGCTAATCGGCGACAGTGCCGCAAAGAGAGAAAGGAGAATTTCGACAGCCAGAAAAGGGTTTCGGCGATCACAGGCTGCTGCTTCCATGGCGGTAGGCGAATACCAGTCACTATCTCAACAAGCTGAAGACAGTCAATCTCAAGATCGATTGGAGCGTTTTGGAGTCCTCGATGATGAAGATGCTAGAGAGACAGATTCAGCACATGAAGCTCTGATTCAAACGGTGAGTGTGCTAGAAAATATCGGGAGAAAATGTCTGTAATGTTACCTTGATCATCTCTGCAAATACTGGCCATAGAACCTTCAAATTTGCCCTCTTGATAACTACCATCTATATTACATTTCAGAACGCCCTTTGCCGGAGGTCGCCAAAGCTAATCGGGTTGAACAGGGTCGAGGCTAGAGCTTGAGCAACGGGGTGCTACAACAGAAGACTGATATGCTGTGGTTTGTGCCAAGGCCGACTCCACTACCATAGAAGGGTTCGAATTCTGATTTCGAAAAATAAAATGCTTTCTTTTTTTCCATATCTGCCAAAATATGGTTGCAACAACCTCTAGTCCTAGAGATGGATCAGGTAAGAGTACACATTTAGTTAACCATCGTGTAATGCTGGAAACTGAGGTTGTAGAGGAGAATAAATCGAGCTGTGAGTGTGACCAAATATTGTTTGTCCATGGACATTGGATAAGTAGATGTTCAATTGTTTCGGGAACAGATTGGCGGCATATCTGGCAAAAGGGGTCTAGGACAATCCGACGGTTGAAGAGGTTAGCTCGGGTTGCAATAGCATTATGGCAGACGGACCAGAGGAAAGTGCGAATTTTGGGAACTGTCTTCATCGACCAGATTTTCCGCCAGAGACTCTGATTAGTCCGGTAAGAAGTTGAACCTTGTAACTCTTGTGTCTGGCTGCTTGATTGTAAAATCGCATGGTAATTGCTTTTAACAGTGTATATACCAGTCGATGTAGCTGACCATATGAGTTTGTCTGCCGAAAATAGGGGTCTAATAGGTAATGATGTAATTTCTTGAGCCACCTATTCTTAAAAAAATTCACGAATTATCGATGTCTTCCAGGATTGGTTAGTTTGGTCAATGATTTCTGCCACTGTAACTGGTTCCTCTCTAGCTGTAGGTCCGTAAGCCACCTATTCTTAAAAAAATTCACGAATTATCGATGTCTTCCAGGATTGGTTAGTTTGGTCAATGATTTCTGCCACTGTAACTGGTTCCTCTCTAGCTGTAGGTCCGTAGATGATTCCCATAAGTAACCAGCGATCACCACGAATTCGTATAGAAGCTCCATTCCCAACAGACCAGCGAAGATTTGGTAAAATAGTATCCCTGCCTTTTAGAATGCTTTGCCACCCCCAGGATGGCCTATTTCCTCGGACAGCCGATAAAAAATTTGAGGAGTGAAAATACAAAGCTTTAAACAGAGTTCCCATAACAAGTCAGGATTAGTTAACATTCGCCAAGCATGTTTTCCCAAAAGTGCCTTATTTAAAGACAGCAAATCGCGAAATCCCATTCCCCCTTGTATCTTTCGATCTTTCAAGACATCCCATTTCTTCCAATACACACCTCCTTTATGCTGATTAGTTCGCCACCAGAATCTAGCAATGCATTTCTCAATAGATGAACAAATAGAAATAGGCAACTGAAATATCATCATCGCATACTGTGGAATAGCCTGGATAACAGATTTAATTAGGATTTCCTTACCCCCCTTGGAAATGAACTTCTCCTTCCATCCCTCAAGCTTAGCATTAACTCATGCAATGATCTATGAGAACACCTCTTTCCTTGACCTGCCCCAATCCGATGGTAGGCCTAGATATTTTCCAGTCCTTTGTAAAATTGGGACCCGAAGTTCCTCAGCCATATTATGCTGTAAAGAGATAGGACAGTTCTTGGAAAAAAAGAGGCCGGACTTATTGCGGTTAATCAGCTGACCAATAGCCACACAATATAGATTCAAAAGATTTGCTAAATTGTGACATTCTGAAGTAGTGCTAGCTAAAAAGAAGATGGCGTCGTCAGCAAAAAATAAGCGTGATAATGTAGGACACCATCTGTTCAAACGCAAGCCTTTGAGATGACCAAAACTGATAGCTTGGGTAATTAAAGAGGATAAAACATTAGCCACAAGAATAAATAGATAAGGTGAGATGTGATCACCTTGTCTCAGACCTCGAGTTGGAAAGAAATAGGGTAAGATTTCTCCATTGAACTTCACACCGAGGGATGAAGTGGTGACGCATAGCATAATCCAACCTACCCATCTTGGATGAAAACCTAGTTTAAGGAGGTAATCTCGTAAGAAATCCCATTCAACTTTGTCATAGGCTTTTTTCATGTCTGTTTTCAGAATAGCATTGAAAGTTTTAGTAGTCTGGTGTGTGCGGAAGTGATGAAGGACTTCTTGGACAATAAGAATATTGTCTTGGATCTGGCGGCCTTAAACAAAAGATGATTGTTCCTTTGAAATGGTAACAGGCAATAAGGGTTTGAGGCGATTAGCAAGCACTTTTGATATAACTTTGTATGCGAAGTTACACAAACTGATGGGCCGGAATTGGTCCAATGTTTCGGGTTGGGATGTTTTGGGAATGAGGGTGAGGATAGTTTGATTTAAACCTGGAGGCATTTCCTTATATAGCATAAAATTCTGGACTAATGCAAACAGGCTATCCTTAATTGTTTCCCACTGCTCTTGATAAAACAGGCCAATTAAGCCGTCCAGTCCCGGAGCTTTGGTTGCTTCCATTTAGAAAGTAGCCTGGCGAACTTCCTCAAGAGTTAGAGCAGCTGTCAGCTGATGGTTCATCTCTGGTGTAACAACTGTCGTGCATTGGTCTAGAAGCGGGTGGTAGTTACGATAACCCTCTGAAGTATAGAGCTTAGAAAAATAGGAGAGTCATATTCTGAAGGGCTGGGATATCACGTATCTACTGCTGATTTTCATCTTGTAACATGGCAATGCGATTCCGTTGTCGTCGCTGAATAGTTGACGCATGAAAGAATCGAGTATTTTTATCTCCCCATTTAAGCCATTTAATTCGAGAACGTAAGGCCTAATATTGTTCCTCTTGTTTCCAAGATTGTCTTATTTCTTCTTTCAAACGTGATACGTACCTTGTCAATTGGGGAAGTCTGATTGATGAGATGCTTTAATTTGTCCTGCAACATCACAAGTTTCTGTTGACTATTGGAGAACTTACGACGGCTCCATATTTGAAGGGCTGTTGTCGCATTCCTCACATTCCGAATAAAATCAGCATGTTGTAAGTTAGCTGAGGTCCATGCTTTCGAAATAATATGCCCGCATTCAGGATCTTCATTCCAAAAGGCTTCAAATACAAAAGATCTACTCAGCTTGCGAAGAACTGGTGATGTATTAAGCACAAGGGGATAGTGATCAGAACCCACTGGTGGAAGCGCAATAACTTCTGCTGCAGGAAACATTAAACGCCAGTCCATCGAGTAGACCATCCGATCCAGTTTGGCCTTGACCAGCTCCTCTCCTTCTCGATTATTTCACCAGGTAAATTTGCAACCTTTGCCTTCTAACTCAGTGAACGCACAATCATCTAACATAGTTCGAAATGATTGCATTCGTTGTGGCAAGGTAGGTCTTTTACCAATCTTTTCCCAAGGGTAGAGGACTTCGTTAAAATCACCAGCACAAAGCCAAGGAAAGTTATTTTGGGAGTGAATGCGGAGAAGATCATCCCATACCACCTGGCGCTATTGAAAATCAGTAGGAGCATGAAGAAAGGTAATGCGAATGGTCCTTCTTTGCAGGCCAAACTGACAAGTCATGTCTAACCAGTATTTTGTGGCTGTGATCACCTTTAAAAAGATGGGATCATTCCAGAATGCTACTAAACCTCCCGCCAGACCAATTGGATCAAGTATATAAGAATGAGAAAATGTTAGAATTCTCTACACTTGCTTCAGCTTTGCTGCAGAATTTTTAGTTTCCATAAGAAGTATTATATCAAGCTTTTCGACGGTCATCGTGACCCGTAGGGCGCGAACTGTCAGGGGATTGCCCAAACTCTAACAGTTCCAACAGATGAGCTTCATTTGTGAACAGGTGGCTGTTAGGGCCAGCCACCAGGGCCCGAGCTTCTGTCTCTTTTGCTAGAAAAACAAGTGCATCCATTAAATGTAGGTCAGAAGGTTCCTCAATGAGAACACTCTTGGATTCATATGGACTGTATCTTCGCTGTTTTTTGGCCGAGCCTAGAAGGGGTTTCGATCGAGGATTATTTTGCTTCTTGGATGTTTTGTTGTCCATAGGTGAGGATTGAACACCCTTTAGCTTTTGGTCAGCAGCTACAAGGGCTGTACTGTGCATAACCAATGGGAGTTGGGTTGGTACATAAGGTACAGTAGGCTCATTGCGATAACCTTCGAACTCCCTGTTTGGATTTTCACCCATAATAGTAGATGGAGGAGGCATTAATTGAGCTGTAGTTGCCCGTGTAGGGGGAGTTTCAGGAATAATTTCTTCTGCATGCTCTGAAGAATCTGGTGAGTCATAAAAGAGTTTCCAGTAAGGACTATGCATTTTGACCTCGGCTCGGAGCCATGGCCCATAGGCCATCTTTTCTCGTCCCTCATGTTTATCTTCAGTGTAGGGAACGTCTTTGCAGTACATCGCATAATGTCCAAGCTTGCCACAGGAGAAGCAGAAATGAGAAAGCCGCTCATATCGAAAATCCAGCCAAAAAGGTTTGCCCTGTATTCGTATTAGTTTTCCTGTGACTAGAGGTGTATGCACATTAAGTTGAACATGAACTCTTCCTGTTTTAGACAAATGGCCTTCCTTTGAATCCGTCTTCACGTCTTTAATCTCACCAAGGTGTTGTACAGCTTTTCTTAACATACGCTCTGAAGACCATTCTAAAGGTAATCTAATGACTTGGACCCAAAAGTCACAGGTTGAGAAATCATAACAGTGTAGAGGGGTATTGGGAATCCAGGGTTTGAAAATGACCAAATGGCCGGAAAAGAGCCAATGTCCGCCATCAAGAACTCTTTGCATATCTTCATGGGTCTTAAACTTTGTAATGTAGAAACATGTCTCACTTTGTGTTATATCTGCAAAATCTATACGCCAAGCTTTCCGGAGCGTGGTTTGAAATGCTGGAAGATTGATAGATGGATCGGACAGAATTTTGGCAACTAGTGTTAAACATCATTCCTCTACTGTGTCAGTGGGTGGAGCTTCATCCCAATCTTCAATAATATGTTCAGTAGTGAGACGACTCAGACTAGAACAGAGGGCAGCTAGACGTGAAGATTTGGCCGATTCATTTGAATCCATATCGATGGGAACCACATCCAGTAAAGCGGAAACCAGAAATAGAGACCACGACAAGGACAGTGGATGGAGAGTAACAACAATTCAATCCCATGCAAGACAATCACCAAGAAAGATAGACATGCAGAATCTAACCAGTGATAATCGGCACAGAATTTTGCAGATGCAACATGGTTCTAAGCCCGACGGAAGTGAAGGAGGAGGCCGATGGAGGAAAACTTCAAGCTATTCAAGCCATGCAATCAGACGCAGGTGGTAAGGGAGCAAATACACCAGAATTGGGGAAAGTGGATTAGTTGCCAAGGCGAGAAAACTGATGTAGAATATGGGTTGAAGTACTGTAGAAATACTTATGGTTTTCGTGAAGAGGATTGAGGATGAGGGTTAAAGAGAAAACTGCCATTTGAGGTAGATGAAGCTCGACAAAACGAGAGATATTTCAGTCTACCGTTTTCGCTGATTGATTCTGTGGGACTTGACTGTAAGGGAAATTATTGGGATTTTGGAAACTAGGGAGGAAGGATTAAAATTAGGGTTTGCTACCACATAAGGTAGGGAGAAGCTCTACCGAGAGAGTGGAGTGACTAATAGTTAGTCGAGTCGCTTAGGAGGCTTTTCGTGTTCCCAAATTGCTTGAGCTATTCTCATCACTCCAGGGGACAACGACAGCCGTACGTGTGTGGCAAATGATGGCAGATCGGACTGTAGGAAGAAGAAGCGGGGGGAGGTTCTAGAATGGCCATTTGAAGTCTCCACAACACGGGGGAACCCCAATTTGGCCTTTTATTTTCTTGTTCCTACTTGCCAACTGGCGCCATATACTAAGGAAAAACTCCGATTATTTTTTTTTTTTAAATCACTAGTAGTTCTCTCGCCACGTGCTAAACTTTATCAGAAGATTCTTTCTTTTGACTTTTGGGAGTTGGCACCTTTTAGCTAATGTGCAACTACAGCTCCATGACATTTTGCATTTTCCAATAACCAGAAACAGCCATGAAGTCAAAATCGAAGGAGAAAAAGACAGTCTATATCTATATTTGTATATTTATTTTCGTTAAGTAGAAGGTATTTCTTGTTGAACTTGTCGTCATTAACTGTACAAACCAATATTTATAGGAAAATTGATCTTTGATGAATAAGCTGTGATTTTAAGAGGAAAAGAAGAGATGATGAAGCCAAAACCCAAGTGAAAAAACCTTCGTATAAGAAGTTCATTTCGGATCAGAACGGACAATAGTGACAAAGCCAAAAAACAAGATGAAAACATTGATTGTTCTCAAGCCAGACTATCTATTTTACCATAAACTCAAAGGATTCTTCATCCATTTCCTAGACAGCAATATTTACACTTTTCTTCATGCAAGTTATCTACACAATCTCCATTAGGCCGAGATACGAGCCGGCTAAGCGGCCAGTGGAGCCGTGATGTACTGGGTTGCATTAGCTTCTGATAGGGCCGCTATGAACGGCTCGGCCTTGCCCTCGGCTGCTGCTCGAGGGCAGTTCTTGGAGATCCTTTCACGCTTAGACATATACGACATTCTACATGGATCATACATGCATAAATCCCTTGTTGGTAAAAAAAGGTAGAAAACCTTCATGTGGATTCAGGAAAATGTACGAAAAATGAAAGGTTTTATTGGGAAAAAAGGGGTTTATCCCTCGAAAAACTAATTAAGCTAATCAAAAAGAAAGAGAAAAAAACAGAAAGAAAACATACATCAAGACAGTTTCAAGATCACAAATCTATACAATCGAGGTTAATTGCTTGAAACAAACAGAATCGATTTCTCAAGAATGTTTAGCAAGATATAGCAAGTGTTGGAACCAAAAGGATTTGGAGGGAGAGAGTGCAAACACACAAAGAAAATATATTAATCAAAATGCCTTGCAAAGGCTTAATGGAGTACACACACAAGCTTTGCTAAGCTTAAAACTCTCTCTAAAATCTCACACTATCTCTCTCTCTCTAAATAAACTAACGTAAGTAACCCTATATTTATAAGCATCTTCACCGCCTGGACTTCACCGCCTAAACTCCACCGCCATTGTCTTCAACGTGCAAGAGTTGAAGTTCAACTTTTCTTCTTGCCAGTCAAAAATTGTGGGCTGCGAATTCTCTTCTTCTTCTTGCTGTCTTCAGTGAGAATAAAATATTGCCAGCCGCAAGTTTCTTTCCTTCCTTTCCTTCGTGCTCTTGAAGTCTCCAGCAACAACTATTATATTATTTTATTGTGTGCCCCTTTAGATGCTTGTAGTTTCTTCAAGATTTTTCTTTTCCGGCGGTTTAGAGAGGTGTGGCGCTGCAGCACACGTTTCTTTGGCGGTTTACAAACCGACCAACTCTTGCTTTCCCACACTTAGCCAAAAATAATTAAAAGACAAATAAGCTAATCAAAACACAAATTCAATTTTACTATTTTCTAACAGCAAGTTGGGACCCTCTTTCAATGTTTTTCTTAGAAAAGCAGGAAGGTAAAGAACTGTGTGGACACTAATTCTTTCAACTAACATTTCACGCGAAGAGAAATCGGATGAATCAATGATGAGCGAGGGAGATTGGAGCGAGTTGCTTTGCGAAGATGCTTGTCCGGAGCAAATTAAGCAAAATGGAATATTGTTCACTAATATGTGGTTGGCCCAAATAAAAGATTTTTTTTTCTTTGGTGAACATTAATCTGCGTACAAAAGAAGAATCATTACTTTTCTTTTTCTTTTTTTTTTTTTGGGTTCGTGAACATTAATCCGTATACAAGAGTGATGGAGTTAGACCACCAACTTTCAAGAGAGAGACAAAAGCATTTACATTTCTCCAAAGCTTATTTGCAAAGCCACCAATTGTGGAAGTCGTTCAATCCTATATTTATAGTTATTATGATACATTGATATGCAAGAATGAAGAAAACCTGAATCACCTCTGCTGATTAGCTTTGCCAATTGATACCATACCAAGAACAAACTCCAATTATTCTTTCAAAATCGTCAGTAGTTCACTAGCTACATTTTGAACTTTATTAGGTAGGATTAGATCAGATAAAATCTGCAGACTCATTTAGGATTGTATATTTATGCTTGAAACTTGCTACGGCGGTCAGGAGGCTATATCCTTGGATGCAAACATGAAGGTGTGCAATGTGAAGGTTCTTCCTTAGCCTTCAGGGAAGAAGTGCCTTTTGCTAGCGTGCATGAAATTTTTTTACCTGCTACAGCTAATTTGCCCTGAACCTTTTGATGAAGCGATGTCAGACTGGTCATCCCTTTTCCTCCTTTTTGTTTCTTTAGTAATTTTTTGGTTTCCATTTTCTATCGACCTATTTCTATTACCTGTCAAACAAGTACGGATAGAATTTGGGTCAGGTCATTAATAGTCTAACTCAAATTGATCAATCAACTCATTTATTATCCATCTAATCGTAATGCATATCGATGGACTCGTATTATTAAAAATATTTTCATATTTAACCCAATTTAACAGAACTTTTTTTTATTTTTAAATTAAATTTAAAAATATTTCTAATGGTTTATTTTTACATTTTCTTAAAACTGATTTTTTTTAACAAAACTTCCATTTCACTTAAGCATTTTTAAAAATTTAAAAAAAAATTATATTACTGGAACACTTTTATCCAATACAAGTCTAATGGATAATTTTTACATTTTCTTAAAAATGATTTTTTATATTTCTGGCTTTCATCATTTAAGACCCATTATTCCATGGCGGATTGTTAAATAATCGGATGCATTTATAAGCCACTTAAGCACAAGAAGAGAAGAAGTGACTGTGACTGATTTTAAGATAAAAAATGGATGGAAAATTTGTCAAAAAGATAAAAAGTTGCGGATTGCCTCTATGAAGACATATGGAGTCGTCGGTCAGTTATAAAGTCAAAACAGAACAGAAGTTAGTTTTTCTCTTCTTAAATAGGAAAGGTGTATAGTTTTCAGGCAGGGCTGATATGCCCTATTCTCTGTAAACACTACCCAAACCTTCAGTTTTTCATTGATCAATCTCGATCTTTACAAATATATCTTCTTGCTTCAGTATCTTCAATTCCTCTGTGCAAGAGTTTCTGCATTGCTGATTCTTCTGTATGAATGACGAACGTCCCCAGCTGCAACACCAGGAGAGAGAGAGCCTCAAATCTTACCTATACCCTAACCCTAAGTGTCTTCTTACCCTTCTTCTTCTTCAAGTCTTTTCTTCTGAACCAGAGTTAAACAAAACAGCCCCAATGGAAGAGGTCTTCTTCTTCGCTTTCAAAACTCTGCCTTCGCTTTGCTTTGTGGGTTTAGTGCGCTGATTCCTTTTTGGTCTGCGTGGATTTGTGAACAATGGAGCTTCTCTCCCCTATTCCGAAGCCACCTGCTCCAGAAGAGAAGAAGCCTGAGAGAAAGAAGGCCCCAAGAGAAGAAAGAAGAGGTCCGTCTCAAAAAAACTGAACAGAAAAACGAAACCAAAAAACGAAAAAAAAAAGGGAAAATCAAAAACCAAAAAGCAGAACCGAACCGCGGGACTCACAGAAAGGCTCGATTCGGTTTTTCGAGGTCGACCGTCCTATACCAGCGGAGGTCGCATGGTGGTGGCGCCCACCACCGCACGAGGCTCGCCTTGAGGTCGAGGACAGAAGGCACAAGGCGGGGAGAGGAAGCCGCAAGGGAGCCGAGTAAACTCGAAACTATAGTGAAGAGAGGAAAAAGAGAACAGAAAACTCGGACTTCAATTTCTTCACCATGTTTATGTTTAGGTGAGTGAAAAGCCGAAGCAAAGCAATTTAAATACTCCGTCAATGACAGTCCCAATTTCTTCCATTGCAATCTCGACAAAAAAGATGCAATTGATTGACCATTGTCAAGCTGCAATTAAGAGAACAGCATGTTCAGGCACATGGACAAGATGAGAATCGCTGAGTGTTGCTGCTCGCTACTAGAGCTCGGGATCGTGCAAAATTTTGAGCTTATAAGATTCCTATCTGAGCGATGGTCGCCGGTGCTTATGGCGAAGGCCGATTGGCAGTGCTGCCCCTTCCTATTCTTATCGGGGCGGGGGAAAAGTCGAGACGGTGGTGGCGGAATTGTAGGCTCAGATAGTCCTCAAGAATTTGGTGGCGACCGAGAGATGGGCGGCACGAAGTGGGCTAATAGGCAGTGGAGGTGGCAACAAAGAGGGGAAGGGAAAAAGTGAGCTGGGCTTTTCATTGAAAAAAAAAGGCTGTAAATGAGTACGGCCTATACCATTTAAGACCCATATATAATGATCTCCTTATTTTTAAAATTCATTATGGTTGATTTGAAAAATAAGGAGTGCCTAGTACATTTAAACAAACGTTGGTTCATAAATAAGTTTCCGACTCATTTTAATAGGTCTACTATTATCGTGTACTTGGTTTCCAAAGGAGAGGTGGTTTATTTCGATCATACCTCTCCGTAATGCACGAGTAAAAGCCCTAACAAAGCAAATGTTCAGGTGAGCGACTGGGGCGACGAGGGCGGGAGAGGATAAGCAGATGCCGGGCCGACATGCTCTCCTCATAGCATTCGGTGAAGCTCGTGGTCGGCGCCCGTTACCGACTCCATCCTCGTGAAAGGTTCTGAAATGTTACCCTCGCCGGTGTCCTGCGCCCCTGTTTGAAGAATTTCAGCGGTTCCCACGGGTCATCGGACCAGATGGTCCAAAAGAAAAGGACATCGATTTGAATAAATGGCCGCTCACGGAGTTGCCTCGTCCGAAGGCACCAGGCAGTTATACGACATCGCGTTTGAGAGAGAAGAGAGGGAGAGTGACGGCGACAAAGTCCCAGAAATATTTTCCAAAAAGTTCAATTTCCATAGTCGATACATATAGTATTAATATTATCATTGTAATATAATATGATATCTCAAGAAATAATCGCAAGTTTTTGTTAATAGGAGATAAAAGAAGAGAAGCCAGACCCGAGTCAAAAAGCCTTCCGATAACACATCTATGAAACATCAATCACCATCGAGGCCACACTATCTAATTTTACCACATATTCCCAGGAGACGACATGATCTCTTCTCCTTCCTTTCTTCCTTCTTAAAAGGAGGATTCTGCCCTAGACAGCAATCTTTACACGCATTATTTGCATAACATCTCTCCAACGGGCCGGAGAGATCCGAGCCGGCTAAGCGGCCGAAGGGGCCGTGATGTACTGTACTTCGCCGGCTTCGGAAAGGGCCGCGATGAACGGCTCCATGTTGACTGGCTCGGCCCCGCCCTCGGCTGCCGCCGCCGCCGCCTTCTTGTAGTCGAGGGACTCGTCCTCGTAGATGTCCCACCATTTCTTGACCAGCATCTTGATGTCCTCTCTCTGCATGTTCTCCTCCTTCCCAGTGTACCTCCACGGCTTCGAACCCTGGAACAAAAAAAAAAAAAAAAATCAGACACTCACGATCAGCTACCCAACTCATTCAGCAATCCAACGATCTCTACGATCAGCACGCATCGAACGCTTACCGCTGCGCAATAGTGGACGACCTTCACCTTCTCGAGCTCCACGTTCTCCGGGTGGCGCCACAGCATCGCCAGGATGAGGTTGTACTCGAGCGGGATGGGCTTGTACACGTTCCTGAAGTACATGTTCAAGAAGTCCTGCTCCGCGAACGAGGTGGGCGGGGTGACCTTGACGGCGCTCAGGAGGTCGTGGTAGGTGGCGAGGCTGGGCTCGTACACGAACATGCCGGCGTTGAAGTAGAGGGCCGGGGGCGGGCCCATCTCGTCGGGCCACCGCACCCTGTCGGGGCACTGCTGGCAGTACCCGATGGCGTACTGCGGGGTGTGGCTCCATATCTTCTCGCAGAAGCAGTCCATCACGGCGTAGAAGTAGCCGTCCTCCAGGTCGAAGAGGTGGTCGATGTTGTCGAACACCTGAATGTCGCCGTCCAGGTATATCATCTTGCTGTACTCCACGAACTGCGCAACGTAAAGCAACGCATGACCATTCAGTAACCCACGAAAAAAGACTGGACTTCACGACAAAACCCGTGTCGCAAACTACTCTATGCTACGTTGAAACATCGTAGAAACGTAACGGGCGACTTTATCACGGAATTAGTTCGTCAATTCAAGATCTTGAAATATCTGATACGATCGCTTTTCTGGCATTAATGTGAAGAATTCGTCGTCCCACGTACCTCCCAGATACGGAGCTTGGAGTAGTTGATGACGTAGTACGCCATGGCGAACTGTGTCTGGTTCTCGGGCGGGTACACGGGCTCGATCTCCCGGACCACGCACCCCTGCTCCTCCAGGATCCGGCGGTGCTCCGCGGGGACGTCGGGCAGGACGGCCACCACCAGCGGGTACGCCGACCGCGCCCTCCGCAGGCCCTTGGCCAGCCCGACCACGCCCTTGATATAGTCCCCGCTGCCGGCGAGGAACGTCACGTAGGCCCGGGACAGCGCCGGGGGCTTGGCGGCGGGCTTCACCGAGGCGGGCACGAGTTCTGGCGCCATAGACGTCGGGGCGAAGGCGGTCAAACGTCGAGTTCGCGGCGCTCTAAGAGAGGAGGCTAGTGAGAGAGCGCTAGAGAGAGAGAGAGAGAGATGCAGAGAGCTAGAGAGAGAAAGCTGGGGGGAGCTGCTGGCTATGGCGGTGTTTGGGTTGCAGAGGAAGAGCGCGGAGGCGACGGTCTATAAATAGAGAGTGAGGGGGACTTCCGTGGGGATTGGAAAAATGGGAGCGAAATTTCGTTAAGAAAGAGAAAGAGAAATTGCTTATTTTCATATTAAGGCGCGATTTCTCCGCAGAAAGCGTTGGCCGTACGCGTGGCGGATCGGACGGCGGGGAGGGAGGGGTATCCGTGGGGGAAGGTTCTGGAATGGCATGGGCCCCAAAGCAGTGCGGGGACAGAAGGCGCTAGAAGGGACGGGCGAGTGGACTCACGCTAATTTCATGGCGGGGAGGATGGGAGCAGGGGCAGATTCGGGATTTCAATGTGAGGTCAGATCGCCTGCGTCGCTGGCGGTCTGGGTTGTCCAAGGGAGAGCACCGTTGGGACGAATCATAGATGGGGTCGCTTTTCCTAAATCAGCGCGATCGATCGGACGGTGCAGATGAGCGCGGACGGGGAAACTGTTAGGATCGCTCGGTGACAGCGTCGATTTTTGGGAAGTAAAACTCGGGAGAAGATGAGGATTTGGTGCTGTAAAAAGGAGGGAGAAAAACCGACGACGGACTTGTCGAATTTCGTATGAAAGCTTCCCGATCCTTCAGGCAAAATGACTGGGGGGCGTTTTCGTAAATTAACGCCGTCGACGGGCCGGGGGGGGAATCTTCCGGAAGGGGTGCATTTTTGTGGTGGAAATGAACGCTTCGGATCGCTTTCGATTGATGTATGAACGGCCGATGATGTCGGATGCCCAGGTGAAGATTTGCATTTGGTCAATGGTCAACTATGACGTCGATAATCCATGAAGAAGTATTTCTAACCGTTGGATCGTATCCTGTTCTGCATGATGAGGACATGGATGGATGTGCTCCTCTTTTCTTTTTTTATATCAATTTTGATGGTGATCGCCATTTGATTTGGTACCAAGAACGTGACTGACCAGTTACTCCACAAGTATTTTTTTTGCATGTACCAATGGTCAGCATTATTGCAAAGACCTTAGATTCCGTTTTGAAATATTCATTTAAGCCAAAGATTCGTTATTATGGACCCACCGATGTATCGAAAGTCGGAAACTTTCCATGTCTGAAATACAATAGATATGACTTTTTCATCACTAAATCATTACGCTCTGATCAACTATTTTCCTCTCGTAATATGTCCACCATGACATTTCATGTTGATAATGAAATGGTAAGACAAAAGGACGAAGGAGGATTGAAGTCCATCGTCCACAATTTTCATTCGCGAATTGCAATTCTAGAAAATCACGAAAAAGGGTAATGACAAAACGGAGAGAATGTAGATTTTCCCACGCCACTAGCTTCGAGAATGAACAAGTACGAGGCCAATCATTCATAAGAAAACAAGATGAGATAGCTTCCTCAAAACAAATTATAAGCCACAATAGTCTTGAACTAAGATGCAATCGAGTGGTGTCTGCGAAATGCCTTAGAGAAGCAGCAATTCCTCTTTTCACAATTGAACTAAGCGATGTCTCAAATCATGAAAAACTGGTACAGATACGACCCGACTACGAAATTTGAAAATGAAAAGGACGGTGCACAAGTGGGATTATGTCCAATAGCCCATAATAATTGGACACGTTGCTTAGTGAATCGATCTTGCTCATTAATTTAGTAAATGTCGTTTTTGCCCCGTGTTTAGGGTAATTTGTGTTGTCAATGAGAGGTTTCTTTGACGAATTAAGATTGGATTTATAAAATAGCAGTGTAAAGAAGGCAGACGAAATCGGTTATACTCATCCGATGAGCATATGTCGCATTACTTGGCGCATCAAATTCAGAAAGAAATCGTCCCACACTTATTGTTACCCTTTTAAGATGTAATTGTTCCTAAATAATAGAGGATCATAATTTGATGGTATAAAAAGCATAAATTGACTCTCTTTCTTCAATTAATGAAGGTTTGATCTTGGCAATGCTTGCGGTACTTCTATGATTGTAGCTGCTGATGATGTGTTTCTTTTAACTCTGGTTGACTTTGCATTATTGTTCTTGAATTTTTAATTTGTTCAGCATAATTCCTGAATTTTGATTTAATATTATTATGATTCCTAAACTTTTAAATATATTTATATAATTTAAGGACTACATTGAATATCTATCAATAATTAGAAGACCATGTTACAAACTAAAAATTCAGGAACGGCATTGGAAATAAGTTTAGAAACTATATTATATAAATTAAAAGTTTAGGAATATCATTATGTATTAAATTTAAGTTGGGAGTAGAATTGTATTATTATCCCAAAAAGGAAATAAATTTTTTAATTGCTTAAGAAAAAGTGTCATTTTTTTGTCGTTTTCAATTGATTTGTGCTCAATTGAGGATTGCATTGGTCAATATGCATTTGTTTAAATTATAAGCTTAAGACACTAAGATGCTGGGGCAACCTATCCATGTACAAACTCAATCGGCATGTTTGAAGTCGAAAAATCTTTACATCTGAAAATAGCAATAGCAGGAAGTTCGAACGGATCAAAAGTCCATTAAAATCAAGCTGAAGAAAAGTTATGACTCATTTTTTAAATAAGTTACCAGTTACTATATTGGATTATAATCCTATCAAATTATTTTGCATTAGGATTCAAATTCGACCACCACAACATTCCACATTGATGAGACTGGATCAACAATCTCTTTCACAAAATTTAAAATCCATATAGATCACCAAAAAATGGAGATTTTCCCATGTCACTTGCTGAGAAATGGATAACTACGATTTCAATCATTAGTGGCTTCAAAATCATGCGTACATCAAAATTCAGGAACTCAATGTAAAATTTTGGTCCGACCGTTCAGAAATTTCAATTAAAAAACTTTAATTAAAAAACTCCAATAGCCTCTCGACACAGTAATGCATCGGGGTCGTGCTCAGGCGTCACAAAAAGAAAGGAGAGGGGAAGAGATCGATACATGAGTGGATTATATTCGATAATCCCTCGATGGCTGGACACGTGGCTTAAAAAACAGAAACGAAAATTATGATTTTTGAGGGGGATACGAGATTGGAATTGAATGAAGAAAAAGACAAAGTAGTAAATACTGGCTTGCATGCTGTCCACCTGGACTCCGGCCTGAGGTCCGAAATCGAACCCCGCGACCGCGAGAAAATATGTAGGGGCCCACACGACACCGCTCATGTGATCCCGAATGAAGCCAACGCATCGCCTGCGGGGTGACGTGTACGGCCCCTTCATCCGCCACGTCATCCGTCTCGGTGTCCCCCTTCACGAGGCGGGCTCGCCGCCACCTGTCGCGGCGATTTTGGTTCAGCTCCATTTTTCGTTTTTGTCCGCTGCCGCCTTTTTTTTTTTATTTCATTAATTTATTTTTTATTCTGAACGAATCAGATTTTTTTTTTTTGTCGCGAAAAAGAAAGTGCTTTTTTCTTTTTGGTGTTATTATTCTTTCCTTGCTCTGGCTAAAAGGTGAAGGTTCCGGAGCGGGGACACTGGACCCCACGTGTCGTGACGTCCGTGCCGGATGAAACCGTGCCCCCGGGGTGCAATTGATTGACTTCGGTTGACTTAACTTGGGTGATGAAAAAATAAAATAGCTTTTTTTTTTCTTTTTTTCCGTATAAGAAACGACTAGAAGAAAATCTGAATTTCGCGAATTTTCTACATTTTGTGATGAAAATGATTTTAAGCAAAACTCTTCGACTCCTCCCTTGCCCTCCTTCTCCCGAACGACAAAATATAATTGAAAAGTGAAAGAATCGTTCTCCACACGATACGACGATCGGACTCTTATTAGAGAAAACCTTTACGAGCTTTTCGAAGGAAAGAAATCAGGCATTCGGGGATTCCCCAAAATTTCAGCAGTGCACGCACCAATTACGTTTTCCCTTCTTTTCCGCGTGAAAGATTCGACGGCCCTCCTCTCGAATCTGCCCTTGCAATCTCGTTCCACTGCCGACTAACAGGAGCCAACCACCTGCACCAATCGCAAAAGGCATCCCTCCCCACCGGCCCATGTAATTCACGCTCCGCCTCCGCGCTCCGCCCCTTTTTTTGGCCCGCCGTGCCTGCCCCATTTGTCGGGAGTGGATCGATCGCGAGTCCCGCACCGACGCGGGTCCTCGGGCGGCGCTAACGAACGGCGGCCCATCGCTCTTGATCGCATGTGATCATAGCTTCGGACAAAGAGTGACTAAACTCGTGAAGAACATGAGATAAAAAGAAAACGTGGTTGGATCGTCCGCCCATGACGGGTGGGTTTGTTTCGGCTCGGGAAATGGATGTTGGGTGCCATCAAGGCTCTTTGAAGAAATGCAGATTGCGTCCGATAAAAACACCCTCACAAAATAACTTGGGGGTGAAATGGTGTTTTATAAAAAAAAAAAATTTGCAAAGGCTCCGGCCGTCATTTTTTGTATTGAAAAGAAATCAAATCATTTGTCGGCTTCCGTGAGCTAGATTTCGCATCGGCGACCGAGGTCACATTACCTAAAGCGACCCAGCCACCTTGTGGGTCGCCTTACCTTGCTGGCCCCTTGTCAGTTAGAGCTAACCTTGTTGGCCCTCGCTGGCTGCCCTACAAAAAAGATGAATAGTAGCAACAAGGAGCAAAACCAGAAAACTAAAAAATTGGAGAGGGTAGTTTTGAAAAAAATTAAAAATTTTAACTTTAGTTTTAGCATTTCGCAAATGTTGCTTCAAAATGTTGGTCCCTACTTGTTTTGCGTTTTTAGCATTCCCAAGATCAATATTTAATCGAAAGCTAATTCCAGAAACTCGTAAACACCCCAATATGTTCCCCGTTAGAAAAGTTGAACCGAACGCGCACACGTCGCCGGCACTTGAGGGGAATGTTTCCGAATTGGACGGAGGAGTAGAAGATAAAATTCTCTCTCTCTTTTTTTACGAGTAAGGCATTTAGTGGACGGCGGATAATAGAATAATCACTTTACATTGACTTAAAAAAAAAAATTGATAAGATAAGATTATTGTATTCAATATCACCCGCATTTACTGCTTGATTTGCTTTCCATAAAGATAAAGTTAAGATCTCGCTTTTAATGTCGGCCGCATCTACTCCTTTTTTACGGTTTTGTTCCGTGTGGTTCGAGGAATCGAAATGGTTGTGGGGTAGTCTCTGACTTTGCTAAATAAGGGTTGTTCATTACGCCCTTTCTTGTCCATTATTGATCGCGAGATCGAGGTGCGTCCAGCTCTATCTCGAACCATCCCGTCGCGGTTGATTGATCTCTCGAAATGATGTAATGGGTTTAAAAGTGTACCAAAAAGAAACAAAATTTCTAGGAGACGATGACGAAGGGTCGATGGTTTGGAGTTTTCATCACCTAACCCTTCAATGAATCTTTCTAATTGAAGGACTCCTTGGCTAGTTATTGCCCATCAGTCACATGGGTCTTATCACCCCCTCCTTTGGCTTTGGCAAGTAAAAGAAAGATGCGAATTGAAAGGATGCGAGGAGAACAAAGAGCAGGGGGCAAGGTGCTATCCTCGTACCGTGGTTAGGTCCCAACCTAAGTATTGTGATGGTCCCCGTGCCCTAGGTTAAGTCTTGTCAAAGCCTGGAGAGATTTGTCGGCAGTTGGAGTTGGCCAAGCCATCCCCTCTTTCTGTGTTTTTATGACATTGTCCTTAATAGGGGGAATTGAGCTTACTTGTGATTGAGAACAGTATCGTAAGGCATGTCAATTCAGTTGTGAGGATTTAACTCACCCTCACTCATTTTAGGCGTGTGAGGTTACTATACCTGTCTATTCAGTAGTAACCAAGATCAAAACCTTGACGTGATATCTACCTTCATCACCATGAGGCCTCTTGATTTCCTGTCTATTTTGTCTTCCCGATAGAGAGTGAATAGGAAGACAATACGGGGTCTCCCACCCCAAGGCAAAGCTTCCACTTGTTTTCTCAATGAGCCTTTTAAGAATTTGCTCAGGTCCTCTGTCTTCCTCTCTTTCTCCCATAATTTTTTTTTTCATGAGTATTCTATCGTATTTAGTATGCATCATCACTCTCTAGTTCAATAAGAGCTTAACTATTTCTAACTTGTTTGTGCATATCTTACTCTTAATAACCAATACGAACCATGAAATACCATAGCTTAGCAAGGTGATCAACTAAAAGAAAGGTTTGGATACCTCATTAAACATTTAAGAAAAGCCTAAAGAGAAATGGTGATTTTTCACTGTATAATTATTAATTTTGATTTGTACTTGAAAATAATTTCACGATTATGAGGCCTAAAAGTAAATTTGTGAAAAATAACTTCTATTATGCGCGGATTATATTCGCACTATGCGTTGAACTCTACATAAAATATATATGTAGCCTTTAGATGATCTGCACAAGCTGGACGGGGTCAGGAGATTTCAATTCACCCAAGCAGACATGGAGAAATAATTTATACCATTATTTGGGGCCTTAAAATTTGCACTAGAGTTACCGAAATTTGGGCCAAAGATCAGCCATGGAAAATAATTCATGCAATTTTAATATTTTTTGGGGCCTTAAAATTTGCACTTGAGATACCAAAATGTGGGCCTTGGTTTTCGGCCCAATATTTCGTTACCTACTCACTTTCAATTATGAGGCCCGTTCATTTCTCAAACCTAATCTTCTGCCATCATTTGAGCCCACGTTGCCAAAAAACCCAAAAAAAAATTTAAAAAAATCTCTGCTTGGAAGATTTATAGTGTCATTTGACAAAGTTACAGGAGAAAAATAATGGTTGGATGATAAACATGTAAAATTGAAGCAAGTTATCTAAGAAATCTTTAGATATGTTGATCAATCGCAATAGCGTTATAAACATGGAAATAAGCCGGAGAAAGGAAGATCAACATGCTGGCATTTACATGGTTCGATAATCCACTGTGAACTACGAAGATTCGAGCTTGGATAAAAAGATTCTCTTGCACCTAAGCCCCGGAATTTTTATTTTTATTTTTATCAAAAAGTAAAATATTCATCCAACCGAGAAAAATAGTTAGGCCTATTAAATGAAGCTCGGGATTACACCCAGTCGTTCCTCACGGTGTTTCGCTCAATCTCTTAAATGTCATCTTCGGGAAAAAGTACCCAAAAAATCCGAAACCTATTATATTGATACCAATTTAGTCCTAAACTTTTTAATTGAACCAATTTAGTCCTAAACCTTTTAATATTTGTACCAATTCAGTCCATCCGGCCAATTTTGGCCGGCCGGTGCTAACGTGGCATTTTTTAATGATTTTTTAATGATTTTTTCGATTTATTTATTTATTTATATTATTTATTATTTATTATTTATTATTTTCTTTTTCCTTTTCTTTTATGCTTTCTTCTTCGTGGTTGCCGGCGAGCCTCCGGTGAGGTTCGCTGGCCACTGGGCGAGGGCCGCGAAGCCCTCGCCTACCGCCAAACAAGGGTCGCGGCTCTCGCCCGGCTTCTCCCGAGCCGTCGGCGAGGCGGATTCGCTCGAGATCCGGGCAAGGCCGCCTCGCCGCGCGGCGCGAGGCCATGGCGGCCATCGCCGGGGGTGGAGGCGAGGGCCGCGAAGCAAAGCACTCGCCGGCCGCCGGCGAGGTCGCGACCCTCGCTCGGCCTTGCCCGGGCGCGGCGAGGCCGGCTGGGAAGAAGGAGAGGAGGGTGTTGGGGCGGCGGGCTAGGGTTTCAGAGGCGAAGATTGGGCGGAGGAGTGGCGGTGTGAGTCGCGGGAGGTGGGGGACCAGGGCTTGCAATTGGGATTTCGTGGAGGTGAGGGCGGCGGTGACGAGGTCGAGAAGCTCCGGGGTCGATAGCGGAGGAGGCGCGGGGACTCGGCGGCAAGGCCGGGTGAGGCCGAGCGAGGGTCGCAACCCTCGCCGGCGGCTAGCGAGGGCCGCGGCCCTCGCCTCCGCCCGGCGATGGCCGCCATGGCCTCGCCGGTCGCGGGCGAGGCTGGCCTCACCCAGATCCAGGCGAAGCCGCCTCACCAGCGGCAGGCGAGGGCTTCGCGGCCCTCGCCTAGTGGCCGGCGAGCCTCACCGGAGGCTCGCCAGCAACCATGAAGAAGAAAGCGAAAAGGAAAGAAAAAAATTAATAAAAAATAATAAGAAAATTAGAAAAATCATAAAAATTGCCACGTCCCGGCCCACCACCGGCCGACGTCTATGTCAGCGCCGGCCGGCGAAAATTGATTGGATGGACTAAATTGGTACCAATATTAAAAATTTTAAGACTAAACTGGTCTAATTGAAAAGTTGATGACTGAATTGGTACCAATGCAATGGATTTATGACTTTTTTGGTACTTTTCCATCTTCCTCGTAATACTCTCAACAACTCTGTAAACATCGATGAGAGAGTTTGATATGTAATTTCTCCATTCACACTCGAAATAGGTCTAAGCGAGGCCTTAAATCGTGAATCTTATGTAAACATCGACGAGAGAGTTTAATATGTGATTTCTCCATTCACACTCGAAATAGGTCTAAGCGAGGCTTTAAATCATGAATCTTATGTAAACATCGACGAGAGAGTTTAATTTCTCCATTCACACTCGAAATAGGTCTAAACAAGGCCTTAAATCATGAATCTTATGTAAACATCGACGAGAGAGCTTAACATGCGATTTCTCCATTCACACTCGAAATAGGTCTAAGTGAGGCCTTGAATCATGAATCTTATCCTTGCCACCTTTGCCGCCGTGATGGCGGCACATTGACTCGGGTGGGTGAGCGTGTAGCTTAGACGTTTGAACTTAAGTATTATGCCATTTTGTCAAACATGCGATTAATTGATCTCTGTAATCTTTTAGTCTTAAACTGAGTTTAGTTCACTTAACTCCAGAAAAGTCGCGAAAAAACAGCTGCCAGTCGACTCCCACGATTTCAACGTCCAAAATTCTAGAAGGCGTTTTTCTTGTTCCCCTAGACTTTTAATAGCATGGAAATTTGGTGCGAAAAGAGCCATTTTTTTCTTTCGGACCATTCCTTAAGATTGTCAAATTTGAGCTCCTAGGGGGCCTGCACGTGGCCAGGTAAGCATCAGACTCTCAATGGGACGACTCCAGGTCCCAAAATTCCGACATTGGTATGTACATCGTAGGTGTCGGGGTTTGGAGTTATATCCACTGCATTCATGCACCTAAGGTATTCACAGGGAGGGTCTTCGGGAATTCCTAGGCCTAGCTCGAGCTTTACAGGGCTGGAGTTGTCTAAGCGCAATATGTTGCCCTAGCTCGAATAAGGGGGATTATATCCTATCCAACCTATATCGGTTCGGTCTGAGCCACTTCTAATTTATTTAGATTTATAAGAGTTTTAGGGCTACACTTCTAATTTAGCTTGGAGATTTGGAACTGAAGCTGTGAACCAAGATTGAATCGCACCGAAGGAAAATGACTAAGATTGAATTGATTTGGTTCACATGGTTTAATGTTGTCCTTTTTCCCTAGGAGCTTCTATGGTATCCCGAGTAACAGATCTCCCGTTGTAACTCGGAAAAAGGCGGTATCCAATGCCTGAATTCTGTGGTGACCATCTAGGATTTTGAAACCGGTACCTTTGAGGATAGGGCACTCGATTCATCGGGTAACACGCGCCTCCAAATCCCAAAAGGCCACGAATTTCAAAACTCGATACGCGTGCGAGCCAACACTTCAACTACTACGGACTTGGCCTATTGCAATCGTTGTCTAGTCACTTTTAAATTGGTGGCTCGTGGCTCGTGCGGGACCGATGCGGCCGATGCGTACGCGGCCGACTGCTATTATTTAAATAAAACTCGAACACCACTTCAACGCAAGCGTGAAATTTCCGCGTCAAAAAAGACTGCCGCACTCCCGGAGAAAATCCCGGGCCCAAAGCGCACCGATTTGCACCTCCCAAACAACAGGAAAACATGCACAAAAAATTTGATTTTACAGGCTTCTATCGAGAAACCCGTGAATGTCCCTTTTCTCGAACAGTTCCAATCGGTTGGGACGGGAGAGGGTGAGATGGCCACATCGCCCTCGTACTAGCTCGGCACGATGCGCACGTTGTTCACGGTCGGTTGACACTTTAGTATTGTCCTTTTCGCGTCGGAGCCGCACGTTATTTTCGGGGAGCAATCACCGGAAACCTCATCTCTCGTGAGCCGCCATCTTCACATGTCGCAAAGGAAAAGAAAGAAAAGAAAAAACGAGGGAGACCCCATTTCGATAGATGCATGAAATTCCGAAAAAAAAAAAAAAAAAAAAACGATACTGTCGTTTTGCAAAAAGGAGAAAAAGAGAGGGGAGGAAAGGAAATGCACGTTGGAAAAAGAGAGGAGGAAAAAGGGTCTTCCGGCCCCATCGGAAAAGTTCCGGGAAGTCGCTGAGTCTTCTTGCGCGTGTTTAAGGGGCGGAGGAGTCAACGGGTCAAAGCCTCCGAAATTTCTACAGGCTCGCATTCGCCGACCCCGGAGAAGGCATTCCAATCCGCTAATCTAAAGTTAAATATTTTAATTAAAGAGCAGAGAGTAAGTGGTGTAATTATTGTATCCGACCGGTGTAAAACGTGATTTTCACGTCAAGACCGAGGTCTTTTGGGAAATTTAAAAAAAGGGTTTAGACCGGGTTAACCACCCGCTATTGGAATATTCGGTTTAAGATAATGATGGAACACGGATTGCCCAGGAGTGAGCTCGTCGCCATAGCCCTATCGGTTGTGAGCAGAGAAGCCCAAGACTGATAACACGCCTAAGTTTGGGGTTGTACTTTGCAAACCAACAAGAGTTTCATGATATGTTAGAGAAGGTGTTACGACTTATCTCACTTACTACTGAAATATCTAATTTAAAATGTTAACGAAGCACCAACTACCCACTGGACAAACCCATCACCACAACCCTATCGAGTGTGAGTGGGGAAGTCCATAACAAGCGACACACCAAAGTTCATGCTTGTCCTTTGCAAATTAACCAATGTTTCTTGAAATTTGTGATAGACCAACAAAATCAAGGTTGTGACCTTCAACTTATGAACCAAATCTTAAACTACTCGACCAACCACCTAATTGATATATATATAACACTAAATATAGTTTCTACATTTATTTTTAACCCGAAGTTTTGGGAATTTCTAGGAATTTCCAGGAATACCAAGGCTGATTTACAAAATTAATGCATCAAATGATTTGACATGCTCTTATATCTGGTTCTCGAAAGATGAACCGTTGATCATGTAAAGGCTCATTCACAGTATGCCGCACTACTTTCATCTAACAATTTAGTACATTAATCTTACACTCCGTATATTTTGCAAAAAATGAATAATTTATAAAATATTTTTGAAAAAATAATCACCGGCATCACTAATAAAAATGAGTAAACGAAAGATATAATTATCATTTATGAAAATGTTTAGGTGTATATTTTTATCACTGATGAATCATTTTCCTTTTACTAATTATTTTAAAAAATACAACGATCATTAATAAAATATTCTTTAAATTATTCATTTTCTGTGCAATCATGTTTAATAAAATAATCTTCAAATTATTTATTTTATGTTAAATAAATGAAGCGATAGTACATACACTGCATTACTCATTTTTTTCATGCTGCCTAGTCAATTCCAGCACTAACATCTTCACCTCTATATAACTTGTGATATCATCTAAAACCACAGTCCAAATCATCACCCTCTCCTCCTCCCTCACCTCCTCCTACTACTTCAATCTTTCTGCATATCTCTATCGGTCGACCATCATCTATCAGAAATCAATGGATTTTGATCACGTCATGAGAAGCCAGTACGATTCACCATCATCGGTTCGCACTGAAGAAGTAACGTCGGACGTGAGGAAAGGTCCTTGGACGGCCGAAGAGGACGCCTTGCTCGCGAATCATGTGAAGATCCATGGCGAAGGCCGCTGGAACTTGGTCGCTCGTCGCGCAGGTTGTTTTCTTATACCTCATCGCATCGCACGACGTGAACTATTTCGCGCTCCTCTCTCGTTAACCCGAGTCGAGAATCCTCACGGATTAGTTGTGTTTTGCTGAAATTTTTTTGGATCGAAATGATGCGCGCAGGATTGAAGCGGACCGGCAAGAGCTGCAGATTAAGATGGCTGAACTATTTACGCCCCGATCTAAGGCGTGGAAATATGACTCTCGAAGAGCAGCTGTTGATTCTTGAACTCCATTGTCGCTGGGGCAACAGGTAACTGCACTTATGCCCACGAAGATTTGTTTTATTTTCTCATGTCTGCGTCCGTATTATGTAGTCCTAACGAGTTTTGAGTCTAACGTTGGCGATGATCGTCTTTAAGGTGGTCGAAGATAGCTCAACACTTGCCCGGAAGGACGGACAACGAGGTAAAGAACTACTGGAGGACGAGAGTGCAAAAGTTAGCCAAGCACCTCAAGTGCGACGTCAATAGCAAACAATTTAGAGACGCGATGCGCTGCGTGTGGATGCCACGGTTCATGGAGCAGATCCGGGCATCGACGGGGCAGCTCCGGGCATCGACGCAAGGCCCATCGGATAGACCTGCTGAGGACCCTCCGCAATCTCACGGAATCGGGTCAGGATATCCGGTTTATGATGATCACAGAGACTCGTTGCCCGAACTATCGTCGAGCATGTCCTCGTCCGACTCTTCGGACCCTCGGTTTAGCAGTTCACTTTCTCCTAATCAAGCCGGTGGAATTGGCTCGGAATGTTTTGGGCTTGGATCGGGTGATGGCCCGAAATATTGGACCGGGTGTGCGCAGTGGTGGCGACCGGGCGTGGATGCCGGAGAGCAAGAAGACAGCAACGGTTGTTTGGTCGGAGAAGACTCGTTGGAGAGCTTGTGGAACGAGGAAGATGCATGGTTCTTGCAACAGCAGCTTCTTGAGTAGGCTTTCTGCTTATAGCTGAAATGAAATAAGATCATTTAGGGCTGGATCTCAATCCTTGGTATACAAATTAGTGTACAAACATAGGGTGGCGCAGCTTAGGTGTAGAAGAGCTGTTCGTTTTCACTTTCAGATGGGTGAACTCCTCCTGTGATCTGTCGAAGGTGGACGGACGGTGGCACGTCCTCCTCCACCGTCCGTCCACCGTCAGCCTATATATCGATTGATTTTATTGATAGCAAGAACCGTTCGTCATTTCAATTGAAAATCACCCAAGATTTTCATATAATCTATTGTACAAGAAAAGGAAACACCCCGGGTATGATCCACGCTCAAATTATACTAATTATGTGGTTTGGCGCGCATGGTTTTCGACAAGGTCATTGTGATCACTCGGGTAAAAAGTACTACATGGTGAGATGAGAACCGCCTTTTGAATCTATAAAAACCGTATTAAGGATCTTACCAACTTAATGTGATCTAGGATTAGGGATGTGCAAAAGAACCGAAAACCGCTCGGATCACCTAGAACCGAACCAAATATTCCCATAGAGACTGTACTATTTCCTAGTTCCAATTTATTGAAACTGATGAGTGTTGGTCCAATTCTCTGTTCCTGTTCACTTGGATTGGACTGAGGTATATATCTCTAATTTTAGCTCACTTTCGATGAAAGTGAAAGCCTTTCATGCCTTTTGCAATTTACTCGCGATTCTCAAAAAACAGGGATAAGTACACTAATTGTGTCATAAGTTGTGTACGGTGCTCACTTTGGTGCCAAAAGTTTCCGTCAGATCACTTAAGTGTCAAATCGGAGGAAAAACGCTAACTTTGGTGCCACCGGCGAAAGATTCCGGCCACCGGCAAAAGATTCCGGCCAAAATGATTTTTTTTTTTAAAAAAAAATCGATAGGCCTTTAAATGACATCGTTTTTGGTCCTCCTTAAGAAAACGATGTCGTTTTGCCGTCCTACATGGATGGCTTCATGGAAACGACGCCGTTTAGCTCACATGGGGAAAAATTAGGGTTTCCGCCGCTCGGCCACCGTCGTTCACCCGCCGTCGCTCGGCTACCGTCGCTTAGCCACCATTGTAGTTGCTCGACCAGGTGAGCGAGGAGAGACTGAAATTGTTGTAGGAAAAATCGAAGGTGAGGGCGGAGGAGGAGGAGGAAGAAGATGGGTCGAAGGGGCTGCTGCTGCTGGTGCGTTGCTGGTGTCGTTGTTGGTGTCTTTGCCGGTCTTTATTCGGTGCCATACCGGTGCCGTTGCTGGTGTGGGTCTTCGAGGAAGAAGAAGACACGAAGACGAGCCTTCCCTCTCTCTCTCAATTTGGGGATTAGGGTTTCAAAGTTGGGGGAAAGATGCCAAACGGCGTCGTTTTGGTGTTTGGATGCTGACTCAACTCTCCGACGAGCCACGTCGGCGTAAAAAATTAATAAAAAAAAGGCCACGTTGGATTTCCGCCCAATTTCGTCAGCGTTGGCACCAAAGTGAGCGTTTTTCAAAGTTTTTGGCACTTAAGTGATCCGACAGAAACTTTTGGTACCAAAGTGAGCGCCGTACACAACTTATGGCACCATTAGTGTACTTATCCCCAAAAAACAAAAGAAAATGAAGTAACCCTCGTCACTACTCACTAGTTAGTCCTCCATTAGTCCAGTTCGCCTCATCTCACTCTCTGTCTCTCATGCCTCCAACTCCGCCATAGACTCGTAGTCGCTAAGGATGAGTATAGTTAGAGTGGGCAATTCCCACCTTAGAACTGAAAACCGCCCGCTAAGACGGTTCCAAAAAATTGGAATCGAGAACTGCCCGTTAGTTTTATGAATTTACTTGAACCGACCGCTAGTTTGATCCGGTTCTCTAGTGGGTCCATAGAATTGGTCCCCCAATCCCTATAAAATTGCATTTATCAATTAATATCAAGTTGAACCTAGTTTTAATTTTAGAGCAACAAAACTTGCCTGGCCTTTTATTTTGGCTCTTAATTTCATATCATGACGACAAAGCATTGCAATATTTATGGACATCTCCAATCGGTCCTCTCATTCCTCTTCGTTTGTTTATTTTGTTTTGATTGAGAAAGCAAGTAAATAAATTATCAAAATGGAAAAAAAAATAAGTAAGGGATTAGTCCTATTATATGCCCAATAGACAAAATTTGTCAATAATGTTTAATAACTACCAACACACACACACACACACACACACACACACACACACACACACACACACACACACACACACACACACACACACACCGATTCAATCTAGGTGGGTGGGTGGGCAGTTCTACGATCAGGAATCGGATCGGTACTTATCAGTTCCACTTAATTGGAGATGGGAATCGGACTGACCCCTGTGGAAACTACTGATTCCAGTCTAGTCTAGTTCGGTTCCTGGAGGTTTGGGCGATTCCCAGCTCTTTTGCACATCCTTAGTAGTCACCTCATCTCGATTCAGTCTAGGTGGGTGGGTGGGCAGTTCTACGATCAGGAATCGGATCGGTACTTATCAGTTCCACTTAATTGGAGATGGGAATCGGACTGACCCCCGTGGAAACTACTGATTCCAGTCTAGTCTAGTTCGGTTCCTGGAGGTTTGGGCGATTCCCAGCTCTTTTGCACATCCTTAGTAGTCACCTCATCTCGCTCTCACGCCTTCAACTTTGTTATAGACTCACAATCACGCCTCGCCTCCGGCCCTTCCTCCTCATAGTCAGCCTTGCCTTCCTTTTGCATTCTCACTTAGATTCACTAGTGTAATGCCTCTCTCTTGCAGTCGTTATTAAACGAGCAACACCAATCACTTTGCTCTATTTTAATATGTTAAAATAATTACCTAAAATGACCTCTTCTTTGATAATACAAAAATCAAACTTCGTTTTGAGCAATTTGTCTGATTTCAAATATCCTACATTGATAGAGTTTGAGTCTATTGTGAATCTGAGTTTGCAATATGTGTAGTTAGTTCCTCAACCAGTTGCATATAACATGTTTGATAGAGTGCCTCTAAGTTTACAAATGAGAAGTAGCTCAAGATTTTGTTCGATTTGGTGACGTGTTGCTTGATTTGAGCAGGTGATCTATTAACATGTCAATAGAAGTGGAGAAATTTTATGATACGATGATACTGATAATGGAAGAAAAGTCACCAAATATGGAGGAGGTGAAGACGGCTTTGAAGAAGCATCCAACACAAATAAGATATTTAATTATTGTCCTCCTCCTAATAAGTGAAACCAATAGCCTAGCTTCATTTTTTGTGACGGCATAACTCACAGGAATGGGAAACTTGAGTTGTTATGCAACTATTGTTGGCCAAGTATATGTACCATGTTGATAGCAATACTTCAAAAATGTTGAAGTACTTGAGAGAGCATAGTGTTGTAGTGAATGCAGACCAATTCCATGGACCCGAGTGGTTCATGAAACCAATGAGCAATTCTCGATGTCCAATTTGTAGAACTGACTTTTAGTGGATGATTCCCGGTTAGGAAGAACCCACCTTGAAACTGATCACCCTATCCAGAACTATTAGGGCGCGTTTATTTGTGTTTTTGTTCAAAAAGTGTTCCAGGGAACAGAAATAGAAAAAATTATTTCTATTCCGGGGAACAATTTTTGACCAGAAAGACGCGTTTGATAAACTTGTTTCGGGAATAAAAAATAAATAGAAACACGTTTGGTAAATTTATATTCTTTTTTTGTTTCTTTTAATTTTTTAATATTTTATTTTTATTTTTCCTTTCTTTTTTCTTTTTTCTTTTTTTCTTCTTTTGGCCGGCAGCCTCGCCCAGCCACAGCGAGGCTCGCTGGCCCCCAGCGAGGCTCGGCCTCGCCTTGGCTGGGTGAGCTTGGCCTCCCCAGCCTCGCTGGGGGCCGGCGACGCTCCGGTGAGGTTGCCGACCCTCGACGGCCGGTCGCCAGCCATGGCCGAGGCCGGCGATCGGCCAAAGAAAAAAGAAGAAGAAAAGAAGAAGAAAAAAAAGAAAAGAAAAGAAAGGAGAGAGAAAAAATGTTATTCAAAAGTGTTTTTGGAACAAAAAAACAAGTTTTTTTTTCTCATTTCCGTTCCAATTTTGTTCCGGGAACAAAAAAACAGATTTTGAACAAAAACGCAAACAAACGCGTTTCTGTTCTTTTTTTGTTCCCGGGAACAAAAAAATAGAAAATCTATTCATGAACAAATAAAAAAAACACAAACATGCATACCCTTAGTGATCAAGGATCCTATCCATCTAATGTGACCTGCGACCATGGACGGCCATAGTATAAACTATGTAAATGCTAACAAATGGCCGGTGCAAACTATGGGAAAAACCTCAAAATCTGAAGTATGATTCAGAGGGATAAAGTATATCATGACCTAGTGCTGACAATAACAATATGTAAGCACACATGACAAAAACGTCATATCGGAATTAAAACAGTCAGTTTGCATACCACATACTTACCATTCATATACAGACAGGTAAAATATGTCGCGAACGTTCGACAGCAACGTGCTTCATCATGCATCGTATTACTTGTAAATGGGCAGCGTCGGAAATTTCACCGCCATGAGATGGTCAAACGGAGAGACTGAAACTAGGAGGAGAGGACGACGTGCTCCAATGATGTATCGAGAGATTGGAATCGTGTTCATTCATTCATTCTTATTACGTTGTCAATGAGACCGGCGACATCGATCATGATAAATCGAATCGAAAACCCTTGGAAAATCGAGCGTCTCCACTTGGAATTCTGGGAACATGAATCGGATCTCGTACGGTGTATTCCTCGTCGATGGGGGAAAAAAGGATAACCGAATTCAATGAATGAAAATCGCCTCCACGATTGAAGCACTGACAGCCGCAACCCTTGAAAATTACGAGATTCGAGCGATGGATTTTGTTGAAATTAAGGGCACGCGATTTCGCGGCCCGCGTCGAAAAGGACCTTTTCCATGAATTACACAAGAGACTTGTTCCCAGTATAAAAATAATTAATTCATTTTTCGATCAATATCTTTGTTTGTTCCAAAAAAAAAAAATATATTCAATATCTTTGTCAAGAAGATAACGTCAGAGATGCACGGAGATTTGGTCCAAAGGTAAGCGAAAGATTGAAATCGCAGGAGTAACATGTGTCGTTGGATATGGTCCGGTCTCCATCGTGACATCCGATGATGATTGATTTGTGCAATATTTTCATGGCCCAAAAAAAAATATGGGAATCATCTAAAGTTCAAAACATCATGGCTTGCAAAACAAATTCTTCTTAATAAAGGTCTACATAGAATTGAAAGGTGAAATGACAGCTAACATTTGAATTGGCTGATTGCTAATTTTGCATTTCTTATTTTAATATGTTGATGTCCGTACGCTATATGAAATGACAGCTAACATTTGAATTGGCTGATTGCTAATTTTGCATTTCTTATTTTAATATGTTGATGTCCGTACGCCATACTCCCCCCAATTCCATTTTGTATCTTTTTTCTCCTAAGGAGGAGGGAATACCCTCTTAGTGCTTTACATCTTGGAAGTCTCGAGGTTTGGATTGAATTAGGATGAAACCTTTTAAGAAGTTGCTTAGATCATAAAGTTCAAAACATCATGATTTGCAAAAGCAAGTTCTTCTTAATAAAGTTTTCCATAGAAAAAAAAGGTGAGCTAATGGCGAGTACTTGAATTTTGAATTGTGTGAATTTCATGCGGTTAAGATTTTGATTTTCGCAAGGCGAAGATGGAGATTGTGACGAGTTGTGACATAAGCTGCACGCCACATCCTAACAAAATGGAATATGTGCCTAAATTAAAACAACGGGGTTTTTAATTTTTTATGAGTTGCTTTTAGTATTCCTTTTGTTGTGAGATGTTTGGTACCAATTAACAAATTGACTGGTCCTCAGTCAGGCATGCCGATTCTCCTATTTCGCAAACATCGAATAATTATCAAAACACAACTTCGTACTCGTGATAAAAATCGATCAGTTGAGGACACATGACATCCACCTTTCATCTCACAAACGTTGTCTAATAGTAGCTTTAGCTAGTCCCAACATATCAAAGTCGAAGTCATTTTCGTTTGCTTGAGCGAGATTATTAGTAGTTCCAATATTAGTATCGGTATTTTGATGGTGATAAAATAAATGTCAAGACACGTGCTAGGCATGGACTAATTGGGCACAGATAAAAATTTCCTTAGTTGGAACGGAATCTTAAATATTAAACTGTGTTCTACATGGCCATTTTCGAGTCCTGGTAGACTAGGACTATGACCCGGTCCATTTGGCAATGTGCAACCATTGATGCCATTTCTGTCATTGTCGCTTAACATTCTTTTCCAACACCAAAAGGGCCAAAAGCCATTGATGTCATCAAGTACATTTTTCACTTGGACTAGGACAAGTCATAATGAAGCCACGTCTTGATACAAAGTTCCGTATCTTTTGGGCTGACGATAAACCTTAACGAAGAGGTAAACCACGAGCCCAAATCACTGTGTCACAAAATTAATTTCACTCTTTGTGAAGAACCGAACCTAACCTCATATGCGCAGTTTGCACCCAAGTGTCCATTCCTTGATTGTTTAACCAAATTCATACTATCGCCTCTCACACTTTTTTTTTTTTTTTTTAATCTGTTCTAATCTAACTCTCAATTCTTTCTTAGACTTTTGTTCTACCTTTTTATAAAGTGTAAGAGTCAAATCTCACACTTCAAACTAAATATCTCCAACCTAAAATATGGGAATCGAACTCCCCCACTTCTCAAGAGTAGCCACTGGAGTAAACCCCAGTGATTTATCATTTCAAATCGTGTTTTTTGCTACTTTCGCAATTTCATTTATGTCTAACTTTAAAAACTTAAGTGCATGCAGGTTTACAAGGTTTATTGTTTAATAACTCCTAAATATATTATACATATGTCAATTAAGTCACATACTTTTTAATTTTGTCTTAAAAATAATGACTTCAAGTGCTCTCATTTTTTCAAATAAGGGTATTAAGTAAATCTTATTTCAAATAAGAATCTGAAATAGCTAAACCATCTCAAATAAGAGCTTGAAATAGAAATTGTTTCAAATAAGGGCTTAAAATAGTAATTTCAATTTCAAAAAGAGCTATAACCTCTCTGGTCAAAAGGCATTTTAATCGTTTAAATTTTTAAAATTTCTTTTTTATTTCTTTATGTTTTCTTTTTTGTTTTTTCTCTCCACCGGCCATGGCAAAAGGTCGCTAGACTAAGGTAAGGGCAATGGTTGCCACTGCTGATGTCAGGTGAGGGCAAGGTTGCCCTCGCCAAATGTGGCGATGGTCGCCCTTGCCACCTAGCCTAGGCGAGGCAACACTTGCCCGCCTAGCTATGGGTGAACCTTGTCCGACGCCGACGAGGGCAGCCATTGCATGATGCAGCAATCTCCGCTAGCCATCAACAAGACGTGGCGATGGTTGGAGGAGGGAGGGGGACAATAGAAAAGAAAATAAAAAGGAAAGAAAGGAAAGAAATTTTTTAAAAGATATAGTTACAATTTTGTTTACTAAAATAGCCCTCCTACAATAGCTGAATTAGTCATTGGCTAAAGGCCCTTATTTGAGATGATTTAGCCACTTTATGCCTTTATTTAAAATAATGTCAATTTTGGGCTCTTATTTGAGAAAATGATGAAATTTCAGACCCTTATTTAAAATTTTCCCAAATTTTAGTGAAGTCAATTTAGCCAATTTTTTTGCAAGAAAACACTAATATGTCAATGTACCACATAGGACGACTTACGATACCTAGACTACCACGTTAGCCATTTCTTGCAAAAGTTGGTTGGAAGAACTACATTAGAAGTTTATGTAAATGTTTAAGACAAAACTGAGAATTTTATAATTGGTTCGACATCCGTACAACAAGCTTAAGTTTAATGGAACAATTTTGTCAAGGTTTACATGTTATTTAATATTTAAAAACTTCAATTCTTCTCCTTGGCTTAAGATTAAAGTGTGAAAAAATTTGTGGAAAAACTTAGATGCGTTTGCACCGATTGATTCACCAGACATTTTTCAAAAAATGATTTGTTATATCACTCAAAAACAAATGAATGAAAAATATTTTCTATCATCCATGGAAATAATTAGGTATAAATTAATTTTGATAATAAAAATATTTTTATTTGAATAATCTTTCTAAGCAATATTACAAAATATTTTTCTACAAATATTTTTCGAATCTTGAGTTACCTTTAACTTGAGAGCTTTGGTCTAAATTATCAGATATAAGAAATGGTCTCTCAAATGAAGCAAACCATCCCATGTCCTTCACAAGTACCTTAGCTAGGCCCAACATACCGACATCAACGTCGCTTTTGTCTGCTTGATCGAGATTATTAGTATTTTCAAAATTAGCATCGGTATTTTGCTGGTGATAAAATAAATGTCAAGATGTGTTTGGCATGGACTAATCGTTGACAGCTAAAAATTTTCTTAGTTAGAACGGAATCTAGAATATTAAAGTGCGTTCTAAATGGCCATTTTTTAGTCCCAGTAGACCAAGACCAAGACTATGACCCGGTCCATTTGGCAATGCGCACCCATTGATGCCATTGCAGCCAATGTCGCTTAACATTGTTTTCAACACCAAAAGGGCCACAAGGTTCTGAACCATTAATGTCATCAAGTACAGTTTTTACTTGGACTAAAAAAAGTCTGATAAAGTCACGTTGACACAAAGTTCCACATCTTTTGGGCCCGAAGAAACCTCAATTGATTAGGTAAAACACGAGTCACAATCACCACGGCATAAAATTAATTTCACTTGGTGTGAAGAATCGAACCTACCTTATATGCGTGGTTGGCATCCACGTGTCTATTCCTCGACCATTTAACAAAATTCATACTTTTGCCTTTCACAGTTTCAAATCGTGTTTTCTGTTACTTTCACAATTTCATGTTTGTCTAACTTGAAAAACTTGAGCGCGCAGAGGTTTACAAGGGGAATTATTTAATTAGCCCTAAACCTATTATATCGATATTAATTGAATCATAAATATTTTAATTTTACCCTAAATCTTTGTCATTTTAGCCAAACTTTCGCAGAAAAACGCTGATGTATGGACATGTTATGTGGGATGACCAGTGATGATTGGATCATCACATCAACCATTTTGGGCAAAAGTTGATTAGAAGAACTACATTGAAATTTTATGTAAAATTTAAGACAAAATTTTCAACACTCATGGAAATAATTAGATATAAATTAATATTGATAATGAAAATATTTTTCATTGGCTAATTTTTCTAAGCAATATAACTAATTATTTTTCAAAAAATGTTTTTTAAGTTTTGAATTTTTCATAAAATAAACGCACCCTTATGATTACCCTTTTAACATAAGAGCTCTATAATACTGGATATAAGAATTGGGCTCTCAAATGAAGCAAACCATCCAATGTCCTTCAAAAGTATTAGGCTGCAAAACTTGCAACAATGGCCCATTAGTCATTGCTGGAAAAAAGAGAGAGGACAAAAATTTTTAGCTTTAAAATAAAAAATTTATCGACGAAATTTTTAAAAATCATTTTTATATTGGGAAATTAAGATATAAATTCATGTGATTCGAAATGATTTTCACATGTTTATGCATCCACGCAATTAAGGGTGCGTTTGGTTCGAAATGATTTTCACATGTTTATGCATCCACGCGATTAAGTACCGTTGTTTGCAATTAAAATTAGCAAGGGTTGGAGAAATGCTAGGCAATAGGCATGTCATCTTGATTGCTGCCTAACATCGTTGAGTCGGAAATTTCCGCGCAACCATAGTCCTTATATGATAAATAGATGCTGATGATCGAGAAAGGAAAATGAACTCGATCTTTGATTTTGAGGTCGAGGTCTACAACGATTGGAAGTTGGAACCCTCAATCGTGGGCTCCCGAAGTTGATGACGAGAGATTCTTGAGCAAGGAGCTTGATTTTGTCTACCTTGAATCTACGTTCCGCAAAAGTAGATTGCATGGAATTGAAGATCAGGAAAGTAATGTGAAAGATGGTACAATTATATGATAAAAAAGATTGAAATAAAACGACTATTGTAAACTTCACTCCAAAAGTTAGGATCTTATCTACTTGCAACTTCCTTCTCATCTATATTAGACTTCCTCCATCTTTAAGTTCTCTTCAATCTCGCTAATCTTCATCTAGCGGTGAATTCCAACAAGTTAGACATATTTTTTTTTAGTGAAATGGATAAATCAAAGGACCTTCCAATCGATGAAGTTTCATCACAGCCTAAACCTTTCATCATCCGTATTTATAGTTTCAGTATGCGCCTCGTGTACGTATACGGGTCGTATTTTAAGTAAAGAATCCCTTTATAGGTATCAAAGGAAATAGGATACGGCCCAAGATATGATATATGGGGGAATGGAGCAATCAATGCAATTTCTAGGTCCCTTCTTCACCTACCTAAGCAGTAGTGAAGTGAACACGCCTAAAATTGGTGGGCTATGTAGAATTGGCCCTCCTCTGGAATCCATTATCTTTTAAAGACATATGGGTCTTTCTTGATACTTTATGATATGTTATTCAAATTTTTGTGCTGATTACAAGAGCAAGCAAAAAAAAAAAAAATTCAGTTTGGACTTTGGAGTACAGCTCTCTCTCCACCAATGTGAGATAGGATTGGCTTTTGATAGACAAAAGAAAAAAAAAATGAAAATTGGTGCAATGCCCAATCACAACATGACAAATTATGAAGGGGTCCTCATGAATTTCATGAAAATGGAACGCGGGATGAGGTGGGGGCTGATGGACTCTTTTGCAGTGGATAGTGGTGATGCTAGTGGTGTCAAATGTCAATTTGCATGTAGGTCAGCTCGAAGTGTATGCTCTAATATGAGGTAAGCATGATGTCACCATGATTGCCGAGGGGAGATTGGATCTATAGTGTACCTGAACGTCCTAATGAATGGTTACATGTATTTGCACGCAGTGCATGTGATTTGTTGAATTTAATGGACATTTCATGGGCTACCTTAGTAGACAAAGAGGCTCACTCTCATAAAGAACGAGAGAATACTATCTTGTAATTTCACCAGCTGATAATAAGTAAGAAATTAAGCATTGGGAATGGTCTTAGCTTATGCGAGATATTGTAAGTCATCATGCAACTTAGGCTTCAAAACTAGTTGTTGACACCTAAAAATGACTCAAAAGTTAGTAGGAGATATTAGGATTGAGTTGTCAACGGGATATCAAGTAAGGTGATTGCAAATTGATGAGAGCCCAATGTAAGATTGATGTCATGCAATTTACAGTGTCATCAATGAAAAGAAGACCAGAGTAGTTGTTGACATAAGAGTTAAGACAACAGGTGATCAACGATATTCGATGAAAAAGTCAAATCGGAAGAAATCTTCAAGAGTAAGGGTATGCTGCTTTTTGACAAAAAAGAAAAGATAAGGGTAAGCAATTGAAGATCGTGAAAAGCGAAGTTGAGAATTTCAGAGGTAGTTGAAGTTTGTGATTTAGAAAATAGACACATACCAACATTACACTTTGTGCGAGGCGATAAAAAGGCCTAGTAGAATCAGTTGTAGAAGATATGCAATCAACAATTTTTAACAAATTTTTTGCAGTTCAATTTACTGATTTATCATTATTATTCGCAATTCTTTATCCTTTTAGTTTGATTGGCATTAGTAATTCATTCTATATGCATCGCTTCCTTTTTCACATAACTCAATTCACTCAAAAACCAAAAGTCCAACCTTTGACGGAAGGTATTTCATCGACGGCCATTATCGGCAAAACACTAGTTCAAGGTGACATTTATTGGTATGGTCATGCTTGAATGCCTCATATTTAAGAGAAAAAAACCTAAGGCACGGTTCTTGTCATGCTAATTCAATATAGATTTACAAAAATCTAATGAACTTCCGACCCTTTATTTACTGTTTTCTTCCTCAGCTGTGTCGACTATAATTAGAAGCAAGAAAGAGAAGGTCAATCTTGTAAATAGAACTCGAGATTCCCTCATTCTCTTCCATGAAACTTTCGTTCCACTACATATAATGCATCCATCTCCATCAAGAGTCCAACTTTTTCATACCAATACATGCATACTGCCTGTACAATGTCTAGCAGTTTGTCACCCACCCAAATGCTCCTCCTCTTTCTTCTCTCCCTCTGCATCTGCAGCATCTCATTGGCTTCTTCATCCTCGAGCGAGGATGGTGCTTTCCGCAGATGGGTGTCGTGGAATGTCGAAAACTACCGTCGTGAGACTTCATCGAATGCAATGTCGACGGCTCGAGCTCCCGGTATTCCTGGGAAGAAAGTAGTTGATTGGAAGCTGTGGAAAGCAGAGACGAGCAAAATACGAAAGATGGTGAGCCAAGATGGAACTGGCGATTACAGGACGGTTTCGGAAGCTCTTAACAGTATTCCTGCGTTCAACGCCAGGAGAGTCGTTTTGGTGATCAAGCCTGGCATTTATAGGTAATGTCTATCGAGTTTCCACCTGGCTGCAATTGCACTCTACCCACTCAGGCCTTGCGCCAACACTCGGTTGAAGACTTGAAGTTTCGAGTTTAGAAACTTGAAAGCCGTACATCATTTTCTTAAAATTGGTTTGACTGCCGCTTTATGATCACTTTTTAACTTGTGGTTCATCCAAAACTTTAGGGGTTTCGAAGTTAAAAGACTGCCTTTGAAGCTGGTGATAGAAAGTAGGTGAAGATCTGATATGTAGCTGCAGGTACTAGGTAGCTTGAGGGTTAGGTTTGTGAATGGAAGTCCTGACGATACGGTTTTTCATGGAGAATGCAGAGAGAAGATTAATGTACCGAGACACATGTCATTTGTGACGTTTTTGGGAGACTCAACTAGTCCACCAACGATCACTGGGAATGACACGGCATCCGTGACTGGAAGAGGTGGAACGCCATTGAAGACGTTTCAGAGTGCAACTGTTGCGGTCGACGCAGATTATTTTGTCGCCATCAACATCAAATTCGAGGTAACTGCTCGACTATGCCGCCATCATATATCATATCGAGTTCAGATTTCATTTACCTAGTTTTTCAGTCCAAGCAGTGGCACGGTCCCTTATATTCATCACAGACAGGCCGAATATATACTCCTGCAGTCGATCTGCTTAGCCGAGCATTCGTACAGTTTGATACACAGAACTTTTGCGCATCGAAGAGACTGAATCTTTTAAACTTTGTGTCACCTAATTTCATGGTTTGAAATTATTCTCTGAGCAAAAACTGAGTTGCTTCTTTTTTTCTTTTTCATTTTTTCCCTCTTCAACTCCTTTTGGGAACTCGACAGAGAGATATCGCACTTAGGCCTCGAACTCTCAGTCCTCGGGATGAAGAACCTGTGGATGAAAACAGAAGATGAAGCCAACGAATTGTCTGTACCCACAATAAAAGAACAAAAAGAACAGAACTGAGGCACCCGTACCTCGCTATGAGCATAGAGATTCCATCTGCTCGCTAAGGAACAACCCAAGAATCCAAAACATCTCTCAATATTTTTTAACCATCTGAGTGGATCAAAATCGCGCTGAGTTCACGGGTTGTCACAAGAAATGCAGGCATTAATTATCAAATGGAATGACTGCTCTGCTTTCAGCATTTTCACTAAAAAAATTCAATTGTCTTCCATGGCTTTCAAGCTTTGGGACCACATGAATGACATCCAATCCTACTAAGATAAGAACGTGCGTTCTGTTTTTCTTCCCTTATCCTTTTGGTTTAGTACTGAGAATTCAGATGAAGAACATGTCGTCCTACTTACACATAGCGATGCTATTCATTTGATAAAAGGTAGTCTGATACTTTTCCTGAGAGACCCACACCGCAGACCTACTTGTTATTAAAAAAAAATAAGGCTCTAGGAAATCTATTATCATCCTAGTTTTGAGGTTGAACCGTAAAATATTCTCAGCGAAACCGCTCATGGTGTGCAGAACACAGCTCCACATGAGGTCGGATCGCTAGGAGAACAAGCTGTGGCATTGCGGATCTCGGGCACGAAGGCAGCATTTTACAACTGCAGCTTCATCGGGAACCAAGACACTCTCTATGATCACAAGGGCCTTCACTATTTCAACAACTGCTTCATCCAAGGCTCTGTGGACTTCATCTTCGGCTATGGCAGGTCTCTATACGAGGTACTTTATTGCCAATTTAGACCATCTGTCCTTTGATTGTGAGCCTACAGAATGACCAAACACGGCATAGTTTGCGCAGAACTGCCATTTGAACTCCGTCACCAAGAAAGTGGCCTCCCTCACGGCTCAAAAACGCACGAATGCCTCGTTGGCGAGCGGGTTTTCTTTCAAGAACAGCACCATCACAGGGAGTGGCCTCCTCTACCTCGGCAGGGCATGGGGAGACTACTCGAGGGTCATTTACTCTTACACCTTCATGGACAGGGTGGTTGCTCCCCAGGGATGGAGCGACTGGGGTGACCCGAAACGTGACGCGTGAGTTCAATACACTAACCCAAGAGAAGGCTAAACTAAGATGATAATGACAGAACTGTTTTCCTTTTAGCTAGGGGGATCGCATGAAGCTCTTGGTACAGAACAAAGAGGAAGTCCTCAGCTGACTACATTTGAAAACCGAGAAATCATTTCTAAAGCAACTGTAGAACCCGAAGATAATCATCTCAAACAAACAATTTTTGGAAGACGAGTATCGACAAATTTCTCAAAACTTTTCACAGTAGATAAGCACGAAACAAGAAGTAGAAATGACAGAAACCCATTTCTAAACCAACAAAGCTAGAAACACTGAAAAGGAAGGAAAAGAGTGGGACTCTACTTTCACTGACAAGAAAATTTTCATTTCCTTGCGACAGACAAGTCTACTACGGAGAATACAAGTGCAGCGGACCTGGAGCTAACACGACAGGAAGAGTGCCATGGGCGACAATGCTGACAGATGAGGAGGCTCAGCCCTTCCTAGGGACTTACTACATCGAGGGCGATACTTGGCTCCCGAGCCTTTGAATTTCTAGGAACATATGCAATCTCGCTAGAGAAGGCGAAGAGACTACTAAGAGCCTGCGCGGGTTAATTGGTCCTTCATGTTCGACCAAAAAAAGAAATTTGTTCCTTCATGCCAAAGATCTTCATTTTGGGCATTTCTCTTTCTCTCAACTCTATTGAAAGAACTTTCGGTGCAATTAAAAGCAAGCTGACTATTGACATAGTCAAAGCACATAAGACGATCATAAACTGTTATACTGTAGTTCTTAGCGTATTTCTAGAATCCCAGACAGGGGGAGCCTAAGAGAGCCGCCTTTGGTAAAATGCCCGCCCCTAATGTATCCCAACAGATATTCTAGATGTTTAGAACCAAGCAACCAATTACCCTACAGTCCCCAATTAAAAAAAATAATAGAATGAGATAAAAATACGAAACACAACAGAAGAGTTCATATGTCGGTCGACATTAAGCAATGAAGAGTAGCATGGATGAACTGTGATCTTTCTTTTCCTTTTGTTTGTTTTGGGCGAAAGATATCCTGCGATTACTACACCAACTACACAAAGCCCTAAAGTACAACAACGTATCCAATGTATAAGAATGATCTGAATAGTAATTATTAGGCATATCAAATGTAACAAACTCTTAGTTACTGAAGATGTACAGAAGACCTTGTCTTCTCCCTATTGATAGGAACATTAATTTAGCATCTTGTCTTTCCCCATACTCACAGGAAACTCTTATATCATCCCAAAATGCTGCAATGCACCACATCAATTCTTTCTGAGCATCACCGACTGTATGTCCATTGTCACATGATATCCTCAGCAGGAATCCATCTGGAAATAAGGAAGAACTAGTCATTAGAAACCCATTCAGGAGAAACTCAAGTACAAATCACTCATCAATAATGAACAAGATGAATAATTGCTTGAGTATCTTCTTTTCTGTATGCAAGTAATGGGGGAAGATATCCCAAAAACCTCCATTCTTAAAGTTGGGCTTTGCCTCCTATGCACCTGCTAAAGTCATTATATGACTATACCCACCGAATTTTTAATTAACAGGGGAGTTGCAATCAACAAAGTGAGATTTGACCATCTTGTCTCACCTTTATTGTGTGATCTAGCAAATTTTTTGTGGCATGCTAACCAGTAAACACAACATTAGTAATATCAGGGAACTTCTCCTTGATTGCTGCTTTAATCCCAGACCCAATGGACTCAGGTCCCACGTACTTTACATGGCAGTCTCCGGCCTCAACAGACAACACCTCAACGCTTCCGCCATAATTTGCAATTGCTGGTCTCAATATGTCGAGATGGCGATTCACTGCCTGCATTTACCAAGTGTTGTCATGACCAGCAAGTGAACTTACCCTAGTTTTGCACATGCGCATTTTATTTTCCTTTATGTTGGCAAAGAACTAACCTCGGCAGTATTCTCCCTCACTTCATCATCATATACCTGACGGATCTCTTTGACTGCATCGCCGAATTTTTCCTTTAGTACCCTTTCAATTCCCATCTGCATGGTGGTGGTTGAACTGGGACAGCTCTCACACGCCCCTGAACAGTCAATTTGGTTGTGAAGGGAATTCTCAACTTCGTTCAAATGAACAGTCCTCAAGAAAGCTCACTTTGGAATCACACATGCTTCAACACAGAAATCCCACAGGCTCATTTAAATGAAGCTTTAACTCTATAATCATGAATCCCTCAACTATATCTCCACAGGATCAAATCAATTTACCTTTTAGCACTCATCCAGTTCATCAGCATTGCAGGAGATCCAGCTCAGTATTACATAGTCTACCCATTCACATATATATGTACCCATTACAACAACAGAAAATAAACATTTTCCTTCAACCATTATGCGTTCTCAGGGCAGTCAAGCTTCACCAATTAGGCTGCTAGAAAATATTTTGAAGAATCCTAACGGGGGACAACCAAAAGACAAGTCTCCTCTTGCTTACAGAACTAAAAAGACAAAAAAAAACAAAGCAGCGTTAAAAAGACGTGGAGCATTATAAATCGGGTAAAGCAAATCCTTAGAGACAGATAGGCATGAAAAATCGAGGCAGAATCAGTTTCGAACATCCAAAGAACATTTTCTTCTGTGCCTTCCATATATAGACGAACTCTATCTCCCCCCTCTGTCATGTTAACACCAAACACCAATTTCCAATTTCCATACTCCTATGTCATTCGAGTTCAATTGCCCAGATTTAGGAATGTAAATGCAGGCAAGGATGGCAACAGAGACAAACTTATTATCCCACTTAAACGATTGCCCAGTTCAAGTTATAATCAGAAGCTGAGCAAGGTGCCAATAGGCCAGCCGTAAACACTGCTCTCGATCCCTCCACTGATGAAAAATTGACCCGACCCACGATTCGGTTCACGAAAGCAAATTCAACCAGTTCGCTATAATTCAAGAAAACCCAGAAGACGAAACTGGGTCAATCACGCTCTCACAAAAATTCCTCAAGAAAGAATCTCGAAACCAGCCAAAATCCAAAATTTCCGAAACCCGACGGAACACAGAGGAACAACTCGCCCAAACCGACCTTGGAGCCTGAGAGAGACGATGCCGTCCTCAACGGAGACGACGTCGACGTTCCCGCCGTCGGCAATCAGGTAAGGCCTGACGTCCTCGAGGACCAGGTCGGCGTTCTGGGCCGTGAGCTCGAACGTCTGGGCAGAGTAGAGCCCCGGAGAAGGAGCAGAGGAGGACCCAGCTGGGGCGCCGGAGCTCGGAGCTCTGGAGGACGCCCTCAACGGCGGTCGGTCGCGAGACGAGAATCTGGGTCGAGGAGGGAACGGGAGATGCGGCGGCGGGGGGCGGTGGGGTCTCGACGGAATCGGCGGGCGAGGAGACGGGAGGCTGTGGAACTTGGCGCTCGCCAGGGACGCCATTTTCCGGGCGGCGGGATGGGACTGGGGAGTTGGTAGATGCAGAGACGAACCGAACTGGGACGAATCGAGGAAGTTTTGAACGCCTCGTCAAGAAGAAGAATCCTCCTTTGAGATCGAATTACTACAGCCAAGAGAAATTGCAGTCTTCTGGTTCTGAATTATTCAAGAATGGATTATTTGTTAAATCCACAGTAGATGTAAAAATGTTCTTATATATTCGTATTCCTAACCCAATTCTTCCACATGTCGACATGAATACGACCGCCGTAAATATGCTAGCTTTTGCCCTATATCTTGTTGTGTTGTTAGGTGAAAAAAAAAATGCGATAAGCGACTCTCATCTAATATGAAAATTCAGTATAAATGGCTCTTAAACGATATTGTAATGGGGAGACAAAATGAATTAAAATTGAGAGTTAGAATAAAATCGAATTTTCTACTTATCTCTCCTGAATCACCAAAATTTTAGCGCAGAATTAGAGACTTCTGTAGATTTTTGAAGCATAAGGGAGCTCTTGTTTGGAGGGAAGATGCCGGAGATGGTGAGAATGGAATGGAATTGCTATTTATGGCTATCAAGGGGGTGCTTAATAGTGATGAAGAGCAGGACAATTTGCGAGACTTCATAGATTTTTTTATCGATAACGACTATCCTCCTTAATAGTAAAGAGGTGCGTTGCCAACTCTCTGAATGTTCATCCTAAGATGACTGAAGATTCATCTGCCTCGCTAGACTGTTCATTCTCTTTAGATTTGACTCTTCGTTATAAAAGGTCAGGAATGCCAAATTTTCCATGTCGGACCCATGTCAAATGAGTCCATTGCGACCTATTTTCATGTTTAATAGGATTTTGGTTGAAAGCTAATAGGGAGTGAACAGTAATAAATGAGTTCAAGATAAATGTATCACGGTTATGATTTGATATTGAAAAAATAACGCAAATGACCCTTAAATTTTGGAGTAACATGTAAATGAGGTTTGAAGTCACATCGCAAATTTCTTAACTAAATTTAATGGGAGAATGATACTAAGTATTTTTATATAATTTAATAGATTCCCCTGGTCACCAAAAAAAAAAAAAAAAAAAAAACATTTCAGATGAGCAATACAGAAATTATGGCAAATCTGGAAATCCCACAACGACCGGTTGTTCAAAGCCAAACCCTTATATTCCCAGCATATGATCACCTCAGCAAAGGCCATGAGGAAAACTTCAACAATGAGTGGGAAAAAAGGCAGGAAAAGACTCAACCCGTGGTAGAGGAAGCCCCTCAAGAAAGGAAAATGGAAGAGAAGAAAAGATGCAACTATCTCCAAATGTGCTCAAAATCAAAAATGGAAAAAAAATAAAAAAAAAAAAAATATGAACTAATTGATAACGATTCGTTTCTTGGAACAATTTTTTTATCTAAAATCGAGAATAATTTTTTTAAAGTTATTTATTTTATTTCTTCATTCCGTTTCAAATCTATTCTTTGGAATAGCAAGGCTAGCAACCGGCCAAAAGGAAGAAGAAGAAAAGGGAAAAAAAAAAAAAATAGATTTTTATTATTATACCAAATAGATTTTTGTTATTTCTTCGTTTTAGAGAACAAAATAACAAAAATTGTTATTCCCCATAAGGTTACCCAATAGAGCCTTACTATCCAAAATTTATGTTCCCAAGATAAAAATGTGTTTGGAGGGATTCTAATTTTTGTTTTGTTTTTATAAATACTTTTATTATATTTTTCTTATTTTTCTCTTTTTCTCCTTTTCTTTTTCTCTTCTTCCTCCTCCTTAATTGTAGCAGGCAATGGCTGGTGATTAGTTGGACAATGTTCGACTAGCTCGCCAAAGCCTCGCCCGACCAAGGCAAGGTCCAGTAAGCTTACTAGAGGTGCGGGACCTCGCCTAGCCGAGGTGTCGCTAGGGGCCATCGACGCTCTGGCAAGGTCGCTAGCCCTCGTCTGGCCGGTTGCCGGCCATGGTTGAGGTCAGCAACCAGCCAAAAGGAAGAAGAAGAATAAGAAAAGGGAAGAGTAGAGGAGAAAATAGAAGAAAAGAGAAGGGAAAAGAAAAAAAATTGGAATTGATTCTAGGAATTGTTTTCAAGAATAAGAATCAAATTTTTCTACTTCTTCATTTTATTCCAAATCTATTCTAAGGAGCAAAAAAACTGATCTTTGTTCTCAAAAACAAAAAATCTACCAAACGATTTCTGTTCTTTTTTTGCTCCCGGAAACAAAAGGACAAAATTAGTGTTACTAAATAGACCCTAAGTTGAAGAAACCGGGGAAGGGGCTATAGCCTGTGTTTGCCAAGATAGCTGAGGTGTCCTCACAGATGAATTCACTTCCACAGTGCGAGTTTTTTCAGCAATTCAGGTGGAGGCAAAGGCAATGCTACAAACCCTAAAGTACTTCGAGGGGAAAACTAAACTGAAGATGGAGATGGAGACCGACAACTCTGAACTGGTGAAGGGGATGGTTGAAGGTACACAATAAGTCAATTAGGAAGCATGCGCGTTGATCACTGAAGCCCAAGTGCATGTGAAAAACTTTCCCAACCTGATAATATCCCATTACCGAAGAGGGAGCGATTAAGAGGTGGACTAGGTCGTCAAGACCCACTAGAAAAGGCTCTACTAGCTAATTAGGTTTCTTATCTCCCAACTCGCCTTTTGGATTTGTTATATTCTGAAACCCGTGCTTCAACTATCCAAACTTTTACTTAAGTGAGAATGTTATAAAAGCTTTTTCGAACAAAAAAAAAAGAACCATCTGAATGTTCATCCTAAGATTACTGAAGTTTCATCTTCCTTGCTACACTGATCATTTTCTTTAGATTCAATTTCCTGTTATAAAGGGCCATGGATGTTGAATTTTCCAAGTCGGATCCATGTCAAATGAGTCCCTTGCCGCGTGTTTCCACATTGGCAATTTAACAACATTTTGGTTGAAAGCGAATAAATGGTACCTTTATCACTAAAACTAGTAAATGAGTTTGAGATAAATGCATCACGGTTATGATTTGAGATTGAAAAATAATATAAATGGTCATTAAATTTTGAAATAACGTGTAATGTCATTTATAAACTTTTAATTTAGTGGGATAAGTGCATTGGAAATTCTAAAATTTGTCATGAAAATGCAATTAAGTCTTAAAACTTTTAAAAAGTACAATTAAGTCCTAAAATTTGTCACAAAGTACAATTAAGTTTCAAAATTTTCAAAAGTGCAATCAAGTTCTAAAACTTATAAAAATGGTTCAATTTAAGTCCTTCTATTGATTGCTTTTTTTGAAAATTTTAGGACCGGGTTCACTTTCGAGACAAGTTTAAGACTTTATTGAACATTTTCAAAGTTTTTGTGACTGATCAACTTTCGTGACAAGTTTTAAGACTTAATTGCATTTTTTAAAAGTTCTAGGTCTCAATTAAATTTTCATGATAAGTTTTAGGATTTCAAATACACTTATCTCTAATTTATTTAATATGATCCCAAAACTATTGATTAATGTTTAATGCAGTCATATCGTTTGTTAAAATAACAAATCACGTGTTATTTGATAACGTGTATTGTCACATGCTGAATAGGATTATCATAAATGATAAGTCAATAGGTCAATCTCTTTATCTATATACTTTAGAAAAAGGAAAAATAGGACAATAGTCTCAATGTCTTACTCAAATAATTCAAATATTGTTAACTGTTCAAATTTAGCATATTAAAATCATATTGCAAATTTCGTCAACTAAATTTGATGAAAAGATAATATTGAATATTGTTATATAATTTAAAAATTATATCAAATATTTATTAATAGTCCAAAAATTATATTAAATAAATGAACATTTCAGGAAGGGCCGTACAAAAATTATTCGGATAATTTTTTATGTTGAGATTATTGGGGAACCATACGATATATATTTCGTACGGCGTCGATAAAAACCCAATCTTACCCTCCCCGCCATCGCCTGTCTCTTTTTACCAAAACAGATTCCTCGGGTGGCGGAAAAGCTCGCCGCCTCCGCACCGCCTCCGGCGGCGATCTCCGGCGCCGCCCGCTGCCGCCCCGCCCCGCCCCGCCCCGACCTCGCTTCCCCTCTCGCCTCGGTACGCTGTCGGTCGCGCCTCCGCAAATGCGTAAGACCTTGTCTTCCTCTTCGCTTCTTCCTCCGTTCCGATCGAACTCGTTAGCGAGTTGAAGCTCTTCGGGAAGCTTCCCCGCCGCCCCCGTCCCCGCCGCTGGAATCTGCGGTGCTCGGAGAGGTCGCTCACCGGTCCGTCTGTTTTCTCCTTCTCCTCTTCTTCATTTTCAGCTCCGTTTTGCGCCGTTTCGCAGTAGGAGCTGGAGCTGGAGCTGGCTAGGGTTTGGCGCGCGCTGCCGGCATGGAGGAGGCTGTCAAATGCAGGCGCCAGAAGCTGGTCCTCTCGAGAGGCTTGGCGGTGGAAGTCGCGCGCGGCGACGGCGGCGGCTCGGGAGGCGCGTGGTACGCGGCCAAGATTGTGGATGTGGAGTCGCCGCGGAAGCAGTCTGGAAAGTCGACTAGGATTCGGAAGGTTTTGGTGGAGTATGAGCAGTTGGTGAGCGAAGGCGAGCCTAAGCCTTTGGTTGAATCGATGGAGACTCGGTATGTGAGACCTCTTCCTCCGTCGGGGGAGGGTGAGCAGCGCAGCTTCCAGTTGGATGACTCGGTCGAGGCGAAGTGGAGAAATGGATGGCGGCATGGGATTGTGAAGATGGTTTTGGAGGGCTCGCGATATTGCGTTTGTATTGATGGTGAAGGAGAGGATGCTGTGTTTGAGGGCAGCGATTTGCGGGAGCATTGGAGCTGGATCAGAGGGAGATGGTATCCCGCCGGGAAGAAGAAGGAGGAGCAGGAGCAGGTATACAATCCATCCTTGGCTTCTCTGGTGAACAATTTGCGGCTTTTGTGATTTTTCTCGAGTGGAATTGGTTGGTTCATTGGTTTCTTGGATGGTTTCTCTGTTTGTGTGATTTTTCATGTGGCTACACCGCAAAGCTCTCTTTAGTTTTACTAATTCTAAGTGAAATTTTTGGAATTTGTGGGTTCTTGATATTGGAGTGCACGATCCCCAATTAGTAGGTTTTTTTATTTGCTGTATTAGTTTTTGCATCAGGATCATAATATGTATTACAGTCACTATGTGCGTGGAGATTACTATTCCTTTTCTTTTGTCCATTGAGAGTGCTCTATTTTGACAGTATAAGTGCCAATACCACTGAGGTAGTTGTCTATTATTATACGCCACGGCAATTTGATGGTGGGGTATTATTCATGATACATACTGTTTTGTGGCAATCTCCCCATGGTGTCTTTTGTTATAATTTCTCATGTTGTTGACTTCAAGAATTTTTTGACTTTTTTCTTTTTTTAAATCTCTTGTATTTGGGAGTGTGTGAATTTTGCATTTTGTCCTTATTGGATCTTTAAATGCTTTCTTGTATCTAGGTTTCTATCAAATATCATGCCTTTCTTTTTACTGCCTTTATACCTGTTTATGACTCGAAGTTCTCGCATTACTTCCCATAATGAGGCTGTTAAGAATGCATTTAACTTACAGAGAGAATGAATTTCTAAAATTTAATGTAATTGTACTATCGTAGTCTTCGCCCTTAATGCTTTAGTAGATAAATCTCAGGTCTTATCTGCAATATGTTTTGCCTTAGCTTAAGCAGCAATAGCTCTTAAAGGCTAGAGATTAAGGTGATTGAATTCTATAGTTGAACATGGAAAAGGTTGGCTAAACCCCTGTCCTGCATTATCTCCCTATGTCCCATCCCTTGGTTAGGACAAATTTTTTAGCTTCCATGTCAACTCATGGTACCATCAGATTATCAGCTTGCTGGGACTTGTTTGCTACATGCAAACTATGGTTTAATTTTGTGCTTCTCTCTGCTATCCCGTGCTGCATGCACTTCAAGTAGTATGTGCAAACTCTATATGAACCAAATGGAACTGCATGTATCTATGGCTTGCAGAAGAGGAGACAGTAACATATGATGGAATTTTGGTGGAGTTTTGTATCAATTGTGTTTAAATACATTACCTTCAGAAGTTTCTTCTGTTTTCTTTGAATAGACAGCAATTCTTGGCTTTGTGACTTGGCAATTCTCTGAAGATTAGTTGTCTTCTGAGTTCAATACATGCAGACTGGAAGTAATGATTTGTTATGCTGCATTAGATGTCAAAATTTTGAGATTTCCATAGTTTCTGTGCTGGAAGAGTTAATTTTATCATGACCAGATGGGATTAGTAGATTTAATTTATTTTTGTGATACTTCTTGATTTTAGGAAGCTCCTTTGACTGTAGACAATCTAGGGCCATCAGAAGAACCACGTGATATTACGAATATGCCTAAGGTTGGAACAGAACTTGAAGTCCCAGATGTTTTGGAGGAAACAGTGAAGATGCAGCCAGTTTCACGGACTTCGAAGACTCCCTACGCCTTGCGACCAGCTAAAAAGAAGCGTGGAGCCTTGATTGGAAATGCAGCAAGTCGACGACTTCTGAAGAAACTAAGTGAAGGCACTGCAAAGGTGCCATCAGTTGCAGCAGATCAGGCAACAGATCAGGCAACAGAGCTGCTTATGGAAGCATCAAGAGTGCTAAATGGTACAGCCAAGTCTAAAAAAGGGATCTCTGGTATTGGAAGATTAAAGAAAACCATAATTGTTGATGATTCTGTTAAAAGTGTTGCTGGAATGGTGAGCTGGATTTTTTTCATGTTTTCCTTCTTAAACTTATTTTTTTCATGTTTTCCTTCTTAAACTTATTTTTTTCTTTATATGTAAGAATATGCTCTTATGGAGAGAAACTTGACAATATTGAGTTGGATACATTTTGAAGTGAGACTTGCTTCTGCGGATGTTCTAATCTATTAATTCAGGGAAAGATGAATTAGGTTGTTCTTACTCAAGAGAATAGCACATACCAAATTATGGGGTCTATGCTAGAATTGTGGTTGCATATATTGGGTTCTGCATGCTAGTTGTGTGAAAATGCACATTTTGGGAAGAAATTGATGTTGGATACCATAGAAGAGCCTATCAAAAGCGGGTGCAACTAGAGTTTTGTTAAACTTGACTGTCTTGATTGGGCAATTTTTTGTTTGCTTCTCCCTGTTCCAGTGTAGAAACAGTAGCTGGACTAGTTCCTGTCAAGTGGGTTCTATTTGTTTAGTGAGAAAATGTAAAACAAGATATTTGCGGCTAGGTCTGTATGACACTTAGTAATTAAAATGATGCCTCTGTGAGCTCTGGTATCCTGGGGGCTTCAAATGACACTGGGCAATGGGCTTTTGACATGGGTGTTTTGTCATTGTATTGTAAATGATATATATTTAGTCAGCTACAAGGTATAAGCTGAAAATTCTAATGATATAAGTTATTCATGTTGTCATCTTGACGTGATGTGCAGGAAAATGAGAAACAGAAGGCAGTTGAATTCAATGACACTGTAAAGTATGCTATTCGAAGAGGGGGAAAATTTGCCATCTCTAAGGCTAAATACATGAAAACACATAAACCAGGTACATGATGTTAAAGCATAAATTACAGTATTATTAGCATAAATTTTTGCTTGAGCGGAAGTTTTACTCATGTTATTGCAGGTAAGGGGGACAGTGCTGGAAGTTCCATCAAGAGAGTTGTTCAAACGTTAATGCAAGAAGATGGTCTTCCAAAATTGAGTTGCGTCTTAGGGTTGCAAGCTGAAAGGAGAAGTTTGATGTTTGCAGATACGGATCAGCTTCTTAACAAAGAGTTGGTGAGGCTCCTCCTCAAATTAAACAAGGGTGCAATCTATTTGCCAGTGATGTTCCTTTTGGGAAAACAAGAAAGTGATAAGAGGAGAAGAATCGATAGGAAGGGATAAATATGGGCCTCATTTGATGCAGATATGGATGGCAAAATTAAGCTCAAATGTTTTTAAAGATATGGGGAACTCAATGTTTTTATGTGATGCATTCGTTGATTGTCAATTAAGTAGAACCCAGCTTTTCATTCATAAAAGCATGCCGATCTTATTTAAGCTCTAATTTTTTCCATAGACATGGGGAACTCAACATCCCTTATGTGATGCATTCAGTGATTGTCAGTTGTGTAGAACCCAGCTTTTCATTCATAAAAGCACACTGATCTTATTTGAGATAGCCATGACTTCAACTTGGTCCCATAACTTAGCCTGTGTTAACTATTAATCTCTAAGGCAGACCTCCTTGATATTAGCTTGGTGTACCCAATTAGAGAGGCTAGCTGGGTGCTTCTTCAGGACTTTGTTATCCCTCTTACGTGATACTTTATGGCAGTCTTGCAGGTGATGTCCTGATACCTGTTCTTGTGCAGGGTAAAAATGAGCAGAATTGCGAGGGAAAGAGTCACAAAAGGAAGAGAAGAAAGCCACAGAAGTTGGTGGTCGTGAGACCTGAGGTTCCAGAGACAGGTACTCGAACACACCAAATTCATCAAAACATTGTAGGAAACAAAACAATTGAGACAGACCCCACATGAAAAAGGGAGATAAGAAGCCAGTGATAACTTACTACTTGATACGCTAATTCTCCAGGATCAGTACTTACTGAATGATAAAACATGATGGTCTAAGGCTGTGTCTCTTGTCAAGTAAAGATGCAAAGAGAGTAAGGACGAGAGGAGTAAATGAAGAGATAGAGAAGGTTCTGTTCTCTCTGTGTTTAAATAAATAAAGTAAAAGGAATGGGAAGTGGAGAGAGTTTATATGGAAATAAATGTGGTAAAACGTTGGAATTTACTGTCATACCCTTCTAGTATGTAACTCTGCAAGCATATATGCCATTTCTGTCGACATAGCTTAGAGTACAACGCCAACATCAGGAAATAGAGGTTAAAATAGCAATTGCTCAACTATCCTTGTTAGGAGGATATAGAAGTGGCGGGCTCAATTGGCAATTTTCCCTGTCCAATCCTCTCTTCCACTTTTCTCTCTGCCCAAGAGTGTGAAGTTAATTTCCTCATCAACTCTTTCCCAAGATTGAATTCTTTTCCCCTCACTTTTCATATTCTGCCAAACTTGCTGTAAAAGGTCCAATTAGTGTATGCCTGGCCATGATCCACAGAAGCATTTAAGTATGTCTGATGTAGGCATGGAGCACAACATAACCAGTGCTGTGGTTGGTGAACCAATTTCAAAGGATTATGCTACCTGGAGAGTTCAACCACCTTCAAGGTTGGAAGCATATCATTCAGGTAGGGTGACAATGGCCAAACTATATTGAAATAATGCACTTGTCTATATTTGCTGGCCAAGTAAATTGGGTATAGTTGCCTTAGCAAACATTACATTCTTAGCTGTCACATTAATCGGGAAGAATTGAACCTTCAATCAACTTGGGGAGTGAATTCTTTTGACTACTTGGTGGAAATGGTGGATTACTTTGTAAAGCTGCTCAGACTCGCTTTTGGCATTTTAGTTGGGAATAAAAAAATTTCTTAGTAATTTTTTATTGCTTGTTATTCGTGGATGCAGAATATCTTACGATATGCTCCCTCTTCTAACTTTCCTGAGAAACCAAGTTATGTGCACATGAACAATGTCAATGTGTATTTCTTCATCTCATACAGATCACTAATGGTTAATTTTTCAATAGCAAGAATATGTTGGTCCAAATTCATGAGTACCATGAGAGATTCTTAATGTGGTGCTATATTCTGTGGATTGAGATCTCTGTTATTATATTCCAGGTGGTCCAGATGCGTACAGAAGGGTGGGAACCAATGATTCTGGGAATTTTGAGAAAAAGAATGAGTTATGCAATGCTGAGACATCTAACATGAATGAAGATCAACCTCTATCAACATGTTCTGAAGGAATACGCACACCGATGGCCATTGAGGGATCAAGTAAGTTAGCTTTAGTAGGCCATGGGCCCAGCTCAATTGTGTCAATCTTTTGAGGCAAAAGAAAAGAGTAATTAATGTCTTGAACTGTTGTTTTTTCGTATTAATGTCATAAAACCTGCATGACTGACGTGTTAGGTGAGAGCGTGTCTGGTGAGAGTAGATGCTTATTCGCGAAAACCTCGCCTGTTTGGAAGATGATTGAATCAATGGAAATTTTCCAAACGACACCGCAAAATCCACATTTCAGTCCTCTTCGGGTGTGTAAAGAAGGATATCGTGAAGGAGCAGCTATTGGCATCATGGCAACTTTTGCATCTTTGACTGAAAAAATATCCAACCTGCTATTTGATCACCCGAGATGCCATTTTGATAGCTGCTTGGAGACTCTTTGTGACATGGAAAAGCATGGATTTGAGGTTACAGCTCTGCGGAGTCACTTGAATGAGTTGCTAGCAATTAAAGAGAAGCAGGAACTGCTTCAGGATGGGTTAAAGGACACCGAACTTGAAATTGCTGACAAGGAACGCAAAGGGAGAGAAATTAGTGAAGAGATGGAAAAAATTGATAAGAAGATGACTGAGTTACGAGCAAAATATGCAGTGCTGAAGTCAGAAAAGGAAAAAAAAGATGTTGAGATTGCCAGGTTGAGGATGAGCTTGAAAGGCAACGATGAACAAATTTCACATGTGCGGCTTGAGTTTGAAAAATTGGCTGCTCTTCTCCCTTGGAAATCAAAGTGATCATCCAGATATTGAGGTTTGTTACCTTGGGTCTCCTAACTGTTCGTTCATGGTAGAGTTTTGCATTATTTGCTTGTAACATTTGCCTACTTGAACTTCATAGTTCTACTTGGAATAGTTGAAAATGCATTTATATTCCTCTCTCTATCCGGTAGATTAGGACCCTTCTTGTCACCTCTTCCTATCAACTTAGTCTAGTCTCCTTTAAGATTGGAATTATTTATATATGGTGTATGCCATCGAAATGCAAATGTTTCATGTGGCCTGATTGGTCTTTCACCAGAGATTCTGCCTGATTTTTAGCCATTGAACACCATTTCAAAATGCTGAGAGAAAACAGAGTTGAAGTAAATAATGTATTAATTTGTGGTGAAAATGGACATCTGCCCGATTTTTATTTGCACATATAGGACAAATGACACTAATACTACGTCTACCTAGTATATTCAATGCTAGGCTTATAATGAGTATAAGGACCTCCAAAAATTCTCTTTTCTCCCTATGAACTTTAAAAAAAATTCATGGGATGATTTATAAATTTTTAATCAATCTCCAAGGTAAGGGGTTGAGAGATCTATAATAGAATAGAGTACTATATATTTACCGGGAACCCACGCACAAATATATGTACGATAAAAGATGAATTTCGCATGATTGCTTTGATAGAATACTTTGAACTTTTATTTTAATATAGATTTCTGTCCCTCCTGTTTAGTGAATTCTAGCTAGCACTACTAAGTTTTGAATGCGATCGTCTTGGAGGAGTTGTGGTCGTTGTGATATTGATCCTCCATATGCAAAAGTTGCCAATCTCATCTTTCTTCACATGGTCGATCAGTTTATGACGGACAGAGGCCGGTTCAATTAGGTGAAACTCCAACTTATAAAATTTCCATGAATCCGAATGGGGCAGGCGAGAATTAGTACAGGTAGTTGATGTTCTTGAATTAATTAGGTGGTCGTTCCATCTGTTTCTTTTCCTCTTGTCCTTTTGGTCTCTTTTTGATGAAAAAATGTGGTCCATGGTCTATTCGTCCTCGTGCTTTGTTCGAAAGGAGAATGAACATGAAAGAGAGACGTGACCTATCAATTGTCACTCAACTTGTTTGGATGATGACAAAATGGTTTGAGCTTGATGCGTCATATAACTCGATGTTGTGTATATTACCAATGTATACATCTGAGTTATTTTCAATTCATAAAAATACTTGGTCCCCTTGCACGAGCTACGCATTTAGGTAAATTAATTTTCTTTTGACTTTATGAAACGTGGAAAATTGCTTCATAGCAAATATGAAAATACTAAAAATTACACGAGGACGAAAGCAAATCTATGATCTCTAAATATTCCAATTTCGTTGACGAGAAAAAAAGGAACCGTGATTTAGAAATACGGTGTCAGATTAGCTAGAAGGGTTTCCTTCATACCTGTTCTCTAGCTCTCCTGCTTAGGCAACTTAGAGCCCTACCCTTTTAGCTGATTGTTGCCAATAGCACCACCAAGTTGCTGAATTCTTGATCGAGAACATTTGCCTGTCCATTGAAAGTATGAAAGTTGAATGTAGGTGACTGGCAACACGTGGAAAGTCAGATACTGGGAGATAAAAGTTAATCAGTAACACTCACGAACTTAATCCGAATCATATCCTCGAACTTTATCGGGTTCAATAAACGTGATCTCAAACTCGTCTTGCTATCAGGAGTCCAATTGCAAACCTACAGCATTTAAGCAGTTCCAAACCGAATCTAACTCAACAATCTGCCATAGTAATAAGAGAGGCAAGAGAGTGTGTACTAGTTGCAAAGACGAGTCGAATGCTTAACTCATCAGTAACCACTTGCATCTGCTTATTTTCCCCCTTGGTACCGAATGCATAAGAACCTACAAAAGCTGTCAAGCCATGAGAAATTTGCATATAATTGATGACATGCTGTTTCTGATGAAAATAATCTTCTTCTATTCAGATTTCGCCTCTTGTAATCATGAACAAGTATATAGTTCAAGGCCCTGGCAACACATCCTCACCGAACAAAATGCACCAAAGATCGCACGGACTTGTTCCATTGTTCTTGTTATGATTAATACCACGAAACAAGTAGCGGAACAGTAAGTCAGTTGATTCGAAAACATGTTATTAATCCTACCTTTCCTTCTTCAGAGCACCAATGCTCGATGACTGCTAAATATCAATTCATATCTGCTCGACTGTCCGGTCTTTTGGCAATTTCCTCTACAGTCAAGCTTTAATCAAAACCTGGCTTCAACTCACCCTTCCGTTTTCACCGCCTTGTACTCTCATATTCTATTTAATCCAATCCCTGGTCGATTTGGTTAAGCATGGATCAAATTCGAACTTCGACAGAAAAAAGGAGACAGAACATAAAGCATTTCATAACTTATTTGCAGTAATACAGAGAAAAGAAGCACTCCATGTATATATCCTGATAATCCTCCATATCTCATCCTTTCTCTTTTAAGGCGTATATCATGCCAATCCAAGAAATTGATAGGCGCCAAATGTGAGATTCTCGTTACGGTACCAAAACATTCCCTAGGAGTAGCTTCTCAGGACTGCTGAGACGGGTATGCTAGTGCCATCAATAATGTTATAGTGGTTTAAAGTTCTGTCGCGATAGTAGTTCTAAACGTCACTAAATCCTCCTTAACATGATGGATAAGGGCTCGTCTGGTAAAATGGCGTTGCTAAATGGTATTTTTTTCCGTACTGAACGGCTAGACAGAGCTCTAGCGAATCTGGAACGGAGAGTTCTTTTCCTGCAGCAGCACTTCCAGCACGGGGCTCGGGTCACCATCCTTTAACTAGAAGCAATCTGCCCCAGAGCACGGGGACTTTTCAGAGGATTGTACACGAGGTCTGGAGATCTACAAGACTAAACTTAGCCCCGTTAGCAGAGAAGTTAAAGGAAGTATCAGATGCATTATGGAAGTGGAGCAAGCAGAAACGGACGAGAAGAAATGTACGGGGATGAGATCCAGAATTTATCGGCCGAAATGAGTAGATAAGAATACACTAGTCTTCCACGCGACTATAATTCAAGGGCGATAGAGGGATCCTTACCGAGAATCAATGAGCGGAGACCCCACTGTCCTTGAAATTCAGACCCAGCAGCTTTTCTAGAATCTTTACTGCTCATAAAGGCGTTGCAGCTTCCATCCAATCTTGAAAATTGCCCCGGTATAGGGACATAACATATGACAGGTCTCTCAGACAGCAAGTGACGGCCTAAATGGACTCTTGTATCCAAATAACTGGTCAGTGCTTGACAAAGATGTATGCAAAGAGGCGCAAGAGTTCTTAGAGGCTGTTTGTTTAAATTTGTTTTATTTCTCGGAACATAATTTTTTTTTTTTTGTTTCGAAGAAAAAAAAAAAGAATAGAAATGTGTTTATTTATACTTTTATTCTCGGAAACAGATTTGAAACAGAAATAAAAAGTAGAAAAAACTTATTTTTTATTTTTGGGAACAATCCAAGAAACACTTATTTTTTTCTCATTTTTCTTTTGCTTCTTTTTTCTTTGGCCTCGCCGATGGCTAGGTGAGCTTGGCCTTGCCGGATCTGAGTGAGGCTGCCGGCCCTCATCGGCCGATTGCCGGCGACCGGCCAAAAGGAAGAAAGAAGAAAAAAGGAAAAAGGAAAAATATAAAAAAAAAATATAAAAAAATTAAAAGAAACAAAAATTATACAAGTTTATCAAACGTGTTTCTGTTTTTTTTTTCTATTCCAGGAATAGAAATTTTATACAGTTATCAAACACGTTCTTTTATTCAAAAATATTTCTGTTCTGGTGAACAATTTTTTAACAGAAACGTTACCAAACACATCCTTAGTCACCGACCTGAGTAGGACATACACATGAAGTGTCAAACCCAAGAGATTTTAGACCAAATTCGATGTCCAGGCAAATGCAGTTTTGCATGTAAGATTTTGCCATAGTCATGGCCAGTAGGTTGAAACCCTAGTTATCTGCACTTGTTTCCAATGAACAAAATGCTTTTGTACATAGAAGACAAATTTAAGATAATATATTGGCAGTATAGTAAGTCATTCATCAACTAAGAGTCTAAAGAAGGGAGAAAAGGGATTGTCAAGCAACTTTGAAATTAGATACGGTGAAAGCCTACGACCAAGTAGAATGAGATTTCTTGAAGGCTTGTTTAAAGAGAGTGAGGATCCATGATCTACGGGTGAATTAGGTGGTGCGACGTGTGAAGACTGCAAGCCTCTCCCTTTACTTTCGACGTACAAGGCGACCTGCTTTCCACGTATGTTTTCATTTTGTTTGCAAAGGTTCTGTCAATATCGAATCCGGCACTGAAGGCTCTATCGAAGGAAATTAAATTTTGGATCGTCATCGTACAGCAACGTCCCTGCCGCTGTTTCCTAATGCCAACTAACCGCTGGCTACCATTCTTAAAAACTGTTGCTCTCGCGTCGTAACCATAACTCTCGTGGAAACATGTCTTATGAATTTCACTCGTCGGTGATCACGACTTTGTCAATGAGCTTGTAAAGGTTGGTAGACGTGTAATGACCAAGATCCCATCGCTGGTCCTATAAATGGCTGTGATGATACCGATGCACCTTTTTTTTTATATCATATCAATGCAGGCCCCGCTTTGCATTCGCTTTCAATGCGCTCCTCATTCCTGCGGCTTGCTCCATGGATGGCCACGCAATAACGTTGTACTCGATTTGATGATTTCTTCCTTCCCCTTTTTTTCCCTTATTATATTCAAACGCAATAAGTTAGATAGATTAGTAGAATTTTTATAGATAAACATGATACGAGACTGTCCCGTGCTATCGGAACCTGACACAGTACATTGATGTAAAAAAAGAAAAAAGAAAAAAAAGAGAGGAAAGAATAATGTGTGCATGCTTTGATTCATTTACGTCATGTTTATAGTCAAGACTCTTTAAATTCCAGACGCATGCACAAGGCCACCGTCTCGTCTGAGACGAGTAATTTCTCTGTTGGCCTCGTGAATTCTGGCGATTCTCCGATCACGTAGTCGATGGGTTCTGAGATATCTAGGATAAAATGACCGCCATGTGACGGCTTCTTGAGAAATTTCCACATGTTCCATTGAATGACGTGAGGGGGTCACAATAATGATTGATTATCCTCGATTAATTGACAATAATGATGACTTTTTTGTTTTCGTCAGAGATAATAATGATGATTGGTTGGGGCAGTAATGGGTGGGGTGACAGGAACACCTAGTTAGCAGTTGAATGCTAATTAAATAGCGGAATAAATGCACTCCGAATCCTTAAATTTGTTATAAAGCCTAACTTAATCAAATATTAAAATTTATTCAATTAGTACAATCAAGTTCTTCGCTTAGTTTCGTCCAACATGATTAATACAAAATTAAGAAAATGACTCTAAAAATGTTATAACTTTTATACGACACTCATTTTGGTGTCAAATTTTTTTGTTAGATCACTTAAGTGTTAATTTAAAAAAAAAATGATCACTTTAGTATCAACTCTGATTTGGGATGCCCAAAAACTGCCGTAACAATATTTTAACATTTCTTCCGATTGTTGTGACTCGTTGGTGCGCCCAATTAGCATTAATAGCCCTAAATGATGCCGTATAACACATGATCGCCCCAAATTCAACTTTTTATCAAACCCTTACCCAACAATAGATCATTTGGGGGAAAAGTGCAGCCTCTTGCTCAAATCCTAACCTCACAACAGTAGATTTGAGGCAAAATTAGTGACTGAAACTTGCAATAGACGTCTACTACATCATTTGTGTTGTTTTGTCTCACCGGAATTGCAATTTTTACAATGGGATTTTGAGGAAGGAAATGGAGTTGGGGTAGAGAAGGAAGAGGATGTTGCCCTTGCGGATGCCCATGGCGAAGAGGCGGGAGGCGTGGGAGTCAACAAAGCGCCAAAGTTTGCGGAAGGGGACGTAGAGGCAGGAGGAGGCATCAATGAAGGTGGTGGAGCTGCGGTGGGAGTAGGTGGTGATGAAGGAAGTAATGTTGAGGCAGGGGTTGGGAGGGAGGGGAATGGCTGTAGAAGGTGGAGGGGAATGGCTGTAGAAGGTGGAGCTGGAGCCGCAGAAACCACTTTTGGGGTTGATTTAGAGTGGGTTTATAGTCACCATTGAAGAGAATTTTTACTTCCTCTAAGCTTGAGCTTCAATGTTCTGGGATTAGAAAGAGAAGAGAGAATGAGAATAAGTTTTAAGACCAAGTCATTGTCCACGTCGGATGTCTTTTAAGAATGCCACTTAGATAGTAAATTATCATAAAAAATGTCACGTGAGATGAATTGTCGGAATTTGTCATCGGAAACACCTAAATGATCATTTTTTTCTCCAATTTGACACTCAAGTGATATGCCAAAAATTTTTGGCATCAAAGTAAGTGTTGTATAAAGTTATGACACTTTTAATGTATTTTTTTCTCTTGAAAATGCTAACGTGATTTATTTTTTATATATATCTTCTTTCTCTTACATGATGTTTTTTTTTTTTTTTTTGGGTAACCAATGACTCCCTGGACCACCACAGGCCCCCGTGCCGGACGACACCGAAGGACCGAGCCCCTATACCTCGAGGGAGACTAGCACGGGACCACACCACCATGGCTCTCCACTTAAGACGCTAGTATCTGGAGATTTGAACTTGCGACCTCGGCGATGAGGAGCAAGCCCTGAACCATCACAGCTGCCTACCGGTGGGTCTCTTACATGATTTTTTTTTTTTTTTTGGTAAGTGTCTCTTACATGATGTTGATGTAGCTAAAACATGAAAATAAAGCTAAAATGATGTTGTTTTTGTCCAATCCTATTTTTTTATCCTAAATTTTAGTTAGATTAAGAATGAAAATGCTAAATTTTAAATAAAAAAAAAAAAAAAAAAAAAAAACATACGAAGGCCTACAACCGTCACTTTCATTGCCCCGACAAAGTTGGACATGTTGGCGATGGTCAGGCGATGGCTAGCAGTAGTTGTTGGCCTTAGCAAGCTGATACCAAGTGGGTGCTTGTGGTTAGTGAGGGTCGCAAGCCACCACCCGGGCCTTGGCAACCACCACCAGCCATTGCCAGCCCTTCTTGGTGATAGTTTGCCAACATTGGCAATTTTTTTTTTTTTTTTTGTATTTTTTAATTAAAGTTAACTAAAATTTGGGTTAAAACAAAGATTTGGACCAAAACAATGTTGTTAGTCTTATACTTTATGTTTTAATAATGTCAAGGCCATGTAGAAGAGAGAAAAAAAGAAAAAGTTATATAGGCATTTTTCATTAGCTAAATTGAATGGAGTTAATGAACGGACTTGATTACATTAAGTTTTAGGACTCAATTGCATGATCATGATAAGTTTTAAAACTTGTAGTGTATTTATTCTTTAATTAATAGTATATATACTAAAAGAGTGCATGGGGTGTTCTATATGGTCAAAATGTCATGCACACGGTCTGATAAGAAAGTGTATGCCCAACATAGGCGAAAGACTCTTCCATCTCAGCAAGATTTGTGCAAGTCAATATTACAGGAAAAGAAGATTGCCGGCTTCGGTAGATTCACACATTGTCCTCATAGCTGACAAAAGAGTTCCAGGCAGCTGTTCATCTCCGTATGGTCTATGCGGGATGCCTTGGTGAATGAAATGATATCATGCGCATATAGAAGATGTGTGATTTGCAGGCTATTCCTTCCTGCTTTAATGCCATGACTCTTCCTGGCATGTTCAACGCAGGAAAGAATGCGAGATAACACTTCCATGCTCCGAACAAAGAGTCAAGGAGAGAGTGGAACTCCTTGCCGGAGTCCTCTCAATGTATGTATTCAACCATAAGGTGAACCATTAACAAGCCGACGCAATTGAAATGCATTCTTGAATAAGTTGTCCACATCTGGGATCAATCCCAAAGCTCATAGAATCTCTAGAATGAATGGCCATTGCATGCAATCATAAGCTTACGGCATATCCAGCTCGACTCCCAGCCAATCTTTTCTTCCTCCGCTCTTATTCATTTTATCAGACAGCACAAAGGTTATGACAACATTTTACGCTATCCATCTCCAAAGCACAAAAGCAGCTTGAGTAGGCAAGAGCAATATCAAAATCGCTCGAACTGTAAATCCTGATAAATTGCTTATTGGAAACGACAAATCCTTATGAGTTGTCTGTAGATATTAGGTGTGGTCTGACTTAATTGTTTCACAGGGACTGCATGATGTCTGCCTATACAGCTTGGGACTATAGCTAGTGGCAATGGTCCACGAAGTACTATAAAGAGAAGGCAGATTAGTGTAGGACCAAGAGGAGGGACTTCATAGCATTGAGCTCTCTCAAAAGCTTTGCATAATGGGAAAGAACTACAGCATCCGGGGGTTGAAGGAAAGAGATAACTATTGTTTCAACTATATAGGCGCCTTTCTTTGTACGAAGAGGAGATGAAATTAAACTCATAAGAATAGTCACTTTATCTTAATTTTATCGTCTGAGAGGTTAACGCCTCATCGCTGGACTTATTGAATGGTCTTGATTTTTTCTCCCTTTCTTTTTCATTGAGAGAGAGAGAGAGAGAGAGAGAGTCTTTAGGGTTTACACATTATAGTCATGGGGAACCACTTGCTCTACATCCCAGGACTCTGATTGCATGCATGGTGGATTGGTGATAACACAGCATTACATGGAACGTGAGATGATTGAAAGCATGCAATGGGGGAGGAAAAACGGCATTGATTCTGCTGATGGATTCCGACCATATCATGTGAGGTTCACATCGGTATCTTAACATCATTCATAAGTTATCTAATCTTTTCTTCTAAATCGAACAACGACATGGTAAAAAACATCTTCAAAGCATAAAACTTACAGGGTTTGTGCGTTATAGGTAGGAGGACAGAGCATGCAGTAGCCATGCAGGCTCAAATACATCAAGCAGCAATACTAAAATTACCGCATCCGCATGCACCGTCTTTGTGGACTGGCGTCTGAGAAATGACCTTTGTTGAAATACTGATGGAATACTTTCTTGAAATAGCGCATTGAATTGAACACTTACCCAAAAAGGGAAGACAAAAGAATTTCCCCGCATTGCCTCGCTTGGCAGAATTCGCTGTTTGTACGGGGACTGTCTTAAAGTAATTGAGCCAGCCAAGTACAACCACTCAAGACCATCTCCTTCCATCCTTTTGTTTTTTGTTTTTTTTTAAACCTTCTTTTCTTTGAAAAGATCAATAAGGTCATGATACAACATATAACGGATAACCTTATTTGGTATTAGACAAGTAAGTCATAGATTAAGTCCCAATAGAACTTCACATCATCGCTTCATTAACTTTCCATTTCAACATAATCTTATTAATGAGGGCCATTGAGAAACTTATGAAAAGTCAACTAACATATCTTGAATTTATAGATATTAGTAGAAAATTTTGAGTTCAAATTTTTCAAACCCCTTATTTGGTCCTTCATTGTATATCTTAACACTTTATTCTTAAATTAAAATTTAATTTACATGTGATGCGAAGTGTTAAAAAGTTTTCTCTAATATTTAAACTTTTAAAACTATTTACAGTTCTCCCACAAAACTTATGCATGATTTTTTTTTTCCTTATGAAATGTATGGTGCATTAAAATGGAATGCTATTTAATTAAGTATGAGCCTAACGATAACCTTCAATGTGTTTGCTATCATGACCCTTCTTAAGTAAGACTTTGCATATGTGATATTATTCTAAAACGTCATCCATTTTTATCTTTTAAGTATCCCGCATTACTTACGGGAGGTATAATCTTTATATGTAGTCTTTCTCTACCTTTTACTTTAACATTATTCTAACTTTACCATGTACAAATCGGAGAGTCGAGTTTCAATTTCATGTTATCCTCTTGCCATCTCTACAAACTCTCAAGAATCAGATTTTCAGGGAGGATCACTGGCCACTGGATCACGAAAGAATTAATCTCGACGGTTCAATGAGAACTGTACATCTTTGTCTAATTCAATACTACAATGTGTTTCCGAAGAAGCAGAAGCAAAACTTTCTTGCAAATATCTACGTACATGTTGATACGCAAAAACACAAGTTGTGTAATAAATAAAGAGACAGTGAGATGTCAGCAAAACCGCTCACCGGCTTCAACCAACTCATTAAATCACCATCTGGCCTTTCCTAGCATTCTTTACAGCAAGCTTTTTTTTTTTTTTTTGTCCTTTTCTGAGAGTTAATTTATCTACACTGAACTTTCACTTATATATATGCTTACCATAACTTTAATATTCGCATGTAAGTTTCATTAGACTTAACGTGAGATGCTCAAGAGTAGGAAACATTAAAATAAAAAGAATTTGCCCAGTAGCGTCGGGGAACGCTTGCTACTCAGTCGGTAACTCTCAGTGCACAGATTTTTCTATGTCATACGAAATCATTATTTGAACAATCAAACTATGCTCTTTTGGGCATTTATGATTGGTTAGGACACTAGTTGGTAAGACTCGATTTAAAAATTATTTGTGGTGGATCACCTGTGTGGCTCTCCTCACCTTCCTTAAATTCACCTTCCTTAAATTCAAGTCATTCCTCAAACTCCCCACCAAGGTTGTCGGGCAGGGCCGTAATCTCGCAAATAGACTCGTGAGTAATCTCTCTCTCTCTCTCTCGGCTAAACTGAACAACAACGCTTGGCATGGGGTTGTGCCTCAATCAGAATTTTTGAACCATAATCTGTAATGCTGCATGTAACTTGTGGGAAGAAGATGGTGGGAGACTGATGGGTTGTGGAGGTTTCTGTTGGAGAGGCTTTCCTTTTTCTTTTTAATTGTGTTCTTATGTGAGTTGAGTCTTTTAGCTTACGGTGGATGTCACGATGGATGTGCAGGTATCATCTTGTCTTTTATAGCACGCTCTTCGAAATACAAGCCTTGGTTTCCGTCGCTTTGTTTTTTGATTCTTCTTCTTCTTTTCTCTGCGGGCTCTGCATGCTGTTTTTAGCTTACTTTTTGACTTAAAAAAGGTTCCTTAGGCTATAAATTCCACTAACGGTTTCAGCTATAGTTTCTAGAATTCCTCGATCATCACACTTCTGTTTTTTTTTTTGTTATTCCCCAAGAGCTCTCTGAAGGTGGCGAGTCCTTGATGTCTTGAGTGCCAATTTTATTATACTCATATTCACCAGAATTGCAGGGTCTTAGCAGAGTAAGTTGATTTTTCCAGGACAAGCTTTCGGTCAATTCCTGCTGCTGTTCCAATGACCACGTAACTGCTGATCCAAATGGGTTTTTTCCCCTTCTATTTTTTAATAGAACTTTGATCGGGCTTGTTTAGTGGAAATTTCGTTCTTGTTGCGAAAATTTTAGCTTCGGAATTTTATTTCTTTGGTCAACTACAGAGTGTCACATCAGTGTTAATTATGTTGAGAATGGCTCATTAGTTGGCATTGCCGTCTCTTGATTCTTTATTAATTACATCTGAAGGATCTCTGAGGACTTGACTGGAAACTTGATGATGAGTTGAGACTTTCTAGGAGCATCAGCGCTTGCTTCTTTATGCTGTTGAGCACCATTCATGACTTTTTGTTGAGTTCGCTTTTTCTTTTTTCTTTTTTTCTTTTTTGTTGTTGTTGTTGTTGACATCTTTTGCTGATGATTTTAGTAAAGTTCCATCAGCTTAGCCTTTGGGTCATCCATGTTTTGCAGATAAAGCAAATGAAGGTTTTTGCGGCCAAGGTTGAGGATGGAAGGGAGGGCCGAGATGGAAAGCCCTCGGTGGGCCCTGTCTATCGAAACCTACTTGCCAAAAATGGATTTCCTCCGACTGATCCCAACATAAATACAACATGGGACATTTTCAGGTAATTCATGTTGTCAATTACGCATTATCAAAAAGGATGGGAAACGAGTGTTTTAATCTTGCTCCCGCAAAAAAGTACAGAAACGAAAAAAGCCTCTCTTCAATGGTTAAAAGAGAGTTAGGGGAAGCAAATGGAGTAGGACCTGTGTGCGAAGCAAAATCTTGTCGTGGAAAATCTTAAGGTTGAATTACTTCGAGTGATCAAAAAATAAAGCATCACGAATGCGATGTCATGGATTAGTTTAAAAGGATCTACCGATAACCGTTGCTAGATTCCACTCATGACAGGAATGTATCGTGATGCAGGGTATCCGCCGAAAAGCATCCTAAAAACAAGATGCTTGGATGGCGCAAAATAATCAGTGGAAAGGTTTCATTTACTTATCCATGAAATCTAGCAATCTTTGGAGCTACCTTTTATTCACTTGAAAAGCGGGTATTATGCGCAAAAATTGCACACCTATGAATTCGTTTTTCAATTCCGAAGTGCTTTCATTTTGTGCTGCAGCCAGGACCCTATGCCTGGAAATCCTACAAGGAAGTCTATGATGAAGTCTTGCATATCGGTTCTGCATTACGTGCATCCGGAGCTGAACCTGTAAGAATGCGACAGTTCTGGAATTTTTCGATAGAGATTAACACATGGAAATGCACATGCATAGATGGATTGGACTAGGTGATTTCGAGCAAATTTCAATCTTGTTTCATTGTTATCTTTGTCCCCTTTCATAGGGCTCCAGAGTGGGAATTTACGGAGCGAACTGCCCACAGTGGGTTATGGCAATGGAGGTTCATCTCTCTCTTTCTTTTTGTCTTACCCAATATGATTGCCGCCATTTTCCTCCCCTGCTCGATTAGCTTTTACCACTTTTGAGACTATTCTAAATGGATTTTGGGAATTTGGTGTAGGCTTGCAACGCACACAGTTTGGTATGCGTGCCTCTCTACGATACCCTCGGTATTGTTTTTTCAAGGAATTTCCTGATCTAATATCTTGAACTGCATATGAGCAAGTGTCTCGTGCTGTAGAGCCATGTCTCCTGTCTGACTGGCTGGTTGCTTTGGGCCAAAAGTTAAATTTACTCGAAAAATTGGTCAGCCTAGCTAATAAAGCAACACGATTGTGTTTGCCATTAAATGATCTTGCATGTTTGCAGCATATGTTCTTTTAGAAAGACTGTACATAAGAATAAGTAATAAGCAGCCTTATCCAGATTGCAATTCTATCTGCTGTTTTCCAACTAAATAGGTTTAGTAGCATTTTCTTACTTTCATCTCTGTTTATTGAGCCTAAGTTGAGGATTTTCTTGGAGGCAGGTCCACGAGCTGTTAACTTCATACTGGATCACGCGGAGATAAATTTTGTTTTCATCCAAGATAAGAAAGTAAAACAAGTGAGTACCATGAAAGATTTTATCTTTCTTGCTTTTCTATATAATCAGATGGTTTCCTAGTGATATCGACAAGCGCGGCAGCCCTAAATCACACTGAATTCTCCTCGATTCCTTGATTTGCAGCTTCTAAATCCAGATTGCCTTTCTGCCAAAAAGCTAAAATGTGAGGATTTCTCTGATCGCTATGGGCTTCTTGCAATTGCTGGAAGTCTAATTAATGGAGGTTAAATTTTGTTTGCAGCGATCATTTGCTTTACGTCTATGGCAGAGGGCGAGAAAGAAGAAGTGGTTCAAACAGGGACCATACCTTATACATGGGATGAGTTCCTTCAGATGGTATGTTTCTTGATATTTTCACCTTTAAAGATCTACAGATATCAGGGGCTCAAGAGCATTATGTTGTTGTCACTGTCATCTTTTTAATTTTCGTTCGAGAATAATCTGCCGGGTTGCTAGTCGATGAGATCATTAACTGGGAACATGGCCTTAGTGCAGCCACATGCTGACCTCTGAAATATCTGAATCCCCTGATGTTACTTTATAGATAATGCATAAAAGCTATGTGGAGAAATAAACGAAACTGTTATCCTAGTTTGTGAATCTCACAAACAGTGTCGGCCTTGATTATCTCATTCCTCATTTTAGATATTCGACTTTAACCAGGGAAAGGAAAATCCATCGGACATTTTGCCACCTCGGCCTTTTGACATCTGCACAATCATGTACACCAGCGGCACCAGTGGAGATCCGAAAGGTGTTGTTCTGACACATGAAAACCTCGCAGCTTTTGTGGCAGGGATGGATCTCTTTTTGGAGCAATTTGAAGATAAGGTAAAGTAGATCTTCGGTATTTAGTTAGTCTTTGAGAATTTGATCTTTGGTGAGTTTTGACACGGCTGTTTGAGGACAAACAGATGACGGTGGACGATGTGTATCTATCTTTCTTGCCGCTTGCTCACATTCTTGACCGTGCCATTGAGGAATATTTTTTCCACAAGGGTGCTTCCATTGGCTATTATCATGGGGTATGTCACCAACATTATATATTCAGTTACTCAACCGTCTGTCATGCTGGCATTCTTGCACCAACCAAAAAATTCTAATCATTCCCCTTATGCAAGTTCATACATGCTCTCTTGACTCATCGGGCAATTCATGTCTTTTCTGCTCCTAAACTTCCTGTCCCGTGTTTTTGAGCACTCAATTGAAGTGATTCATTTTCTAAGTCGTGCTCATTCTCTCGATGAAAGGACTTGAATGCACTGAGAGATGATCTGATGGAGTTGAAGCCGACGTTTTTGGCAGGCGTGCCTCGAGTATTCGAAAGGATACATGAAAGTATGGGAAGTGTCCCTTCAAAGTTCAGATGAATGCAAAAGAATTTCTCACTACACTGATTTTGTTTCTTTACTTAGAAATTTCCTGAAAATAAGTTCTCTATGTTATAGGCATTAAAGTGGCGATAGAAGAACTCAATCCTGTGAGGCAGAGGGTATTCAATCTTCTCTACAGGCAGTAAGTTCCTTTGGTTTGTTGCCGCTAATCGATCTCTCAACCCTCATCAAGACAGCAGAAGTCTTTTGCTCCTACCAGAAAAAAATAATTTATGTGTATGATTGCCCCTTTTTCTTATACAGCAAACTACACTGGATGAATCTTGGATATAAACAAAAAGAAGCATCGCCGTTGGCGGATTGCCTGGCTTTCAGGAAGGTTGTCCCATGTTTCAATTTTTTCTATCTTAACTCATTACTCACCACTCATGTCCATATTTGCATGATAATGCCGGAGGTGTTTGCTCGCCTGGAAAAGGAAAAGTGGTTTTCCCTGCTGAATTTACTTAAGAGCCTTGCAGGTAAAAGCTAAGTTAGGTGGCAGGCTTCGCCTTATAGTATCTGGAGGTGCGCCATTGAGCTCTGAGATCGAAGAATTTCTGCGGGTTACTTCCTGTGCTTTTGTGGTTCAAGGCTATGGTAATGAACTGCATCATTAGCACATTCTATTATTGTTTTTTTTTTTTTTTGGTAAAGAACACATTCTATTATTGTTTACATTGACTGGAGCCAAGAAAAAGGCTTAGTTACCCCTCCTATAAACAGTAACTTTAATCAAGCCAAAAAAAGGCTTAATTTGTGTTTCTCTATTAATTTAGGTGTATTTCATAGGATAGTTAATTATACTAAGTTGGTCTGTTGAAGATTACTTATTTTCATCTCATTATCTAATTGAAAAGTCATACTTCCAATGTTCGGTACGGGTCTGCTATTAGATAGTCATCCGTATTAGCTTGATCTTAAGGCATGCTTTCTAGTTTGGCTTAAGGTCATTAAATGGATTGCAGATGATGCAACTCAACGTTGTCCAGCTTCTACATGAATTATGATCTAGTCACATTGAAATGTCTTCAGGCTTGACCGAAACCTGCGGGCCAACAACTCTCGGATTTCCTGACGAAATGTCCTTGATTGGATCTGTCGGCGCGGTGTCCGTATACAATGAGATGCGCCTGGAAGAAGTTTCGGAGATGGGCTACAATCCGCTGGGGAACCCTCCATGTGGCGAGATATGCTTTAGGGGAAAGATGGTTTTTTCAGAATACTACAAAAATCCCGAGTTGACAAGAGAATCTATAAAGGATGGCTGGTTCCATACAGGTATGGCTGACATTAAGTTTCGCATGCTCTCCCTCAGTGAATGGACACCAATCATCGTGACAGTACTTATTAGCAGCTTCTGTGATCTTTCAGGGGACATTGGGGAAATGCTTCCTAATGGCAGCGTCAAGATCATTGATCGGAAGAAGAATCTTGTAAAGCTCTCCCAGGGAGAGTATGTTGCGCTCGAGCATTTGGAAAATGTTTATGGAGTTGCCCCAATAGTGGAAGATGTGAGGCATCATGGCTTTCTGTCCATCATCTGTATTGTTTACCCAATCACTAGATTGGCGATAGAAAACAATCCAGAGTTCTCACTTCCCTCATTTTCATGCTTGTTAAGATTTGGGTATATGGGGACAGCTTCAAATCAATGCTAGTCGCAGTCGTCGTACCGCACGAAGAGAACACCAGAAAGTGGGCGGTCGCCAACGGTTACCCGGGGTCCTTTTCCGAACTCTGTTCTCTCAATCTGTTGAAAGAGCACATCCTCGCTGAGTTCAGGGACATCGCTCAACGAAACAAGGTACATATGCTGTCGGATATCAGATAAGCCTATAGAATCTAAGTTGATCTAGTCCATTTTAATTTATTGTCTGTTGAATGGAATCGATTCACTGCCGCTTTTCCCACCAGCTGAGGGGCTTCGAGTACATCAAAGGAGTCATCCTTGAACCGCTCCTCTTCGACATGGAAAGAGATCTGGTGACCGCGACGCTCAAGAAGAAGAGAAACAAGTTGCTGAACCACTATCAGGTAAAATACTTCATTCCCTTCTCGTCAAACTCTCGGCATTTGATGTCTAACTCAACAACGGACTCCACGGCTGTTCGGACAGGCGCAGATCGATGAACTGTACCGAACTTTGGCTGGTGGGAGGCAATGAACTTCAGTAATCGCCTAGAGGTTGAGGACCATTAGGCGACGACTGCTTTCGATCCATCGATGCCGCTGCTACAACCAGCAGGTTGCTCATAGTTGGCTGTACTAGCATCCTTGTGTTAAGTTTTTCGCATGTCCATAATTAGCTGAAAACTGTGATGCGGAACACCGTGCGGAAGTTTTCGTTCACAAGAAAGCTCGTGTTGATTACAGATTTGTACTGCATTTGCCCTTGTGTCGACCAAGTGGCAATTATGCAAGAATAATCTTCAGGAATTTTTATCTTCGACCCCAGTGTGATCGTCTTTTTCGTGAATGGCAGATCTACGAACGGCTATTGTAAATAAACATCACAGAAAACACAAGTGGCCAGTAAGGCTCGCGCGGCCCTCACCTCTGGCTGGCCGTCCCATCGCTAAGGCATGGCAACCGGTTAGAGGAAGAAGGAAGAAGGGAAGGGGAGGAAAAAAGGTAAAAAAATTAAAAAAATTAAAATTTCCGAAAAAGTTAAAACATCATTAAAAATTTATCCACGTGAGTGTCAGTATCATGTCAGTTGTGCTATGTAGAATGATCGACATCTATCTCAACGATTTCTGATTAAACTTGATCGGATAGAGTCGATTGACAAAATATAAAAAGTTTTATAACTCAATTGACAAAACTGAAAATTTCGGTACTAAATTGCAAAAATATAATAGGTTTAGAACCTTTTCGACAATTTTCATGCCGTTTATGTGTGGGGGTGAAGCAACATCCCTAGTTTTTAGATTTATTTTAGCTAGCAGCTAAATGCTAATTAACTAATCAGAAAAGTACACTCGAAATCCTAAAATTTGTTAATAAAGTGTAATTGAGTCCTAAAACTTTCAAAAAGTATAATATAGTCTTAAAACTTGTTAAATTAATGCAATCAAATCCATTGTTAACTCCTATGACAAGCGGAAAATACTAACCACCTTTTATCTGAAGGATCAATGGTCATTTCAAACTACTCCATAATACTTTCTAACACATTTTCAATCAAAGGTACTAAAAGTTTGATCCTATCTTATGCAAGAAACACACTCTTAATAACTCATAATATTTTAAAACTCTACCATTTTCAAGACACGAGTATATAAATTACAGAAGTAATAATAGCACTCACCTTGCAGAACTGAAAACCATCCTATGGTGAATACTTAAGCCGACACACTTGAATTCCTAATACATTATTGAAAAACGATTTCAAAAATTGAGTAAAACATTATTCTAACAAATGACTCAATTAAACTACGCCTATTTGTTGATAAAACGACACCCACACGTCAACCAAAATTTTGCCCATAGCAGAACCCATTGATGCTCATTGTACGCAACTCGCATGCTAAGCTTGTTCATGTCATAACTTCCTCCACTGAACTCAATCAAACTTACAATCCATAGAAAGTCCTTTCAATGAAGACCCCTAACTTTACCGATCCAAACTCTAGCTAGAAATTGATGAAATTCAGCCTCAAAAGGTGTTGTTCAATACTATACAGCATGCACATGCAACTTCAAAAACTTGTTCCAGGTAAATCAGTAAGTTCATTTCGAGTTTTGTAAAATGTTATAATTTCACAACATTTTAAACTATAAATTCTATATATATATAGCTCGACAACTCTTTAATCAAAGACAATGACTTTGAATTGACAAAAATCCGAATTTCATGCCATAAATTCGATAATTCCTTGATTAGACGAATAGAAACTTTGATCACTTACCCTATGTTGCAAAACAGAACTAATTTGACACATCGGGATGTCCCGATCGGCTATGCACAAAGATTTTTCTCTCTTTTCCCTTTCTTTCCTCTTCACGAGCGAGCCCTTCTTTCATTTTTTTTTTCCCCTTGCTTTGGCCGTTCTGCTGCCTTTCTTCTTTCCTTTTACACTCACTCGGCTATTTGTTGAGAAGAATGGGGATGATGGTTGGGGTGAGTTTGGCTAGGGAAGATATGGGCTTGGGCTCATGTATTACCGTAGATACCATCCTTTTGTCTCTTTCTCTCTGCTAAACTGAACAAGAACGCTTGTCCCATATAGTCACTGCATGGGCTTGTACCTTAATCAGCATTTTTTTACCCATAATTTGTAATTTTGCGTGTAAATTGTGGGAAGAAGATGGTGGGCGGCTAATGGGTTTTGAAGGTTTCGGTTGGCGAGATTTTCCTCTTTTTTCTTTGTCAGTGTGATCTTATGTGAGTTGAGTCTTTTTAGCCTCCGGTGGACGTCAAGATGGATGCTCGAGAATCGCAGCATCTAGTCTTTTATAGCATGATCTTCGAAATATAAGTCTTGGTTTCTTTCGCTTGGGTTTTTTTGCTTCTCTTTCTTCTTTTCTCTGGGGGCTCCGCATGCAGTTTTGGCTTGCTTTTTTACTAAAACATGGTTCCTTGGGCTATATATTCCACCAGTGGAACCAGCCATAGTTTCAAGAATTCCTCAATCTTCACACTTCTCTGTTTTTTACGCTATTCTCCAAGAGTTTTCTGAAGGTGGCCAGTCGTTGATGTGATTCACCAGAATTGCAGGGTATTAGCAGAGTAAGTTGATGATTTTTCCAGGACCACATTCATACTCTCGAGTTTTTAAGCTTTCGGTCACTTCCTGCTGAATTTCCATTGACCACATAATTCCTGATCAAAATGGGTTTTTTCCCCTTCTTTTTTTTGACAGAACTCTGACTGGGCTTGCTTAATGAGATTTTCATTCTTGCTCTGTGAAAATTTAAGCTTCAGATTTCATTCTCTTTGGTCAACTACAGAGTGTCACGTCAGTGTTAATTATGTTGAGAATGGCTCATTAATTGACGTTGCTGTGTCTTGATTCTTCATTAAGTACATCTGAAGGGTCTCTTGAGGACTTGACTCGAAACTTGACGATACGTTAAGACTTTTTGTGAGAATCTGTGCTTGCTTCTTTATGCCGGTGGGCATCATTCATGACTTTTTGTTGAGTTCGCTTTTTATTTTTATTTTTTTTCGGTTGACATCTTTTGCTGATGATTTTAGTGAAGTTACATTAGCTTTGTCATTGTGTCATCCATGTTTTGCAGATAAAGCAAATGAAGGTTTTTGCGGCCAAGGTCGAGGATGGAAGGGAGGGCCGAGATGGAAAGCCCTCGGTCGGCCCCGTCTATCGGAATCTACTTGCCAAAAATGGGTTTCCTCCGACTGATCCTGACATAAATACAACATGGGACATTTTCAGGTAATTCATACGACCATGCATATCGAAAAGGATGGGCAATGAATGTTTTAATCTTGCTCCGGGAAAAGAAAAGTACAGAAACGAAAAAAAGCCTCTCTTCAATGGTTAAACGAGAAGCAGAGGATGCAAATGGAGTAGGACCAGTGTGTGAAGCAAAATCTTGTCGTACTTGGAGAATACTAAGATTGAATTGCTTCGAGTACTCAAAAAACATCACGAATGCGATGTCATAGATTAGTTTAAAAGGATCTATACATAACCGTCGCTAGATTCTGCTTATGACAGATATGTATGTGATGCAGGGTATCCGTTGAAAAGCATCCTAAAAACAAAATGCTCGGATGGCGCAAAATAATCAGCGGAAAGGTCTCACTTACATTCCGTGATATGTTACAACCTTTGGAGCTACATTTTATTCACTCGAAAAGCAGGTGTTATGTGCAAAAATTGTATGCCGATGAATTTGTTTCTCGATTCCAAAGTGGTTTCATTTTGTGCTGCAGCCAGGACCTTATGCCTGGAAATCCTACAAGGAAGTATATGACGAAGTCTTGCATATCGGTTCCGCATTACATGCATCTGGGGCTGAACCTGTAAGAGTGTGAACACTTTTGAAATTTTTCAGTAGAAATTAAGACGTGGAAATACTCATGTATAGATGGATTAGAGGTGATTTAGAGCAAATTGCAATCTTGTTTCAGTGCTATTTTTTTCCCCCTTCATAGGGATCCAGAGTGGGAATTTACGGAGCAAACTGCCCGCAGTGGGCTATGGCAATGGAGGTTCGTTTCTCACTTTCTTTTTGTCTTACCCAGTCTGATCGCCGTCGTTTCTCTCACCTGCTCGATTATAGCTTTTACTGGTCTTGAGACTATGCTAAATTGATTTTGGGAATTTGGTGTAGGCTTGCAATGCACAGAGTTTGGTATGCGTGCCTCTCTACGATAACCTTGGTATTGTTTCATCAAGGAACTTCCTGTTCTGATATCTTGAACTGTATATGAGCGATTGTCTCAAGCTGTAGAGCTGTATCTATCCTGTCTGAGCGCCTTGATGCTTTGGCCTAAAAGTTAAATTTACTGAAAAATGGGTCAACTAGCTCATGAAGCAACATAATTGTTTGCCATTAAATGATCAGCATATGTTCCTTTAGAAAGACTGTACCTAAGAACGAGTAATAAGCAGCCTTATCCAGATTGCAATTCTATCTGCTGTTTTCCAACTAAATATGATTTAGTGGCATTTGCTTGCTTTAATCTGTGTTTATTGAGCCTAAGTTGAAGATTTTCTCTGAGGCAGGTCCAGAAGCTGTTAATTTCATACTGGATCACGCAGAGATAAATTTTGTTTTCATCCAAGATAGGAAAGTGAAAGAAGTGAGTACCATAAAAGATTTTTCCTTTCTGCTTTTAGAGATTATCAGATGGTTTCCTAGTGATATTGATGTGTGCAGTGGTGCTAAATCACACTGAATTCTCCTCAATTCCTTGATTTGCAGCTTCTAAATCCGGATTGCCTTTCTGCCAAAAAGCTAAAATGTGAGGATTTCTCTGATCGCTATGGGCTTCTTGCAATTGCTGGAAGTCTAATTAATGGAGTTAAATTTTGTTTGCAGCAATCATTTGCTTTACGTCTTTGGTAGAGGTGGAGAAAGAAAAGATGGTTCAAACCGGGACTATACCTTATACATGGGATGAGTTCCTTCAGATGGTGTGTTTCTCTATATTTTCACCTTTATAGATCTACAGATATCAGGGGCTCAAGAATTTTATGTTCTTGTCACTGTCGTTTTTTTTTTCCCATTCGACAATAATCAGCCAGGTTGCTAGTCGATGAGATCATTAACTGTGAACATGGCCTTAGTGCGGCCATATTCTGACCTATGAAATCTGTGAAAACCCTGATATTACTTAATGGTTAATGCATAAAAGCTATGGGGAGAAATAAACGAAACTGTTATCCTATTCTGTGGATATTGCAAAGAGTGTCGGCCTTGATTATCTCTTTCCTCATTTTAAATATTCAACTTTCACAAGGAAAGGAAAATCCGTCGGACATTCTGCCACCTCGGCCTTTTGACATCTGCACAATCATGTACACCAGTGGCACCAGTGGAGATCCAAAAGGTGTTGTTCTGACACATGAAAACCTCACGGCTTTGGTAACAGGGATTGATCTCTTTTTGGAGCAATTTGAAGATAAGGTGAATTAGATCTTCGGTACTTCATTTTGAGAATTTGATCTTCCGGTGAGTTTTTGACATGGCTTGTTGAAGACAAACAGATGACAGTGGACGATGTGTATCTATCTTTCTTGCCACTTGCTCACAGTCTTGACCGTGTCATCGAGGAATATTTTTTCCATAAGGGCGCTTCTGTTGGCTATTATCATGGGGTACATCACCAGTATTATATTCAGTTACTCGACCATATGTCATGCTAAAATTCTTGCATTGACCGAAAACTCAAATCATTCTCCTTATGCAAGTTCACACATGCTCTCTTGACTCATCAAGCAATTAATGCCTCTTCTGCTCATAAACTTCTAGTCCTGTGTTTTCTAGCACTCAATTGAAGTGATTCATGTTCTAAGTCATCCTCATTCTGTCGCTGAAAGGACTTGAAAGCACTGAGAGATGATCTAATGGAGTTGAGGCCGACGTTTTTCGCAGGCGTGCCTCGAGTATTCGAAAGGATACATGAAAGTATGGGAACTGTCCCTTCAAAGTTCACATGATTGCAAGAAATGTCTCACTACACTGATTTTGTTTTCTAACTTGTAAATGCCCTGAAAATAAGTTCTTTGTGTTATAGGCATTAAAGTGGCCCTAGAAGAACTCAATCCAGTGAGGCGGAGTATATTCAATCTCCTCTACAGGCTGTAAGTTCCTTTGGTTTGTCGCAGCTAATTGATCTCTCACCCTCAGCAAGACTGCAGAAGCCTTTTGCTCCTACCAGAAAAGAGCAATTTATATGTATGATAGACCCTTCTCTTATACAGCAAACTACACTGGATGAATTTGGGATATAAACAAAAATACGCATCGCTGCTGGCAGATTTGTTGGCTTTCGGGAAGGTTGTCCCATGTTTCAATTTTGTCTCTCTTGATATCATACTCACCACTCATGTCCATATTTTCATGATAATACCAGAGGCGCTTGCTCATCCAGAAAAGGAAAAGTGATTTTCCCTGCTGAATTTACTTAATCGCCTTGCAGGTAAGAGCTAAGTTAGGTGGCAGGCTTCGCCTTATAGTATCTGGAGGCGCACCATTGAGCTCTGAGATTGAAGAGTTTCTGCGGGTTACTTCTTGTGCTCTTGTGGTTCAAGGCTATGGTAATGAACTGCATCATTAGCACATTCTATTATTGTTACATTGATTGAAGCCAAAAAAAATAAAAAAAGGCTTAATTGCCCCACATTAACAGTAACTTTAATCTTCTGTGATGTTGATTTGTGTAGTCTATTAATTTAGGTGTATTTGATATACAATAATTAATTAAACTAAGTTGGCCTGTTGAAGATTACTTATTTTCATCTCATAATCATATTTAAAAAGTCATACTTGCAATGTTTAGTTTGGATCTGCTATTAGATAGTCATCCCTATCAGCTTGATCTTAAGGCATGCATTTAGTTTGTCTTAAGGCCACTCGAACATTATCCAGCTTCTACATGAATTATGATCTGGTCACATTGAGATTTCTTCAGGCTTGACTGAAACCTGCGGGCCAATAACTGTCGGATTTCCTGATGAAATGTCCTTGATTGGATCCGTCGGCACAGTGTGCGTATACAATGAGATACGCCTAGAAGAAGTTCCAGAGATGGGCTATAATCCACTGGGGAACCCTCCATGTGGCGAGATATGTGTTAGAGGAAAGACGGTTTTTTCAGAATACTACAAAAATCCCGAGTTGACAAGGGAATCTATAAAGGATGGCTGGTTCCATACAGGTATGGCCGACATTAAATTTCGCATGCTCTCCTTCATGTGAATGGATACCAATCTGCATAACTTGCATCATGACAGTACTTATTAGCATATTCTGTGATCTTTCAGGGGACATTGGGGAAATACTTCCTAATGGCATTGTCAAGATCATCGATCGGAAGAAGAATCTCGTGAAGCTCTCCCAAGGAGAGTATGTTGCGCTCGAGTATTTGGAAAATGTTTATGGAGTTGCCACAATAGTGGAAGATGTGAGGCATTATGGCTTTCTGTTCATCATCTCCATTGTTTCCTCAATCACCAGATTGGCAAGGGAAAACAGTCCGGAGTTCTCACTTCCCTTATTTTCATGCTTGTTAAGGTTTGGGTATATGCGGACAGCTTCAAATCAATGCTTGTTGCAGTCATCGTACCGCATGAAGAGAACACCAGAAAGTGGGCAGTCAAAAACAGTTACACAGGGCCCTTTACAGAACTTTGTTCTCTCAATCAGTTGAAAGAGCACGCCCTCGTTGAGTTCCAAGACATTGCTCAAAGGAACAAGGTAAATGTTGTTGGATGTCAGATGAGACTATAGAGCCTGAGTTGATCTTGTCCATTTTAATTTATTGTCCGTTGCTTGGAATCAATTTACCGCCACTTTTCTCACCAGCTGAGGGGCTTCGAGTACATCAAAGGAGTCATCCTCGAACCACTCCCATTCGACATGGAAAGAGATCTGGTGACCGCAACGCTCAAAAAGAAGAGAAACAAGTTGCTAAACCGCTACCAGGTAAATATTTCATTCCGTTCTTGTCAAACTCTCAGCATTTGATGTGTAACTCGACAACGGAGGACACCCACTTCGTCGCTGTTTGGACAGGTGCAGATCGATGAACTCTACAGAACTTTGGCTGGTGGGAGACCGTGAACTTCAGTAATCACCTAAAGTTGAGGACCATTAGGCAGCTGCTGCTATGACCAGCAGGTTGTTCATAGTTGTTGTACTAGCATTCCTGTGTCGTGTAAGTTTTCGCATGTCCATAATTAGCTGAAAACTGTGATGCAGACTGTAATGACGAACACCAAACATGAAAGTTTTAGTTCACGAGAAAGCTTGTGTCGATTACAAATTCGTACTACATTTGTCCTTGCGTCGACCCAAGAAGCAATTGCGTAAGAATCTTAAAGAATTTTGATCTTCGACCACGATGTGACCGTCTTTTTCGTGAATGGCACACTTCTATAGACGGCTATTGCAATAGACATCACAGGAAAAACACCAGACACCTCCAACTCAGGTCGATATAACCATCCTGGACAACGAAATAAAAGTTCGAACTAGGATGTCCGGACAATAGGAGAGTAGAAATCAAGCTAAATTTCGATCAGACAGGCCCCCCGAGATTCAGTGATTGTTGGACTATAGCAAAACCTCGAACTCGCACGTGAAATCAAGTGAATCATCCAGTCCGAAGTTCATCCATTTGAGGTGGGTTTTCAAAGAAATCAAGGATCTTCCACTCTCTTTAGGGATCAAACCAGAGACCGGGTTCGTGCTACAGTGATCATGTCATCGTCCTTACGTCTGCTCTTTTTAATGGAAGCCTTCCGACTGCAAATTTGATACGGAATGCCACGGGGAGTGATGCCAATCCTGCAAGCTCTTTGCTCGTCAGCTCGTGCACCCATCATGTGCAAGATGGTGAGGAACAAAGCCTTCCCTTTCACGAGTTTTGCTAGCATCCGCGCTCTTCCCCCGACGGCTCCACTGAAATCTGGCCTTCAAAACACGAACTTGGAAGATGCCCGCGAAGGATTTGATCGCGTTCCCACTCCTGGTGACGTCTTTTCTTGGAATAAATTGCTCCGGGACTATGTTCGGAACCGCCCTTTGCATCAAGCCCGAGGCTTGTTCGACGAAATGCCCCTTAAGGACGTCGTCTCGTGGAACACGATGCTTTCGGGTTATTACAGAGCTAAAAGGCCAGAGGATGTGTATGGTTGTTTAGGAGAACTTGGGAGATGCGGCGTCTTGCCTAATGCATACACCATATCCATGGCCATCAGCTCCTTTCTGGACACTAGGTTCAAAATTTTAGTCCCCCAAATTCATGGCCGTATAGTTTGTTTGGGGATGGTATCTGACGTCATTGTTGGCTCAGCACTGATGAAAGGCTATGCAAATGTTGGCAATCCGTTAGCTTTGGAGAGAGTTTTTGATGATCTTTCGGCGAAACCTGCTTCATCATGGAATGCTCTGGTGAGTGGTTACATGGAAATGGGGCACGTGGAGAAGGCAGACAGAATCTTTCACTTGATGCCGGAGAGCCAGAAGGATGTTGTTTCTTGGACTTGTTTGCTTTGTGGTTATGTCAGGAACAAAAGGATTGACGAAGCTCGATCTATTTTTGATAGGATGAGCTTGAGGGATGTGTTTTCATGGACAGCTATGATGAATGGATATGTGAGGAATGAAAAGCATGAGGATGCATTGAAGCTGTTTGTCCTAATGATTAAATCGGGGAACTGGCCAAATGTTTTCCATTATTCTTGTGTTTTAAGTGCGTGTGCAGGGGCATCTTCTCTTGTCGTGGGTCAGCAAGTTCACTCGAGCATCATTAAGTGTGGGATCCCTGAATCAGATGATGTGGTTGTTTTGACCTCCCTTGTCGATATGTATGCAAATTGTGGGGAAATTGATGCTGCGTTTTGCATCTTTGCAAATATCCAAAACAAGAACATCGCTTCATGGAATGCGGTTATGGGAGGATATGCCTGGCATGGGCCGGGAAAAAAAGCAATAGAAATTTTTGAAAGCATGGTTGAAAATGGCACTAAGCCTGATCCCATAACTTTCATTAATCTCTTGTCAGCATGTGTTCATGGAGGACTGGTTGAAGAAGGTGCTAAGTTCTTTGACTGCATGAAGACAAAGTATGGGATACAACCAGAGGTAGAGCACTATGCATGCATGGTAGACCTGTATGGAAAGGCTGGACAGCTCGAGAAGGCAAAGAAGCTAATTGAGGAAATGCCCATGGAGCCTGACGTCGTAGTCTGGGGTGCATTCATTGGAGCTTGCACAATGCATTCAAATTTGGAATTTGGTGAATTTGCCGAAAAGGGAATTAGAAGATTGAAGGAACATCATCCCGCATCATATACAATGCTGCTAAAGATTCATGGTGAAAATGGATCGTGGAGCAGAGTACTAAATTTAAAAAGGCTGATGAGAAAATGGCATGTGAGGAAGCAGATTGCAGCTAGTTGGCTTGATACTTCTTAAGAAATGATGACTAATCATTATTTGTTATTGAATGGATATAAAATGTTCTAGAAGCACTAAGCTTTCAAAAATTGAATTTCCAGTTCCTAGTTCTTGTCGCCAACATCTTTATCCAGTGAAAGACGAATTTCCATGATATGATCCACTAAGCAACGGATGCAGACCAATTTAAGGGAGTTGCATCAGATTTGAGTGCTAGGTCACTGTTTCTCATCATACATATCTGATCTGCTGATATAGCTTCTCTTCTGAGTTAAGTGACTCACATGTTCACAGTATTAAACTCTGGTGCACATTACTGCCCATGAGATTCAGTACTTACAGGGGAGATTTGATGTTTCTATTACTTGGTCCACGTTGGTATCATTATTTCTGAATGGTTTCATGACAACACTTTCAAATACTTCCTAGCAGTCAGGCTATTAAATAAATGCTTTGTGATTTCCTTTCACAGAAAGCGGGAAGAGTGGTGAGGGATGAAGAAGCTGCAAATAGTAGTGAAAGTGGTGCAATTGTGAATTGCGACATCGTAAATGAAGATTTTGATGTAGTACTACTGTTGGAATGCATGCATAATGGATGAAAAGGGGAGTGCTTTTTGGTGTATTGCACGATTAAAAACCACTTTACTTTGGAGAAAATGCTATGGGACCAGAATAAGTTTGACCATGCATTTATGGGACAATATGCTTAATACTGATGCAGCAACATGTGCATCAAGCAAGTGTAGAGTGGAGGCAAATGTTCTATCGGATTCTTTTGCAGGTGAGAAAAGACAGAATTAGGAATGCACGTAGAAGAGACATTGGGTTGGCTCGGATGACAGAGAAGTGAGTGACTCGTTTACTATGATCTGGACACACGATCTTCGATCCTTCAAATGGTATACAGCCCTTGTGAGCTTGAATTCTCTAAAGATATTTTCCAACGTTAAACCAGCAAAACCATTTAAGTGGTAACCTTGGCATTGTCATACTTTGGTACTGTATGAGTGGTTTTATATATTAACTTTTTTGGTATTTCAGGGACTGGAACAAGGAATGCCTGGCAATGATGTGACTTCCAAACAACAATTTCCTTGTCTCTCTTCAGATGACCATGCGTAAGTCATGAAGTTCCAGCTCTAGTCTTGTAAGAGTTAACAATTCCTTCATCTACTTCTTTTCATTAGGATTGGTACTGAACTATAACCATCTCGGAAAAGATGTATTGGATCGAAAAGGCTAATCAGATTCTATTGAAACAGATCCAGTTGGCAGCATGAGTGGTTGATTTACTTTAGGCTTTATTTGTTTCGTAAAAAACGAATAATTTGAAAAATGTTCTTTAAAATGATTGTTTATATTGCTGACAAAAATGAACGAATAAAAATATTTCTATCTTCTGTGAAATTTTTAGACAAAAATTATTGTTGATGAATAATATTTTTATTGACTAATTATTTCAAGCAATACCAACAATCTTTTTACAAAAAATGTTATCGAAATCATTTAATTTCCACTAAATAAATGGATCCTAATTGTTGTGTCATTATTTCCTGCTTATTTTTGCTTAGCAAATCAGTGAGACACAGGGATGGGAAGTTTATCCATGTTTCTTTTCAAGCACAAAATGCTAGTTTCAACCTGGGGCCGTTTTTTCAGTGGTGGCTGATGATATCCACCTCATTTTAAAGTTCAGTGGCATATTCTTTTTGGGAAGTGTTTGCTATTCCCATGTCTTTTTGAGTTCAAGTTCCTCATAACGCATCGGGAACGTTTGTCTTGCGGAAATTTCTTTTCCGGCAACTTTTTCCACGTTCTTGGACGTTTGACAGATATGTAAGACTTTCAGTAGCAGGCATAAAAGCTGCTATTATCAATGAAACCCATCCAAAGGTTCGGTCCCTGACGTTTGGTGGAAGTAGTGGACGGATGGTCTATCTTTTCGGATATTCTGCTGTTAAACTTTGCGATCGGTGGTCATGCGATTTCAGTGGCGTTGATAGCTTCTGTTGCCAGTTTTAGATGTATAATTTATGAAGCTTCAGAATGAACTGAGAATTTCTTCATCTGCTTCCGACTGAGTTGTAAAGGTCATTGTCCCTTTAGATGTTTTTTGCGCAGAATCAAGTTAATAGACGTCGCTGCTATTCCATTGCAGGCAATGAACACACCAAACTCGTACTCCCTCAATTGTACCTTTCTCAAGAACCCCGCAATGGGAAATTCTGGCATGATCCCGGTATCATGCGAAGCCCAATTCACTCATATTTCACTCGTATCATTGGATGAGATGAGACCCGGACGGGAGCGCATGCACATTCGGCTCGCATACACACCGAAGTCATGCAATAATGGCCCATCGCCTCCACCTCCAGCTCTCCAGTTTCAGGCAGAACGACAAAGCTGAGCCCAGGGGAAAAGTGCCAAAAAAGTCCTAAATCTTTTGCCTTTATGCCGATTTAGTCCTAAATCTTTTTTTTGGTGCCGATTCAGTCCTAAACCTTTTTAAGTCGTGCCAATTCAGTCCTTTTGGCCGGATTTTGCTGACTGGACGCCGGCCGGTTGGCGTGGCTAATCGCTAATCGGCGCGTGGACAATTTTTAATAAAATTTTAATATTTTAATATTTTTTTCTTTTTCTTTTTATTTTTTCTTTTTATTTTTTATTTTTGTCTTTTTCCTCTAGAGGCCACCGTTCGGCGAGCCGGGCAAGCCTCGCCCATGGCCGCCCGGCGAGGCGGCCATGGGCGACCTCGCCGGCCATTGGATCTAGCTCGCCCTCGCCGGCCATGGGCGAGCCTCGCCCTCACCGGCGGTCGCCTCGGCCGTCGCCGGACCTTGGCGATCGGCCGGAGGAAAAAGACAAAAAAATAAAAATATTAAAATATTATTAAAAGTTGTCGTCCACGCCACAGGACAGCGCGCGGTGGCCACGGCGTTGTCAAGCAAAATCGGCCAAAATGGCCGGAAAGAATTGAATTGGCACAACTTAAAAAGGTTTAGGACTGAATCGGCACCAAAAAAAAGGTTTAGGACTAAATCGACACAAAGACAAAAGGTTTAGGACTTTTTTTGGGGAAAACTTTTTTTGGCACTTTTCCCCTGAGCCCTGCATGAGAAGAGATCATTGAGCACACCATTTACAACCATGGAACTGCACAAACTGAGAATTACCATAATCTATGTAATGGCTCGTAATGTTAAGTTGATCTTTGATAGACAAATTTCGTCTCTCTTGAGTCTGCCAAGCCGGGAGATTCAAGAATTGAAATGACGCACCTAATGAGAATATAGCCAAACCTTTTCCTGCAATTTACATGTCTGGCAATGTCCAGATTCATTTACCTTGTGATACAATTAGAGCACGTGACTCCTTATCACAATCTGTCCATGTTACCATTACCAAATGTAAAGATGCTGCGGAAGATGGGAAAATAGAAACATCTGCCGGTGTAGAAATGAAATTCATTTCTTTCCACTAGGGTTGAAGCCATCAAGTCTTGAAACAAATTGCAATAACATTACTATTGGAACAATACTATAACAAACTAACACTGATACAAAAACAGGGCTACTCTTGTGTTTCGCTGTCAACCACTTAGCAATGCCAGCGCCCAGGATGCATTAGAAGATTCCAAGAACCTCAGCATTCTCTTAATCATCAACCCCAAGATCATGCACCCTCAAAATAAGGGCTACAGGAAGCATGGCTCAGCCAACTGAAGCACAGTATCACTTCCTGTTCTTGCTTTCCTCCCTTTCCCTTTCCTTCTTCTTGTACAGCTTCTCAAGAACTCTCTTAGCCTCACACTGCGGAAAGTTTGCCAAATCGTAATAGTGCGGTGCTACATCAACCAGCCTGCAGTCAAGGAAGATAAGAAGAATGATCAGTAATGAGAAATAATGAATGGCGCTCGCCAGAGAGAGAGAGAGAGAGAGAGATAGAGAAGTACCAGTCGCCACGAACATCGGTAACTGTCCGTATAAAATTCCTGCTAGTCAACACGTATTCATTGTAAATAACCCACTCAGGCTTGTGATCCAGACAAGTCGAAGGATGCAAGTGCACGACCTGGAAAGAACACACCATCATTTGAGACAAGAGACCAACGCTTCTCACCAAAATTGATACACAAAATACACTCAGGAAGGATTATACAAAACTAACCAATAGGATATTTTATATACCATAGTAGATTGTTCCTTTTTTAAGCTTAAAAAGCTAAAGGTAAGTACCTGATTGTCCTTGACGGTTAGGTAATGTCCCGTCCTCTCCAGATGGGCCACCTGCATGAAGTACCCAGCAAGCATAGCCTTTCTTATGTTGACGTAGTAATCACGGCTGTTGAAATCTGTGCTGCATAGCTTGAGGTTAAACCTTGCCATGATGCGGACAAGCTGCTGTCTCACATTATCAGCAGCCTTCAACGCCCTGTGATTGACAAAATTCTCATAGCACCATGATGAATCCTCATCTGGACCACAATGACAAGTAAAATCAGCATCACCAACTGGAAACAAGAAGAAAAACTACACAATAAATTTAAGGGATTGCAACTCACTATTCTGCTTGTAGGCGTGGTATACATTCAAGAGGGTAAGGTGATCCCCATCAATGTGTCCAAACCTAGCTTTAGCTTCATCTGCAGCCTTTTGAGCCTCCCTAGGCCGGACAAAGCAATTTGGTACTAGAGAAAAAATTGGGTATCACAGGAGAGGCCCACGGAAGGTCAGCGATGCATAGAGGCGAGAAGATACCATTTGCTTCAAGAGATAATACTGAGAAACTGCAACTATCTGCATCAGCACTTACTTAGAATCCTATGGTGCATGCCAACGAAGGCATGGAACCCAGACAAAACAGTTGCTGATGACAACCTAATGCGACACTCAAAAATCTTTTACTCTACACATACATGAGCACTTGCGTACCCAAGTGAACAGAAGCATTTCTGCCATCATGAGCATGGCAACACGACTTTTACATGCCAAAGAAAAGACAAAATTCCAAAAGGCAAAATGGAATACAATGCAAAATGCTGTACCAATGAAGCTTCCGACTCATAAGAAACATAGCAATGAATGCACGAGGAAATGAAAGTACCTGAAAGCATAGCTGAGACTGACAATATTTCATTTGAACAGTTGAACTCTGGACTAACCACCAGCATCTTTGACATCTGAGGATCCAAAGGAAATTCACTCATGATTTCCCCTAGTTTGGTCAAGTTCCCCTCATCATCCAATGCTCCCAGGTAATTCAAGACTTCCAATGCTCGCATCAATGTCTCAGGGGCAGGAGGATCCATGAAATCAAAATGCACAAGATCATCTATGCCTAGTTTTTTCAAGGTAAGAACTGTATTTGCAAGGTTAGACCGTAAAATTTCTGGATAAGTCTGTGGCTGAAGATCCCCATGGAAACTTTTTTCAGTATAAAGCCTAAAACATTTTCCTGGCTGAGTTCTTCCAGCACGTCCTGCCCTCTGGTGTGCACTTGCCTTAGAAATAGGAGATACCAATAATGATTCAACACGCACTCGAGGGTTATACACTTTTTGCTTAGCAAACCCAGGGTCGATAACGTAAACTATACCGTCTATGGTCAATGAAGTTTCTGCAATGTTTGTTGCGATTACAATTTTCCTACCAGGCGGACCACCCTCCTTCAAAGGAGGAGGAGCAGGTTCAAAAATTTTCTGCTGCATAGCCGGAGGAAGAGTTGAATACAGAGGTACTGGTTTAACAGGACCAACTTGATCCCCGGCATTACCAATTTCTTTAGTAATCTTGCGGCATGCATCTTCTATTTCTTCTTCCCCAGTGAGGAAAACAAGTATATCACCTGGAGGTTCACACGTATGAATCTGCACAACTGTACGGATAGCAGCCTCTAGATAATCTCTCTCAGGTTCCTGAGTATAGAAAATCTCCACTGGATGAAGCCGTCCAGGAACTTTCATAAGAGGTGCACCACTAAAATAACCTTGAAATTTCTCAGCTTCAAGTGTAGCACTCATGACAACAAGCTTCAAGTCAGGTCTATTCCTGAGAACTTCCTTAAGGAGCCCAAATAACACATCCGTCGCCAAAGTTCTCTCGTGAGCTTCATCAAGAATTATAACCTTATAGCGTTCTAAAAGTGGATCTGTCATCGCTTCTCTTAGAAGCATACCATCCGTCAGATACCTGAAAGCAATCAAATGTGTATAAATATTTTCTGATTGACATAGGGATACTAAAGACAAGCAACACAACCATAGTAAAATCGCAAAAAAACAAAATTTAAAGTCATTGACGTAGCAATTAAGAGCTTAAAGAGGAAAAAGGTGCTTACTTTAAAACAGTTCTTGCACTACTGCAGTCTTCAAAACGAATACTATAACCAACTTCTTCCCCAATAGTTACATCCATCTCCTCTGCAACACGTCGAGACACAGACATCGCAGCCACTCTACGAGGTTGGGTGCATGCAATCATCATCTTTCTACGTTTATCTGGAGTCTCAATATCAATGGCTTCCAGTACAAACTGGGGAATCTGTAGTGGAAAATCGTTTGCTCATTTAGCAGCTGACTTAGAATTACATAAAATTCATCTGAGATCAAAGACTAACATATTAAGCCGGCCGCCAGCACTCAGAAATTGACAGAAACCTCGAAACTTTCCGCAAGGACAGAATGCAAAGCACAAAAAAACCAATTGGTCTGATAATTCCTTGCCCACCAGTGCTACATCAACTCTATATGACTAGACCATCCCACCCAAATTTCTTGCCTGAAAGAAATACTAGCCCAACCAGCTTAGATAGTTGGCTTATGTATAGGATTACAAACCATCACCCAAAATCGGCAACTAGAGCAGTCTCATAACCCCACCCAAAAATACCACTTTTCAAACAAGAAAGCATTCAAAGGATATGAAACATGTTCCTATCAGAAGTAGTCAACTCACAAGACAGACCATACTTTCGAAACCTGCATCTAAATGAACCGACTTCACCAGCATAAATTCACAAGGCACCCAAAAGCGAAAACTCACTCGTCTATCTTCCAATTTGATTTCCCCTCATCCCCACACACAAAAAAAGAAACCGCATATAAGAACGGACACACAACCGAAGCACGCCCGAACGAACTAACCTGAGTGGTTTTACCGCTCCCCGTCTCGCCGACCAGGATCAACGTCTGGTTGTTCTTCAGCACCTCCAAGAACTCCTCTTTCTGGTGCCAGACGGGCAAAGTCCGCCGCTTCTCCAGTATCTCGTAGTACCGCTGCGAGTAGACCCTCCCATTCCATCGATTTATCAAGCTGCTCGCGTTGCCGTTGCCGCCGCCGCCGGCCATGACGCCGTTGGACTTCGTGAGCTTGGCGGCGACCGACGTCTCGTCCACCACGTCGAACAGGCTCACCTTCCTCTTCCTCTCCGTTCCCATCAATCGCGGAACCCCGGGGGGACAGCCCTTAACGAGGGGAGGGGGGAGGAGCCGCCGATCGCCTCCGGCGGAGCTATGGTTGGCGGGTGGCGCCGCCGGCCTGGTCGGAGCTGGATTGGCGGAATCCGGCGGTCCTGCGGGGGATTATTAAAGCCCTAGAGGTGGAGCGAAAACCCTAGAAGGGAGGAGGAGGGAGGAGGGGACAGAAAGAGAGAGAGAGAAGGGGCTAGGGCACGGCGCAGAAAATACGATTTAGCACGATTTAGCAATGGACCAGAATCCGTTTCGCAACTTATAGTTTATTATCTTTGCCCCCCCCCCCCCTCTCAGCTTGTGGGATAAGTGGCCTTTAGCCAGTGCATTGGAGAATCAAAGAAAACGATGCTAACGGACTAATTATTCTAATCAGAAATTGATTTTTGCAGTTTAGAAATTAAATTTTATTATTGAATGAGTTTTTGAACAAAAATATGTATTTGATAACGACGTAAAATTTCATTATATAACGACACAAAATTTCTCCTTTTAAACAATGACGAACCTCGGGCAGTGATGGTGAGCAACGATAGCAAGGGCCAGTAGGGGTAAGCAGCCAAGGTGGCGGTACAGTGACCAACAACTGTACGACGGCAGATGTCGATATAGAGACTAGTGGTAGGGACTAGCAATGAACGGTAATAGGTGGACAGCTAACTAGTAGTGAGAGCAAGCGATAAAAAAAAAGTTCTTATTTCTCATTTCTTTTTTAGAAATAGAGAAGTAGAAATTATTTACTTCCTATTTTTGTTCTAAACCTATTTCTGAACTAAAAATTTATTCCAGAATTAGAAAAATGAAATTGTGTCATCAAACATATTTTTGTTTCAAACTTGTTTTTAGAACAAAAAAAAATGAAATAGAAATATAATAGTTATCATTTGTGCCATAAAGATGAGTTTGGTAACCATTTTATTTCTAAGAATAATTTCTACTTATGAATTTTTTTTTATTATGCTCCCTAGATGAATTTCTAAATATTCAAAAGCATTTGATAATTATACAAAATTTCTATTTCTAAAATAAAAGTACGTTTAGTATGGCCTTCAAATTTCTTTGTGATTTAGAATTTTTTAAAATAATTTTATTATATTATTCTCTCTTCTTCTTTTGCTTCTAGCGAATCGCTAGCCTCGGCCATCGCCGGCAATCAACCAAATGAGGGCTGCCGACCTTGCTTGTCTCAGGAGAGCCTCCCCTAGCCAAGGCAAGGCCTAGCCTCACCCAACAAACGGCGAGGCTTCGGTGAGGTCATTGGCCAATATTCATAGCGAGCGACTGACTAGAGGAAAAAAAAAAAAAAAAGAAGAAAAGAAAAGAGAAACAAAAGAAAGTGGTTTGGGCTTGATTATTGCGTTGTTCCTAGGAACAAAGAAGCAACTTATTTTTTACTTCTTGATTCTATTTCATAAATTTGTTCCTAGAGACAAAAATTTACTAAACGGATTTCTTTTCTTTTTTTATTCCGGAACAAAAAAATAGAAAGGTAAATCTCAAATAAGGGCCTGAAGTGGATTCATTTTCTCAAAAAAGGACCCAAAGTGGATACTGTATCAAATAAGGACCCAAAATAGCTAATTTTGTCTCAAATAAGGACCCAAACTTTCAATCTTATTTATAACCTGGGGTAGTTTTGTCCAAGAACATTTTTTCTTTAATTTTTCTTTCTTTCTTCATCTTCCTCACACCTCCTCCTTCGGTCTACATTGCCTCCTTCTTCAACACCATAATCAAGCCTCTACCAACGACCTCGTGAGCTTCATGTCATCACGTAGTTGGTCCTCGTGACAAGAAGTTGGATTGGAGTTATTTGCTACCGGCCACCTTCTCAGATGCTAAAATCCTCAGTTCTTCAATATCCATCAAATCTTGGCTCACTTGTGCTCAATCTAAAGCTCAAATTGACCTCTATCTGACGACGACGATGTTGGATTTTCTATTAGGGGCAGCGGTCGATGAGGTTGAGAGCTCGAATATGACTTGTCAATGGCGGTAATGGGGCAATGAAATACAACAGTTTCTATAGTTAATGATGTCAGATACGACTAATCATCAATCTCAAGATGGGGTATCGATTGAGGAGAAGAGCTATATCAATGAGAATGGCAAGAGTGTGAGTGGGTGTCTCCAAACTAGGGATTATTAAAAGGAGCCATTGGCATTGCAAAGGGGAAGGAGGATCTTTGAAAGATTGAATTTACACAAGAGAGGCAAATCCAAATTTGAAATTGATGAGGCAAACTCTTGTCGAGGTTGAAATAGTCGCTAGCTGCAACAAAATTGTTCTTTGGCGTGAAATTGTTGATCAACAAGTGTTAATTGAATAGAGGCATAAGTTAGTCAAACAAGACGATCCAACAATGCTTGGATATTGCTACTCTGTTGTTGGCAAGCAGGACTAAAAACAACACAAAAAATTGCAGTTGATGGGTTAGTGGAAGGCCCAGAATAAGTGGAGTTTGATGCACTCTCTAGGCAAGAGAAATATGTCGCCAAAGGGATTAGTTGCATAGCTTGGGAGTTGGACAAGAAGTTGAGTCTCGGCAAAAGCATATTCATATTTTGGCTTTGAGATCAGAATTTGCAATGAATGTTGGAATAAAAAGAACTTATATTTGAAGGCTCATTTCGGCTACGTGGAATTGTCTACAAACCATTTTGAGGAGCAAAATTTAAAATTTTCAATGAGTTAGACTATGTTGTAATGGCTCGTGTTAAAAAAAACCCAATCTTGGTCATACAACGAGATGACACAAAGCGATGGAGGGGCTGATAATTGAGGTAATGTAGAGAGTGAGAAAGGTGAAGAAAGAAAAAAGAAGAAAAAGAGAGACAAAAAATAAACAACAATGTTCTTGGACAAAAGTACCCCTAGCTGTGATTAAAATTAGAAGTTCAAGTCCTTAATTAAGAGTGAGTTAGCCACTTCGGGTTCTTATTTAAGCTAGTGTCCACTTGAGGTCCTTTTTTGAGAAAATGGTTTCACTTCAAGTCCTTATTTGATATTTTCCCTAGAAATAATTACTATTTGACTGGTTACCAAGCATACCCTAATAAAGATGGGTTTCGTAACATTTCTGTTCCTAATAACAATTTATGTTTAGAAATGTTTTTTTTTTCTTTTTATGTTTCCAAGAATAAAGTAGTAGATTTTTTTTTTTTACCTCTTGTTTCTATTTGAAATTTATTCCATGACCAATTTTCTATTTTGAGAAATAGAAAAATTAGTTAAAGTTACCAAACATATTTTTTCTCTATTTCAAGTAACAAAAAAAAAAAAAAAAAAACAGAAAAATGGAAAGACGGGATAGTTACCAAATAGGTGTTAGACATAAAAATCATACACGGAAAAATAAGATCAGATACAAACAAACCTCCAACCATTGTTCGTCGGAAATTCACGAAGTTTCGGTGAAATTCGAGCACACTCTAATAACCTAATCCCCTCGCTTACTGATGGTGTATTTCAAATAAGGGAATTTACGTTAAGCATTGTGATTACTCTAAAGAAATGAACGACCGTTCCTTTTATGTTTATCTCCCATCAAGGCGTTTATGAAATGGGCGATTTTCACGAAGAGGTACAAAGCATAGTAAAATTGCATGTGGAATAACTGTTACTTTAAAGAGAAAACGTAGATCTGAAAATGTGAAATCACATTTTATATAAATATATATATAACAATATTATTTTTTTTTTTTCACATGACGCTCTAAATAGTTCGCTTAAAATACATGGGCGAAATTTCTTCATTGGAAAATCTTACGTGCATAAGTTTATTGTAATGTGTTTAGTTGAGAAAACGACGTCATCAGAACCGTATGCAATTTAAGCCCTTTCCTTTGCCCCAAATTGAAAGGGCCGATGTGGGCGAAGCTGAACTTGGAGGCTGAGTAACATCACTCTTTGGAGGATGAGGTCGTGTTGGGCATTGCCGTGACAGAAGTAGTAGTTGCAGGGGCGAGAAGATGGTGGAGAGCCGGTGACGGATGTCGCCGGAAACAAACCCGCGTCGATGTCATGGCACCTAATTGAAGACCCTGCCGTGCACGCATTCGATTTAGTGATTCCAATTTCCAACATTATCAAGAAAGACGCTCGTGTGTCCTTTGTTTTGTTCTTATCATGTATTTTGGAAATCGATGTTGGAATGAGAGAACTCATTTGTATGTGTTCGATCGAGGTGGTCAAAAAGCAAAAGGCTTAGACATAAAATAAGGAAGCACGACGACGGGGTCTAGAGTTTTCAAAAGCAACTTCTCATCCACTTGTAATATTTTTGATTCACAAATGAAAATAGGGTCATTTTCGTTTGGAACCTAATTTAGCCCCAAATCATCAGTTAAGGGTACAGAAATGGCTCAAACGGGGGTGCTCCATACACTTTAGTGACGTTATTTCACCGGCAATCATTTTGGATGATTTTGTATTAAATTAATGCCGTACAAGATATTCAAAGAAGTGTAATCATCAACATCACTCACTTTTGAAAAATTATGAAATCAAACAAGTGTCACACCGTAGATGTGACACTACAAATATCAATTTTCCCCTAGGAAAAATAATGAACATTACCTCGACCTATTCACGTGTCTATAAGCTCACTTGCATCTCTGTCTTCCTCTCGTTTCCTTTTTCATTCCCGTTCTACTCATTCGACAAGAGAAGTGGTGCCGCGACGGCGCCGCCTCTAGCAACCGCCCCAAGGTGGTAGCGTTGGTTGTAGATCTTGCCTGATTATGCAAGTACGCCATGAATATCATATGTGAAGGCCATTGCGAAATGAGCTCCGAAAGCACGACGTTTGCTATTATTTGATATCTGTCAAATGAGCTACAAATTGGAAAAGAAAGAATGCACTAAACGGGCAATATGTACTTAGCCGAAGACATGGATTAAGGAAAGCAATCTTCCCTATGTCAACACATATCCTGTCAGTTTCATCTTCGAAGAGAAAGAGGGACAGTCGGAATAATTGCTGGAGACTCGAATGATGATTATGCAAGCGTGATAACTTATGTTGTACTATATCTTCAAGAATTTGGGAACTTTTGCTTGCACTGTGTTATGCAGTCTACCTACCGAAATTGATAACATTCGAGATTATACAAAATTATGAGCTTTATATCTTAGGTCGGAACAAGTTGATAGGATCCCTTTTTGACATCCACTTGCCCCTTCCTTGCGGCAACATGGGGTAGAAAAAGAGAGGAGAAAAAGGGGTTGAGGTTTGAAGTAAAATTCACTTATTAAGTTAAGTGAAACCTTAAACCATTGGGATTCGCTCCAGTGACCATCCTTCCAACATGGAAGGGGGAGGTGAGGAGTTTAAATCTCCACCTTCTCAAGGGGAATGGTGTGGGGACGCGTAAGTTTCATGAGTGGATTTCGACTCCCACGCCCTGCAAGAGGCAAGGCAAAAGTCTGAGAGTGAGTGTAGAGTAGGAATAGAGTAAGACTGACAAAAAAAAAAAAGTTAAGTGAAGCCTTAAGTAAAATTATTTTTATTTTATTTAGTTGCATTTTTGTTATTTTTTTCTTTGAGCAATCTCAACTCTTCAAATTTGAATACAATTCTTCTCTCAAGAAATGATCTTGAACCTATAGTCTATTCAATTCCTTGTTTGAACCTCACCCTTCACTTTAAGGTGAAGATTTCTTTCTTTTTGGCCTTTTTTCCTTCCAAAATGAGGCATTCATTCGTTCTCAAAACATAATAGTTTATGAATAAAGGATATTCTAAAGAGGCCCCGAGGGGCTAGTAATCCAATTGGGTAGAGAATTTCTTTGATGGGTTGTGGTGACTTTGTCAACAGGAGAATTAGTATCGCAAGAGTAAGAAGGGCCTACTTGAGGTGTGCATGGTAACGTGTCTTAGCTGGAAACAGTTTATTTTCAATAATAGTTCTTTTTTATTTCTACTCCAGCGAATAATTTCTGAGTAAAATAAGGTGTTTGGCAACTACACAAAATTTATATTCTTGAAATAAATAAAAAAATAGAAATGCATTTGGTACAAAATTTTTTTTTTTTTTTTGTATTTATTCATTTTTTATTCTTGTTTATGAATCGCCGACCGCTGACCGCCACCCACCGCCGTCCGTTACTGCCTGCCACCACCGTTGCATGACCGGCAGTCGCCGACCCTCACTGTCGACCGCCACACAGCCCATCGGCCGCCGGTCAACGGCCGTGCAACGATGGCGACATGCGGTAGCCACAATGGCGGGTAGTTGGCGGCAATGGAGAGCGACGGCAGCCAGCAAGCGGCGGTCGGCGGCAACGGAGGGTGGTGGTGACCGGCAAGTAGCGGTCGACGGTGGCTCTAGGCCATTGGAGGTGGCCACGCAACAAGAGAGAGGAACAAAAGAAAAATAAAAAAAAGAAAATTGGCTTATTTCTAGAAATTGTTTTCAAGAACACGAAGTAACTTTTTTTTGTTTCTCGTTTCTGTTCCAAATCTATTCCCAATATAAAAAAATAGAAAAATTATTCCTAAAAACAAAGTTTTTATCAAACGGATTTCTATTCTTTTTTTGTTCTGAGAAACAAAATAACAGAAATCCTAAGAAATAGAAATGTTACCATGTAGAGCCTTGATAAACATTCTATTCTTAGAAATAATTTCTGCTCATATATAGTTTTTTTAGATTCTATTCTCAAGACAAATTTTTGAACATTCAAAAGTGGTAACTACACAAAATTTCTATTCCTAAAATATAAATACCTTTGGTACGACCCTCAAATTTTTCCATGAGTTAAAATTTCTTTTAATTTTTTAAATAATTTTATTACATGTTTCTCTTTTTTCCTTTTCTTCTTCTCTTCCTCTAGCCAATCGCTGGCTTCGGGAGAGCCTCACCGGCCCCGAGGGAGGCTCGACCTTGCTTAGCCACCAAGAAAGCTCTAGCGAGGTTGCTGACCATTGCCAAGGATGGACTAGCTTGAGGAAGAAAAAAAAGAAAAGGAGAAGAAGAAAAGAACGAATGAAAAAAGAAAATTACTTGATTCTTGATTATGCTTTAAATTTATTTTCGAAAAAAAAACCTAACATTATCAAATGTATCTTTATTCTTTTTTTAGTTTTCCAAAATAAAAAATTAGAAATAATCACTATTTGGCCAATTACTAAATAAGGCCTAAGTTATTGTAATATACTTCCATTTAGGCTAACATCTTACAACATTCCATAATAAGGAGCCAGGGCCCATGGGCTTTATTCTCTGTCCATTAATATCTTTGGTATATTTAGCACAATCTTGCAATCTGTCTCAATCTCACATGTTGTATCTTTTAGTAACGATGGATCTACTTTTTCTAGTAGCACGATAGATCACTAGATAGTCGATGGCCAAAGCAAATGTAGCCTAGACAGTTTTAGCAAATCTGGCAAATCCAGCAACTAGAGCTCTAGTCGAGTTACAGCACACAGCAGACAGCAAACCTTTTAAATTCACCTTCAACTCACGAAGCATCCGTGTTTAGTCCAAGAGTTCCAGCAGCCAACTGTGAAGATTTCGCTCACGTAGTATACTTTTAATCGAAAAATCAATCTTCCCTGCCCTTTGCTTGATGAGAAAAATAGGTTGGATTCTACAAGATCAAGTCGGCAAACTCTCCCCAATCGGGCGAACTATTATTCATTCAATTCGTGTCTATTTCGTCTTCCGAAAGCTCATAAATCATCGAGCGCCGAAAACCATTATCGCTCCATGATCTCACCGGACGGAGTTGTTTACATGGCTAGTGTTTGTGAGGCTTGTCCCCGGACCACGTGGGACATTCTTGCTACGAACCTTGGAGAATGACAAGCCCTAGACGTTTTCTATATTCACCACTTAAGTCTCAATAAAGTGCCAAACATTTTCAAACTTTGGTCAACCGAATTGTAAGTCCACCGTAAATGGAATTTCAAGATAGGAGAAATACCGGCTCTTTATAAACCTCACTTTCATTCATTCCATCAAATTCCAATCCAATCCGTCGACGTCGCCACGTAGACGCCGGAATATTCCTCAGAATCGACGGCGACGGCGACGGCCGATTTCCCCCGAATCCAAAGAATTAGGGTTTTTCGTTTTTTCTTCTCTTCCTTCCTCCGCTTCGATCGGAGCAGCGAAGCATGGACAGGCACGGAGGCGACTACGACGGCGAACCCTACCACCGCCCCCGCCACTACCCCTCCGACGACTTCCACTACCCCCACCATCACCACCCGCCGCCGCCGCCCCACCACCACCACCCGCACCACCAGCCGCCGCCGCAGCAGCAGCAGCAGTTCTACGATGACTATCCCGACCACCATCCCCACCCGCCGCCCTACGACGGCCCCGACCCCGACTTCGACCCCCACTACGGCCAGCCCCAGCACCACCCCCACCCCCACCACGTCCCCGGCGATTTCGACGCCCCCTTCTACGGCGGCGGCGGCGGCGGCGGCGGCGGGGGCGGTGGGTTCCATCCTTCCGACAACGGCGGCGGCGGCTACGGCGGCCCCATGCCTTTCAGCGGCCGCAAGAGAGGTATTTTTCACTGTCTCGAGTGATTGGATTGTGTCGGCGTTTGCTTTTTATCCCGTTTTGCTGCGCCGTCGTCGTTGCTTGAGTGATAGCGCGGTTGTGGAGTGAATGCAAGGTCGGTCTGATTTTTCCTGGATAAGTCGTGTGCTGCTGTTGCTCCTGATTTTGAAGTGGAGGTTATGGCGATAAATCGGTTTTGTTTTTCGTTTAGGGCGCACCGATGCTATGGGTTTGGCCAAGCTTTACGTCGCGGAAGTACCGAGGACTGCTGCTCGAGAAGATGTAAGTCAATTTGAACATTTTGGGGGATGCACAACTTCAGTTGCATATCTAATTGGAAATGGAATGGGGACTCGTTTGCTTTTCTTCTTGTCGTTGGTTTGATTTACTAGTGTGAGTGCCGTTGCCCCTTTCGATGTTACAAGATCGATGTTCCGACACTCGTATGCGCTAGCTAAATATGATCTGGTGTATAGACAAATGTCTTTGCATAGTACCTAAACAGTGTTATTTAACACGCACGCTGTCATCCATAAGTAAACTGTGTGTTCAAAATGTCATCGACATATGGGAGTTCATAACGACCAAATATGCATGGAAGGAGCTGTTCTGTCTTCTTGAATAAGTTCCTAGAACTCAGGCAAGATTTATGCAATCTGAACTTGTCAGTCCATTTCAAGAATGCTTTTGGCTTCTCTTTCTTCAGTTTGCTTATGTAATCAGTGCATGTTTCCCGCTGTTTCCATTCAATTGATGGATATGGTTTCATGTTAGATCCAACCCCTGTTTGAGCAATATGGGCATGTTGTTGAGGTGGTTCTGCTCTGGGATAAGAGGACTCGCCAACAGCAAGGTACTGAGTTAATGTGTCCTTTTTTTAGAATTTCTGAGTTTTTTTCATGTTTCTGCAGTACCTGAGTTGACCTTCCAGAGGCATATTTGGTTGAAGAAATTTCATTTATGAATCTAAGAGGTGTTCTTCCCAGAGCCTTTCCAGATATGGAGGAGATGTGAAATTGTTTGTTATGGACTTTACATGCTAGTTCATTCAGTGCAAAATCTGAATGGTATTGACAATTTGATTTTAATTGTTGTTAAATAGCTACTAGCTATGCTAGACCCAACAAAACTCTTCAATTTTAACGAACTCATGCTGAACTTGCTTCTCAATTTAAAGTATCTTGATGAGGGAAAGTTGGATGTTGCTATATCATATCACTTATTTTCACGATTCAAGATCAGTTGCTGGAGACTTGCTTCAAAACATAGGGTGAGGAACACGATATTCACTTATGCATGTTTCTAGCATGCACAGCAGATCACATAATGCACAAAAAAAAGTTTGGAAATGATAATCATGACATTATTTTGTTGTTATACATTGACTTGGTGGAATTTATCTTTAAAAAAAAAGAAAAAAAAGCAGAGGTTGGGTATAACCCAATTAGTAATACGTATTGCCTGTTAATTTTTGGGTCTAGATATCCATTTATCTAATAGTACAACAACATCCGCCAATTTTGTTCCTAGGTGGAGTCCATTCAGGGATCGTTTTACACCATGAGAAGTAGTGGTTATTTGTTGCCTAATGCACTGTTTTTGTCTTTTACACAAGCTTGGGACCTTCTATGAAGAAGGAATCCGTCATGTGTGGAGTCATCACTTGTTTGGTATTTTATCACAATGCAGTGAGGATCTATTTTTCTCAACAGTAAATATGACAGTGCAATTACTTGTCTAGAATAATTAATTGGACGGTGTTGGTGATCGCAGAAACAGTTAAAACAATTAAACTGGCTAATGTACCATAGCTTTTTTTGTACACTGAAGAGAGCAATTTAAAACTCTTTTTTTCCTTTGGATGGGTTCCAACTGTCTTCTGAATATGGTGGTTGGTCAATTAATGGAGTTTCTTTGATAATTAATCATGGCATGTTCCCCTTGGAGCTACTATGCTGCTCATAAACATAGGCGCTGGAGAGGAAGTAATTAAAAAAATTTGGTAGCGTTTTCCAGTTTTTGTTATGCTCATTTGATGTGTATGTGGGTTATCTCTCACTTGTTCAGTTTGCTTGTGTCAGTGCTTGGATTTAGTAATTTTTTAAGGTGCCTGCTCTCTTGCAAGTTTCAATCTTAAACTATCTTTTCATGTCGAGATGGTTTATTTCCCCTAGTTCTAGTTTCCCTCTCATTAAATGGTCGTAATCAATTTTACTTCTGCAGGAAGCTGCTTCGTGAAATATGCTACATTAGAGGAAGCTGACAGGGCTATTATAGCCTTAAATAACAAATACACTTTCCCTGGGGTAAGCACATGGCTTTCTCCCTTGTCCTTGGCATTTTGTACTTGTGTTTAATGAATATTCTACTAAGCGTGACAAATTATTAATCTTAGGAAGGATCTGCAGTTAAAGTTAGATATGCAGATGGGGATCGAGAACGCCTTGGTAAGTTGTGGAATTATTCCTTTGGCACTGCATTTCTGTGGGATCTCACTTGTTTTCTTCTACAATTTTACATGATAGTGCCGCCTCAACCGTTTCCTCCTATTAAAGTCAGACATGCAGATGGGGAGCAAGAACGCCTTGGTAAGTTATGGAATTATCCGTTTGGCACTGCATTTCAGTAGGATCTCATTTCTTATGTACTACAAGGAAATTTATTTGTCAGGCATGTGTCCTAAGAAGGTGGGTACTCAAAGAAGTCTATCTTTTATCATTTCTCCCTAACCAAGTGATCACCCCTTAAGCTTTTGGAAACTTACCTAGTGTCTGGTGGACCAGAAAATTGTCAGTTGTCATTTAGTTTCTGTAATTAATCAGATGTTCTTTGTAATCATGAGTGCACGAGATTGAACAATAATGCCTTGGCTTTGCTGCTTTTAAGGAAGTTGATTTATCAGGCATGTAGTCTAAGAAGGATAACTAATCAAAGAAGTCTATCTTTAATCTTTTCTCCTGAAACGAGTCATCACCCCTTCAGCTTTTGGAAATGTATTTAGCATGAAGTGGACAGAAAATGGTCAGTGATTTATGTCATTTAGTTTCTGTAATTAACCAGATGTTGTCTGTGATCATGTGTGCAACAGAGTAAACAATAATGGCTCGGCTTTGTTTCTTTTTCTTCTCTTAGGAAGAGGAAAGTGCTAAAATTATATCTTTACTAGGTAGGCGAAGAGCTTCAAGGGATTCTTAGGGGATCCATTCACTTTATTATTATGGTCGGAACCGTGATTTTTCCTTTTTCAACCTTTGGTATATTAGACGGTTCTCTTATATCTGCCTTTGTCTTTAATCTCATGCAAATTGGATTAATATGCTCACCAACTTAGGAACAATGATTATTGTTTTTTGGCTGAGACATGTGTTTACTGCTAATAAATTCCTTTCTTTATTATGATTCTTTTGTTTTGTGATTGATTATCAGGGCATGTTGTGGATAAGTTATATGTTGGAGGTCTGAACAAACAAGCTTCAAAATTAGAAATTGAAGAAGTATGCTCTGGACCTACTGAGAATCGCCATTTCATTTGGCTTGGACAGATAGCTTGTATTCTGCTTCATTTTTTCTTCATAATTATCTACAGCGCACTTGTCCTTAGAATATGGAGGACATACATATCTATGAATACAGGTGTCGTGTTCTGTTTATAAGTATCTACTTGGGTGGTTTCCCCTATCAGTATCTCAGATAGATCGTGTGCATGGGTTGAGTGGCCAATTTTAGACAAGAAACATCAAATAATTGACCTTTTGTTTTGACACCTCGACACTGACCTGCAAGGTGGAGGCCTTTAGAGCATTTTCATGTCAGATGACTCATGGTAATGTTGGATGTACACAGCGCCCATGTAGTGTGGAGATCATGCTAATGTTGACATAGGATGGTGTGTCCAAACAGTGAGCTCAAGTCAGATCTATATTTGAAGGGAACTTGCTGCAACGGACACACATGTAGGGTAAATTTCTTTAGGCATTATGTCTGAAGCTTCTCGAGCATCAGACCTAAGGCTTTGCAATTATCAAACATGGACTAGAATTTCATCATGCGATATAAAAGCAAAGACTGGTTTAAGTTTAGCTTACTGCATGACAAGGTGTAGGGGGAGAATTACAACCATAAATACACTGTTGAACTCCTAATCCAAGTTGAAGCAGCAAATTAGGGAACCTACTTCAGACAGAAATAGGACAGAACTAGGATGGGAGTTTAACTCTACTTCTAATAGAAAAAACTGATTAAAGAAATTATTATTCTAAATAAGAAAGAAAGGAACTAACCAGGAAAGAGCCCTCATCCTCTTGACTTTATTTGGGTCGTAGGTCAATTTAATAGTCTGTCTTCACCAAAACTTGGTATTGCTGTCGATATCTTGACAGGTATGAAATTGACAACCAGTGCGTGCATGAACATGTCCTTCCGAAATTGCTCTATGTAGGATGTTGTTAATGCTCCACCTCATTTCTACTAGTATTATGCATATGCAGAGGACAGGACAGATGCTATCATTATTGGACTGGATATGTTGCACTTGTGGTCGAGAAATTAGATTTTTCTTACCCAGTTTTATTTCCTGTACGCTATCTAAGGAACTTTTTCTGTTTTAGATATTTGCCCCTTATGGTGTTGTTGAAGAGGTCTACATAGTACGTGATGAACTGAAGCATAGCCGTGGTATGTCTTTGACCTTTTAAACAGTCCCTTTTTAATGGCACGAGCATGTGAGATATCCTGGGCGTGGATGCATTTGTCTAAGATTTGTCTTCTTATTGGTAGTTTCATTGTATAGACTCCACATGTTACCATTTGATGACTACTCTTAGATTTGCCTTCCACTGAACTTATGAAGTAAACACCATTTCCCTCTTACTCGAGTCATCCACATTTTTTTAATTGTCTTCTTAAATGGAATGGTTTGTACTCAAGACTTATAACCTCATACACTTTCTCATCTGAATTGGGTTCCTCCTCATTACTGGTGCTCTTCTCTTTCTTCTACGCAAACTTGTGTTTCATGACACATCCTCTTCTTTTTTTGTTCTCTCCATATTTTTCCTCACCTTTCTTTTGTTTGTCTGAAGGTTGTGCATTTGTTAAGTACTCTCATAGGGACATGGCACTGGCTGCAATTAAAGCATTGAGTGGGAATTTTACTATGAGAGTAAGATTCCGATCAACTTCCATGTTCTCTGCTTCCTGCTTTGTGGATGTTGATTAACTATTTTCTCCATCCGTTTGCTCCAGGGTTGCGAGCTGCCATTAATTGTTCGTTTTGCGGATCCTAAGAAGCCTCGGAATGGAGAACCAAGGTATTTCTTCTTTCAAACTCTTTTCTGGAATTTTTGTTTGACATTCAACTAGTTCTCAATATGTGGCACCGCAATCTTTGTTTAATACCCTTCAGAATTGATGCAAAGGGATTGTTGCGTCTCTTTCAACTTCTATAGTCAATAACTTCTGTCACTGATTTACCTTGAAATATCTGCTAATGCCTTTCAATATACATAAGCTGAATGACATGGTCTAGCTGTTTTGCAAAGTATTAAAATTATTGCGTTCCTTTCCTCCTAAGACAATTTGAGGCTTACATTGGGACCTAAGTGGTACCAAGGTCTTACCGTCCGTAGGAGCTAACTGTTTTGCTCATGTCATCTGTGATTTATGCATGGATAAATTACTTGGTGTGGCAGGATTCAGGAAGGGAAATTACTCTATGGGTTCTGAAACTTGATGTATTTTATTTTCTATTCCTTTTAGTTTTTTCTTAAATCAAATTACAGCAGTATAGATCTAGGTTGTTTCTACCATGACCAAGGAACAGTTGCTGATCAGGCGCTGGCTGCCATTACACTTCTCCTTCCTCCCTTTTCCCTTCTTTATGAGAACTATTCAAATTTGTTGGTCCATTACTCATAGGCCCACACTGAATTTTGGTGAGCCAATTGGAGGATCTATAGCTCCTAGCGCCCCAATTACCAAGCAGCAGATTTCCACACATTCACAGCCGGTAGCTGTTTGTCAGATTGTAGACCGAGGTACTGCAGATGATGGCATGATGCAAAATCCTTTTCCTATGGCGCAGCCGGCATCTTCAGAAATATCTCAAAAGTATGTGCAGACAGCACAAATTCCAGAGGTTACTGGGTCATCACAACCATCTGCCCCCCAGGCACAGAAGCAGCCGCATGTGCTCCTGCAATCAACTCAAAATTCCGAGCAGCGGCATAGTTTTCAAAGTATCAGGCGGGAGGTACTGTTTAGCTGCTAAAAGCATCTATTATACTATATCGTTCATGGGAATTTATCTGCTGCTGTTACTATTGTACAGGAAATTGTATCCTTGGTGTTCATTTCTTTTATTCAGATCTTTATTATCTAGTTTGTTCTACTGTCTTCTCAGTCTCCTCGGTCTAGAGACAATCCTCAGGCAGTTCCAAGCACTTCTGGTTTGTCTCCTGCATTTATTGAGATGGAAGATTTAGAGTGTGATTGGAGTCAACATGTCTGCCCTGATGGAAACAAGTACTACTATAATTGTGTTTCATTGGAAAGCACAGTAAGTATTATGTCCCTGAGCAGTGACTGCTCATAGTTTACGAGTTCTTGCAGTGGAGGTGATTTGTATTTGTTTAAGCTGGCTGCAGTGGGATAAGCCGGATGAGTTTGCAAGATATGAGCAAGAATTGGAGAAGAGGCGAAAGCAGCAAAGTGATGACAAAGGTTTTACTACGATCGCGCCTGATTATTCTATCCAACAAATTGCTCTAGGACAATCCCCGTCGCATCAGAATACTCTCCTTTCTCAGGAACTGAAACTTCATGCACCTGCCCTGGTTCGTGGAACATTTTTACTTGATCTTCCAACTCAAGAACATCTTATTTTGTTGTAGTTGCAATTCGGAGTTGCTCTTGTCTTGATATATAATTGATGCAACTCTTTTATCTGCATTGAACATGGCCCCATTTATGGATGTCCTTTGTTATGAGTGCTTCTTTCCAGGAATGTTGTTTGAGTACCATCTTCTGGCATTTTTGTATGGTTTTTGTTGACAAGGGCCCAGGTGCAATTGTTAAACAGCTAAATAAAGAAAGATTGTCATTTTCAATGCACTGTTTCTCATTAACAAAACCACTTTTATGTTTCCTTAATTGGAGACAAATTCCTTACTCTCCGACCCGCTGTTATGTTGCAGGAAAAGGTACATTAGGAAGGAGCTTCGATCTATGATCCAACTTGCATTTAACAGGTAATATGGGTTTTCAAGTTGGCGACAAGAGATATACTCATTTTGGTTCCATTATTTAGATATATATTTAAGATTTTGGTTTTGTTGATTTGGCCACTTATTTTATTATAGAATAATCGAAATTTAAGGTTTTTTTCCCCTCAATCTGCTCGTTCTTTTGGAGAGTCAAATCGTCTAATTGTACGCTCTTGCTCTCAACTCCTCGCTACACCTACTATTCTATGTTTATGCAGATGGAAGATAACGGGCAAACGGATGGGGGATTGGTTGGAAATTGAAGCTGAAGGGTGAAGTAGTCATCTGACATTGTGATATTACTCCACTACATGAAGGGGATACTTTGAGGGGGATACTTTCGGTTCCTCGACATGGGAGAAAATCCCCGTGAGATAGCTAGCTAGACGTTGGTAGAGTATAATAGTGTTGTAGATTCTTCTTTTCTTTTCTTTTCTTTTCTTTTCTGCCTCCTTTTGGTTTCTGATCTCTGTTATGTGTTTCTCTTCGGAATCTCGCACAAAATCTTGAAAGTTCAATGCCGCGCAAGTTCAGATTGGAGATAATGCTTCCATGACATGATTATTTGTGATGTTATGACTGGGTTATGTGCATTATTGTAGGCCATCTATGCAAGACTGGGATTATGCGGTGTATGTATTAGTAGGTGAAGCGAATGCGCACGTGAGGATGTGCATTTAAATGAGATATTGGATGCTCGAACTTTCTCAATGGAATGATGTTCTAAGCTGAATGCGATTGTATAAAAACACTTTCATTGGCAAGCCGCTCATCACCCCAATCCAAGAATATCTTAAATTTAAAGTCTTATAAGAGACAAATTTGCAAGGATCATCTTATCAGGTGCTTCTGCCTTAAATTGCATTTACCTAGGATGTCCTGTCAGAGTCCGCATCAGAAAAAAAAGGTTTTTTAACTTCGGCATGGGCTATGCATTTGCACGCGCACTCAACAGATATGGTGCCATCATCAAATTTCAGCAACAAGATCATCTCTCAAAGGCCAAAAGAAGGGTCATCCTTGCACGTTCTCAGAGTATGTAAACCCTCTTCATTTCAGCCATTGAATGTTGCGAGCTCTACATACGATCGACGTGATCTAACGGTTGAGATGAAGCGAGCCCAAATACGGAAAAAAAAGAAGGGGCATCACAAAGGCGCAAAAGGAAAAGCGAAAGAGAGGCGCCACTAAACTCAGCAATCCAATGTGGGCCGGTGGGATGTGGTTGATTTATTTCCCGCTTTGAGGACTTCCATGCATGAATCAAGAGAAGCGATGGAGCACTTTATTCCTCCCCAACAAATCCTCAATATCAATGCACTACTAGGTCTGCCATAAATAGTATTCTATGTTCCAAGACATAAAAAAGAGAAAAAGAGAAAGGCAACACATACGCACTTTAGATGAGAAGCTTCCGCAGCATCGAGTGGTTTTCTTACAGAAACATGCTAAATACCGCGAGAGAGAAACAGCTGCGAATCCCCGGCTTTCGAACGAAATTAAATGCCGATTCTCCGACAAACACAAGAGAACAGGACGGAAGGGATGTGGAATCGGGATGAATTAATGTGAGAGATCTTGCCATTCATAGAACTTCTCTCTTCTGATGGAAATATGTGAGCATCATGCACATCGAGAGGCGTGGCCTGCACAAACCGGAGATTTCTCGAGCCGGGCATGAAGCGGCAGGCGAACCCGCGCTCTGTAGCTTAGGAGCTTAATGAAGAACAGAACAGAACAGCCGTATAAGAACAAAAGATCACGAACTTCACAATACAGGATTAGTTGCCTAAATACCTCTGCATGAGCAACGTAACAATACATGTCATGAACACTGAAAGCGATCGGATGGAAAGTCCATCACCGGCGCTTCCCCTCTCTCTCATTTTCAGTCATTCATCAGTGAAGAAAGAAAAGAATAGTATGCACTTGTCAATATCTCGTATCAGCTATTACTACTCTTCCTCCTTGAGTACATGAGAAGGGACCATGTCTTGAAGAAGCCCGTTGTCGGCAAGAAAATTTGAAGGGCCGGGACTGCAAAAACGCCTCTTATTCAAAAGTACAGCTGCATTTGTTGACCCCGAACTTGGAACCACCGCATTGTTGTTGCTCATTGACCAGTTGTTGGCATAGGATTGTAGTTGATAGTGATGGGCATGGTGTTGGGTTAAACTCGCTCCCGGCATGGCAGGCATGGAGAAGGCGGTGGCGGCTCCGGCAGGGGGAGGGGTGACTCCAGCGAGGATCGACCGGGGCATGACTGGGCTCATGTGGTTGTGCTGGCCTTCGTAGGTTGTCATCACGATGCTCGGGTCGCTCACCGACCGCTCAACTCGCTTCTTCACATTGCATGAGGCACTAGTGCAACGATAGTAACTCCTGCAATCGACCCACCGAAAAAAGAAGAAGGGCAAAACCCCCCACATCAGTACCATTGCAATTATGATCCAATGCAAATGACTCACCCTAAGCTACACAACAACACAAAAGGAGGAGACAAAACCACAGAGAGGTGTGACTTTAACAGGTTCTCTTGAAATGAATATTCTAATCGTAAGCTGCAAACAAACATGTGGGTCGTCTTAATTCTCTGAAAACTCACAGATGCTCTCTCTCTCCTTCTCTCTTTTTTTTTCTTTAGTTCCTCTTCTTTTTCCTGTTTTTCTATTCTTGTTGATTGTGTCCAAAATGAGAATGATCGGTACCTAGGAAAGGGGCTGTTCTTGACAGCTTTTTGGCCGTACTTTCGCCACCGGTATCCATCTTCCAGATGATCAACCTCGCTTTTTGTCATGAACGCCACCCTGGGCTGCCTCTGTCTCTTCTCGTTCGTCTTCTTCGCTTTCAACCTAATTCAGACACAGGCACACCCACTTGGTGATTAATTTACAGAACAGACTCCTCCCAAATGAAGTTATCAGAAAAGCAAATACAAGACCCTAAAATCTTGCTTTTATTTCTGGGGCCAAAACATGATTTTCTTGCAGTAGATACGCACTGCACCAGAAATCCTTATGTTGCTTGCTTCACCTTAATTGATCCCCAATAATTTATAGGTTCATGTTTAGGTGCACCCGGTGAACCAAAAACCCTAAAACAGCGAACCCACGAAAAGGAGGAAGAAAAAATGGGAGACCCATTTCCAGTATCCACTCCCTCGCTGGAGTCTCAGCTCACTTGCACTCCGAAGGAGCAGAAACAGAAAAGAGATCGAGCCGAAACAAAGAAAAGACTCACTGCTTCTTAGTCTTCTGATGCTCTTCTTGCTCTTGCGTCTCTACTCCTTCATCCTCAACCTTCGCCTTGACCTGCTGCTGCTCCTCCTCCTCGTTGTTGTTGTTCAGCCCGTCGTTGTTGGACGCGGAGGATATGGAGGAGGAGTTGGGCGTCGCCGGCGGGTTCACGACCTCCGACGACGACTCCATCGCATTGCTGGTCGGAGGCTGGAGCGGCACGTCGAACAGCGAGGGGCTGGAGGAGTCTTGATGGAACCCCAGGAGCTCCATGAAGCCTGAGGACCCGGCCATCATGCTCCTGTCGAACTCGGAGAAGACGAAATCCGACAGGCCCCCGTGCCCGTGATCGGCGTACAGTAATGATGTGGACCTGTCGATGTTCTCCATCTTCGCGCGCTCTTTCATCAGGCTGCTCGAGAAAGGGAGGGGGGATAACTGGGGTATGGTGCAACTTCCTGCCAAGGATTCACCCCCGATATTCGAACTCGAGGAAGAGAGAGAGAGAGAGTAAGCTCTTGGAGTTGTGCAGCCAGTGGCAGGAGAGAGAGAGAGAAGAGGGCAGGTTCGATCTGGGTTTATAGAGAGACAGAGAGAGATGTGAAATGAGATTTTTCTTTTTCTTTGGTGAAAATCCTGTGCAAAAACTCACTTTTCTGCTCAACGGGAAAGGAGGGAATCCAACTGCAATAAACAGTTTCGAGCCACATGCCGAACGGGTTATATAAATAAATTTATGGGCACGACACCGGTTTAAAATATCTATTCACATATAAAAATAAGTGACTTTCGCCATTCGCAGCCCATCAATCAGTATACATATCGAAAGATTAGAAATTTCGCATTCACGGTCCATCAATCAATCAGAAGACACATCACAAGATTAGAAACGAAAGAAAAAAAATCATGACCCAATTATCTACCCATCGAAATTACCTCTCGCGTTCTACGCAAGTGGAAAACTGATGAAGAAAAAAATGCTTCGAAAATTTGAAATTGGGTGTATACAGTGTACCGTCGACGACCTTTCCACCTTCTTCTTCTGCAAAATTAAGAGGTACGGCCGCGGACCACAACCATCACCACCAATACCACCGGCCCTGTCGACAGAGGTTTGACCGGCAAATGTAGGTCAAAGGAGCGTACGGACGGCGGGTCGGGTTCGGTGGGCGGGCGGGAGGAGGGGAGGGACCGCATCACGTGCGGCTCCCGGTTCTTGCCGGTGCCGGTCCCTTGGCGCAGGAGGGAGCGGAAAACGTTGACCGCCGAACTCGTCTCGGTGTGTGAACGAGGATTTTGCATGGCACGTGAGGTGATTGCGGCATGATTGACGCCCTCCCCACTCCCCACCGCCCCACGCGCTCCCCCGGTTCCTCGCACGCGCACGTGTGAACCAAATCATCGAACCGGTTTGTAAAAAACAGACCAATCAAATTTTAATTTTTAATTCCACCTGGAAATTATATATATATTTTTGCTATGGATAAGTTGAGTTTTCCATGCGATGAATTGTTTCGTGGGTCTTCTGAAAATCCGCATCATGGCTCAGATAAATTGTCGTGTGAAAGAAAGGATGCTCTGTACTTATATTTTATGTATTTGAATTATATATACTATGCATACGAAGCGAGAAGGAAAGATGACCTTCGACTTACTTTATTGCAAAAAGGATACGAGTGACGATTACATCCAAATTAAAAAAATTTCGCCTTATGTCGATTGCTTTTTCTGCTGGTACTAAGATGTGGAGGCTTCACTTGCGAGAGTGTACGTGATCAATGGCTAAGAAGTCGATTCATATGTGTAGATTAGATGCCCGATACTTTATGTATTACTAAAGTGAAAATAGGTTGTTCTCCGGGTCCAATCGTATTTTGGGTTGCTCTCATGAACTTTGATTTGCATTTTATGTGGATTTTTAATCGTTTTTTTTTTTTTTTTTTTTTTTTCACGAGGCTGAATGGATCAATTCACTGTAAGGTGGAGTCTCATGTAAAAGTAATTCTTGAAGACTTTTGTCGAATCTTCCTATAACAAAACAACAAAAGTAGGTTTCACAAAAATGAGCTTGAAACGAGAATTCGTGTGTCCTTAGGTTAAAATCTCTTATTTGTACTCTTGACTTTCCCTCTCTGATTTGAAGACTTATCATAGGACTTTTTGGGTTCTTTGCACCGAAGAATGCGGGAGGTGTGAGATTTGCGTGATGCGACAAACAAATTCAAAGCAAGAGTCACTCCAAATATAATGGACAACAATGGACAACCATATCGATAAGTACTTCATATCAACCAAGGATTACCTGGTGCTCAAAACTACGCTGTGCTAGTTTAGACCCGCGCCGAGACTTATTTACCGACACGCATGTCCGCCGCAAGTTAGAATTATGAAGACGTGCCTAATGCATCATCATGACATTTGGGAAAAGAAAGAAAGAAAGAAGGAAAGAAGTGTAGAATTTGGCTATGGTGGGAACACAACAAAAATTCGATCTTATTCCATCTGCGAGATTGGAGCATCTGAATCTATGGTGGTGTGAACTCAGGACTGCAACGCCCCGCTCGCTTTTCGCAGGTGTCGATCCCGATGCCCAATTGAGCCTTTGCTTCCTTTTGCAGCAAGAGAAAATACCCACGGACCGAAAATGACACCATGAATCATCTACATTCTAAGGCACACGTAATAATCTTTTATTTCTTTTCTAAAATTATTTCTTTGTTTCGAATTTATTTCTAAAATAAAAATCCATTTGATAAAATTACTCCTCACCGGAGGACTCGAACACCTTGTGCCCGCTCGGGACAGAAAAAACCGAACTTTATTGTCGAGGCGACAAGTCGAAAGATTAAGGGGATGGTCCTTTTTTTTTTTTTTTTTCTCCCTCCTAAAAATGAAAATTTTAACTTATTCCTATAAAGAGAAAAGGGGGCGGGCAAAAGAAAGGGGAGAGAAAAAAAGGGAAGATAGAATCGACGTGTGATTGCTTTCGCTTTAGGTGGGAACCCTCGGATTGTATGATGATGAAAGTTCATGCACGTGCGGCCTACCACGATCAAAAAAAGGAAAAGGACACATAAATTTCGCCCCAAGTTTACACTAAAGTTCCGTGTAAGACCGTCTCTCTCTCTCTCTCTCTTTCGTGCATTCAATTATTTGGTCCGTCTAGGTATTGAATTAAAATTCATTTTTTTTTTTTTGTTTTCTCTCTTTTGTCATTTTGTTCCCGTTAGCTAGAAGAATGAAGAGTTTAAAATGGCGACGGAATTATTTCGGCTAGCGCCAATAATTTAGGGTACGCAACTATATAAAATTCGTGCACAGAAGATCAATATATGGTTATTATAGAGTGCGTGCATATGAAATATGAACACAATCGATTGCTTGTCCGAGGTGAAGAGCTTTTCTCGTGCAGAGCGATTTATGTGAATCCAAATCGACACTATTCATACTATTCGTCGTACACCTTTGATGAGTTTAGCCATGTTATGTGCATATTATAGGTTGCTTTTTATTTGTTTCCAAGGAACTGGATATGCATATGTATAAAGAAACTAGGATATCTCACGAGTTAATTGCGCATGTGCAAACCACGTCAGTCTGATTAACGAAGTTCGGGAGAAAGTTAAAAGGACGAAATGGAGACCTTGCTTTATCTAGCTTTCCTCCAGAAAATGTTAAAATGTTTGTTTAGGATCAAGTACAATAAAGTAAAATAAAATAAAATAAAGTAAAAGGTTATGAAAAATTGTCCAATATTCAAAAAATTATGAAAAAATGATATGTGGATCAATATATCAACATTCATATATCACAAGAACTTTGTGCAACTCAAGTTAAAAAAAGAATTCAGAGCGCGTTTGTCCAATTACTCCATTTGTTCCGTGGAATATGAATGATTTGGAAAACATCATCCAAAAAATGATTGCTTACATCAGTTGAAATAATTATTCAAACAAATATTTTCATTATTGTTGACAATTTATATCTAAATAGTTCTATTTATGATGAAAATATTTTTAGTTCATTTATTTTTTGAAGCGATCCAAGGAATCATTTTTTAGAAAACGTGTTCTAAATCATCCACTTTTCATTAGACAAAAAACCTTAAAAGTCTATCTAGTCACTTCTTTAGCTACAACTATATTTTCTTGTCGTATCATTTTCGGGTCGATATTCCCAAGTCCACGTAAAATAAAGTGTACTCAGCCACTGAAAATGTTCTATATATATATATACCGCCTATTTAAGCATAAATTCGAAATTCCTAAAGTCACGCGCCGTCGTAAACTTTAGTGAAGAGAAACCTTAACGGGTTTTATAAGATGAGGGTCATGAACCAAACCATACCAAATATACGAGACTTGAAAATGAAATATTTAAGCCATAACTAGCACTAAGTTGAAGATGCTGAATATGGAAGTTCGATAAGGAATCTCTAGGAGTCGAGGGGGGGCGCTTTATAGGGCCACGGTAGGCTGCTCAAAGCTTTACGCGATTTCGGTATATTCCTTTTCCTAGGGTTTTGCTTGTGACATACGCCCCTCGATCTCATAGGCCCCTTTTTGCTTAATCTTTTCCTTGATTGAATTGCTAATCGAAATAACTTTTTCTAATTTACGTCAACGTCATGCTCGTAGTGGCGGGGATTGTATACAAGATATTCGATAAAAATAAAAGAAAAGAAAAGAGAGATATAGAAAAATCCCATTTTCGAGTGGCCGATTGACTAGGATGGTTACTTGTTTCGTACGTTTAGGAGCTCAAAAAGATTAAATAATGGTACGACGGGATTAGATAAAAAAGAGATTAGCCATTGCTTCTCTAGTCGCCATCTTCTGTTTACCGAACCAGGGCCTGGGGTCTAGCGCCCCTGCTTTTGACCATTGCCTGCGAGTCTCCAATTTGATAGTAGTTTATGTTTTATGAAGCTAGGGTTTGAACGTTTCGGACAAAAGAGGGGCAGCTTGTGGCAGTCAGATATGTGTATATTAAGGAAATAAACAACGACTGCAATCAACTCTTTGATTCTAGTAGTAAGCTTTTCTTTCGGGAGAAAAAATTTTGCGTACCTTCTCGTCTTTTTTTAAATCATTCTATCTAATCACGTCGACCTATTCGTCAGTGGATCTCGAGTTACGTGCGGAAAGGGGAAGCCAACAATGGAGAGTGCCCGGTTGAAATAGTGAAGTTGCTGTTCTACTAATCGGTCCCGATTATATTTATCCCCTAGGTTTTGTGAAGAATACGGCATCACTAAACCCAAAAATTTAATAATGGCCCATTTTCTGCGGTATTGCATTTTGGCCTAACCAGGCCAATTGCCTTTAATATCTAGCTATAGCAACTACACACACACCATGAAAAAGGGTGTATCAAATCAACATCATAAAATAGTACTTTATATTGCGATCTCTCCACCGCGAGGCTCATCACAAGCCAATCCCCATCTTATCGAGGAATGTGCGAAAGGCTAAGAAAAAGTTTTAGCGACAAGATTGTGTCGATGATTAAAGGATGAATATCAAATTTAGGTTCACGATACATGCTCGATTCTCTCGGCCCTTCTCTTGATGCGAATGATTTCTAGTCCAATTCATCGACTTAGGTTTAATTTTTTCTTTTTCCAAACTAGAATCTAATCCGGTGATTAGTGGCGGACTTATGCGCACCTGGCTTAATTTACTTTAATTTGCACAAATAGTCTTTCTTATCATAAATAGGCCCGGGCCATGCGTGGACCATGCCAAAAATTAGGAGGGAGTCGCGATTGTAACTTTCCTCACGAGAATGCTTCGCTAATCAAACAAAATCACTTAAATTTTTTCAAACATGGTCATCGGTAATCAAATTGAAAACTTTTCACCAAGGCACTGACTAGGATAAACAAATGAAACTTTCGCCATAAACCGCCAGCGTGAACGAGAACGATAGCGATTGCAACGTGGAAAATAATTCCAGCTTTTGAAAAATCTATGCTCGATGGCTCAGCAAAATGGTCATTGTCTTAGTAATACTATAATAACGACCGTTTTGGGCGGGCGCTTTATTTTAAAACGAAATTCGTTTTTGTCTCTTTCACCTGATTTATACATCAGTAATAGATTTTCACGTATATATAAATATTTTTCAGGGATTTGGGGATTCCTAAGCCAATGTTCGCAGCTTGCTAATTGGATTGGCGACAGATTTCCCCCACCATTCACCTAACCCCACCTTAATTCAATTTCACGTGCCTCGCCAACTTGACCTTATCTTCTTCCCGAATTCGTCCTCGTCCCTTTCGGAAACCCTTGTAGATTTCGTGCCCACGTATCCGTCTCTCCCGGACAAGGATTGGATGGAGACGGGAGTTAGATCGGATCTCACGGGGTTGGCCCCCTCGCGGCCTCACTCATTTCGAAGAGATATCAAATGCGCGAGTGTCGCGGTCGCGGGACTGGTTCTAGGGGCTCGCGCTCCGTCCTTCGTGCTCTCGAATGAACCGTCCGTGCATAAATCTTTCTCAGAAGAATACGTCGAGATGGTCCTCAAGCAATAATTAGGGTCACAAAAGGCGTTCGTTCGAAGTGACATTTTTGCACCTAGACTTGGCACGACCACGACTTGATTACTTGAACCAAACACGATGTTTCGCACGCCAACGATGAGATCAGATTTTCGAATCTCAAATCCCCTTTTCCCTACTTATCTCCTCACCACCATGCGTTGAAGCGATCCCCTCGAAATCTGTTCTCGTGACAAAATTCAAGTCAAAATCGAATAAGAGCCTAATTCGAAAAACACATGCAACACGATGACTTTTCAAATGGGGGGCAACGAACCCAAGGTGCGCTGGTTTCTACAAGGGAATATAGCGAGGGGCGACCGCAGATTTCGAAGTCAAAAAACACTTTGGCTCCATCCGGCCAACACATCCTTGATCTCTGTACCCCCATTTTTTAAAACGAGCTTCGGGGGGAGGTGGTCAAACTGGAAAACGACAAGGCTCGAAGGTATAATTACGACGCGAACGTGTTCATTCGAGGGTTTTGATGATAAACATGGATCTTGAAGCGATTCGCAAGGATCAGGAAGAGTGACACCTGCCCTAATTATGTTCAACACCCCATGTGCCCATCAGAGAGAGAGAGAGAGAGAGGTTGTCGTCTTGATCATGTGTCGCGTACGTAGCCAAAACCACGTTTGCCCTAGTTAACCTACTCTAGTGATGCATCCTTGTCACATGCACCGTCTTTTGCTCGTCGTTTCACGTTTTGTTCGGCGTTTGATTAGTAAAAGTTATTTCGTAATCTGCTTTCTTGAAGCTTCAGGGAGGGGCGTGAAGTGAAGCCGAAACCGGCGCCCTCATGAACCCTACTTAACACGAATTCGATGAAGAAAAAGAAGCCGAAGTTGATGTCGACGTGCGAGCGCTCGGCGTGTCCTGCACAAAAGGCACCTGCCTCTGTCGCGCGAAAAATCGCACGAGAGGAATACAAAGATCATCATGGTGTCTAAATCGGTAGAGCAAAAGCCGGTCGTGCAGGACGTTTCTCTTTTTACTTTGCCGGGGGCGATGATCTACACGTGGTTGATTTTTGCCGACAGCCATCTCGCTCGGATCCGGACACGGTTCCTTTGCTTGGGACGGCGTTGCTTGCTTTTTGTCGATGCTGCGTTCCGATTCCTCGGGGCTCTTCTGCTTTGACTTGTCTAACTTCGAATCCCATCAATTTCACATTGTTAATTGAACATGGCGGAAACTCCATTCGGCTCACGCTTCCCAAAAATGCAAAAGCAAAAGAAGAGAAAATTTCCAAAGGGAAAGCTTAGAATTTGTGCGTAGGATACTGGAATCGTTCTAGAACATTGATATGCTAAAAAATTTAGGGTCCAAGATTGAAATGCGTGTTCCGCCCTGTTTTGCACGATGAAGATTGAGTTGAACCTCGGTTCACAACACTCGCGGCCACACTATGTACTTACATTTGTTGATTCACTTATTTTCTATCAAAAGAGTCGGTTTTGAATGCTCGGTCCTGTCTGAACCAAGATAAACAGCTCCTGAGTGGCAAGGGATGGCGGGATTGGGCGAGAGCCGATTTCAATCCCTCAGGAAAGTACTGAGACTAGATCTTTTTTATGACAAAAAAAAAAAACATCGTAAAGAAAGAAGAAGAAAAAGAAGGGGGCGAAATGAATTTTCCTAATTTGGGGTTTAGAAATTTTCATAGTCTAACAGATGGGCTGATTCATTGGGCCTAGGCCCAGTGTTCACATACATTTTCAAAAATGTGGCCCAATACTATGGTCAGACTGAGATAGCCCAAGAAGAGGGCGGTTCAAAATTGCCTTTTACCAAGCTTAAAAATTCTTCCACTGCGTTTCTGCCCTTTAAATATCTAGAAGAAGATACGGAAATATCTAGAAGAAGATACGGATTGATTGAATTTTTCATGAGATCATTTTTTAAATTGCTTTGATAACTTACTTTTCCTAAACTGGAAAAGTGGAGTTGATATTATTAACTCAGATCTTACAAAAAGTATCAATACCAAATCGAGCCCGATCACGTAAAATGCTTTATATAACGAATCTCACATTGGTACAACACAGCTCAATCTATGATTACTGTCATTATTAAAAAAAAAAAAGCGGAGCGGCTGTTTAGCATTGCCATATGTCAACAGGGCTCTTCTTCTATCCCGGGATATACAATCGACAACTTATATTGTTCAGTAACCGATATGATGTAACATGATGGAATTATTGTGTTAATTCATTCTACAAAATCAACTCAGTTATTTTTCACAAAGATTAAAATCCACGTAAAATTACACTCACTCCCATATATCTTTTCATATTATGATTGGTTTCATCTACCATATTAAAAATTTCAAACATGTGGATCGTCTGACAAGTCCAGAGCACGATGTATCCTAGAATCCTAAATTAGTATATTTCTCGTATTGTAGTTCCCAAGCATAATTTTTTTTTTCTCCAATATCTTTTAGGCCAAATCAACAATAACCACTTCAAAAGCCATAAATACTTCATGATCTGGTCGATGAAAGCAAACTATAATACAGGTCAGCACATTAAAAGAATGTGTAAATGAGGAGCTCCCATCATGCTCTCTCTTCAGACAAATTCATGAATCAACCAATCTACTCTTAAATAATGAGGACGACAACATCAAAAGGTGCTAACAGTAGCTGCGGATTTATCTGACCTCGAACAAACTCCGGCCAAGAATCGCATTAATTAAACACATTTAACAACTGGAAAATAAGAAGAAGAAGAAAAAAGAAGTAAAAGGAAAAAAATGGGTAGGAAAGAATGAGGCTTCGGCTTCTCTACAGGGTCGTAGTTTTGAGTAATTACTGGTCACTAGAACCTGAGAACATGTCAACCACCATTTTCATCATCTTCACTCTCATCTCGAGAGCTAGTATGTAATCGGCCGTCTCCCGGAACAAACCTTCCAAACCCATCGACTCGCCGTTCGGGACCAGCGTCTTCAACGTCCGGACTCGCCGCTCAATCTTCCGCGAGCACCTCGCGACGCCCCTCGAGGCTCCGACCCTGCTTCTCTTCTCAATGTTGTTCAGCCCTCTTCTCCTGATGATCCTTAGCCTCTTCTTGGCCTGAAGCCTCCTCTTGGTCGCGGCCGGCCTGCCCCTCGGAGACCGATTCGAGTCATCGGAGTCGAGACCCTTGAAGCCGAGGGAAACGATGCAAGAATGTGGAGAATTAGCCCCCATTATGGTGAAACGGTATCGAATGTGACCGACGAAGTTCTCCCTATCGATGTCCTGAGCGGAGAGGGGGAAGGGAGAGAGAGAGAGAGAGAGAGAGAGAGAGAGAGACCTTTGCGTTGCGTTGGTGACATGAAAATGGCACGACGGGGAGGGCATTTTATACGGGCGTGACGATGCTTGGGGAGCTAGGGTTTGGTGGCAATCCGGAGGATAATGCGATTTAATTATGATCACTAGGAGCTAAAAGCAAGAAAAGTGGTGGTGGGGACCGCGCCCCAGCTCGACCGGAGGGCTTCCGAGAGAATGGGATAGCTCAATGGGAAAATGCCAAGTGTACACATACACCTAAGCTAAGCGTAGAGAGCGTTGTGTATCATTATTGTGTTGATCGTCTACTCTCTTCCCGCTAATTATTATTACTTTGAGCATGTTCTCGCGCCCAGCGCAAAAGATGCACATGTACCCACATGATTATTCTTTCTTCATCACCACCACCACCACCACCACCACCACCACGACCCAACCCACCACCACCCCTCTCCCGAACCACCACCACGGCCACCACGGCCACCGTCTCCTCCACCACCGCCTCCATTCATCAGATATTACCTCATCAAACCGAGCTGGATTATTCTTTCAGGCCTCCCACCCTTTCCAAGTTCAATGCACTGCGGCGTGACCCCTGTGGCCTAATACTTCCAGCTCAATCGAGCGTGAATGCATGTTTCGTGAACCTTTTTCTCGGGGATTCTTAAGTGGTTAGCCCATGTTTCCCCATGGGAAACCCCATTCATTAAACAATAAAGAAGTGCAGAACCACGGTGGGTTACCTGTCAAAATTTTGTTTTAGGAACGGTGGACAACGGAGTCATTGATGTTGGATAAGGCATGTTTTTCTTTTCCCTTTTGTTTCCCTTCTTCTTTAGGCTCTGACATTCATGCACCCATTTTCGATCATGTGACGATGATGGGGGTGGGTTTTTCTTTCGAAAGATCGTTATTTAATATCCTAAGATCATGTTCTAACATGTTTTCCCGTGTAAAGTACAAGCTCGTGAAGAAGTTCGATCTGCCGTCCGGGGGCAAATCTTTTTGCGGGTAGACAAAGATGCAATGCATCTCCTCGCCAATTCGATACACATGACCAATGTTCGCAGGCTCGATACTTAGAATCTCCTTTCTGAATTATAGATGGGTTTTTTGGATGTTTGACACGTTAATTAATTGGAAAGAATAGATTCACGGGCAGTCCCTAGAGTGACAAGATGTGCACAATTCCTATTTTTTCTTGTTATTATCTTTTAATAGTAGTTAAGGTGATGATATGAATGATTTTCAACGTGTTTCATTTTATTTTTTTTTAAAAGGAGGCAACAGTAATTAAAGATATACTAGAGAAAAAGTTATGTAGACTCCCCCACTCTTTTTTTTCCCCTGAAAATCAATGTGGGTATATTTAGCAATTCTTTTTTGTTGAAAATGGAAAAAAAAAAAGGATGGAGATCTGTTAAACCCATTTTGCTTATATTGATTGGCAAGATCGCGTTAGCTGATTTACATTTTTATTCAAGAAAATTACCTGATTTCTTTTACATTGCACCTATTAAAAATAAAGCTGTATCTTCCTCTTCTTCTTTTGCTGTAATGTTTTATATCATCAGTAGCCATTTCTCCTCAAGATTTCTCAACTTTCAATTTTTTTTTAATCTTCCTCGTCATCACCGGCGCTACCATCTGTCTATCATTTTCATAGGATATTTGTATAAAAAAAGTACACATAATTTGCCCCCATCTGACCAAATCAGAATCTTTATGCTCTTGCCCGTTTGGATAAGCTCGAGAGAAACCTCTGCACATGAACTAGAAACGTGGGCACTGCTTTAATGCTAATTAATGAACCAATTCATTTTTCTTTTCGGCCGCAAGAAATTAGACGATTCAAATGCATTGGAAGGGTACGCACGAAGCGAGCCCATAGAATGTATGGCTGTATCCATGTGACCGTGGCAACTTCTGTGCGATGCGATCTGAATCTGTATTTTGCAAATCCTCCTTCGAAGCCAACAACGGTGGCCTTTTATTCCTTATCTTTGTGTCCCTTTTTCTCATTCGAATTCCTTTATTTTATCTCATTTCTTTTGCTTGTATTCTACAACAAGGAGCTGCGTCCTCTTTGGTTGGCTAATGGTGAGTTGTGCGATGATATCGCCAACTTTTCTTTTTTCTTTTTTTTCTTTTTCTCTCTTGCAAATGACGGCTGTTGCACATGCATGGCTCAATCAGACCCACATAGCTCGTGTAGCTCTTTCCTTTGCATTATTGCGTATGCGGTTCTTTATTTTCTCTTTTGTATTTCCATCTTGTGGATCTTTCTCATTTGATGTTTTGCATAGGCATGCGGTGCAATTATTGGGGTTGCCCTAGCTTATGTCATGGTGCTCTTGTTAGGGCATCTATTTTGTCCCCGTCCGGATGATCTATGATGGGCGCATTTATACTTGATATTCCTCCACTTTTGATATGCATCATACACATGACAAGTTGCTTCCTTTGATTTATACGTATTTTTCCCCACCCTTTTCGGTTCATCTGAGTCTTGGACATTGGAGTAATGGTTCTTGCAAGAGGTATCTCGTGCAAATTTATGTTGGACTTCTTCTCTAGCCAAATTGTTGTCTCCAATGAGCATTTGACACTATGGATTAGCTCTAAAATATTCTTTCCTTCGGGAGACGCAATTCAACATCATTCTGACTTCTTAGTGGCATTTGTCCACCTCTTTAAAAACAGATTATTTAAGTATTTGTCGACATTACTAAGAACTAATCACCAAAATGACATCATCTTCTTGAAAATGGTCCTTCCAAATTCTTAAATTCTCACTCACTCAAACCATCCGAAACCAATTTATAATCAGAGGAAAAATAGCACAAATAATTTTTTCTTTTGCACAAATGGTCAATAAACTTTGACCCAATGTATAATGTGATTTATGAATTTTTAATTTGTTCAATGTGGCATCCCTAAATTATATGAAAATATTCAATGTTGTCCATAAATTTAAAGTAGTTGAAGGATAATATTAAATATTTCTATATAATTCATGGAATAGTATGAATTTTTACAGAAAATTCGAAGACACACCAAATAAATTAAAAGTTCAATGACCATATTATATATTATGCTAAAATTTATGGATCATTTATGTCATTATCCCAAAATCAAACCACTCAAACCCTAAACTCGACCGCAGCTGCCACGCCCATCACTTCTCGGTTGGCTGTTGCTCGCCATCGACCTCATGATACTGCATGCGGAGGACGGGTCGTGGCAATGCCGACCTCGATCCAAGGCCGCCCACGGTTGTGGGGTGACCTTAAATCGAGGTTCGAGCTGCAGCAAGGCCACGGGCGACCTTGGTGACCTGACAGCTTTGACCTCAAAAGAGTTTCTAACCGCGGCCGTTGCCATGGAAATCACCCTTGCAGGTCTATTCTGTGGCAGAGAGAGAGAGAGAGAGAGAGAGAGAGAGGTGGGGGAGGAGGGCTGACGGCGGAGGTAGGGACGGCGGTGGACAGCGTCGACAGAAATGGTGGGGGTGGGGTGGACGGTCGCAGACGATGGTGGGTGGTGGATGGGGGTGGGGGTTGTGGGTACTGGAAGTTATTATTTGCGAGAGAATTCGAGGGATTAGAATTTGCAAGGAGGAGAATTCGGTATTTCCTACGCGGGATTTTGTCCGCTAACGGTATGGAAGTAGCCATTCGGTCCAAAGCAAAGGTACATCATTTGTTATATTGTCTCAAGAACGGTACAGATTCACAGAACATGACAGTGACTACGAAACATTACCAAATTCTTGCAATTTAATCATGTCGGGCTGTGCGACCATCCAATCAAAGATTAGGTTTAGGGTCGCTTAATCAATGATGAGATTAGATGGGGGAGCTACTCTCGGTTGAGGAGGGAGGGAGGGGAGGGGGTCCAATAGCACGTGTGATTAGAACCTAAACTCATCGATAAACCACCTAATTATGGTGCGGAATACGGCCCCATATCGGCACGGGGAATCGAATGGAAGCCATGTTCTCCATGTGCACGAGGGAAAGGGAAGCAAGCAAGCATCTATCGACCTCCCCCCCATGTAGGTTAGAGCTTTTAATTTTCCTCTCTCTTTCTCTAAATATGAATTTAATTTTCTTGCAAGCATTTTTAATTTCTTTTTTGGTTTTATTTTGGGGCGGGGGGTGACCTGTCGTGGCCTTGTCAGGTACTTTTGAGAACAGATGGGGTCAAGCTGGAGTGCACACGTGGCGCAGGAAAGTGGAGTTTTGGATGTCCACACGTTCATGTGGTCGATGCGAGCGGGGCATGGGGGAGGCTTTTCCGAACCTTCGTGTCCAAATCCTCATGTGCTCGCTGACCTGGACACGTGCATTTAATGATTTTTTTTTCCCACTTTATTACATATATACACACACACACAAACATACGTACGTTCCAGAGTTGAGCAAGTTGAATAAATGTGTTAAAAAAAAAAAGGGTTGTTATCTTTGAATTGATAAAATGAGGAATGGTGGTGGATGAGACCCATCATTATTTTCCATTATTATTGTTTTTTATGAAAGATATCTTTTTTTAAGGATTAAGAAACGAGTCGATTAAGCGTTTCCTCTTTGTATATGCATTATATATATTTACGAATATGAATATATATATTTTGTGGTTGCATAAGCGAAAACCTACATTAGGCGGTCAGCGTGCTTGATTTTAGTCTCTTGCTCCCGATGTTAAAAACGATATTCTACACATTGTTGAAAAAGCCCAAAAGAAAATGCCCAGTGATTTCGGCCTTGTTAGGGTTACGTGGAGGTTGGGTTTGTTGGGCCATTGGGCATGAATGCCCAAAAGAACAACAGCCATGTTGCTTTTTCTGGATCAATAAAGGTTGGGCCATGAAGTCGTGGATCTCATCGTCTTCCCCAGCAACGTAGCTGAACAGCTGGGCCCCTAGCAGTGCACCCAAACCCTTTTCCAAATTGGGTTAATACCGCAAAAATCACAAATTGATATACTAATTGGGATGTCAAAAATATTGGAATGGGACTGACCTAACCCTATTTTTGGTTCAAGTACTATATGGCTCGGATCGCGAACACATATGTACAAGTCGGTTTTTGGGTATCACGAAAATCTAAACTATCGATAGCCTTAAGTCTTAACCAATACTATATTTACCTTAAAACTAATTTTTGTTTCACCAAGAATTTTAATTTGGTACATTCGTGATAAATCTTCCCTTCGTTAGTTTCCGTTAATATCTCATTAAATTGTCGATGAGGAAACACAAGTGACAACAAAACTTCACCGATTGGCGTGGGTCCAACATGGACATTCAACACAAAATGGATAACGCAGTCTTGAGGAAACCAAATATGAAGGAAATGATCCGAGATTGGAAAATCTGTTAATTTTTCCTTTTCGTCTGATTTCACAATAAGATTTTGGTAGCTTCGTCATAGATGCATTAGTTTGTAATATTTTTACGACATAAAAATTAGTTTACGGTAAACATAATAAATTTGTGCAAAAAAATTAGGAGCTACCCAGAACCAGACTAGACCAGTCTAGAACCAATAGTTCCTATGATGACCAATTTAGTTCTTAGTTCCAATTTATTGGGCCTGGTGAAACCTAGTCCAATTCCTAACTCTAAATGTGAAATCGCTCAACCAAATTAGATTGGTAAATATATAATTTTTTTAAAAATTTTATGTTTTAAATTTTCAAATCAAATCTGAGTTTCCTTTTGTATCTCTGTATCTCTCACCTCACTCATCTCATGGTGTCACCTCCCTCCCTCACTCTCGTTGTTGGTGGCCCGCAACCTCATTGATCCCCTTCTTACTATTGCTTTAGATCATCTTTGGCCTCGTTGCTCCCTCTGTCACTCTCACTCTTGATCGCCTCTGACCTCATTGTTCGTTCTCAAGTCTCATGCCTCTTTTGAAATGGGAACATTTTGTACAATTCCATGAATCGAGTCCAATTCTTAGGTAGATCAATGACACAAACAAGCAATTTTCTATTCCAATTTTTTGGAACTAATTTTTAGCAAACAATTCCTAGTTTCAAGGTGAAAATCACCCATTTTGAAACCAATCATCTCTATAATTTAATACCTATGAACTCATTTGAAATCTTTGGCGGAATTCCTCTTGGTGCTAATCTGCAAAAAAGGAAAGAGGTACAGCCCCAACAACGGCCGCATGAATTAAGCAAGACAAGACAGCACCATCAAAAGCTCAACGCCGACACAAACTAGACATTCCTGCTTTTCCACGTTAAAGGCGGTTAATTTAGTTAGTCTTGGTTGGAATCTCTCTCTCTCTCTCTCAAGTTGGTGGTCTAACTCCGCAACTTCCCATGCATCTGTCTTTGTCTTCGACAACCTTCCTCGTGACAACTCCGTCGCTTTTGTCTGCATATTAACGTTCGCGGCCTAAAAAAAATAAAATTATATATGTTTATTATTTTGATTGGGCCGACCGCAAATTAGTGGATAATATCCTACTTTGTTTATTTGGCTCCGGAAACGCGTCTTCACGAAGCTAATGACTCGGTCTCTCTCGCTCATCGACTCACCTAACTTCTTTTCGCACGGAATGTTAGCTGAAAGAACAGTGTCTTATGTCGGTTCCCCGACAAGCGCCTCGGACCGAGCTCCGTTGTCCTGCCGCCGTTCGCTCCGTTCTCTGCCTTCCTCACGTTTTTTAAAGGAGAATATCAAAAGAGGGTCCTAACTTGCTAAATCTTACTAAAGGCACTTTTAAAAACATTAGAGTTGTGTCCATTTTCAAGAGATTAGCGTCGATCATATATATATCTTTTTGATTCTCAAAGTGTCTTGACATGTGTATTTTTCTTTTCTGATTAACTTAATAAGTGTCTCGAGAACACTCGTTAAAAAAAACTCGTTTTCCAATAAATTCTTTCATTTTTCATTCATCTTTGTGAATTTGCCATAAAGGTTTCTGAGCTTTTTTGGAACAAGCGATTTATGCATGTATGAACCATATATAACATCATGCTTGTGTAAACGTGGAAGGATTTCTACTTTTAACTCATTTTAAATACCTCTCATTGAGTCAGAAAATTACGTAGTGAGTCGATTAAGTGTTCAGTCTATGCATATAAACATTATATATACGTATGTAGGTATATGAACATATATACTTTGCGGTTGCATAAGCAAAATCCTATACTAGACGGTTAGCGTGCTTGATTTTAATCTCTTGCTCCCAAAGTTAAAATGATATTCTATACATTATTGAAAAAGCCCAAAAGATAATTCCAAATGTTTTCGGCCTTTTTTTGGGGTCTGTGGAGGTTGGGTTTGGGCCTACGCCCAAAAAACATAAGTGATGTTGCTTTTTCTGGATCAAAATGAAGGCTGGGCCATGAAGTTGTGGATCTCTTTGTCTTCCCCAGCTATACGAGATAAATAGATTACCCACATAATGTTCTCCAATTTTTGTCCAACTTCAACATTCTCTTCATACGTACCAGCCTTGAAATAGATTATGTATCTTGTTGTGCTAGACTGCTTCAATGCTATGATTCTAGGTTTGCTAATCGTCCTGTAGTTCCACGAACCATCTTGGGCCACCACGATATTAGCCATAGACGATGCAAACAGAGACTGCAAGAGCATTCTATTGCCAGGCCTCAGCCAAGTAGGGAACTCATTGGTGTAGTTTGGTGTAGCATTAGTTTGCGGACAAAGCATTGCTTATCAACTTGAAAATGTTATTTGGCATCAAGGGCAACGTTGTCTAAGATGCCAAGCTTGGTGAACTCGGCCCGACAGGTCTCGAGGTTAAGCTCTCTTGAGGGCAACTTGCTTCAAGGCTTTGAGGAGATTGGATTTTTGCTTGAGAGCGGTCTGGTTATGTCTCTGGGTCAATAAGTATTTATATGGTTGTGGGTAAGGCATTTTGCTACACCATGATTTCACATTGCTGGAGAAATAGCTAGAAATGGTTTGAGATAGCAAAAGAGGCAAAAAAGAGAAGGATCATGAACATTTTTATAATAAAGGGTTTTCCTAGGAACCAACATCTAACATCAACTTAAGAACAATAATGCCGAAGATAGGAATATGGAATTTGTGTATTTCAACATACATATTAATGAAGAATACATTGACCTATTTATATGTCTTATTAGATAACTATTTTAATATAATATCTCAATCAAGATATGCACAATTAAAGGGAGATCTACGTGCAATATGCGTGCCATATGTGTGCAATCTTGAGTGATATGTATAATTAACATAATAATCAAAATATCATCTTTCTTTGTGAATGAATTGTGATAGAGTCAAACTTTATGCTTTGCTATGATTTTCTGCCTTTGCAAAGCTTAAAGACTAGATGCCATTGGCAAGGAACTTCGAAGCCTTTGTCGCGCTTGTGATGACATGATAACTTGCCCACTTGACCCTATTTGCAATCAATGACCAAGGACCGTGTTCATATACTCTCCATAGTAAAAAGTCGTAAGGGCAAAGTCATTATCCCACTTCAACCAATCAGCCGAGTTAATTAGGCTATCGAGATAAGTCTTTCATGAAATTAGTTCTTGAATATTTTTGCCACGGCCTTTCAAGATACATTTTTACAGAGCTTTGAATTGATTTTAGGTATAAAACTATAGTGACTTTGTAGTTGTGGATGGAGATGCCTGTATTTTTGTTGGGATCGGTTTGGCCTATGCAATGAATTTATTGACCTTGTTGGGAAGGTTTTTAGGCATGGATGCTATAAATCTTGAGAATAATTGCAAGATTTCGAAAGATAAAGTCAATGGTGCCATAGAAGTCACACTCTTTGTAGAACTGTCACTCATAATGAACATAAAGGGTGTCATGATAACCCTCAAAGCCACATCAATAGTAGATCAAGAGGTCGGAGTTGGAATACAAAGTAATTGTTTGGTGATTTGGCAACGGCAATGTGTCAAAAAGTGATATCTTAGGCAATGAATCCGTCACCACAACAATCTATACATACCGGCCTTGATATAGATTATATAATCTATTGTGCTAGATCGCTGCTTCAATTTAGTGTTACAGATTTGCCAATCATTTTGTAGTTCCCTAAACCATCTTGGACCATCAAGATGTTAGCCTTACATGCCGTGGACAAAGTTTGTAGGAGCTTCTAGTTGCCTAGCCTCACCCAAGTAAGGAACTCATTGGTGTAGTTCGACATAATGTAGGGCACACAGTTTCTGAACAAAGCGCTACTTATCAACAGCTCGGTCCCTAACAGTGCACCCAAACCCTTCTCCAACTGGGATAATGACACAAAAATCACAAACTAATATACCGATGCCAAAAATACTCGAACTAAATTGACCCAACCTAATTGTGTCTTCAATTTGGATACTATATGGCTCAGGTCATGAACACATATGTACCAAAACATGTTCAGGTCCATTTTGGGTAATATGGAGATCCGGACCGTTGACACTCTTAACTAGTACTATATTTACCTCAAATTATTTTCATGTCATCGGGAATTTTAAGCTAGTACACCTATCACAAATCTATCCTTTATTAGCTTCTGTCGATATCTCATTAAATTTTTTATAAGGAAACACAAGCAGCAACACAACTCGGATGCTAGAAGTGTGACGTGAGCCCAAAGTGGAAATTCAACAGAAATGGTGGCATTGGTTTGGGAAAACCAAATTCGAAAAAAATGAAACTGAAATTTGAAAATCTGTTAATTTTGCCAGAAGAGCCCTTTCATGTCTCGAAAATCTACTAAAATTCCGAATTCCGTCCAACTCCACCCTAAGATTTCCGCAGACCTGTTGTAGACGCACTAGTTTCGGATATTTTTATGACACAAAAATCAGTTGATGCCAATTGTGATACAAGCCGACCGGTTTGAAATCTTTGGTGTAATTACTCGTTATGATAGTCCACAGAAAGCATGACGCAGGGCCCCACCGGCGGCCGCATGAATCAAGAAAGACAAGACGGCACCGTCAAAAGTCGAACGCCGACACTAACCAGACATTCCTCCTCTTCCAACGTTAAAGGCCGTTAATTCAGTTGGTTTTGGTTGCATCTGTCTTTGTCTTCCACGACCTTCCTCGTGATTGCTCCAAAGCTTTACAATATTTTGCCCCAAAAGCAAATTATATATATACTTATTTGTTTTAATTGGGCCGACCACGGTCCACAAATTAGTGGATAATCCCATTTGCTTAATTTGCTCCGAAAACGTGTCTTCACAAGCAACCGACGAAGTCTCTCTCACTCATCAGCTCACCAAACTTCGTTACCCTCTCTTTGCATGGAACGTTAGTTGAAAGTGTGTCCCAACTTGTTAAATCTTTACTAAACACTTTTGAGAAAAAACATTAATATCGTCTATTTAAAATAATTAGCCTCCACTGTATATCTCTTCGATTTCCAAGGTGTCATGAAGATTATATTTACTTTTCCAATTAACTTAACTAGGGTCTCGATGATGTTGGTTAATACAAACCCTCCCAATAAGATCTTTCATTTTTCATACATCTTTCTGAATTTGCGACGTGGTTTTTACTTGTATGAACCATATGTAATGTTATATTTATATAAATATAAAAGGATCTTGACTTTTATGTTCATTGTATCCTAAGATTATGTTATATTCGTTTTGTGTTTTACTAACATGGATATCTCCCACGGAGGCTTGGAAGATTTACGTGAGGATGTGGAATATCCTCGGCTCTCGAAATTTTTATCATGTCAAAATTTAGGTGACATGCATCCACATCTCTCGAGCTTGATGTTGATTATGAAAACAATCGATAACATGGGTTCTTATATCTATTGCTATATTGTAAATTTGAAACATGACAAAGGGTTAGTTTTCACGATCATGTTACATGATATAGCCTATGATATTCTTACCATTTAATGTATTTAAATAACATTATCAAATTAGTGATCTCATAATTTGATCCTTACCATTGAAGATACTTTATAACTTGGCACTTTCACTATATAACAATGTGACGCGGAGAAAGAGAAAGTCATGCTTAGAAATGATTCTAAAAGATAGTATTTAGTTTTTAATAAAGAATTATGAAACAAAGAGAAATATTTCTTATGCATAATTGAGAATTTGGATAAAAAAAAACTCTTTTTACATTTCTACTATTTCATAAACCTAGCGTCGATATTACTAAGTTAGAAAATTAAGAATGAATGAATCGGTAAGAACTATGCAGGACAAGGTTTTATAAATAGAACTTAAGTATCATTAACATATAAATTGTCAACAAAAAGTAATCACGTCTACAAAATTGTAGATTTGAAAAAGATTGAGATAGAAAGCCCATAAACATGTATAATGAAATCTACAATGAAAGGAAAAGGAGAATGAAGAAACAATCATTACGTTATGTTGTATGAAAAGATATCATCAATAGAATGAGGAAAATCCAAGGCAAAAGCTTGAATTAGTAGATCTTATCTGGATGGAGCCTTATCTGGTGCACACCGACTGGTGATTCGTGTGCGTATTAGGAGATTTGTCAAGGCAAAGTATTGCGATATCCGTGCAACGAAGTTATTTTCTCTTTTAATATACCGTGCATGGCATGAGTAGCAAAGCTGGCTAGTGATTGTTTAGGTTTCTAAAGTTAAGTCCATAGACAATGGGAGAGAAACAACTTGTTAATCAAATTATAGGTAATCATTATTTTATTTCTTTCGTTTCTCCTTTGGAAATTAATAGGTCCTGAATTTGTTGCTCCAAGACCATTGATCACACGTTAGAATGTGGCTCTCACACTATACTAAAAAGAATAATATAGAAGTCTGAACTATTAAGTGAAGGAATAATTATACAAAGCTTAGATATGTCAAAATAAAATGATATCTTCGAGTCCATGTCCGACATCATCATGTCCATGTCTAAACCTTGAAATTGAGTGTGCAACCATCCTTTAAAAGATGAATTTGTTAAGAGCATGACGTGGAAATCTCCAACCCGTCTTTTTTGAAATATCAACATGGCGTTTAAGGTTGTTTGAGTTGAGTGACTCAATCTATCATTATTAAGTTATTAACATTTCCAGCCGAATAAAAAAATGAATTGAAACCATGGAATTATTTTTTGTTTAACTCATGCTCAAGCAGTAGCTCAACCGATATGAAAACACGTATCATCCTTATCTTTGCATTTTGATTTTGAGAATAAAAGCAATAACTCTAAGATTGAGATGTGCCTTAAAATAAACATATATGATACACGAGAATACGATTTTGGGTCCTATCTCATTTCTAGTTTATTTCATGATATACTTGTATTAAACAATTTCTAACACAAATATCCAATCATCTAGAGATTCGGGGAACGTTTTGTAAACATCGCAAATTGGTTAAATTCAAACATTTAACTTAAACGAATGAAGAGGCAAGTGCACAATCATTTAAATTACTAATAAATACAATACATAATCTCTTTATTTCATTGCACTTTATATTACATGAGAGTAAAGACCAAAATCAAAAGATTGATGGTCTGACAATGTAGCTACACGACCGCATTTATACAACATTATTTTACCATAACATACACGCGCATCATTTCCATTATATTCCCACTTTCTCCGCCGACGCTGGTGCCTCCCCACCAATGCCACTACGGCGGACTTCCCTTCCTGTATCTTCACCCCTTCCACCGCCTCCACCTCAACCTATCCTGCCGCCGCTGCCTCCAATACCTCCCCCTACTCCTCCTCCGATGCCGCCGCCAACCCCACCTCCTACTCCACCGCCTCCACTTCCTCTTCCACCACCATGTCCACCACCTCCTCCTCCTACGCCTACGCCTCCACCAACACCACCGCCAATACCTCCTCCAACGCCACCTCCAGCTCCACCACCATGTCCACGCCACCTCCTCCTCCGCCTACACCTCCACCTACACCACCACCAATACCTCCTCCAACGCCACCTCCGGCTCCACCACCATGTCCACCACCTCCTCCGACACCACCTCCGGCTCCACCACCATGTCCACCTCCACCTCCTCCTCCGCCTACACCCCCACCAACACCTCCACCTGCACCACCACCAATACCTCCTCCAACACCACCTCCGGCTCCACCACCATGTCCACCACCACCTCCTCCTCCGCCTACACCTCCACCTACACCACCACCAATACCTCCTCCAACGCCACCTCCGGCTCCACCACCATGTCCACCACCTCCTCCTCCACCACCACCGCCAATACCTCCTCCAACACCACCTCCGGCTCCACCACCATGTCCACCACCATGTCCACCGCCACCCCCTCCTCCGCCAACACCTCCACCTGCACCACCACCAATACCTCCTCCAACGCCACCTCCAGCTCCACCACCATGTCCACCACCACCTCCTCCTCCGCCTACACCTCCACCAACACCTCCACCTACACCACCGCCAATACCTCCTCCGACGCCACCTCCGGCTCCACCACCATGTCCACCTCCCGCACCACCACCTCCACTTCCTCCACCACCACCTTTACCGCCTTCACCACCACCTCCTCCAGCACCTCCACCACTACCGCTGTCGCCGCCTTTACCACCACCACCAACACCTCCCTCCTGCACCGCCACCAACACCACCTCCATTCCTCCACCCGCTCCTCCTCCGACTCCACCACCACCACCTTTGCCGCCACCTTTACCACCTCCACCACCACCTCCTCCAGCACCTCCACCTACACCACCACCGCCACCAGTGCCACCTCCAACACCTCCACCTGCTCCTCCTCCTTACTGCCTCCGCCTCCTGCACCTCCACCTCCCCCTCCCCCTCCACCTCCAGCTCCACCCCCAACGCCACCACCAATGCCGCCACCAATGCCACCGCCAATACCACCACCGAGTCCACCTCCTGCACCATGGCCACTAGCGTAGCAGCCAGCTGTGCTGCTCACCTTACGAACTTGCCCACCATGCAAGGCCTCGCATACTACCACATCCCTCGCCTACTACTCTTCGCCACAACAATGGCTTCTTTTTCAAGGCGTCTCGCTTCCGTCGCACACGCAACAATGGCAGCGATCAAGAATGTGATAACGGCGACTCTCACAACACAACCCGAGAACTTCCCCATAATTTGCACGCAAAGACTAGACCACCTTATTAGACAAATTAGAACGTTGTGCTTGCTTAGATTGCATGGAAATACTTGCAGATAGCTTGGTATTTATAGGGGAAGACACCAGAGGAAACCAAGTATAATAATCACGACGTAACTCCACTAAGCTCTCAGTGGCTTCGTGTTTAGCCTTGAAAATCGTCACCATACTTTGACATGCGTCCCAATTCTAGCAACCCTTCAAGTTTGCCATTCTTACTCCGCGATCATTTTCGTGGAGAATCACGATGATTTGTAAACGTGTCAGCTCGCTACAATCAGAGCGTTCATGTGTAGTTCCTTTAACAATCTAGATCCCACTGCGTTAATATCCACAATACTCTTGGTGGATTCTCATACGTGCCTTACTCTAGATTTGTGGATAAAGTTGCCAAAAATTTATGGGGGACAGCTATGTTTCTTCGATGAGTAATGTGTAGTGAAATACATAAAGCAAAAATTACACATTTCCAGTAAATGAAAGGTGATACCCTGATCTACATTTTTTGAAATTTTATATATCGATCCTTTTCTGAATAATCAGCAGGTCTTGCCGATAAATCTACCGTCATCGAACTCTTTTGGCTGTATCTCCTTGTGGGTTATCTCTGGCAAGGGGTTTCCAGCTAAGATCTTCTCGAGTTGGTAGCACAGTCACGTCGAGTCATGCATGCTCGAAACTCAGAAGCTAGGAAGACGACGAGTCAATGTCAATGTCGCTTTTGACTTTATAGCGTTGATATTGAAATGAATATACACGTATGTTAGCCTTTATATTCCACTAAAATGGTGGAGGGGCATACAGCTAATCTTGCACCCACTAAAGCAGGATGAGTTTAGGTTTTGTCAATGTGTGTTTATCAATCTATTTTTAGCCCGTTCCGAGGAAACCCTCCTCAAATGTCGTGTGTTGACGGGTCGCGAGAAACTTCAGGTCGTGAACTTCTTCTTACAAGAGATGACGGCAGGTACGAGGGAAATAATTTTTTAAAGGACTCCAACGGTTTAAGGGTGCGTTTAGTTCAAAGATTTTAAAAGCCCATTGGAAAAATGCAAAGAAATTTTAGTCTAAAAGACTTTAGGCAAATGCAAAGACCGTTTGGTAAACTATGTTTTGAGAAGAAATTTTGAGAGAAATATTGTTTAGTAGAAAACACATTTGAAAAGCTCTTTGAGTGATTAATATTAATTTTTTTAATTTTATTTGTTTAAAATTAAAAAAAATGTATACAACTTTTAATATAAAATTTGACAATAATACTAAAAATTCGAATAGATATATAATTTATTTTAAAAAAAAAGACTAAACCCTTTATCAGAATTTTTTAATTTTTATTTTACTAAAATTGAAAAAGAAAATGATTTATGCAAATTTTTAAATATAATTTTTCACAATAATGCTAAAAAAAAAAAAATCAAGTACATGTATATAATATTTTAAAAAAAAAAAAAAAAGACCAAACCCTTCATAAAATTTTTAAAATTTTTAATTGTTTAGAATTGAAAAAAATAATGTATGCAACCTTTTAAACATAAATTTGACAATAATACTAAAAAAAAATCAAATACACACACACACACACACACACACACACACATATATATATATATATATTAAAAAAGACCAAATCTTTCGTCGAAACTTTTTAATTTAAAATTTGAAAAATAACTTATGCGACTTTTTAAATATAAATTTGAAAATAATGCTAAGAAATCAAATACATATATGTAATTTTTTTTAAAAAGACCAAACAATTCGTTAGAATTTTTTAACTTTTATTTGTTTGAAATTGAAAAATAATGTATGCGACTTTTAGATATAAATTTTGACAATACCGCTAAAAAATCAAATATATAAATAATTTCTTTAAAAAGACCAAAATATATTTAATTTTTTAGCATTTATATATATTTGATTTTTTTAGCATTATTTTGGCATTTAAAAAAAAAATAATAAGGGCAAAATCATAAATTTGAAGAATGAGTGAGGATAATTTTGAAAGAAATAAAATAAGTTTCAGATTTTGCCAAATGTTGAAAGCTCAAACCCGGTCTCTACTAGTATTGAGTTTTCCTTCCCAATGCTAACTTTTTGTTGAAAACTACTTCAAAGTGGTTGCCAAACAAGTTCAACATTTCCCCAAGAGGCTTTGGAAGCTGAAATCTCATTGAATGCTTTGAACCAAACGCACCCTAAATTCCAAAGTTTAGCATATATCGGTTGATATATTGTTTTTTTTTATAATAGATTTTTTGGTGCCCTTAAATATAAATCATTCGTTTTAGTTTCATGCTCTCAAGTGCTGGACATTTATGGTTTCACATTAGGCTCGTGGCGGAGGCAAAAGAAATAGACATGTGAAACCGAGGTGGTATCAAATAAGCGGTATGCCAAGAAATAATCAGCTAGGAAATAGCTTTGCTAGGAAGACGGCATTGTTATTTATAATCGATAATGGTCTTACAGTGACACTACAATCTTTTTTTCTAAAAAGAGTGGGCAATTGAAAGAGTTTTGGGAATGAAAAAATGGGATTTTTACGGTACCATAGAATTTTTTTTTTATGTCATTTTCGATAAAGTTAAGACAAACTCGATAATAAAATTAGTACTTTTCCTATATTAGGAAATATCACGATATCATAAAAAGATAGTACTTTATAAAGTTTTGCACTTGCTTATAGCAAAAACATTGTGAGTCTTTTATAATATCTTAAAGCAAGTAAAAAATCGCATTTGCATCGGTTACAACTAAATATCACAACATGGTAAAATTTCAAGATTTTTGTTTGGTCATAAAAATATAAAGATTATATCAAGACATTTTGCTTCTTAGTTTCGTCGCGCAATCCGTTTGTAAATTAAAAGATTGCACTTTAGGAACTTGAATGAACTTGTACAATGTCATATTATTTCAAATCTGTATACTATGAGATTCTATGATTGGTTACGACGAAACATAATATAAAAAACTCATTATGACATCTTGCACTTGATTACTAACCAATGATGGTCAGATTTTGACACGTCTTGATGCTATTGATCATTCTAAATCGGATGGTGAGCTACGGACACTCTAATGTATTTAATCTATTAATGTGAAAATGGCAAGCATCCAATCTTGTAATATAAGTTGTTGTTGATGCACAAATCAATTAGCAATATATAAAAAGTGATAGAATCTAATTTTACTTGTAATTATTTTTTTAATGAATCCCACTTATTTTTTCTTTGCTTAGTGAAAGTTTATGCCACAATGCTCAACATCTATCAAAATTCATTTTCTCTTGAAAAACTACGCGGAACGCGGGAAATCTGCGCCTCCTGCCCATTTTGACATTCCTCCGCAGTAGATAAAAAAAACTAGAAAAGGTTAAGCCCCTCCCAGGTACGTTGCAATAAATTTGAACCGAAAAAGTAAAAAACAGACCACCATTAATATAAAGTGGGGAGAAAGCACCTACGCCTCACAAACTTGAACTTATAGTATTCCATTCACCCGAAAATTTGGTGAAGAACGTTTTATTTTATTTTATTTATGAAAAGGACTAAAATCGAATATAAAAATTGACAACTAGAATACATCACCCCTAATTTATTACTTAATAAAACGTAAAAATAACTTTCTAGGAGGCTGTGAATAGAAAGTGGTATTTGAGCGCCTATCAATTCCAAGAGAATCAGCAAGACAATTTCATCTTCTGGGAATATTATGTTTACATTTTGAACTCGAAATGAAAGGCTTAATAGTTTTACGATGTTTTTAAGCAAAACAAAACTATCATTATCAACCATAAGTTTTGAATTAACAAGTTCATTTACGGCGTTGGGTCAACCTCAGTAATAAAATCGTGAAACCCATGTTGTTTTTGCGAAATCGAGTCATGACCACGACACCAAAAGTTTTGCTTATACGGACGAACATATCCCGACACAAGTGGCAAAAGCACCACCTAAAAAGTGACCCTCTTGTTTTGTGACGAAAAATGCGTCGTGAGGCCCAATAGTACTCCATTTAATTCACCCACGTGAGACCCAACAATATCCAATTTAATTCACCCTGAGGTGGAGGATCTCGATTGATCATAATCGGAGAAATGCTTGGTCCACCACCTCATAAGCCTTGATGTTTTACTTCACGTTTGTCCGAATTATTTGTATTGAATTCCAAGGGAAAATAAAATTGTCCTAAAAAATTGATTTGTTTCTCTACCAACGAAAAAGCCACAACCCCACTCCCAAAATTTATACTTCAATCATGATAAAGGCTCAATTTCCGTCAACCAGCAAGATTTGAATCAATCATCGACACAAACCTGCCTAGAAGAATTTTTTCCAAATGGAACTCCCGCCTGTTTGCTTGGCCTCTATGCAATGCAAATGATCCTAATTAAAGAATCGTCCCCAAAAAAGTAATCTACACTCAGAAACTTCATCTTCATTAAAGCGCAATTTGACTACAGAAACTGTTATAAACTCCAGAAACCGACAGTGTTCCGACCGCCAGCGCAGATTTTAGGAGAATTGAAGTTGGAGAAGTCATTCAAATTCATAATTTACAAGGATTATTAACAGCTTACACCGGAAAGGTCAGATGATATAAATAGGCTACAAGGGCAGCGTTTGCAATTCCGAGATTTTATGAATCCCGCCACTTGCGGGATGACTTCTGTCATCCTGAAGTACAAGAACCTTAAGCGTGCCGGACTCTCTCAGCCAAGCAGCCACTACAGAACCTGTCGATATGAACCTACCTATGTTGCACTTGGCTAACCGAAAGGGCGCGCCCATGCCAGTTAGGAGGCCCTCGATGGCTCGTCTAAGTGCACCGTCACCCACTACTTTACTGTGTTTGCCCCATCCCGTCAGAATGCTGCAAAAAAAGTCAACTTTAGGCAGTCAATGGAAAGTTGTTCCCAGATATTGTTCTTGAAAAACACAACTTAGACCTTTTAAATTAAAAAGAATGTGCATAGCAGAATGTAATATCAAAGGCTTTCAGAACAATTCAATTTCTTCAGAAATTTTCTTGTGAAATTTATCCGCAAGTGGTTTATCAAGTTTTGCGGGACCTGCTAAGTGAAAATATCTGAAATCATTATCGTGATGCCTTTCAAGACAGAATTTGTTCTTGTATAGAGTTAGCAAAAATAAAGAACACTGTTCTCAAAGATCAAAACTGTTATCAAACTGGATAGGATTCTAGACTCGTGCTCAACTTGCTTACCTCAGCAGTTTAGGCAGCTCATGACCTTCATATACAATAGATCGTATGTTCAGCAACCATGCATGAACCATGGCCCGGGCCGCCCCTGAAGACATGAGGTGCAAATCTAGGCAAGAATCTGACCAGACATTGTCCCACACTTGGCGACGTTTGCCTTCAAGTACAACCAATTGGGCACCACGTCTCTGAAAAAAGAATGATGAAAATATTAATCAAGTCTAAAAAGAACGTGTAATGATTTTCTTGACAAAGCAAATAACATATCTTAGGGACAGTGCTGTTCTACAGACCTGACCAAAGTGCCAAAGCATGTCGGTGAGAGCATTATAGAAGGCAGATGCAGTTGCAGGGTCCATCTGTCTCACTTCATCAAAAAGGGATTGGGCTTGAACCCATACAGTCTCCCTGTGGCCCATCAGAAGTCCATGCGCCACACCATAGAGTTGATTGTCAAACATGCGAAGTTCCTCCAAAAGCATGGAAGCATCTTCAAAGGAATTACAGCGGCTGCATCCAAACATTGAAAGGGAGTGAAATGGGTCAAGGCTATATGAAGGAATTATGAATGATAGGATTAACTTGTGTACTGGACAAAACAGCAAAAACTACTCATTTCCAAATCAAAAAGGGAAGGTCCATGGAAGAAACTAGGGAAATTATTTAGACAACTTTGATCAATTGGCATGTAGCAGAAGCTTTTCTGGGAAATGATTAAAAATGGCTTAAAGAGAGTACAAACAAAACATAGAGAAAGGTTCTCATTAATTGTTTAGAATTTCTACACTAGTAGACAACATAAACTAGATAGATGACTAATATGAGCATGTAGCCAAGCAGTACCCCTGGAAACCATAAAAGCATCCTACTTAAGTATCTACCTCCACTTCATTCAGCAAGTAGAGTCACCTTGCCTTCAAGAAGCCTCTTCTCCAGTACCATGAAATAACTATATCTTGATTAGAAGTTTGAATTTCGATTGTCAGATCAACTCGACTTTAAATTGATAGCAGTCAACAGGACGCTCAAGGCACTGAAAGCAAACCATCCTCTTCAAAGGCATCCCACTATTAATCTCATCATATTTAGCGTCTAGACTTAAATTTTCTAAAATGACTATTCATCTACCACGATATTCCCAGCACGAACAAGATACCGAAACTTATAAGAACCTGACAGACAAGAGACAAAGAGTACCTGCATGCATTCAAAATAGCAGAAAAAGTGACGACATTGGGTTTGATTTCTAGCTCATGCATCTTCTTAAACACTCCCAGAATGCAAAGAATTTCCTGTCTGCCTCTGCTGTCTTTCTTCAATGGGCCTCCCCTCTCAGATGCCAGCTGCCCAAAATACTTCATGATTCGGCTATCTCCTTCCGCATCTGCCGTTTTGTTCTCTGCAAGATCCTCAATAAGCATTGGGCACGAAGATCTATTACCACCAAAGTCAGCTTCAGCACTCATGTATATACCGAAATTAGCTTCTGTGGATATTTCATTAAATTTTTTATAAGGAAACACAGTAGGCAACACAACTCGGACGCTAGAAGCATGATGTGGGCCCAAAGTAGAAATTCAACACAAATGGTAGCATTGGTTTGGGCAAACCAAATCCAGAAAAAATGAAACTGAAATTTGAAATCTGTTAATTTTGCCATAAGAGCCCCTTCACGTTTTGAAAATCTATTAAAATTTCAAATTCCGTCCAATTCCACCATAAGATTTCAGTAATTCCGTTGCCCACACACTAATTTGGGATATTTTTACAAATCGAAAATCAGTTGATGGCAATTGTGATAGAAACCGACCGATTTGAAATCTCTGGTGTCATTACTCCTTATAATAGTCTACCAAAAGCAAGACCTAGGGCCCCGCCGACGGCCGCATGAATCAAGAAAGACAAGACGGCACCGTCAAAAGTCGAACGCTGACACTAACCAGACATTCCTCCTTTTCCAACGTTAAAGGCCGCTAATTCAGTTGGTTTTGGCTGCATCTGTCTGTCTTCCACGACCTTCCTCGTGATTGCTCCAGAGCCAATATTTTGCCCCAAAAGCAAAACTTTTTATTTATATATATATATTATTTGTTTTAATTGAGCCGACCACGGTCCACAAATTAGTGGATAATCCCATTTGCTTAATTTGCTCCGAAAACGTGTCTTCACAAGCAACCGACATAGTCTCTCTAGCTAATCAGCTCACCAAATTTCGTTACCGTCTCTTTGCATGGAACGTTAGTTGAAAGTGTGTCCCAACTTGTTAAATCTTTACTAAACATATTTTAGAAAAACATTAATATCGTCTATTTAAAATAATTAGCCTCCACTGCATATCTCTTCGATTTCCAAGGTGTCAGGAAGATTATATTTACTTTTCCAATTAACTTAAGTAGGGTCTCGATGATGTTTGTTAATATAAACCCTCCCAATAAGATCTTTTATTTTTCATACATCTTTCTGAATTTGCGACGTGGTTTTTACTTGTATGAACCATATGTAATGTTATATTTATATAAACATAAAAGGATCTCGACTTTTATGTTCATTGTATCCCAAGATCCTATTATATTCGTTTTGTGTTTTACTAACAAGGACGTCTCCCACGGAGGCTTGGAAGATTTATGTGAGGATGTGGAATATCCTCAGCTCTCGAAATTTTTATCATATGGAAATTTAGGTGATATGCATCCACATCTCTCGAGCTTGATGTTGATTATGAAAACAATCGATAACATGGGTTCTAATATCTATCGCTATATTGTAAATTTGAAACATGACAAAGGGTTAGTTTTCACTATCATCTTACATGATATAGCCTATGATATTCTTACTATTTAATGTATTTAAATTAGCATTATCAAATTAGTGATCTCCTAATTTGATCCTTACCATTGAAGATACTTTATAACTTGACACTTTCACGATATAACAATCTGAAGCAGAGAAAGAGAAAGTCATGCTTGGAAATGATTCCAAAAGATAGTGTTTATTTTTTAATAAAGAAGTGCAAATTACAATATCTTAGGTGTCTATTTATGGGAATATCACTATTTAAAAAATAACCAAATAACTTAATAATAAAATAACAAAAGATATTGATAAAAGGGAAAATTATCAAAATATAACTAGAAAATCTGCAAAACGCATATGAAATCTATGACACCTCGGAAATCAAGGGAAATACGTGAATCAAATATTGTAACTCATTTGTAATCTCAAAGATTACTCAATCCTCTTTGATTTGTGAGACTGCCCGCTCTTATGATACTCTAAATGTTTCCATAAAGGCATTTGCATGTTATTCTACATCACAATCATAACGTATAAACATGATCATATGTCAACATAATTATGTATAAAAGCGTTGTAAAACAATTTCATGACCATTCATCACAAACAAGCGCATATCATGCGTAATTACATTATAAAAAAAAATTCCTCTTAATGATATTTGGCGATTGTATATACTGCGACGTCGAAAATTACATGATGTGCATACATATTTTGCCTTGCGTGGCGAACCGAGTTATTTAACGAAACGAATTTATACTCTCAAGATCGATGTCGATCGTCACCGCACGTGGGAGGCACGAGAACTTCACCTTCCCCGGCTTTGCATGGGTGGGGCCACTTCATCATCGTGGGTTGGACTTTTCTGGTGGCTCTGAGTCGTGACACGTGGAACTAAAGAGACGTCCTTTTCCTTGACTACGTGGCGCCACCCGTCTTCCTTGCAAGTCTTCGCGTGGCTGATTACGCAAGCTCGCAATTTTTTCCGAAATCTCTCTCTCTCTCTTTCTTATTATTCAGTTTTTCTCGATGAATATTACAATTATAATTATATATGTGCTTATACATTATAATAGGTGAATCGATTCTTCTAATCTTTGACAAAGGCTTTTCGTCCACAAAAATCTTTAGTCATGTTTTCTCATATTACATCTTGTATTAAGATCCAATTAAAATTAACGCGACTTTAATCTTTTTCATGAGTTGAGTTTCAGTACTTGATTTATTTCTAATTATATCGGGTTAATTTATTGCTATATCGCATGACATCCTTTAGAGGCTTCTCGTTGGGATGTTTCTAGCATTTTGCAAAGGATTTATCCACTCATCTTTTAGATAGCGGCGGCGCATTAGAAAGACGTGCCAAATGGAAGTTTCCCACGTCACCTCACATCTTTATCCGACCAAACCCAACATGCCAAAAGAACAATAAAAAAAAAAAAAAAAGTCATGGCAAATTAGGAAGGAAAATACAAAATAAACTTTTAATTGACATATAAGAGTTATATGGATGATTATTCACACCCATATATTCTCTTAATTACATTGAAACTGACTTGCCAGACCAAAAATTAAAAACGCTCATCTCAAATTAAACCTCCTCTTGGGGCATAGATATAATTAATGACATTATGATTAATAACACGGGCTCGAATTGATTTAGAAGACGAGAACCACGGTCGAGACGCCACCTTGTTCCTCGACCCAAGGGAGATTGACGGTCAGCTTGCCGTCCTCCGGCGACCACCCGAACTCTGCCACGGCGCCGTTCAGTGTGCACTTCTTGGGCACCCCGCTCGAATATGCCAAGAACACGCCCCCGCCTTTAACCTTGACATTAGCCCCGAAATCGGGGTAGTCCAAATCTATTATCGTGCCACCGCAATTGAACATGTTGGTCAGTCCGATGGGTGCGAATTTGGTGCTGCTAGGTCCGAGGTGCATGATGGGCACGAAGCTGAAGATCTCGAAGCAAGATGGCTGGATGGTGATGTCGATCGGGTCGGAAGTCGGGGCGGTCAGGATGAGCTGATCAGCTTGGCCGAGATAGACCGCGAACTCCGGGGCTGTGCCCATTTGGGTCGAGCCCTTGGTCTGGTCCCATTCGATGTCGGTGGTGTGGACCGACCCGGACATCGGCTTGTAGCACTCGGAGTGGCCCCTGATCCTCTGCTCCTTGGGGTCCCAGCCGGCGCCTTGGCAATTGAACGCTCCTATCACGCCGCCGTACTGCGACATGGCGAGCAGATGAACAACTTAGTTTAAAACGAAACGATCACAGACGAAATCATAGTAAAAAGTGGCAGGATTGCAGGCATTTGGTTACCTTGTTGAAGTTCCAAATCTTCAAGATGGTCTTGTTGTCGAAGAGGGGGTTCCTGAAGAGGCAGTCCCTGGTGGGCAGGGCGAAGTGCTGGCACTTGGGGATGGTCCCGTCCGGGTAAACGAGCTTCTTGATGAGCTCGAAGTCGTGGCCGCCGACGGAGTCGCTCACGTAGACCGGCCCGCCGCAGATGGCCCGTGACCCCGCATGGAACTTGGCGCACAGGTGGTCCGACTGGAACATGTCCCAGTCGGGCTGGATGATCTGCCCCATCCACATGCTGTTGTAGGCGCAGTGGATCATATGCACGCCTTGCAGCCAGTACACCCCCATCGGGTCGCCGTTCGGGTCCTGGAACCAGAAATCGTCGCCTGTCGAGCACCACCGGTTAACCGAACCCATTAGCAAATTCGAACATAAGGCATAGTTTATCTGAACATTCTAGCGCGCAATCCGCTTCGTTCTTCACTTACCTACTCTTCCAATGGAGATCTGTCGCGTCCCGAGGAAGAAGAAGTCGTTGCACTGTTGCATGCTCGAGATGAGCCCGCTTCCCTTGAAGTTCTTGGCGAGCGAATCGCTCAGGCCCTTGTAGTATGCCTTCGCGAGCTCCACCCTGCCTCCATAGTCCTCGCTCACGTACTCAAGAGTCTGCAATTGTCACGAAACATGAAAAAACAGAGGAAAAAACAGCAAATGAATGCATGAAGGATGTACTGGGAGAGCGCTTACATGGATGACGTCCACCTTGACTCCGGTGATGCCGACGCTAGCGAGGTAGGAGTGCATGGAGTCGTAGAAATTTCCGGCTTGGCTGGGATCGACGAGCCCGATCCCGCCCTCGACGATCTTCACCACAGCGAGGTCGGTCATGGTCCCGCCAAGCCCCGGGGAGAGCTTGGTCTGGACGACCTTCGACTTCAGATGGGTAGACCCGGGTCGAACCCCGCCCCAAGCACCGCACAGCGCGTGCCACACGTATATGTCGTCGAGGCCCGGGAACTTCTTCCTCAGGTCCCTGGTGAAGGCCTTCAACCCGTAGCTCTCGCTCTTGCAGGCGCATTTCCCGCACCCTCCCGCGCCGCTAGAGTACTGTCCGTTTTCCTCCGCTCCGAACAGCTCGTCGAGCTCTTTCTTGAGCTTCTCGATCTTCGACTCGAGCTCGGCCAGATCCTTGGCTCCGGAATGGACCGCCTTGTCCCGGTCCTTCTCCGCGTGCTCGATCTCGATGGCCTTGTTGATCAGCACCCTGGGCTTCTTCGGGTCGAAGGATGGCGCGTCGGGACCGAGCATCGACCCGGCCCGGTACTTCCTGAACTTCTCGCACTCGTCCAGCCGGTGGAGCCTCGCGGTCATCTGGGTGCCGCCCAGGACCAAGTTCTTGGTGTCCTCGTTCGGGTCCTGCCCGTCGAGGTTGATGCTCTGCCAGCCGTCGTCGATGATCAGGAACCTCGGAGACACGCCTCCTTCGACGAAGTCCTGGACCCCGTGCCAGACCCCGGTCGGGTCGACGGTGAGGTAGAAGGCGTCCCACGTGCACCACCCGAACTTGTCCACGAGCGGCGGGACGGTCTTCTCCTCCAGCAGCTTGAAGGTGTTGAGGTGCACCCGGATGGCGCTGTAGGCCTCCCTCATCACGTTGTACGGGTTGTCGGACACGTGGACGTAGGCGATCGCGTCGAAGGACGAGGTGGTCACTCGCTTGGACCCGCTCTCCGCGCATATGGTGAAGTGCCCGTCCCGCCCCGGGTGGAGGGCCGACCGGAAGGGCCCCTCCACGATGGGGAGGATCAGGACGTAGGACGAGGCCTCCGGGACGTTGAGCAGGACCCACTGGGTCTCCATCTGGAGGTCCGACCCGGACGACCCGACCCACATGGTCGACCACCATGTCTTGAACCGGAAGATGCTGAGGAACTCCCGGTCGGAGAACCGGCCGAGGGAGTTCGTGAGCCGGTCGGAGGGCCTGTCCTGGGCGAACCCGAGGAAGCAGCCGCGGCTGGCGGTGGAGTCCACGCGGAGGAGCAAGGGGATGGGCGCGTCGGAGGAGCGGCGGGTGGAGGAGAAGTGGGTCAGCGAGACGTTGCTGGGGACGTCGGCGAGGACGGGGACGCCGTCGACCGAGAGCTTGCCGCCGGAGAGGTTGAAGTGATTATTTTTGTTCGGTGGCGCCATTATCAGCAGACAACGAAAACGGGGAACAATTCAAACGAAAGGGATGAACAGAACGAAGCTATGCAGGACTGGGAAAATGACAGAGCGCACGTGAATCTCCAAAGGAAGCGGAAGGATGTTGATATATAACACGGAGGGGGTCACTGATTATGGTAAGTTTTTTTTTTTTTTTTTTGGAGGGAAGTTTTTGTAGAGTTCGAGTGAAAGATTAGGTCGATCTTGCCGCAATTTACAGAGGAAGAATACGGAAATGTTTACGGTGAATTGATACGCTCGACAAATTTAGCGGAGGGATATCGAACGGAGGCAAGATGGATGAGAGAAGATGGAAACTGCGAAAGATTGTTGTCAGAAAGCGAGAGAAAGAGAGCGAATCTTCAACGAGTGCATGGATGAATGCAGATATTGAGGGCACATATTTATAGAGATCAGGGTGCGGAGAAAAAGAAGCGACTGGATAACGTGCAAAGGACCGTGGAATTTCTTTCCCTCAAAAAAGATAAATTAAATAAAGAACGAAGGCGGGGTATGTTTTTTTTTTGGGGGGAGAGAGGGGAAGGAGGCTGATATAAGTAACATAGAGAATCAAGAAAAAGCGCTCTCAGGATGAGAATTTTGGGCGGCCGGATTGGATGGCGACTGGTGATCTTTTCATGCTCTGTTTCTTCTACTTCTTCTCTCCTCTGCTAAGGAAGTGCATGCCATCGGATTAGAAAGGAGATTGAACCGGAAAAAGCCGCACCCCGTATCGATTTTCACATGCACGTCGCTGTCTTATACTCCCCTCTCTCTAAGTTCAGGTGTAGCTTGTAGGGTTGAATTTGCTCGATGGTGTTCCGTTCTGCACGCTGGGATCGGAGCAGTTGATGTGAACCTGACGTTACAGAGCATGGGCATAGGACGGAAGACGGGATGTACGCTGGAAACGTCCGAAAGCGAGATTAGACGGTGTTTGACCACACAAAAAAGAGAGAGAGAAAATTAGACCATGCGTGAAGCCATACTAGATTTTGAACAGGTTTCGTTATCGTGGAATTGAAAAAAATCGGATCTCCTCTCTTGGGTTATGTTATTGAAAGGTCCTACGTCAAGATTTGACTAATTTTGGCTTGCAACGTGTTAAAACGCGATTGGTCGACGAAGCAGCTAGTCGTCTGCTTTGAACTAGACCATTGTGACCGACCAAAAAAGAACTAGACCATTGGGTAGGGTAAACTGTAAAGCTTGCATTGCATTTTTTAATTAAAGAAAATCTAAAGTCTCTCCGCCAACAACCATTCTTTCGAAAATTTGTTATTCGTAGGGTCACGGATAAACCGATTCCAATTTTTTTTTATGAAAATCATTTTACATGTTTATACTTCAGGAATTTTTATGTAGAATTTTTGATAAAACATAACTTTATATTCGGTTCCCTAAAGTGCCATCATAAAATTTGATTTTATATTCGGTTCCCTCTCGATTCGATATTCTTATCCCGAGACGCTTTTCTTGATTCTTATCCTCTTTAGTTAAGTAGATATTCGTGATTTCTTTTTCCAATTTTTCAAATGCATGTTTTCGAATAATTTGATTTGAAGTTTCAATTACATCCTTTTCTTTAAGCAAAAATACATGTTGATTTCTTGAAATTAATAGAGATTGAATTTTTTTCTATTTTTTTCATATGTGTGTGTGAAGAGAATTTTCAAAGTCTTATTGTGCTTAATTGCTTATCCTATTTTCGGGGGCACCTCTATATTTTCTCCTTAAATCTTTCCTCTGCCAATTTGTTTACATGTCCGCATACATGTAGTGGATGTCACCAATATCTTATATTAAAGAGATGATCTTCAAAATGTTTTTTGATGGCTTTTTGCGAAAGATTAGAATTTGATCTGTTAAATGTGAAGCCATTTTTGAAGATATGGTTGGATGTTTGTTTGTAAAACAAAATAAATGTTCTTTTGGTTGTCTCAAATAGGAAAGTGGGAGGAGATGGGCCAATTTATAAGTATGAGCATTTTTTAGTGTGTTTAAAGGAAATGTTGGATGTAGAATTAGACCTCACAATACTCGTGTGCCAGTGTGCGATTATTAGGCACAATAAACACTAACCCTTTTAATATTTTATTTCGTACAGTTATTTTATTAACCTTTGTTAGTAGGTTGTTTTTTGTTTATTTAGTATTTTGGAAATTATGAAATTCAGAATTTTATTTATTGAAAAATTATTTATTATTATTTTTATTATTCTGAATTTTTTCTATGTGTCTTTTCAAGACAACATTTGGAAATTATATTTATTTAATTTGCAACCTTTCCCTAAAGGTTGCATTTGTTTATTTTGCAATTACTTTCGAAATGATACTTTTGTTCACTTTGTAACATTTCACAAAAAAGTTGCGTATGTTCTTTAAAATCAATTTGTGTGTGTGTGTGTGTCAGTTTTTGGCAAAAATGAGAATGAAATCATTTTTAAGTCTTCTTTACAAAACTATAACCATCTTTTCATTTGTTTCCTAAAGAAACTTGGAGATATATTAAAATTGTTATCTAGTATTCTCATATGAGATTTTGCTGTATCATGGAAAATATTTGTCGATGATTATTAGCAACATTATAGGCAAATATATCCTTAAAGAAAATGAAAACACACATTAAAATCCGACTTGATTGCTCTATTATTTTGAAGTCATATTTATCCAACAAATATATATCCTTAATTTCCTCACTTTCTCCTTTACAAATACGTGTGATTTTCTTTAAATGTAACAGAAAAATAAAATAGGTAACGACATCGAGAAAATAAGTGAGTGAGGTGATTTGAATTATAAAATATAAAAAAGCTATCTGTAGGACATGCTGCATTTAATATAAAAGTAACTTCCAAGTTATTGTGCTTTTAAATAATAAAACAAGTTATTTAGTAAAAGTTTGATTAATTTTGCAGTATATGTTGAAAACAAGAGGAGTTCCTCTTCAGTTAGGTTATGTATATTCTGCAGTATTGTACTCTCCTACGTACCTTGCTGCGTCCTTTTCCTTTTTATTCCCCCTCATCCGTTTTTTCCCAAGCCGCCAAAAACATCTATATCCTACACGTATGGAATAAATTCTTCGGCCTAGAGAATAGACGTGACGGCAAATTTCACAATAATCAATGCTTGCCTCATAAAGTGGTAGTATTGTCGAAATATTCTCTCACATGGCTTGACAACACGGTCTATATGACTTTTTATATAATATGCGATCTTCCTTTACCTATTTGTTTACATTTTTAAATTAGACTTTTCATTGTACTGCATTTGTCCAATGCAAAACCTTGCATCAGAGCACAATGGAAATAACCTTTCTTGTATATATTACTGTTCCATGATAATGTACAGACTAGCTTATGTGCACCATGATCATAAGTCACAAGCTTTTATTATTTTCAGGAAAATTGTTCAAAAAGTCCAAAATCTATTTTACAGTAGCTAATTTAGTTTTCAGCTTTTCAATTTAATCAATTCAATTCTAAACTTTTTTACGATTTTCTAATATACTCCATCCAAATCAATTTTGATCAGAAAATGCTGACGTGACGATTTAGTCAATGCCGGACATCAATGTGGTATGATGAGAAATGACGTGGATGATTTTACAATATTTTTTTTTTTATAAATAAATTTCATTTCTTCTTTCCCCTTATTCTACTTTAAATCTTCTTCTTCTGCCAATTGCCGGGCCTTAATGATGGCCGAGGAACGATACATTTATTCCGTATAAAAGTGAGCCTGATATGATGTATTTTCTTTTCAAAAGCTGTAATTCTTGAATCTGCCTTTGTTCCATTTATTCCTATAACGTTGATTGTTAAGTATGGACTCTGGACGCATCCTCTTCTTTTTCTTGTTTTTTTTTTTTTTATTTCCATGTCCCAAATTCAGTGGATGCAATGATTTTCATGAATATTCTTCATGTTGAAAGAGGGCACCAAGCTTTTTTCTCTAAATAATTTTTTTATTGGCAGCCAATCTCCTTTGTTCGATTGGAATAAAGCATGCCACTTTTTATTATGACCCATTTGAAAAGTAAAAAAGTGTAAGTAAGAAGATATAAATAAAGTAGATGAAGAGGTATTTTCCTTATCCTTCACTTGAATCATGTACGACCTAGCTCCTCTATCTCTCCTCAGTTGTTCTATAGCATGCGCCATGTTGAAATGGATAGCGTATGGGCAGCCAATTTTGAGGGAATATACTATTCTATTTGGATACTAAAGTGAGGGTAATCTATTTGATGCGATTATGTCCACATCCTGTTCGAGAAAAGCGGCCGTCTCACAACTATGACGTGATATAAGGCACGGAATATACATGTGGGGAAATTTTAGATGGTTCGAAAGTTACGAAATTTTAGCCCGACCTTCTATTCGAAACTCAATGCATGTCTTGATAAAGGAAGCGATAGAGGTTTGAGGTTAATATTTTTTGTGGTAATTAGGGTTTGATGCATATGCATGTTGATACGGGTAATTTTAGAAACACGCGTATATTAGCCATATCTCTTCATAACATAAATAAAAGAACTCATCGAAGGGCTTTGACCTCAAATTTCTACCACCGAACTCATGGAGAACCCTTGGTGAATCATAATCCTATAATATGCTGTAATGCAAAAGTAAACTAATCTTTAATACTTCAAATCTTTCATTCGTTATGTCACTCCTTGACAAAGAAAAATTTTAAATTTCAAAGCATCAATTACAATTGACATGAGAAAGACAGTATATTGAAAACGACAATATTAACATGTTAAGCAAGTGTTTTCGAGATACTTTTCAATAAAATATTTTTCCTCAAGTCTCTGACGCTAATCAAAATTATATATTTTTTTTTCTGGTATTTGGTAAGTCAAAATATTTCTCATTTGGTAAAATCAAACCAAATCCTTTGAACATTATCTTCCCTTTTTAATTTAGGCCAGTGCGGTACTCACCACGTAGCGAGGCTGCGTCGAGGACGGGATGAACTGAAGTTCGCCGACATGTGATCTCGCACTTTTGTCGAAGTAGAAACATCGACACGTTCGTGTTTTTTGACCGCCGTTTACCCTTTTCAAGGTCAAAAAGACGGTTAAGTCCGGGTAGTTAGCGGCGGTTGAGGAGGTTACAGTTAAAGGTCCTACACGTCTTGAAGCTTTCGATTTCTATTGGGCCGACCATAATGATCTTTGGTTGCATAATCCTCCGCAAAGTTCAAAGCTTCTTGAGGGGATTACGTGTTTCGCGCTGAGACTCTCTTTTCTTCTTTCTTTATTTTCCCTTTTTAAAGGACTTCATGTCTTTTCATTTTAAAAGTCCTTGGCGAAAGTTCACGCCTAAATAGACAATTAATTTAAGTTTTTAATGAAATGAACACAAATGTAGGAAGTAAAAAAATGGTTCTTCACAATTACTAGGACCTCCGGTACTATCATTAATCATTCCTTACATTTCAATGGGAGACTTGATGGATGAACCGAAGTATGACTGATCTTAAATCTTTGCTCTTCAAATCAAACAAACCGACTTCAAAATGTGGGGTGAGAGAGGAAAGAGGGTTTGAATTATTATTTTTACCATCATTGTGAGGTTTATGAAATTAGTTCAGACCCTAAGATTGGACCATATTAGAAGATCACAATATTTACCACATCATAAGAAATATAAAATATGTCATGATATCATTGTAGTTATCAAATGAGTTATATTACAACACAATTAGTACAGTAAATAGCGACTTTAATAAATTCATAAACATGTGATTTTTGCCAAGCGAAAAGGAGGTAATATGACAAAGACCAACTACCTTACTTGATCTAGATTGCACACCTTGAAAAGATAAAGTTACAATTAACTCAAAAGAGCGAAATAAGCACCTAAAAAGGCATAGAAATTAAATCCGAACCTTCCTATCAACGCCTGGATTGCAGCCACGACATGTTTCCATCATCTACGCCATCCATTGGAGACCAAATCTAAGATCTTGCGATCTCAAATATCAAAGATCAAATGAAGTATTATGTCCGAACCAAATGAAGACCAAATCTAAGAAAACGGCATCGATATGATTCCATATGCACGCGAATACAACACAATCGAGATCATTCCATGATTTCAGGACAGTATGATCATGCAACTTTAAGATTCGAGTTTAAATTTTGTCCCGGTTCTGACCATTTTGACCAGAGATGGGTAGTATCGAAAAATTTAAGATTTTAAAAGTCATATCCAGATTTGGGCCACGATTAGTGTTGGAGAGAGCCCAACTATGGTCCGACTTGCCGATTCCGTTTACTGGACATCTTGGGTGCATCAATGGGCTGGGCAAGCGAGCCTGCTTGTTGGCCCGACCACCTTCGTAGTTTAATACGGAAACGCAATGGTGGATTACCATTTGCGATTTACAAAGTTAAGTTTGGATCGAAGGATCCGTAAGCTGTTCGTTGACTCGGGCAAGTCAACTCCGGGGGGGGATGCGTGCCCCTATTTAGCACGACGTATTGATATGACCACGACGAGAAAGGAACGTGAAAAATGCATACCTAGCGACGTCAACCGCCGAAGGAGAAGAAGAGCAGGAGAACGTGCACGATCGCTTGCTTGCTAGGAGAGAATCGACATTCTCTTTATTGCGATACATACATCGTTACAACACGGTGAGCAACTACGAAGATGAAATGCTAAGCAGTTTTAATCCTACAGCGTTTGCAATAAAGCTCCGTAGGAGATATATAAATGGCGGATTCAGAAGCCTTCTTCCCCGCCTGTTCAAAGCCCGACGTGTTTCTTGCTTCCGATTCCCCCGCCGACGCCTACACCACCACCGCCTCCTGCTCCTGCTCCCACACCAGCACCACCTCCCACTCCGGCACCCGCACCAACACCAGCTCCGCCGCCACTTCCTCCTCCACCTCTGGCACCACGGCATGTCCCTCCTCCGACACCTCCGCCAACACCACCTCCCGCTCCGACACCTACACCAGCACTGCCGCCACCTCCAGCTCCTACTCCGCCGCCGGCTCCTCCTCCAGCACCCCCTCCTACACCCGCACCTCCTCCTGCTCCACCTCCGACGCCAACGCCCGCTCCACCACCACCCCCGGCACCTACGCCGCCACCCCCTGCACCTCTACCCCCTCCACCTGCACCGCCACCGCCTGCCCCACCTCCAGGTCCCCGCCTACTCCACCCCCAGCACCGCCCCCTACACCTCCACCAACACTAGCCCCACCACCGCCTCCGGCACCTCCTCCTACTCCACCTCCGCCACCACCCCCTGCACCTACACCACCACCCGCTCCACCTCCAGCGCCACCGCCCACTCCACCGCCTACACCTCCACCAACACTAGCCCCACCACCGCCTCCAGCACCTCCTCCAACACCACCTCCCGCACCACCGGCTGCTCCACCACCACCTCCGGCACCTACACCACCTCCTCCTCCACCTCGACCAGCTCCACCTCCACCGCCACCGCCTGCCCCGCCTCCAGCGCCTCCACCTACTCCACCCCCAACGCCGCCCCCTGCACCTCCACCAACACTAACCCCACCACCGCCTCCAGCACCTCCTCCTACTCCACCTCCGACAGCACCTCCCACGCCAACGCCTGCTCCGCCACCACCCCCTGCACCAACACCACCTCCAGCGCTACCGCCTGCTCCACCTCCAGCGCCACCGCCCACTCCGCCACCAGCGCCACCGCCTACACCTCCACCGACACTAGCCCCACCACCGCCTCCTACACCCGCACCTCCACTGCCTCCGGCACCTCCTCCAACACCCCCTCCCACACCACCGCCTGCTCCACCACCACCTCCGGCACCTACGCCACCTCCTCCTCCACCTCGACCCGCTCCACCTCCACCTCCACCTCTACCGCCTGCACCACCTCCAGCACCTCCACCTACTCCACCCCCAACGCCGCCCCCTACACCTCCACCAACACTAGCCCCACCACCGCCTCCAGCACCTCCTCCTACTCCACCTCCAGCACCACCTCCCACGCCAACGCCTGCTCCGCCACCACCCCCTGCACCTACACCACCTCCTGCACCTCCGCCCACTCCACCTCCAGCGCCACCGCCCACTCCGCCACCAACACCACCGCCCACACCTCCACCGACACTAGCCCCACCACCGCCTCCTACACCCGCACCTCCACTGCCTCCGGCACCTCCTCCAACACCACCTCCCACACCACCGCCTGCTCCACCACCACCTCCGGCACCTACACCACCTCCTCCTCCACCTCGACCCGCTCCACCTCCACCTCCACCACCACCGCCTGCCCCACCTCCAGCACCTCCCCCTACTCCACCCCCAACGCCGCCCCCTACACCTCCACCAACACTAGCCCCACCGCCTCCTCCTGCTCCACCCCCGACACCCCCTCCCGCACCAACGCCTGCTCCACCACCTCCGCCACCGCCAGCTCCTACCCCGACACCACCACCACCACCATAGCAGCTAGCTGTGCTGCTGACCTTGTAAACCTGGCCATCTTTTTGGCTCACACAAACCCTAACATCTCCTTGCCCTCGACTCTTCTCTATAGCTATGGCTTTGTTTTCAAGACGCCTCGCTTCTGTCACACACACAAAAACTACTCCGAACAACAATGTGGCAATCATAACTCTCGCAACATCAATTAAGAACTTCCCCATGATCTCTCTTAATTCACGCCAAGGCTTGGCAGGCTGTATACTAACGACTCACGTAATGCTCGTTGGGATTGCATGTAAATGCATTGCATATAGGCTGGGCATATATAGGGAACGATTCGAAGGAAATTCAAGTCTAGTAATCATGATATGAAACCACTAAGTTCTCAGTGGTATTATGTGGCCTGAAAACTCATCGCCATGCTTCGACATGCGTCACAATTCTACAAACCCGTCTTTCGCATCAAAAACCCTCAAGATCACTCTTTCCCCCGTTTAGTTGATTTTCGTGAAAAACGGTACACTTGTCAGCTCCGAGATAAGTATAATTCAATGTGGTTGAGATAAGATGATTGATGAACTTTCGAAGATAATCTAGATATCTCCCTGCAAATTTTTGACATTGATGTTGCTCAGTGGGTTCTAATACGTGCCCAGCTTGAAGTTGAGCTTTGGATAAAGATAAAAGTTGTCACAGATGGAGAAGGTGGAGTAGGATTCAGATTTACCGAGTTCATCGAAGCTGCTCGCAAGGTTCAAAAGGTATATATATATATAATCTCGATAGCGTAATAGTTATATTCACTTGAAGCTTCATTTTTAGGGCAAAGGAGCGATGTTACAGTATTAAAAGGGAAAAAGAAAACGTTCCAGTTCTTAAAAGAAATAAAGCAAGCCCTTCGATCTCTGCATATATGAAACTGATCAATGCATTTTCGTTTTTAACTTTGGAAAGGCAAACTTCCAGTTAAGTTTTCTATTATGCTGGTGGCATTAGATTCGTTGAGACATGCATGCATGGTAAATCCAGCATAAAGATGTAATTCACGTACGTAAATTTCCTGGTGCCAATGCCAGCTCCCCCACTATGGTCGTCGAGATCACCATAAATTGTACACGTACAGAGCTTTGATTTCCCACTAAAGTACGTCAGAGAGCACTACGAACCATCCGGATCTCACAGCTAATCCTACACCCACTAAGCAAAAGGGGGTGAGGTTTGCTGTATCGGGGAGTGTTGGTCGGTCTATTTTCAGCCCACTGCAAACTACAGCTAACCCATTTTTGACTTTTGCACGCGACGCGGCCATGAGAGGCTTCTGGTCTCTAGAAATATCATTATGGGAGAAGCAAGGGAGATGAAAGGCCACGTTCTTTTGCATCATTCACTTCCTCACTCTTTTTTTTTTTTTTAATTCTGAGCAAATCTCAGCCCTTGGAATGGACATAATGAAATCTAGACAAGAAAACTAATATCATCTCATAAAATATAGTAAAATGAAGGTTCGGAGGTTCAAGTTTTATTTGTGTTGGACATGTGGCATGTTTTATTCAGAGTCTACACTAGTAAAGTTGGCCACCCCGCATGCCAATAATAATAATAATAATGGAAAGAGATGACTTATGTCAAAACAAAATAAACTTTATTTGGAAAATTTACACAAAAATTTGAAAATGTAAGAACCACTATATTATGAAACAAAGAGAAATATTTCTTATGCATAATTGAGAATTTGGATAAAAAGCTCTTTTTACATTTCTACTATTTCATAAACCTATTGTCGATATTACTAAGTTAGAAAATTAAGAATGAATCAATCAGTAAGAACTATGCAGGACAAGGTTTTATAAATAGTACTTAAGTATCATTAACAAATAAATTGTCAACAAAAAGTAATCACGTCGACAAAATTGTAAATTTGAAAAAGATTGAGATAGATAGCCCATAAACATGTATAATGAAATCTACAATGAAAGGAAAAGGAGAATGAAGAAACAATCCTTATGTTATGTTGTATGAAAAGATATCATCAATAGAATGAAGAAAATCCAAGACAAAAGCTTGAATTAGTAGATCTTATTTGGATGGAGCCTTATCTAGTGCACACCGACTGGTGATTCGCGTGCATCTTAGGAGATTTGTCAAGGCAAAGTATTGCGATATCCGTGCAACAAAGTTATTTTCTCTTTTAATGTACCGTGCATGGCATGAGTAGCAAAGCTGGCTAGTGATTGTTTAGGTTTCTAAAGTTAAGTCCATAGACAATGGGAGAGAAACAACTTGTTAATCACAATTTTCCTTCTTTTGTTTCTCCTTTGGAAAATAATAGGTCCTGAATTTGTTGCTCCAAGACCATTGATCATACGTTAGAATGTGGCTCTCACACTATACTAAAAAGAATAATATAGAAGTCTAAACTATTAAGTGAAGGAATAATTATACAAAGCTTAGATATGTCAAAATAAAATGATATCTTCGTGTCCATGTCCGACATCATCATGTCCATGTCTAAACCTTGAAATTAATTGAGTGTGCAAGCATCCTTTAAAAGATGAATTTGTTAAGAGCATGACATGGAAATCTCCAACCCGTCTTTTTTGAAATATCAACATGGCGTTTAAGGTTGTTTGAGTTGAGTGACTCAATCTATCATTATTAAGTTATTAACATTTCCAGCCGAATAAAAAAATGAATGGAAACCATGGAATTATTTTTTGTTTAACTCATGCTCAAGCAGTAGCTCAACCGATATGAAAACACATATCATCCTTATCTTTGCATTTTGATTTTGAGAATAAAAGCAATAACTCTAAGATTGAGATGTGCCTTAAAATAAACATATACGATACACGAGAATACGATTTTGGGTCCTATCTCATTTCTAGTTTATTTCATGATATACTTGTATTAAACAATTTCTAACACAAATATCCAATCATCTAGAGGTTCGGGGAACGTTTTGTAAACATCACAAATTGGTTAAATTCAAACATTTAACTTAAACGAATGAAGAGGCAAGTGCACAATCATTTAAATTACTAATAAATACAATACATAATCTCTTTATTTCATTGCACTTTATATTACATGAGAGTAAAGACCAAAATCAAAAGATTGATGGTCTGACAATGTAGCTACACGACCGCATTTATACAACATTATTTTACCATACCATACACGCGCATCATTTCCATTATATTCCCACTTTCTCCGCCGACGCTGGTGCCTCCCCACCAATGCCACTACGGCGGACTTCCCCTTCCTGTATCTTCACCCCTTCCACCGCCTCCACCTCAACCTATCCTGCCGCCGCTGCCTCCAATACCTCCCCCTACTCCTCCTCCGATGCCGCCGCCAACCCCACTTCCTACTCCACCGCCTCCACTTCCTCTTCCACCACCATGTCCACCACCTCCTCCTCCTACGCCTACGCCTCCACCAACACCACCGCCAATACCTCCTCCAACGCCACCTCCAGCTCCACCACCATGTCCACCGCCACCTCCTCCTCCGCCTACACCTCCACCTACACCACCACCAATACCTCCTCCAACGCCACCTCCGGCTCCACCACCATGTCCACCACCTCCTCCTCCACCACCACCACCAATACCTCCTCCAACACCACCTCCGGCTCCACCACCATGTCCACCTCCACCTCCTCCTCCGCCTACACCCCCACCAACACCTCCACCTGCACCACCACCAATACCTCCTCCAACGCCACCTCCGGCTCCACCACCATGTCCACCACCACCTCCTCCTCCGCCTACACCTCCACCTACACCACCACCAATACCTCCTCCAACGCCACCTCCGGCTCCACCACCATGTCCACCACCTCCTCCTTCACCACCACCGCCAATACCTCCTCCAACACCACCTCCGGCTCCACCACCATGTCCACCGCCACCTCCTCCTCCACCTACACCCCCGCCAACACCTCCACCTGCACCACCACCAATACCTCCTCCAACGCCACCTCCAGCTCCACCACCATGTCCACCACCACCTCCTCCTCCGCCTACACCTCCACCAACACCTCCACCTACACCACCGCCAATACCTCCTCCGACGCCACCTCCGGCTCCACCACCATGTCCACCTCCCGCACCACCACCTCCACTTCCTCTACCACCACCTTTACCGCCTTCACCACCACCTCCTCCAGCACCTCCACCACTACCGCTGCCGCCGCCTTTACCACCTCCACCACCACCTCCTCCAACACCTCCTCCTGCACCGCCACCAACACCACCTCCAATTCCTCCACCCGCTCCTCCTCCGACTCCACCACCACCACCTTTGCCGCCACCTTTACCACCTCCACCACCACCTCCTCCAGCACCTCCACCTACACCACCACCGCCACCAGTGCCACCTCCAACACCTCCACCTGCTCCTCCTCCTTTACTGCCTCCGCCTCCTGCACCTCCACCTCCCCCTCCCCCTCCACCTCCAGCTCCACCCCCAACGCCACCACCAATGCCGCCACCAATGCCACCGCCAATACCACCACCGAGTCCACCTCCTGCACCATGGCCACTAGCGTAGCAGCCAGCTGTGCTGCTCACCTTACGAACTTGCCCACCATGCAAGGCCTCGCATACTACCACATCCCCTCGCCTACTACTCTTCGCCACAACAATGGCTTCTTTTTCAAGGCGTCTCGCTTCCGTCGCACACGCAACAATGGCAGCGATCAAGAATGTGGCAACGGCGACTCTCACAACACAACCCGAGAACTTCCCCATAATTTGCACGCAAAGACTAGACCACCTTATTAGACAAATTAGAACGTTGTGCTTGCTTAGATTGCATGGAAATACTTGCAGATAGCTTGGTATTTATAGGGAAGACACCAGAGGAAACCAAGTATAATAATCACGACGTAACTCCACTAAGCTCTCAGTGGCTTCGTGTTTAGCCTTGAAAATCGTCACCATACTTTGACATGCGTCCCAATTCTAGCAACCCTTCAAGTTTGCCATTCTTACTCCGCGATCATTTTCGTGGAGAATCACGATGATTTGTAAACGTGTCAGCTCGCTACAATCAGAGCGTTCATGTGTAGTTCCTTTAACAATCTAGATCCCACTGCGTTAATATCCACAATACTCTTGGTGGATTCTCATACGTGCCTTACTCTAGATTTGTGGATAAAGTTGCCAAAAATTTATGGGCGACAACTATGTTTCTTCGATGAGTAATGTGTAGTGAAATACAAAAAGCAAAAATTACACATTTCCAGTAAATGAAAGGTGATACCCTGATCTGCATTTTTTGAAATTTTATATATCGATCCTTTTCTGAATAATCAGCAGGTCTTGCCGATAAATCTACCGTCGTCGAACTCTTTTGGCTGTATCTCCTTGTGGGTTATCTCTGGCAAGGGGTTTCCAGCTAAGATCTTCTCGAGTTGGTAGCACAGTCACGTCGAGTCATGCATGCTCGAAACTCAGAAGCTAGGAAGATGACGAGTCAATGTCAATGTCGCTTTTGACTTTATAGCGTTGATATTGAAATGAATATACACGTATGTTAGCCTTTATATTCCACTAAATGGTGGAGGGGCATACAGCTAATCTTGCACCCACTAAAGCAGGATGAGTTTAGGTTTTGTCAATGTGTGTTTATTAATCTATTTTTAGCCCGTTCCGAGGAAACCCTCCTCAAATGTCGTGTGTTCGACGGGTCGCGAGAAACTTCAGGTCGTGAACTTCTTCTTACAAGAGATGACGGCAGGTACGAGGGAAATAATTTTTTTAAAGGACTCCAACGGTTTAAGGGTGCGTTTAGTTCAGCATTTTAAAAGACCATTGGAAAAATGCAAAGAAATTTTAGTCTAAAAGACTTTAAGCAAATGCAAAGACCGTTTGGTAAACTATGTTTTAAGAAGAAATTTTGAGAGAAATATTGTTTAGTAGAAAACACATTTGAAAAGCTCTTTGAGTGATTAATATTAATTTTTTTAATTTTATTTGTTTAAAATTTAAAAAAAAAAAAATGTATACAACTTTTAAATATAAATTTTGACAATAATACTAAAAAATTCGAATACATATATAATTTTTTTTTAAAAAGACTAAACCCTTTATCAGAATTTTTTAATTTTTATTTTACTAAAATTGAAAAAGAAAATGATGTATGCAAATTTTTAAATATAATTTTTCACAATAATGCTAAAAAAAAATCAAGTACATGTATATAATATTTAAAAAAAAAAAAGACCAAACCCTTCATAAATTTTTTAAAATTTTTAATTGTTTAGAATTGAAAAAAATAATGTATGCAACTTTTTAAACATAAATTTGACAATAATACTAAAAAAATCAAATACATACATATATATATATATATATATTAAAAAAGACCAAATCTTTCGTCGAAATTTTTAATTTAAAATTTGAAAAAATAATTTATGCGACTTTTTAAATATAAATTTGAAAATAATGCTAAGAAATCAAATACATATATGTAATTTTTTTAAAAAGACCAAACAATTCGTTAGAATTTTTTAACTTTTATTTGTTTGAAATTGAAAAAATAATGTATGCGACTTTTTAGATATAAATTTTGACAATACTGCTAAAAAAATCAAATATATAAATAATTTCTTTAAAAAGACCAAAATATATTTAATTTTTTAGCATTTATATATATTTGATTTTTTTAGCATTATTTTGGCATTTAAAAAAAATAATAATAAGGGCAAAATCATAAATTTGAAGAATGAGTGAGGATAATTTTGAAAGAAAAAAATAAGTTTCAGCATTTTGCCAAATGTTGAAAGCTCAAACCCGGTCTCTACTAGTATTGAGTTTTCAGCCTTCCCAATGCTAACTTTTTGTTGAAAACTACTTCAAAGTGGTTGCCAAACAGTTCAACATTTCCCCAAGAGGCTTTGGAAGCTGAAATCTCATTAGGAATGCTGAACCAAACGCACCCTAAATTCCAAAAAGTTTAGCATATATCGCTTGATATATTGTTTTTTTATAATAGATTTTTTGGTGCCCTTAAATATAAATCATTCGTTTTAGTTTCATGCTCTCAAGTGCTGGACATTTATGGTTTCACATTAGGCTCGTGGCGGAGGCAAAAGAAATAGACATGTGAAACTGAGGTGGTGTCAAATAAGCGGTATGCCAAGAAATAATCAGCTAGGAAATAGCTTTGCTAGGAAGACGGCATTGTTATTTATAATCGATAATGGTCTTACCGTGACACTAAAATCTTTTTTTCTAAAAAGAGTGGGCAATTGAAAGAGTTTTGGGAATGAAAAAATGGGATTTTTACGGTACCATAGAATTTTATTTTATTTTTTATGTCATTTTCGATAAAGTTAAGACAAACTCGATAATAAAATTAGTACTTTTCCTATATTAGGAAATATCACGATATCATAAAAAGATAGTACTTTATAAAGTTTTGCACTTGCTTATAGCAAAAACATTGTGAGTCTTTTATAATATCTTAAAGCAAGTAAAAAAATCGCATTTGCATCGGTTACAACTAAATATCACAACATGGTAAAATTTCAAGATTTTTGTTTGGTCATAAAAATATAAAGATTATATCAAGACATTTTGCTTCTTAGTTTCGTCGCGCAATCCGTTGTAAATTAAAAGATTGCACTTTAGGAACTTGTGAACTTGTACAATGTCATATTATTTCAAATCTGTATACTATGAGATTCTATGATTGGTTACGACGAAACATAATATAAAGAACTCATTTATGACATCTTGCGCTTGATTACTAACCAGCGACAGTAGGATTTTGACACGTCTTGATGCTATTGATCATTCTAAATCGGATGGTGAGCCATGAACACTCTAATGTAATTAATCTATTAATGCAAAAATGGCAAGCATCCAATCTTGTAATATAAGTTGTTGTTGATGCACAAATCAATTAGCGATATATAAAAAGTGATAGAATCTAATTAAAAAAAAGCATCACTACGTTATTTCAGCTTTTACAAATACATGTAAGCTATATATATAACTGAGCTTTAACGGACAAAATATATACCTGTAAGCAACGCGGGTTGCCTGAAACACAATTTCTCTGGACTCCCCAGAACCAAGTTCTATCGCCTGTGCTGCAGGTGAGAAGGCGTACTCCTGCAAGACATCACACAATTTAATCTCTTAGTCAAGGGGTGAAAATTAAACTTAGCTACATCCAACATTAAAACAAAATTTTGCATTGTGAATGAGTGCGCAGCCTAGTGGCTGGGCATGGTGGCTAGGGTGAAATAAGTTAAGAGGAATCAATGATACTTTAACTCTGGTTGCTGCAGAGAAACATCTCCACAGATAAAATACATCTAAAATGCTGGAAAAGCCACATGCTTCACCTCAGAGTACAACAATTCATGATCAAGCATCACATGATAATGAGATAAATGAATTTCATCATGCTTCAGACAAGGAAGATAGATGGTACTAGAAAGCAGACAAAGTCAGAAAAGACTAAAAAAAGAAAACATCAATTAAAGCTCCACATATCGATACCTTAAGAAGAGGACGCAAATAGAAACTCCCAGGGAATAAGTTATCAAAGAGGAATGTTCCTCCAGCCCCAGATACAGAGTTGTTTCTGTAACCATCATCACCACTCAATGACAGTAGCACAGAAGGGATGGGTTCTTTTGCATCATCTTTGGAATGAACACGAACAAATACTTGACCAAGCTTTTGACAGGAAAATGAATTACGCCCAACTCTCTTTAGATGATAACCAGGCTGCATGAGGAAATGAATTTAGAGCCAACATAAGAATTCAGCTATTTAACTACCATTGGCCAAAATAGGAACCCATAGTATCAACCAAAACTGATATCTATTTTCTCACAGATCAACACATAAAACTAAGCAAAGAGCAAGAAATGCACCAACATAGTCTCTTCTTGCCATTTCTGGTACTAGGAAGGAAATGCAGCAAGGGATAACTCAAGAAAAAAATTAATAGCCAATTGTTGAATTGATAGCCTAAATTGACCGTTTGTGTTGATTGATTGCATCTGCATCTTTAGAAAGACAAAATGAAGCCTCGTGAAGTGGCTTGAGGCTCACCATGGAAGTGTGCTCTAAAGATGCACTTGTTAAGATCATTCATTGATGTTTGGTTTGCGAGATGGAAACAAGAGAGGAATATGGGGGAGTTTGTTTTGTGGTTTCTTTTTTTTGGGGGTGGGGGGGGGTTGGAATCTCACCTTTTCCCTCCAATCCATTCTCACAAAAATTTCAAATTTTCTCAAATGTTTCATAACCACCTTTCATTTGCTTCCCCTCCCTTCTCTCCCAAACAAAGAATAAGACAATGCCTCTTTCACGTAATTTCCTTGCAGCTATACTCAAAGTTCTTAAATTTTTATGTGAGATGTTAAAGAGTATCGAAACTAATGCTATATCAGACTCTTATTTTGGAACAGAAAGTTGAAAAAAGGCACAAACGCCATATCAACAAGTCAGTTTTTTGGGGCCAGAACTCATATGAGATTCAGAAACATGTCCAGGTAAATTAAATGAGTTCCACATGTGCCAGGGAAAATCGAAGAATACAAGGGAGACATACCTTTGAAGCCTCAATAGTGTAAGTAATATCATCATACAGAGGTCCTCCAACAAACGAACCATCTGAGCCTGTTGTAGTTCTAAGGGCTACTTCACCTTTCCTTAGTGGACCATTCTCACTGTCTCCTGCAGCTATAACCTTAACATCAACACCAGGAATAGGGGGCGAGACTGATCCTTCAATGTATAACCCAAGTCGACCAGAGAATGGAGGAATTGAGGATTGACAGCCATCATTTGTTACCAAAATCTGTCAAGCAAGTAAGGAAATCAGTTACTTAGGTTCCAAGGGAAAATTTAAGAAATACAGGTGATACTTTTCAGACATAATTAGAGAGCTCACAGAGAGGAGCTAAAATGGAAGCGAGCCCATTAATGATTACCTGATGCTGTCTTGGATAGAACAAGATCTTCTTTTCGCTGTCATCCCTGCAATACATTATAGTTGAAGCTTGAACAATCAATGCCTCAAGGAAGGTTACCAACAATAGCAAGAAAAACAAGTATTCTGGCCATCACCACATAGGCATTCCATTAATAAAACATTAGATGCCAAAAAAGAGCGAGGAAAGATGTAAGTGTAGCTGCTTGGCTGGATATGATGAAAGTGATTGGAAGGATTAAATACAGGACAAAAATGGACAGAAAAAAAATGTTATTCAAGAAAAAAGATAAAGGGCCAATAAACATGATAAAGAAGAAAAGGATGATCACTTTTAAACAAGGTTTTAAATTGCGGTCCCAACCACGGAAGTGGCCCCACTGCAATAGTCACCGATGCGGGCATATAATGGCCACTGAATCGTGGATAGCGGTCAAAGCAGGCATAAGTTTTCAAAATATTCACTCAACATACATAACATTTATAAATCGACATGTTTGGAATTAACATACATTTGTGTTATCATCATAACATTAATTTTGGGGCAATTTCTTTCATTTTCAACAGCCCATTTAATAATATACTTAGCAATAGTTTTGCTATAACAGAAAGGAGACAGACTAATAGAGGAACCAATAAAACAAAGACAGAAGACATCAAGCATGTGGCTCGAGAATTTCGTTTTTTTCATATTACAGTTGTAATACAAAACCCAACCCCCCCAAAAAAAAAAACGAAAACCAAACGTTAGGCGTAAGCATCATTCTAGGGTAGAACCGAACAAATATAAACTGGTCCAGTTCAAAGTTTTAAAGTATGCAGGATCGGTTCCAGGTTCCAAAAATTGGAGAACTTGTTCCGATGAGCAGATTCTAGGTTCCAACCTAGAACAAGTGTTTGTATTTTTCTTATTCTCTGTTTTTGGGCGATCATGCGGCATTCCATGATGCCCAACAATGAGTGTGTAAGTTGAAACCACTAGTATGAGTTTCCATTTCAAACGATATCCATGACTAAGACTTTTATTTTGTTAATGTTTCATATTTTTTGTGTGTCTAAATATAAGTTGTGATCAATGAATTGTAGCAAATGGTGGCCACTAGAAGTGATAATTCATGACAATCATTCAATTAAGAGTACAGGTGGAACCTGGATAGACCTTGGAACCGACCCTAAAACCTACGATAGGGTATGTTCCAAGTTTTAGGGTATGTAGGGTAGGTGGGTAGGTTTCAAGTTCCAAAAATGAAGGAACTTGTTTCGACAAATAGGCTCCAGGCTCTGGATGGAACCGCTCACCCCTACCAAGCATTGTTGTCTTCTTCTTCTTCTTCTTCCAAACCAGCAGACAGACAGACAGACCAAAACACACACATGACAGATCAGATTTGCGCTATCATCGCAATAGCGGCCACAATGAGTTCTATTGCCACACTAGCGCTTGGTCTGAATTTGATTCCTGCTGCTACCACTATTTAAAATACTGCTTTTAAACAAATAAGAATAATAATGATAGTGGTGCAGACAACACAAAAGCCATTACGCATATATACCTGGAGTCTCGAGGAATTAAGGTTAATTTATCTCCAATGTTCCCCCACACAGAATACTGGTATGCAGCAGTCTTTGTCTGTTCATCTCCATCAGATACAAGACTTGCCCTGGCAGCCTCAAAAGCATTTCCCTCATTAATTATCACATCCACAATGATGTCTTCTGGTAATTGAAGCAAGCTTGAATCAACATTAATAAGTCCTTTGAGAAGATATTTCTCTCCTTTTAGATTAATGGGCTGCAAAATAAACATGCAATCAAATAGTGAAGGTAGGTACTGGAAATCAATTGCTCTATTAAACAAGATGAGAGAAATTTAAGTATCATACTGAAGGATCTGATGTATCAATTTTCACTGAAGAACTTCCAAAGAATATACACGAGTCCTCAAAGCGTAGTTCATGGACGCCAGGAAATCTCACGCATATACGTTGGGAACCTTCCTGCACTTTCCCAACATGAAAAATGAATTCACTTAGACATATGTGGCTTTACTTAGACATTATTCAAATCTAAACTTCGATTTACAGCAAATGACCTTTATTTTCAACTTTAGCGATGAACCATCTGGTTGAGTCATAACAGCATTTACATCATGGGTGGATACGACATTGACCCAATAACCTTTTTGAACAAATACAATTCCCTTTACATCCTCAGAACCAACGTCAAGATCAATGATGCTCTGCTCCCAGCACCAATTATCTTCTCCAGCCTTTGATTTTAGCGAATCATGCCTCACCTGAATGAAAAATAAAACAAATGGAGCAATATTCAGATGGTATTTATTAACTCCCAGTTTTGCTATAGCAAATCCTGAGAAACTACTCTTCCAATGTGCTTGCATCAAAACATGACTACAGTTTTAACTATAAAAAAGAAAAGTAGGAGATTGATAACTACCCATGGAAGGAGATTAAGGACTGGACACTTTACCTCAACCTTGTACTTCCCAGGGAAAACTTTTGCGAAGAGGAATTCACTGTTATCGTCAGTCAAACTAACTGTCTTCTTCTCTTCATCACGTTTGCCAACCATTCTTGTAAGAGTAATTGAAACCGATGGGCCACATTTCTCTTTGCATTCAACATGACCGAATAGGTTCACTAATGCCTTAGGTCAGGAAATAAAAGGGGAGAAAAGGGTTAGGTTCCAAAATCCAAAATAAAAAATGGAGATCCATACATTTCTACATTGACAGCATGGTTTAAATGAGACAACCTTACAAAATGCACATTTTCAGGCATTATCAAGAGACTCCAAGTGAGAAATTTCATGCAATTTCTGCAAGCTTTTCCATTAGGTGGAAAAAAGGAAAAAGGAAAGACAGCAAAAGACTTTATAACTCATAATCCAAAAAACTCCTTATTCAATGTAGTCAACTACTGATTCCAAATATTTTAAATAAATTTACAGAATTCAAAGGGTCTCAGCAAAGACACAAAAACAGACAAAAATAATTGAAAAGGCAAGTTTGGTAATAAGAACCAGTACCTGAGAAAATTCAACATTTAACATTGGACTTTTAACAGTAACATCAGTATAAGGGGGCATAAAAAGAAGTCCAGAAGCAGTCTCTGGAGTAGCAGCCAGAGCAGAGAGGCGATATTCACCGGGCGGAACCTAAATGACATTGGAAAAGAGAAAGATGTTGCTGATACGTGCGAGGATAAGTGATCTTGGATATATAGATACGAGAGATCATGAACAGAAAAAAACACAAAAAGCAAAGACCAGAGTCCAACTTAGCTATCATCTACTTCAGGTGCAGATACCAATGCAAAATCAGTACATTTAATTATGAGGCTGATAAAGAATAGATCAAACTTGGAAATCCTCTTTATTTAAATAGTTCTACATTCTACCAGCATATCAGTCCTGGTTTGCACAAACCTTTTCAGTATTTCTACTGCTCATCTACATATAACTCTACTGCATCAGGCTCGGAAAATGATAACTTTTAGACATTGGCAAAATATACACAAACGCAACCCAACTCTGGTTGGTCCTGCAGCAGATTTCTGGATCCATAAATTCAAATGATGAATCAATTTAATTAGGCCAAATGAGGTTTTAGTTTCTAGAATGTGTTTTTGAGGACCACTAGAAAAGCACAGAGAGAGAGAGAGAGAGAGAGAGAGAGAGGGAGGGAGAGAACAAAATACCATAAATTTCATAAACTAGACATTTGTTGGAAAGAATACCCCGAATTACTCAAAAAATATTTAAATGAAGCCAGTCCTCACTTGACAGCTTTTTCTTCTGATTCATGTGTTATTCCAAATACATAAATCTATCATACAGTAACATGCAAAGAATAAATCAATCTACCTCAAAGCAGAAATTTCCGCTTTCATCTGTCTGCTTCATTTGAGGTTTCACATTCTCTGGACCATGAGTCAAAGCTACCTGGCGAATGAAACTATAATCATATTATCATCCAGGATAGAATCATTCTGAACAAAGAATAAATCATATCTAATACCTTTGCTCTATGGTTAGAATGGACCATACGAACCACGCCACACAGGTCATAAGAAATTGCTTGGATATCTGCAACTGAAGCCATATTAGGCAGCACCTGAATGGACATTGAAAGAAAAGAGAAGTAGGTAGTCAGGAAAAAAGCCAGCCTCAAATGAAAATTAGCAAGTACAATACAAATATAAGTTGATATATATATTATATTGCTAGCAGTATAAAGACCAAATACAATATTTTCGGTCAAAATGCATTCACAAGTTCAATGATATTGCATACCAAATAATCCTTCAATGTTTTGAACTTGTAATGCTCCTTTACAGCTTCTATTGTGTAACGATTAGATGTCACCTGCAATCATTTACAAACAAAAATAATCAATATTCACAGATAGTTCATCAATTCGAACTACCCTACCTTAACATACCCCTAATATTCTGCCACAAAGGTTTGAAATTTGGAGACATGAGGAGGAAGTAAGTGAAATTACGTAATTTACACAAGGTTAAATCCCGATATAACATATATAAGATAAACCGTGCACACATTATATCAATAACACAAGCTTATTTTATAGCAAAGAACAGGAGAACAAAATGACACATTGAAAGAAAGAGCTAACCAAGTTTATGTTCAAGCTACAGTAAATAGATCCACAGGAACTTACTGCCATAGGTAAGATCTTAGAAGCTTTGTTTCTTGAGGAAGGAATTAAAAAAAAAAAAAAAAATCATCAAATAACAACACAACAAAAGCTTCAGGAGGACTTCAAGCACAAATTAATAGATCCTTGACATCTAGTATAGCAAGCACTCCATTTCAGGCCAGCTGCTCACAGACAAAGTCTAGTAACTTGTACCTAGTACATATGATCACATTGCAATGTTCAAAGAAGATGCAGGTTTAGGAAGTCTGCAGGTAATGAAAGTGAACCATATGATCCACTTATTTCAAACTCTTTTTCTTTTTCTTTTACAAGAGTAGACCTTTAGTCTCTATAGAGAAGATCAGTTTATTACTAAGCAATATGATACCTTCTAACAAGCATTCGCTTATGAGTTCCCACTTGAATATGGTGAAAATTATCTTACAAATTCAATCCTGGAAATGCCTTCTAATGTAGTTTGGAAGCTGGTGTAATCAAACATATAAGAAAATACAGTGTAAAGAGTAGGTGGAGATCTTGCTTAGGGGAAATCTTAACTAAGTAGAACCACACATGTCAGGAAAAGCCCACTAAGGAAACAATACCTGGTCAAGCTTGTACCGTCCTTGCTTGTCAGTGATAGACTTTTCATGACCATCAACTATAATCTTAACACCCTCGACTCCAGCATCATTCCCATCAACAACTCGACCGCCAATAGAAAATCCAGTAACCTAATTTAAGAGTAGTGAATAGTGATAGTAATTATTATCTGATATCAGAACCTGAGCGACAATACATAAGTCACTGTTATTCATCAACAAATCATTCCACAAGCAGAATTTCTCTCCGCGTGCACCATATTATGTCACAAATGTACACTTTGTCATGCAATACATGCACAAAAGAATGAAAGCATACGCCTGCCTTGTAGGAACTTGAAAGTGTGATGGAAGAGTCATTTTCATGGAGAAAACAACTCCATAACAATAAGCCGCTAGTGCTACAAGTAGGCATTGGAAAAGACTAGACAAAGCCTACATCACAAGAATAATATGATGTAGCAACTGAATCAGAAGCTTCATGATTGCCAAGATTTTTAATTATAGAGAATTTTTTGATAGACACATCAATTGGTTCTAAAGACTATATGAAGAATCTACACTTCAATCTTACTGGACCTTTTACAAGTTGTCAGCCTATCAAAGGAGACTGATATTGATTAAGAGAATACAAAGATGGCATTTAGAACCACCCTCAAGCAGTGGCAACAATTTGTGGGAAAAGGGCAAACTTAGAATGCACACATCCCACCATGGAATAAGCTATGCAAGATCATTATCAGGAGACAAAAAGGAAAATAGGGAGACTGAATCTATCCGTGACACATGTGAAACTGTTATAGCTGATATTCTTACAAAAAGTGAGCAATTGGCAGATAATAAAGTATCAAACATTGGCCAAGCAGGCATCTCAAGTTTTCATGACCATTTGTCGTAGTGAGGAGAGCACTGTAATGGACACGTGCGCGTGTGAAGAATGACATGCTCATGTATTAAGTGAAATCAAATCAATTTATAAGGAGCTTGATATCTTTATTTTGTAACAGCAGACACTAAAATCCTAGTCCACGTGGTAAAGATAAAATGAAAAGGCTTATCTTGCTTTATTCTTTTTTGCTTAACTGTTACCTGAAACTTTTGGGGAATCGTAACATGCTGATGCTCAACGGAAATGGATAAGACTGGAGGTGAAACATCAAATACAGTATTTTCACCCTTGTAGTAAGGTTTGAGCTCATAAGTTCCTGCAGGATTTTCATAAAGCTGAGCAAGTCTGACCAAACTTGAACATCACTAAAATGCATTAATTTGATCTCCAAAGGCTCAAGCATCTCCAAGTATCTAAAATTAATGCCCAGCCCCAAAACATTGATGAAGGAAGTAAAGCATGGTGCATGCTCCTATAGACCTCAATTTTGTCAGTCAAAACTCCAAACTCTGAATGATGCCCTGAAACTAAGGCAATCAAAAATATAAAATCCTATTTTCAATCTAAGATTCCAGCTCAAAAGGAAATATAGTAGCACATCCACATCCATAACAAGCAGACTTAACAATGTTTAAATGCTTAATTTACATTGACAACTGCTTTGAAGAAATAGACAAATTGCAATAGTCAGACCATGAGGATCTCACTAACCACAAAAGGAAACATCGGAGAGACATGATCATGGGAGTATGTTCTAATACTTCACGGGCGATATTGGAAATCAGTATAGAACTGAATATAGAAGAAAAGCACGGAGGTAACATAGATCTCATTGCTCTTGCATTTTTTCAAAAGTTCCATCATAAAGAAGCACAACTTGGTCCATTTAGGTACAGTCAGTTTCATTTTCTGATATGTCAGCATAATTTTCAGGATGCGTTTAACCCTATACCATATTACGAAATTTAGACATTTACAAGCCCATGACTGCTGAATTGGCATACAAGACAACCACGGGACAGGGAGGAGAGACCAAGAGTGATGTATCGGGCGAGAGAGGAAAGATATGTCAATTCAAAGAACAAAAGCAGTACCACAGGGGATGGATTTAAACACAAATTTTCCATCAGCATCAGATGCAGTATGACAGAGAGCTTTTCTCTGTGAAGGCAGAATCACATGGTCATCGACTTGCGGACAGTCCACCTCAACAACATCATCCGAGAATAGGTAAATGTGAACTCCCAATATTGGATTACCCTACGAAACAACAATTTTCTCTTATTGTAAGATTGGAACCACTAATAAAACAATAACACCCTAACACGGTGAGGCCAACTGTAGATACAGATTTAACTTAGATAGCCAACAGAGAGAAAATAGCATGTGCACATGGTTTAAGGAGTAAGTATAATAATAAGTAGAGCTGTGTCATCAAATACATGAAAAAAATAGGGTCAGCATGAGTCTTGCTGTAAATATTAACTAGAGCTATTCTATAAATCCATTGTGAATAAACAATAGTTGGAATCCTCTCTGCCACGTGAATACATCCACCAACTTAAAAAATAAAAGAAAAGGATGAACTGACAGTCCAGTTATAGATCAACAAGAAGTGCTTTCAAAACAGTGAGAAAGGTAAGACTTTTACCATACGAATAATTTAAGGAGAACTCCTGTAAAAGCTTTCATAGATAATTGTGTTTTCTTCCATGGGAAAATTTTGATGTATGATCCAGCCGTTAAAGAAAGTTTCAAACAAAATGTGGAGGATGCACATTTCCATGCAATCCTAATGGACACCTAAATTTACCTGGGCAACAACAGATCCACGGATGTCATACCCTGGGACAAAAAAAATGTCATTTACAATGCCATTTCCAAATCCCAGTTCTATCTGCAGATAGAAAATATTCAAGTCAATGATCAGGAGGGTAAAACAGATTTGGACAAGCAGCAAGTTATACACAGTCATCAGCAGCACGATATAATAATTTGTTTCTAAAACTGATTATTGCTTTGAAGTTTCCTTCAATTGCAATATTTTGGTTTGGATGAGTATAAATCCTTGTAAAGTACACAAAGAGAAAAAGATTGAACAGAAATGATAAAGTCATCAAATTCAAAAGTATCCAACCTCAGTTGAACCTCTGACTTCAACATTCAAATCTGGATGAGAAGCACGTAAACTGTATATCCCTGTCTTCCAAGAAACACAATTCAAGAAGTTCACAATGAGTATAGCATTGACAGCACATATTGTGGCAAATATCTGACGCAGAGTAGGTTTTATAGGCAACTGAAATGTTGTAGTGTATCATGTTAAACATGTACATATTATCTTGTAGTGTATTGTTTTAAACATATACATATTACGCAGTACAGAAGTTCATTGTTTAACTATCTGAACAGGAGTTGCCAAAGTTGCAAACAAACAAATTACCCCATAAAATACCAGTTAAAACTAAAAGAGTAAATGAAATTGTCTATACCTGGAGTAACATTTTTGAACTTGTAGCTTCCCTCAGATGACGTAGAAACAGAAGAGACGATATCACCAGTAGAAGACAAAAGGTCAACAATTACATTTGAAGGACCTTCATTCTTACGAGAACAGCTCTCACCACCAACAGCTCCAACAACCCTTCCTGAGACTGTGAACCTATCATATGGAGAATTGCACCAATATGCAACAATCATGAGCAGACAGCTTGATGACAAAAACTTTACACACAATGAAGAAATTAAAAGATTGCATCAGACAAACCCAGTGAACTGGAAATTAATGTCATTGTTGTTGTTGCAACCGGCACTGTCTATCGCAACAGGGACCTTCAACATAAAGAAAAAAGTAAGGGAAGACATATTTAAGAACATGCATATCTGTCAGAAAGCAGAATATTTTGCATAAGCAGTGGAAAGAACCTAACAAGACAACAGAGAAACTCTACTTAAATAACAGCAAAAGTAACTGACCTTATCTGGAAGCCATGACCATCCTTCAGGTCCATTAACTCTGAGTTCAAAAGAACCCTGCAAGTATCCTTAGCTTAGATGGCAAGAATGCAGGGAAAAAGTAACATGCTCAAAGAACTTACAGTAGAATCAATTCTTTGTCAAGGATGCGATATTTAGGCATTATAAAGCATCGTTTTGTTCCACCATAAGTTATTCACGTAAAGAAACGTTTAGATCTGATTCACTCATATGGAACCTTTAAAAAGATTGCATTTCCACTAACTTGCCATAGAGCTCTGATAGTTGACTCCAATTTGATTTTCCAAGTGGCTTTACATGTGGACTATTTGGAGGAATTCATGTAAAATTAATGAGCTTTTTTTGCTTTTCTTTTTTTTCTTTTTTTTTTTTTAGAAGGGGGAGTGGGGGGGAACTAGTGGGGCAGGAATATGAAGCAGTGGAATTTATCAACCAATCTGCTACTTTAGGGTGAGTTTGGATCAACACCTTGTTTTCAGCAATACCTTTTGGGTGTGTGAATCAAAGAATGCTAAAAATTGTTTTGCATTGCTTCACCATGGACAATGCGAGTTATTAGACAGACAAAAATCTTTGCAGCCAATGCATAATTTTGCTCAAAAGAAATTAGAGAAGATCAAAACAAAACCTTAGTCTATAAGAAACTGAATGATTTTTCAAAAACATGACATTGACTTCCGATAAGTTTAAGTGTTCTCTCATTTCTTCCACCTCAACTATTTCTTTCCGGCACTTCCAGTTTTGCATGCCTCCCACTGTGCTACAATTTGTATGAAATTAATAATGAAACCAAGCATGTCATAAGCTTTACGTAAAAGTGTCAAAGTTAATCAGCCAAAAACAAAAAGAAAGCATAAAAAATTGTTGAAGCACAGTCACAAATAATATAATCACCATCGAATTGCAACGACTTCAGAAAAAAGAAAAAGCAAAAGAAAGCAATACCTTGTCATAAACTGGAATGAAGTAATAACCATTGGGGGCACATTGAGTTCTGTCTTTTACCAATCCATCTACAGTACGGAGTTCAACCTGTGATTTAGTACCGCAAGACTTTTAAGCATAAATATCGACATAAAAGTGCCTAAAACTTAACATAGCACAAAACGACAGAGTAATCACTCAGGCATACATGCAACAACCATAACATCGTACATCTCTGCATGATGATGCATAGAAGCCGATTCATGAACTATTTTGATTGATCTTAAAGTGAAAATCTTCCTTGTCAAGGTCACTCACCAGAACATTGACCATCCAAGTCAAGACCCAGCGGAGGTGAAAAGTTTGTTTCTCCAATTCTAGTCTAGCAACAAGGAATATCCAGGCTAATACACTACTTTTTTCCAGGATAAGTGACATTTTCATGCGACCAAAGAGATGGGGTGTCAAACAAACTGGATGATGGATACATGAGATTTTGCACACTGAACCTCGATCTAAAAGATGAGACCTTACTACAAAACTAATCGAAGAATGGAGTGTGAGAAGGCAATGTTGAGCCCACACAGTTCACTACTAAACTCAAGTTAAAAAGTCAAGGCTCAATATGTTTCAAGCTAGAGTTTGAGTCAATCAAGTACTCAATATACCCGAGCTCTACTCAACTGGGCTTAATTCACAAAAGTCAATTCTCATGTAAGCTGCAGAAAGGCTATGACAATGATTTGAGCTCAAGCCCGAAGTAGCTCAACTCATCTTCCACTGCAACCTAGTCAAGAACATCCCCCCCTCATCTTGCAGAGGAAGCATGGGAGAAAAAGAGCAGTTTAACGTGCACAACCACTTCGGTCAAAATCACCATAGCAAAGCAGCAAACATCAGACCACTACTAAAATATGTTCAAACGCTTATTTGGACTCGATACTTATAAAAACAGTGGAAGTTCCTTCAAGACCAACAGTCTGGTCTTGCCAGATTATAAAGTACACCAAATTAATCAATCCCCGTCCCGAAACCACGAACTACAGAAACCTCTGAGCCTTGCTTCATCGCTAGGATCATTGCAGAACAGAAAGACAAACCGATTAAGAAGAGCGCGCGCGATGCAGTTCAATTACCGCGATTTCGGAGTAATCCAACTTCCCGTCGCTCGGCTTCCTCGACTTGATCAGAGCCTGACTCGCCTGCAACCACCACAAGCAGCAGAGATCAAACCACCGCCACTCTCACCGAGAAGTTCACCTCAACTAGTAGCACAACGCCGGACGAGAGACGGTCGCCCCGTTCCGATCCGCGATTCCTCTCGCCCGGCACGAATTCGACAACGGGAAGAAACGGGACGTTAGCCGGGGGGGAAAGTCCCCCGATCCTACCTCGACGAATCCGCCGCAGCCGTGGATGGAGTCGGCGAGGGCGGAGGAGGCGGCGGAGGAGACGGCGAGCAGCAGGCAGAGCAGAGCGCGCGTCGCGCGGGGCGTCATCGGGGACGACGAGGGAGTGGTGGTTGGGGGGGATTCCGGCGGCGATTCTCACGCGGGCATGGATCGATCGGGGAAAGCGCAATGCGCGCGTGTGGCGTTCTCTCTCCTCTCCTCCGCCTCCGGCCGATGGAAAACGGGAAGCTGCGCGGTGGTGTCTGATCGGATCTAAAGTGCGACCGAGGGTTTATGTTGTCCGCCTTTTTTTATGGGTTTTTTTTTAGATGCCGTCGCTCGCTCGCCGGCTGGTCCGGTCAGGACCCGAATCGAAAGAGTCCCGCGTGGCAAAATACTTCGGGACACTGTCGAAGGTGAACCATCAAGTCTGGTAATAAAAATAATGTTGTAAATTACTGATGAAATTAGATAAATTTCACAGCAAACAAGTGGACGTCGGTAATTGGCTCAAATAAGAGTTGGTAACTAATATGCGTTATTAGAATAATTGATAATTTCAAAATGAGTTGATGGTTGCTTGTAAAGATTAATGACTTTTTGACCTGTTGTTAAGGTCCACAAAAATATATACTTGGCGGACCGACGCTACTTGGATTCTTCGAGCGAGGCATGTATCGGGAGGCGAGTGAAATTAGGATCGGGAGCCTTGAACTCCTTCGCCATTTCAAGATTTTTCTCAAGGGGCCTGACGGTGTTGTGAATACAAACACGTAGCACTTTACCACTTCGCCGTCTTTAGCTTGGTCCCTATGGACCTCACGTAGAGCCTGCTCGTCCAGCTCTTCTCGAAATAGTGTTTAAAGGTGTCTAGTTGCTTGAAGCATCAGGCTCATGCCTCTTCCTTGCCATTTCGAAAAGCTTTAAAAAAGAGTCCTATCGTGAGTACCAAAAGAAAAGGTATTGCATAAAATTCAATCCAAACCAATCTAATAAATAGTCGATTGGATAAACCAACCAAAAAACTTGTTCTCGAGCTCAATCACAAATTGATCAAAATTTCACGAATCAAGTTTTACAGATCAAATGAAGATGGATTTGAGTGAAAGTAAGGCGTGTTGGGATTATAGCGATTATGGAAGAGACCGGTGATCTGTTTATTAATATGATAGAAAATTTAGCTATTGGAATTAGGTTTTCGAGGTGAAAAGAATTTATTTCAATCTAAATAGTTAGTAAATTAGTCTATTGGAGTAGTGAAGTACAAAACCTAAAAATTAAGTGGAACTTGAAGAAGAGGGTAGAATTAACACTAAACTAGAGCAAAAATGTGTGAAAATTAATGGAAATGGAAACTCTTTGGCAATATCAGCTAATTTTTCAATTTGTAAATCAGTAACCAAAGAGAAATTATTTTTTATTCCGAAAATAACTTCCGAAACTAAGTCTTTTTTTTTTTTTATTCTTCTTCCTCCTCTAATTGGCAACCATCGTCGAGCCCAGAGACCTTGCCCAGCCACCGCGAGGTCGGCCTTGCCCCTGAGGCTAGCAAGGTCATCAGTTCTCATCTTTGATCGGTTGTTGGCCATTGCTGAGGCCAAGCAACCACTTAGAAAATGGAGAAGAAGAGAAGGAAAAAAAGAAAAGAAAAGAAAATATCATAAAATTATTTAAAAAATCAAAAGAAATCATATGTCTTAAAAAAGTTTGAGAGCCATACCGGATACATTTCTATTATTTTTCTATTTCGAGAGTAAAAATTTTGTATAGTTAGCAAACGCATTCAATTGTTCAAAAACTAGTCAATGAAACAAAATCAAGAAAAACTATTTCAGAGTAGATATTATTTCTAAAAAGAAGAATCATTATCAAAAGCACCATAAGTGTCTCTTCCTCCCTCCCTTATGCTCTTTCCTTCTATACTCCTAGGATTTCCTTCGGCAGTTACTGAAATTCACGACCACTTCCTTGATTTCGGTCATATTATTCTGGAACAAATCGTATTTCTTGCAATGACTTTCTCCTCTCTCGCGAACTGACTATATTGTGCAACTGTTTCTGCTCTTAACTCGAGTAAATCGAGGTACTCTATCTCTAACTTTGGTCGAAGTAACCTCGATGCATCTTATCGAGACCAGCAAGCCGTGGTTAGGCTGGATGAACTCCAATCGACGTTGAACTAAATATAACTTGACTCTTGCATTTTATTCCTTCTTCTCGACTTATGCCTCAACTTGAATCTAATTATAAACATTTCGGCCATAAATTTACACTACCAACACGTAAGCTTAACGATTTTAATTGTACTAACTTTTCGATTTGGTTAGGTCACATTTCTTACACTTATATCCTAAAACATGTGAAAAAACCACCAAAAAAAAAAAAACTCTAAATTATGTCTATTGTGACGCATTTGTTTAAATTTTTTTTCTGTGATATCAAAATTCTAAAAGTTATATTTGTGTAACACATTTACCCTACATCAAAGTTTTGTAAATGAGAATTGTTAAAAATATGCTTATATGGGTGCTAGAAAATAAAGAGTATTAACATGGCACCCCTGTGACTTAAGTAAAATAAAAACAATCTTGTATTAGCTAGAAGATTATCTAATAGAATCTCGAAGGATGGCAAATGTGTTACATAGGTACAATTTGGGTTTTTTCTTCTTCTTTTCTTATGTTACAATAAAGTGTTTACATTAAATGTATTACGTTGGACATAATTTGAGATTTTTAATATCACAAATTAAGTTTATAAAAATATGTCACAATGGGCATAATTTGGGTTTTTGTGGCCTTTTCTCCTAAAGTATTAACCACTAGCTTATTCGATCTATTTATAAGCATAATCTTTTTACTTGACCCTTTCAAATTAATGATTACTATTTTGCAAACCATGTCATGTTATAAGGGACACGACAAATTAGAAGAAAATAAAACGCATTCTACTATTGAAATAAATTGAGATAAGAACATTATAAATGTCATTACTTTTATAAGACATTTATTTAAGTGTCATAACTTTTTTTCAACCACTTAAATGTCGCGATTTCTAAAAAATGTTCACTCGAATATCATAACTTTTTAAAAAAAGTTCCCCCAGGTGCAAAAAAATTGATTTGGCATGGCATGCTTAGTGAATATTTTTAAAAAGTTATGGTATCCAAGTGATTGATCAAAAAGTTACATAATATTAAAGTTTTTTAGAGAAAAAGAATTATGGCACTCAAGTAAAAGTCATACATAAGTTAATGCACTCATATGATCGAAAAAAAGAAAGTCGCGATACTCAAATAAGTACCATATGAAAGTCATAACACTAGTGGTGTACTTTCCTTAAGAAAATATTATAATCGAATAATTACATATTTAGATTATACTAATTTATTTCTTGGTTTTTTTTTTTTATTCCATTTGATATAGCGGTCCTCGAACTAGGAATCATCTAGACCAGATCAGACCGGTCGGTTTGGTTCAATTCTCAAGAGTGTCGATCTAATTCCCAATTCCTAAAAATGGAATCAATATCCAAGTAGTTTGGTTCTTGATTTCACGAGGGAATTGGACCAACTAAATAAAACTTGTTTATTTTATTATTTCCTCTAAAATATTAGTAAAATATGAACTAAATACTATTCTGATCTAGTCTCAGGTAGCGGGGAAAAAGTAATGGAAAAAAAGTAATTGAAAATATTAAGTGATTGGTTCTATTGGATCGAAATTGGATCAAACAGATTGTGCAATCCAATTTTGATCCTAAGGTCAATCGGTTTGGTCTCGACTCTGGTTTTTGGGAATTGAGAACCAATCATCTCTATTCTGACTATATGCACTAACTTATGTACTTATTACTTGTGTACTTATTTTGCTGGAGATAGTAATCGTTGTACTTATGTATCCCCACATTCATGTACGACACCTCGTACTAATTCCTCTCACACGTAGATAATATAGAAAAATCTTAAAAAACGACAACGACAGGAAAACGCGACGTCACTCGTTCGGCATTTCCGATATCGCGGAGCCACCGAGGGCCGCACGACAGAAGTCAAACCTTTGACTTTCTTACGATAAATTCCAGAGCTCGCGATCGCGACGCCACCCCCTCGTTCTCTCTTCGTCGTCGTCGTCGTCGTCGTCGTCGTCGTCTTCTTCTTCTTCTTCGTAATGCCTCTTCGCCGCCGGCCGCCGCCCCTCCTCCTCCTCCTCGGCCTCGCGGCGTTCGCCGTCGCGCGCGTCGCCTCGCACCAGGAGTCCGGCGAGTGGCGGTGCGAGTCCGACTCGGCTGAGATCCGGCTCCAGGCCGAGTTCAGGCCCGGGGTCGTCGCCGTCGACGGCCGCCCCGGCGACTGGGACGCCGTCGACGGGTCCGAGTTCGCGCTCCTCCCGGCTCTCGACCCCGACGCCGATAAGGAGTTCAATGGCGGGAAGATGACCGTTAAGGTGCGCTTTTTGGATATGAATTTGGAAAGTCTTCATCGTATCTTCAAAACGTAAAGAGCGTTTGATGCTGCGCAAAGTAATCAGGTGCGGCGAAATTGGAATTGTTGCAGGCTCTTCACGACGGCAAAGACGCGTTCTTCTTGTTGCAAGTGGATGGCGACTATGTGTACTCTCCAGGGTAAGCTCAAGTGCTGGAGCTTGCATTTAGAAATGGAACCGAAATCGACGAACTTGGATGGATTAAATTTGACATGCTCGACTGAATTAGCGGCTTCTGCGTAAAATGGTTAAGCATTCACTTTGATTCTTACATAGGCTCTGTGATGGTTTTGAGGGAGTGAAGTGTGCGGCTGGCGTAATCCTTAGTTTGACTGTCATGCTTAAACTTATAGTTTGCTCCACTCTTGTCGTTGCCGGTAGAGTTCTACTTATGTAGAGTTTGATCTAGATGAGTCATGTCGAGTTGAACTCGCATTAGTCCTACTTGGTAAGTTGTATTATGCACATGATTCATTTCTAAACTAGATTACATCTTTAGTCCCCCTTCTTAACCATTTAAGGGCGATGAAAGACGGCAAAAATGATGTCTCTTCCTTCTGTCTTTCCTTTCTTTATGCAGCAACAGTAACAAATGCCCCTCGGTTGCTCTCATGTTCCAAATTGGTGAAAGTGCAACCTATCATGATGTAATCTCTTGAATTTCTGTCACTTTGTTCTTTTGTGTGTTTGCTTTTCTTGGCAGTCCACAGCATGTCAATGGAAGTTTTTGTTTCCTTCTAGTCTCAGAATAATATTTGTTATTGATAGATGGACGGGTGTAAGGAAGGAAAAGACACTTGCACCAGCAAGACATGTAAAGGCCATGAAGTTGACATGATGCACTTTTCAATTGGAAATGCCATACCGGGAAGACTCTATGGTGGAAATCCTATTGATAATGCTGAAGGAAATGGTGGCGACAGGTGACACATCTCTTAGACCTTCCAGGAATTAGACTGAAGTTTGCTGTTAGGATACTTTCAAGTTCATGTATCTTGCTTGCTAAATTCCTTATCTAACATTTAAGTTCCTGCAAACAGGTTTGGCCATTTGGTTGATCTTTATGCTTGGACCCCACACTGCAGATATCTCGATGGAACTGGGCCTTCAGGTATTTTCATGGTTGAAGAGATTCTTAGTTCTTTTCCTTAGATATACAGTATCTTTATCAATTTCTTATGCTGAGGAGAGGTATTACTAACCATAAATGGGAAAAATGAGGATAAAGTGCCAAAGAAGGTGATGGCAAAACATATGTCACACAGAAGTCATAAAGTGCATTCCAAATCAATTGTCACATTTTTCCAATATTCATCGTAGTTGCTATATTGACAGTGGACAGATTATCTGCAGATCTTGTGCTTGTCCTCTTAACTGTATAATCAAAGATGGGTCTTCTTGTCTATCTAGTGCTTTCTCCAACTCTGCATGATATCTGCATCTCTTCAAGTCAATTTCCATGTACCAAGGTGACACAGGTCCTGATTTTGTACTTCAACAGTGTCTGACTTGTACCTTCATATACCCTCTCTCGTGATAAGATTTTTCCCTTATTAAGTTCCAGCTCTGTTGCTCTTTTAATTGCTGATTAGCTTTACCCGAGTCTATGTACCGGATTTATTATCTAAATTGCAATAATAAATGACAGTTGTTACAAATCATATAAACTTGTGCACCATGCAATGCGAGGATATTGCCACCTATGACATTTCAATGCAGTACTCTCTGTTCTAGATGGCAAGGAAACATATAGACCTTTGATTACTCCTAGTTGGAAAAAACGTGTTATTTATCCCAGTCAGCGAACAGATTAGAGAAATCTAGCTGGCTGATTGAAAAGGCAATTGATCATCTTAAGAAAACTACAGAATATAGTTTGTATGTTGAAGTAATGGAAAATCCTCACTTAATGCCCATCATAAATAAATAGGTGCCTTGCTCTTGCAGGAAATCAGCCACATGGCTATTTATTATATTTTTCTGATAAGCTGCTTATGATATAAATTGTCAATATATAATTGATGATAAGGATGATGAATATCCCATGTCTGCCATGCGCTTGCCTGAAATGAAAGAGAATTTAGTTCTTCAAATTAGGCATGAGATGGCCTGATAGAAACTCTGTTTTCTCGACCTGTTGAACCTTTGTTCAACTGAGACAAATTTTCAGCTGGCTACATTTGATAGTTTGTCTTGATAGTGTCTGATGCTGTTTTATAGAGTGAGATGTCAAATAGGGCTTGAAATCCTCCTTGTTTCATGGCTATTGCATACTTCTGAATACCGCCCCTTCCTCCATGCAACCCTACCCCCAGATAAGAGAGTGAGAGAGAGTTTAAACCCTGGATGGAGAGATGGAGCACTGATGTTTTAATTGTCTGTCTGTCCACTTCAGGAAATGATTCCAGTGCACAGAACAACTGGAGAGGTGCATGGTGGCACAGCAGCTTGTCTTTACAGTCTGGTACTTTATGCTTGCAATCCCATGAATATATAAAGTTACTTCGACATTTACCTATGCCTGTGCCTGACGTGCTTAATTCTGCGAGTTTGTCTGATTTCTGCCTATTCATGTGTTTGGAATGCAAACGTGACTGTATATTCAGACCATAGGTTGCCCATGTCATAGCTCCTACTAAATGACTAAGTGATAATCCCACTTATATAACAAGGAAGGTAAATAGGCATTTGAAGTTTCATGCTGCGGTCCTCTGTGACTTAGTTTCTGTTTTAATTAGCCAGCATGGAATGCTGGCTAATTAAAACCTTTAGCTTTTGTTCTTGGTGATTAGCAAGTGACCAATCTATAGTTAGTTTCATTGGTCCTATTCCATGCTGGCTAATTAAAACCTTTAGCTTTTGTTCTTGGTGCTTTAGCGAGTGACCAATCCATAGTTTCATTGGTCCTGTTCTGTATAATTGGAGCGGAGAACCCAACTGACACCCAGTAGGTAAAGGCATTTCCAGGTGCCTGTAAGTCTTTGGCATAACTAGATTTCTCTATAACTCTACAGTAACATTTCAACATCTCACTAGCTTTTCACCTAGATGATAAAACTCTCAACTATGCTTGTTTGATTTACCATTCAGTGAATGATTCTCGCTCAATTTATTTACAATAATAAATGAGATACACATATGTTAGGTTTTATCCGAGAAGACAGTCCATATGGATCAGATGGTGGAAAGGGCACATATTACTTTGAATTTTCAAGGCCTTTGAGAACGATGGATCGCCTTCAACAGGTATGGTAGCTTTCTTAAATTTTGCCATACAGTCAGAGGATATAGGCCATGGTGCCATGTTCTACAAAAACGTGTTAAATCAGAAAGTCAGTCTTTCTTATATCTACTGTGTTAAAGCAGATGAGCAGGATTAGATTATGTTAAAGTAGATGAGGGAAATTGGGTTGTCAGAGCAGGTCATCATCATTGTCACAGTGAATTTGATAGCATTTTTTCTACTGCACGCTCCTTCTAATAAGCTGCTTAAGAAAACAAGACTTGGAATGAGTAGAACATAGTTTGCCTGTTTACGAAGTCAGTGCAATTGGCCGTGATGAATTTTGGTCAGGAATTGAATCAACTCACTTTACCTTTCTCGTGTCGTTTTCTCTTTGCATTGTTAGCTGTTGTATTTGGATGAACTGTGACTGAGATACTTTGGTCTGGCTAGAGAAGGAAGATAGTCATCTCAATGCGTTATGGTCTTCAATATCAATCTCAGTCTGTGCATGGGTACATAACAAATGGACGGAACTGTTTTTGGATTTGTTTTCCAGCAGTGTGTTTAGACCAAATTTTAGATAGAAGGCAATCTTTTAGTGCCCTGCTGTCTTGGTTGCATTGCGCATTTATTGATTTGAAAGTCCCTTTCATGCAAATTATGAGTATCATGCAGCGAAAAGAATTTTGAATGATTCTTGAAATGTGATGTCTGCAGGATGTTCAGTTCACAATTGGTGAATCGAGCAAAATATCAGCGGCATTCTGGTATCCTGTCGACGGGACTCCATGGCACGGATCAGGGCACTTCACAATTAATTGTGACTGGGTTTCCTTGGATATTACTTCAGCAGGGTCGCTGCTCACCAAGTCAACATCGGCAAGTTCCTGGGACGTGGCAAGCATGTTCTCCTTGCTGTTCTCTGTGATCGCTTTGTGCCTGTCGATTTTTGCCATCTACCGCCTTTCGAGACCTAGAAGTTTCCAGTTTTCTCCCGTGGAAGTATCTATGGAATAATCATCTGGGTAGTGTTGGCAATATCGTTTGCAAGTCAAGGTGGTCAATCCTTCCACAGAATCGAACAGCTTTGCTTCCATACCAAAGTTTTATTTCGACATTTGATCTTCAGGTAGTATATTCAATGTTCACAATACAGACTGCATCATATATCTGGTCATCTTGTTGATACGAAAGCATAATATAGTTTGGCTGGGTTGACGCTGTGTTTTCATGTAGTTTTCGATTTAATACTCTTTATATTTAGCAAAAATGGTTATCTTCTTCTTCTTTTCTGTCTGTTCTACTTTAACTCTCCTCTTTTTTCTCAAACTTTTGCTCTACCTCTTTACGGAGTCTAAAAGTCAAACCCCACACTTATTAAACATTCCCACTCCACTTAATTCCGTGTGCCTGGTGGTAAAACAAAGATTACATTTGATTGATTGGCAAAGTGTGAAACAAGAAATAGAGAGAATCATGCAATTTAATCGGGGAACTGATTGCGAGAAATTAAATCCTGTATAATGCAGCTTAAACAGTCATTTATATTTTACATCATGGACGGACCTCCAAATCTTCACGTGTAAGAAAGTCGTCGGGATTCTTCAGTGCAGTCTAGAAATCGTCGCGATCACCATGACTGACGCCTACTTCAAAGAAACTAAGAAAGTCGTCTGGATCATATCCAGAATCCACAGGATCAGAGTTCTTGGCGATGGTCTCCACTCCCGAACTTCCATTGCAGGCGGCATCGTATCCACAACCTCAAGATCGGAGTGCATGGAGATGGAGTCCACTCCCATATATTATCCGCTGCGGATGAGTCCTCTGGCAAAGTCGAACAACCGCGATGGCATTGATTGAGTCTTCTTGTACAAGTGGTACAAGCAAAATCTCAAAGAGCCGGATACTTCACGATCATCAAGGACACAACGTCCTCCGCCGCGGCGCAAGAACCCCCATACTGTCTATACCCAGTTCACCCGCTAGCTCAGACCCATCGATGACCATGGAGATAGTCGGAGATGATCTCTTCGGCCGAGGATTGCCAAATGTGCAGGGCTTTGCCGGAGGGGGAGAAGACAACGACGGCCATTGCTCTTCTTCGAGTACGTCACAAGCCGCGCAGCCGGGCCGGTGATCTTGGCGGTCTCTGTTCGCAAGCGCTTAACCATTAACTACGGAGTTTGCAAACATCTTTCGCAGGTTTCTTGGTTTTCTTGGAGAGAGAGAGTGGAAGAGGTTTGGAGAAAGTTCGGAGTTGCAGACGGGGGAAAGTAGCGGAACGGGCATATCTCATTTATACGCGTCGAGGCATTGGAATATAATTATTAATTTTTCGACCTTTAACTTAACTTGCGTAGAACGTCGAATTGAGCCTTCGAATTTTATTATTTGTGCTGATTGAATACTCGTCCTTTATCATTTGCCCTAATGATTTGTCCAATCGGTTCCTTTTATCTGTAACACTCGATGCGACAACTATTAAAATAAGAATAGTTAAAAAGATCACTATATTATAAAATTCAATTTTTTTTTTTTTCCTTTTTTACATAACGTTTAAATAAAATGGATGACAAGCTATATTGTAATTCATTAAGGTTGGTATTTGGGGTAAAGAAAATAAAAGTTTTGAAAATAAATTACACAATAAATATAAAATAACACCCGGTTCAAGTATTTGCCCAAATTAACAAGAGACAACAATGCATAATACTATGCCTTTTTCTCTTCTCATGATTCAGTGTACTACGCTAGAAATCATCTAGGGAAGTATATGTAGGCAAAACCCACCTAGATTTTCTTAATATCATGAACAAGTCAATTGCTATTAAAAAAAGTTTAAAAAATAACAAATATTACAAAAAAATTAAATCATTTATATAACTTCCATTGCAATCCCACAAATAAATTGATACCGATTAATCATACGTAGCTTATGTGCTATATTTTCCTCCAACCATAGTTAGTGGCAATTGAAATAAATTTCCCCCAATTGCTCTTCTAATTGGTGGGTTATAAACTGTGGACATCATCAACGTGTGAAATTAAATGCAACTGACGTTAATAAAACTCCAAGAAACATTATAAGCCATTTCTTTTAGCAAAACATTTATCAAAGATAATTGCATTCACATGATTCGCTAACATTTAACTTTTTCAGCATGTTCGATTTGGTATAGACATCAATTTGGTTCTTACGCAAGCACTATTGTAAGCACAAGGACTATAGTCGGACCAATTATAAAATCTGAATTCTATGTTTTGAACTCAATCGGAATTTGGCGCATAGATTAATAATATATTAGAAGCCCAAGAACAAGGACTTTTACAGTGCGTTCGATACCTCACTAGCTGTAGTTATCGACCAAGCACAAGAACAACTCAATCAATTGGCCCAAGTCACGACGCATCCATTCTAATTACCTATAAATGAGAGGATTTGCGTTTCCTCCCGTCAGAGGTGGATAAGAGAGAGATTTGGAGGAAAGTACTAAAAAAGTCCTAAACCTATGATTAGATCGATTCGTCTTAAACTTTTCATTCAACCATTCAAGATTAAACATTTTAATATTAGCACCAATTCAATCCATCCAGGCAATTTTAGCCTACCATGTCTTCGACGTGGGACATCGGCCGGAGGCGGACGTGGCAATTTTTATAATTTTTTTATGATTTTTTCGAATTTTTTATTGATTTTTTTATTATTTTTTTCTTTTCCTTTTATTTTATGCATTCTCCCTGATGATGGCCGCGAGCGAGGCCGAGCGAGGGCCGCGACCCTTGCCAGCCAGCCTAGCAAGGGCCGCGAGGCCCTCGCCTCCCTGGCCTTGCCGACAGCCCTAGGAGAGGCCAGGCACCGCCAGGAAGAACGCGGAAAATAAAAAGAAAAAGAAAAAAATTAATAAAAAAATCGAAAAAATAATTTAAAAAATCATAAAAATTGCCACGGCGCTGACGGCTGGCCAAAATTGGTCGGATAGACTGAATTTGTACAAATATTAAAAAGTTTAGATCGAATTACACTCAATACACATGATATGTTTATGACTTTTTTGGTACTTTTCCCGAGAGATTTGCTTGAAAATTGGAAGGAAATTTTAAATGCTCTCGATTTTTATGAGCCTAGCAAATCTCGACCATTGAATATCGGACCCTACGTGAAACCACGTGATCCAAAAAAATGAGATTTACTGGACTCGCGTGCACCCAATAGCAAACATAGCTTTTTCTGAGAATGCTTCCATGATTCTAGTAAACAGACCCACTGAAATGACTTGCCATGCTTCGGGACGTAGAACTTCCAAGAAACATGGCAGTTGCAACAGAGCTTACTACAAATTAATTCAAATAAATACTCTGATACACCCTGTATGATTGGCCATTTTGAGGGATGCCTTCATATCAAAGCGCTTTCCGCTAACAGAGCGGGCGACGATGACTGTCTAGGCAGATACTTCCCGGAGCTGAGTAAACATCGGCGAATGTTTCGGGCCATGCATACAGCAAACAAATGGCAGCGACGACTAAGAGCTCTTGTGAACTGCGAATTGAGCAAAGATTGTCTAATTGTGTACGTCAAACTGACCCGTGCCCACAGTAATGCTCCCGGCACAGGAGTCATGAGGCACCCACCTTTTCGCACAAATTACGGAGCTCGTCATCCATTGTTATGTCATCTCTTTCCAGCATTTCACGAATCTCAGGAGTCGTTCTGCCAGCTGCTATGTAAGTTTTCAGCAACACCTTGGAGGCAATCACCTTGAAACCCATTTCATTCTTCAAAAGCTCGTAGAAATTGTTGGCGGAGTCAATGTCTTTAGTTTCCTCGAAGTGCTTCAGGAATGCATCCATGATAACTGCATCTGGACGCCACTCTTCACCTTCTGTTCTAGCAGTGACTGCAGCCAAGTGCTCTATAGCCAAATCTACCTCGCCTTTTTTCAAGAAGTAGAGCATGAATACCTCCCGGCCCTTGAAGAATGGTCTATTGCTCCTCTTAATGGCCTCATCGAATAGACTTGAAGCCTCTTCTAGCATGTCATACTCTAGGCATGCACTTACTGCAACTTTCGCTAACCTTTCATCGTAACTGCTGCAACCAGACTTCCACTCCTTGAAACATTTTAGTAAACCCTCTACGTCCTTTAGTCTATGAAGAGCCTGAAGCATAGCAAGATAGCTGGAGTTGGTCGGCGTATTAAAAGCCACCTTTAAGGACTCCCAAACCCGATTCACCTCCTTCAGATTAGAAGTGCCTGCATACAGGCTGATCAGGAAGTGGTATGCCTCACGATTTTGGGGTTTCATAACAGTTTCCAGAGTCCTTAGAGCAGACTCAGCTTTCTCAAATAGTCTGGCCTTGACATAGATAGCAGCTAGGTTGCTATACACGACCCAATCGTCACACTGACTTGAATCATTTAACATCTCTTGCCAGACCATTTCTACTCCCTCAATATTATCTAAACTCGCGTAGCTCTGCATCCATAATACATAGGCAAAACTGTCCAAGGAAATTTTTCTCTCCTTCATTTTTTCTACAAGTGAAGGGACCATCTCAGGCTTGCCCAATTTCAAGTACAATGTCATAAGATTGCTGAAAGCCAACCTCGTGGAAGAGAAGTTTAGTTCATCCATTTTCTTGAAAAGGGCCAATGCCTTGTCTTCATTGGCTTCCTTACAGTAGCAGTTTAAAAGAGTTCCATAAGTGATTATATTTTTGGCTGGTTCTGGGAGGCCATTAAAGTATTTCTCAGCTGCATCTAACCCTTTGACCTTTGAAATCAGGTCCAAGTTCAGCCCATGGTCTGCATATGCGAAATTGATATTTCTTTTTTCCATCCATTGCATTACCTGCAATTGAGGTAGAAAGACATTGATGGGTGCATAATTACATCAACATACTCAATTAAGTGCACCAATGCACATAAAAAGAATTGATGAAGATTGATCCTCACGAAATCAACCGAGAATCAAATCAAAGGTGCGCATCATGGTTAAATTTTTTTAAAGGAAACAGAAGCATTCATGAAACATGGAGGAAATATGTAGCCCCGATTTACTTGGAAGCCAAAGAATGAAAGGTCAGTGGTAAGTTGACACAACCGTCACAAAGAAATTTATTTCCCATATCTGTGTAGTGTCACAAGGGAAAAATCAAAGGTACCGGACTCTGACAAATAGGACATAGGAGTTTGTATTTCAACATAAATTTCCTCATGGACTTTAAATTCCACCTTACGACAACAAAATTTCCCTCTTTCTTATGGTTTGTCATTAGATTTTCATCCTTCTAGGTCAAGGTGCCTGTCATTAGACTGATTGAAAGGGAAAATGAAAAGAAAATCAAAAGGGCACACATCAAACTTTAAAGATTAAAAAAGATGCTCTCTTACGATCTTTTACATCTTAGTTCCCTTCTGTCAAGCATGTCATTAGGTGTAATCCGTGAACCTCGATGGCCAAAAGAAGGAACACGTAATCTATAAATTGTCAGATCTCATACCCCACGAAGGAAACAAAAACTTCAAATAAACCAGCAGACGATCTTCTTTGTTGAGAATGAATCTATGTAACTACCACCCCATACGAACGAGCATAGGGCCTGGAAGCTAGAATGAACGCAATCAACTCCTGAAATGCAAGGAACCCGATGAAAGCCACTGAGCGGAACGTGCCTACAGCAATCACTCAGCTAAAAGCATTTACTGCACTATTGATTCAGTCGTAACTACTCATGCACAACAAACCCCGATTTAATGAGAAAATCCCTAATCAATGTCATATCTTCTCTCTCAAACTCATCCTTCGTTTTTTCCTTCCGTCTCCCTCAACCTCTCTCTTTGTCTGTCATTTTCGAAAGACTTCGCCGAGAATCCAGGAATCCTATCAACCCATGATCAACAGCTGATCAAGGGGAAAAACATGAACACTGACCGAACTACCGAACAAAAATTGAACATCGGACATTGCTCCCTGCATCTATCTACATCAGAAGGTTTCACTTTCACCAACATCAAAAGTACTATAGCATTCCAACAAATCAGCGTCACCACTACTGCTCAGGCGTCGATGGAGAGATGAAATCGCGAGAGGCATTTATGTATAATCGGGCCAGAATCGGACGAACCTCGAGGGCGTGGTCGTAGCGGCGGTACTTGCGCAGCTCCTTGGCGCACCTCACCAGGTCGATTTTGCTCACCTTGCGCCCCTCCATGAAGTACTCGTTCAACGTCTTCGACACGTTCCCTCCGAAACCGGCCAGAGGCGACAGCCTCCGGTAAATCCGCACCGGCCTCGCACCCGACGGCGCCGCCGCCGCCGCCGGAGTCGGAGCCTCGGCCACCGCGGACAGCCGCCGCAGGTGCGTCAATCTGGAGGCTATACGGCGGCTAGGGTTCATTTTTCTTCGCCGATCGACGCCCTCCCACGGTGATTTGTGGCGGGGAGCTGTGGTTTAGTGAGGGTTTAAAGAAACCGCAACATTTCGACGCAAAGCAGAGCTAAGCCTAAAAAACGCACCGTTTCATCTGGAGCAGCCCGGCACGTCGTTTAGTGAAGTCTGCTAACGATCCGTTTTATCGTTTTTGAAACCCAAAAATTGGTAAAATGGCACAAATGATATCCGAACAGCAATATGACTAATAGATTTTTTAATTTATTCAAAATAGTTCCCAAACTTTAATTTAATTATGTAATATTGTTCCTGTTTTTAGTACATGTTTAATTAATCTCTAGACTATATGAAATTATTCGATATTGTCTTTTTATTAATTCAAGTTCAAAATGATATTTGAATACTTGTTTTACCAAAACATGTAGTAAACTAAGGCTTTATTTATTTTGTGGAAAAAAATATTTTCTAAAAATAATTATTTGTATAACTTAAAATAATTAGTTAATGGAAAATATTTTCATATTGATGATAATTTATATTAAAATATTTTCGTGAATAATGAAATATTATTCTTTCATTCAATTTTTGTAAACAATATAAGTCATTATATTTGATAAAATATTTTACAAATTATTCATTTTTTTTATAAAAATTTCTTCATTTTCTAAAAATTAGTTTACGAAAAAAATTTTTTAAGTCAACCAAAAACCTATACTTAAATTCAAAAAATGATTTCCTCGTTAAAAAATTTAACGCAATTTTCTAAAATATGACTAAATATTAGGAGTTTAAACTTAAAACTCTACGCTTAGGCATGGAAATCCAACATTCACATAAACCTAGGTCTCTAGTGCTTGGGCCCAAGTCCACTGAGGTGGCATTGATAACCGCCCTGCGCTTGAGTTCCTGATACCAACACCAAGTCCATTGAGGTCAAGCTCGAGACCTAAGCACTTGCGGTAGGTCATTGAGGTAGCCTCAAAGCCCCAATGCTTGTGTCCAACGCCCCAACATATGGGCCTAGGTCTAGGGGTGGGATCTCGATACCCATGGTTAGATCCCCAACACCAGGCACGAGTTTGCATAGGTCATCCCTAAGCCCCCAATGCTCATGCATGGGTCTTTGGTACTCAAGCATGGGTCCTCATCGCTCGATCTCAAGTGGTGTCCAAAGGCCAATGCTCAAGTCCATTAAGACTACGCTTAAGGTCCACTGAGGCCAAGTTTATCATCCAGTGCTCTCGCCCTAGTCCATTAAGGTTGGGCTTGAGGCCCAAGTGCTCATGTCTAGATCCTAATGCTTGGATCTAGTCCATCGATGCCAGACTTGAAACTCTAGTGCCTATACTCAGTCGCCCATGTAAAAGTTACAAACATTTAAATAATATATGTATATTTAGGAAAATCAAATCATTTTTTTCATACCAAATAACCGAGAATTATTGGTTATTTATTTTTCACGCTTCAGCAAAATATCAAATAATAATGTTATTTTCTTGAAAATTGATTTCATAAAATATTTTTGAAAACGGGAAATAAATAAACCTAAATGAAAATAATGAAAGATTAAAAAAATGAAAATAATGAAAATAATGAAAATGTGCAGATAATCTACTGAAAATGTTTTTCAGGAAAGTCTTAGGAAAATGTGCACGGTGGTGTTTGTGGGCAGTGAAAATGAAGCCACTGGTTCTTCCCTCTCCTCTCCCCACCTCTCCCTTCTCTCTCCGCCATCGCCCGCCTCGCAGAGAAAGCCCCAGATTCCCCACCCGTTTCTCTCTCCACTCCAGAGACGGTGCGCTGCCTTCAACTCCCACTCTCTCTCTCTCTCCTCTGTGGTGATTATGATGCCAATTTGGTGGCGTTGATCAGATTGCGGCGGATGATGCGGCTCCTCGAGCTGAGTACAAGCCCGGGGTGTTCGATGAGCTGTTCCTCAACCTGTTCCGTAGCAAGATGGTCAAGGTCAGCTCAATTTTCCCCCGACCGAATTTAAGAAACGGAAGTAAAAAACGGCTGTTGAGTCGGCTGCACGTGTTGATCGAGCGATACGCCGCCGTGCGGATTTCTCTTTTGCTATATTCGATACACGCAATGTGTTTGTGTCGCTTTTGCTATACGCAAGTTATGTGATTTCTTTTGACCCCCCTATAAAAAAAAAAAAAAGTTATGTGATTTCTGGGTATGCTGTTGTTGTTGGTTTTGTGGGGGGTGATGTTCATGGTTGTTTGCTTTCAAGGGCTATTATTGACAGGAGGTTGGATGGGATTCGGAGAAGCCGGGATACGATGGGCTGATCGAAGTCGCGCACCGCCTCATGATGAAGGGCTCGAGTAACTCCGACACCAGAGATGCAGCGGTATGGAGCCTTTGTACCGTTTGGTTTTCTTGTTAAATCAGCAGAAACTGGACAATGAAATGGCTTTTCCTGAATTATGAATTGCTTTTGTCTATGGAATGTGGAAAGGGTGAGGGTGTGTGAAAGAAGGCATGCTTAATTTGTGCTTGAAAGAGCAAAGCCCGCATCTTTTCGTGCTTTACTCTCTGTTTTGCTCTCTCGTGCATGTGCATTGTTCGGTTTTGATGTGTAATGGCTATAAAGGTATTTCATTTCCCTGGTTGATGATGAAAAAGAAAGAAACTGACTTTGAAACTGATTGTTGACCTGTAACTTTTGGTGCGGGCAACAGGTTCGGATTTTACGATCACTGTTCCCTCCGTTCCTGCTGGAGCTTTACCAATGCTCATTGCACCAATAGGAGAAGGAAAGCTAGCTGCAGTGATGGTTGGTAAGTCCTTTTCTATGTGAGTTTCTCGTCTGGCCTGATTTCTCCTCGCTTGTGTTGAACAATAGAGTTGTTGCTTGTGGATTTTCAAAAGAGGGGTTGTTTCTTAGGAGCTAATGAAGTTCTGTTTTGATGTGTACGTTGTCATCAAGCAAGAGTGACTGCACTCACTTGTCAATGGCTTATGGGAAAATGCACGGTCAATTCCGTCGACCTTCCTGATGGTACCTCTTGTCAAAGTGGGGTAATATACAGAATGCCTTTACCAGTCTCTAAAATATGAAGAATGTATCTAGAGCAGTAGCCAGAAATGGGCGCTGCGTCCCCATTTTGATGTGATAATATGCAATGCAGGTCTTTGTGGAGAGATGCAAGTATTTGGAGGAGAGCAAGTGCGTCGGGATTTGCGTCAATACTTGTAAGCTTCCAACGCAGGTTAGTGATGTCCCCATGAAACGGATGGTTCTTAAGTAAGCAGATACTCAGTTGATTCAAACCCAACATTAAAAGCATCAAACTTCAAGTTTTAGTTTTTTTTGCCCTCTTATCCATGAAAAATGTTCTGTCATCTCCTGAAATAAAGCGAAATAAAAGAGGTTTATCTCTTTCTGAGGGGGCCTTACTATTTGTCTAATGTCAATGAACACTTTCCAGTCTTTCTTCAAGGACTACATGGGGGTTCCCTTACTCATGGAGCCAAACTTTGAAGACTACAGCTGCCAGGTATCTGCATATTTAACTTGTAAAATCTGCTTCGCGTGCCAGCTTAAGTCTTCGTTTGTAGGCCGTTCTCGAGGGAAATTCTTGTTCTTCGAATCCGGTGCTACTTGCACCATTTTGTTCAAAAGGGTCTATAGTTAAACAGGTAGAGTTCAAAGAAAATAGAAGGGCGGGACTGGAGAGGATTGATCTTTGGTGGTTCATCATCGCATCATTAATCGATCTCGTGCGGTTTTATGAGAACTCTCATACTAACTGATCGAAGATATCTCCTTCCAATTGCAGTTCAAGTTTGGCGTTCATCCTCCGCAGCCTCAAGAGGATGCAGCCCTCAAGGAGCCTTGCTTGGAGATTTGTCCCAATGCCATTCGACGGAGAGAAGTCGTGCAGAACACTGAATTAGCGCAATGCCCAAAGGCATGATTGCGCATATGCAAAAGCAAGCACTGTACATAGTACTAAAGTGGATTAGGATAACACTGGAAGAATTCTATGCATATAGTGAGATAAATGCCCTGAAATTTATTTGCAGAGAATTAATTACTTCCAATCAGCAGTTTCTTATGACGGGATCATTGATCGAATCAGCCCAATTTGTTTGTGATCGCAGCAGAATATGATCTTATAAAGAGCACGTAGATCAGCAACCTCCGGATACTACTTCGCAATAGCGGATACAGAATATAAGTGTCCTGAATTTTCTTTTGAAGCCCTAATCAAAGCCACGTCATGCTAATGTGGCATCAAGCGGACTAAAATAACACGAATGAAACAAGCATATTATCAATAAGTAATGATGTCTTTCTAGATATATTGAACATAACAGTAAAGAAATAAAATTTTGACGAGAAAGGCAACCAATTAGAGAACAAAGGCCATGGACAGGCATCGAGTGTTATGCGGCCAGCTCCGGCAAGAACGGGGCTTGTTTGATTTAGGGACTTCAGCTAGTAAGGGTTGAATTACCTCGACCAACATTCAAAATCCGGAGCTGGGACTGACCTTGGCCTGCATTGCATTTTCAGCCATAGAGCCGGAGATAGAAATTTTATCCTGCTCCAAAGTAGCATAAAAACTAAGAGAGCGATGCACTATGGGAATAGCTACAGTAGAGCCAGCCAAAGAATATGTAATTTAAATAAGGCATCATAGTTTTTAATGGGAGCATTGTCATCCAACCAACAGCGACTAGACCGTGATGACTCCACTCTACTCCAATTCCTCCAAGAAAAGAGGTATAACTACCTGAAGAATAACAAACCAGGCATGCATTAAACCAGGACCCCTCGGGCCACATCTCCTGGGCAATACAAGAGTTATAAACAAAGAAATTATGCATTTTGTTAACTTCAATTGGATTCTTTCAAAATAACTTTTTTTTTTGGTCTAACTTCTAAAAGAATTTTCAGAGGAGAGAAACACAGCTTTTGTACAAGAGTAAGAAACTCATGTACTCCTGCTACATCTGGAGTGGATTTTCGATGCTGTAGATATGAAACATATTTGAACAGTAACTTACAGATGAGAAACTTACTCAATCTACAAAATTACAGACAAAATAACATCTGGACTATCCTCAGGGATGAAAAGATTCTGTCAACATAGGTGAAGTTTTCATTAAATCAACGGTCCCAGCCAGAGGGACGGCGCCTTTCCCTTGTTTTATCTCTACTGCTGCAGAATTGGAAACAAACAAAAGGTAATAAGAACCCATTTGGGGTAGACTCGCTTAATAGCAATGCATATACCAGATGATGGACATATGCAGGAAATGACGCTAACCTTTCTGAACTTCTATGACCAGCATTCTCTGTAGGTCTATGACCAGTAGGATTTACTCCTGATGTGGGAGTACTAGATGACTTAGTTGTCTGAGCTTTATAAGCATCTCCTCCTATAGTACCGCCAGAAACAAATCCAGTCATCGCCGGTCTCTTGCTCGCATACATGTTTGAACTGCTATTTATGCCTTGATTTTGGGAGTTAGAAGCAGCAGCTACAAAGTTACTTTTAAATTGAGCCATCATCCCAGTCTTCAATGAGTTAACAGCTGCTGGTCGACTTGGAGCATTCTGAGATGGTGCACTTGACTCCGCATTATATCCTATACCCAAACCATAGTCCACTCCACGAACGCCTCTGCCTCCGCCGCCGCTGCCGCCGCCACCGCCGCCGCCGCCGCCGCCACCTCTTCCCCGACCCTTTCTCCCACCTGCTTAAAAAATTATACCATGAATAGGAAACATGATAATCAAATAGCAAAAACTTTTTCCACCATGTTTTATGAGTAATCCAGAGATGGTCATCACAATTCTCTGCATGCGCACGCATGTGAGTTGCACAGACAGGATGAAGCTAAGCATACCTCCTTTTCTTGAGTCACGTTTGGACCTAAATCTTCCATCCTGATAATTGACAAATAAAATGACTAATCAGAACCTAGGACCATCATAAAATGATAAAAAGAGAGCTTGAAGGTAGAGCTAACTGAACATCAAGCTAAAAAAGGGACATGTTGAGTCTGAATACATCTTCTGGCAAAAATGTCTCAGTAATTTTAACAAAAAACAGTCCAATTAAAAGAGTATCAAGAGTTCAGGAGCAAACTCCTGTTAAAGAACAAGCCCATCTCACATGTATATTGGCAGCATATGATAAAGGCACTAAAATTAATAAAATGAAAAGAAAAATAATCATTTGCGAGCTGTCCATCTTAATCATTCCACCATCTTTTCAGTCTCACTCATTCTCATGGATGCCAAAAGTCACATGTTTGGGATGATCTGCATTTGCAGATTTCATGTAAATAGGCAACAATGCATTTCCTTTTAATTAGGGGTGGGGGAGAGGAAGAGGTGGATGAGAAGAGTGTTTAAGGTAGAAATCTCTTTATTCCATCAAGAAAGCTTCAAACTGTTGCTTAAGCCTATATTTGTCCACATTGCCCATTAATTCAAGCTAAATATTGAGAGCTAAGGCATTTATTTTTCTTCTTATCCCACTTTTCCAACCTTCCTCTGTTATAATGACTGCCTACATCTTCTTCCACTGGTAGTTGACAAAAACACAAGGGGCCAGCATCATGTAGGTTAATTGTCAATGCAACACCACTTGTACACATTATGAAGTCCCCACTGGGGCTCATGCATATGGAAGAAAGGTTAACACAGAAAGTTGCATTTTGCACATTTTGGAAAACTCATTAAAAATAAATAAATTGCAACAGGACATCAAATCCCTCATTCAACTGCATAAATGATGTCATAAACATGTAATATCAAAAATAGCACGAGGTTCAAATTTTACCTTCATGGCAAGATCCATGAGCTCCATTGGAACATTCTGACCAGCGGCTATCAGACTATTAACCAACTCCCCAGCAAATCGAGCCTCCTTTTGTGTTATTAGAGTATATGCAACCCCATCTTTGTCACCTGCACGACCCGTTCTACCAATGCGATGGACATGCATGTCCATATCACGTGCAATGTCAAAGTTCACAACTGACTTAATCGACTTGATGTCAAGACCCCGAGCAGCCACGTCTGTCGCAATAAGAACATGATATATGCCGGATTTAAATTTTTGCAGAATTTCCATTCGAGAAGCCTGGTCCTTGTCACCATGAAGAGCAGCAACTTTGAATCCTCTTTGAGACAACTGTGACTCAATCTCATCCACGGCCGCCTTCTTTGAGGCAAATACTAGCACATCTCCCTCATCAATCCGCGCAGGTAGTTTCTCAATAAGCCAAGGCAACTTTTCTGCATCAGAAGGAATGACATGGACAACCTGTGTGATATCTTCATTGGCCATACCCACTTCTCCCACAGTAACTCTTACGGGATCCGAGAGGATTTCTCTGGCTAGCTTCTCGACTTTTCGAGGCATAGTTGCTGAAAATAGTAATGTCTGACGGTCAGGCCTAATTTGGCCAACAATAGACCTTATTTGCGGCTCAAATCCAAGGTCAAACATTCTATCAGCCTCATCAAGAACCAAGTACGTCGCCCTCAACATCGTCAGGGCCTTCATTTTTAGCAGGTCTATCAATCTTCCAGGAGTTGCAACAACTATCTCACATCCTGCCTTCAATTCCTTAAACTGGTCCAATTTGGACATTCCACCATAAACAGCAGAGACACGTATGCCATGGGATTTTGCAAATTTTTTACACTCTAAATATATTTGGTGTGCTAATTCTCTGGTTGGAGCACATATCACTCCGATAGGGCCCTCTTCTTTTGCCAGTTCAGGTTGATCCATGATATGCACTATCATAGGAAGCACGAAAGCAGCAGTTTTACCAGAGCCAGTCTTTGCTATACCAATGATATCTCTTCCTGAGAGCACAATTGGTAAAGCTTGGCACTGTATCGAAGTGGGTTTTTCATATCCTTGTTTCGCAATAGCATTCATGAGTTGAGGAGAAAAGCCACAATCATCAAATGACTTGATCGGCCTTGGGACATCAAATCCCGATACCCGGATAGCCAAGCTCTTCCTATAATCAGCGACATCCTGCTCACTCATCCCTAAAAACGCAAATTTTGGGCGTTACACCACACGGAGCATAAATAACAAAAGGAAAGATACAAGGAGCTCAACGTAATACTGCAGTGCATGGAAATCCGGTTAGTGTGATGTGGGTTTTCATATCTGAAACTAAGCAGTGACTTGGAACAGTCAAAACTATTGGAATGGGGGTGTAATTCACTTATGTCCTTTCATACTAAAAACATTCACATAGCACAATTCACGAAAATGAGAACTCCGCTGCTTGGAACCTAAGACAACATCAGAATACTTGTCCCGAGAGATTAAAGAGAGACTGCAGAAATGTTAATGAACATGAACCACCAAAAATTCTACCTATAATAATGACTAGAATTTAGCTATGCAAAGAAAATTACCACGCAGAAAAAGCAAGCTGAAAGATACCAATCAAGCAGATTCCAACCTATCGGCATAACCATACTAGCAATAGTGGCTGCAACACTCACCTGAAATCGACTCCTTCTCCTCGTAAAAATCCTTAGTGAAGGGCTCGTAGTCAATCTCACTATGGTCCAGAGCCGGAATCGGCTCAATCTTCTTCTTATCCAGCACAATCGGATTATCGTCCGAATCGTACTCCAGCAACCCGGCGTCCACCGCCTTCGCGGCCGCATAGACCTCCTCGTCCGAATCGTAGCCGGCGTGCAGCACGTCCGACGCCAGCGTGAGCCCCACGTCCTTCTTCGCCCGCAGGAAGCTCTCCATCGGGTCGTCGTCCTCGTCGTCCCGGTACTTCTCCGCCTTCTCCTTCGGCTTCGGGGGCGGCGCGGCCCTCATCTCCTCGTGTATCCCCTCCATGAACGCGTCGAGCGGGTCGATCTCCTCCTCCCCGCCGCCGTCCCCCCCATCCCCATCCCCGGCGCCGGCGCCGGCGCCGTTCTCCTCCTCCCTGGCGGCGTCCTCGGCCTCGGCGTCGTAGTCGATGTTGTCGAGGTCGGTGTCCTCGTAGTTGTCGTGGCCGTGGGCGCGGGAGGAGGAGGAGGGAGAAGGGACGAAGAGGCGCTGCGGGGGCTGGGACCGCTCGAAGTTGTAGGTGGCCTGGCGGTTGATCCCGAACCCTTCGAACCCGAACTTCCGCTTCGACATGGTTCGGAGCTCGCGACCTCGAGCTTCCGGAGATTGCAGAGGAGGGGAGCGAGGAGAGAGAAACCCTAGATCGACGTGCGATTTGGGAAGGCGGTTGGGGACGAAGACAGCTTCGAGATTGCGTCGTGCTGCGTGCGGTGTGACTGATAGAAGAAGCCTGGTTTCGGCATACGTCTCCAGTTCTCTCAGCTCGCTTTCTCTTTCGGGTCCTTCGTCCGACCCGAATTCGCTGCTCGGATCGGATCGTCGCGAACTCGGGTCGAGCCTGGCTCGTGCCGGATCTCTTGATCAGGGCCTCGTGACCACTTTGGCATTTGGCTTGGACCTGCCAATTCAAGGCCCGGAAAAGGTCGTAGAAGATTAAGGGCCCGTTTGGTTCGGAACTTTTGGGGAATGCCGGGTTTGGGATAACGCAAATATTTTTAGGGAAAGGAGAACTTTCGGAAATGTTAGACCGTTTGGTAAATTTTAAGATTGAAATGCAACTTAAGATAAACACCGTTTGGCAAAATTTACATTTGGAATTAGCTTTGGTTATTTTTTATTTTTTTTTTTAAATCGAAATCAAATTCCGGCGGCCGCCACCGCCGGACGGCTAGATCTCGGCTCGGCTGGCTCGGTCGCCCGGGTCTCGCGCGACTGCGGCGACGCCGGCCGAGGTCGTGCCCGGACCTCGCGCCGCCGCCCGAGGTCGCGCGAGGTTCGCGCGACCCGCGGTCGCCGCCCGGGTTCGCGCGACCAAGCGACGCCTCCTGGGTCGCGGGTCCCGCCACCCCGAGCGGTGGTCACCGGGGACGCGAGACCCCCACGCGGCGGTGGCGGTTGCCGGAGAAGCCGAACTCTCGGCCGGCAGGGAAGACGAAGAACAATAGCCGACGAACAGAGAAGGAGGAGGAAGAAGATGAACAGTAGCCAATGAATAGTGAACGAGCATTTCCGAAATGGCCAATGCTCAAAGCTGGTCCTCCCCAGCATTGAGCTTTCAGCATTGGGGATGCTGATATTTGGCCAAGTAGCTTTCGAAAATAGTTGTCAAACACCAAATATTTTTCCCAAGGGGCTTTCGGGGCCGAAAGTCCCTTGGGAAAGCCCAACCAAACGGGGCCTAAGAAGGTTCGTGGCGCGCCTCGCGACTATGTCACAGTAGATCCGAACGCTTGTCCCGGATCAACTTCGAGATTGTAATTGCTCTCGTGAATAACTAAATATAAAAGATGGAAGTTTGGTTCAGATTTCCCGAGAAACTTTTGAGGAAATGCTAGGATGTTTAGTGAGCCTTTCGAAATAATTTTAGGTTAAATGCTAACCTTGAAATGTTGAAAGCACAAGATAAGCAGAGATCAACATTTCAAAATAGTATTTGCAGAATGTTGATAGTAGGATTAAATAATTTTTTTTTCTAGAACTGCCTTTATCAAGTCATTAGTCTTCTAATTTTGAAAATTGCGTTAATCATGTCATGCCGTGCGACGCACTTTATTAATTGCGTCTGTTTGGAGGAGCCATGTTCACGTTATACCGACATGGCAGGAATTGAGAGGCATTCGGAAAATGGATGTGTTGGATGTCTGTGAATCATGCAATGAGCGTTTTAGCCATTTGAGGTGTGTCCTATGGGGTAGGTTGATGGTGTCCTTGAAAATGTTTCGGTTAAAAATTTAAAATCTCAAAATATCTTCCTCCTTCCACATATATTTACGTGATTTCTTGGTACATCATATAACGTCTCTCATCGACGAGTTCTTTACATTAATTCCATTTATTAGTAATGTGGTTTCGCTTGATTTTCAAATATAGATTTTGTTCATTCACGCAATGTGTGCACACTTTAACGAGGACTTGAAAGTATTTTCTTCTCAGTAAGATAATGGCAAATACCCTAATGATCCTATGTCCCGATTCCGACTTTTCTTTTCTATCTCGATCATTAATGTATCTCATTACAAATTTTGCAAACAAAAACACACTGATGCGAATTCTGATGATCCGAACATCGTCTTGAAACGTCGCTAGGTGCCGAGGATTTCCATCGTATGCACATGTTCATAGCCAGTTCAAAGCAAACTGATGTCCAAAAGATTAGTACCCAAATAATCCATTCAAAGGTGCCAACTAGACCTAGCTAAAATTACCAAAAATCAGGTAATTTGTTGACTACCAAAAATAGCATTCGAAGTTACTAGGTTGACCAGGTCGATAAACCCTATTCACATACATCTCTCCTCCTCCAAAACAAATCTCTGACAATCATCTTATATAATTCCTCCGATCATTCCGATCATTCCGAAATTGGAGAGAAGGCAACCATGGCGACGTTGAAAGCTCATGCGCTGTTCCTCCTCGTCGCCGCCACCTCCGCCTTGCTCCTCTCCTCCGCCGTCGATGCCGTCTGCGTGCCCCGCAAGCCTCAGTCCTTAGTGCCCGCCTCCCCGAAGACGCTCCCCCAAACTCCCGCCTCCTTCAAGAGGCCGCCGTCCGGCCCTCTGGCCTCGCTTTCCGCCTCCTTCAAGAAACCGCTGCCCGATGCTCTGGCCTCGCTCTCCGCCTCCAAGGCCGCGGTGGCGGTTGACCACACGGTGGCCGACATCTGCCACCAGACCGACTACCCTGACATCTGCATCTCCTCTGTCGGCGCCCACCTGAAGGGGCCGGCTGACTTGCTTTCGTTGCTCGCGGCCCAGATCGAGGCCTGCACGGAGAAGATGAAGAGCGCTGCCGCTGAGGTCACCAAGCTGGCTGCCGACCCTTGTGCGTCGCCCGCCACCAAGATGGCCCTCAGCGCCTGCGATGAGAACTACAACTCTGCCCTCGACAGCCTGAGCAGCGCGCAGGAGGCGATCGCCGCGCATGATGCCGGCACGCTGAACAGTGAGCTCAGCGCCGTGATCACGTTCGTCACCACTTGCGACGACTCGTTCGCTGAGATGACCGTGGATTCACCGCTGGAAGGGACGGACCGTATTCTGCAGAAGCTCGGGAGCAACTGTCTCGCCATTGCAGCTAAAGCTCATTTGTGAATGTATAGCGAATTATCAATAATTTCGCGGTTTGTGTTGCGAGATGAAGTGCTGTTACGCAGAATGCTATCTCCCAGTTGCATCTAACCTAGACACGCTTTAGTTTATGCATAAGTTTCAACTTCTCGTAATCGCTAGGAAGATTTTGCACGCGCTGCATGTGTAGAAATCAAGGAACTTTCAGGCAAACCCTCGTTCGGTGTCTTCGGCAGGTCTGGCTCATTTTGAGTCATCGGATCGAGACTAATGTCCTTCTGGAGAAGACGGAGATCCAGGCCTCGAGGAGACATGGAGCGCGACCGCGAAGATCAGTGACGGTGCTGCTGATCCTTCCCCATCGGCCCCGCCTCAGGCAGCCCGTCCCGCCTGCGAGGAGCTCTAAGATTTGGTCCTCCATAGCCACGCAGAAGGCCGTCGCTCCACGCGACGAGAGCAAGGTCAGGTCGGTGCTCGGGCACCTTGACCGCGAACTTTCGTGCTCAGTGAGATCGGAGTTTGTTGAGATGAGGGCGGAAATCGCCGGTTGTGAAGATCGACGGTGTGCTGAAGAGGCTGGCGATCACGTATGCCTCTCTCCGACAGTAATTTTATGCAGATCGCTTGAGACTTGAAAAGAACTCCTCAAAACTCGAATTCAAAGAAAATACAAAACATGGGGTGAGATGGCATCCATGAATAAATAAAAAATAATAAAGAACAAATGATCTAGTTTACCGCTAAACATGCGAATAACATTCCGCAAAATTATTCGACATTCACGCTCGGTTTGTTTCGCGAAAAATGAATGGTTTGAAAAATTTATTCTTAAAAATGGTTGCTTGTGTGCTTAAAATAATAAGTTAATGGAAAATGTTGTCCAACCGGTCTTACAAACCTTAATTATAAAACCTTATGATAACATGCCATCAAGGGAATGGAGCCTAGACCTATCAAAATTGTCATAAATTCATTTATTAATCCATATTTGATATGTTGGGTTGTTATATGGGCAAATTAGATTTAGTAAATAGGTTATAAATTGAGTTAGAATAGTAAAGTTCAAAATAATATGGGTGTTAAAGGAGTTCACAATTTACTCGTATCTAACCTAACTTTATGACTCTTTTTTCGCTTTCTCTCGCTCTCATTCGATTTTACTATCATTTGCTCTATGCTCTCACTTTAGTTTGAATATGATTTTTTTAGATTTGGTTAAATATGAATTTTTTTTAGCAATATGAGTTGGGATAAGTATGTGTTAGGTGTGGGTCGAGTATGAGTTAATAGATTCGTATCGAATTGAAATTGTCAAAATTGGTTAAATTGATTAATTTTGGGTTGGACCATTTTAGATTAATCCCAACCTCAACCGACGAGTCTTGTTGGAACCCACCACCTCCCATGAGATCACTCAATTATCAAGATTATTAGTCATATGTTGCCAAAAAAAAAAAAAATTGACACAAATAGTCCTAAATAATGACTCGGTATGTAATGTGATTCCTTAACTTTGATTTATTAAATATGGTCTATTAATTGTATCTTAATATGTAATATGATCCTTAAACTTTCAATTTGTTTAATGTAGTCTTTGACCTTTTGATATATATTTGATTTAGTCCCAAATTTAAGGATCCATTAAATATGAATACTGAACTTGAAGTATTGGAAAGACCATATTGATTATGGATTAAGTTGAATATGTATAAAAAACCAGAGGATCACATTGCATATTAAATTAAAATTTAAGGATCACGTTAAATAAATTAAAAATTTAAGAACTATATTATACATTGTACCAAAGTTCATGAATCATTTGTATTATCATCCTATAAAAAATCAATATATTCTATCACTCATGTAAACTTTTACAAAACAAATCGGACTCGGCTCCCGAGTTTCAATCTCAAAACCAACCCATCCCAAAATCAAGCGTCTTTACTTAAACGGTCATGATTCGATTGGGCACGGGGCAAGGAATGGTCTGGACTAGTCGAGCCCGGACCAGAAGAAAGGGAAGCTAAAGATGAAATGAGTTACTGTCGAGTTTAGTCGAAATTGGACGACTGCTTTCTTGCTCCAGCAACCTTCTTATCACCGCCACAAAAAAATAAAAAATAAAAAAAAAAAACCGCCGTCTCCTTCCTTCCCTCCTCTCTACCTACATACGACCCGCTTCGGATAACTCCCCCACAGTCAGTCCCGCTCCCCCTCTCGTGCCGTCGCAGCTCAATCGAAGTGCCGGAGACCGAATCGCCGGCGACCGCAAGGAGGAGGAGGAGGAGATGGCGCACGCGTGCGTGTCGACGGCGGCTCCCTCGCCTCTCAGATTCAGCTCCCTCGCCTCCGCCCCGAACCCTAGCTCCTCGCTCGACTCCCAGAAGGCTCGCCCTCGCCTCGGAGCCGCTCCGTCCCAGGTAACTCCGCAATGAAAGTGGAGGGTGGGGGGGGTTTGGAGGGGTTTTGAGGGTTTTGCCTAAGTCGTCATTGTTCCGCCGGTAAGGGTGGGAGTTTCGCCGAACCGCAAATTGAAGCGGGAATCGAAGTTTTGCGGTTTAGCTTTTTGTAGAGGTGACCTTGGATTTGGTTTTCGAGCGGAAGTATCGCATTTAGAGCGTACGTGTGTTGTAGTTACTCCAGAAAAAAAAAAAGAAGGTGATGGTGACTCGAGCTGTAGAGTCTACATGGATTTCTGATGCAATCGAGAAGTCCACTACGAAGAAATGATTGCAGAAAGCTGACCCGAAGCGATTGGTTGAATCATGAGTGTTATATTGCTTTGGGAAATAGAAATTTGAAAAGGGTCTTTTTTTGGGATAGGAATTTGCTCTCGCTCTGCTAATAATTTTTATTTAGCGTGGGGTTCTGATAGTTCTTCCCTGTTATTGATGAGCAAGACTTGTACTGTAATATCTGCAGGAAATTTAAAAACCTTGTTTGCAATAGAAAGAACCTGCACCAAGTAAAGGCTGTTTATTCGGGTGAGTTCTGGGCTCCAGAGAGGAGCTCTCAGCAGGGCATCTGGTCCATAAGGTAGTTTTTGGTTCGAAACTTTTTGGAATTTCTGATAAAAATCATTTTGGGTAATTTGTTATTCATGATAATTGCTTCGTTTTTCTAGGGATGATTTGCAAGTTCCATCTTCACCATACTTCCCTGCTTATGCACAAGGCCAAGGGCCTCCGCCAATGGTACAAGAGCGTTTTCAGAGCGTAATCAGCCAGCTTTTCCAATATGTAAGTTTCTTTGCTCGAAAATTGGGTGTCACCTATGACTCGATAGCTGTCACATAACTTTTGCTAGCCTTTTAGCTAATTATGATGGTATCTGGTGGATTGACAGAGAATAATACGCTGCGGTGGTGCTGTGGATGATGACATGGCCAACATTATCGTAGCTCAGCTTCTTTATCTAGATGCTGTTGATCCAAACAAGGTGCTTCTAGTCTCTTGTTATATCCGGCATAAACATCTTGTAGCATTGACAATGAGCACAACAGTGACACTTGCTCATATACTTCCTCATATGTTCTTTGCAGTTTGATTGTAAATGCATGTATTGGCATTTTATAGGTTATAAGCAATTGTATGAGCTCTTACACATTTGCTCTATCATTGAATAGGATATTGTGATGTATGTGAATTCTCCTGGAGGATCTGTTACAGCTGGTATGACCTTACCATGGGAGCCTTTTTTTTGGTGGTTCATTGTTGTATAGTTTGGTCTTTGAAGGCGTGGTTCTTGGTTGACTTGTTTACCATTTGTCCCTTAGGTATGGCTATATTTGACACGATGAGGCATATTCGTCCCGATGTCTCCACTGTATGCGTCGGACTTGCAGCCAGGTATCGTATTCTTTGACAAGGTTCTTTTTTCCTTGATATGCCACAAGAAGGAATGCCATTTGTTAGTCTTTTAGAAAAGCTTGCAGTCATTGTAGTGCAATACAACAGTTGCCTTGGGAATTTTTGAATTAACTAGACAATTGTACAGATGCTCAATATAAAATTCTTAACAGCTGATTTAGAAGTGAAGCTTCAGGTTGTCAAATTCATGTTTTGCATTTACAATGGTGATGCGATTTGTTCTACCTGTATTAGACTACCTGTATAAGTGGAGGCAAGATGTTGAAGGATTTTCTAACCTAAAGTATAAGCTATTAAGTGGTAAGAGTGTGCATGTGTATCAGGGTCGTGATTGCTGCATGCATTATCTATGTATAATTTTGAAGACCCATCTTACATCCAAACGGGTAAGACAAATAGAGGGAGTACACGAATTAACTTGCACGAGGTGTTGCAAACAAGTGTGGGTTATGATGGGGATTGAGATGAAGGAAACTTGTTTAAGGTTGTCTGGAAGTATAATCTACAAAGCCTACGATAAGGAGATCAAAAATTTTGAAGTGACTTGTTAAGATTTGTATTACAAAGGTGGAAGACAAATCTTGAACTCTGTTGTTTTGTTGTCAATCGCATGGCTTCTGTTCTGCTTGTTCATCAAATTACTTGAACTCTTATAGCCGGTCTCAGTATCTGTTGGTTGATTGATCCATGTTCTTCTTTACAGTATGGGGGCTTTCTTACTAAGTGCCGGAACCAAAGGTAGGTCATTGTCATGAACTATATCCTCGCTGTGTGAAGCTCTGTATGTTTTGTGCTTTTAGATCCTGACAGTATGTTTCTCATTTGTGACTTTAGGGAAAAGATACAGCTTGCCAAACTCAAGAATAATGATACATCAACCTCTTGGTGGAGCACAAGGTGGACAAACTGACATAGATATCCAGGTTCGTCTATTTTCAGCCTGCATAAACGTCACTTGCATTGATACATATACTCATGAGTTTTCATGCATACACCTATTGGCATCCATGTGCACAGGGCATGAATGCACATGTATGACAGGCAAAAACAAATTTGTGGGTGTGGACACAACCATGAGCACAAGCACTCACACACGAGTAACTGTCACAATGAAATCATTGCTCCAGTTCATTCACATGCTACATCTGTGGTCTGGATGAATCTCTCAACTTGAATGATATGGTCATCTCTCTTGGGAAATGACTGGACTTAGTTTCTATAGAATGAAGGTCTGTCCTGTATTGAATCTTCAGTCAGTGAAATTTTCTGTTATGTTTCTGATTATGGGTGGAAATTTGAATTAACTACCAGGCAAATGAAATGCTGCATCATAAGGCAAACCTTAATGGCTATCTCTCTTATCACACGGGTCAAAGTCTCGAGAAGATCAATGAGGACACAGATCGTGATTTCTTCATGAGTGCCAAGGAAGCCAAAGAATATGGACTCATTGATGGTGTGATCATGAATCCTCTCAAAGCTCTTCAGCCCCTGGCAGCTGCAGCAGATTCATGAAGCCACCTTGTCTCTAAGCTTTCTTGGCGGGTTGTTGGGGTTGACCATTTTCATCCTCAAGAGTTCATTTGTGCTAAACAATGGTCGATACTTGCGGCATGAATTTAAAATAGGAATGGATCTCATCTTGGGTAGATTTGTTTTTGGGGAACAAATTAGTTTACTATACAGGTGCTGCTTGACTGTGATAAGTTCAATCTCAACTTTGCTACTTATTTCTTTTGGCTTCTCTTTTGGCCTCTCTTTTGATGCATGGGCAAAGGCTTTTCGCCGCTCTGTCATTCCGATCTAGTTGTGAGGTCGCAGGAGCTAAGTCGTCTCCCCTGGTCCCTTTAATATGGTCCTTGCGAATCTCCAATCTCAGTGAATTTCTTGTAATTTCCGCAATGCAATAATTGTTCAGGATCTACATAATTTTAAGGCGAGAGCTGTGCAACTTTCCAGTGCATCTTGTAGATTTTTTGCCTTACTTTCACTCTTCTGTGCACTTCGCAACAGCTTTCCCCAACTCCGTTGTTTCCTATTATACAAATGTTAATGAAAGAGTGTAGATATGTCATTCTACCGTGAGAACTGGTGAACAGCAGAGTTGGGTTTCAGAAGCCTTGAGTGGCATTGGCTTGAATTAGCTGGCAGATCCTGATTTTATGAAGCAATTTTGGCTATGTTAGCTCTCCCGCATCATGCTTTGTTGGCAATAGCAACCGTGATTTGTAATAGAATTTATTGTTGTCTAAATCAAACTCATCTCTGGAATTTGATTTGCCTCTCTCTCTCTCTCTCTCTCTTTCTCTATATTCTTAGTTCTCGTTCGGAATGGTTCCTTGAGAACTTGTAGACATTGGTAGCGTTAGTGGATGCGTCCCCTTATTCTTTCTTAGACGAAAAGAAATCTCCAGCTATTCAAGAGTTGTCGTGCTCGTCCGCCGATTTAGAACTCATCATCTTGTCGTACGAGTCTGGGAAGAAGATATCCTACTCAAAAGAATCAAATTCGGTATGGATGCCAGAAGAACTTTTGTTTGCTTTTGGTGAGACATATGGTATACGTGCATGATGGGTCATCAATCTATTGTCTCAGTTAACAAGGGTTTTGTCCGTCCCGTCTGAACTTCCTTTGAAGTCCCCTAATCGCTCTGCTACCGCGATAGCTGAAGCAAGGCGGTTCACTCTTCTCCCCACTTAAAGCTCATTTTGAGTCTACAATTGCAATCCTGTATAAAGTTGTAGAACTCCCCTTCCTCTCCCCTTCTTACCAAATTGGTTACACATGCCGTCTCCCTTTTCGGCTTACATCTCTATACGCTTGCACTCTTACCATGGCATGAAGTTCTCGAGTTGGAATTCATCTACCCAACATGGATTCAGAGGCCAGTTATGTGGACGAACTCTCGGGAAATAATCTATGATATAGTTTGGTCTGTTTTGTCCTTTTGAAAAGAAATTTGGGAATCAAAAACATTTTTCAGTTGGGATTCTATTGCAAGCATACTTGTCCAAAATAGGTTATAAATCCATGTCTTAACTCATATTTGATGAGTTGAATTGTTATATGGTTATAAATGGATTTAGAATGGTAAAGTTCAAAATAATTATATGGGTGTTATATGGATTCATAGCTAATTTAGACACAATTCATTTCTATGACTCTTTTTCACTTTCTCTCTCACCCACACTCAATCTTGCACTCATCCACTTTGCACTCTCTCCTTAGAATGTCCATGCTTTTTTATTTTTTATTTTTTATTTTTTTAATTGTTTTAGATATGGAACTGTTTTAATACTACAAGTTAGATCAAGTATGGATTAGATTAGTATGAGTCACTAGATTTATATTATACAAAATCTGATATACCCATTTGACAAATCTAGTTGTTGGTGAGAGAAAGAACTTGAAACACAAATTATGGGGTCAAATCCAAATAAAAAGAAAATCCAACTTTTTATTAAAACCTTAGACAAAAAATAATAGGATCTTTCAAACGTCCCATTGAAAAGCCAGGGACAAAGTAACACCAACTTCTAAGGGTCACTTGAAAGAAAGCTCAACCTTTTGTTCATGGGATAAAAATGACATCTATCATGAATCCGTATATTCCCTCCATTATATCACTACGTATTGTCCTATATGATTCATTGTGCTAATGTGTATAGTGAGCCATGTCAACCATATTGTCCTATGTGATTCACTGTGCTAACATGTATAGTGAGCCACGTCAACCAACACAAACAATAATGTTACCTTTAATCTATTACATTATTTATTTATTTATTTTTGCATTTTATGCCAAAATCGATATCATTTTAATGTGATTCACTAAGTAGGTCAACCCAGCGAGCCACGTCGGATGATGTGTGGCAATTTAGCAATGAGAATGGAAGGACTTTCTAGCAGGAGTCGTTTTTGTCCCATGAGCGAAAAGTTGGGTTTTTCTTAAGACACGTGAAATGTTTAGTTTTTTTAATTCCTAAACAAAACCTTGGTTTTTTTTTTTCAAATATTATAAATTGCATCATTTTTATCGAAGAGGCAAAATGATTTGGCTTTAAGAATAAGTGTACCAAAGGTCCTAAATTTTGTCGAAAAAGTGTAATTAAATTTTAAAACTTTTTAAAAGTGTAATCAAATCTTAAAACTTGATATAAAAATACAATTAAGACCTACAAATTTTCATAAGTGTAATCAAAACTTAAAACTAATCTTGAAAATGTAATTAAGTCTTAAAACCATCAAAAAGTGCAATCAACGGAATTACTTAATTGGATGAATTTGACAAATTTCAAAATATAATTGTATTTTTTGAAAGTCGTAGAATTCAATGATATTTCTTGACAAATTTTAATATCTAATTGTACCTTTCGAAAGGTCTTTTCAAAAGTTATTTTCTTCCAAATATTAAAGACTTTGTCATTTATATCTGAGATGGAAAAGGTTCGGCTTTTTTTTGTTGGCCATGTTGCTTCTTCAAAGTGCCACTTTTTCATTTCCACGCCACCCTCTACCTCGGCAGATTCCATACGGAAGAGTATCTAGACGTCCTTCCCATACAATATACTTCCACAGGTGTCTGATCTCCGGAGTGCGCACGCTTTCCTTTTGGCATCTTGCACGGGGGAATCTGCAACTGCTCAGGAAAAAAAAAAAGATATTCCCCCCCAAAAGAGACAAACCAAAGGGCTTGATGAACCTACGAAAAAAGGCTAGTAAACAAACAAAGGGCCTTGATGCAAGGGGGCGTTTCCGATGATCTCGTGAGAAGCGGTCCGGATAAAAACAAGGGTAGTCTCGTCGGTTATCATCGAACTCATAAGTTTTGGTCCGTTAAGGTATTTCATATTATAATAACTGAGAAATTACAAGAAGTCACGACCAATCAGGGTCCGGACAATCCTTCCCTTGCGGAACGGAGATGATATGATTGCCCGGCCGACTTTGAGCCTCTGAAAATCAAGGAAAGTAACCGGGCATCAAGGCTGAAAAATCAAAACCTATTTTACTTTTTTCATCGACTCAACCACTCCATCCAAAATTAGCCTTATCCTCGAACGATCTCCGAGCGCACCCACCCACTCGCGATCCTCGTGCCATCTTTTTTTCCAACCTGAGAATCGACGTGGGAACATGGAAAGGTGCTCCTATGCAAGTGAACAAAAAAGCAAGTGTTTAGTTTCAATTCACTTGCCATCACGCAACGGGCCATTTCGATCCCCACCGCTATGCCCCACCACCACCTTCGTTTTCGCTCTCTTGTTTTCTGTCTCTCTCTCTCTCGTCTTTTGCAGAGATCGCAATGTGCACTCATCGAGAGGGAAGCGACGTCTAAGACACCATCGAGAACTCAGCACTAACTAAACCCAACATGAGTTTTCATGGACAAAAAAAAGTTTCATCATTCATGGGTTACAGTCCTTTCGCCTTCCCGAGGTTGTCGAAGAAACCGAGGGAACAGCGAGGCGCTCCGCGCTCTCCGATCAAGAAGGGACAACGGGAATCCTGTCATCGATGAAGTGGTTGATCCTGTTGAGGTTCGCGAAGTAAGAGAACACGGGGAGCTCCTCGAGCTCGTCGAAGAAGTCGTGGCCCTCTTCCGGCTCGGGCTCCGGTTCAGGCGGCACCGGAGCTGCCCCGACACCGCTCGGGTCCTCGCGGGAACAAGAGACGACTAGAGGCTCTTCGTACACTTGCAGTTGCAGAGCGAGCGTGTCGTCTTGCTCCATCACCAGGTCTTGGGAGGAACAGTTGGTCGGAGATCGGAGGTAGTTGAAGTTATCTTCTCGTGCGCGGTCGGCTTCGTCGATGGCCACGTGGGTGTGTCGATCTCGATCTTGTTTGTCCCCGAGATCAAGATGTTGTTCTTGATCTTGATCTTCTTGATCTTGCTCTGGCACTTCTTCTTGGGCCGAGACAGCGGGAGAGACCGCGACCGCGACCGCGGTTTCTTCAGGATCATCGTCGGCCTCGGACGGCTGAACGGTGGGGTTGAGGGAGTGAATGTCGGGGCCTGGGTGGTTGTGGGTGGACGTGTAGGTGACGACCAGGACCGAAGCATCCGTCTTGCATCGCTCCACTTGCTTCTTGGCCGAACACCCCTTCGACGTGCTGCATCTGTAATACCCTCTGCAAAAATATCCACGCCAAACCCAAAAACAAACATCAGGAACTCGCCATGCTTTGCCATGAGAAGCCCGAGAACAATCATGGCCAGAAAAAAAATAGACTAGAAGAGAGAGAACACAGAGCATTTGCATGGGATCTTAAGACAAGAAAAAGGGGGCGAAAGATGGTACCGTGGGTAAGGCGATCCTTTGATTGGCTTTTGCCCGTACTTTCTCCAGGACCAGAAATCAGAAGGCGGCCCTTCGTTCTTCTGCTTCCCCACGTTCGCTTCAATCTTCACCCTCACAACTGTCTTATGGACCAACTTCCTGCAACAAAAGAATCATGCCGCAATCCATTACTCCTAGAAAGATGAAAAGCCGAAAGTCTCAGTTTTTAGAACGAATCAGAAGGCTCAAAAGGGCGAATGCCGAAGAAGATTTCCCTGAAAAAGATGGCAGTCTATCATGATGCATGATGCATGATGCATCAAGGCTATTTACCTTCTCTTGGATGCCTGAGCCTCTGGTTTAGCTCCCCAGGATCATCCATGTCGAGCTTCGGCGCGATAGAATCAGCAGCCATGACAGATTCCACTGCTGCTTCACAGAACACAAACTTTCAAGAAACCCAAGAATTGTTAAAGATAAGGGTATGGATCAAGGTGTGCTCCGGTTGATTTTGAGAGAGAGAGAGAGAGAGAAAGGGAGAGGGAGAGGGGCATTGAGAGGAAGGTAGGGGAGGATGGAGAGAGAAATGACAAGGGGCAAGTTGCTTTCCCTCATCTCTTGTCTCTCACTCTCATTTATTAAAAGAGCTAATATGATCACAACCATGCATGTCACTACTCTCCCACCCCCCCACTAGCCCCTCCCCACCTTCCATTATAATATCTGGCCCGACCCACATCGCATAGCTAAGCACATCCCCGATTAAAAAAAGCGCGCTAATTCGCTCGATTCGATGAAGCATGCTGGCCCCACTTCTTAATTAATTAATGGCGTTGAGCATATGCTCTGTTTACATCGCCCCCGATCGGCTTGAAATGTCATCTCCATATCGTCGAAAGAGAAATCTATTTCCGCTCTCGGCGCACTGAAAAGTCATGGCTCCGCGTGTTTTCTAATTATCATGCTTGATTTGATCCTTTCACCGTATCAGCAATATCGTCTCGCCTAATGATCTTGCTCTCAGTGGTGATTAATGAATTTCGACTGCCGGCGTGTCCGCACGATTGCTCGCCGCCACCTGGACAAAAGGACGGTCTTTAGCGGATGCGGACACACGATGGAGCCTTTGCCGAGCGCAAAGTTGTGATCACTGATTCACTGGATTTGGAGGAGGCGTGGTGACGTGGCACGTGGCACGTGGGCCTTAAAGCGGGCCGGGTCTATTTTTGGGGCCTGAGTCGAGAAGTGCCAACGAAGAAGATACGCACAGAGGGTAAAATCGCAGGTGATTTTTTTAGTGGCGTCTCCTTTTTGGCAATTCGCCTTTCTTTCTTTCTTTGTTTTTTTTTTTTTTTTTTTTTTTTTGGGTGGGGGGAAATCAAGAGGCACCCTCCATTGAATATGCCTCACTTTTCTGCACTTGTGTATGGAATCCAAATTCATGAGATTCATCATCATGAGAGAGGATGGCACCACATTGCCATACTTCGGTGCCCTTCATTGGTGGGTTTCTTCATGGTCCGCATCGAATCCGAATTTAGGGCGTGCTTGTTTGATTGAATTTTCTTTTTTCTTTTTCTTTTTTTTTGCTAATTTGTTTTCTGGGCTTTTGCATGTTTGGCTTGCTGAAGATGACCGGTCAACGAAAAATCATTTATGATCAAAGAAAATATGCATACTAAAGGGTTAGAAAAACGAATTTCCTGAATTGAAAAGAAAAACATTTTCCTATAAATTTTTTTATTTATCGTGAAGTTTTCTTCTAAACAAACACATTATTAGTCCTCGTTGTTTTGGGGAAAGTTTGACATTATTTAAAAGCGAGTTTTTTTCAGAAAAATAACATGATTCTCCAGTGTTCGGTCAATGTATGAAATGAATTGGAATTACTTTCTAGCATTTGAAAAAGAGGACCAGATTTTATTTTCCTCAATAGGTATGTATTATTTGGATGCCGATGATTTGGGTATGGGCACCTAGTAAACCAGCCACGAGCACTGGGGTGCCAGGCACGCTGCCAAGGATTCGGAACAGGCGTTTAGGTTTCTCTACCTAGAAATTTTTTTCTATGAAATAGAGGGGGCATTAATTTGTATTGTTACATGTTAGTAGTACATAAAGTAAATAAACCTCGTCTTTTTTTAGAATCGGATTTCCTATTTTATTCCCTAATATCTTAACTATCTGCCTTTTTTAGATATATATAGTTCATGCACAAAAAATATGAATTTCAAATCTTTTCAAAAGGAAAATCAAGGAAACTTATATAATTACTACCATTGACTTTTTCTTAGAGAAAATTCTAAATAAGGGCTTGAAGTGTCCTAATTTACTCAAATAAGAGCCTAAAGTGAACGTTATTTCAAATAAAGCTCGAAGTGCCTTTATTTTCTCAAATAAATGCTCGAAATGCCATTATTTTCTCAAATAAATACTTAAAGTGAACTTTGTTTTCAAATAAGGGCATAAAGTGGCCATATCAGTCTCAAAAAGGGCTTGAACTCATTATTTAGTGAATGACAATTTTGTCCTTTAAAATTTTTCCCTTTTCTTCCTTCCAAAACTTTTTTTTAGAAAAAAAGAAGATGAACATGCACAAGAGGGAGGCTTCCTCTCACTTGTGGCCGCCGCCCATCGCTAGTGGAGGTGATGGCTAGTGGGGTCATTGGCACTTGGGTGAGGATTGGTGACCCCTCGACGACAAGAGGTGAGGGCCTGGCCCTCACCAAAGATGGGAGAGGGCGACGACCCTCTCCCAAATCTGGGCAAGGGTTGTTGACCCTCATGCAGACTTGGTAGCCCTTGCCCAATGCCCCTTGACCTAGGCAACGAGGTTTGGGTGCATTGGGCGAGGGCCACCAAGCTTGTGTGAGGGGTTGCCAACTAGGGTGAAGGCAAGTGACCCTCGCCTAGATCTAGGAGAGGGTTGCTGCCCTCTCCTATCTCTAGCAAGGGCTTGCTAGCTTTCGCCTTTGGTTGGCGAGAGTCATTAGCCATTGTCCAGGCGTTAATGACCCCACTAGTCATCGTTGTGGCTTCACTGGTGATGGGCTGACGGTTACATGTGGGAGGGAGCTCTTTCGCCTTTGTTTTTGCTTTTCTTTTAATCTAATCTAATTTAATTTTAATTTTATTTAGATGAAAATATATCCTTGATTGGTTAGAATTTTTTGCCGATCGGCGAGCTAGTAAGACGAGGGGCTTATTTAAAACATTCATAATCACTTTAGGCCTTTCTTGGAGACTAATATAGCTGTTTTAGACTCTTACCTAAAATAAGGTTTACTTCAGGTCCTTATTTGAAAAAACGATAACATTTTGGACTTTTTTGGAATTACCTTTTTTTTTTTTTTTTTTTGGTAAAGGTAAGAAATTATTTAGCTTTGGAATTTTCCCTTTTTCTTATGAACATTGTTGATTTTATTAATTTGATCTCTCTTTTCATCTTCTCATTCCCGTTAAAAACTATTAACAAGGAAAATCTGTTGTATAGATTGATAACTAAACAAAGAATTCAATTTTGAAGTTAGCAAAATTTTAATTTTACCATTGTCCATGTGTACAGAGGTTTAGTATATATAGATGTATAGACCTCGACTCACCTATTTAGGGATGATTCTACTATTCGATTTCTAGAAAAAAAAATTCCGCATTCGTAGATCTCTGAAAGAGTTTACACATATCAAAAAATGTTTGTAAGAATCATTACCAACCTCCCGACTTTTGATTAATGGTAAACTACTAATAATTTTATGAAATTAACAACTTTTTTTTTAACAATTTACAGATTACCGAATTTTATTTGTTTTTACCAACACTTGAAATTTACAAATTCATATTTGGGTTTATCAAATTTTTTTCAAGTGATTTACCAACTTTTTCCGATTAAATTACCAAGTAATATTGAATTACCAACTCTTATTTAAATTATTTACTTACATATGTAATTTAACTTATAGACTAATTTAGCTGTTTACCAACTTTTTATTTTTCTACATACGCCTTAAATTTATCAGCTCCTAAATTTACCAATCTTTATTTGTGTGACTAATCAACTTTTTCCCCAATAGTTTTTCAACGAGTTTGACTTATCAACTGTTATTTGAATTTTTCTTTTAATTTCTCAACTTTGCTATTGAGTTACCAACTTTTGTTTACAGTGCTTACCGACTCATTAATTTACCAACTATTTTCATAAATTACCAACATCAATAAGAGCAATTGGCAACTTTTCTCCGATTAAATCATCGACCAATTTTGTATTATCAAATTGTATTTGAGTTAGTTATCAATATTTAATTGGTTCTATTGAATTGTCAACTTCTCTTATCTCCTTCAAAAAATCTTCTCCTGTTTTTTTATAAATTTTTAATTACATTTCTTATCAATGTCTTAAATATGTCATACTATTTGGTGAAAACATCAACTTTTATACTTTAACAAGGGAAAATCGACCACGTGCTCATTGGCATTCCTTTCTCCAGTTAGGTTTTTTTTATTTACTTTTTGGTTAGTTACATAGTTCCATAAACTTGCTAGGAGAATCAGATCAATCGTGTATCGCGTGCGTCCTTTCGTTCTTCTTTGTTTTTAACCCTGCCAAATTAAATATCATATATTCAAGTCAGTGAGGTCACATTCACAAGAACTTCCACAATGCATAAAGAACTTAGCTTTTTGACATAGAGATAAAGCCTCGGCGCATTTTTCAATCAAGGTTCTGTAATAGTGCAAAACCCTAATTTTTCTGTCGGCAGCTCTTTCTCTGTTCCCAAAAATCCTCCCTAAGAGAAACTTCACCTGCCCGAACCCGAGAGCCTGCTTTGCTCTGCTTTTCTTTTTCTAGACTTTGATTTTTTGTTTTTTTCCTGTCCCGATCTAATCTAGGATTCTTCTCTCGCCTCATTTGGCATCTTCTATCGCTCGTTGTTGTCAATTGTCTTCACTCTTTGTGATGATAAATTTATCTGCAGCTGAAAATTTTGTAAGAATTTCTTCACCAGTTCAGTCAACAGAATACCCTAAACATGATTCTATAACCTCTCCGAAATTAGATAGAAGCTTTCCTCTCCTGATTAAGGGTCTTTTAAATCTATGAGCTTTTATTTCCCAATTTAAATCTAGATCGGAGAGTTCCTTAGAGTTGTTTGATCTGTAGTGGTTGAACATGTTATTGTTGTTGTCTGTATAACGATTGTGTTGAGGACATCAAATCTAGTGCCATAGTTTCTAGAGGGGAAGATCTCAACGTGTGCCCATCACTAACTCTCCTAGTTATTTTTTGATTTGTTTGTGCAGCTCTTTGAGATTTGCTTTGATTGGAAGATTTTTATATTCTTCTCATGTTTGATTATAACAAATGAATGAAATTTTATATTGACCAAAAATAAAAAGACATAGAGATAAAGTTTATCCTTTGACACCTAACTAGTAGTTGAGTTTAGTACATTAGGGTGCATTTATTTTACAAAAATAAATGATTTGAAAAATATTTTTTTAAGATTTCACTTATATCATTTACAAAATGAATGAAAAAATTTTTTCACAATTTATGGAGATATTTAGATATAATTTATTGTCGATAAATGGAAAAAATTTATTGACTAATTATTTTAAATGATACAAGTAATTAATTTAAAAAAACATTTTACAAATAATTTATTTGTGCAAAACAAATGGAACCTTTCATTTTAAATTTGTGGAGTTCAAGCACTTACCAATTGGAAGAAAAGATGAATTTTCCTCATCAATATTTTTTTTTTCCAATTTTCTTAAATTTGATTTCTTATAATTACACCATGGATCGTCCTAATAAAATAACGAAATCATGTTCTTCGAAGAAAAAACTAAATAATGAAATAGGGCTTTTTGGTACATAATAAATAGATGAAACCTTAGGGACTCCGCACAACTTTTGCTTATATTCTACTTTCTGTTTAAACAGAAATTGACACTAGCGCATGCGGATTTCATTTTACTTGATTCTTATTTTCCTCCTTAACTTTAGTCGGGTCGGCCACATAATTCTGAACCTTTCTTGGCATTTCGGGTTTGCTAAATATGACGTAAACCCCTGAGCATGGAGCCGGCACAAGGAACAATATCAGGGCAAGTTGTTTTTTTCTTTTTTTTAATCGAAAGGGTAAGTTGCTTTTAATATTTAATACGTTTCTAATTTTTTCATCGCATACCTAATCAATGTAAACTTTTCTGGACACCGATCATTCTGCAAATACGCCGTGCATATATATTTATATTTTTAACTCGTACTATCTTTATTTAAATCAATTTCGTGTGGATGAGGTTTTGGATGAGATTTTCACAAGACGTCATACAATGTACTGTATAAAATATATATTGTGTACGAATAGATATTTTCTTATTCGGGGGGCCGGCGAAGTTTAGTATCATCCAAAAGGTGTCCACATCACGTTGGTTTTTGTCTAAGTCCATGCATGTCTTCAGGATTATCTTCTTCCTCCGTTCGATTGAAATGTCAGTGGGCGTGGCTTGCTCTTTGCATGGAGGTCACATTTGGGAGTCGCGTAGGACCTACGTACGTTTTGAACAAGTCCAAGGTTGCTGAGGAGGGCTCGAGATGAGTATGAACATGCTGGGCGAAAGCGATAGCTCGGAAAGTTTTTTTTTTTTCCCGATATGTATTAGCCTGGTAATGCATCTCTCCTTGAATCGAAATTATTGATGGTGATTATAATTTATCAGTTCGGGAATTTCATTACTTTTTTTTGTCAGATTTTTTTTACTGTTCACTAGTAGATACTTCGGCCCTGTTTGGCAACGTGCCAAACAATGCATGATTCGATTTTTGTTATCGAATCGCCGAACGAAGAATCGCGTTTAGTAAAAATTTTTGTTCCGAAAATAGATTGGGAAGAGAATTGAGAATAAAAAAAAAAATATGATTCTCCGTTCAAGAATAAAAAAAAGAATCAAAACAGTAAAAGTCTACTTATTTCCTTCCATCATCTTGCAATTGTCATCCACCGCCACGCGCCGCCGTTCGCCCGCCGCCGCCCCGCCCGGCTGGCCGGGCAGTTGCCGGAGGCTCGCCAAAGCCAAGGCGAGGTCCGGCGAGCTCGCCGAAGGCAAGCCCAGCCAACGGCGAGGTCGGCCTGGCCACTGGCGGGGCTTGAGCGAGCCTCGCCGAGGCTCGGCCTCGGGGGCCAAATTGGGCGAGGCTAAGCCTCGCCGATGGCCAGGCGGGCCTCGCCCAGCTCAGCAAGGCTTGCTTGGCCACCGACGAGGCTTGCCTAGCCTCGCTTGGCCACCGGAGAGACTCGGCGGGGCTGGCGAGCCTCGCCCAGCTGCCGGCGAGGCTTGGCCAACGAGGGTCAACCTCGCGAGGGCCGGCGACGCTCCGGTGAGCGTCGTCGGCCTTCGTCTGGTCGGTTGCCGGTCCGGGGACCGGCCAAATGAAGAAGAAGAAGAATAGGAGAAAAGGGAAAAAAAAAAAAAAGAAAAAAAAAAAAAAAAGGAAAAAAAAAGTAAAAAAAAAAAAAGTATTTAAAAGTATTTAAAAATTATTTAAAAATTAAAAGAAATTAATTTGGAATATAATCAATTAGCACGGTATCAAACGCAATTCTATTCCATAATAAAAAAATTTGGACAGTTATCAAACGCGTTTTTTTACTCAGAATCAGTTCCCGGGAATAGAATCAAAAATAATCATTTCTAATCGAATCGGCTCCCGGGGAATAGAATCGTTACCAAACACGCCTTTCGTATGTGCCTTTCAGGGCACGTCTATATGCATATTTTTTAAACCATTAGATATATCTGTACATTTTTTTGGGGTTGATTAGGGAAAAAAAAAAATTATTGACGAGAGATTCCAAGATTAGTCATTCATCACGTCTTGATATAATCCTATCATATATTTTTCGTATTTTATTTTATTTAAACTTAAATATTTTTTGCTCATTCAATTTATATTTTTTTTTTTTGCTCACGACTGACATATATCATATCCATTTGTGCAAGTGAACAAAAAGAGGAAACGATAGAAATGATTTTTGAATTTTGATTTAATGTAGTTCATAATATTTTAATTCGTTCAATCTAGATTTTGAATCGTAATCCAATGTGCACTACGGTCTCTATATTTTATATTTACTCAATGTGGACCTTGGATTTTTGCTACATGTTCAACTTCATTTCTATATTATATGAAAATATTTAATATTACCCCTAAACTAACATTAATGGAATAGCAACATTGAATATTTACATTTAGCGTGTGGGATTAAGTTGAACATGTATCAATAGTTCAAGAATTGTATTATATAAATTAAAAGTTCATGGATCACATTACGCATTGAATCAAAGTTGGACAACCATTTATATCATTATCTGGAACTAAAAAAGAGAGGTTCTAGTCGCATTGTAAGTTTTGTGGCCCGTGGACAGTCTGAAGCCCACATACTAAGGTCCGGTCCGAAAACGGCAAGCCGTTGCCCTTTTCTTGGGCAATGAAAAATCATTGACCTTTAGAAATGGAAGTTTCTTTTGTTCACCTTGCTTATTCCTTTTCTTCCCATTTCTTTCCATCTGATATTTCAATTTGAAAAGCTTAGTTTTGTACGACTGCTTAGGGAAAGTTCTATAGGACGACAAAAGCAGGCAATAACTAATGGGCGGAGCGCTAGACCATTAGAATTCCATATAATCAAACATCAATATCTACATAAAACGAGTGCATCGGAGATGAGAATAGTTCTCGCATTTATAGGAATGCAATTAAAAGCAAGACTAGAAATTAATTCATTCAAAATAAAACAGTCGGTCAAGGCCAATTGAGGATAAGATGAGATGAGGTCACTTTAAATGGTTTGAGCATGTTAAACAAAGACTTTCATATGCTATGACAAGGAGAAGCGAGCAACTTTCGAAACAAGGGTTCGGAGTTGCATGGCAATACTCAGAAGGATGTGAAAAACAAATGATAAGAAAAGGCATGAAGTATTTAGATTCTAGAGTTGCTTCGATAAAAAAGTGAGCAAGATATTGTTATGGGACTCTTAAAACAAGCTGCGCCTACTTAGTAAGATAAGCCTTGATTATGCAGTTGTTGTTGCACCAACTTTAGTTAGGCCAATTGCTGTTATCAAGGAATGGAAAAGAACAAAGAAAAAGGAAAAGAAAATAATAAGATTCGTGGGAGAGCACGAACTATCTAACCACCAGCAGTTAGGGCTCCCATCAATAATGCCCAAAGAACACTAAACAATGACACGTGTAAATATCCAACTGGCCAGTAAGCATAAAAGCTTCATGATCAATCTCAAAGCCCACTGGGTAAAACCCCAGGCAGCAGGTGGCGCAGGCCCATCCCCCAACGACCGGACCTTCACCCTTCAACACCTTGAGATGACCCGAAACCGGTTTGCAAATCAAACATGTGTTACTCCCCATTTTTGCAAAAATTACAAGTTGAATCGATATATATATATATATGGGACAGACTCCTTCTCATTTTTCTTTTCTTTTCTGTGTTTGGTGGGCGTGAGAAAATTATTTGAACCTAGTTTTACAAGTACCTTTGGCGCATTACATCAGAGCTGGAACGACGGACGTGGACAGCACTCCACTGACCAATTCGCAGAAATTTAGATAAATAGACGGATTGCCCTTCTTGCTCTGTTCTGTTCCTTCTCTTGCGCTCGAATTCTATTCAATTCGATTCATCATTTTTGTTTTTTTCATTATTGCGTCCGCCATCATCGACCCGAGACGATGGCGCGGCTGAGCAGGCGTTGTTCGTGGCCGCACAAGCCCCAGTTCGTGAATTCTTCCATCTTGAAGCAGAGCTTCCACGTCCTCACCGTCACTCTCCTCAGCCTCTTGCTTCCTCTCTCGTTCCTCCTTCTGGCGAGGCTCGCGTGCGTCAGCTATTACTCGTCGGTGTTCGCCGACTCGATCCCGCAGATCTTCCCGTTTCCTCTGTCCTTCTTGTTCAATGCTAATCCGAGCCCGCTTCATGCACTCGTGGCCTTTTTCACGGTTTGCACCCTCCTGCACGGGTTGACCGGGAGGATCACCCCGCTGACAGAGCGGCCGCTGCCACCGCCAGGGACGGCATTTCACCAGGCTCGCCTGCCCATGGCCTGGGCCGTCCTATGCGCGGTGCAGGTCTGCGTTGGCCTTGGCATTGAGGGGAGCATTGCCGCTGGGGTCGACGGGTCGCCGCTGCGCCTGGGCAGCGCTGAGAGGAGCCTGCTGAGCAAGGTGATATTCTTCCTCGGGCTCCATGAGACGACGGCCTACTGGTCGAGGGTGGTGGTGAGGCCGGTGGCAGATGACACGGTGTTCGGTGGCCCGCGGGCAGAGGAGGGGCTGCTTGGGAGGGTGGCGGTGGCGGCGGGGTTCAGCGGGCTGTGGTGGTGGAGGCTGAGGAGGGAGGTGGAGGCAATGGTGGTGGTGCCGGAGGTCAAGAAGGAGCTGATGATGGGCATCGGGGTGGCCGATTTCGCGGGGTGGTGGCTGTATTACCTGACGGTGACGATCGGGATGGTCAGGATTGTGAAGGGCCTCATGTGGGTTGGGATCGTTCTGTTCTGTAGAAAAGTAAAACAGGACTTGGGCGAGCTGTCTTTGGATGAGGAAATAGTCTAAAAAAGGCGGGTCCACAAGCTTTTCCGTCGCAATGGCTTTTGTAATCTGTACTGTTTCCACGGAGATAATTGAATTCCTTCTTTGCACGTTTCTTGGTCAACGCCTAATGTTTTCATTGTACTATCTTCTTCTATCCATTGACAACTTCTTCTGCATTAACTTTCCGTTTGGAGAATCACGATGAGAGGAGCCTTTCCAGGAGTTGTACTGGCATTGAATCATTGATGATGGTGTGGAAGGCAGGAAAATGATTAGATTCCAACTTCCGGGAGGTAGCTAAGTTGGATTTGGAGATCATTAGTTTAACTTGGGTTCCAGACTGTATAAAACAGATGCAAGTATATCAATTATTCTTGCAATCATCACAGGAACTGTTAAGGCCAATTTGGGAAAGAAAAGGATAGATAAAACTAATCGAGGAGCAAGAATGTTTGAGAATTAGTATTTTCTTTTCAAGTTTAGGTTTCCGTTTCTTGATACGTGGTTGACTTAGTTCTAGCGAATCGAATGCAATGAATTCTTACCTATTTGGGCTTTGCATTTTCTTTTGATCCTAGAAGGGTTGTTGTGGTGGACTCTATGGCCCTCAAGATAATCAAGGGGCCATGAGGCTTTCTGCCGAATAGATATAATCAAGTAGAGTGCCTCTATAGTCAAGAGAAAACATTAGGTAGGTCGATCACACCAAGTCATTGTGAGCAGTCAATAGGGACACGTTTGGTAATGCTTTTTGTTCTGGGGAAAATTTTTGCTAAGAAATGATTTTTTCTTTTTTTGTTCTTAGGAACAAATTCTGAGCAAAAGAATGCGTTTGGTAACTTCCCAAATTTTTTATTCTAAGATAGAAATACGTTCGGTAAAATTTTTAGATTTTTTTTTAAAAATATTTTTAAAGTTTTATTTCTTTTATTATTATTTTTTCCTTTTTCTCTTTGGCCGGCTAATTCGCTGGAGTCTTGCCAGGCCAGGGCGAGGCCCGACAAGCTCATTGAAGGCCAACCTGGCCCCGGCAAGCCTCGGCCTCGACTTGGCTTGGCGAGGCCCAGCCTCACACCGGTTGGGGAGGCCGATCCTCGCTATGGCCGTGTGAGGCTCGCCCTCGCCTTGGTTGGGCAAGGTTGACCTCGCCTAGATCTGGTGAGGCCAAGCTCGCCCAACCATTGGCGAGGCGGAGCCTCACTAGTGTCTGGGCGAGGTCAGCCTCACCCAGCCACGGTGAGGCTTGGGTTGACGAGTCTTGCCATGGCTCGGTGTCTCCGGGTGTTGGTGACGTTCCGGCAAGGTCGTCGGCCCTCATTTGGCCGGTTGCTGGCACCGACCATGGCCAAGGTCAGCGATTGGCCAAAAGGAAGAAGAAGAAGAAGAAAAGAAAGAGAAGAAGAAAAAAGAAGAGAGAAAAATTGATTCTAGAAATTGCTTTTGGAAATAAGAAGCTACTTTTTTCTACTTCTTATTTCTGTTTTAAATATATTCTCTACCTTTTTGTTCCTAGGAATAAAATTTTTACCAAACACGTTTTTATTATTTATTATTTTTTTCGTTTCCTAGAATAAAAGAATATAAATTTTTGTTTCGGGGAACATATATTATTTTTAACAAATAGGTCCTAAACGACACGTGTTATCTGTGGGTCCCACCTTTTGAGCCTTGAAGTGGTCCAGGACAACGATGACATGTGATTAATGGTGTGCATAGTCGGGATGGGCGGTTCCCGGCCATGAACCAGGAACCGCCCGCTAAGGATCGGTTCCAAAAAATTGGAATTGGAATCCACCCGTTAGTTGTATGGATCCACTTAAGAACTGGACCGCCAGTCCGTCTGGTTCCTGGGTGGATCCATGAAACTGGTCTCACCAATAATAATATCGTTTTCCAAATCTCACCATGAGTACTCTTCATATCGAGTATATTTTTCTTTAAATCGAACTGACTTAATTAATGATACCATTTTTCTTTATTTTATTGGAAAACACTACCAAAGAAGAGAAATATGTTTTTTTTTTTCCTTTTTTTGAATTATTTTAGTTGAATTCTAAAATATTCTTTAAGTTCAAAGTTCTGAATGATTGTCATATGTAGATCGTCTTTTCCTTTATCTCGTAATAGTGCTCAATCTCTTACAACATTTGCTTTATTGAATTCTTTTTATAGAAACAATTCCACCGGTACTCTACATATTCTTGAATACAGTGTTTTGTGTAAGTCCTGAAAGTATCATTTGAATGAGCCATTTGTTGAGTTGCTGAAAGGCAGCTTAAAAACATGGAAACTGTGAGAGGAGATGTAGTTCTAAAATGTAGGTTTGCTAATTAGTAATTTCAAAATTTATTTTAATATTAAAAAATAATATATTATTATAATATAATTGGTCCGGTCTGAGTGGGCGAATCTGCTCATAGAATTGGGAACCATCGGTTCCCATAAATTGAAACTAGGAACCGGACCCATTCTCTCAAGAACCATCAGTTCCGAGCGGTTCCGGTCCGATTCCGGGTGGTACGGGCGGGTCCCAATTCTTTTGCACACCTCTACGTGTGATTTGGGACCACCTAATATTTTCTCCACAGTAGAAGGGAGAAGAGAGAAAGCGTGCGGCAAAAATGAGAGAGAGAGAGAGCAATTAATGAAGAGAGAGGGGGAGTGCAGCGTAGGACTCAAAAGGTGGTGGATGCCTTAATTCACTCTATATAGGTAGAAGGGGATCAAACCCATTTTACTAAGAGAAGGGTTGAGCTCTTGTATGATTGGCGAGGCCCACGGTGACTTGGCGTGGTTGGCCTACCTAATGTTTTGTCTTAAGATGAGATGTTTTGGCTCTCTTCAGCGCATTATGACCATTTGACCATATCTTGGGGACCAATTTCTAAGTACTGCATCATCAAATCACTGACGAAAATCTTGTTCCTCCCTTGAGAAGTTGCGTGGTAGTGCTGCTATTTGGTATAATACCGCAGGTCAGTTGCAGTCTCAAACAAGGTTTTAAGGGAATGGACTCTATGCCTCTCCCCCCCCTTTCCGTCCTAGCTTTTATGCATGAATTGAACAAGGAATGCAACTGAACGTGACCAAAACAGAGGCAGCGACGAGACCTATTTTGAATCAGGGGCCCATGCTCACTGGATCGGGGAAGTCTGGTTTACACGAAGTGCTGACGTTTGGTTAATGTTCGCAAGATAAGACCGGAGAACAAGAGTTCAATCGATAGGCGGAGTCAAATAATGATCTAGGTCCGACCACCTTCCATGGAACGATCGCAAACTCTTCAGAATAGAATAACTTGAGTGATCTTTGGAAGATGGCAACTCCCTAGTCCTTAACATGTAATGGCTTGTCGTACTGATGAAGATGAAATGCGGTGCTGATGGCTGCACCGACCTTGTTTAAAATCAGACAAGCTGGACAGGCTTTTTAATCAGAGAGAAACCAGCTTGTATGAGGCTGCATAAGCTCAATAACTTGCTAAGCAGAGATGCCCTTCTTCTTGAGTGCCTTCCTGCTGCGAAGGGAAAACTGCAGAGTGAGCTTGGTGATGGAAAGTTCGAAAAATCTGTGGGATTTTTCAAATGGGCTCGCGAACGAACACTTGAACAGAATCGATGGTATCAGTTTTTACTGCGTCCAGTTTTGAAATTGCCATCGAATAGTGATCATATCTGATGAAGCATTTAAAGCTCTCCTCCAATTGTTTTGGTCTGAATACGATCAATCATGGATTACCTTGGATAAGCATGAGATTTTAGTGTTAGAACTTTTCAATTGATTATTTATTTAAAAACCGTTACCTTAAAAGATTGATAATATTTTTCTGGTTGTAAAAAAGGACTAAATCCGAATACAAAAATTTATTATCATAAATCAACTGTTCATATTTGATCATCTAATAAAACATGAAGTAATTCTATTGGAGGTAATGAAAAGAAACTAGTATCCAAATACTTGTTCATTCTAAGATTAGCAAATTGGTTAGTGGAGCAATTTTCTTCCTAAAAATTATATTATATTTTAAACTCAAAGTGATAGCGTAACAGTTTTCTCATATCTTTAAGTAAAGTGAAGCTAACATTATCAATCATAAGCTCTGGACTAAGATGATTAATGGTGATTTTAGAGTCAATCTCAATGATGATCTTATCAAATCCAAGTTATATTACGAAATAGAGTTCCAACTACAAAGCCCAAAGTTCTACTTGTGTCAATGAAGATATTCATACGAATACGGCAAAAACCATCAATCCAATCACTCCCTTAATTTTTATAGAAACCCCCTTCATTTTTAAAAGAGCAATGACTGAAGTCACTCAAATAGACCTTTTGAAATTTTTTTGCACTAAATTAGTTATTCATGAAATCTTGGCACTAAAGTGATTGTCCTTAAAAGTTTTGGTAAAAGACACTTTTAAATTGTATGAGGCGTGATCTGTGTGCTGAACAACATTGTTGAATCCGTCGAAATTTTATATATAGAAAAATTGGAGTGAAACCGGCTTCCAATCGCCTTCTTGCATTGATGCTCACACCAGATCGATCATAGAGAAAGTAGTCCATTTCCACGAGGCTCCAAACTCTATTGTGCAATCTCCAAACAAAGCAATTTTGAAGTAGAAATAATTGCGAATTCACGAGACGAAAAAAATTGAAGAAAATTCACGCACCCCCACCGCCCAACCCCCCCCTCTCTTTTAGGAAAATGAATAGATATTTGTGACTTTACACGAATTTTTTCGAGCGAAGGTTTGCTCCATGATTTCATTCTCAAGTCTAAGAAAACATAAAAAAAAAAATAAAAAATGCAAGGATAGAAAATTTGCCTTGTAACTTTTTGTTTTGGTTTAGCATTCATGTCACGGCCCCTTGAGGAAATATTGGATCGTTTGATAATCATTTTAAAGTAATTTTAGTGAAAGTCAAGCGTGGGAAAGGAAAGCCCAATACTAGTAGGGACTAGCTTTGAGATTTCGATATTTGGCCAAATCTTTGAAACTTTTTTTTTTTTCCAAAACTATCATTACTCATTCTTCAATTTTTTTCATTTTGCTCTCGTTACTATTTTTGTAAATGCCAAAACAATGCTAAAAAAATCAAATTTATATAAATGCTAAAAAATTAAATATATTTTGGCCTTTCTAAAAAAAATTATTTATATATTTGATCTTTTTAGCATTATTGTCAAAATTTATATTTAAAAATTTGCATACATTATTTTCTTTTCAATTTTAAACAAATAAAAATTAAAAAAATTCCAACAAAGGGTTTGGTCTTTAAAAAATTATATATATATAAATGTATTTGGTTTTCAGCATTATTTTCAAATTTATATTTAAAAATTTGCATACATTGTTTTTTCAATTTTAAAAAAATAAAAAATAAAAATTTTTGACAAAGGATTTGGTCTTTTAAAAAAAAAATATATACATATGTATTTGATTTTCTTTAGCATTATTGTCAAAAATTATATTCAAAAAGTTGCATACATTATTTTTTTCAATTTTGAGCAAATAAAAATTAAAAAAATTCCGATAAAGGGTTTGGTCTTTGTAAAAAAAAATTATATATGTATTTGATTTTTTTAGTGTTATTGTCAAAATTTATACTTAAAAAGTTACATACATTATTTTTTTTTTCTATTTTAAACAAATGAAATTAAAAAAAATAATATTAATCACCCAAAGGGCTTTTCAAATGTGTTTTCTACTAAACAAGTATTTCTATCAAAGTTGCTTCTTAAAGTATAGTTTACCAAACAGCCTTTGCATTTGCCTAAAGTCCATTAGATTAAACTATTTTGCATTTTTCCAATGAACTTTTAAAATCTTTGAGCGAACCAAACGCATTAGGTCGCGACGTTTTAACAAATTCCCAATTTTAGAACTTTTGGAGCAACGATTTTATAATTGATCAATCTAGTGTCGAAACTTCATGAACAATTGCTTTAGTACCAAACTTCATGAAAATGTCCATTTAAGTGATTCCGGCAAGTCACGTGATGCTTTCCGGCAGTCACCCAAGTGACCGCTTTCCAAAAATCACGACACCAATTTTTAACACCACAATGGGTGCCGTATAGAATTGCACCACCGATGCTGTCCCTTTCTCCCTCTGATCCTGGCACGGTCGTGTGATCGTCTCCATTTGGATACAAGCATTCGGCACCCTTCCGTCTCATCTCGGTCGGCTGAGATGTTAGGCGAGATTTTCGAACTGTTCGACGGCTACATCCTTGATCGTTTCCCCTTGTTCCCATGTTGACGTTTTCTCCAAATGCATCGCAGAAAGAGTTTAAATAATCCACCCGGAGTATATTTAATGGAGCCGTCTTCCCAACATGGGTGTCTTCTTGCGAAACTGTAATTGTCGAACACTCGACAAGTCACCGTCGAGTTTTCTTTTTTTTAATGCTGTGCGTAAGTGATTCCTCCGACGGATGATGTACATAGAAATCCCTGTCTTGAAATACGTCATGGATAACTAAATCTCCTGGTTTCTGCATTGAGTTTGCAGACAAGGACTTTCTGACTTCAGCAATGGCGAACGTCTCGTTCTCGTTCCCATCCTTCGGTTTCTACGGAGGGTATGTTCTCGATGGTCTTGATAAAGAGGAGAGAGCGACTAAAGGCGCGCAAGAGCATCGAGGTGAAGATGTCGCCGAGCTCCATCCTTTCTTCTCAGGATTTGGAAGTCAGCAAGGGAACCTGAGCAGCAAGGGAGTCCATTTGCCTGACCGATCGCAGCAGCTCGGGGCGAACAGTATGGTCCCGGATCAGCTCAATCTGAATGTTTCCTCTCCACCAGCGTTAGGGTCTGAGGAGAGTCCAGAGTTCGGGAATATGCAAAAACCGAGGGTGCCTCCGTCTTCGATGGCGTCTTTGGAGCTCCTCAGCAACTACTGGACGGTGCTTAAGAAGTCGAAGAGAGACGAACCACGTGAGCCCAATCGAGAGGCTCCGGTGGGCCTGCCGAAGCTGTCAACGGAAGAGATAATGAGAGTGGCTGGGACTAGGTACATCCAGTTTCAAGATCAAAGGGACAACTGTTTCTCCCTGCTCACGCACCCTTGCGGTCCGGCCTTTTCCGGCCTCTCTGAGGAAGACTTGAAAGAGGTCGAACTCGCCCAGTTGCTTCTAGCGGCAGCCGAGAAAGTAGGCGACCAGGAATTTGACGGCGCCAGGAGATTGCTTTCGTATTGCGAACTGTTGGCGTCGAAGAGAGCAAGCCCGGCACAGAGAATCGTCCTGCACTTCGTGGAGGCTCTCCGAGACAGGATCGATAGAGAAACTGGACGGAGTATCAGTATGAAGGGAGCCGAAGGAAAGGCAGGATCGATAAGTCGATGCTTGAGCACAAATCTCACGACTCTTAAAATGCACGCGCACCTTCCCTTCAGTCAAGTCACTCAATTCACTGCGCTACAAGTAATCATCGAGCATACAGTGTCAGCAACCCGAATCCATTTGATAGATCTTCAGATAAGAAGCGGAATCCAGTGGATCGTTTTGATAGAAGCTCTAGCTGAGCGGAAAGGAGACCCGGTTGAGCTTCTCAAGATAACTGCGGTCGGGTCGGTAGACAGAGAGAATATAGAAGAGGCAGGTAAGCGACTAGGAAGCATCGCGAAATCAATGAAAATTCCCTTTTCGTTCCAGGTAGTCTTTCTGCCGAACTTAGAAGAGATTAGGGAAGAGCTATTTATCTTAGAGGACGGCGAAGCCATGGCAGTCTACGCACCGTTGGTACTGAGGACTATGATCGCAAGGCCAACTTCCCTCGAGAAACTGATCAGTGTCCTCAGGAATCTCAACCCGTCCGTGATGGTGATGACCGAAGTGGAGGCGAACCACAACTCTCCTTCCTTCGTGGCCCGCTTCATCGAAGCCTTGTTCTTCTACAGCGCATATTTCGACTGCCTCGAGACGTGCATGACTCCGGAGACTGAGTACCAGACTATCGTGGAGGAATTGTTCAGCAGCGGGATCAGGAACATAGTGTCGATGGAGGGCCACGAGAGGGTCATGAGGAGCGTGAAGATCGACGTGTGGAGGGCGTTCTTTGTGAGGTACCGAATGGTCGAGATCGAGTTCAGCGATGCCTCGCTCTATCATGCTCACCTGGTTGCAAAGCAGTTCACTTGCGAGAGGTTTTGCACGCTTGACCGAGACGGCAACTGCCTGCTGGTTGGCTGGAAAGTGACCCCGATGTTCTCTCTCTCAGCTTGGAAGTTTCGGTGAGAGAGAGAGAGAGAGAGAAGGAGGAGAGTGTCAATGCCTTCAAAAGTTCATGAAGTGTGAATCTTATTCTGCAGACTATGTGACAGTCTCTTCCTGAATCACTTCTTGTACTTGGGAAGCAGTTTGCTCCTCCGATTGGTGTTTTCAAGACATGCTCTCTCTACGATCGTGAATCCGAAATTGTCAAGACGATTCAGATCGGAGATCCTAGAAGAGATCAGTGTAATGTGCGATTACTAGAGCTGAATCATTGCTGCAAATCTTGTAATTTGAGTGGTTTCTGAGTATGCTAACTCACAGCTTTTGAATTGCAATGTAGGGTACTCAGTAATCATGCTCTACTGTCATGAACAATGGCATATATACATGAAAGACAAGAATAGTTTGTACTTTTATTTTCATTTCTTATCAAAGACTTAAATTTGCTGACTCTTATATGAGTTCACCAATCTTTATTTGAATGATTTTCTAGCATTTTTTTCTGATTAAATCACCAAATTTGGTTTTTTTTCATTTGCCAAATTTGTCATCTTTTATTAGTTTTATTTGTCATTTTTACAAACACATTCAATTTATCAACTCTTTTTATGAATTTACCAGCATTTATTTATATAATTTACGAACTTTTCTCATATTGGTCACCAAATAGTTTTGGTTTACCACCCTTATTTTGAAAAATTAACATGATAATTAGATAGTGGGAGGAGAGGCATATCTGTATTTGCAGTTTTAAATAACCAAATAGTAAATCTTTAAAACTGGCTCATGTGTCTGATCACGTGATAAGCAGGCAAAAAAAAAAAAGAGAAGAAGAAGAAGTATTACAAGATGAGCATAAAAGTGAACTTTCTCTCAACTCTTATTTTAATTATAAATAAAAGATATTAGCACGCTTTACATTGAATTTGATAGAAGTGATTAGAAAGGAAAACAAGAAATACATATCGTCATTAGATTAAAGATTGGAAGGGATCAAATTATAATGTTAGTTGAATACAAAGGAGGGAGAAGAAAGAAAAAAATGCAATATGACATAAATAATAATTTTATATTTAAGAAATGAATATGGTATAAATACATAAGTGACAAGGTGTGTATAAGAAATTAGGAACCGCCCAAAACCAAATAGGAACCGGTCTAAAATTGGCTATTCCCATAGAAATCGGTCCGGTTCTCAATTCCAATATAAATTAGAATCAGTGAATACTAGTTTGATTCCCGGATTGTAAACGTGGAATCCACATGTCCACTCGAACTAACCCTACACACACATTTATTAGTGTCCACCTTCAAAAGAATAAAGTATAGGCATTGACCTATAATTCGAAATGCTAAGAACTCTAGTGTGTTTCTCAAGTAATCATTGCCCACTCTATTTAATGTGAAAAGAAGTAATGATGTCTTGTATTCGATTCGTTAAATTCTTCTTGCCAACCCATTTAAAAAATTCTCTTTTGGTTGCGATGGTTAGAGAGCACCATCCAACGGAGGAGATCTCGTTTCATGCCGGTGCCGAAAGAGGCGGTGAGAGATGGGCATTGCCTGCATCTTGGCAACTCAAGTACTCCATCCCTCTTGGGAATTGGACTAAATTGATTGTCCAAGTCTGGTCCGATTTTCAATTCCAATTTTTGGAAACCCATCCTTAGTGGGTGGTTCTCAATTCTTGGTAGGAAGTTGTCCACTCATAATGTGCTTGCCCCTGATAAGTGAGAAAGAAGGAAAATAAATTATTTATTAAGATATAAGTCCTCAATTTTTTTTTTCTTATTTGAACAAATTTGATTGAAAATTTCAAAATTGATTGATCATCTTTTTCTTGAAAAGTGTATTTGTTTCATGAAAAATTCAAGATTTTAAAAGTATTTTTTGAAAAATGATTAGTTATATCACTTAAAAATTTAGTTAACGAAGAATTTTTTTTTATTTAACTATATTTATAAGTGATGAAAATATTTTTCATTTACTAAATTTTATAGGAATGCGCTTTTTCCACTTCTTATTTGGCTCGAACACTCCATTTTATAGTGTGTTAACCACATCACCCATTAAAAAAAAAAAAAAAATCATATCACCCATTGCTTTTGCCTTCTTCAAATGTCGTACCGCACATAGGGTCAAATGTGGGGTCCATGAGGTCCTCTTTGAATTTTTTTTTTTTTTTTTTTGTCAAGAGGTCCTCTTTGAATTTGTTTATTCTTTTTCTTCCACTTTCCCTTCTTCTGATTGCTTATGTTGAAGTGTATTGCAGTCCTCTTCCTCCTTCGACACAGCCTTGCACACCAACAATTGGATGGTCTCATGGAGCCTCACGAGCTTCCTCCCTACCTCACCATAGCCCCTCACAAGTCCTTAACATGTCTAGTAGAACCAACCCTATGCCAGCATGAGCTTCATTGATATATAATTCTCTGCGGTGATCTTTTAATTTTTATAATGATTTCTGAAAATCAGAACAAAAACAAAATGATTGCAGGTAATATGAGCATAGATCTAAACCTGAAGAGGATAACTTTGATGCATCTAAAATGGTCACCCAAGAGGATAAAGAGCTTGACACTCTCATCAAGGAATCATCCTAGGACAAATCTAGGAGTCCCTAATCAACAAAACTACTAAGATAAAAAGGAAGGTAGATGGAAAAGGAAGAAACAAATAAACAAAATCCCAAATAGGGCCCACTTTAAAAGGGAATGTGCAAATGAGGAGCGGACAAAGCACATCCTTTTTTTATAAGAGATATATAATCAATCATTTTTGGGAAAACGTCTTTCAAATCTTAGGTATTCTACGAAGCAAACACTTTAATTAAATAACAATGCGTTTTCACGATCCTTCCTCATTCCTCTGTATCGCTCTTGATCAAACACGGCGTTAAAGAATTTTCGATTTTTTAAGGTAAATGAAAATCAAATTGCTTAATTAGAAAGAAAAGAAGTCTTATGTCTTCTCTATTTAGATACAAACTTTCGGCACCCTTTCCGTCTCATCTCGGTCGGCTGAGCTTCTTAGGCGAGATTATCGAACTGTTCGACGGCTACGTCCTTGGATCGTTTCCCCTTGTTCCCATGTTGACGTTTTCTCCAAATGCATTGCAGAAAGAGTATAAATAATCCATCCGGAGTTAGATTTAATGGAGCCTTCTTCCCGACGCGGGTGTCTTCTTGCGAAGCTGTAGTTGTCGAACACTCGACAAATCACTATCATCTATTTTTAATGCTGTGCGCAAGTGATTTTTCCGACGGGAGTTGCACATAGAAATCATCCTTGTCTTGAAATACGTCATGGGTAACGGGATCTTCTGGTTTCTGCATCGAGTTTGCAGACGAGGGTCTCCACGCTTTAGCAATGGCGAACATCTCGTCCTCGTTCCCGTCTTTCGGTTTCGGCGAAGGGTATGTTCTCGATGGTCTTGATGAAGAGAGGGGAGCGACCAAAGGCGTGCGAGAGCATCGAGGCGAAGATGTCGCTGAGCTCCATCCTTTCTTCTCGGGGTTTGGAAGTCAGCAAGGGAATTTGAGCAGCAAGGGAGTCCATTTGCCCGACCCATCGCAGCAGCTCGTGGCGAACTCTATGGTCCTTGATCGGTTCAATCTGAAAGTTTCCTCTCCACCAGCATTAGGATCTGAGGACAGTCTGGAGTTCGGGAATACGCGAAAACCGATGGTGCCTCCGTCTTCGAAGGCGTCTTTGGAGCTCCTCAGCAACTATTGGACGGTGCTCAAGAAGTCGAAGAGAGACCAACCGCGGGAGCCCAATAGTGAGGTTCCGGTAAGCCAGCCGAAGCTGTCGACCGAGGAGATAATGAGAGTGGCTGGGACTCGGTACATCGAGTTTCAAGATCAAAGGGACAACTATTTCTCACTGCTCACACACCCTTATGGTCCTACCTTTTCCGGCCTCTCCGAGGAAGACTTGAAAGAGGTCGAACTAGCTCAGTTGCTTCTAGCGGCGGCCGAGAAAGTAGGCGACAAGCAATTCGACTGCGCCAGCAGATTGCTTTCGTATTGTGAACTGTTGGCATCGAAGAGAGCGAGCCCGGCACAGAGAATCGTGCTGCACTTCGTGGAGGCTCTCCGAGACAGGATGGGTAAAGAAACCGGACGGAGTATCAGTATGAAGGGAACCGAAGGAAAGGCAGAACCGGTAAGTCAAGGCTTGAGCTTTAATCTCACAACTCTTAAATGCCGCAGACAACTCCCCTTCGCTCAAGTCGCTCAATTCACTGCGCTACAAGTAATCATCGAGCATACGGTGTCGGCTGCCAGAATCCATTTGATAGATCTCCAGATAAGAAGCGGAATCCAGTGGATCGTGTTTATGCAAGCTCTCGCTGAGCGGAAAGGAGAGCCCATTGAGCTTCTCAAGATAACCGCGGTCGGGTCAGAATGCAGAGAGATGGAAGAGGCAGGCAAGAGACTAGCAAGCGTCGCAGAATCGATGAAAATTCCCTTTTCGTTCCAGGTAATCTTTCTGCCGAACTTAGAAGACATTAGGGAAGAACTGTTTAACATAGAGGATGGCGAAGCCGTGGCAGTCTACGCACCACTGGTGCTGCGGACTATGATCGGAGGCCAACTTCCCTCGAGAAACTGGTCGGTGTCATCAGGAATCTAGACCCGTCTGTGATGGTGATGACCGAAGTGGAGGCGAACCACAACTCTCCTTCCTTCGTGGCCCGCTTCATCGAAGCCTTGTTCTTCTACAGCACCTACTTCGACTGCCTCGAGACGTGCTTGACTCAGGAGACCGAGAACAAGACCATCATGGAGGAATTGTTCAGCAATGGGATCAGGAACATAGTCTCGGCGGAGGGCCACGAGAGGGTCACCAGGAGCGTGAAGATCGACGTGTGGAGGGCGTTCTTTGCAAGGTACCGAATGGTTGAGATCGAGTTCAGCGATGCCTCGCTCTTTCATGCCCACCTGGTCGCGAAGCAGATCACCTGCGAGATGTTTTGCACACTCGACCGAGACGGTAATTGCCTGCTGGTTGGCTGGAAAGGGACCCCGATGTTCTCTCTCTCAGCTTGGAAGTTTCAGTGAGAGAGGGAGAGGAGAGGAGTCTGCCTGCCTTTAAAAGTTCATAAAGTATGAATGTTGATCTGCAAACTATATGACAGTCTCTTCCTGAATCACTCCTTGTACTTGGGAAGCAGTTTGCTCTTCTGATCGGCGTTTCCGAGACATGCTCTCTCTACGATCGTGAATCTGAGTCGTCAAGACGATTCAGAATTCAGATCGGAGAGCCTAGAACAGATCATTGTAATGTGCGATTACTAGAGATGAATTATTGCTGCAAATCTTGTAATTTGAATGGTTTCTGTGTATGCTAACTCACAGCCTTTGAGTGGCACTGTCTGGCACTCACTGATCATGCTCTATTGACATGAACGAAGGCATACATACTTGGAAGACAAGAATAGTTTGTACTTTTATTTTCATTTCTTATCAACGCCTTAAATTTGCTGACTCTTATATGAGTTCACCAATCTTTATTTGAATGATTTTCTAACATTTTTTTTTTCGATTGAATCATCAAACATGGGTTCTTTTTCATTTATCAACTTTCGTTATCTTTAATTAGTTTTTATTTGTCTTTTATACGAACACATTAAATTTATCAACTCCTTTTATGAATTTACCAGCATTTATTGATATGATTTACCAACTTTTCTCATATTGGGTCAACAAGTAGTTTTGGATTATCCAGCCTTGTTTTGAAAAATTAACATGATAATTAAATACTGGGGGGAGGGGCATATCTGTATTTGCAGATTTAAATAACCAACTAGCAACTCTTTAAAACTACGAGATGAGCATAAAAGTGAACTTTCTCTCAACTCTTACTTTAATTATAAATAAAAGAGATTAGCACGTTTTACGTTGAATTCGATAAAAGTGATTAGAAAGGAAAATAAGAAACATAGATTGTCATTAGAGAAAAGATTGGAAGGGAATAAACTGTAATGTTAGTTGAATACAAAGGGGGGAAATGGATATGGCATAAATACATAAGTGATAGGGGTGTGCATGAGGAATCAAGAACCGCCCAAAATCAAAGCAAACCGGCCCCAAATCGGTGGTTCCCATAGGAACTAGTCCAATTCTCAATTTCAATTTTGATGAGCACTCGTTCAATTATCAGTTCAAAGTGTGGGATTGCCTACCCATCCATTCGAACCAGACCTACACACATATATAAGTGCCTAGATTTAGAGGAATAAAGCATATGCATTCACTCATAATTCAGAATGTTAAGAGCTCAAGTGAGTTTCATGTCCTTTGCCAAACATTTAATTGCGCTCCTTAAGTAACCGATTGCCCACTCTATTTAATGTGAAAAAGAAGTCGTGATGTATTGTATTCGATTCCTTAAATCTTCTTGCCAACCTATTAAGAAATTTCTCTTTTGGTTGTGATAGTTGGAGAACACCATCCAACGGAGAAAACCTCATTTCATGCCAGCGGTGAGATGTGGGCAAATCTTGACTTCTCTATCCCGCTTGAAGCATGTAAGGGACGCAACTGCGATAGTGAGGGATTGGGATTGGGGACCAATTCCATTGACCCACTCAAGAATTGGACCAAATCAACTGTCCGGGTTTGGTTCAGTTCTCGGTTCTAATTTTTCAAAATTAATTTTTAGTGGGCGGTTCCCAATTCTAGGGTGTGAATTGCCGACCCAAACCGTGTTCGCCCCTTATAAGCGGGAAAGAAGGAAAATAAATTGTTTACTAAGACATAAGTCCCTAAAAAAAGATCTTCTTATTTGAACAAATTTTGGGGGATTTAAAATGTACTCAACATTGATTTTACTAACCGATTGTCTTTTCATTGAAATGTGCATTTGTTTCACGAACAATTCAAGTTGTTAAAAATGTTTTTCAAAAACTGATGGGTTATATAGCTTAATAAAATTAGTTAACAGAGAATTTTTTATTATTCGATTATTTTTGTGAATGATGAAATTATTTTTCATTTGCTAATTTTTATAAGGTCACACTTTTTCCACTCCTCGTTTTGCTCCCACACTCCACTTTATAGTGTACCGACCATATTACCCATCTTTTTTTCCTTCTTCAAACGTCGTACCCCACATGGCCGAATGTGGGGCCCATGGGGTCCTTTTATGAATTTATTTCCTCTTCTTTTTCTTTCACCCTAAGAGCCAAATCGGATTGCTCGAAGAATAGATCCCATAACCAGTTTCCATTGAAACAAGTTCTACATTTTTGAAATCAATTGTAATTGGTTTAGTAATAGGTTCCGAGTGAATACCTACCCGAGATTCGGATTAGACCACCCTATTTTGGGGCCGATTTTGTTATCGATTTTATAAGCTAAAAAGTCAAAATTGTAATTTTTTTTACCATAAATCCTGACCTTATTACTCTTACCTCCTTAATCATTCTTCAAAACCCCTCGCCAGAATTTTTATAGATGAATGGGAAATGAAGTTTTATAACTTATGTTTCATATTACGTATTTGAACTTTTTATCGTTTATAATTGTATATTGTTAAATTAATGTCTCGAGTTTGAATTAACTGAATTTGTCGATAAATTTTTCTTTCGAAGGATTGGAAATTGGATGAAGAAAGAAGAAAAAATTTCCTTTCTTGGACTTTCTCTTTTGGATGTGCAAAACAAGACAAAAGACGAAATAAGAGATAAAAGAAAAGGAAGAAAAAAAGGGAAGGTTTTCTTCTCCATCGTGCAGCGTAGGAATCCCTCTTTAAAGAAGGAAAGAAAAGTGGGGCCCAAGGTCCAACTTTTGACTTTGAGCACAACACACGCCTAGGTTTTCTTTTCTTTATGCAAGTGATAGACGCACGTACAAGCCCAGTAGAAGCCGCAAGACCAGTTGAAGAGAGCCACGCACGAAGAGAGAAGAAGCATGCGAGTTCTTCTTTTCTACATACGTAAAAACAACTTGAATGCGCGGTAATTTTCTGTTGTGAGTTTATATCCAAATGAGTTATTTATTTATAAACACTTTGAATTTGAGATTAAATCTAGGTGTGGGAAATATTCGAGCGTGTGAGCGATTATAAACTTTGATTATAGTGAATTATTTGCTGCTAGCTCTCCCTGTGGACGTAGGTACCGATACTTGGACCGAACCATGTAAATTTCTAGTGTCATTATTTCTCATTTATTTATCTAGTGATTTTGCGTTGACGTAAATTGCAAAGATTATGTCGTTTCCGTGTATTATATTCCAACAATTGGTATCAGAGCTTGGGATCAGATTTCTTGATTATGATTTAGAGCTTTTGCTTGTCTAATTATTATCTAGAAATTTTGTTATTACAATTATGTTTGAGAGGAAATTTGAAATTAATAAGTTTAACGGGAGCAACGACTTTGTGTTATGGAGTATCGAGATGTGGGCATTATTGACAACCAAGGTTTAGCCAAGGCACTAGATGATGAAGATGGGTTGCTGATTATAATGAAAGCCTCCGAGAGAGTAGAGCTAATGGAAAGAGCAAATAGCACAATCCTATTAAATTTGTTGGATGAGATCTTAATAGAGATTGCTGAAGAGAAGGATGCCACAACATTATGGGCAAAACTTTAAGTACTCTATGTGAAGAAAGTTTGATTAATCGCTTGCGATGTGCCCCTCCTCGTGACACTCAAAGCACTTTACGCGTCCCTTGGACTTTCTATGGCGTGATTTCGATATGCTTTTATCTCTGCTGCTACTAGGCCCTCGATGTTGTTTTCTACCTCGAATCGTTAGTGCTTGCGTTACTCTTTGTGCTAGATCGTCATCTCACAACTTTCTCTACCACTCCTTAGAGAATAATGCTGACTTTACCTCTTCATTCGACCAAACGATTAGTTGAGTATATTCATTCAGACGTTTGGAGCCTGTCTTCAATTCCTTTGAAAGGAGGTACCCAATATATGCTGACATTTATCGATGACTATTCAAGAAATGTATGGTATACGTTCTAAAGCACAAATATGATATGTTCAATTGGTTCAAGAAATTTAAGGCATTGATTAAGAAGTAGTCAGATAAACAAATCAAGTGCTTGAGAATCGATAATGGCATGGAGTTCTATGGTAAAGATTTTATCGAGTTCTGCGAGAAAAAAAGGTATTGTGAGACACTGCATAATATTTGGGATACCACAACAGAATGATGTGGCAGAACGGAAGAACAGAACTTTGCTTGAACGAGCTCAATGCATGCTTTCGCATGTAGGACTTGGCAATGAATTTTGGGCCAAAGTAGTGAACGTGGTTTGTTACCTAATTAATCGATCTCCATTATTTTCTATCGAGTAGAAGACTCCTAAGGAAGTATGGTCGGGGAAACCTATTGATTATTTCGGATTACGTATATTTGAATGTCCTGCGTATGCTCATGTGAGTGATGGTAAGTTTGAGTCGATTGCGAAGAAGTGCATATTTCTAAGTTATGTACATGGGGTGAAAGGCTACCGATTGTGGTGCACAGATCACTCGGTTTTTTAATCAGCAAAGACGTGATCTTTGATGAGACTACAATGCTTCAACGGAGTAATTCTGAGACACAACTAGCAGAGAAGACATATCATTGTGTTATTAGTGAGGTGGAGCTTCAAGAAGAGACCTCGAATATAACTGAAGTTGAGACTATAGATGAAGCCGCAGTTCCTGAAGTCGGTGATAGTGAACAACTAGTAAAGTCGCAACATACTATAAATGCATATAGATAGAGAATGGAAATTAAATCACCGATATATTATGGTTATACATATATTGCTTATACATTAACGGTAGGTGATAAGGTAGAGACAGATGAGTTTTCGTCTTACTCTGAGGCGATGGCTGATTTGAAGTCATCACAGTAGCTAGGGGTTATGAGTGAAGAGATGGAACCACTTCATCTAAATCAAACATGGGAGTTGGTCAAAGTACCAAAGAGCCAAAAGATTGTCATAAGTAAATGGATCTTTAAACAGAGAGAGGACATTCCCGGTGTCGGGGCAGCGAGATATAAGGCGAGACTTGTGGCGAAGGGATATATACAGCGTGAGGGCATTGACTACAATGGGTGTTCTCTCTTGTGGTAAAACATACTTCTATTTGTGTTTTACTTGCTTTAGTTGCTTCGCAGGATCTCAAGTTAAAGCAACTAGATGTGAAAACTGCGTTTCTTCACGATGAGTTGGAGGAGTAGATTTACATGAGACAACCAAAAGGATTTGCTATTTCAGGTAAGGAATATCATGTTTGCTTGTTGAAGAAATCCTTGTATTGGCTGAAATAGTCTCCTAGGCAATGGTATAAATGTTTTGATACCTTCATAGCTAATCAAGACTACATAAAAAGTTAGATGGATAACTGCATTTACTATAGGAGATTGGAGAATGGTTCTTTGATTTATCTACTCTTATATGTTGATGATATACTAATATGTCTGATATTGATGTGCTAAAGAGGCAGTTAAATGCTGAATTTGAGATGAAAGATTTAGATGCTATAAAGAAAATATTGGGTATAGAGATTTTGCGTGATAGGACTGCATGAGTTTTACATCTATCTCAGAAGAAATATATTAAGAAGATCATTGCACGTTTTAATATGCAATCGGCAAAATTTGTAAGTACACATTTAGTGAAAACACTTTAAACTTTCAAATAAATTATCACCGTAGACTAAAGAGGAGAAGGAGCATATGTCACGGGTTTCTTATTCTAGTGTCGTGGGTAGTATTATGTATGCTATGATATACATTAGGCCTAGTATTTCACAAGCTGTAAGCGTGGTTAATTACTATATGAAGCATCCTGGTAAGACTCATTGAGAAGCTGCAAAGTGGATTCTCAAATATTTGAAGGGGACAACAAACGTAGATATAGTGTACCGGAGGGACAACAATGGCAGTGAGACCACTGGTTGTGGATTTGGATCACGCCGGTCACTTGGATGATCGCAGATCTTTGGCAGGGTATGTGTTTATGCTAGCAAGTGGTTCAGTTAGTTGGAAATCGTCCTTACAGGATCACATTGCCTTGTTTTCGATTGAGGTAGAGTATACGGCACTAACTTTTGTAGTGAATGAGGCGATATAGTTACAAAGTTTGCTCTGGGAACTTTGAGTTAGAAAATAAAAGTATGGATATACACTATGATAACCAAGGTATGATATATTTGGTATATAATCCAATTTATCATGAGCGAACGAAGTATATCAATATTAGGTATCACTTTATTCAATATATTTTAGCTAAGGGAATGTTATTGTTAAAAAGATTGCTACAGTAGATAACTTGGCAAATATGATGATTAAGTCTGTTTTTTTAGCGAAACTTAAGCTCTGCTTGAGCTCTATTGACGTTTGTGGAGAGTGAGCGCCCGTCGGGACATTGGGAGAGCATCATGGAAGATGAGCACTATAACTTGGCTTCAAACATCAAGTTAAGGTGAATAATTATTAAATTAATGTCTCGACTTTGAATTTGGATAACGATTTGTTAAACCGAATTTATTAATAAAGTTTTTCTTTGAAGGATTGGAAATTGGATGAAAAAAGCAAAAACAATTTCCTTTTTTGGACTTTCTCTTTTGGATGTGCAAAACAGGACAGGAGGAAATAAGAGATAAAAGACAGAGAAAAAAAACCCACCACGGGGAAAAGACAAAGTCGTCGGATTTAAAAAAAAGGGAAGCGGAGGTTAAGGGTCAAAAAAAAAAAAAAAAAAAAAAAAAAAAAAAGACAGAGAAAAAAAAGGGAAGGTTTTCTTCTCCATCGTGCAGTGTACGAATCCTTCTTTTAAAGAAGGAAAGAAAAGTGGGCCCAAGGTCCAACTTTTGACTTTGGGCACAACACATGCCTAGGTTTTCCTTTATTTTTGCAAGTGATAGACGCACGCACAAGCCTCGGTGGAAGCTACAAGACAAGCTGAAGAGAGCCACGCACAAAGAAAGAAGAAGCATACGAGTTATTCTTTTCTGCATACATAAAGTGTTTTACTCTGAGCTTGAATGCGCAATAATTTTGTGTCATGACTATGTATTCATCTTATGAATTCTTGTTTTTTATCAGACTAAGATTTATGTTATTTATCTTTTACTTTGAATCGTTTCTTTACTCATAACCTCATATGATGTTGTCATAAAAAATGAACTAGAAAAAGAAACCGAAAAATAAAACAAGTTGTTGAGTAAACTTGGAACCGAACCTAGAAAACAGCATAAGTTCTAAAATCGGTTCCAAACGAACAAGGGTAGGTTCTAAGGTCTAAAAATTGGGAATAGATTATAACATGATCAGTTTCACCCACCCTTAAATCGATCATCCCTAAACACAGCTATGCACACCAATAACTGAGTGTTCTCATAGAACCTAACGAGCTTCCTCTCACCTCACCATTGCCCCTCACAAACCCTTGGCATGTCTAGCAGAACCACCCTTGTGTCGACACAAGCTTTCTTGAGATATAATTCTCTCAATGATCTTTTGATTCTTCTCGTGATTTTGGAGAATTGAAATAGATGAACGAGATGTTCAAGCCTGGAGATAACATGAGCAAAGACTTGAACTTGAAGAGGGTAACTCTGATGCATATAAAAAAAGGCCACTCGGATAAAGAACTTGACATTCGCATTAAGAAATCATAACAAGCAACAACATCGACAAATTAAGGAGTCCCTAATCAACAAAACCAGCAAGATGAAAAAGGAAAGTTGAAGGAAAAGAAAAAAAAACAAATTAAAAAAAATTCTAAATAGGCCCCACTTTTGACTTGCAAGTACAACATGGAAAAAATGAGGGGTACTATAATCAATGCACCGTAAAAGGGAATGTCAAAATCAAATGAGAAGTGAAAAAAACTCTATCTTTTTTATAAGTAATATAACTAATTATTTTTGAAAAAAAAAAAACGTCCTTTTTTAAATCCCATATTCCGTGAACCAAACACACCGTAATTAAATAAGAATGCGCTTTCACGATCCTTCCTCATTCCTCTTAATCGCTCTCAGTCAAACACGGCGTTGAAGAATTTTCCATTTTTTCAAGGTGAATGAAAACCAACTTGCTTAATTAGAAAGAAAAGAAGTCCACGTCAGTGCGCGCCACGTGTCGTCCCCAACCCCCAGGACGCACGCGAACAGGACAGGAGGAGTTCTCACGCTTTCCTCGTTCGTGGCGCTGCGTACGTGCAGAGGACGCAGAGCAAGCGAGGAGCGGAGCTGAGCTCAGCCATGGTGTCCAAGGCGGCGAGCGACTCCGGCACCAAGTCCAGGGTCAGTTTCTCTCTCTCTCTCTCTCTCTCTCTCTCTGCCCTTTTTGAAGCCGCCTTTTGGTGGTCGGAGCGGACATGGGTCGTTCGTCAGCACCTCCTCTGTGTCGGAATTGTCTACTGTGCAATCGATACGAGTGAAGATTCGGACCCTGCTCGTTTTTCATCGATCGAGGTCGCTACCCTTGAACGAGGGTATCGTTTCGTCTGCCACGCGGCGGTCGTATGTCGTGATAAAGGCAGCTATTTTTTTGTTCTGTCTCCCGATTCTTGATCAGGGTGGTTTCCGTTTTAGGTATAGTTGGTCGTCGCGAATTCGAGTGATTGGTCATCTGGGTTTCTCGATATTCACTTTGGTTCTTTTGTGGTGTGGCAGAAGTGGAGCGGGGAGCAGTCGAATGTGGGCGTTGGAAACTTGGTCTCCAAGATAAATCTGCTCAGAAAGCAAATTCAAGCTGAGAGGACTTCTGCGGTCAAAGTGAGCTGCTCTTGTTTAGCTGGATATATGTGTGCGTGCGTGTGTGCGTGCGTGTGTGTGCATGCTTTTTCGATTAATGATTTCACTTGATGAGCTCTGTAAGTGATGGTCTTTTGAGATTAGTTAGCTTGGTAGTGAATGCTGCGATATGGCATGAATCCACTCCTGATTCTATCACGCAGGAGAAGTTTGAGAAAAATGGGAAGAAGGTAGAAGATCATGTACGCCAGCTCTTGTCGGAAGCATCAAAAAACGATGGCCTCGGTAATATACTGTTGTCGAGGATTGAGAATCCTCTTGGGAAGTTTAGCGCGTTTGGTCAAGGATCAGGTGATAAAGATGGCATTAACAGTCACGAATTGTCATCCTTTGTGGGCACCAAGCTTCCATATACGGAGAAATTACCTCCGTACACCACATGGATATTCTTGGATAGGTACGGCTTGTTGGTAAACATTGTTGGCTTTGGTAAAAGCACTGAAGCCCCACTTGTTAGCATGTTTCACACACGCTCATTGTCATGAGTGCAGGCAAGTGCTCACACTGCCATCTCTAAGTGATGATTCTAATTGGACACATCTTGCAGGAATCAGAGAATGGCTGAAGACCAGTCAGTGGTTGGGAGAAGACGTATATATTATGACCAACATGGCAGTGAAGCACTCATTTGCAGCGATAGTGAGGAAGATATGACCGAGCCTGAGGAAGAAAAGCATGACTTTTCTGAATCTGAGGATCGCATACTATGGTAAGTGCGTAGTTTTAAAAGGATATCAGGTCAGGTATTTTCTTATTTGCTTCTAGAGAGGCTTAAGTATAACATGATCAGGTTTCTGCAACAGGTGGAGAGAGTTTGTTTGCATGTGTTGTCTCTTGGCAAGATAAGTTGACACTTGAGATTGATGGAAGTGGAAATTCAAACATATACTTTGTCATGAAGAGATTAGGAACTGCTTGAGGAAAAGCTGATTTCCCGAAATTTTGAAAGAAAAGCCTAGTTTTCTTTTTCCTGTTAAACATGGTAGAGTATGACAGCTAAAACAACTGTTTTAGTGAAGTTATCCAGACCTTAATAAGTGGAAACTCATGAAGAGAGTCCAAACTTTCATTAGAATTGCCTTATCGATATGAATTGAATCTCCCTGTGATAATTCCAGGATGGCATTTGAGGACCATGGTCACAGTGAGGATGTACAGAACATTGTGAGCCAGTTCGTTGGGGGCACCAAATTAGAAATCCAGGTGATCTAAACAAGATCATGATTCTTTGACAAAAGTATTGAACTGGTGATTTGTGCTCATTTGATTGAAAAAAGTACATAGTTCATAAGAAAATCCTTCTTGTGTTGACTTGTGATTTGAGAGATATATTTGATTCTGGATCTGCAGGAGAGATACAAATTTCTTAAAGAGAACCATGAAAAGAAACAAAACAAAAATCTCAAAAACTCTGGAGATGTGGGAACTGATAAGGGAATATATCTGGACAAGACCCTCAGTGCTGCTTTAGATTCTTTTGACAATCTTTTCTGTCGTCGTTGCTTGGTATGCATTCAGAGACCATTTCCTTTCCTTCTCTCTGTTTTGGCTAAGGAAGAAGGCATCAAAACCATGCTTATCTTCTTGGGAATTTCCACAGCTATTTGATTGTCGTCTTCATGGCTGTTCCCAAAGCTTAATTATTCCTGTAAGTGGAGCAGCGGCTATATCACAGAATTTCCCTCCTACTTTAATTTTACTATATTCTTATAGGCTTTTCTTGACAGAGTGAAAAGCAGCCCTATTCTCTTGAGCATGAAGAAGATGGAAAACCTTGTGGTGATCAGTGCTACCTGAAGGTATGTACAACTGAATTTCTCATAAAGAAATATTTTCAATAAATTAAAAGTAGCCTTCCCTCTGGGCTTAGCTTGGGCAGACTCATGTGTGCTTGCATGCGCATGCACGCAAGAGAGAAGTAGGTGGTGGATGGGATATGGGCCACAGAGTGGATGCTGGTTTAAGTGATGTAGGATGAGGGTACATGTTGCATGCTTTACAGTTTCCATCATATTATGTGGGGGATGCAATGGAAATGCTTCTAAATGGTTGTCAGTTTTTCTTTAAATAGTCTCAGTCATCTCCGTGTTCAAATCTACTCCTTTTGTCCACTCATAAACTGACCTACAGCCATAAGAACGCTGTTTATCTTTATCGTGCAATTTGACATTCTGCCCTTTTTTTTTTTTGGGGGGGAGAAGAAATGTGTGGCAATCTAATATTATTCGGGATTACTTGCAGTTGAATAAGTTGAATACTATCAAGGCTTCATTGGAATTTTCTGATATTGATGTCTCCAATGGAATGAAAAGGGAAACATTAAGAGAGAAAGAGGAAAGCAGGAGATCCTTTAGTGCTGAAGAGCTGGTCACTGCAGATCACAGCACAGGCATCACCCAAGAGCAGCAAGCGATACCTTCTTCCTCTGAAGGTATTGATGTAGATCCACAGTGTCATAAATCTGTTATTGCGGTAGGCACTGAGATTGCTGGAAAGTGTAAGGATATAGAGAAGGAAATTACTGCACCACAAGACCCAAAACTCATTCCTGATGATTTTGGCGGATTCCCTGTTAAAAAACAGAAGATAATGCTATCACCTCATCCCAATGTATCCAGTAAAGCAGAGTTTTACCCGGTCATTGTTGACACTGCAGAGGATTCCACTTTCGGTGATTCTGGCAAACTTGGATTTTCTGGCAGTCCTTCCAGTGATAAGACTGAGGACCTTATTATAAATGAAGAGGAAGATGTTGTGGGGCTACCTGCTTTAGTAAAGACTTCCAGTAACGCTGGAGAACTGGGCACTATGAGAGATGAAGGCAATGTTGTTGCAGAGGCACCTAAAGTGAAGCGAAAATCTAATGAAATTGCAGGCGAAAGGATGGTGCACATCTCTGAGTGGAAACCTATTGAAAAAGAATTATATATGAAGGGAATAGAAATATTTGGTAAAAACAGGTACAAGATCCAATTCAGGAATTTCTTGCTCTACACATCTTTGTACATTCTTAGCTAATACATTGACATTTCATGATATTTTACACTCTTGAAATCCGGAAGAACAATCCAACAAACTTAGATTTGGTGGATGAGTTACTACATTTTTCTTGTGTCATTGTGAAATCATATTTTGCTAGTCTAATAAATATGAATTTTCTATGGATTTTTCTGGCTAACATAATTGGCATGATCAGAGAATATTGTAATGCTGGTTTATGCAGTCACAGGCCTTCTCTTATCATTCATGTTTTGACTTCTGTCAAATAGCAGTCACAGGCTAACATAATTGGCATGACTAGGGAGGACAAAGATTAGAGAATGCGCTAGCTATGCAATGAACGATATTTCTGTATTAGAATAGGTGATATTTTGGGAAGTAATGACATTAACCCTATTTTTTCCACTCTCTTATCATCTTTTACTAAATCAACATTCTCTTATAATTACATGTCACCAAATGTAATTTTGTCACGTCATACAGGATCCTGAAATTTTCCTGATAATAGACTGCACATGAAGCGGCACAAATTTTTTTTTTCAGAGCATGGCAGTCGCTGTTTCTCATTGAAAGGAAGTAGTGTTGAAAAAGGCCAGTGGCTTTACGGATATATAACAAGTAATATGCAGATGGATATGCTGCTTGCTTAATTTGTGATTCGCATATTCTGTATTATAATTAGAGAAGTTTGTACATTTTGCCCTCAATTTTCTGCTAAAGCTTATTCTGCCTTCCAGTTGTCTCATCGCCAGAAACATGCTTTCTGGCTTGAAAACATGCATAGAAGTATCGAGTTACATGCATGATGTTGGGGCTTCAATATCCAATAGATCAGGTGCTGCACCTAGTACATGTTTAGAAGACAATGGAAAAGCAGATATGGATCATGCTACTGTAAGTACAAGATTATCTTCCTGTGAATGAGGACCGATTGTGCTATTCTATTTTCCCTATATTAGTTTATGTTTCTTATTTACTTTAGCTAGAAGGGAGAATGGAAGGTCTATCCCTTCCAAAAGTAGAGGTGATGAACAGGCATGCCGCCCGCTTGCATGCCCAAGCCTGAGAGGTAAATGGGAGACTTGGGCATAGGCCTTACTTGAGAAAGCCGGCCCACCCATCTTTTGCCTTAGCCCAGGTCATCTAGACAAATTATATCTATATTAATTTTGTGATGTGGTAAGCTTGGCAAACACATTAGGCCTGATCATCAGGTATGGCCCTCTTTGGGCCTGCCCATTGATCACCTCTAACCCAAAGCAACATGGGCATTCTTTTAAGATTTTGCGTTCAAACTAGAAGTGTGTGGACATGTTCATTTTGTAGAGAATTTCCTATTTCCCTATTTTGTTCAATGAAAAGTACTATCTAGCAATGGGTTTTTGTAAGTTTAGCCACAACTAGGAAAGAGAGAACAGAAAAGAGAGCAGAAAAAGTACTTCAGATCATTACCATGTAAACATCAGGTAGCAGCTGTATGCAGGCTAAGTTCCAAAATGTGTAGTTGTGGCCTGTGGCTTCCATACTGTATCTTTGAATGTCATGCTTCTCTGAGTCTGAAATTCTGAGAGAACTATGGAAAAATATCTGGATTAAGTTCTACTTAGGGTGACTCTGAACTTTATCACGGGAAATTTTCTAAAGCAAAGATGACCTGATGGATTAAGTTGCAACTTTTACACCAATGTCACAGGAAGAAATGCCTACAAAAACTCGGTTAATTCGTAGGAGGGGCAGAACGCGGAAACTCAAATATTCCTGGAAGTCTGCTGGTCATCCTTCGATTTGGAAAAGAATCGCAGATGGTAAACATCAGTCTTGCAAGCAGTATACTCCATGTGGCTGCCAGTTTATGTGCGGAAAGCAATGCACCTGTCTACATAATGGAACTTGCTGCGAAAAGTACTGTGGGTAGGTTAAATCACATCTAAAAGTCTTGCTTAAGTTGATAAAGTACATTTAAGCTCAGCTGAAGCTTCCTTAAGAATTGCTGTTGTTGTGTTGAGGCGTTCCCAGATATTACACATCACGTGCAAATGTTATTGGCTTTATCCTTGAGCTTCTAAGAAAGAGCCACTTGATAGCTATTTGAAAATCAAAGAAGCAATACGAGCAAACAAGAGAATCAATTTCAGGGTTTTCCTTTCAATAATTCTATGAGTTAGCTCTTTATGTTGGACTATGGAAGAAGTGAGCTTCAATTTTCAATAACAATACCTATGAGATTTTCAGGTGCTCGAAGAGCTGCAAGAATCGTTTTAGGGGATGTCATTGTGCAAAAAGTCAGTGCAGAAGTAGGCAATGCCCCTGCTTTGCTGCTGGACGTGAATGTGATCCAGATGTTTGCCGGAACTGCTGGGTGAGGTATGAACCTTATCCCACCAATTTTTCAGAAGCGGATTCAGCTTTTGTAACTTTCTCTTTGTAATTTGTTACCTGCTTGCTTTATGCAGTTGTGGAGATGGTTCATTGGGTGAGCCCCCCAGGCGGGGTGAGGGCCTATGTGGAAACATGAGGCTCCTGCTAAGGCAGCAGCAAAGAGTGAGTGAATCTTATGGTGAATAAGTATTAGTTTATTATATGTGCAAAACAAAGATGCATGGTCTTACTATATTTTGGTTTTTTATGCGATTCAGATCCTCTTGGCCAAATCTGATGTTGCTGGATGGGGTGCCTTTTTGAAGGTTAGTAAAGAAAAATAATTATTTATATTTTCATACATTTTTTTCTTATAGACAGAGGAAGCTTTACTAATGTGGTGATCCCTCTGAACTCTTTTTTAATAATCCCTGTTTTTCCATCAGTTTGGATTCATTATTATTAGAGTAATAAAAAAGCTCATCACCATGTACTTCCTAATTTCTTTTTCTAACTGGCTGATGTGATTTCAGAACCCAGTGAACAGAAATGATTATCTTGGAGAATATACAGGAGAATTGATATCTCATAAAGAGGCAGACAAACGTGGGAAAATCTATGACCGTGCTAATTCGTCATTTCTTTTTGATTTGAACGATCAGGCAAGTATAATCTCTCTCTGTCTCTCTCTCTCTCTCTACATGCATCTGCATGGGCACACATGTTTGTGTTTGATTGTATGCTAAATATGGCAGTTTGCTACCATAATAAAGGTAGATGCACTTATCCACAAATTCTATGTTAGCCGTTCTGCTGCTTGTATCGGTTTCTTGGCATGTTTTAAGTTGAGTTGCTTTAGGCTTCAATAAAGAAGTTCAAAGCTGAAAAGTTTGTCATAGTATAAACCGATGCTGAATAGTTCCTGGTTTACATGGATTTTTCCTTGGGATCAGCATAATCTTCCAGTCGCTCTTTGCAACATCCATTCCATGATTGTTATTTCATGTAAAGTCTATGCTGCAAGTAGATACTCTGGTATTGTGATACTCCTGACCTAAACTGCTGCCACTTCCTGTTGCAGTACGTACTTGATGCTTTCCGCAAAGGAGACAAGCTTAAATTTGCAAATCACTCATCCAACCCCAATTGCTATGCGAAGGTACCCTAAAGCCTCAGTGACTGTTGTCTGGATATATATATATTTTTCATTTAGCTTACACCTAGGTATTGTCAGGTGATGCTAGTGGCAGGAGATCATCGGGTGGGAATTTTTGCGAAGGAGCATATCGAAGCAAGTGAAGAGCTCTTTTATGACTATCGTTATGGGCCAGATCAAGCTCCCGCATGGGCTCGGAGACCTGAGAGTTCGAGGAGAGATGATTTGTTGGTCTCACAAGGTAGAGCGAAGAAGCACCAGTGATCAGTCTCAGTCATTACTTTTCTAGGTGACGTTTACTTTGTAAGGTTGGCAGCAGACAGGACAGTTCGTTTTTAGTTCAATCTTTACTTGTAAGGCTATACCATAGAAATCATCAAAACAAAGGATTTGAGTGTAGTACTAAGTACTGTACATATGTATATATACATCAGAGAGAGAGAGAGAGAGAGAGAGAGAGAGAGGAATTACCTTGGGATGAATAAATATCGACCTAATAAGCGAGAGGATTCACAGTGTAATTGTTCTAGAACAAGTCAAGGCTATTTGACACTCCTGCTTATGTATCTTGCCATTTTCTATTTTCATGCTTTCGGGGTGCCAGGTCTATGCGTACTCTAGCAGTGATTCTGGCCGCTGGCCTTGTCTTCCGCTTGTTGTCTTCTTGTGGTTGTTTCATATCTTAACCAAACGGACATGTTTGAGGAAAATTCCATCGTCGTCGACCCAACAACGCCCCATTCAGAATTCAAACCGACATTCAATCTGATTTTTCCGGGAAAACTTGCAACTCAGTGGGAAGAAAAAAAGGGGGAAGCCAATGGAACCTAGTGCTTTGAAAAATGAAACAAGGGTATAGAACAAAGACCGGTACCATCGAATACTATCTATTCACCTAGAAATTTTGTTGTGAAAGTCGTCTCGTTCCTTGCCATTTCGATTCAGGTGTGTTGCATTATTGCATAACCCTTGCCTGCCAAACAGATCCATGAGGACAGGACCCAGAATTCACAGCCCTTCATCTAAAACTAAATAGTTCTTGCCAATTCAAAGATGAAAAAAAGCACCATCACATTTCAGAGAATACCCTTAAGCTCTTCGACCTCTGTTCTCTACACATACAACATGAATCCAGAAAAGTATGATTTAGCTGGACTTGGTATAATTTAGCCGAACTCCGATTTCTTCTCCAGAAAATGTTCATCCCTTTCCTCTCCTCATGTCGAGAAAACCGCCTCGACGAGAGCATGCTTCTTTTTGGGGTACCCGAGCCCGAACATGTGATTCAGATACACCTTCCCGTCCTTCACTGTGGCGGCGGTCGCCAACCTATGCGAAGGGCCCTTGAACCTCCCAACAACAGAAGCGCTCTGCCACCCGTCTAGAGTCTCTACCAATCTCCCTGAAGGATTTCCTGCAACCACGAGCTTGGTAGGAGACAGTAACTCCAGACCATCCCCAAACGTCAGCGGGCCTCCCACGACGTCGACCACCTTCACTTCCTCCCCTCCGTTCGTGACGTCAATCTTGAAGAGCTTGCCGCTGAACGTGTGGATGACTAGGAGGTACCCGTCCGGGTGGTACACGATGCCATTCAGCCCGACCAGGTTTCTGTACCATTCCTTTGGGATGAACAGCGGGGATCGGATGATGGAGAGGAGCTCGCCGTCCAGCCCGACCTTCCAGATTTTGCTTGCTTTGGCATCGGTCACGTAGGCGTTGCCCTCGGCGTCCACTGCAACATCATCCGCAAAGGACTTCTCATCGCCTGCGCCGGTTAGGAAAGCATCATCTTAGGAGGACGAGGGTAAACTTGCGAAGGACATAGAGCATCACTGACAAAAGGATTCACAATGCATTTGATGGATATCCTGATCAATTCCATGAAACAAACAATGTGACATGATCTCTAGTTCCCCTAAATATCACATGGGCCCTCCTATCGTAGTGTGTATCTTAACAAAGTTGGCTGCTTAAAGAGGAAAATGTAGTTCCGAGACGATGAATGACTAGATCCGGAAAATGTATGAGGAATGCCATATTCGGAAAATCGATCGAATCATGCAGGATCTACACGGCCGAATCACAGCGGAAGTGACCTAATTCAGACCATTATCGACTTCAGCTTGAGATCGAGCACCTGAATGGAGGAACCAACTACTAATGACAAGTGACCAAACCTTAACCTTCTTGTCTGTCCAAGACTTAAAATCTAATTCAAGACACGGAGGAAGGCCAAGTGACCATACATTGATATGATCACAGTTTAGCAACTTATATGATACCACATGTGATGAACTGAATGGCAAAACAGCAAATTCCAAAGAACCAAAAAAGCCAACAACAAGAAACGGATCGGGACGGATTTGGGTACGGGTGGGCAATGAATCTGGCTACGGTCGTCAAAATCTCCAAATTTTCATGCTGCTGATGATTTGTAATTTTTTTTTAATTTTTATGTCAGCAAGATTTTGGTGCTTGATGTGTTGTGTCGTGATGGGAAAGTTGCCCCATTATGGAGGGCAAATATCTAGGTATTGCATTTATTGATAACCGTTAGTGTATTCTTATATATATTTGCAAGTCTCAAGTAGTCAATTTTTCCACTCCAACTTTGCCATTACAACCTAGCAAATCCTCTCCACATGATTTGAAAGGGAAATATCAACCACCTTACCCAGACCCATTGGTTTGACTCACAATGAATCGGCCACGAGTACAAGCTTGTCAAGAACTAAAATCCAAATGCAAAAAACTCAACTTCTATAGTGTTAATTCGGTGAAAGGACATGACAATTGATCCGTATAGTTATTCTTGTAAACATTATGATAAGGGTCTCGCTGTCAACATGAAATTTTCTATATGATACATACATATCCGTTCGTTAGTAGGTTACATGAATATGTTATCGAATCTTCACTGAGTTGCCTCACATGAGGTTATGGGTGTCTATGATACAATCTAACTAGAGGTTCATGACACGACTCAAGACTGTTTGTTGCCGTGTCATCGTGCTTTGCATTTAACCAACAAAAAAGATATTGTTCTAGACTAAGTTCAGAGGATCCACCATCTACCCTCAGGATTTCACCTCAATCAAGTCACGGCATGATCAAAAACCTCGAATGACAACATTTTTTTTCCACAATAGATCGTGTATATAAATAATTTTTTTTTTGGTAAGATCGAATTTTCAAGAAATTATCTACCGGTCTAAAATTATTTTTGCCGGGTCATATCAAAAAGTGTCATCGCACTTCACATGGACGAACGTCCTGAGATAATTGAAATAAATGCCACAAAACCTACTTTTTGCAACAATCATTACAAACCGAAAGATAATTGAAATAAATGCTACAAAACCTACTTTTTGCAACGATCATTATAAACCGAAAATTTATTTTCTAGAAGTTAGTGTCGAAAAAAGTCTCAGTATCAAATATATATATTTTATATGGATATATATTCTAAATAAGAAAAATTCAAGATCTTGTAATGTAATTAGATAAAATTATATATATATATTCCAAGATCAAGTCCCTTTGCCCAAAAAAAAAAAATCAAATAAAAAATTATTTTACACTATGTTTACACCCTAAAAAAAAATTTCAATGAAACTTAGCTAATAATAATATCACGAAAATACTCAGCTTAAATAATGTAGGAATTGAATACGAGAGGATCCCTGAAATATTTTTTCTTAAAATTAAAAAAGGCATATTATGCATCAAACCAAAACCTGCATATTTTTTTCTTTTCGTGATAGGCAACTTTTCACATTTTTTCTCCACTAATCACCTCTTTCCATGACACAGAAAAACAATCTCATGCTTATTTTTTCTTGGAGATCACGATATCAATTAAATCGATAGAGTTAAATGCAAGAAGCAATAACAAAAGGAAAAAAAAAAGGAGAAAAAGGAAAATGTCAATGTCAATGTCAATGTCAGCGTAAAAAACGATTCGATCCACTCAATAATTTCTCTACCATTCTCTCTCTCTGTCTCCAACTTACTTGGGCCGCTGAGTTGCGTGAGGAACGTCCGCTTCCACGTTGACAAATCGTAGGCCGCCACGGCGGAGTACTTGTTCCCGATCACGTCGGCGACGGCGACGAGCAGCCGCCCCCTCCCCGCGTCGACGGCGAGCCCGAGGGAGGCGTTCCCGGCGAGGTCGGCGTCCTTGATCACCGTGGCCTCCTCGAGCACGGCGGCGGCGGCTGGGGGCGGCGGCGAGCGGCCGTCGTCGTCGGGGACGGGGACCTGGCCGACGCCGCCCTCGAGGAAGGAGACGAGGAAGCGGCGGCCGGGGGCGTCCCACTTGGCGCACTCGCGGAGGAAGCCGGAGCCGTGGTAGTGGAAGACGTGGGTGGAGGGCGGGGAGAGCTCGAGGGCGATGAGGTAGGCGAAGGGGACGGCGGAGACGAGGAGGAAGGCGGCGATCAGCTTGGCGGAGCAGAGAGAGGCCGCCATGTTAGGGAGAGACAGAGCAAACCAGAGGAGAGAAGAGAGAGTGGAGTTCTGAGGTTTTTTGAGCTGGAGTGTCGTGCGTGAGGGGAAGTAACAGGTGGGGAGTTCGGAAAATCTGCTTGTTTCTTGTTTGACTTAATTTTTCAGTTGGTTTATTAAATAATAGCAATTGTAATTGTACTAATGATCGTAATAACAACGACAATAATAATAAAAATAATATGGCGCATGCTAGTTTTTCAAAGGGTGACGTTAGACACATTGAAATCAATTCATGTGCAGTTAGCGTCAAAGAACACGAACGAAAGGATAAAAGATTCATTGTTGATTAGTGCTCTCCAGGCAATTATTGTACTTATTGAACAGAGATAATTTCACTTTTACCGACATAATAATTAATGGTATGTTTAAAGTTGCGAAATCCCATCGGTTGATTATAGTCGACTTGCCCGGCACCCATCTTTCATATGTCGAATTGAGAGATTTGCTGTCGTGAAATGATCCAGCGCATACAAGCGAAATTTGCAAGATAAAGATTTGCTTGCTCATGAATTGAAGTTACAAAGTGGGCAGTTCAGTTGAGCTATTTCTTAACCTAGGGAGGCGAGGGAGACAGCACTCTTTTTTCCTTCGTTGGGAAAACCACATTAACAAAAGTATTTGCTGTTGTAGTTTTGCTGGTGTTGCGTGGGTCGTTGGCGGGCGTGGATTCCAAGAGGGCGGGCTGTTTTATATTTTTTGTCCAATAGGCAGGCTGTTCGAGCTGGGGATCTTTTCTTGTCGGCTTTCTCTGCGTCTTTTCTGGTGTGCTCCCGGTGGGACTTTAGTAAGCTCCAGTTCAATTAATCTGCCTGGAAAAGTAGGTGGCCTTGCCCTCCTGAGTATTATCCATTATTGAACGCCTAATTCCCTCAGAGAAAATCCCAATTTTAAATTTAGTACTACTCCGATTCTGAATTTTCTTGTTAAAAAAACTTAACTTTAGGTCCTGTTCAAATTTGCTCCGAACTTTTTTTGTCTAACAAAGATTTCTAATTTTCACTACAGCTCCAAATCTATCTTGAACTTTAACTTTAGTTTAAAATCTGTCCCCATTAGCCTTTTATCCGAGAATCACCATTCATCATCCCTAAATTCCCAACAATTTTGGAGATAATCTTCCATTTCACCCTTGAGACAAGATTGAAAATTGTTAATATTATTTTTAGACAAAAAGAAAGTTGGGGACAAATTTGAGACTACATGTAAAGTTTATTTAAAAATAAAATAAAATAAGAAAACGTTCCAGGATAGAATTGAGACCAGACTTAAAGTTGGAGCTTTTTCTTTAAACTAATAAAAGCTTTGGGTAGAATTGATATTAAATCTAAAACTTAGGATTTATTAAATAATTAGGCTCATTGTTCAATGAGGCGCTTTAGTGCATGCATAAAACTTTTTTCTTTTGGTCGAATCCTAGATAAGACTTGAAAAGGTCACTTTACATTCCTCATTCAAATGGAAAAATCAATTATTTCGAATTTACAAATCGCATAACCCGAAATCACAGGTGAATTAAGGACAAGATGCTAGAAATCGTCACCCGATCCGGTCAACTCTCAACTTTCAAGTCTGGCCAGTCAGATATGAGCAGCTCTGACTTCTGGTCGATCTTAGTGGCTGGCTTGATCCGAAATAAAACATATAACTATTATAAAAAAAATACCAAAATTCACCTTGCTTTATTTTCTATGCTCCACGCCTTAGCCTCGTCATATGGTCGTCAAAAAGAATTAAGGTCTCTTCGTTTTAGCATCGTCATGCTCGTGAAGTGAAAATCAAGAGCTCTGACTTCTGGTCGAAATCTATTTTTAGTGGCTGGCTTGTAACTAAACAAAATTTTCCGAAATAGAAAAAGAATATAAAAAAACTTTTTTTTTTATTTATTTTTTATAAAAAAATACCAAAATCCACCTTGCTTTATTTTCTATGCTCCACGCCTTAGCCTCGTCATATGGTCGTAAAAAAGAATTAAGGTCTCTTCGTTTTAGCATCGTCATGCTCGTGAAGTGAAAATCAAGATTGGTTCTCGCCTAGGACTAGGGAGACCTTTAATCATTCATCTCAAGCGGCGGCGGCGGCGGGCAATGGCGGGCGGCGGTCAAGGGGTTCAACAAGAGAAGTTTGAATTTCTTTGGTAAAAAATGGACTGGAATCTGCAGCCTTAATCATTCATCTCAAAAGGGGTTGTTTGAATTGGTAAAATGGACTGGAGTTTTGTGCTTCGATAAGCACCCCGATTCTCGGTTTTGATTCCAAGTTTCGCCTCTCAAATGCTTTGCCCATATGTAAATGCTTACTTAGAATATATTTTTTTTTTTTTTTTTTCTTTTCAAATAATCCTTGGCGCTGAGGTCCGGGAAACAACAAGCAAACTCCAGAAGTTAGTTGACTCCGTACCTCTGGCCTTCACGGGTAGAGTTGACCCAAACAAGCTGTACATGGTTGGTGCGATTCAAGCATGGAAAGGCCAACACCCAACCATGTCGAACCTGCGAAATCTCCAATTCAACAGTCAACATACATCAAAGGCAATAAAGCACCATGATACACCTAACTGGATTTTCAAAAGGCAATAATAGGGAAATTTCAACCTTTTCTTGCTCTGATTAAACATTCATAAATTCAAGATAGAAAATGTCTGCCTTGACTAAGGAAGATAGCATTTCGATCTGAAGTACTCGTACCATGTATTAACCACCAACATATTTTCGATGGGTAAATCGAAATGGTACATAAAAAACAGCCCCATAGCATACTCACTAAACACGAATAGCAGCAATTTGGAGTGCTTGCAACCAGTGATCAGAAATGTAACCTTGCGTGCATGTAAATTAGTTAAACATAGTGATTTTGCAACAACTAAACCACATAGCACAACACGGTAAACTTCGATAGCAAAAGTAAAGCAGAGCCGGAACAGAACCAGCCTAAAGCAAGAGAAGAACAACCAATATCCATGTTTTCCACGACATATGTTTCACTGTGCAGCAGTACTTTCTTTGAGTTCAACATCGAGCGTTTCCTTATTACCATGCATAATTACATGAGTGAGCGACAAATAAAACTCACTGGTCTCTTATGATAATTTGACTGAATGATAAAGCCATGCAATCAGACCGTGGTACTTTCAAATGCAATATAGAACTCTGCATTTTGGAAGTGCTGCTCCATTGCGAATTAAACAACATTTTCTACAGGATATCTGATGAAGGCGCACCCTTCATCGATCCTCCACCAATTGACAACCCACAGTGAAATGAAATGAATCATGGAGGCCTCAAAGTGCAACCTCGCCAGTCAAATATCCTCAAAGCAGTCATTTCTATCATCAGGTAGGCATTACTCTTCTGGAAAGAGTGTCTGATCGGCTCAGGAACCATTTACAGAGAGCTGCCGATCAAAGTCCCTTCTTTGCGCATCTTCCATTACTCTGCAGATTACAACAATTCAGAAGTAAATATGAGCTGTCCCATCCATGAGCTGCTAATTCACTTTGGGATGTTATTTCAGAAAATCAAAATGACTCAATTTGTCTATACATGAAATGAAGCTTGGAACAACACACACCATAGATATCAGAGTGAAACTACATGAAGGTTCCAAAACTACTCAGTTCAAAACAAAGGGAAAATAAATTAAGGGGCCATTAGCATATCTGTGACAAGTGGGGAAAGAACACAGAAGAAATGGGGAATTCTAAATCAGTGCTTCCGCAATCATTTAGTATGCACAAACCCTAAGCAAAAGACAACAGGCGTACTTCTAGCAAAGTTGGAGCACATAGTGCTAGAATTGATTAGTTAGGTATTATTCGTTCCTTTCACCGTAACCTCAGTAAAAGTGGCAGTACTTCATGCATAATATACATGTAGATACGACCCTAATGTAGAATGATGCTGGAATATTTCCATGGAAGCATGTAGTAAGTACCACAGTGCTGATCAGAATCAGCCAGCTCTAGGTTACCACCACCACTTGCAGCAACTACTTTGGCTTCTGAACCCACCGCTCCTTTACTTTCATCATCTTTACAAGAATTGAGATCTGCAGTTACTTCAGAAGCATTTGACACACAGTACTTATGTAACCACCTATCAGTTTCCCATAGGACATGCATGACGCTCTCACGAGCAGCATAGCCATGGCTCTCAAATGGAAGAACTACAAGGCGACAAAGAGCACCATGACCCTTTAAAGCATTGAAAAAACGTTCCGACTGCAACAAACACAAATGCAAATCAAAGTGGCGAGCAGGTTAGTGATTTTGCAATTATAATCAGAAAAACTGATCAGTGCTGAAATAAACAGTTATGGAGAGTATAAGAGGGTAATAAAATACAATGACACCACCCAAGAGTATTGTATATAAAATCTGCACCCTTTTCCTTAAATAAACCTGAAACTAGACCCGGAAACATATACACACACATGCATATGTATTAGTAGCTTCCCCCCCCACACACACACACACATACCTGCATGGGTAGTGTTCCTGAGTTATCGTCTTCTTCTCCATGGATAAGCAAGATTGGTTTCTTTATTTTATGAGCTGACATGAAAGCACTCATCTCCACATATGTATTAGTAGCCTCCCACAAAGTTCTCTCCTCATTCTATACAACAAAGAGGCACAGTGCCAATTGTCAGGGTTCAAACATAAGTAAGAAAAAGCAACTTCAGAAGACCCAAGGTCAAGTCAGACAAACCTGAAAACCAAAAGGTGTGAGTGTCCTGTTGTAAGCTCCAGACCGAGCTACCCCGCAACAGAATAACTGAGGGGCATGTGCAAGGAGGTTTGCAGTCATAAATGCTCCATATGAGTGCCCACTAATAGCAATTTTGTTGGGATGAGCAACCTTAATCAGCAAATGATATAAATGAAACCTGTTAAAATAATCTCATCCACAAGAATTGTGTAGATTGAAAAGAGAAAAGGAACTTACTCCGCGACGGATTACTTCCTCCACAGCGGCCTCTGCACTTGCAACTAATTGCTCCACATACCTAACCAAGGAATTGAGCCAAAGCATATATAAACATGAAAAATCTAAAGCTATTAATAGCACAGCTTTTTTGGTCAAGTCTAGGAGCTTGTTTGGGGTGGCTCCGGCTTTGTGGCTATGGCTTTTGACTTTTAGTTTTAGCATGTGGCTTCTATTGGCTATAGTGTTTGGAAGTTCGTCCTAAACCTTTTTGGAACTTATGCTCAACTAATGTCAAATGTACAGATAAAACTATACTAAAACCAACCATTTCACATTTAAAAGCACGATGTTCACAATTTGCATATTCATTTTCACTAAAAAGCAAAGGCGTGAGCCAAAGAGATACAGGGTAGCAACCTATTCTTACACAATTTCCCAAGGTTGACTTTTTTACTAGATTTTAACAATAAAACATACACTACATGAAAATTAGAACCAGGAGTATAAGGAGTGAAGGATAAAAGTACCTTCACAGGCTATGGAGAAAAGTACCACGAGTAAACATTTGCCATGAAGGAGACAATAGACTAGTGAGGAGAAGCATCCACTAGAAGAATTTAAGAGTTATGCATCCATAGACCAATAACTTAATTTTAAGCAAATCAGATTTAGAGCTAAGAACTCCGCAACCATCTAATTTTAGCCAAACATCTCTAATATTGTCTCAAAAGCCCTATAAAATTTTGCCTAGAATGGCTTTTGTCAGCTTATCACACAGAGGAAACTCTCGAACATGAAGATTAACTTTATGCAAACAGAAAAAGATTGCTTTACCTGTCATTTGCCTCTTCTTCACCCTCACCAATGATCGGAATTGTTGGTCCTAACAAGATAGCAAACCTAGAAGAGATAAAACCTATAAGAATTATTCACCAGTCCCTAAATTTGCATATATCAATCAACACAGGTGCCAGGAAACTGAAAAAGGAATGCGAAAAGAAGGAAAATGACAATGGAAATCCATGCCTTCTAGCCAGCCAAAGAAGAGGTGATGTCGAAAACATCCCAGCAAATTCATTAGGAGAACCACGGACTTGTCCAGCAGCATCTTTGCTTTTAAATTCTCCAGGATATGCCCAGACCACACAGGGAAGAGGACCCTCTTTTGATAGATCATAGTTCGGTGGCAGATAAAGTGTTGCTGTAAGTTGAACCCCATCCTTCCTCTGGTATCGTATCATCTCTTTTTGGAGGGAGGCCAACTGAGGATAGGGATGAGGGAAGTTTGTAATTTGACAAGCTTTCTTATCTGGCCAGCTCATAACATAGTACTGTCTATTCTCAGTTTTTGACTCTTTTGAAGTTAAGATCTTCAATTGATCAAGACTAATGTCCCCGTCATTTTCATTGGACAATAAAGCAACAACAGTCTCGAAATACTTTTCTTTGTCACTCTGCCATATTCGTTCCTTGCTGCCCGTGTTTCTGAACGAACATGAGTTAGAAAACAATGCCAACGGTTGAGATCTTAAGAGAAAAACCTTGCAGGAGAATGAGGACTATGCACTTACAGAAACTTACATGTCAAACAAATCAAGGAAGGGGATGTTCCCTTCTGGTGTTGCACCACTCCCATTCAATAGGACATAAGTGCCTTCACCATTTTCCTTCTTCACTTTTGCAATGACACGTGTCCCGGCTGGCGTTCTTCGAAGCATTGGAGAACCAGGATCTGAGTATACATCTTCAGATGACCTATCAAATAGTATGCGAGGATATGTCTCCTTGGATTCTGGAGAAATAACCCAAGTTCTCATTCTCCGTGTCTTGTACCAAGATTCATAAACCAGAGCCAATGAATCATCACACCATGAAACTCCTCTGAACAGAAATAATAAGAAACTCCACATTACAATCTTTGCAACATAAGGCGTGAGTAGCCACAAGTTTTTTACATTGATTGGCAAATCAACTAGCCATCATTCATGAATTAATCACGTCAAACTAACTAGATAAAATACAAGTGAAACAAAAGTAGGGAAGAGGCATGCCGAATCTCCTGAACTGACAGGAAGAAGTTGTTGCGAATAATAGTACTTCAATCTCAGGGAAAAACAATTCATACCCACATCGAAGATCCACTTTGTGTAAGATTTCTGGTTGTTCACCTTCAAGTGGTTCAGCTGGTTGTGTGTAAATTATATCCCGTGGAGAAACTTCGACTTTGGCATCACCTCCGTCTTGTGTCTCCACCCTATATGCCTTAAATCAATTAAAAAGAAGCTACATGCACATAAACTAGTAATAATGCATCACCTAATTCCGTCAAAAGTCACAGTATATGACATTGTCTTTATGATAAACCGATAGAATATTCAAAAGGAAAATTTAGAAAATTATGCAGAAATTTTGCTAATCAACTTGACACATCTTATCCAAATATATCTGTAACCAGTGCTTCTTAAGTGAAAGAATGTGGAAAGTTCTTGGCCCCGAAATGAACCAGTGGACATTTAAGAAAGAAAAGCATTGACCAAGAACTATCCTAATATATCGCTGTTTGTTATTTATTTGGATCCCCATTATCTACCCTTCTTTGCAGAACTACCAATCATCAGAAGCGTATGCATGAGAAGCAGACTTCCTGATAGAAATGCTGCAAAGAAGGCATGTACTATCGTACCCAACATGCAGGAACTTGGCAGTCTCATCACTCATTTTCACCACCCCCATGCAAACGCTAAAAGTGAATGCCTAATGCAATTTTATGTGCCCCTAAATTTCTTCATGAAATAGAATGAAAATGAAACCCCAAAAGTAGGGTGTTAATTCTTTTATCATCAAACTGACATAAAGCAAGCAGAGAAGGAACAGAAATGAAGCACCAAACAGTTTCAGACAATTACCAGTATAGGCTAGAAGGTTTATCAGCTCTCCAATGGATTGAGCGCATCCCTTTGCGCACACTATTGAATGCAATTGGGATGTCCTCTGCAAGGGCCAAATCACAAAGTTCTCTGACAAATTGTCCGTCTGCAGTCCAGACATCTACTTTCTTGGGAAATCTTTCATAAGGTACAACGAAAGAGTATGGCCTATGAATTGAGCTTATTAAAAGGTACTTCCCATCTGGAGAGGGATCAATTGAGGTATATACAGCCGGTGGACCAATTTCCTTTGCTTTTCCATCCAACGTAACCAAAAGAAGTTGAGACCTGGCATAGTAATCAAACAAATCTTTGTCATATTCATCCTTCAGCAGGTCTTGAAATGTTTCAACCTGAATGACATTCTTCTGCTCATTTGACTGGACTTTAGGACCTCCAGGAACCAAAGGTTTTTTTGGCGGATCTCCACGGCCCAAGGGTATTGTGCAAACTACTAGTGTGGAGTTATCTATCCAGACAAATTTGTCGAAAACTGCATTTAGGCATATGTCAGATGACTCAAACAGTGGTCTGGCTTTCCCTGTTTCCACATCAGCAACCCAAAGCTGAAGCTTACTACTGCTATTGTCTTCCTCATCAAGTCGAATGCAGAAGGACAAATGTCTACCATCATTTGACCAGGTGACAAAGTTGATCTTTGCACCATCAGGAAACCCATGTACTTCTTTTTCTGGCCCTAAGTTATCATCGGGCGATAACTGATGGATCCCCATACCAGTATAATATGATATCCAACTCCTGGTGCTGCACTTAACATCGATACGGATGCCAGCCAGCTTCTCTTCTGGTCTTGCAAGCTCAGCTAAAGGTGGTAAAGCTCTCCGTTTTAAAAACAGAATTTTATCTCCCTGTGGGGAGAGTGACAAAACGGGACATGGCGGAGCATCAACTATATCTCTAATTTCTGGCGGAGGAAGACGATATGTGCCACCCAGTGCCGAACCTGCAATAGGTAATTCATAATGAGTATTCTGCTACTGGGAATTGTACAGCAACAATAACCCCAAAAAATTAAATCCAAGATCATTCAAGCGCATGATAGAAAAATTTATGTATTCAGAATGTTAAAAACAATAGGCCTAAAATGCAAATAATTAATTTCAAGGGGAAACTTCAGTCTGCTAACGGAAAATCAGAGGGTTGAAGCTAGCATGGTTCCACTCTACGACAGAGAGTAATATTTCTAAGTAGTTCTTATTGATGAATGCAAACAAACAAGCTTAACATATTGCCAGGCAACACTTTCTCAATTGAAGTGACCTACTGATAATGTAATATTTTAATGTAAAGGGGAAGAAAAAAAGCTCTCAAAATGGATTGGTACTGCATAGTGGATCGGTACTCAAATAGAGTTTGCTCTTGCCACTTCGATGTCTAGGTAACCGCCTTTCACTTGTAAACTTAAAATCAACTCAATGAGTTAAAAAAATCCAATCTTTGGCTATTGTCTCAAGCCTAGACTCTAGAACCGAAACAAAGGAAAATGCTCTTCTTGATCTTTTCTCAACAGACTAGACTTAAGCCCTACTACAAGGTTTTGATGTAGAACTGAACACAGTCAACTGCCGACATCCTTCAGACCTCACTTCCTCTAAACCAAAAGGCATGGAATGGAATTAGCTTTCCATTCGAAACAGATAATTGCCAAACGCCTCTACTCTCTTCCCACCTCGGCTAATTCCCCTCCCGCACGGATCGCAATTTCAACTCCCGAAACCTCCGCCGTCAACAGCTATCAGACCATAGTCCACACGCAATTCGCTCTCATCGGACGCACCGACCCACTCGAACGTAGTAAAACAAAGCAAACGGACGAGAATTCAGTTCCGGACAACGTCGGTCTACCTTCGTCCTCGTAATAGCCGAGACCGGCACCGGTCACGGCGGCATCGGAAGCAGAGCCGCCGCCGTTCTCGGCGGCCACAGCGGAGCTGGCGGGCGAGGAGGCCATGATCGTCCCGGACGGCGCGGCCGGCGGAGTCGTCAGGCGGCCAGGCGCACGGAGCGACGAGAACCTGCGGAGTCTCGAGGAGGGAGGAGGAGAGAGAGGATGGAGGCGACGAAAGCGGCAGGGTTTGAGGGCGCATGATCATTTCGATGGATCGGTGGCCTGTTTAAATTGACCGTGTCCGTCGTCTTCTTCGTTGCGGAAGAAGGGAGTTTCAGCATGGATTCGCTTGGATTCTACGTGGGCTAGAAAGCGCGCTGGCTGGTAAGGGCCTGTTTGATTAGTTTTTATTTTTTTGTTGACCCTCGAACTAGTTGGCAGCCAATGGCATAAACCAAGATAAGTATTAGTGCAGGGGCCCACCTTCCATGGCACTTCACTTTAGTCGCGCAATGGGGGCACGGAGTTTCGAACCCTTCTTCTCCCTGATGAGTCGGCACTCCACCGTTTGTTTATTTTTGTTTTTGTTTCTCGAAACAAAAATTTCTATTTTTTTGTTGTTAACCAAAAAAAATGCGTTTAATAAAACTTTTGTTCCCAAAACAGATTTGGAATAGAAATAAGAAGGCAAAGTCAAGTCTTGTCGACCGACGCGAGGCTCAGCCTCGCCAAGTTAGGGCGAGGCCGACCTCGCCTGGGCTGGGCAAGCTTGGCTGGCGCGAGGTCGGCCTCGTCCTTACCTCGGCCTCGCGGTGGCCTGGCGAGGCTTCGGCGAGCTCATCGAAATTCACCCAGCTAGTCGTGGCAATGGCCAGCCACAAAGAAAAGAAGGAAAAAAAAAAAAAAAAAGAAATATATAATAAAAAATATTGAAAAACTAAAAAAATAATAAAATTATACAAGTTTACCAAACTCATTTTTATTCATGGAGTAGAAATTTTTAGTTACCAAATGTTCTTATATTCAAAAATTGTTCTCGGAACGAGAAATAAAAAAAAAAATTATTTCTGTTCAAAATTGTTCATGGAAATAGAAACATTACCAACACATCTTAATTTTTAAAACATGGGCCCGACCAAAGAAGTGAGGCCATTTTTGTAAAAGAGGGTTTTCAATGCATCTTATCTTAAATAAATAATTGAAATGGCCCAACCTAAACTTCATTTAAGAGGCTGAGTTCACTAGTGGCAAAATTCTTACCAACCAGCCAGCTATATTGTTACAAAACTAGAAAAATAACGCCCACAAATAATTCATCAGATAAAATATAATAATAAAATAATATAATCAAAAAATCATGCTAAAAAATTTGTTATTGAAGTTTAGTTAAATTTGGGCTATATTTTTGTGCGAAAATACTTTGCGAATCCACTGGATTTTGACAAAAGTTGTAATACAATAATGATCTTTTCTTAATATCATGAGTGTGACATCCCCCCAACCCGGTTCTTTATCCTCTTCCTCTCTCTCCTCTTTCTCCTCTCCCCCACATGATTTCTCTTCCCCCCTTTTGCCATCCATCCCGCCCCCCCTTTTTCTCTCTCTCTCTCTCTTATCCCTCTCTCCTCCTCCCCACATGCTAAGTAGGTGAGCGGTTCCAGGTTCCGGTTCGGTTCCGTCGGAACCCGGAACCTACCCTGGGATACAGTGCTCCTCATTTTTTGGAACCTGGAATCTACCCATCAGAATCGAGAACCTGAAACCTACCCTGTCATAAGTTCCAAGGTTGGTTCCAGGTTCCAACAGGTTCTTTTTTTTTTTTTAATTTTTTTTAATTTTTAGATTTGAACTATAATGTACACGCATACTCTACGGTCAATTCCCAATAACCTAATTAACACCCAAAGCAAATGACAAGAAAGTAGCGGATGGCAACTCCCACTAGCATAATTAAGAAGCAAAGAATCGACAAGAAAGCAATATCCCATCTAGAAGGAAGCACCAATATCGTACAATAAATGGCAAAATGAAACCTGACAATGCTCCTCAAACAATGCTTGGTTGGAATGACTAATTTGATGCAGATTAGTGTCCATAAGCTCATATGCAATATAAACATCATTGAAAACCTCTCTCTGTGACGGTGGAATAATATCCCTAATTGCCACAACCTGCATTAACATAATAGGACCTCACATAAGCATACAAGAATCATAATAACCGAAAAGCAAGTTATGTTAAAATTGCCATGCAATACCGCCTGCATTGATTAAAGAGCTTATTTTGTATCTGGTATAGCCACGCCATAAATAAATGTAGCTTCATTAAGGACCACATGCATGTGGATTCCCATCAATCATAGTTCAAAACTTGTTCTTTATACCAACAAGAACCACTTTCATACCATTACAAATTGCATCCAAATCGAGGATATAACCATCTATTCCATCTCTAAGAATGATGAGTATCGGTGCCCTTCTATATCAAGTATAATAGAAATTAAACTTCTGAAAAGTTCAAAGAAGGGACGTTCAACTCGTAAGTAGCAAAGTGACAATAAGACCTTCTATATTTTGATGAGTGATGACAATACTCTGACTGGTGTTTCAGTATGTTCTCTGTCTCATTAACAATTGATGCAGAGAAATGGTAACACAGAACAACATGGAGACCAGATTATCTTAAGCAATCGATATCCCTTCTAGTGAAATAGAAGATTCAAAGCTCTACTATTTGCTGCACTAACTCTTAATTTGTTGTCCACGGTAGGAAATGCTAATTCACCTGTACTGCACATTCGTTAGACTTAGAACCAAGATGGAGAGCAACGTAAATGCACCATTGCATAATATCGATGGCACTACCGACACCCATAAGCCAACCATCAAAGAAAACAACACACTTCAAACAACCCGTAAAGCCATTCTCAATCACGTAATAGAAAACCGTAACGCAAGGGATTCACCGACGTTTTCATGGTCCATGTGCCGGAGGAGCTTGATCTCACGGAGGGTCCTCTTTGCGTCGATCTTGTTATAGAAAGCATTAGCAATCTTCTTTATGGCCACGTGCTCGTTCGTCTCCGAATTCAAAGCCGAGCTGAAACCCAAAAAAAGAAGCACAACTCAATCAAAAACGAATAATAAAAAGAAAACTTTACCAATCGCTTCTAATAAGGAGTTAAAACAGAGCAAGTCCAAGAATCACCGAATCAGTCACTCACTCCCTACGCTGGTATTACCCCGAGATCGTACAAATGAAATTCACAGCATTTGATGGTATTACCCCGAATCGTACCCTTGGAGAGAAGGTCCAGAAATCCAATTTTACCGAGCAAGCTGCGTCCGGCGCTGAGCAGTGAGCAGGGACGTCGGTCGCTGGTCTTCGGGGCAACGGCGTCAGGCGTCACAACTGCTGGCGTCGGGTCGTCGGAGCAGAGGCGGAGACAGCAGCAGCGGCATTGTGGGTCAGAATCGGAGACCTAGTGACCAGAGGCTGTGGGTCGCGAGCGGAGATAGCAGAATCGGCGTCGTTGGGCTTCTGCTTGTCGGGGCTTCTGGCGCAAGCAGAGGCGGTGGGTCGCGAGCGGAGACGAGCTCGACTCAGATCTGCCTGCGTCGGGTAGTTGGCGACGGGCGTCGAGGCAGAGCACGGCAGCGACAGGCGTCGAGCGGCGAGGGTTCGCGCGAGCGACGTCGGTGACTGGCGTCTAGCGGTGGTGGCCTTGAGGGCGAGCGGCGTCCGGCGGCGAGACTCAGAGCGGCGTCCGGCGAGACTCTGAAAAACGGAAAGTGAGGGGGTCGGGAGTCTCGGGGGAGGGGGGTTCCTTTTGGAACCCTAACCGGTTCCGAAACCGGTTCCACGACAAGTTCCGGTTCCGGTTCCGGTTCCTCTTGGAACCGGGAACCGGAACCAGTCCCTTAAGAACCGGGAACCGAACCGAACCTCCGGTTCCCGATTCTACCCGGGAACCGCGCTCACCCCTAATGCTAAGGGCGCTGTGACATGCCCCTCCCCCACCCACCCGGTTCTTTGTCCTCTTCCTCTCTCTCCTCTTTCTCCTCTCCCCCACATGATTTGTCTCCCCCTTCCCCTTTCTCTCTCTCTCTCTCTCTCCCCTCTCTCCTCCTCCCCACGTGCTAAGGACGCGCATGATAAAATTTCTACTATTTTCTATTCTCTCGTAATTTTCTAGAACAAGTTTTAAAATTTGAAATTCCATAAATAAATTTGAAGAAAAAATCGAAGTTAAAAATTTTAACTTTTTAATTTGAAATATAAATTAAGCATTCCAAAATTTTATCCTAACTCTCTCCCATCCCCTCATTTTCTTCTACAGCCCATCTTTTTTTTTTTTTGTCTTTCTCCCTTTGTCTTCTTTTCCTCCCCCCCTCTTAGTTGAACCTCCCCTTCTACTTCTTCTTCTTCTTCTCCTTCTTCCTTCCTCTGGCTTGTTGCCACTTCACCCACCACCACTACCACCGCACCTTCCCCTCACCCTCATCTTCACCGCCTCATGACCATGTGCAATTATTTTACTGAGATTTTAAAGGTAAAGATTTTCTGAAATTTTGTTATTTAAGAACAAACTCTTTTACACTAGGCTAATTGATGAAAGATAAGAATTGGCTTGGGTGTTGGCATGCTTGTGTGGTCATTTAACTAAACTCGTCATCCAACGGGAGTTTGGGGACGATGCCCGATGAGAATCCGGATGCCGAGTCGCGATTGAAGCCAAATCGATGCTCCTTTATAGAATGCCGTCTAGGTGAGGGTTCTAGACGATGCCATGCTCGATGGGGCGAGATGATACCCAGTCATGCCGAAAGACTGCCAACTCATGTGTTAGCCATGGCTCGATAGGTCGTAATAATCGGAACACATGTGATTGATTGTGATGTATTGCGTTTGATTATGGGGTAAAACTATTAGGCATGGTATGTGACGTACAAAAACAGGTTTTACCTTATAATCAATACTCGTGTGGATGCTTGGTGCATGAGAGTTATGTGTTCTGATTATTGATTATGCTCATTGTATTGATAATGGGATATATGACGTGCTAATATGCAGGGGTGTGCTAAGGCGAGTAAGATTATATGCCGTTGCATGATTAGGTTGCCTCTAAGGTGAATTTGCATCATAATCGAGGTTTATGAAGTTGACTTGCTGAGATTTTATCTCACCCGTTGTTGTTAACAATTTTCAGGGCCGTAGCGTGGAGAACTATAAGGATATATATCTAGTGATATTCTTACCATATCTCGATCATCTAAATGATCTACATCTATATAACCATACAACTCTAGAGATAAACCACCATAATAAAAAGTGTAATTTGATGTACCTACTAGATATCTCAATATCCATTTTACTACATTCTAATACTCTTTGCCTATGTCTTGCATATATCAACTCACAACTTCTCCTGCCTATGTAATGTCTAGTATTGTGCTCACCATGGCATACATCAAACTCCCCACCACCGATGCATATGAAACTATCCCCATCTCATCTTTCAAAGCTTGAGTGCTCAAACATATATTCTTGACAAGTTTGAAGTGACTCGATAGAGAAGTTGCAACCTAGTTTACCTTGTTTATGTTAAATCTATTTAACACTCTGTTCACATAGCTTTCCGCAACAACCATAATTTCTTATTGTTCCTATCCCCGATGATTTTTATGCCCAAAATATTTTTGGCCTCTCTCATGTCTTTCATAGCAAACTACAATGATAATAATGTGATTGCTATGTTAGCTTATTAGCATGTCCCCGAGCAGGCCTTCACCAATTCATACTCCCTGTCTTGAAAATGTTTTCGAGATCTAGCTCTTGTCACTGTCAGGACGCCATGAGGAAATTACCATTGAAATCGAGGTTAGGACACGAGCTGAGATGCACCACGCCAAGAACGGCCGCCTTTGGTAGTCTCATTACTAATATTCACCTTCCCATGCAAGTGCTAACAGTAAATGACTAATGCAATGTTTTTTGTAGGCAGAAGACAGCGCAAGCGCCATAACTCAAGCACGCCGGGACACTTAGGTGTGCCATAACTTCCAAAAGTACACACTTAAGTGCCACTTTTTTTCGAGTGGGACACTTAAGTGCCACCTCCGGCGACCCTTGCCGGAAATCCTACGTGACAATTTTTTATTATTATTTTTTGCCTACGTGACTCGCCGGAGCTCCAAATCAGCATAAAAATAATAAAAATAAAATTTTAAAAATTTTAATTTTAAAAATTTAAAAAGATAAGAAAATTTTAAAAATTTTAATTTTAAAAATAAGAAAATTTAAAAAAAAAAAAAAAAAAAGGGGGTCAAAGGGGCGGCCGAGGGCCGAGCCCTCGCCGCCGCCTCCCGCCGTCGCCGGTGAAGGGCCGGCGACGGAGGGGGAGGGTCGGCCGAGGTCGCCGCCCCCGGCCGACCGACGGCGAGGGCTCGTAGCCCTCGCCGGATCACGGCGAGGGCCGCGACCTCGCCCCTGACGGGCGAGGGCTCGCCGGCCCTCGGCTAGGGCCCGCGACCCCGGCCGACCCTCCCCACTCCGTCGCCGCCCTTCCCGACGGCGGCGGGAGGCGGCGAGGGCCCGCGAGCCTCGCCGGATCCGGGCGAGGGTCGCGGTAGGGTGCGGGCCGCGACCTCGCCAGATCCCGCGAGGGCTCGCGGGCCCTCGCCGCTCCCGCCGCCGCCGGAAGGGCCGGCGACGGAGTGGGAGGGTCGGCCGGGGTCGCCGGGCTCGCCGGGCCGGCTAGGCCGGCCGACCGGTGGCGAGGGCCCGCGAGCCTCGCCTAGATCCGGGGGCGAGGGCGCGCCCTCGCCGCGATCCGGCGAGGGCGGCGAGCCTCACCGTCCGTCGGCCGGGGGCCGGCGACCCCGCCGACCCCCCTCCGTCGCCGGCCCTACCGGCGACGGCGGGAGGCGGCGGCGGCGAGGGCCCTCGCCCGCCCTTCAACCCCTTTTTTTTAATTTTCTTAATTTTTTTAAACTTTTAAATTTTTCTTAATTTTTTTAATTTTTTGAATATTTTATAATTTAATTAATTTTTATATTATTATTTACACGTAGACACGAAACGGCGTCGTTTTTGCGTTTCTCCGCCACGTCGCCGTGCAAAACGACGCCGTTTTGGACTAAACTCGCCGGAAAATTGCCACGTCAGCCATTTGGCCGGATTTTCACCGGAGTGGCACTTAAGTGTCCCATTTTGCTTCGATGATGGCACTTAAATGTACCATTTTAAAGTTATAGCACTTAAGTGTCCCGACGTACCAAGTTATGGCACTCCAGGTGTTCCAACCTCGTTTTTTGCACTTACATTTCTTAAAAAAATACATCGATACCCACCACCAAAAGTGAGGTCTGAATCATTATCATCAAACTGGCACAAAAAAATACACAGAAAAGGAACAGAAACAAAACACTAAAGATTTTCAGACAACTATCAGTATAGGGTAGAAGGTTTATCAGCTCTCCACTAGATTGAACGCATCCCTTTACGCGCACTGTTGAATGCAATTGGGATGTCCTCTGCAAGGGCCAAATCACAAAGTTCTTTGACAAATGGTCCTTAGCCTTTCCATCCAAAGTAACAAAAAGAAGTGGAGACGTGGCGTAGTAATCAAATAAATCTTCGTCATATACATCCTTCAGGAGGTCTTGAAATGTTATAACCTGAATGACATTCTTCTGCTCATTAGGCTGGATTTTTGGACCGCCAGGATCCGAAGGTTTTCTTGGCGGTCCTCCCCGGCCTAAGGGTATCGTGCAAATTACTAGGGCGGAGTTGTCTATCGGGACAAAGTTGTCAAAAACAGCATTTTTAGGCATATCACAGGTTAAAGGACTGGCTTTCCCTGTTGCCACATCAGCAACCCAAAGCTAAAGCTTACTACTACTATTGTCGTCCCTCATCAAATCGAATGCCGAAGGACAAATGTTTACCATCATTTGACCAGGCGACCATCAAGAAACCCATATACTTCTTTTTCTAGTCCTAAGTCTCCATCAGCCATTAATTGATGAATTCCTATTGTTGACATCTAAATTTTCACAACTATTAATCTTCTCATGGCATATAAGCTACCAATATATTTTTACCCGAAGTGAGTTCGCTACAAACTTAACGGCATCATCCACTAAAATTGGTCCTTTTTTTTAATGCATTTGCCCCTGCAGAACCTAGGGTTTTTGATGCGTCTCAAGGAATACTTGTTCTATATAATAGATAGAAATATTTATTATCAGAATAAATAAAATCATTATATATGAAAATTAGGGATCGACCCTAACTCCAAGAAAAAAAAATGTAGTTAAACTGCATATACTTATTAGAAGCTTATTGCATTATCATTGTACCGGGTGGATGGACTTAAGCAAATAGTTTTAAGCTTAATTGAATTAATTGGACTAAGTCTATGGTGATAATCAATTCAGCCCAGCTATGCACTCATGATAAAATAGCCGAAATTTTTCAAAAAAAATCGAAAAAAATCGTGATCGTATCACGAGATTTTGGGTCACATGAGACACAATCGGCAGGATCTTCGCGATGGATGGTTTCTTGGGAAACAAAGTCAATTTCCATGCTCATAGACACGAAAGAAAAGTGGGAGGGAGTCTCGGCCGAGCCCCTTTATCGGCACCGCCCTTTACTGTTCTGTGACCCGGCCGCCGTCGACCGCTGCTTCCCCGTCGTCCGCCGCTGCACCAACGACGATCAACCTTGCCGCGATCCTTTCCGACGACGAAGTAACGATAAGCTCCCGGCCTTGTCGATTCCTCCTTGCCGGATTGCCGAGCTAGACGAGATTCGTTCAGGACCTTTCTTTAGGTGGTGGTTGCACCGGGATAAAGTCGAGCGGTGAGAACTTGGTCTTCGGGGTCGGTGGCGTCATCGCCAAGTATCCCTCCCAAGAATTTCAACGAGGCCCCTGCCTGCGAAGGAGGAAAAGCAAGCTTCTTCTTGAGGTTAGGGTTTCAATTCTTTTTTCTTTCTTTTTTTTAACTTGTAATTCTTGTGGATCGATGATGCGCCGTTTCGTCGGTTGGTTCGATGGATGGGAGGCAGAGATTGTTTGTTCATCGCGACTTGATTGCTGCCTGATCTGTAAAATTCAAATTTCATTGAGCTTTCTTGTTGACGTGGAAGGTTGCAGACAAGTTCTGGTATTCCATAAAAGGGGAAAAAAAAAATTATTTTCATCGAGTTTTCAGTGCATGGGTGATCGATGCTTGTCCACATTATTTTAAGTAGATGTTATCCAGGAAAACGACATGATCAATTAAGGGACTGGAGATTAACATCGAGGAATCACTTGACATTGAATTCTTTTTTTTTCGAATGCATGCGTTTCTATTTTTTTCCTCGTCAAGGATAGCGTAATTGGTATGGTAAAAGTTGTTGGTCTCTTATGAACGACGACATATGTAATGACTGCCACGTTGATCACATATATTTGGTTGCATAGAGTGGCTGTTCCTGGTAAATTAATGGATAGACACGTGCATATGCACATATATCATGTCCTATGGACATGGCAGCGGGGTGGGTAAAATCCTTGTCTCCTCTACCTCCAGAAGAGAGCAATTACTGCTTTAATCTTTCAAGACATAAATTAATATGGTGTATTCTGATTGAGATTTATAATGATGCATTAAACGGTAATCTTTCGGTGCTTGTTCTATTTTATTGCTTTGATTTGCTTAGTTCTGGGTTTCCATCCTGTGGTGGTTTGCCTTGGCCGGAGTTTTGTTTATTTTTTTTATTTTTATTTTTTTGACTTCTGACTATGTGAGGTGTTTTGATTTCTGCTCAGGGAGTTTCAATTGGAAAACTTCTTTGACCCTTTTTTTTTTTGGTAAGACAAAGTCCATGCCAAAAGCTTCTCTCTTTCGTTTGATGATATAGGATGGTTACCAGACTGTGCTATGGATTTTGCTGGATCTAATCATAGGCTCTGGTTGATTGTATATGTGGAAATGAAAATGAGGCAATGCTTCCCTTATTTCTCATGATTGCCTCACTTGAGGTAAATTGGAACATCATAGATACCCACTCAGTCGTTCCATATATTAGTTGTTGAACACGACAAGACAAGCACTTGGTTGTCTGCTTCACTGTGGAGATAGTGGCTCTGCATGATCTGGAGTGATCTAGATGGGGTGATATTCTCACTTGCTTCTTTTCAAATGCTTGCTGGTGTTTGAGGTTTAAAGGCTTTGATGTTACTTATTATTGTTTGCATTTGTGGAGATGAATAACAGTAGCTTGAAGCTACAAGAAGAGGAAAATGATTTCTTGAAGCTCTTCATCTCTTACTTGCATTGTGACGGTGATTTGATCTTGATTTGGTAATACATTGATCATGCTAGTAAACATATAGTCATGTTGCGGAGGAATTAAATTTAATTTGTAAGGGATTCTGATTGAATTATTATACTCTAATGCCTCGAGCATATTGAATGTTGACTATGACTAGACATACGTTGGGTGTTATCAATTAGATGTGAATTTGAATGAAATCGGTTTAGTTTGATTATTCTCGTACATGGTTAGTTTGATTATTCTCTTACATGCTCATGATTATAGGTACTGTCTGATCTCTTTTCTAGGGTTTAAAGCATGTTTAAAAATCACTATCAATGTACAATTTGCTTTACATCTGCCGGACAATTGCTTGGCTTTATTGGACGACCTTCATTGAACATGAATTCTGACGAATTCGGCTTAAAATGAAGACTATTTTACTTGTTCGTATATAGGGGCTCACATGTCAATAGTTTTTAGGTACTTTTTAAGCATGTTTAGACCCCCCCCCTTTTTGCGCTTACTGGGTGTTGCTGCACCATCGATACTAGCAATGTGATCTAATATTGTCGTTAAAATTATGAGGAATAAATACTTTGCTGCACCCATTATAGACATGTTGTGTGTTTAGTTTTTTTAACTTTAAAGTGGTGTTTGCATGCATCCACTCACATGCTGCAAGTTAAGAGTGTCTTTATGCAAATGGATTCATAAGTTGTGTAGTCCCTAGTGTTATGAAGTGCTTGAGACATAGCATTCACCTTTCAAGGAACCCTAAATAATGGCATCCTATGTAGTGGATTTCCCGCTTTTTTAAATGAAAAAAAAAAGAAAAGACAAAGCAATGCTAATTGAATCTTAGATTCAGATGAGTCAAAATCCACCAATAAATATGTGTTCACCTTGGTGAAGGTATTGTGACTTTGAAATCAACTAGACAAAATTGTGGGGATATGATAATTCTGCTAAATCAAAGGGCAACTTGGTTGAAGCAGATGATAAAATTGTTGTGGTCATTTCCCTAGCCAATGTTGTGGCAAATGTGAAAGAATGGGTGGTGGACCTACCAAGCATATATGTAAAATAATAATGTTTTATCCTTCTAGCTTTACTTGGGGAAGGAGAAGAAAATATTTTTTATTTTTTGGTAGAACTGCTCAAGTTCTTTGGGAAAGGAAAATTCTTCTCATCTCACATTTGGAATTTGGGTCAAGTAGTTAAGAAATCTCTCGACAAATATTCATTTGGGAATGTAACCGACACCTTCTATGTCTAGGCATTATGATTGCCAAGAAGACAATAGTCATTGTAATGAATGATATTTTCAATAGTAAAAAGAGATATGTCCAATTCAAATGTGACAGGGTAAAACAATTGTTTAAAGATAGAACTATTTCCACTGATTATATAAAGTTAGAAGTAGATTTGACTGATCCCTAATTGTACATCAAGAGGAATAGGACAAGTCAGTTTAAAAAAATCAACTGTGATGATAACTCAACCTTTGTGATTAGTGATCTCATGAATTAAGTTCATATGGGTAAAGACAAGTCACTTGTTGATCTAGTAATGTACTATTAAAAATTATTGTCCCTAAAAAATAGTGCAGAACTACAAGGAAAAGAAATATTGAGCTAAGCTCTTAATGAATTTCATAGCTATTATTGGTAATGTATTTAATTGCAAAATACACTTGATAGAATCACCTATATAAGTATGAAATGGGGTCAAATTATTTGAGATAATCTCTAAAGTACTTATAAATAAACTAAGCACACGTATGGCCTATAGCACAAAACTATGTTAAAAACAGTGTAATGTGATTATTGAAAATTATAATTAACAAAAAGAAATTCTTGGTTCATATAAGTTTCAAAGTCACAAATAATTTCGTAATTTATATTTCAATCTCTTTAGGCTGGTTTATAACTTAACAAGCACCAGTTTCGATGCATTAATCTCCAATGATCCGGCATTATTCTAATTTTTCCTTTTAAACCTTTTGAAATATGTGGGGGATGATTGGATATCTCAATATTTTTGAAATATTTGTTGGAAGTTATGACCGTCATGAAAGTCGTAATTTTTGTAATGATTTTGCAACGGTCAACAACTTTCTAATAGTCGTATAACGGCTTTATAACTGTTTTATGACAGCTTTTTTGACATTAGATTTAATCATATTCTTATTTAAATATTGATAGATTTATAATGGTTTTCAAACGCTTCTCTTTCTTTTATTATAATTATTTATTTTGAACATGGTTGGAAAGTTTATAGATACATCAAAATTAGAATATTCGTATTTCTTTTTTCACATCTTTTCTTTTCTTTGGTGGGTCATATACACAATGTCCTTGTTTCCTTCTTCAATTATTCAATGTGGAATATAGAAGAGGATATGTTTTATCTTGAGAGGATAGTCACTAGAGGCTTACGCACCAAGTTTCATTTTTCGAAATGCGGAATAATCCCTAAAGATAGTGCTTGCATCCCTTATACAATTGATTTTATTTTTTAATATTTTTAATATATTTTCAAGTATTATTACTATTTTTATGTTATCTAATATTTTTTCAACTATAATTACTCCACTAACCGTCATTGCCTCAATTCATCGTCTCGTTATCTTGCAATAAACCTTCGCATTTCTATTTCTCTTGCTGCAAACTTTCACGGATGTATTCACCGAAAAATTGGCCCATTTCCTGTAGTGTCTCTAACATTATTATGTAGAAGAAAAACCACATGTTGCATGTGAATAAGAAGGCAGCCCGTCGAGAGTGATCGCATTCTTCAATAGTAAGAATGCCAATGTTATGATTGCACTTATCAGTTGATTGGCAACAAAAGTAATTGTGCATCCTTATAAATGCAACCTTAGTGGGAATATTTTTGAGGTATAAACTGAAGTGACAGGCCCCATTCCCACTAAGTGGGGGACGACATAGATGAACGAGGTGATGCATATGCATTTCATGTCGCTTTGGTTGACATGTTTTAGGTTGTTTCAATTAATGATAGTTAGGCACATATTAAGGGAGATGAGTGACAATCGTCCCGCTAATGTTGCTCGGTAGTAACCACCATTATTTGACTTTGTCAAAAAGGAAAAAGGCAATGAGGATGAATAATATCTTTACAAAGTTGATTATCATGGTCCATGAGAGCTCATTGTCAAAGAATGTGATGTTAACCTTCTCAAAAATTCAAGGCTATGGAGGAGGATATTATCAATGCTGTAGAACTGTCGAGTGATTTGGATCCCAATAATACAAAAGAGTACGAGTTAGATGGACAAGATTGGAGTGAAAGAAATCTCACCACACACTTTTTGCAATGTCATGCACACTGACAATATCGTTGTTACATAACATTGCAAAAAGCGTGTAGTGGGATCTTCTTCACCCGACTTTATTTGTCCGTCACGTACTCTTTTGCATTATTGGGATCCAAATTATTCGACAAGTCTGTGGCATTGACATTATCCTCCTCTATAATCCTAGAATCTTTTAGAAAGTTGGCATCACCCTCATGAACCATGGTAATCAATTTTGTACAGACATTATTCATCCTCATTACCTCTTTCCTCCTTGATAAGGTCAAGCGATGGTGACTACTATCAAGCAATATTAGCGGGAGGATTGTCACACTCATCTTCTTTAGTATGTGCCTCACCATCATTGACCGAAGTAGCTGGAAGTATGTCAACCAAAGTGACGTGAAATACATATGTGTCACCTCATTCATCTACGTGGACCCTACTCAACGGGAATGGGGTTGATCATGTCAGTTTACATTTCAAAAATATTCCCACTAAAACTGCATTTGCAAGGATGCACAATTGCCTTAGTCGCCAACCAACTGATGAACGCAATCATAACATTGACATTCTTACTGTTGAAGAAGTCAATCACCCTCGTTGGGGCTGCCTTCTTGTTCGTGTGCAACGCTTGGTTTCTCTTCTTCATAATAATGTAGAAGACACTAGAGATGGGCCGACTTTTCAAGGAATGCATTCAGTGGCAAGAGAACTAGAAATGCGAAGGTCTATTGCGAGGGAATTAGAGAGGATGAATTGAGGCAATGACAGTTGACGAAGTAATTATAGTTATAAAAATATTAGATAACATAAAATTAATAAAAATAATTGGAAATATATTGAAAAAGATTAGAAAATAAAATCAATTGTCTAAGGCATGCAAACACTGTCTTTAAGAGTAATTTCGCATTTTGGAATACGAAACTTGGTACATAAGGCTCTAGCAACTATCCTCCCAAGATAAAATAGACCTCATTTATCCCAAACTAGACAATAGAAGAAAACAAGAAAAACATTGTATGTATAACTCACTAGAGAAAAGAAAAAATAGGAAAAGAAAAATAAGAATATTCTGATTTTGATGTATCCATATGACTTTCTAACTACATTCAAAATAACTAATTATAGTAAAGAGAATAGAAAAGAAAATAAAAACTATTTTTTGAAAATTAACTACATTCAAAATAAAATTATAGTAAAGAGAGAGAGAAAACTAATATTTATAAAAAAATATTTAAAGAAAAAATATGATTTTTATAGCCATCAATAGACATATCTAGTGATTCCAAAGTTAACAACAACGTCCAATCGAAGTCCATTGAGGACTCCAATCCTCTTGCATAGCCATGCCCATATAAATACACCGTAATATGCATCTTCGCTGTCTCATGTTCTTCCTTGCAAAATTTATGTTGCAATTTTCAAGATGTCAATAGTTTTCTTGATGTCAGCATACCAAAGCACAGTCTCCAACTCAAAGTTGGGAATCCCCGCACCCAACAAGCGTTCCTGCATGATAAGCCACTAGGGAGATTCTTATATGGCAAGGACCGCAACACCGAGTACGGCTAAAGAGATTGCTCTCACAAATAGCGTGACACGCCACCTGCTAAGTAAGAGCTTGGAAAAGATATAGTGGACCATGTGGCCAATAATGATGCTCACATTAATGAAAACCTAAACCATCGAAATAGATAATTATACATAAAAAAGCAATCTTAGTAGAATGCACATATCAAGTGAGATAATTAAAACAATCATCCCGGTAATGTTACTCAACAACAACCTCTGTCATCCAACCTCTTCTAGGAGAAAGGTGGTAATGGATAATAGTGTCTTCACAAAATCAATTGTCATAGTCCATAAGAACTTATCATTGGAAAAGTTGATACTAACATTCTCAAAAATTGGAGGGCTTTAAAGGAGGATAAATTCAATGCCACAGGCATGTCAAGAGCTTTGGATTCTTATAACACAGAAGAGTACATGACAGACAAACAAGGTTGGGTGAAGGAGATTCTGTCACACGCCTGCACATTGACAACATCGCCGTCGTAGTTTTCAGGGATATCGACAAGCTTCTTGATGTAGGCATACCGAAGCACGCCCTACTAAAAGATGGATATCTAGCCTTGCGTCAGCCAAGAGCCGTGGATAAGCTAGGCTTGGAATGAAACCAGATCTAGGGGCACGACTCCAATCCAAATCTAGATGGACAACGACCATGAAAAATAACGTTACAATGCATGGTATAATGATGGGTCCTCATCATTATAGCTCAGGAGACAAACCAAAGCAATGATTAGTGAAGGAAACAATCACAACATTTTCCCACAAAGAGAATGCAAAAAACATAATGTTTTTTTTTTTTTTTTTTTTCCGTAGGCAAATGATTATTGCCTTTTCTTTTTACTTTCACTCTTCTTCTTCTTTTTTTTCCATTTAGTTGGAAATGAGCAGTTTCCTGATGATCTATTTTGGACGGGTTGGACGGAATTGAGCGAAGTAATTGCACATTATCCCAAAGAGGTTTTCCAAAATTAAGGCATCCACGGGTCATGAATTATACCTCTGTCCATTACATCCACCAATCACCGTCCCATACAAATTTTTAAGACATTGGAGTGGAAACTTCTCCTCTTCAAGTCTTCTCAACATCTTCAAATAACATTGAAGGTAAGATTCCAAAGACTCTTAGCTGGCTAAGAAATCTAAAAGTGCTCATTCTCAACATAAATAAATTTGTCAGTACAATGCCTATCTCAATCTTTCAATATATCCACTCAGACAATTCTTTCTACGGGTGAAAACCAATTAGAGGGGACTAAAAACTAATTCGGTTAAAGTTTAGATTCAAATGTTGTGACGTGACTACTCAAAATTTGATGTGTTGTGATATTTATTTGATAGCCTATAATTAGAATGAAATTTGGATTTAGCTCACAGGGTTCTTGTTCTTGTTCAGGGACTCAATAACGAAGCCATGTATATTCATTACCCAACATCATATCGGGTTTATTTTCTTTCACTTTACCTGTATTGCATTAATTATGATTAGTTTCTTATTGATTGTACATCCATACATGGACATCATTTAGTGGTTCATGATAATAAAATGGGAATATTTTCGAAAGATTGATAATCGGTACTAAAAAGGTGTTCATTAAATAATTAGCATAACCAAGACCCAACCTTAGAGCAATGGTTCATAGCAAGTGAAGCCCACAAGCCCCTTCCAAACCACTAAGTCAAATCGCATGGCCCTATTTCATCAATGTTTATAGTATAATCATTGTTTACTTGAATTTAACTCACTCTTTGAGAGGGTTATTCTATAAATCAATGACAAAACAATATGTACAAAACACATTTAAGCATAAACACAATTTAATATTAACATATTATTGTAGAAGGGCTAACATAGGATTAAAGAGGTTCCACTATTGTTCATGTTTTCTATAAGATTCACAAAAACTAAAAAATTATGGGATATATTATGCAAAAGTTGAAAAGGGTACATTTATTATACAATCATATGTCTGGAATCGCTCTCTTTATGTTTCATTTCATTGATCATGGTGTGTACGTACTTGAGTGATTGCAATTGTCTTGAATGAATGACCTACTTTGGTTCACGTTCTTTGGATGAACAAAGTATTAATTTCATGTTGGAGCTTGATTCGAATAAAAAGGCAATATACTTATATCGTGTGTGTGGATGAGGATGTTAGTACTCAATTTTATTAATAATTAATTTTTTTGAATTAGGCTTCCAAAATTGGCGAGCTTGAGCTTTTAATTTGCAAGATGCTTGAGTAGCTCGAGTTAAAGCTTGACTAGATAACATTTCTCAAACAATCATCAATCCAAGCTCAAACAACTCATGAATAATTTGACCTAGTTTCACTTATAGTAGACCTTTTTATGTGCTCATTGTGAGAGGAATAAAATACACACCCAGTGTAAGTAATAATTTTCTCAAATTGATTATCTCAACCTCCCCCTTCTCATGTAAGAAGGGTAACTATCGAGGCAAGCCCAATGTTATAATAATTTTCAGCACTTAATGTGGTTATTAAACACCCTCTACTTACATCCCAAAAAGTAAAAGTTACCTTTAAAAATAAAAAAGAAAAGAGGGAAAATTTCGAATGCCATTCACAACTGATCCGATTCGAATGTAATTTATGTGGACATATTCCTATTAAATGAAATTGCTACCAATATCTATGATGGAAATGTGAAATAAGTTGATGCTATTATTGTTTGGGGGCTTTGCAATAAATAATTAAATTAAGTCGCTAAAAATAGGTGTTAATAATGACCTCATTTATATTTTTTTCCCCAATTCAATCCTTGAAGAAATTATTTTCAAGGCATATAAAAGCACGCCAGCAGCATAAAGCTGCAAATAATACTGAGAGATCTCACATTTAGCATTTCTCGTCATATTCAAATCAGACCTCTTAAAAAAAACTACCCATTTCCACGAGATGAAAAGATTTTAGAATTTTTTATAAGTTTGATGATATCAATTACGCTTTACTTATAAGTTTTGGGACTTTGCAATGTAAAAGAAATGATTTTATTAATAATTATTGGCGATGCTATATATATACTATGATGAAATATTTGGTACAATATCACAACTCCTCGCTGTAAATCAGAAAAATGAACTTCTGGCGAGTGATAGATGAACCAATTACCTCCCTTCCCTATAAGTACTCTATCTCTCTTTCTCTCTAGAAGTAGTTTGGTGATGCTAATTTTTTTTTTTTTTTTTTTTTTGTCCTTTGTTTTTATTGCTCGCTAAATTTGGCCATGCGATTTATTTCTTGATTGCTTAATTTTATTTTGGATTTAAGCTAATAATCCATTTTGGGTAAGGGGGAAGCAAGCAAAATTGAAGTCCTTGCTGATGGCGCCATCTTTCAATAGTTTCTTCATCTTTCCTATTTGACATCCTCTGTTTTTCTTGCATCAAAATTGAAATTTCAGAAGTAGACATGAACAAACCACATAGTTCTTTAATGATAGGCTTCCCCCCTCCTTTTTTTTGACCTGTTTCAAAACGAAACAGTCAAGTAAACGAGGAATACCAAGACGTCTTTACTTTGTCATACACTAGTATGCGGGGTTTAGATCCCGATATCGTGGAATACACACTATCACTGGATTGAACGAAGGTGGTTTTTTGTCGTCACTTGCCCTCCTCGATTACGCAAGCCTTTTTGACCGAGCAAATCGACAATGTTATCTCTGGGCAGTACGATTAGGTCTCTTTCTGTCATGGCAATAGCAGATATGGGGGTGCCTTCGCTTGCTCTGTGTTTGGTCACACATTATCTCGTTGAGTTTCAAGCATCACCATTATCTCGTATGACATTGGTCATTCAATTTTCATTCAATTAATCCTATCCGGATTCTATATAAAGATTTGCTATTAAGACTGGGAGAACTAACTATCGTTCATCTGTTGAGTTGGTCAAATGGACAGAAATTTTGTGCTTCGATAAGCACCGATTTTTGGTCATATGTAAAATACTTACTTAGCCGAATTGGTATATGCAAAATCTAGTTTAAAATATCACTTAATGGTAACAAAAAAGAAAATCGGTGCGCAACGAATAGAAAAGCCAATTCAGGCCTTCCAATCAAATTTTGAATTAGGTTTCTTTGTTTTTAATGTAAGTTTCGAGATTATTTTCTTTTTTGCTATTAAATCAACAGCTCAATGTAAGTTTTTTCTTATTTATGTATGACTCAAGAACATGATACATAATTGGTACGACTCACATGTGGCCTCCAGGTGCTGAGCTCCCAACAAAAAAAATCCCCAAACTAAGCTAAATCTACAAAATCTCCCAATGAACATTCAACCTACTTCAAAAGCAATAAAGCATAACAAAACACTTAGGCCGATTTTCAAAAGGCAATCATGGGATAGTTTCTTCCTTTTCTTGCTCCCACTGTTTCCTTTAAATGGTCTTGATAGTATTTGAACCTTCATAAATTTTATGGATAATGATACATATAATCCCTAATTTTGACTTAATGTGCAATATTATCTCTAAATTTTTAATGTATTTAATATAATCCATGAATTTTAACCCAACGTGCGATACGGTTATTGTTCAATATGTCTATAAAAAGTTAAGGGACCATTTGTGTCATGAACAGCAGCACTTTGTAATTCTTGCAACCAGTGATGAAAACTGTAATTTTGCGTGCATGTAAAGAACTTTAAACATGGTGATGTCGCAACAAGTTTAAAGTTGCCACATAGCACAATAAGGTAAACTTAATAGCAAAAGTAAAGCAAAGCTAGAGCAGAACCATCCTAAAGCAAGAACATAAAAAGCGATACCGAAGTTGTCCATGACATATATTCCCTCTGCAGCAAAGTAGAAATTCGAGCATTCCATTATTACTGTGTAAATTACACGAGCAATCGACAGATAAAACTCACGGGTCTTCCATGATATTTATTTTGACTGAAAGATGAAGCCATACAATCAAACCGCAGCATGCTTTACTGCATAGGAGATCTCTGCATTTTGCAAATGGTGCTCCATAGTGAATTACACAGCAGTTTATGCAAGATATCTCATGAAGGTACAACCTGAACCAATTGACAACTCGCGGTGAAATCAAATGAATTCTGGAGTTCTCTTGAGTGCAGCGTTGCCAGTCAAATATCCTCAAAGCAGTCATTTCTATCATTAGGTAGGCGTTGCCCCTCAGGAAAGAGTCTGATCTGCTCAGAAACCATTTACAGACACAGCTGCCGATCCAAGTTTCTTCTATGTGCATCTTCCATTCCTCTGCAAGTTACAATAATTCAGACAGTGAGGACAAACGAGCTACTGCATCCATGATCTGCTAATTCATAGTTAATTCAAAAAAATCCAAATGATTATATTTGTCTATATGTGAAATGAAGCTCAGAAAGACAACGCCATAGATTTTGAAGTAAATCTCTCTAAAGGTTCCAAAACTACTCTGTTCAAAACAAAGGAAAAAGAAATTAAGGGGCCATTCACATCTTGTCTAGTGGGGAAAGAACACACAGAAGAAATGATGATATCTACAACAGTGCTTCTGCGGTCATTTGACATGCACAAACCCTCACCAAAGGCAACAGACGTACTTCTAGCAAAGTTGAAGCCCATGATGCTAGAAAAGATTAATTAAATATTGATCATTCCTTTCACGATAACGTCAGTAAAAGTCGCAGTACATGATAAACATGATGATATGACCCTAACATAGAATGATGTTGGAATATTTCCATGGAAGTGTGTAATAATAAGTACCACAATGATGATCTTGGAATGCATTTTAACTGATCCTGATCAAAATCAGCCAGCTCTGGGTTACCACCACCACTAGCACCAACTACTTTGGCTTCTGAACCAACCACTCCTTTACTTTCAGCATCTTTACAAGAATTGACATCTGTAGTTACATCAGAAGCAGCTGATACACTGTACTTCTGTAACCACCTATCAGTTTCCCACAGGACATGCATGATGCTCTCACGAGCAGCATAGCCATGGCTCTCAAAGGGAAGAACTACAAGGCGACAAAGAGCACCATGGCCCTTTAAAGCATTGAAAAAGCGGTCCGACTGCAACAAACACAAAAGCAAATCAAAGTGGTGAGCAGGTTAGTGATTTTGCATTTGTAATCAGAAAAATCAATCAGTGCTGAAATAAACCAGTTACAGAGAGAGTATAAGAGGGTAAAAAAATACAAAGACACCACCCAAGAGAATTGTATATGAAATCAGCACCCTTTTCCTTAAATAAACCTGAAACTAGACCTGGAAAAATATATATATACATACCTGCATGGTTAGTGTTCCTGAATTATTATCTTCTTCTCCGTGGATAAGCAAGATTGGTTTCTTAATTTTGTGAGCCGACATGAAAGGACTCATCTCCACATAAGTATTAGTAGCCTCCCACAAAGTTCTGTCCTCATTCTATACAAACAAAGAGGCAGAGGCACAGTGCCCTTTGTCAGCACTCATTCATAAGTAAAAGCAACTTCAGAAGGCACAAGGTCAAGTCAAACAAGAAATACAATAAGAATCAAACCATTGTCCTACCTGAAAACCAAAAGGTGTGAGCGTCCTGTTGTAAGCTCCAGAGCGAGCTACTCCGCAACAGAATAAATGAGGAGCATGTGCAAGGAGGTTTGCAGTCATAAATGCTCCATATGAGTGTCCTCCAATAGCAATTTTGTTTGGATGAGCAACCTTAATCAGCAAATGATATAAATGAAACCTGTCAAGATAATCTCATTTACAAGAATTGTGTGGATTGAAAAGAGAAGAGGAGCTTACTCCGCGACGAATGACTTCCTCGACAGCAGCCTCTGCACTTCCAACCAATTGCTCCACATACCTGACAAACAAATTGTGCCAAAACATAGATACATGTAAATAATCTAAAGCTATTAATAGCACGGTTTTTTGGTTGAAATCTAGGAGCCTACTTGAGGTGGCTCAGGCTTCTTCGCTATGGCTTTTGACTTTTGGTTTTAGCATGTGGCTTCTGTTGGATAGAGCATTTGGAAGTTTGTCCTAATCTTTTTGGAATTTTTACTCAAGTGATGATAAAAGTGCAGGTAAAACTACACTAAAATCAACCGTTTCACATTTAAAAGCACAAAGTTCACAATTTTCAGATTCATTTTCACTTAAAAGCAAAGGTACAGGCCAAAGACATACAGGGTAGCAACTTATTTTACAGAACTTCTCAAGGTAGACCTTTTTACTAGATTTTAGTGCCAAAGAATACACTAGATGAAAATCAGAACCTGGAGAAAAAGGAGTGGGGGATAAAAGCAGCCAAAAAGGCTATGGAAGAAAGTACCACAAGTAATCATTTGCCACAAAGGAGGACAAAGACTAACAAGAAAAAGAATCCACTAGAAGCATCTATGAGTTATGCATTCACAGACGTATAACTTTAAGAAAATCCTATCCAGAGAAAAGAACTTCACAACCACCTGATTCTAGCAAGATATCTCTAATACAACTGTCTCTAAAGACCTTTACTTTCTTGCCAAGAAATGGCTTTTGTTAGCTTATCATACAGAGAAAACTCTCGAACATGAAGATTAACTTTTTCCAAACAAAAAAGCATTGCATTACCTATCATTTGCCTCTTCTTCACCCTCACCGATGATTGGAATTGTTGGTCCCGATAAGATAGCAAACCTAGAAGAGATAAAACCTAAAACAATTATTTACCTCTTCCTAAATTTGCATAAATCAGTTAATACAGATGCCTGGAAACTGAAAGAGAAATGGGAAAGAAGGAAAATAACAATGGAAATCCATGCCTTCTAGCCAGCCAAAGAAGAGGTGATGTCGGACCTATCCCAGCAAATTCATTAGGAGAACCACGGACTTGTCCAGCAGCATCTTTGCTTTTAAATTCTCCAGGGTATGACCAGACTAGACAGGGAAGAGGGCCCTCTTTTAATGGATCATAGTTCGGTGGCAGATAAAGTGTTGCTGTAAGCTGAACCCCATCCTTCCTCTGATATCGTATCATCTCTTTCTTGAGAGAGGCCAATTGAGGATACGGATGAGGAAAATCTGTAATTTGGCATGCTTTCCTATCTGGCCAGCTCATAATGTAGTATTGTGTATTTTCAGTTTTTGACTCTTTTGAAGTTAAGATCTTCAATTGATCAAGACTAATGTCCCCATCATTTTGATCGGACATTAAAGCAACAACAGTCTCAAAATACTTTTCTTTGTCACTCTGCCATATTCGTTCCTTGCTGCCAGTATTTCTGAACAAACATGAGTCAGTAAACAATGCCAATGCTTGAGAGCTAAAAGGAGAAAACCTGCTGGAGAATGGAGATCGTGGACTTACAGAAACTTACATTTCAAACAAATCAAGAAAGGGGATATTCCCTTCTGGTGTTGCACCACTCCCATTCAATAGGACATAAGTGCCTTCATCGTTTCCCTTCTTCACTTTTGCAATGACATAGGTCCCAGCCGGCGTTCTTCGAAGCATTGGAGAACCAGGATCTGAGTACGCATCTTCAGATGACCTATCAAATAGTATACGAGGATCTTGTCCTTGGATCCAGGAGAAATAACCCAGGATCTTGTCCTCCGTGTCTTGTACCAAGACTCATAAACCAGAGCCAGTGAATCATCGCACCATGAAACTCCTCTGAACAGAAATAAATTAAGACTCCATGTTACAATGTTTACAACATAAGGCACAAGTAGCCATTTGAGTCTTTTGTGGTGGTTGGCAAATCATGTAGCCATGATTCATGACTTGATCACTTTCAACTAACTAGATTAAATACAAGTAAAACAAGAAAAGGAGAGAGGCGTCCAAATCTCCTGAAGCAACAGGAAGAAATTATTGCCAATAGTACTTCAATCTCGAGGAAAAACATTTCGTACCCATATCGAAGATCCACTTTGTGTAAGATTTCTGGTTGATCACCTTCAAGTGGTTCAGCTGGTTGTGTGTAAATTATATCTCGTGGAGAAACTTCGACTTTCGCATCCCCCCCATCTTGTGTCTCCACCCTAGATGCCTTAAATCAATTAAAAAACAGATACATACAGAAAAACTAGTAATAATGCGTCAATTTATTCTGTCTAAAGTCACACCATCTATCACAATAATAAACCAAACATCAGAACATTCAGAAGAAGGGATATTTAGAAAATTACAAAGAAGTGTTGCTAATCAATTTGACACTTTTTATCCAAGAAAATCTGTAACCAGTGCTCCTTAAGTGAAAGAATGAGGACAGTTCGCGGCCCTGAAATGAACCATGGACATTTAAGAACGAAAAGCATTGACCAAGAACTCTCCTAATATGTCGTTGTATTTGATATCTACTGGATCCCCATTATTTACCGTTCTTTGCAGAACTACCAATCATCAGAAGCATACGCATGAGAAGCAGGCTTCCTGAAAGAAAAGCTGCAAAAAGCGTATGTATAATTTTAGACAGCATGCAGGAACTTCGCAGTCTTATCACTAATTTTCACCTTCCCATGCAAGTGCTAACAGTAAATGACTAATGCAATTTTATATGCCCTTACATTTCTTCAAAATATACATCGATACTCACCACCAAAATTAAATCTGAATCTTTATCATCAAACTGACACAAAAAATACACAGAAAAGGAACAGAAACAAAACACTAAAGATTTTCAGACAATTACCAATATAGGGTAGAAGGTTTATCAGCTCTCCACTGGATTGAGCGCATCCCTTTGCGCACACTATTGAATGCAATTGGGATGTCCTCTGCAAGGGCCAAATCACAAAGTTCTCTAACAAATTGTCCATTAGCAGTCCATACATCTACTTTCTTGGGAAATCTTCCACAAGGTACAATGAAAGAGTATGGCCTATGAATTGAGGTTATCAAAAGGTATTTCCCATCTGGAGAGGGGTCAATTGAGGTATATACAGCTGGTGGACCAATTTCCTTAGCTTTTCCATCCAAAGTAACCAAAAGAAGTTGAGACATGGCATAGTAATCAAATAAATCTTCGTCATATTCATCCTTCAGCAGGTCTTGAAATGTTCTAACCTGAATGACACTCTTCTGCTCATTAGACTGGATTTTTGGACCACCAGGAACCAAAGGTTTTCTTGGCGGCTCTCCACGGCCCAAAGGTATTGTGCAAACTACTAGGGTGGAGTCATCTATCCAAACAAAATTGTCAAAAACAGCATTTAGGCGTATGTCAGGTGACTCAAACAATGGTCTGGCTTTCCCCATTTCCACATCAGCAACCCAAAGCTGAAGCTTACTACTACTATTGTCCTCCTCATCAAATCGGATGCTGAAGGACAAATGTCTACCATCATTTGACCAGGTGACAAAGTTGATCTTTGCACCATCAGGAAACCCATGTACTTCTTTTTCTGGCCCTAATTTACCATCAGGCAATAATTGATGAATCCCTATACCAGTATAAAATGACATCCGACTCCTGGTGTTGCACTTTCCATCAATACGGATGCCAGCCAGCTTCTCTTCCGGTCTTGCAAGCTCAGCTAAAGGTGGTAAAGCTCTGCGCTTCAAAAACAAAATTTTATCCCTTTGTGGGGAGAATGACAATGCAGGAAGTGGCGGAGCATCAACTATATCTCTAATTTCTGGTGGAGGAAGACGATATGCACCACCCAGAGCTGAACCTGCATTTGGTAATTCATAATGAGTATTCTGCTACTGGGAATTGTACAGCAACAATAGCCCCAAAAGATTAAATCCAAGATCAGTCGAGTGTACGCCGGGGAAAGTTGTGTCTTCCAAATATCAAACACAGTAGGGCTAAAACGCAAACAATTAGTTTCACGGGAAAACTTCAGCATGCCAACGGAAAATCAGAGAAGTTGAAGCAAGCATTGGTCCACCCTTCGACAGAGAGTTATTTTTTTTAAGTACTTCTCATTGATGAATGCAAACAAACAAGCTCAACAGACTATGAGGCAACACCTTTTCAATATAAGTGACCTACTCGTAATTCAATTTTTAACAGGAGCGACTGGAATTAACTATTTTAACCTCTCAGACAGAGACAGCGTAAAACTCAAACACTATAAAACGACTGGAAATGAGGACCGCAACTGGTGATAAGCTAGCACACAAGAAAAACTGTCTAAGCCCTACTGATCAGGATCCATCCGAGAGACGAGACATCGGAAGCCTCACTTGAACCTGCTCCAGAAAAGTTAAATCGCCGAACGCCTCTATTTTCTTTCCATCTTGCCTAGCTCCCCTCCGCATAAATCTCCGCCATCAATAGCGACAAGACTCTAGTCCAACTGCGATTCACTCTCATCGCACGCACCTACTCCGAGAACAATCGATCGCCAGAGGACACAACCCACCCGAACACAGCAAAACAAAGCAAACGGACGGGGACACGTCGGCTACCTTCGTCCTCGTAATAGCCGAGACCGGAATCGTCCGCGGCGGCGCCGGAAGCGGAGCCATTGCCGCCGCCGCTGCTCTCGGCGGCCGCTTCGGCGGCGGAGGCGACGGGGACCAGGCCGCGGAGCCTCGAGGAGGAGGTCATGATCGTCCGGGACGGCGCGGCCGGGCGAGTTCTCAGGCGGCCGGGCGCACGGGGCGGCGAGGGCCGGCAGAGCCTCGAGGAGGAGGGAGGAGGAGAGGGAGGGAAGAGAGAGAGGATGGAGAGGCGATGGAGGTGGCAGACTTTGGGAACACGCATCATTTCAATGGGCGTGGGATCGATGGAATTTAGAAGTTAGGACTGGTCCATGTCCATCGTCTTCGCCTTTCGTCCTCGCTGTTGGAAAAATAAGAATAAAGGGGTGGTTGCAGTGTGGGATCAGGCGCAGGGTATCCCGTCCACAAAGCCCGAGCCGAATAAAGGATGCACCTGTCTTCCTATCGAAATGAAAAAGTGGAAAATGGAAGACGGGGAATGTTATCTTTTATTTTTCGAATGGGGGTGTTCCGGTGCACCTCGGCGTAGCATTCTTCCGTGTTGCTTGGTGATGGTATGAAAAGGTATTGCAGGGACTGGGGTCCGCATGTTCAAGGATTACCATTGGTGCTCGTTTGAGGAGAGCCGTACTACAATCGTCTCAAGTTCTAGGTTTCACAATGGGAACCGATTGGGAACCTATATTGTCGAAATCGGTTCCAAATTTTGAAATCTAAAACTTGTCTTAAGTATCTTGAAATCTAAAACATGCTCATCATATATATTTGGTAATATGACATTTCCCCTATCTTGAAATCTAAAACATGCTCATCATATCTATTTGGTAATATATTTTTGATAAGTGATGTCATTTTTTAAATTTACTATATTTGTCACGGTAGTAATAATATCAATCGAAAGACTGGAATAGACGAACGATAGGGTTGGTTCGCCCATCCCACACTTGAAATGATGAAAATAATAAAAGTGAGTCAATAACTCCATAAACAGAAATCTCTAATTCTTCTATAAGAGAATGTCTCGCCATTGATCCTAGAATACAATATCACCACCACTTGTCAATGACAAATCAATAACAAGACTTGTGCATTGCCTTGTTTATGCATATGAAGGGCTCTCAATCACTTATGTGCTTTCAAGCATAAAAAATGAGTTAGAGCTTTCAAGTTTCAAGCCAATATCTCTTTTATTTTCTTCTTTTTTTGAATTCTTAGATAAGTAAGATGAAAATAAACACAATAACAAAAATTATATATGACAATAATAACAATCCATAAAACATGGACGATCAATTCTCGATTCGGTTCTTACTTAAGAATCGGGAATCAAACTGTTAAAATGTTGATTCTACTTTTTTTAGGAATAGAAAACTGAAACAGTTTAGTCCGACTTTCCGTTCACTCTATACCCATACTTATCCCTAGTATTAGTCTCCATAGATAGAATCTATGTAATAACTTCTCCTTCGTAGAGCCACAAATGCACTGAGATTGTGATAGTAACTGTGCATGGCCTTTACCCCAAAAACAAAAAAGAACATATTTTAAAAGCGCGATTCTTGAAAAATTTTGGAGGACAACTTTTTTTTTCATGTAGCGACGAAAGGTGTTGGGGCTTTAAATGTTCCTCGAATAAATTTTCCAAAAAGATACAGCGCCCTTTTCATAGTTGGAGTTGCTGCGTAAAAGTAGAATCAGACGCTACGTGATATGTTCCGAGCTTGTTTTGACCTTTGACGAGCCGAAGCTCTGAGGAAGGATGTCGTCATGATGTCGAGATTTCCATTTTCAAGGTACGCAGAATTCGAAGACCACAGAAAGGCCACCCCCTCCAGATTGGCGTGGTGGGTCTGAGAGATTTCTATCTCATCCTTTTGAATTATATAATGTTGATACTTCATAAAGTGCACATAAGCCAGTTTGAGTGAAGGGCAACCTGCACCGGTTAAAAACTCGAACTTAACTATTTCAATAGTACTTACAAGGTACTTCTAGGATCACCAAGTAACGGAAGCTATGTGCTTTGTATCCTCGACTTACTTAGAAAAGACTATCGCAGTCACATCAACCAAATTTTCTATAGAATTGTGATTTCCGGAAATCGATTTTGCATAAGTATAATCGGTTGTAGTCGTCATTGCATTCCAACGTACACCGGCACTTACACCATGAAGCTAGGTGGTAGCTTCCAATGAGGTGATGCGAGGGCGATGGTGTTGCCAATGGAAATAATTGTTAAACATCTAAAACATATTGTCATTGTTTCAATCGCTGCTGAGAATTTGTACCAAACACCCCTGAAATGCCGTTCAACGCCAAAATGAGCAAGTAGTCATTTTCTTCTTATATGTACATATGACATAAACATTGACCAAAGTTACAAGTAAAATCTAGCATATTAACTAATAAGTAGGGGTGAGCGATTTTGCCTAGAACCCATCCATCAAAACTACTTTTCAAAATTTTTGAATCTAAAACCTACCATTCAAACTTTGGAACATGAAACCTACTTTATCATAGATTTCATGATCTATCATAATTAAAAGATCAAGGTGAATTATCACCACTAATAATTATTATTCACTATTATAATCCATTGACTACAACTTATATTTAGACATACGAAAAATATAAAACATTAATAAAGAAAAAATCTCAATACTGGATTTGTCGAAAATGAAAATTCAAATCAATGGTTTCATATTACATATTCATCATCAAACACAATGAAATACTACAAATTGCCTAAAGACAGAGAACAAGAAAAACGTAAACTGTTCTAGATTCCATGTGGAACAAGTTTCCTAATTTTTTAATATTGAACTTACCCTACATATTTGGGAACCGTGTTTCCTCTCTACTAATGAGATCCAATGCCGCATGTTTTGATCAAGCTTATTTTAAGAGTTGTGCAGCCATTCTCTCTTGAATTGCAAATCAAGACTCAAGTACTTGAAAATTCTTCGGATATCCTACTCGCACTTCACTCATTTTGTATCCTCCGCATTTAAAACTCTCAATTTAAATCGGAAACTAGCTGAAAAGACCAAATTACACCACCTTCGATTATCATAACTCAAGAAAGACATTACATTTATGCCAAGAGCTCACGAACACGAGTTCGTGTCATGCTTGATAACATGAACTTAATTAGACAAGTCACTCGCAACTAAGTCACCATCACGGATAATTGGTGCTAGAGTGGGTTGGCTCCCAACCAAACTCACTGTTCAATTTTTGTTTTAAAAAAAAAATCAAAATTTTATAATATCATTTCAATATTGTATCATTTCACTATAAAAAGTTGGTGAGGTGATTATATCATTATTTCTTTATGCCGAAAATTATGATTTGACTATTTATAAGCGCAAAAGTGTTTTCTTTAAGATCAATTGAAAATCGGTTCAATCCGAGAAACAACCTATTCTAAGTTTTTAGAATTTGGAATCAGACCAATTTGAATTTTTTTTTTTTTTTTTTTGTGTCATCACATTCGATCTAATTGTCAAGTTGAAAGTCTGGTGCTCACACGAAGGTGCCTTTTGCGTATGGACTACGCGCATCCTACAAATTATAGGCAACGTCTAAAACCGGGTGCAATGATTATCGACCCGTGGGTATTCGTTCCCATAAAATATCTGGCCTCCCATACTACGCGGCAGCACGTGATTGGCTCCCACCCGATAAGAAATGTGTGTTCACCAATCGCCTGGAAAAACCCCATTTAAATCCTTTTCGCCTCATCAAATTTCTCCTACTATCTTCACCCCATCGTGCCTTCGTCTCCAAAATCCACCGGAAAATCATGGCGACTCTCACCGGCATGAACATCTCCTCCCCTAGACTCGCGGCCAGGCCGCTCCGCTCGTCCCGTCCTCAGCCGCAGAGCCTCGGCTTCCCGCGGCTGAGCCGCCGCGCCTCCCAGCGGGCGAGGCTGGTGGCGGCGGCGGCGCCGGAGCAGATAGAGGGGAAGGTGGCGGAGAGCATAAAGGAGGCGGAGGAGACGTGCTCCGAGAACCCGGTGAGCGGGGAGTGCGCGGCGGCGTGGGACGAGGTGGAGGAGCTGAGCGCGGCGGCGAGCCACGCGCGGGACCGGAAGAAGGAGTCGGACCCGCTCGAGAGCTTCTGCAAGGACAACCCGGAGACCGACGAGTGCCGCACTTACGATAACTAGGAGTTCAGAAATTTTTAGATAATATTCTGGTCGATTTTATTTTCGAATGAATAATTTCTTTTTGGTGGAATGGACCTTTTTCTTTTTCTTTTTTTTTTATCTTTTTTTTATTTGTTTAAGCTTTAATGGGTTTACTGTGGCTTTGTGTAAAATTAAGAAGCGCATGCAATATGTGGGGGTGTAAGCTATGGTTGGTTTTCTGATGCAAAATAACAAATTATGTTTTCTTTTCTGTTTAGCATTTTAGTATATTGCCATCTATTGTCGTGAAATTAGCATGAAATATTGATTTTTCTTCCTTCTGAAATAACTAGCAAATAAGTACATGAGATATTACATGTATGAATTTATTTATTTTTTGAAGATTTTAAGATTTTATTGCGTAAGGGTTGTTTATAAGATATAAATGTTTAAATTTTGGGATTAGAAAATATTGAAAATAAAATGAATTACTAACTTACAAGTATGTCAAATGAGGTAGTGTAGATTAGCTAATCCAGGAGATCATGCATGCCGAAGGACAAGGAGATAGCGGTTCCTTAAAAATAGGAAGTCATTTTTATCTCCTGTAATATCATGGATGATTTAGTTTAGGTGTCCTTGTTAATCGTTTTTTTATTAAATGGGTCTCGAGTAAAAATAGTAAGGCTACGTTTGGATCGTCCGGATTTCTAATCAAGATAGGATTGGATTGGATAGGATATGAAATCCTGGGATTTTTTTTATATCTCGTCTAGTGTTTGGTGAATCGCAGTATTAAAGTCGGATATGTTTACATCATGTACATTTTTTTTTTATATATAAATGACATATCATTATAAATGAACCTAAATGTTCATAAATGAAAACGGTGAAAATATCTCGTAACATTATTCCTTAATTTATTTATTATTTATTATTTATTTTATTTTTCCTCTTTTTTATATTATTTTCATTATTATTTCTTTTCCCCTTTCATCATTCTTTAATAAAAATTTATCAAATAAGTAAACTGTACTAACATACCTAAAATACAAAAATACCTAAAATATATAATAAATATAAATATTTAATTCATAGATTGAATGTTTATTATAATATAGAATTAAAATTGAATATAGAAATTAAAATAAGATTAATTAAAAATAATTTTTTATTTTTATTTTTATTTTCTTAAATTAGAATTCAAATATTATTTATATTGAAATATAATTTCAATTTTGTTAGTTTAATAAGTTTGTTATTGAAAAATAACTTTCCTATTATGGACATTAAATCCTATCCACCTTTATCCCACCTCCCCCAGTGGGATAATTTTATCCCGTCTATATCCCCCTTATATCCGACTTTATCCTATCCCGAAGTGAAGACTAAACGTAGTAAGGATAGGATAAATTATATCATATCCCGATTTTATTACATTGCCAAACGCAGTCTAAGTGGTTACCCTAAATATCAAGTATTTACCTAACATCATCATATTCACTGGACGACACTTGTCGTGTCTAGATGCCAGTATGCTTTTCATCGATTTTTTTGTTCCGTGATATCTTTCATTCATAAGCTATATGTTTAAAATAGATAATAATTAGCTAAATAATCAGTGACACCAAATATTAGATATTTACCTAACATCATCATACTATAACGTTACTTTCGATTCCAAGTAAAAAAAGCAACACACATTCTCTCTCTCTCACTCACTAACACAATGGTCGAGGCGTCGGACATGGTCGAGGCCCTCCTCATTGTTGCTTGGCTGTTAAGGGTGAGTATCGGTCCAGGGTCAATTTTTGACCGATCTTGACCGACTCAACCCCCCGCGGGTCCCAGGATCAAGGAGATTGGGTCGGTCATTAGTTCTAGAATTCTTGGACCAACATTGTGTGGGTCGGTTCTTGATCCTAAGAGTTCCGGGTCGGTTCAACTTGGATCAACCCGACTATATATATAATATTATTTATAATTCTTTTATAAAGAGAAAACCTTAAAATAAATGACTTCAACAACATTAAACAGCTCTTTAGTAAGGAGTTTAAATAATTTTACATTGTTCTTTAATAACTTAGGTTTTTAATGTCTTTTACGGCGTCAATAGTCATAATTTACGAAAGGAAAAAAATATTTTTGTGAAGAGTTCTCACGGCGGCGTCCAAAAATGCACTTTATAGCATCCTCTTTTAGTATTTGTTCTTTTTTGTTTTATTTGTCATCTTAGTCTTCAATTTGCTAAAATCGAAAAAAAAAAAAAAAAAAAAAAAAACTTCTCCACTTGCTACTCGACACTTGTTTCGCACACTTTGAGTCACTCATGCCGTTTGCTGCTCAATGCTCGCTTGACTTGTTTCTCTCCTTTTTTCTGGTTCTTCTTCTTCCTCTTTGCCAGTGGCCAAAGGGTTGGGTGAGGGTCGCCCTTACCCGATTCGATGAGCGCCACCCATGTCGGCCACAAATGAGGAACGACCTCACTTGGCCGAGGCCACCCTTGCCCTAGGGGAGGCTGCCCCTTGTGGCCATCTACAAGGGCTTGGCGACCTCGTTGGCCACGGGCAAGGAGGGTGGCCTTGCTCACAATCGGTGAGGGCTTGCGGCCCTTTTCGGCCATTCCTAGCAGCCAGCAAGATCATTGACCCCTTGCAAGGAAAAAAGAAGAAAAAAGAAAAGAAAATTTGGATGAAAACTCCTTGACCAGTTGGAAAATTTAGCCGGCCAGCAACCGCTAAAGTCAAGCCCTTATTTGAAATAACAATGGCTACATCAAACCCTTATTTAAAACAACTAAGGCCACTTCAAGTATTTATTTCAAATAAGATATACTTTGAGTTTTTATTTGAGAAAATGAGGCACTTCAAGCCATTATTTGAAATTTTCTCTTTATTTTATTTTAGGTTGCAATTCTTGCCCGTGGGCTCAACTAAAATATACTCTTTCTCTCTCTCTCTCTCTCTCTCTCTCTCTTTTCCACTTAAAAAAGCCGCTTGATCAAATATGATATTGAGCAAATGCACCTTGAATCAAGGGCGAAATGACTTCGCATTTCTTCAGAAGTCTTCCAAACGCAAGTGCTCGTTTCAACATTTGCATCAAGATTTCTAACGTTTCTGTTTCGAAAAGCTATAGTTACTGCGATTTTTCTTTTCGTTTTTTATTTTAAAAAAGTCAAAGCCACACGGTGCATCACGTTGACCCATCATCAGTCAATGCTTGCCGATCGGCAGGCGCTGTCCATGTCCCGACCTCATCGTCACAAGCGAAGAATGTGAACCAAGCGATCAACCATCGATCTTCGAAGGAGAAGACTTCACAGATTGGCGCTTCTTCCGTCGGCGATCGTCTTCACTTCCTCTCCAACCGCTTCCGGCTTCTCCTGGCACCCTGAAAATTCCCCATGGCGACGGCGCTTATCGGCGGAGCATTTCTCTCGGCTTTCCTCCAGGTGCTCTTCGACCGGATGGCCTCCCGCGAGGTCGTCGACTTCTTCCGGTCGCGCAAGCTCGGCAAGGGGAGGCTGCTGCAGAAGCTGGAGGTCGCCCTCCTGTCCGCGAACGCTGTGCTGGAGGACGCGGAGGAGAAGCAGATGACCAACGACTCCGTCAGGAAGTGGCTCGACGAGCTCAAGGACGCCGTGTACGACGCCGACGACCTGTTCGACGAGATCGCCGCCGAGGATCTGGAGCGAGAAGCCGGGTTCGAGCCTCGGGCCCTCGCTTGTAAGGTCTGCAGCTTCGCTTCGGACGCTTGTGCGAGTGGACTAGGGGATAAGTTAGAGAAGGTTCTGGAGAGATTGGAGAACGTGGTGAAGCAGAGAGAAGTGCTGGGCCTAAGGGAAGGTATTCGCGAGAGGACGCCTAGAGCTTTGCCGACCACTTCGTTGGTCGAGGAATCGGGAGTTTTCGGGAGGGAGAAGGACAGGGAGGCGGTGATCGAGTTGCTCTTGTCGGATCGGGGCGAAAAGAACACCAGCGTGATGGCCATAGTTGGGATGGGTGGTGTTGGTAAGACCACGCTGTCCCAGCTCGTGTTCAACGATAGTGCGGTGAAGGGGAGTTTCGAGTTGAGGTCGTGGGTTTGCGTGTCCCACCAATTCGACATCTGCAAGCTGACGGCGACGGCTCTCGAGGAATTCTCCTCTTCCAAGAAAGAGACGGAAAATCTCAACCAGCTTCAGCTCCAACTGAAGAACTTCTTGACAGGGAAGAAATTCCTATTGCTGTTGGATGATGTTTGGAATGAGGACTCAAATATTTGGAATGCGTTCCTAGTTCCTTTTAGCTATGGAGCAAGAGGCAGCAAAATCATCGTGACAACAAGAAATGAGGGCGTCGCATTGGTTGCTCGTGCCTTCTCGACATACTATTTACAGAAGTTACAAGACAAGGAATGTTGGGACTTGTTCGCACAACATGCATTTGAAGAGCATAACTTCGAGGCGCGCAAGAGACTTGAAGATATTGGGCAAAGAATTGTTAAGAGATGTGATGGATTGCCTCTTGCACTGAAGACTATAGGTAGCTTGTTACGCTATGAGTCTGATATCAGGAAGTGGGAAATAATTGCAGAGAGTGATATTTGGGATTTGGCACCTGGAAAGAATGAAATTCTCCCTGCGTTGTTGTTAAGTTATCATTACCTTCCTCCACAACTGAAACAATGTTTTGCCTACTGTTCAATCTTCCCAAAGGATTGTAGATATGAGAAGGACCAACTGATCTTACTTTGGATTGCTGAGGGCTTGATAAAACAACCTAAGGACAGCAGGACATTAGAGGAAGTAGGTGATCAGTGCTTCTGTGATCTAGTGTCTAGATCTTTGCTTCATAGAGTAAGCAACGTTGAATCAAGTTTCTGGATGCATGAACTGGTCAATGACTTAGCAAGATATGTAGCTGGTCGATCTTTTTATAGCTTGGATGGAGTCAATTCCCACCAGGTGTCCTCAAGCACTCGCCATTTGTCATTTGTAAGAACTCGATATGATGTCGCTTCTAGATTCAGAGTGTTAGCCGGGGCAATGAATTTGCGTACTTTCCTGCCACTAAATGTGGATCACGTGACATCGAACGAGTTCTTTTTCTTGACTGATGAGGTACTGCATGTTCTGTTGCCGACCCTGAGTCGGTTAAGGGTGCTATCTTTGTCTCATTATCAGAAACTCTCTATGTTGCCCAGTTCAGTTGGATGTTTGAAGCATCTGCGCTATTTGAATCTCTCTTATAATAGAAGTCTAAGCAGATTGCCTGATACAATTACTGCTCTATACAACTTGCAAACCTTAATTCTTGCTTATTGTCAGTCTCTCATTGAGTTACCAAGAAACATGGGTAGCCTAACCTGTCTGCGTCATCTTGATATAAGGGGGACATTCCTGACGAGAATGCCGTTGGGGATGAGCAGACTGAAGAATTTGCAGACATTAACTAATTTCGTGGTGGCTGAAAACGGTGGGACCAGGGTTAGGGAACTAGGGGAGCTTGGGAATCTTATGGGTACACTCTCCATACAGGGTTTGCAGAATGTTGATAGTTACCGAGATGCAGAGATAGTCGATTTGCAGGGAAAAAGGTACTTGAAAAAGGTAGTACTGGAATGGGGTTCTGATAACAATATTATGCAGCAAAATTGCTTAAATGTATTGGACAAGCTGCAACCTCATTGGAACTTGACAGAGCTTATCATTATATCCTATAGTGGTAAGTCATTCTCTAATTGGCTGGGACATGGTTCATTCTCTAATATGTCAGTCATGCGTCTTGAATCTTGCAAGTACTGTGTGTCATTGCCTCCTTTAGGACAGCTACCATCTCTAGAGAAGTTGATAATCAAAGGATTTGATGGAGTTACAAGTGTGGGTACTGAATTCAATGGTAGTAACTGTATACCTTTTCAGTCACTTAAGTACTTGGAATTTGCTGATATGTGCAGCTGGAAAGAGTGGGCTTCTTTTGCAATAGAGACAGGTGGTCTTGCCTTTGCACATCTGCATGAGCTTTGTATTAGAAATTGCCCCGAGTTGAGTGGAGGTTTGCCCAGCCATCTCCCTTCTCTATCAGCCTTGTCCATTGAAAAGTGTCCACAGCTAACGTCTTCTCTACCATTTGCACCACTTCTTCATAAGATCAATTTGGATGATTGTGGAAAGGTTTCTGGAGTTGAGCCTCTCCTAAATCGCACTGAGTTACAAGATATGGAAATCAAGAATCTTTCAACCCTTCCCCTGAGATTTCTTCCTCCTACCATGACAAGACTCAATCTTGAAGACAGTCATGAAATAGAGTTGCCAATACACAGATGCCATGAATCTCTCCAATATCTAAACTTGAAGCAGAGCTGCGATTCACTTATATCCTTTCCTCTGGAAATTTTCCCCTCACTTAAGAATATTCAGTTAGTGGAGATTCAAAAATTGGAACATCTTTCAAATTCAGATAGTTCTCCACTTCTTCTCCATTCGATGAACATTAGTGATTGCCCTGAATTTAGATCTTTCCCTGCGGGAGGATTGGTTGCCCCACGCCTCACTTCATTAGAGTTGAATGACTGTCATCATCTAAAGTATCTGCCAGAAAACATGCAGGCTCTCCTTCCTTCGCTTCGGTCACTGAAAATATCCTCATGTCCACAACTCGAGTCATTTCCTGAGCGGGGTTTGCCCTCCAAGTTGGTTGCGCTTTCACTCTCTAATTGTGACAAGCTCATCACTGGCCGCAAGGATTGGGGTCTTCAATCACTATGCTCTCTTAAAACTTTTGTCATTGAGCAGGAGAAAAATATAGAGTCATTTCCTGAGATAGGGCTTCTGCCAAGCTCTCTTACCTCTCTGTATATCTTTAACTTTGAGAATCTGACATCCCTGAACTCCAAAGGGCTTCATAGCCTGAACTCCCTTGAAAAATTGTTCATTGGCGAATGTCCTAAGCTCCCTTCCTTCCCAAAAGAGCAACAAATTCTGCCTGCTTCTCTTACCACTCTGTTGATTTATGATATGGATCTAAAATCACTGGACAACTTAGGGCTCCACCACCTCACTTGTCTCAAAACCTTTCACATAATTGACTGCCGAAGTCTTCGATCCATGCCAGCAGAGGGCTTGTCATCCTCCCTTTCCAATCTATTTATCTATGGGTGTCCTTTTCTGGAGAAAAGATGCCAACGCAAGAAAGGGAAAGATTGGCCCCTAGTTTCTTACATTCGCTGCATCGTGATTGAAGATGTGCTCATCACATGATTGAATATCTTGCTTTACAAGCCCTGCATTTACCAAGATCTCACTAGGGTATCTCTCTTGACCCTACACTAAGTAAGCCATTTATTTATTCACAACATGCTTCAGTCGCACTGTGGTCAAGCAGTACCATCTGGCTGTATTTGCCGCAAGCCACTCTGGTAACACTCCACAATGGAGATTATTTGTAGTTTCACCAGCTTTCCATTCTTGTTCCCACTATCGGGCTGCATGATTTGTTTATTGGTTGCCGAGTTATTTAGCTGGATCATCTGTTTTTCATTTGTTTATTGGTTGCCGAGTTATTTGGCTGGATCATCTGCTTTTCCCCTTCTCCATTCTCTCTATATAAATCACACTCCCATACTTCAGCTGAGCATCTGTCACGGTCTTTATACTCTCAACTGGAAATGATAATTCCATTGTTACTTTTTGTCATCATCAAGTTATTTCAGCTTTAAGATCTCACTCATATCACGATTGTCAACACCTACAAATGCCAACTCATGGAACTGTTTGTGCATGAGCTAACTAATGTAAATAGAGCAAAGAGATTCGTGGCCATATGAAGAAGGCCTAGCCTTGATTAGGCTATCCAGATGAAATTATTTTTTCACAAACCCTGTGGCACATCCTCAAGTTATAGAGAGAGTAAATTTGCTCTTATTGACAGATGCTTTCTGTTGTCTAAAGCCTTATAATATTGCAAGGGAGACATAAATTCTTAAGGACAGGCATGACTCATGACTGACCTCTATTCCACTTGCCAGAACAGTGTGGTATCGTGGGTGTAGTATATTTCTGTTTGCTTTGTATTTTTATTTGTCCATTTCAGCTTAACATCACTCTAATGTTGTACAGTTTAACAATTTCCCTGCCTACACATGGAATTCTGATCCATAGAATGTGAAAATTGAACAGTTTAATAGATGCAAGTGACCCGGCATTTTGTAGTGGCATATCCACTTTTGTCACTAATTATATCACGACATCAACTAAATCCAAACTGAAGGACTAAAAATGCAATTCGATCAAAATATATGGACCTATTGTAACTTACCCTATTTTGAGAGAATATCGTTACTTTCGAGGGAACTTAAGCGGTTTTATGTGCACTAACTGTTGAGGAGCTTTTGTGGATGGAGATAAAGTTGGAAATGTATTGCTAGCTTTTAGCTTGATTTGAGTATCCTTTAGTTGTTGATACTTGTCTTTCAATCATCGCAAGTGGAGTGCTTCTAGATGGGGCTAGACTAACTATTGTTCCAAAAATACATGATGCATACATGGTTAGCGAGATGTACGTATAAGTTATGTTAAAAAAAGTCCAATGAAATGGGATTGTTATGGTGTGAAATAGTTAATATCTTAGTTGGCCAAAAATTCATTGCATTAAGTTTTTGAGTAAAAGTGGTCTAATTGGATATGTTAAAAGGCTTGAACTTTAGCTCTCCCTTGGCTTATGCTATATGCTCCCAAGCCAATTGTTGATTGGTGGCAACGTGTTAATATACTTGGATTAAGGGGGAAGTATACTTAACATTGAGCTCACACGTAAGAGGAGATAATAATTGATGTGATATGAAGTAGTTAATATATCCTAGTTGACTCATGATTCATAGATTTAAGCTTTTTGAGCATATGTTGGTCCAACTATATTTGTTGACAGGTCGAACTTGGGCTCTCTCTTGACGATCTCCTATGTAGTAATATTGAGTTTCTACTAAGCGTTACCTATAGTGGATATGGGATGCAGCTTTGGATGGACCTATTCTTCTCCCACAATATCGAGATAGTTTTAGTAACAGGGTTGTGGTGAGTAAAAAAAAATGGTGCTAAGTCTTCACAAGACAAATGGATTATGAGGATCGGTAGCAGCATTGGCAATGAGATGGTGGAAATCGGCAAGGAAAATAAATCCATTTTTCACATGGTCAGTAAGCCAAGTTATCGACTCCTAAAAACGAAAGAATCGAGGTCAATTTAAAAGTTTCGAAATTTCATTTTTGGTTTGCAGCTTGCGAGAAATTGTTTCTCAATGAGCGCAAGTGCAAGAGACACTCCAATGCGATTGCAACGTTTAGTGCAACACAGCGACACACCATGTGAGAAGTACTCGCCTAATGGTTTGGCTGAATTGTCGTTTTTGCAAGCTGATACTTGTCGTAGTGAAGAAAGAACAAACCATTCAAGGTGAAACGGAGCCAACGCATGATCTGTAGTTGTACATCCCAGGTGTTCAATGTTGTAGCATTGGAGGAAAGGATCATATCTGAAACTGATGATGGGCATGAGATGAGTGGGTTATGGAGAGATTGTTTGATACAGCTTTTCGATGGTAGCTGCTACCGTAAAAGTGGATGCTTCTGCTTTCGCAAGGTAACATTTCAAAGCTATCATTTGGAACCATGAAGCTGTCCCGTCTAGCTTTTAGCTGCTGTGTGTTGCCAAATGATGCAACTATGATTATACCAAACGGGCCTAAGTTGAACTTCATAGCCTATACGGGATCAGGAGGGATTGGAGAATTGTGTCAGTGATACTTCTCTCTCTTCGGTTGAGTGGTTCATCTCTTCTTCAAAAGGACCTCTAATTCTCTAGGGGCAGACTTAAACAAAGAGCGGAATTGACTCCTGCATGCAAGCGTGTACCAGTTTCGTGCTATAGGAGGGTATAACAAATGCTGGATAAGTGAAATTTGGGATCATGTACAAGTCTCACTTATTTATCATGTTCAAGGTGAAAGTCGTCATATGTACATCAAAAGTGGCTGTGTGTATATATAAGGACGAGCATTCTGATTTGTATGTATCACATAATCGAGAAAGATGAATCAAATAACCTTCATTCCAACTTCAAAATCTGTAAAGGCATCATTTCTCAATATGGAGAACTAGTCCAGAAACCTTGTAGCTACGCATTATAGACAATTATTTTGAAATGATGTGGTGTATTATGCTAATCAACACTGGCACAACTAGCAGTGGATGCAGATGCTGATTTTTCTTTTTTTTTTTGTGTGGGGGGGGGGAGAGCAATGCTGATGCTGATTTAACTCCCACAAATTCGCTGAATGAGAAGGCGAGTTAAAGCATCTAAGACACAAAAAAACTACCTAGCTTGCTAAATGATTTGGATTTGGACATATAGATCAACAAGAATTGTGATCGTCATATCACTAACGTTCATCTAACCAAAATAACAACAGCAACTTGGATGGATGCGGATCAGGAAAAAAAGACCTACTGCGAAGACAAGATACAGGGCACAAGTCATATCTTGCAACATAATATCTTCAGAGCAGTTAAAAAATAGCATCTCCTGGTCTTAACTCGTCCAACTGAGGAACAGCATAGCACGAACACTAGGCTAGACGCGTGCCCAAGGAATGAAGTCATGCATGATTGTGCCACAAACAGAGCACAAGAAGAAAACCACCTAATGATCCAACGGAACCTCAAAAACAAAGAAGGTTATGAGTATGTACAATCATGAGGCGAACTCCTATTGGATTGTTCCAAAACGTCCCTCTTGTTCAATACAGTTCCATAGTATACCGTATCACTTGATGAACAGCAATTTACAAACCAATCTGTATACCCTAGGTCCCCAGCATTACCGTGGAAGAAATGAAGAAGTCGTATCCTGGCCCTAGCATGAAAAACTGAGAAATCCATATCCTACTGAAAGAAGCACGGGGATACAGCATAGCAACATGTCTTTGTCCACAAACTGCTAATATAGGTTTGTTACAACCATTCATCATCATGCAAATTTCACAAGCTAATGAGGGTGAAAAACGACGCCCCCTTGTACAAAAAAGAGAGCCAATCCAGTCAACAGACACAAAACCGACATTTTACCACTGCCAACAAGACGAAGTATGAACATCAGAGACATCGGACAATATTCACATGAAACACAGAGGTAAAGAGACTAAAATCCAAAGCGCTCGTTCCACATTTGCAACAGCAATCGATACATCAGCACTCAAACAGGTCTGCGGATGCCATTATGGGTTGTATCGGACATGGGATCTGCCAGGGCTTCATCAACGGGTCAGGTATCTCGGGAATATCAATCGCCAGCCCACTGACCACCTCCACGATCTCGAGCACCGAGTTCAGGGACCGGAGCCTGTCGGTAAGCTCCATGGCCTGGGCCCTGAGGACATTGTTTGCCAACTCGACCTCGGCATACTTCTGCGCAACAGCATTGATACTCGCCACGAGCTGAGCGTTAGCCTGCTGCAGTTGCCCCACTTCTCCGACCAAATCCCCCAGCTGCTTCTGCCTCCTCATCCGGGAGCGCCTGGCGGATTCCCTGTTGGACTCCATCCTCTTCCTCTTCCTTTCATCATCGGCCACCCCACCAAGCCTCGGGTCGCCATCGGATCCCAAGCTCGCCTGACGCCGAACCGAACCCATTTTCGAGGGCCTTTCCCCGCAATCAATCAATCACTCGATTCAGAAAACGACCGATCAAAGGGTCTCCGCGTGCCGGGAGTTAATTCGCTTTTGCTTCTCAGACAACGAATTCCGATGGAATCAAAGGGAGGTACGAATCGCGATCAATCGGAGAGAGAGAGAGAGACGGGCGTTCATGAGAAGACGTAGAACCAGTAGAGGAACACCACCGAGAAGGAGTGGACGATCCGCACCCGGAACATGAGGATCGCGTAGTTCATGACTCGGTTTCCCACATCTGAAAACCCTAGACCATCTACCACAAGCGCTCAACCAGTACCCTCCGATTCTCAGCCCAACGCAACAAAGGGGAAAACGAAAACGGCGACAACGCAGCGGAACGACAGCAGAGAGAGAGAGAGAAAGAAAGAAGGCGGACGTAAACTTAGCTGGCGGCGGCGGCGGCGGAACACGCGAACCAGAGAGAGGTCGAAGAAGATTAGCAAACGAGGGAGGAGGGGTTTATATAGAGGAGGCTCGCGGGCTTCGATTGGTCTGCCGGGAAACAAATATTCCCAGAATCTTTTTTTGGGTGTAATTTATTAGGACGGATTTTGCTTAGGCGTGTCCCGATTGCCCAATCACATTCGGAAGTGAAAGATTATATTTCTTTCTTTAATTTAAAAAAAAACTGAAATTACCTTTTTAACAAATCGATAAAAGAAAAAAATACGTGAGATTCTTGAGAAATGAACGAATTTGAAAATCTATATCGGAGATGTGGAGGAATCGAGAGATCCTCTTCTGATTTTATTTTGCCGGTGGTTTTTTTTATCTTTTTATTTATCGATGGACAACTAATATCTGACTTAATCTATTTATAAAATCTCTTTCTTTACGCGACCGTGTAACCATAATACAGGGGGGAACAGATGTTCTTAAATTTAAATTGTTTTTGGTGGGGAGGGGAAGAATGACGTCATGGCGCACGTCTGATGTGGCGCGGGATTGGTCGGATCTCATCGTCGTCGGTAGTTGGTTGCGCCCATGTTCAATGTAATGCGCACGTTGTTTGGGACCTTATCCAGTAGCATCACACTTTACAGAGCAGGCCAAAACCGTGGGTTTGACCGGGTCCAACATCGAACGTCGGATCTTCTTGGATACATCCCCTCTGAAAAAATGCACGCGAGCGCCAAGTTGTGATAAGGAGAGAGATTTATTTTAATGTTTTCTATTTTGAGACATTAATTTTCCGATACCTTTTAATTTTCGTAAAAAAAGGACTTGTGCAGTGGAAATTAGTCAGGATATGTGAAATACGGGCTAAATCTTGGATTTTCAAAATTGAAATTGGATGAAAAGTGATTTGGTGAAAGTAGATAACCGTTTGGAAATTAATGGTGAAAATATGTAGGTGGGCTTTGGTGAGAAAATAGGGATAGAAATCAAAGTGGATAGTGGATTTGGGGATTGCAAACGTTGCATCATGAAATAGTACTCGAAAAATGATCATTGCAATCCGTTTATTCCACAAAAATTGAATGATGTGAAAAAAAAATTATTATTGCAATCCGTTTATTTCAAAAGAAATGAATTATTTGAAAAAGAAACTCAATGAACAATACTAATCACAACCAAGAGCCAACTATCGGCTCCCAAGGAGCAAACCTAGGACACTGTGCCCAAACTTGCGATCTTGACACTTTAATCGAGAATGACATATTTCATATTAAGGTTAAAATTACATGGTATTGGCACAAGATGCAACGAACTCAAGATGCATAACATATATAAGGCCGAATGACATAAGATTTGTAATACTTTTTTTTTTTTTTCCGATCCGATCAGAGTTATAATACGTTGGCTAATCATTAATTCTGCATCATCACTACCAAATTTAGGGTCGATGATTGCGTGAGGCTTGCCTTACCAGCCTTTGGTCATAAGGAGAAAATATTGTATACAATTTTGATGTCAATTCAACAAAATATTAGTCAATTCACCTTGTGGCACATGTCATGCGTGAACCCACTTATCTTTCATGATCTCTCTCCCCTTCCTTTTGACCCTTTTTTCCTTCTCCAACCTCGAGCCCAAGCCATTGCCATTGCCGACCATGGCAAAGGGCACGCTTGGAGTCTCCAACAATGAGCTTGCCGCCAATGGATCCCTATTTCTTTGTGCACCTTATGGTGGGGAACCTTGAGCTGAAGATCCCCATCACTGCCAAGCCCGCCGGCTCTACCGTCCACCCATTGTCCTCTCCTCGTTTATGCACCAACTTTGTTAAATAGACGGGAGATGGCAAGAAATTTTTCTTAGTGCAAAAAGCTTCAGATTTTTTGTTTTCGGAGTGATTATTTTTTAATCGTGAATGCATGACGTGCCTATGACACACTCGCATTGAGAAAATATCAAGTGAGAGCAAGATTTGATGAAAAATACTTCATTAAATCTTTTAAGTTGCACCCCAAAGATACTAAAGCCCAAAATATGGGGGCAAAAACAAGAGGAAATAGAAAGAAGCAGGAGAAAGAAGTCAAATTTGTACTTATTTTTGAAAGCCCATAGCCTTATGAAGCCCATCGATCCTCATCTTGGGCCGTGAGAGAGCCACCGTTCACCCGACCCGACTTGATTTTCTTCCTCTCACGTTTTCCCGGGAAAATCCTTCTTCCCCTCTCTAGCTTTCTCCGGGAAAATTTTCCGATCCGTTGCAAACCGTTCATCATCTTCCATTCTATAACAGATCTCGACGACCTGCGAGGCTGCGATGGAGATTGACATCGGCAGAGGCTACGTGTGGGCCATCGCCACCGGATTCGTGGCTGCTCTCGCCGCCATCTCCGCCAAGTTCTTCTCCTCTCAGGTAACTCAACCTCAACTGCGCGCTTGTCCATGCAAGCTAATCCACGATTGTCCCCCGCCGTTCTACTTTGTCACTCGAGATTGTGCGATCGTTCCAGCTAATGCAAATCGAAATCTGGCGTGTGTTGGGCCGTGTCCCTAACGTATCTTCGGCTGAAGCACTCGACGTCGCGTGGCGTGATGTGAGCCGCGGCCGATAGTGTGTGGTGATAAGTCCAATTTTTGGTTGTTTGAGGATTATTAGGAGCTCTAATTGAGGAAAGCTCTTGCCAATTCTACTACTTCTGTGGAGAGTAGTTGAATAAAATACCGAGAGGGGAGGAGGGATGGCGGTGCGTCTGCGCCTCGCTCCCCAGACGTGCCCAGAGAGGGGGAGGGAGTCCTGGGCTAATTTTTAAGGTTTGAGTCCCTCTAACTGTACATACGCATTTTCTTGAGGTAATATGAGCTAGCCTGAGAAGGGCAAAATCATGAGGTGTCCAAAGCAGACAATATGTGTACAGTGGAAATCCGGGCATTAGAACAATGTCATCCAATGGCAGGAGATCGAGGAGCAAGAAAAACACATTTAGCAAAGCATGGAACGTGCTCAAGGGGAAACGGGTATCGGGACGCCGCCACATCACCGATGAGCTCAGTGGCAGAGCCTCAACGGAACTATCGGGACGCTGCCACATCCCCGGTTAGCTGGAGATCCTCGCGCAAGTCCCAGTCACGAGCGAGTTCTCGGAAAAGCTTTGAGAAGAGCTCACCGTGGAGTCTCGGTGGAGATCCTCAAGCGTCAGCCAAGGCGACGACCATTATCACAATTCTGTTGAAGACGATCCATGGCGAGCAAGCTACAGGCATGGCGCTCTTCGCCTATTCTGGTGATTACGATCAAGGGCGAGTGAGATCGTACCCACGACCACCCCAGCAGGAATATGATTATTCTTATCACACTAGCATGGGGCAGTATTTTTCTCGGAGTCTTGACAATTTCAATAGTTACGTCCATGATGACGCATCTGTTCCATCATATCTGCCCCCGCATTCCTCTTATGGTTATCACCGTCCATCCGAGTCTCCCCCGAATAATTGTATGGTGATGTGAGATGCCTAATATAGTGTGGCTATAGTTGCTATTTACCAATATCTGGTGAAGTACGGGATGAGCTAGGGGCATGGTTGAGCCATTGGTTTGTTAGCTTTCGCTTGTGAATCTAAGTGAAGTTTCTTGTTTTAGTTAATGGTTTCGAACGTGATGGAGATTGATTGAAATGGCTTTGCCAGTTAATGAAGGTTATATATTTATTTTATGAAGTTTCATCTAGTTCGTAGATGCTAAAAAGTTTTATTAAAATTTTACTAAAATTAAGGGCACTTAATTCCATCAATTGTCTAGGATTCTACTTCTATGGACAGATGTTCCCTCACCAATCATTTATCACAAAAACTAAACCAAATGAAAAACGATTTATAAAAATAGTTTAAAAAAGAAAAAGAAAATTGGCCCCGCCATTCTTGAAAATTCTTCATTCTTCAAGACCTTTAAGGATCCAAGCTTTCTTCTGATCCTTCGTGTTCAAACTTCAAGTAGCTTTGAATGTGCAGATATACATTGAAGTTCGTCTTTCCAGATGCTTATGGCATCTCCATTGAGATGTATATACATGGAGGAGAAACTTTTCAAGCTCATCCATTTAAAAATTGGGCTCCTTGCTTGATGAAATTCAGTGGACGAAGACGAGAGAAAACGTTTCCAGTTAAAAAGATCAAAACCGAAAATAATCTCCACTCAGTCCGTCGGAAGTAATTGAATTGTTGATATATCGACATAATAATGAAGCAGGAAAGAGATTTATTTATTTCAATAGCTTCTTTAGTGAAGATTATAGTAATCTATTTATAAATTTTATGATGTGACTATCTGAAAAAACAAAATATTACAAGTATCAATGACAATCAATGAAAACCATTCGAAAATATGCATAATCAAATGAATATAGTGCACAATTTTGAGAGATATACAAAACCAATGGAGATTTAAAGAATCTACTTTATATAAAGACATAGAAGAAGTCAATTGCAGGTTGGTGCCTTAGTGAATATATTAGCAGTCTTATCAACCAAAGAAGTGGAGACAAGATGCACAATGTCATGAAGCACGTGATGACACGTGAAATGATAGTCTCTTTCAATATGTTTGGTGCTTTCATAAAAAAAACATTATTATATGCTGTTTGGGTCCAATTGTCATAATAAATAAGTATTCCGCTGTTAAGATGCAGCCTATATGTCCTTTAATAACCATAACAAATACAGTAATTTGATGTTGTATTAGCAAAAGCATGATATTCAGCTTTCATGCTAGATGAAGCGACGATGGTTTATTTATTGTTATGCTATAAGATAAGTGAGTTACTTAGAAAGAAGCAGTAGCCTGTAGTGAAGTAATAATCAAGAGGGTCTCCTGTCCAATGAGCGTCAGATTTAGTTAAAAAGATTGAACCGAAAAATGATCTCCACTCAGTCCATTGAAAGCAGCTAAATCACTTAGTTCAACAGAAGAACCGCTACATAAATAATGGGTAAGGGAGTCTGTCTTGGGAAATAAATTACGAATCCATTAAGGCTCTCTTTGTTTTGTGAAACACAATTTCCATAAAAAGTATTTTTGGATTTTCCGACATTCCTTTCCTGAAGAATGAACTAATTGGGGAAAACATTTTCCATTAGTAAATAGAGTTTTCTAAAATAGAGAAAATTTTTTCCACTTTTCAAGATGAAGAAAACATTTTTCTTACTCATTTTCTCTTATCTCATACCCATGTTAACATTTTCATCTTTTTTCCTAAAAAAATCAAAATTTTAATTATTTTTCTTTTCTTTTTCTTGTTTTTCTCTTTTGAGCTCGAGACTCATTGGAATTTGGCAACCCTTAAGCTCGCCTACGGCCACTCGCTGGCCATCACCATGGTTGATCAAAGAAGAAGAATATAAAAAGAAAGAAAATAAAAAGAAAAAATAAAAGTAAAAATAATTTAAAAATCGATTTTAAAGTAAAATAAAATAAAATTATTGAAAAAGAGTGCATGGAGGAAAAAATTTTCCTTACCAAATAACAGAAAATATTTTATAATTCATTTTCAAATTTCAGCTGCAAACTACAAAATATGGCTACCTTCTTGAAAAATGGCTTCTTAGAAAATAATTTCTGGAAATGCTACATTTTTTGTGAAACAAATGGAATCTTAATTGAAAAATGATTGTTCGACATAGCCTGGAGCTAGGTCTCTTTGTCCATTGGGCAACCAGGAATGCAACCCTAAAAAATGGGCTTGAAATATTCTCATTTTCTCAAATAAGAGTTCGAAGTGGACATTATTTCAAATAAACACCGAAAGTGCCATCATTTTATCAAATAAGAATTGAAGTGAATATTGTTTTAAATAAGGGCCTGAAATGGCTATGCCAATTTCAAATAATAGCCTAAAGTAATTATGTCTATTTCAGATAAGAACTTTCCTTTTTCTCTTTTTTTTTTTTTTTCTGGTTCTTCTTCTTTCTCTTCGCCAGTGGCCGAAGGGTTGGGCGAGGGTCGCCCTTACCCGATTCGATGAGCACCACCCATGTTGGCCACAAATGAGGAAGTGGCCTCACCTAGGCAAGGCCACCCTTGCCCTAGGGGAGGCTGCCCCTTGCGGCCATTTGCAAGGGCTCGGCGACCTCATTGATCGTGGGCGAGGGTGGCCTCGCTCACAACTGACAAGGGCTTGCATGCCCTTGTGGGCCATTCCTAGCGGTTAGCAAGATCGTTGACCCCATTGCAACGAAAAAAGAAGAAAAAAGAAAAGAAAATTTGGATGAAAACTCCTTGACCAATTGGAAAATTTAGCCGGCCAACAATCGCCGAAGTCAGGCCCTTATTTGAAACAACAATGGCTACATCAGATCCTTATTTAAAACAATCAAGACCACTTCAAGTCTTTATTTAAAATAATATCTACTTCGGGTTTTTATTTGAGAAAATGAGGCACTTTAAGCCATTTTTTGAAATTTTCTCTTATTTTATTTTAGGTTGCAATTCTTGCCCGTGGACTGAACTAAAATATACTCTTTTTCTCTCTCTCTCTCTTTTTTTTCCCTCACTTAAAAAAGTGCTTGATCAAATATGATTTATCTTGAGCAAATGCACCTTGAATCAAGGGGGAAATGACTTCGCATTTCTTCAGAAGTCTTCCAAACGCAAGTGCTCATTTCAGCATTTGCATCAAGATTTCTAACGTTTCTGGTTCGAAAAACTATAGTTACTACGATTTTTCTTTTCATTTTTTATTTTTTTAAAAAAAAGTCAAAGCCACACGGTGCATCACGTTGACCCATCATCAGTCAATGCATGCCGATCGGCAGGCGCTGTCCATGTCCCGACCTCATCGTCACAAGCGAAGAATGTAAACCAAGCGATCAACCATCGATCTTCGAAGGAGAAGACTTCACAGATTGGCGCTTCTTCCATCGGCGATCGTCTTCACTTCCTCTATAAATCGCTTCCGGCTTTTCCTGGCACCCTGAAAATTCCCCATGGCGATGGCGCTTATCGGCGGAGCATTTCTCTCGGCTTTCCTCCAGGTGCTCTTTGACCGGATGGCCTCCCGTGAGGTCGTCGACTTCTTCTGGTTGTGCAAGCTCGTCAAGGGGAGGTTGCTGCAGAAGCTGGAGGTCGCTCTCCTGTCCGCGAACGCCGTGCTGGACGACGTGGAGGAGAAGCAGATGACCAACGACTCCGTCAGGAAGTGGCTTGACGAGCTCAAGGACGCCATGTATGACGCCGACGACCTGTTCGACGAGATCGCCGCCGAGGATCTGGAGCGAGAAGCCGGGTCCGAGCCTCGGGCCCTCGCTTGTAAGGTCTGCAGCTTCGCTTCGCACGCTTGTGCTGGTGGACTAGGGTATAAGTTAGAGAAGGTTCTGGAGAGATTGGAGAGCGTGGTGAAGCAGAGAGAAGTGCTGGGCCTAAGGGAAGGTATTCGCGAGAGGACGCCTAGAGCTTTGCCGACCACTTCGTTGGTAGAGGAATCGGGAGTTTTCGGGAGGGAGAAGGACAAGGAGGCGGTGATCGAGTTGCTCTTGTCGGATCGGGCGAAAAGAACACCAGCGTGATGGCCATAGTTGGGATGGGTGGTGTTGGTAAGACCACGCTGTCCCAGCTCGTGTTCAACGATAGTGCGGTGAAGGGGAGTTTCGAGTTGAGGTCGTGGGTTTGCGTGGCCCACCAATTCGACATCCGCAAGCTGACGGCGACGGCTCTCGAGGAATTCTCCTCTTCCAAGCAAGAGACGAAAAATCTCAACCAGCTTCAGCTCCAACTAAAGAACTTCTTGACAGGGAAGAAATTCCTAATGCTGTTGGATGATGTTTGGAATGAGGACTCAAATATTTGGAATGCGTTCCTAGTTCCTTTTAGCTATGGAGCAAGAGGCAGCAAAATCATCGTGACAACAAGAAATGAGGGCGTCGCATCAGTTGCTCGTGCCTTCTCGACATACTATTTACAGAAGTTACAAGACAAGGAATGTTGGGACTTGTTCGCACAACATGCATTTGAAGAGCACAACTTCGAGGTGCGCACGAGACTTGAAGATATCGGGCAAAGAATTGTAAAGAGATGTGATGGATTGCCTCTTGCGCTGAAGACTATAGGTAGCTTGTTACGCTGTGAGTCTGATATTGATGTGAACCATTGCGGAAGAATCGTTCTACGAAGGCCCATATGGTGCGAATTGCAAACCTCAACCTCCAATCAAACCTGTGATTGGCAACCTCGGTATGAACATGACCTGTTGACGAACACGTGTCAACCAACCAATGTTATAGATGCCACGAGCGAAAGAATTTGCTATCTCGCTCGATAAGTCGAATCGACAGACACAAGAGAATCTTGATTAGGTCAAGTCCTCAAAAGAACAGTAAAAGAGAACCTTTCAATTATTTTCCTAAAAAATAAAATATATCTGTCCCCAAAGAAATTTGGCAAATCCTTTATATAGGCTGCCACACAAACCCTAAAAATCAACCCTAAAAATCTAATGTGTCATATTTTAGAATATTCCTATTCTAGAATATTCTTAAACAAGAATATATATAAATTGACTTGGTCAATTATTTGGTGACCAGATAATTAAATTGCACCAAGATTTCCAAGATATGGCTCGATATGGGTCCCTAGCACCTCCTCCTCCTCAATGTTTCACATCATTCTCTCCCCCGTGCAAAGGATTTGTCCTCAAATCATCATTGGCATCGAAAAGAGTCAAGTTAGAAACATTAAATGTGGCACTAACGTCATACTTACCTGGAAGATCAAGCTTGTAAACATTATTGTTAACTCTTTCCAAAATCATGAATGGTCCATCCCCTCGCAGTAATAACTTAGAATGTGCTACTTAGGAAATCTCTCTTTGCGGATATGAACCCAAACCCAATCGCCGGGTTCAAACACTACTTCCTTGTGCCCTTTGTTGGCTTGCCTTGCATATTGCTCAGTCTTGCGCTCAATATTTGTGCGCGTTTTCTCATGCAACGCCTTGACAAATTCAGCTTTCTTTGCTCCATCTAAATCCACACGCTCATCAACAGGTAAAGGGGTTAAATCTAACGGAGTTAACAGATTAAAACCATAAACAACCTCAAATAGTGTAAATTTAGTAGCAGAATGCATGCTTCTATTATATGCAAATTTAACATGTGGCAGATAATCTTCCCAAGATTTTATGTTCTTTTTAATAATAGCACGCAACAATACCCCTAAAGTTCTATTAACTACCTCGGTTTGACCATTGGTCTGTGGATGACAAGTAGTAGAAAATAACAACCAAGTTCCTAGTTTTTTCCACAATGTTTTCCAAAAGTAGCTAAGAAATTAAGAATCTTGATTTGAAACAATTGATCTAGGCATGCCATGCAAATGTACAATTTTCTTAAAGAACAAATTAGTAACATGAGATGCATCATCAGTTTTATAACAAGGTATAAAATGAGCCATCTTTGAAAACCGATCAACAACCACATAAATAGAATCTCTACCATACTTAGACCTAGGCAATCCTAACACAAAATCCATAGAAATATCAATCCAAGGATGCATTGGAATAGGTAATAGTGTATACAAGCTATGCGGTTTAGTTGTAGACTTCGATTGCTTACAAGCAATACATCTCTCACAAACACGTGTGACATCTCTTTCATATGTGGCCAATAAAAATGTTCATGCAGCACTTCATAAGTCTTATTAATGCCAAAATGCTCCATTAAACCACCATTATGCGCTTCTTGCACCAACAATTCACGCAAAGAACACTTAGACAAACATAGTTTGTTTTCACGAAAAAGATAACCTTCATGCCTATAAAATTTATCAAATGCAGCATGTTCACATGCTTCATACATTCTCCCAAAGTCATCATCATCAGTATATAAGCCCTTGATATGCTCAAAACCTAGACACTTTGCTTCTAAAATAGTTAGAATCGCATACCTTCGAGAAAGTGCATCGGCTACCACATTCTCCTTACCTTTCTTGTACTTGATCACATATGGAAAAGTCTCGATGAACTCCATTCATTTTGCATGTCTTTTATTCAACTTTTGCTGCCCTTTCAAGTACTTCAAGGTCTCATGGTCGGTGTGGATCACAAACTCCTTTGGCCATAAATAATGTTGCCAAGTCTCCAAAGCTCGCACTAAAGCATACATCTCCTTATCATAGGTAGGATAATTCAATGTTGCTCCACTCAATTTTTCACTGAAATAAGCTATGGGACGCCTTCCTTGCATCAACACGGCTCCAATTCTTGTAGCAGAAGTATTGAACTCTATCTCAAAAGTAGCACTGAAATTCGGCAAAGATAACAAATGAGCATTAGTTAACTTATCTTTTAGTAGATTAAATGCTTTCTCTTGCTCTTCTCCCCACGCGAAACCCACGTGCTTCTTGATAACCTCAGTTAAAGGTGTAGCAATGGTGCTGAAATTTCTCACAAATCGTTGATAAAAACTCGCCAATCCATGAAAGCTACGCACCTCTCCTATGGTCTTAGGCGTTGGCCATTCATGGATTGCTTTGACCTTTTCTTCATCAACCCATATACCATTAGCACTAACAACAAATCCTAGAAATACTAATTTGTTGGTTACAAAAGAGCACTTCTTTAGATTAGCATATAATTGCTCAACTCTTAAAACCTGCAAGACAGCTTGCACATGCTCAATATGGTCATCAGGACTTCGGCTATAAATCAAGATGTCATCGAAATAGACAACTACAAATCGATCAATAAAAGCACACAAAACATGATTCATAAGTCGCATAAATGTGCTCGGTGCATTAGTTAATCCAAATGGCATTACTAACCACTCATATAATCCATACTTGGTCTTAAATGCAGTTTTCCATTCATCACATTCTTTCATCCTAATTTGATGATAGTCACTTTTCAAATCGATCTTAGTGAAAAACGCAAGAACCATGCAACTCATCCAACATGTCATCTAACCTAGGAATAGTATGTCGATACTTTATCGTAATATTATTGATTGCTCGGCAATCGACACACATTCACCAAGTTCCATCATTCTTTGGCATTAACAAAACAAGGACAACGTACGGGCTAAGACTCTCTCTCACATACCCCCGTTCTAATAATTTGCTAACTTGCCGCTGAAGTTCCTTTGTCTCCTCGGGATTGCTTTGATATGCGGGTCGATTAGGTAATGGCACACCAGGAATCAAGTCAATTTGATGTATAATGCCTCGAATCGGTGGTATCCCTCAAGGAAGTTCATCAAGAAAGACATCTTCAAATTCTTGCAATAAAGACACAATAGGATTAGGCAAACTTGGGTCAAGATCGTTAATAGAAAACAAAACCTCCTTGTATACAAGTACAAGCATTGGTCAATCTAAAACTAAGGCTCTCCTCACTTCACTTGATTTTGCATAAAAATTATTTTGCCTCTTTTCTTTTCTCTCTTATTTTCCCTCAGTTTTTACCACAATCTTTTTCTCAGCCTCTCCTTTTCCTTGCGTCTCAGACACACCACGCAAGCCCTCGGATTTCTCACATTTTCTCTCTCTCTCGGCTTCTCGTTGTAACTTTAATTGATCTTGATACACCTCACTAGGTGTCATTGGTACCAAGGTATAAGTCTTTTGATTCATCATCAATGAATAACAATTAGTATACCCATCATGATGTACCTTTCGATCATATTGCTATGGTCTTCCAAGTAAGATATGACCCGCTTGTATAGGTACAACATCACACTTTACCTCGTCCTTGTATCTACCTATCTCAAATGGAATTCGAACTTGCTTCGATACTTTCACCTCACCACTATCATTTAACCATTGAAGTCTTTAAGGCCTAGGGTGCTTTGTCGTCTTCAAACCCAACTTATCCACCATAATACAACTTGCCACATTTGCACAACTACCTCCATCAATTATCATACTACAGATCTTACCATACACCACACATTTTGTACGAAACAAATTATCTCTTTGTTGGTGATGCTCCTCCTCCTTTACTTGCACACTCAGAGAACGCCTAACCATCAATAAGTCTCCTTTTATAACCACTTCTCCATCACTACAATCCTCCAATGGTGGCATCTCATCATTCTCTTCTTCCCTTTCATTTTCGGACTCAATAATACCATGTCCAATCATGATCATCACCCTCCTATTAGGGCATTGATTCGCCATATGACCCATGCCCAAACACTTAAAACGTTTAATTTCACGAGTTCTAGTGTTAGGGTTTTCGATTTTACTTGAAACCGGATTTGTTCCAACTTTATCGTCCCAATCCTTCTCCTTTGAAGTTTTGTTTTTGGTGTTGTTTCCTCTCCAATTTGACTTCTCATCTCTCTTCCAATTGGATCTCCAATTCTGATTTGAACATCCTCCACTCTTGTGATTTCGGTCCAATTTTAATTGCCGCTCAACTTTGATGGCTTTGTCCACCAATTCCTTTGATTCAACATAGTGTTGCAGCTCTACCACCCTTGCTATGTCTTGGCTCAAACCACTCAAAAATCTTGACATTGTGGCCTCACGATCCTCCATCACATTAGCATGAATCATGGCAATCTCCATCTCATTGTGATACTCTTCCACGCTCTTATTGCCTTGTGTGAGGTTTTGTAACTTTTGAAACAAATCTCGATGGTAATGACTTGACACAAAACGCCTCCTCATCACCGCTTTCATCTCATCCCATATCTCTATCAATCTTTCACCATTGCACCTCTTACTAGTCACAAGTTGATCCCACCAAATTATAGTATAATCAGTAAATTCAACAGCTGCAATTTTTACCTTTTTGAGCTCAGAGTATCGTTAGCAATCAAATACCATCTCCATACGTTTCTCCCACTCTAGATACACATCGAGATCATTCTTCCCTTGAAAGGAAGGAATCTTCATCTTGATGTTGCCAAGTTCATCATCTTCTCGGTGTCTAAACCTTCGGCCCCCATTCCACATTTCAAATCGAGCATCTCGATCATCCTCCATGTCGGCCTCATCATCATTATATTGCCGCTGCCTTCTATGTTGTGTTCTAGAGGCATCTCGCTGATGTTGCGGCCTTCCTCGGGGTATCTCTCGGTCACCATCAACCCTCATGCCATTCCCCATCATTCGGTCACTAAGCTCCTCCACTACGACCCTCAATTGCTGGATGCTTTCCATGAGCGCTTCATCCCTTCGTATGGAGTCAACCTCCCGTTGATTCACACTTTCTTCGTGCGACATATTTTAGACCTGCAAGTAAACGTTAGTCTAAAAAATCCTCACCAATCGCTCCCTCACGTGTTTTTCTCGAGATGTTTGTCACTCCCCTCGTGTTTAACTCAAGTCTAGGCTTTTTCCACCTTCAATTAAGCTTACACACTCTTGCCTTTTTCCTCTCGTATTCTCTTTTCACAAGCTCTTTATTGGACTCAAAACCTGTCTCTCAACCCCCTCATGACAATCAATCAAACTAATCAAACAAGATTAGATCACTATTGATTTTGTTTTAGCAAGTAACAATTTCAAACCAACAAGTACAACTTTCGAAATTCCAATTGAAATGCAAATCACTATTGATTTTGTTTCAATTTGGTCTACTAACAAACAAGTCGCCTTCTTGATTTTTTTTTTTTTTTGTTCGGCTAATTTTTTTTTTTTTGCCGAATCTATATTTTTTTCTCTTGCACATTTTTTTTTGTGCGTTTTCTTTCTTTTTTTTTTTTTTTTTTTTTGACGAACTCAGATACAATTTAAGATGCTAGAAAAGAAAATTTAAAACTAACAACAAACAACTATGTATGGAAGCACAAAAGCAATCGAATCCCTAAATTAGCTAGAATCGAAACCCTAACTCAATAAATCTCAAATTATTGAATATCAACAAAAAATTAAAGATAAATAGACCTTGTAGAAGCAAGCTCTGATACCAAATTGATGTGAATCATTGCGGAAGGATCGTTCTACGAAGGCCCAGATGGTGCGAATTGCAAACCTCGACCTCCAATCAAACCTGTGATTGGCAACCTCGGTATGAACGTGACTTGTTGACGAACACGTGTCAACCAACCAACGTTATAGACGCCACGAGCGAAAGAATTCGCTACCTCGCTCGATAAGTCGAATCGACCGCCACAAGAGAATCTTGATTAGGTCAAGTTCTCAAAAGAACAGTAAAAGAGAACTTCTCAATTCTTTTCCTCAAAAATAAAATATATCTGTCCCCAAAAAAATTTGGCAAATCCTTTATATAGGCCGCCACACAAACCCTAAAAATCAACCCTAAAAATCTAATGCGTCATATTCTAGAATATTCCTATTCTAGAATATTCTTAAACAAGAATATATATAAATTGACTTGGTCAATTATTTGGTGATCAGATAATTAAATTGCACCAAGATTTCCAAGATATGGCTCGATATGGGTCCCTAGCACCTCCTCCTCGATATGGCTCGATGTCCACATCAGATATCAGGAAGTGGGAAATAATTGCAGAGAGTGATATTTGGGATTTGGCACCTGGAAAGAATGAAATTCTCCCTACGTTGTTGTTAAGTTATCATTACCTTCCTCCACAACTGAAACGATGTTTTGCCTATTGTTCAATCTTCCCAAAGGATTGTAGATATGAGAAGGACCAACTTATCTTACTTTGGATTGCTGAGGGCTTGATAAAACAACCCAAGGACAGCCGGACATTAGAGGAAGTCGGTGATCAATGCTTCTATGATCTAGTGTCTAGATCTTTGCTTCATAGAGTAAGCAACGTTGAATCAAGTTTCTGGATGCATGAATTGGTCAATGACTTAGCAAGATATGTAGCTGGTCGATCTTTTTATAGCTTGGCCGGAGTCAATGCACACTAGGTGTCCTCAAGCACTCGCCATTTGTCATTTGTAAGAACTCGATACGATGTCGCTTCTAGATTCAAAGGTTTAGCTAGGGCAATGAATTTGCGTACTTTCCTGCCGCTAAACGTGGATCATGTGACATCTAACTAGTACTTTTTCTTGACTGATGATGTACTGCATGGTTTATTGCCCACCTTGAGTCGGTTAAGGGTGCTATCTTTGTCTCATTATCAGAAAATCTCTACGTTGCCCAGTTCAATTAGATGTTTGAAGCATCTGCGCTATTTGAATCTCTCCTATAATAGAAGTCTAAGCATATTGCCTGATTCAATTACTGCTCTATACAACCTGCAAACCTTAATTCTTGCTTATTGTTAGTCTCTCATTGAGTTACCAAGCAACATGGGTAGCCTAACCTGTCTGCGTCATCTTGATATAAAGGAGACATTCCTGAAGAGAATGCTGTTGGGGATGAGCATAATGAAGAATTTGCAAACATTAACTAATTTCGTGGTGGATGAAAACGGTGGGACCATGATTAAGGATCTAGGGGAGCTTGGGAATCTTATGGGTACACTCTCCATATAGGGTTTGCAGAATGTTGATAGTTACCGAGATGCCAAGATAGTCAATTTGCAGGGAAAGAGGTACTTGAAAAAGTTAGTACTAGAATGGGGTTCTAATAACAATATTATGCAACAAAATTGCTTAAATGTATTGGACAAGTTGCAACCTCATTGGAACTTGAGAGAGCTTATCATTATATTTTATAGTGGTTAGCCATTTTCCAATTGGCTGGGACATGGTTCATTCTCTAATATGTTAGTCATGCATCTTGAATCTTGCAAGCACTATGTGTCATTGCCTCCTTTAGGACAGCTACCATCTCTAAAGAAGTTGATAATCAAAGGAATTGATGGAGTTACAAGCGTAGGTGCTGAATTCAATGGTAGTAAATGTATACCTTTTCAGTCACTTAAGTACTTGGAATTTGCTGACATGTGCAGCTGGAAAGAGTGGGCTTCTTTTGGAATAGGGATAGGTGGTCTTGCCTTTGCATAGACGCACGAGCCCCCACGCGCAGCCGGAACGAACCATTGCACGCGCCAATTTGCAGGGGCAAGCGCGTGCATCGCACGCGTGTGCACGGCCGACGCATGCACGTGCGATGCACGTGCCCGTGTGCCGTCGTTGGCGCATGCATTGCACACGCCAGCTAACGTCATCGTGATGTCAGTTGCACCCGTGCCACATGTGCCAGGTCGGTCCGTGCAACCCGGCCCAACCGGCCCGACCCGACGACCTCGACCATTGACCGTTGACTTTTGACCATTGACCAAAAAAAAGAAGGAAAAGAATGTGTTTTTTTTTTTTGCAATTAAGTCTATGTGGATTATATGTAATCCCTTATTTGTTCTGCATTTGTTGTAGGAACAATGCCTCCCCTAAGGTTGCGCACCCTATTTGTGCAATTACCGATGAACAAAAAGAAAGGCTTTCTAAGTTGATAGTTGAGCTGATTGATCATCGATGGGAGAGTGGCGACTTAATTGATCACGTTCTTGAAGTCAACGGGAAAATTCAAAATGTCATATGGAATGGTCGTTCCATGCCACAGTTTGAGATAGTGCGATTTTTCATGAACACTCTTCCACCATAATGGCAAAAAGTGTTGAATCGCATATGGGATGTCAACAAAGCCGATTCGTATAGGAAAATTGTGATGGAATTTATAGATGATTATTGCTTGATTGTTACAAGGGAAAATATCAAGAAATTAAACAAAAGAGGATCTTTCCCAGTTCGTATATTGACTTGGTGTTAGATGTTTTGGCTGGTCTTTATTTAGTGTGCTTTGTGGACATCTTATGTAATGTTATCTACCTAGTTATTGTTGGTGTGACAATTGATATGTTAGTTATATTATGTGAAAGCATTATTATTCTATTGGATGTCAAATATTATTTGCTTTCTGTTATTGTTGATTCGCTGTGGGTAGTTCATAGAAGTTTTTGTAACTTCATAAAATTTATTTTGCATGGACAATTATATCAATGATAGTTTTAAGTTAGGGTTTTTGGAGGATGATTGGAAACATAGTGACATTTTGATTCTAAAACGTCACTTGAAATTGTTCATTAATATGATGGGTTTGTGCAAAATGGATGCCTAAATGATAGGCATTAATAATTCATGCATATATGTCTGATGTGTTAATATCAATGACTTCAGCCACAAATAGCATAGTTGTCGAGTTGAACAAAGATAAAAAGTTCAATGGCGATAACTATGAAATATGATACATGAAAATCCAATATGTGCATGGAAAAGCAAGAGACACTAGAAACTCTTAACCTGACCATCGTAGAACGTGAAGAAGGAAACACTGCACAGCACAAGAGAGATAAGGAAGCGTTTGTTGCATGGAAAAGAAAGAACTCTCTTGCTCGCATTACATTATTGAGTAGCATGGAAAATGACGTCATGTGAGAGTTCAGGCGTTTTGAGAATGCCAAAGAAATGTGGGAAGCGTTGGCAGCAAGATTTGGTCATACTTCGGTGACCAGACTAAGGCAGCTCACTATTAAGTTTGACTCTTATAAGAAGCCTTATGGTCAAACCATGAAGCAACATCTTAGAAAGATGTCAAATATGATTAATGAGCTGAAAGATGCTGGCTATATCCTGACTGATGAGCAACAAGTGCAAGCAGTGATTCGTTCATTGCCTCAAAGTTGGGAGCATATGAAGGTGCACCTAACCCATAATGAGAATATCAAAACCTTTGAGGATGCAATGCGTCATCTTGAGCTGGAAGAGGACCACCTCTTGGCGGCTAAGCCAAAAGCTGAAATCTATCATGCTGGTTCTAGCTCACATGGAGCTTCGAGCTCCAAGCGCAAACGTCCTAACTAGTTCGATAAAGGAAAAGGTAAGGAAGCAGGTCCTTCAGGGAAGAAACCTAAGCTTAATCAACATGAAAGAGGAAAGCGTTCTTAAATGAAGAAGCTTATAAGGGTGAAGTGTTACAATTGTGACAAGAATTGTCACTATGCTTGCGACTGTCGTGAGCCAAAGAAGGTATACACCCCTTGTACTTTTCAGAACTTTGCTTATGTGTCAAGTTCTGCATTCTTAACTAAATCTAATCATTTGTGGACTGTGGATTCAGGAACGACAAACCATATAGTGAAGGATAGAGGATCCTTCGTGGAATTCGACGAGTACCAACTGGAACTAAGTGGATCTATGTGGGAAACAACTCCAGAGTTGAAGTAAAAGGAATTGGCACTTGCCAACTGAACATGCGTGGTGGATGCACTTTGTTCCTACATGATGTATTGTATGCTCCGAAGATTCCTCGGAATCTAATGTCTGTTTTAGTGTTGGAGGTTTTAATATGAACTTCCATAATAAAGGTGTGGATTTGTATTTGGATACAAATTTCTATGGTTGTGGTTATTTTCTAGATGATTTCATTGTATTAGATATTGACTATGTTAATGCAAATGTTTGTTATTCTCTTCTCACGTCTCCTAATTCATATGATAATGATGTGAATGTGTGGCACGCTAGGCTTGGTCATATTGGCCAACAACGTATAAATAAACTAGCCAAAGAGGGCTTGTTGGGCAACATTGAAAAAGTCGATTTGCCAATATGTGAGCATTGCCTAGTAGGGAAAACGACAAGGAAACCATTTGGAAAAGGTAAAAGAGCTGAATTTCCTCTACATTTAATCCATTTTGATGTCTGTGGTCCAATGAATGTGAGAGGAAGGCATTTGGCTGTTTATTTCATCACTTTTATAGATGATTATACTCGATTCAAATATGTCTATTTGATTTCTCATAAATCTAAAGCATTAAGTTGTTTCAAAAGGTTTATGAACTTGGTAGAAAATCAATTAGACAAGAAAATAAAAGCATTGAGATCCGATCAAGGTCGACAACATTTATCTAATGAATTCAGAAAATTATGTGATAAAAAAGCTATAGAAAGACAGTTGTCTATTCCATATACTCCTCAACAAAATGGTGTTGCGGAGAGAAGAAACAAAACTCTACTGAAAATGGTTAGGTCCATGATGGCGCATGCTAACTTACTTATCACTTTTTGGAGTGATGCGTTGTTAACTGCTGTCTATATACTTAACCGGGTGCCTTCCAAATCAGTTACTTCCACTCCATATGAATTATGGACAGGTAGAAAATCGGACTTAAATTTTCTTAAGCCATGGGTTGTGCTGCCTATATTCACGAGCCCTCTCACAAGTTTGGGAAATTGGGTCCTAGAGGAAAGAAGAGTATTTTCATAAGATACTCCGAACACTCGAAAAGGTATGTGTTCATAGGTGAGCAGGAAAGTGAGAGTATAACTGAATTTGAATCACAGGATATCACATTCTTAGAGAATGAATTTCCTAAGAAGAGCGAAATAGGTGAAGATTACTCCATATTTGAAATCTTGGATCAAGATAATGACATTAGTAGAGTTTGTTCAACTGGGAGTAATATGAGAAGTGATGAATTGAATTCAACTCATTCTCAATTACAACCACACGATGAAACGACATCATCATTATCTAATTCTAGTGGGAGCATAATGGGGAATGATGTGCAAAGTGTACAATCTCCCATACAGCGAACAAGTTGCAAAAGTATTCCCCGTCGACGTTTTGACATTGAAGAGGAAACTTTTATGATTGCTCCGCAAGATAAGGATGAGCCAAGAAATATTAATGAGGCTCTAAATTGCCCTAGTAAGAAAAAATGGATTCATGCAATGGAAGGGGAGATTGAGTCAATGAAGTCAAACCAAGTTTAGGAATTGGTTGATCTTCCAAAAGGACGCAAAGCTATTGGGAACAAGTGGGTTCTCAAAATAAAGCGAAAAGCTGATGGCTTGATAGAAAGGCATAAGGCTCGCATTGTGGCGAAGGGGTATAATCAATAGGAAGGAATTGATTATGAAGAAACATTTTCTCCTGTAGTGAGATTTACCTCGATTCGCATTATTCTGGCAATAGTGGCTTGTATGGATCTTGAGTTACATCAAATGGATGTAAAGACTGCTTTCCTCAATGGAGAATTAGAGAAAGAAATATATATAGAACCTATTGGTTTCATTATAAAAGGCCAAGAAGAAAATGTATGTCGACTTTTGAGATCGATATACGGCCTTAAGCAGTCATCGAGACTGTTGCGATGGGGCAAGCGATCGAACAAAATATAGACAGAAAAAGAAAATAAATCGGACACTGGATTTACGTGGTTCAGTCGTAAAGACCTACGTCCACGGGGAGAGCAGTAGCGAATTTCACTATAAATCAAGCGATACAAGGAGATTACACACTCAAGTCACTCAAACACTCTCTCGGTGTTTCCCAAGCCCCAATTACACCCAATAACGCACGCAGTGTTTAGCCCCGAAATTCCTCGAAAATAATCTCTCAATCTCATGAAAGAATTACATGCAAATCTTACCTCAAGATTTAATCGACTACAAACACTAACATGCGTTTGACCAGAATAACTTCGAGGCACGCGCGAGACTTGAAGATATCGGGCGAAGAATTGTAAAGAGATGTGATGGATTGCCTCTTGTGCTGAAGATTATAGGTAGCTTGTTACATTGTGAGTCTGATATCAGGAAGTGGGAAATTATTGCAGGGAGTGATATTTGGAATTTGGCACCTGGAAAGAATGAAATTCTCCCTGCGTTGTTAAGTTATCATTACCTTCCTCCACAAATGAAACGATGTTTTGCCTATTGTTCAATCTTCCCAAAGGATTGCAGATATGAGAAGGACCAGCTGACCTTACTTTGGATTGCGGAGGGCTTGCTAAAACAACCTAACGACGGCACGACATTAGAGGAAGTAGGTGATAAGTGCTTCTGTGACCTTGGGTCTAGATCTTTGCTTCATAGAGTAAGTGATGTCGAATCGAGCTTCTCGATGCATGACCTGGTCAATGACTTAGCAAGATATATAGCTAGTCGATCTTTTTTTAGCTTGGACGGAGGCAATGCACACCACGTGTCCTCGAGCACTCGCCATTTGTCATTTGTAAGAACTCACTATGATGTCGCTTCCAGATTCAGAGTGCTAGCCGGGGCAACGAATTTGCGAACTTTCCTGCCGCTGAACGTGGGTCATGTGAGATTTTACGAGTACAATTTGTTGACTGATGAGGTACTGTTCTGTTGCCGACCCTGAGATGGTTAAGGGTGCTATCTTTGTCTCATTATTGGAAAATCTCAACGTTGCCCAGTTCAATTGGATGTTTGAAGCATCTGCACTATTTGAATCTCTCCAATAATGATAGTTTAATCAGATTGCCTGATACAATTACAGCTCTATACAACTTGCAAACCTTAATTCTTGCTTACTGTGGGTCTCTCATTGAGTTACCGAGCAACATTGGCAGCCTAACCTGTCTGCGTCATCTTGATATAAGGTGGACATCCCTGAAGAGAATGCCGCTGGGGATGAACAGAGCGAAGGATTTGCGAACATTCACTAATTTCGTGGTGGCTGAAAACGGTGGTACCAGGGTTAGGGAGCTAGGAGAGCTAGGGAATCTTATGGGTACACTCTCCATACAGGGTTTGTAGAATGTTGATAGTTACCGAGATGCTGAGATAGTCAATTTGCGAGAAAAGAGGTACTTGAAAAAGTTAGTACTGCGATGGGGTTCTGATAACAATATTATGTAGCAAAATTGCTTAAATGTATTGGACAAGCTGCAACCTCACTAGAACTTGAGAGAGCTTATCATTACATACTATAGTGGTAGGTCATTTTCTGATTGGCTGGGACACGGTTCATTCTCTAATATGTCAGTCGTGCATCTTGAATCTTGCAAGCACTGTGTGTCATTGCCTCCTTTAGGACAGCTACCATTTATGGAGAAGTTGACAATCGAAGGATTTGATGGAGTTACAAGTGTGGGTACTGAATTCAATGGTAGTAACTTGGAGTTTGTTAACATGCGCAAGTGGAAACAGTGGGCTTCTTTTGCAATAGAGACAGGAGGTCTTGCCTTTGCACATCTGCAGGAGCTTTGTATTAGAAATTGCCCCAAATTGAGTGGAGGTTTACCCAGCCATCTCCCTTCTCTAACAGCCTTGTCCATTGAAAAGTGCCCACAGCTAACGTCTTCTCTACCATTTGCACCACTTTTCCGTGAGATCAAATTGGATGATTGTGAAAAATTTTCTGGAGTTGAGCCTCTCATAAATGGCACTGAGTTACGAGATATGAAAATCAAGAATCTTTCCGCCCTTCCCTTGAGGTTTCTTCCTCCTACCATGACAAGACTCAATCTTGAAGACGGTCCTGAAATAGAGTTGCCAATACACAAATGCCATGGATATTTTGAGAAAGTTTATGGGACAACGATAGTTTCACTAGTTTATGAAAATAATTTTATAATAGTTGAAGGAGGTGTTGGTGAAGATTGGTGGAGGTCTAAGACCTTTCACGGTGGAGGGTTTTCCCACCACACACAAGGTGGAGGGTTTTCCCCTCACACACCTCAAATGATGAACTTACATGCCTATTTATAGGCGTGAGTCACCGCCTTAGAAGATTCTAGTCTTCTCTTGAATGCTAGACTTCTCTAGGCTTCTCTTACATGCTGGACTTTTCTTCTTTCTTCTAGAAAATTCATCTAGGGAATTCTAAAAGTTTAGCAACTCTAGGAAATTCTAGAAAATGGATCACCATTTCCAACAAATCTCTCCAATATCTAAACTTGGAGCGGAGCTGCGATACAATTATATCCTTTCCTCTGGAAAATTTCCCCTCGCTTAAGAATATTCGGTTAGTGGAGATTCAAAGATTGGAACATCTTTCAAATTCAGACGGTTCACCACTTCATCTCCATTCGATGGACATTAGATATTGCCCTGAATTTAGATCTTTCCCCGCGGGAGGATTGGCTGCCCCATGCCTCACTTCATTAGAGTTGAATGACTGCCGTCATTTAAAGTATCTGCCAGAAAACATGCAAGCTCTCCTTCCTTCGCTTCGGTCATTGACAATATCCTCATGTCCACAACTTGAGTCATTTCCCGAGCGGGGTTTATCCTCATGTTCACTCTCTAATTGTGACAAGCTTATCACTAGCCGCAAAGATTGGGGTCTTCAATCACTATGCTCTCTTAAAACTTTTGTCATTGGGCGAGAGAAAAATATCGAGTCATTTCCTGAGATAGGGCTTCTGCCAACCTCTCTTACCTCTCTGGATATATCTCGCTTTGAGAATCTGACGTCCCTAAACTCTAAAGGGCTTCATAGCCTGAGCTCCCTTGAAAACCTATCCATTGTCAAATGTCCTAAGCTCCATTCCTTCCCAAAAGAGGGACAAATCCTGCCCGCTTCTCTTACCACTCTGTCGATTTATGATATGGGTCTAAAATCACTGGATAACTTAGGGCTCCACCACCTCACTTGTCTCAAAGAATTTCGCATAAATAGCTACGGAGGTCTTCGATCTATGCCCGCGGAGGGCTTGTCATCCTCCCTTTCCAATCTATTTATCTCTGGGTGCCCTTTGCTGGAGAAAAGATGCCAGCGGAAGAAAGGGAAAGATTGGCCCCTAGTTTCGCACATTAGCTGCATCGTGATTGAACGTGTGCTCGTCACATGATCGTATATCTTGCTTTAAAATCCTCCTTTTACCAAGATCTCACTCAGGTATCTCCCTTGGCCCTACACTAAGTAAGCCATTTATTTATTTAGGACATATTTCAGTCGCTCTGTGGTTAAGCACTAACATCTGGCTGTTTTTGCCGCATGCTACTCTAATAACGCTCCACAATGGAGATTATTTGTAGTTTCACCGGCTTTCCATTGTTGTTCCTACGATTGGGCTGCATAATTTGTTTATCGGTTGCCGAGTTATTTAGCTGGAGCGTCTGCTTTTCCCCTTTTCCATTCTCTCTATAAATCACACTGTCATACTTCAGCTAAGCATCTGTCACGGTCTTCATACCCTCATCTGGAAATGATTATTTTATTGCTACTTTATGCCGCCATCAGATTATTTCAGTTTTAAGATCTCACTATTGTCAACACCTACAAATGCCAACTTATGGAATCGTTTGTGCATGAGCTAACAATAGTAAACAGAATAAAGAGATTCATGGCCATCTAAAGAAGGCCTAGCCTTGATTAGGCAATCCAGATAAAATTATTTTTTCTCAAACTCAAGCACGTCCTCAAGTTAAAAGGAGAGTAAATTTGCTCTTATCAACAGATGCTTTCTGTTGCGTAAAGCTATATAATATTGCGAGGGAGACGTAAATCCTTAAGACCAGGCATGACTCATGATTGACCTGTATTACGCTTGCCAGAATAGTGTGGTATCATGGGTGGAATGTATTTCTGTTTGCTTTGTATGTTTATTTGTCAATTTCAGCTTAACATCACTCTAAAGTTGTACAGTTTAACAATTTCTCTGTTTACATGTGGAATTCTGATCCATGGAATGTGAAAATGGAATAGTTTCAGAGATGCAAGTGACCCAGCCTTTTGTAGTGGCATATCCACTTTTGTCACTAATTATATCGTGACGTCAACTAAATCCATCGAACTGAAGGACTAAAAAAAAGTATGTAAAAGTTAAGTTCTTATTTGTTGAAGTTGAAAGTTTGCATCTCAAAATGCAATTCGATCGACATATATGGACCTATTGTAATTTACCCTGTTTTGAGAGAATATAGTTTCTTTTGAGGGAACTCAAGCATTTTTATGTGCACGTACTATTGAGTAGCTGGAAATGTATTGCTAGCTTGTAGCTCAATTAGAGTATCCTTTAGTTGTTAATACTTGTCTTTCAATCATTGCAGGTGGAGTGCTTCTAGATGGGGCTAGACTAACTAATGTTCCAAAAATACATGATGCATCCACGATTAGCAATACAAGCACATGCCTTATTGAAATGCATGTATGAATTGTGTTAGAAAAAGTCCAACGATGTGGGATTAGTATTGGTGTGGAATAGTTAATATATCTTAGTTGGCTATTACTTTAAGCTTTTGAGTAAAAGTGGCCTAACCGGATTCCTTGAAAGATTTGGACTTGGGCTCTCTCTTAGCTTCCGCTACGCCCTCCCATGCCAATCGTTGATTAGTGGCAACCTGTCGGTGCAAAAGAATACTTGGATTAAGGGGAAGTATATTGAACATCAAGCTTACATGTAAGAGGGAGCTAAGAATTGATGTGGTGTGGACTTAATATATCTTAGTTGGTCCATGATTCATTGACTTAAGCTTTTGAGTATATGTTGGGTCCGCTATATTCGTTGACAGGATCAAACTTGGGTTCTCTCTTGGCGATCTTCAATGTGATGGCATTGGGTTTCTGCTAGGCACTACCAACATGCCGTGGTGGATGTCGGATGCTGCTTTGGATGGACCTATTCTTCCCCCACGATATCAAGATAGTTTCAGTAAGATGGTTGTGGTGAGAAAGTGATGCTTAGTCTTTACAAGATGAGTGAATTATGAGGATCCGAAGTAACGTAGGCAATGGGATGGTGGAAATCGGCAATGAAAACAAATCCATTTTTCATGTAGTCAGCAAGCCAAGTGATCGACTCCTGGAAATGACAGAATCGAGGTCAACTAGGAGTATCGAAATTTCATTGTCAGTTTGCAGCTTGTGAGAAATTGTTTACCAATGAGTGTGAGTGCAGGAGAGGCACTCCAATGGGATTGCAACGTTTAGTCAAACGCAGTGACATGCCAAGGGGGAAGTACTTGCCTAATGGTTTGTTGGATTGTTGTTTATGCAAGCTGATACTTGTTGCAGTGGAGAAACAAGAAACCATTTAAGGTAAAGCGGATCCAAAGCATGACCAGCAGTTGTACATCCCAGGCGTTCGATGTCGTAGCATTGGAAGCAAGGATCATATCTGAAACTGATGATGGGCATGAGATGAGTGGGTTATGGAGAGATTGTTTGATATAGCTTTTTAATGGTAGCTGTGACAGTAAAACTAGATGCTTCCACTTTCGCGAGGTAACATCTCATAGCAATCATCTGGAACCAAGAAGCTGTCCCGTCTAGCTTTTAGTTATTGCTGTGTGTTACCAAATGATTGCAACTACAATTATACCAAATGGGCCCTGAGTTGAGCTTCATAGCCTATACAGGATCAGGAGGGGTTGGAAAATTGGTTGATTGATTCTTCTCTTTTTTGGTTGAGTGGTTCATCTCTTCTTCAAAAGCACCTCTAACTCTCTGGGACGGATTTAAAGCAAAGAGCGGGTATAACTCCTCCATTCAAGTGTGTGCTCATTTCGCTATAGGAGGGTATAACATATAATGGATAAGTGAATTTGGGGTCATGTATGAGTCCGACTTATTTGTCATGTTTGAGTTTGAAATCATCCAATAGTGGCGGTGCATGTATATATAAGGATGAGCACCCTGATTTGTATGAATTGCATAGTCAAGAAAGATGAATCAAATAACCTTCATTTCCAATTTCAAAACCTGTAAAGACTGTCATTTCTCGATATGGAGAACCAGTATAGAAACCTTAAAATGATGTAGTGTATTATACTAATCAACACCGGCATAACTAGTAGTGGATGCTTATCCTAATGTAACTATTTTAAAATGATGTAGTGTAATATATTAACTAAATAGCACCGACACACAACACACGACACGACACAACATGACAGAACACGACACGAGACATGTCATTTCTAAAAAAATAGAAAATTTTGATACGTTGGGATACATTGTATATCAAATGTATATTTTTATATATACATAATAAATTATCATTTTATGATTATTTGAATCTAATTAACTTTATTCAAATTCATAAATAAACAAATAAAAAAAAAGTCTAGAATGAATTTACACTAAAAATATTAATCTACCATTTATTAATATCATTCTTTGTTTCAGTTTAACAAATTCAACTCCATTCTAATAATCCATAAAATTTAGAGAAGGAAAACAGGCAATTAACATTGTGGATTCATGTGTCGGATGTATCGGAAAGAAAGAGAAAAAAATTTGGGTTGTGAATTTTGTATTATGAGAAGTGAGAGTCAAAAGAGAAAATAATATTAAGTTTTTCTTCTTTCCTCATTTATTATTTTTATTATTTTTTCATATATATACATTTTGACCATTTATTTATTAAGAAATTTTAAAATTGATCTCACATATTGGAATTAGAAACTTGCATGTCGAAATTCCAACTCGAGCGTCGGAGAGTATCAATAAAGTTAACTAGGTGTCGGATTTTTCGACACATGTTGACCAAGTATCGAAAAGTGTCCAAAAGTGTCCGAGAGTGTCGGATACGTGCCGAATTATCCGATATGATACAAAGACTCTCAGAGATTGTCGGTACTTCCTAGTATATCAACACTGGCACAAGTAGCAGTGGATGCTGATCCTGATTTAACTCCCACAAAATCGCAAGTGAGAAGGGGGGATGAAGCATCTAAGAAAGAGAAAAACTCTATCGCTCGCTAAATAACTTGGACATGTAGACCAACAAGAATTGTGATCTTCCTATCACTAGCGTTCATCCAACCAAAACACCCACAGCAACTTGAAAGCGGATCGGGAAAAAGACCAACTGCAAGACAAGATACATGACACAAGTCATATCTCGCAACATAATATCATCAGGGCAGTTAACAAGTGGCATCTCCTAGTCTTAATTCATCCAACTGAGGAACAACATAGCACGACCCGTCTTAAACTAAAATTTATCAATTTCTAGCATCGCATTCCCGGGCATCAACTAGGCTAGACATGTGCATAAGAATGAAGTCGTGCATGATTGTGCAGCAAACAGAGCACAAGAAGAAAACCACCTAACTGATCCAACCAAACCTCAAAAACAGAAATGGTTATGGGTACGTACAGTCGTGAGGCAAACTCCTATTGGATAGTTCCAAAACGACCACCTAGTTCAATACGGTTCTCCATAGTTTACCGTATCACTTGATCGAACATCGTTTATCTTGAGCGAATCCACCTTGTCTTAAAAGGGAAATGACTCCGCATTTCTTCAAAAGCCTTGCGTGCTCATATCGACATTTGCATCAACATTTCTAATGTCTCTGTTTCAAAAAATTACAGTTTTTCTTTTTAAAAAAAAAAACAGTCGAAACCACATGGTCCATCACGTTGACCCATCGTTGGTCAACGTATATGCCAACCTGCAAGCGCTGTCCATGTCCACTTCCAAGAAAAAAGACTTCACAGATCGCTGCTTCTTCTTCTTCTTCCGTCGGCGATCGTCTTCACTTCCTCTCCAATCGGCTTCCGGCTTCCTCCTGCATCCTGAAAATCCCTATGGCGGCGGCGCTCGTCGGAGGAGCATTTCTCTCGGCTTTCCTCCAGGTGCTCTTCGACCGGATGGCCTCCCGCGAGGTCGTTGACTTCTTCCGGTCTCGCAAGCTCGGCAAGGGGAGGCTGCTGCAGAAGCTGAAGGCCGCGCTCCTGTCCGCGAACGCCGTGCTGGACGACGCGGAGGAGAAGCAGATGACCAACGACCACGTCAGGGAGTGGCTCGACGAGCTCAAGGACGCCGTGTACGACGCCGACGACCTGTTCGACGAGATCGCCACTGAAGATCTGAAGCGCGAAGCCGGGGTCGAGCCTCGGGCTCTCGTTTCTAAGGTCTGGAGATTTGCTGCAGACGCTCGTAGGAGTAAATTGGGGGATGAGTTAGAGAGGGTTCTGGAGAGATTGGAGAGCGTAGTGAAGCAGAGAGAAGTGCTGGGCCTAAGGGAAGGTATTCGCGAGAGGACGCCTAGAGCTTTGCCGACCACTTCGTTGGTCGAGGAATCGAGCGTCTTCGGGAGGGAGAAGGACAGGAAGGCGGTGATCGAATTGCTCTTGTCGGATCGGGGCGAAAGGAACACCAGCGTGATGGCCATAGTTGGGATGGGCGGTGTTGGCAAGACCACGCTATCTCAGCTCGTGTTCAACGATGGTGTGGTGAAAGGGAGTTTCGAGTTGAGGGCGTGGGTTTCCGTGTCCGACCAATTCGACATCTGCAAGCTTACGGCGACGGCTCTCGAGGAGTTCTCCTCCTCGTCTAAGAAGGAGACCGAAAATCTCAACCAGCTTCAGCTCCAGCTGAAGAACTTATTGACAGGGAAAAAGTTTCTATTGGTGTTGGATGATGTTTGGAATGAGGACTTCAATATTTGGAATGCGTTCCTAGTTCATTTACCTATGGAGCAAAAGGCAGCAAAATCATCGTGACGACACGAAATGAAAGCGTCGCATCGGTTGCTTGTGCCGTCTCGACATACCCTTGCCAGACGAGGAATCTTGGGACTTGTTCGCAAAACATGCGTTTGACCAGCATAACTTCGAGGCGCGCACGAGACTTGAAGAAATCGGCCAAAGAATTGTAAAGAGATGTGATGGATTGCCTCTTGCGCTGAAGACTATAGGTAGCTTGTTACACTGGAAGTGGGAAATAATTGCACATTTGGGATTTGCCACCTGAAATTCTCCCTGCGCTGTTGTTAAGTTATCATTACCTTCCTCCACAACTGAAACGATGTTTTGTCTATTGTTCAGTCTTCCCAAAGGATTGTATATATGAGAAGGACCAGTTGATCTTACTTTGGATTACTGAGGGCATGCTAAAACAACCTAACGACAGCAGGACATTAGAGGAAGTAGGTGATCAGTGCTTCTCTGATCTCGTGTCTAGATCTTTGCTTCATAGAGTAAGTGATGTCCAATCGAGCTTCCTGAAAGTAAGCGATGTCGAATCGAGCTTTTCAATGCATGACCTGGTCAATGATTTAGCAAGATATGTAGCTGGTCGATCTTTTTTTAGCTTGGACGGAGGCAATGCACACCAGGTGTCCTCAAGCACTTGCCATTTGTCATTTGTAAGAACTCAATATGATGTCGCTTCTAGATTCAGGGTGTTAGCCGGGAAAATGAATTTGTGTACTTTCCGCCATTGAACGTGGGTCATTTGAGATTTTACGAGGTCAATTTGTTGACTGATGAGGTACTGCATGTTCTGTTGCCGACCCTGAGACGGTTAAGGGTGCTATCTTTGTCTCATTATCTGAGAATCTCTATGTTGCCCAGTTCTATTGGATGTTTGAAGCATCTGCACTATTTGAATCTCTTCCATAATGATTCTCTAATCAGATTGCCTGATACAATTATAGTTCTATACAACTTGCAAACCTTAGTTAATTCTTGCTTATTGTCGATCTCTCATTGAGTTACCGAGCAACATGGCAGCCTAACCTGTCTACGTCATCTCGATATAAGGGGGACACCCCTGAAGAGAATGCCGGGGATGAACAGACTGAAGGATTTGCGGACATTAACTAATTTCATGGTGGCCGAAAAGGGTGGGACCAGGGTTAGGGAGCTAGGGGAGCTTGGGAATCTTATGGGTACACTCTTCATACAGGGTTTGCAGAATGTTGATAGTTACCGAGATGCGGAGATAGTCAATTTGCAAGGAAAAAGGTACTTGAAAAGGTTAGTACTGGAATGGGGTTATGATAACAATATTACGCAGCAAAATTGCTTAAATGTATTGGACAAGCTGCAATCTCACTGGAACTTGAGAGAGCTTATCATTACATCCTATAGTGGTAAGTCATTTTCTGATTGGCTGGGACATGGTTCATTCTCTAATATGTCAGTCGTGCATCTTGAATCTTGCAAGCACTGTGTGTCATTACCTCCTTTAGGACAGCTACCATCTTTGGAGAAGTTGATAATCAAAGGATTTGATGGGGTTACAAGTGTGGGTACTGAATTCAATGGTAGTAACTGTATACCTTTTCAGTCACTTAAGTAAATTTGTTAGCATGTGCAGCTGGAAGAAGTGGGCTTCTTTTGCAATAGAGACAGGAGGTCTTGCCTTTGCACATCTGCAGGAGCTTTGTATTACAAATTGCCCCAGTTGAGTGGAGGTTTACCAGCCATCTCCCTTCTCTAACAGCCTTGTCTATTGAAAATTGCCCACAGCTAATATCTTGTCTACCATTTGCACCACTTCTCCGTAAGATCAGTTTGGATGATTGTGGAAAGGTTTCTGGAGTTGAGCCTCTCCTAAATGGTACTAGTTACGAGATATGAAAATCATGAATCTTTCAACCCTTCCTTCTTCCTCCTAATTTGACAAGACTCAATTTCGGAGGCAGTCGGGAAATAGAGTTGCCAATACACAGCCAATATCTAAACTTGGAGTGGAGCTGTGATTCACTTATATCCTTTCCTCTGGAAATTTTCCCCTCACTTAAGAATATTCATTTGGCGGCGATTAAAACATTGGAACATCTTTCAAATTCTGACAGTTCTCCACTTCTTCTCCATTCGATGAACATTGTTCATTGCCCTGAATTTAGATCTTTCCCTGCGGGAGGATTGGCTGCCCCATGCCTCACTTCATTAGAGTTGTATGGCTGCCGTCATCTAAAGTATCTGCCAGAAAACATGCAGGCTCTCCTTCCTTCGTTTCAGTCACTGAGAATATTGTCATGTCCACAAATCGAGTCATTTCCCGAGCGGGGTTTATCCTCCAAGTTGGTCACGCTTTCACTCTCTAAATGTGACAAGCTCATCGCTGGCCGCAAGGATTGGGGTCTTCAATCACTATGCTCTCTTGAAACTTTTGCCATTGAGCAAGAGAAAAATATAGTCATTTCCTGAGATAGGGCTTCTGCCAGCCTCTCTTACCTCTCTGAAAATATTTTACTTTGAGAATCTGACGTCCCTGAACTCCAGAGGGCTTCATAGCCTGAGCTCCCTTAAAAACCTGTCCATTAGCCAATGTCCTAAGCTCCATTCCTTCCCTAAAGAGGGACAAATTCTGCCAGCTTTCTTACCACTCTGTCGATTTATGCTATGGGTCTAAAATCACTGGATAACTTAGGGCTCCACCACCTCACTTGTCTCAAAGAATTTCGCATAAATAGCTGCGGAAGTCTTTGATCCATGCCAACGGAGGGCTTGTCATCCTCCCTTTCCAATCTATTTATCAATAAGTGCCCTTTGCTGGCGAAAAGATGCCAGCGGAAGATAGGGAAAGATTGGCCCCTAGTTTCGCACATTCGCTGCATCGTGATTGACTTTGTGCTCGTCACATGATCGTATATCTTGCTTTACAATCCCTCCTTTTGCCAAGATCTCACTCAGGTATCTCCCTTGGCCCTACACTAAGTAAGCCATTTATTTATTCAGGACAGACTTCAATCGCTCTGTGGTCAAGCACACATCTGGCTGTATTTGCCGCATGCTACTCTAATAACGCTCCACAATGGAGATTATTTGTAGTTTCACCGGCTTTCCATTGTTGTTCCGACGATTGGGCTGCATAATTTGTTTATCGGTTGCCGAGTTATTTAGCTGGAGGGCTGATTTTCCCCTTTTCCATTCTCTCTATATAAATCACACAGCCATACTTCAACTAAGCATCTGTCACGGTCTTTATACCCTCATCTGGAAATGATTATTTTATCGCTACTTTATGTCGCCATTAGATTATTTCAGCTTTAAGATCTCACTATTGTCAACACCTACAAATGCCAACTTATGGGATCGTTTGTGCGTGAGCTAACAATAGTAAATAGAGCAAAGAGATTCATGGCCATCTAAAGAAGGCCTAGCCTTGATTAGGCTATCCAGATGAAATTATTTTTTCTCGAACTCTGGCATGTCCTCAAGTTAAAAAGGGAGTAAATTTGCTCTTATCAACAGATGCTTTCTATTGCGTAAAGCTGTATAATGTTGCGAGGGAGACGTAAATTCTTAAGACCAGGCATGACTCATGACTGACCTGTATTACGCTTGCCAAAACAGTGTAGTATCATGGGTGGAGTGTATTTCTGTTTGCTTTGTATTTTTATTTGTCAATTTCAGCTTAACATCACTCTAAAGTTGTACAGTTTAACAAATATTCCCTGCCTACATGTAGAATTCTGATCCGTGGAATGTAAAAATGGAACAGTTTAAGAGATGTGAGGACCCAGCATTTTGTGGTGGCATATCCACTTTTGTCACTAATTATATCGTGACATCAACTAAATCCATCGAACCGAAGAACTATGTAAAACTTAGGTTTTTATTTGTTGAAGTCGAAAGTTTGCATCTCAAAATGCAATTTGATCAAAATATATGGACCTATTGTAATTTACCCTATTTTGAGAGAATATAGTTTCTTTTGAGGGAATTTAAGCAGTTTTATGTGCACTAACTGTTGAGGAGCTTGTGGATGGAGATAGAGCTGGAAATGTATTGCTAGCTTTTAGCTTTGATTAGAGTATCCTTTAGTTGTTAATACTTGTCTTTCAATCATTGCAGGTGGAGTGCTTCTAGATGGGGCTAGACTAACTAATGTTCCAAAAATACATGATGCATCCACGATTAGCAATACAGGCACTTGCTTTGTCGAGATGCATGTATGAATTGGGTTAGAAAAAGTCCAATGTCGTAGGATTAGTATTGATGTGGAATAGTTAATATATCTTAATTGGCCATTTCTTTAAGCTTTTCAGTAAAAGTGGCCTAACTGGATTCATTGAAAGGTTTGGACTTGGGCTCTCTCATGGCTTCCGCTACGCGCTCCCAAGCCAATTGTTGATTGGTGGCAACTTGTTGGTGAAAAAGAATGCTTGGATTAAGGGGAAAGTATGCTGAACATCGAGTTTACATGTAAGAGGGAGATAAGAATTGATGTGGTGTGGACTTACTATATCTTAGTTGGTTCATGATTCATTAACTTAAGCTTTTGAGTATATGTTGGGTCTAACTATATTTGTTGACGGGGTCGAACTTGGGTCCTCTCTTGGTGATCTCCCATGTGATGGCATTGGGTTTCTACTATGCACTATCAACATGCCATGGTGGATGTCGGATGCTGCTTTGGATGGACCTATTCTTCTCCCACGATTTCAAGATAGTTTTAATTAGAGTGTTGTGGTGAGGAAAAAAAAATGGTGCTCAGTGTCCACAAGACGAGTGAATTATGAGGATCAGGAGCAACATAGGCAATGGGATGGTGGAAATCGGCAAGGAAAACAAATCCATTCTTCATGCAGTCTGAAGCCAAGTGATCGACTCCTGGAAATGTCAAAATCGAGGTCAATTAGGAGTATCGAAATTTCATTGTCGATTTTCAGCTTGTGAGAAATTGTTTACCGATGAGTGCGAGTGCAGGAGAGGCACTCCAATGCAATTGCAACGTTTAGTTGAACATGGCGACATGCCATGTGAGAAGTACTTGCCTAATGGTTTAGTTGGATTGTTGATTTAGCAAGCTGATGCTGGTCGCGATGGAGAAACAAGAAACCATTCAAGGTGAAACAGAGCCAACGCATGGTCTGTAGAGGTGCATCCCAGCCGTTTGATGTTGTAGCATTGGAAGCAAGGATCATATTTGAAACCGATGATGGGCATGAGATGAGTGGGTTATGGTGAGATTGTTTGATACAGCTTTTCAATTGTAATCGTGGCTATAAATTGGATGCTTCCGCTTTCGCAAGGTAACATCTCAAAGCTATCATATGGAACCAGAATACTGTCTTGTCTAGCTTTCAGCTATCGCCGTGTGTTACCAAATGATCGCAACTATGATTGTACCAAACGGGCCCTGAGTGGAGCTTCATAGCCTATATAGGATCAGGACGGGTTGGAGGATTGATTAAGTGATACTTCCTCTCTTTGGTTGAGTGGTTCTTCTCTTCTTCAAAAGCACCTCTAATTCTCTAGGACACACTTAAGCAAAGAGCGGCCTCTAATTTTCTAGGACACACTTAAGCAAAGAGCGGGAACAACTCGTGCACGTTTCGTGCTATTGGAGGGTGTAACATATAATGAATAAGTGAATTTTGGGGTCATGTACGAGTTTTATTTATCATGTTCAAGTTTGAAATTCGTCATATGTATATCAAAAGTGGCTGTGTATGTATATATAAGGACGGGCATTCTGATTTGTATGTATCACATAGTCGAGAAAGATGAATCAAATAACCTTCATTCCAAATTCAAAATCTGTAAAGACGTCATTTCTCGATATGGCGAACCAGTCCAGAGATCTTGTGGCTACGCAATATAGACAATTATTTTGAGATGATGTGGTGTATTATAATAATCAACACTGGCACGACTAGCAGTAGATGCCGATGCTGATTTAACTCCCACAAATTCGCTGAGCAAGAAGGGGAGTTGAAGCATCTAAGACAGAGAAAAACTAACTCGCTTGCTAAATGATTTTGACATATAGAACAAGAATTGTGATCTTCATATTACTGGCGTTCATCCAACCAAAATAATAACAGCAACTTGGACGCGGATTGGGAAAAAGACCTACTGCGAGACAAGATACAGGACACAAGTCATTCCTCACAACAAAATATCTTCGGAGCAGTTAAAAGATAGCATCTCCTGGTCTTTAACTCGTCCAACTGAGGAACAGCATAGCATGAACACTAGGCTAGACTCGTGCCGAAGAAATGAAGTCGTGCATGATTGTGCCACAAACAGAGCACAACAAGAAAACCACCTAATGATCCAACGGAACCTCAAAAACAAAGAAGGTTATGAGTATGTACAATCATGAGGCGAACTCCTATCAGATTGTTCTAAAACGTCCCTCTTGTTCAATGCAGTTCCATAGTTTACCACATCACTTGATGAACAGCAATTTACAAACCAATCTGTATAGCCTAGGTCCCCAGCATTACTGAGGAAGAAATGAAGAAATCGTATCCTGGCCCTAGCATGAAAAACTGAGAAATCCATATCCTACTGAAAGAAGCACGGGGATACAGCATAGTAACATGTCTTTGTCCACAAACTGCTGATATAGGTTTGTTACAACCATTCATCATCATACAAATTTCACAAGCTAAAGAGGGTGAAAAACGACACCCAATTGTACAAAAAAGAGAGCCTATCCAGTCATCAGGCACGAAGTCAGACATTTTACCGCTGCCGACAAGATGGAGTACGAACATCGGAGACATCGGACAATATTCACATCAAACACAGAGGTAAAGAGACTAAAATCCAAAGCGCTCGTTCCACATTTGCAACAGCAATCGATACATCAGCACTCGAACAGGTCTGCGGATGCCATTATGGGTTGTATCGGACATGGGATCTGCCAGGGCTTCATCAACGGGTCGGGTATCTCGGGAATATCAATCGCAAGCCCACTGACTGCCTCCGCGATCTCAAGCACCGAGTTCAAGGACCGGAGCCTGTCGGTAAGCTCCATGGCCTGGGCCCTGAGGACATTGTTTGCCAACTCGACCTCGGCATACTTCTGCGCAGCAGCATTGATACTCACCACGAGCTGAGCGTTAGCCTGCTGCAGTTGCCCCACTTCTCCGACCAAATCCCCCAGCTGCTTCTGCCTCCTCATCCGGGAGCGCCTGGCGGATTCCCGGTTGGACTCCATCCTCTTCCTCTTCCTCTTCCTTTCATCATCGGCCACCCCACCGAGCCTCAGGTCGCCATCGGATCCCGAGCTCGCCTGACGCCGAACCGAACCCATTTTCGAGGGCCTTTCCCCACGAGCAATCAATCACTCGATTCAGAAAACGACCGATCAGAGGGTCTCCGCGTGCCGGGAGTTAATTCGCTTTTGCTTCTCAGACAACGAATTCCGATGGAATCAAAGGGAGGTACGAATCGCGATCAATCGGGGAGAGAGACGGGCGTTCGTGAGAAGACGTAGAACCAGTAGAGGAACACCACCGAGAAGGAGTGGACGATCCGCACCCGGAACATGAGGCTCGCGTAGTTCATGACTCGGTTTCCCACATCTGAAAACCCTAGACCATCTACCACAAGCGCTCAACCAGTACCCTCCGATTCTCAGCCCAACGCAACGAAGGGGAACACGAAAACGGCGACAACGCAGCGGAAAGACAGCAAGGGGGACGTAAACTTAGCTGGCGGCGGCGGCGGCGGCGGCGGAACGCGCGAACCAGAGAGAGATAGAAGAAGATCAATAATGGCCGGGAGGAGGGGTTTATATAGAGGAGGCTCGCGGGCCTCGATTGGTCCTCCCGGAAAACGAATATTTTTAGAATCTTTTTTTGGGTGTAATTTGGGGGTTTAATTTATTAGGACGGATTTTGCTTAGGCGTGTCCCGATTGCCCAATGAAATTAAAAAATGAAATTACCTTTTTAACGAATCAATGAAATAAGAAAATACATGAAATGCTTGAGGAATGAACAAATTTGAAAATCTATATAGGAGATATGGAGGAATCTAGAAATCCTCTTCTGATTTTATCTTGTCGGTGATTCTTTTATCTTTTTATTTACCGGTGGACAACTAATATCCAACTTAATCTATTATTAAAATCTCTCTAGTTTTTACTTTATAGTATTTGTGCCATCCTCTTCCTTTACGCGACCGTGTAACTATAATACATGGGTGAACAGATGTCATTAAATTAAAAAAAAAAAAATAGTGGGGAGGGGAGAATGACGTCATGGCGCACGTCTGATGTGGCGTGGGATTGGTCGGATTTCATCGTCGTCGCGGGAGTTGGTGCTGCCTATGTAAATGCGCACGTTGTTTTAAGGACATCAGCCAGTTGTTCCACAGTTCACAGAGCTGGCAAAAATCGTGGGTTTGACTGGGTCAAACATAGAATATGGGATCTTCTTGGGATGTATCTATGCACGCAGGCGCCAAGTTTTGATTAATAAAGATATTTATTTATTATTTTTTATGTTTATTGTTTGGAGACATTAAATTCTTGGTACCTTTTTATTTTCGTAAAAAATGAGTTGCACAATGGACATTAGTCGGGATGTGTGAAATACGGGCTAAATCTTAGATTTCTGAAATTGAAATTGGATAAAAAGAAAAAGCGACTGATTTAGCGAAAGAGGATAGCTGTTTGGAAATTGATGGTGAAAATACGTAGTTGGGCTCTTGGGGACAAAATAGGGACAAAAATCAAGAGTGGATAGTATATTATATATTTGGTGATCATGAAATAGTGATAGCAAAATTATTACTACAATCCATTTATTTTACAAAAAATAAATGATTTGAAAAATTGATCTTAATAAATAACATCAGTCAAGACCAAGAGCTGACTATTGGCTCCCAAGCGGCAAACCTAAGACACTGTGCCCAAATTCACAATCTCGACACTTTAATTGATGACATATTTCATATTAAGGTTAAAATTACATGGTATTGGCACAAGACGTAACAAACTCGAGATGCATAACATATGTAAGGTTGAATGACATGAGACTCATAATATTATTTTTTTTTTGTCGGTGTGACAAGATTTATAGTATGTTGGCCGATCATTAACATTGCATCATCACTACAAAATTTAGGACCTATCATTCAAACTAGATACATAAAAATAAAATGTGGCCCTTAGTCATAAGGAGAAAATATTAGATACAATTTCGATATCAATTCATCAAAATATTAGTCCATTTATCTTGTGACGCGTGTCACACGTAAGCCCACTCATCAGTCATGATCTTCCCCTCTCTCTCCCTCCTTTACCCCCCTTCTCTCTCTATGACCCCTTTTCCCTTCTCCAGTACCAAGCCCAAGCCACCGGCGACCGTCATTATTGACTCTGGTGATGAGCACGCTTGGAGTCCTCAACAACCAGCTTGCCACCGATGAATCCCTATCCCTTTGTGGACCTCATGGTGGGGAACCTCAAGTTGAAGATCCCTATCACCGCCAAGCCCACCAGCTCTGCCGTCCACCCATTGTCCTCTCCCCACTTTTGCACCAACTCCGTTAAATGGATGGGAGATGACAAGAAAATTTGCAGAATGAGAAAAAGCCCCAAGACTTTTTGTTTTTGGAGCGATTATTTTCCAAGCGCGAATGCATGACGTGCCTGTCAATACACCTGCATCGAGAAAATATTAAGTGAGGGTAAGGTTTGATGAAAAATACTTCATTAAACCTTTTGAGTTGCATCTCAAAGATAATGAAGCCCAAAGCAAGGGGCGATCATCTTGAGCTTTCAGCATTTTCAAACAAAACTTTACACCGAAGTCTTGAAATTCGGGTCACCAAACACCAGAGACTTCGGCTCAAGGCCATTCAGAGGTCCAAAATTACTTGTAAATGCCCTCCCAAATGCACCCTATATGGGGGCAAAAACAAGAGGAAATAGAAAGAAGCAGGAGAAAGAAGTAAATTTATTACTTATTTTTGAAAGCCCATACCCCGGGTATGATACCCGTATGAAGCCCATCGATCCTCATATTGGGCCGTGAGAGACCCGCCGTTCACCCGACCCGACTTGATTTTCTTCCTCTCATGTTTTCCCGGGAAAACCCTTCTTCCCCTCTCTAGCTTTCTCCGGGAAAATTTTCCGATCCGTTGCAAACCGTTCATCATCTTCCGTCCTGTAACAGATCTCGACGACCTGCGAGGCTGCGATGGAGATTCGCATCGGAAGAGGCTACGCGTGGGCCATCGCCGCCGGATTCATGGCCGCTCTCGCCGCCATCTCCGCCAAGTTCTTCTCCTCTCAGGTAACCCAACCTCATCCGCCCGCTTGTCCGTGCGAGCTAATCCATGATTGTCCCCCGCCGTTCTGCTTTGTCACTCGAGGTAGTGCGATCGTTCCAGCTAATGCAAATCGAAATCTGGCGTGTGTGTTGGACCGTGTCCCTGATGTATCTCCGGCCGAAGCACTCGACGTCGCGTGGCGCGATGTGAGCTGCGGCCGATAGCCGGTGCGCGGCGATACGTCCAATTATTGGTTGTTTGAGGATTAGCGGGAGCTCTAATTGAGCAAAGCTCCTGCCAATTCTACTACTTCTGTGGAGAGTAGTTGAATAGATTACCGAGAGGGAAGCTTGGGAGCTACGCAAGCGGCCTGTCGTGGCAATCGGTCGATGCCTGCTCAGTAGCAGAGGAGGGTTTCGAAAGTCGAGGGGACAAGCATAGGAAATTCGTGCAAAATCTCAGTTTATGAGATGGGGATGCGGACAGAGATTTTTGGTGAAATGTAAAAGAAGATAGCATAGGAAATAGGAAATGTGTCGAACACCTAGCAGGCAGGCCAGGTGGGGCGGGGTTGGGGCATCCGGAGAACTCTGACTGGATATTTAGAAGGGATTACTATTGTACAAGCATCTTCTCGAGTGTGAGCTTTGCAGACGGGATTGTTATCTGTCAGGTTTATATCTTCACTGGGACGAAGAAGAATAGCAAAGAGAGAGAAAACAGAGAACGATTATTTACTGTTTCTCTTCTTTTCCCCAGTGGGTAAGCGCATCTGTTATTTGTGGTGTCATTAGCTGCGGATGTCCGCATTTCCTAGTCAACTCAGTCTGAGATCTGGTGCTTTTGCAGTGAACTAGTTAAGTCCTACCATGAATGGAGTTCGTTTGGTTGTATCTACCTTAAATCGTCATTCCCTGGCACAATTATGTGAAAAGAATTAGACGTTTGATTCTCTTTGCGAGAAAAATGTTTCAATGTCTGAGTCCAGTTGATTAGAATCCTAGGACTTGACGATGAGTGGTCACTGCACTGCACTAAAGCCTGTTATTTGACAGGAATCTTTTCCTCATGCTCCTCCTTTTCCTCCATTTCTTTTGACTGTAGGGGCAGATTGTTTAAAGATATTTTTCATGTGTTTACTGATTATCTAAGATGCACAGCTAAGCATTTATTCTGTCATGATACATCATTGATGAATTTTCCCAGTAACTGTTGCCATTAGATGGGTGTTGTTAATAAATTGTGCAGTTCATGAACTCGGACATATTTTTCCTGGACTAACACCCAGACATCTGAATTTGTTAACAGGTCATTAAGTATGGTTTTGTCATACTGTTCAATGTTACAATGTGGGGATGTTATGTCAACAGCCTAAAGAGTCTCTCGTCTCTTCAAGCCACAGTTACGAACTTTGCGACAAATTTCCTCACTTCTGGATTAGCTGGGTTCTTTTTGTTTGACGAGTCATTGAGATACCAGGTACTTTGATTAACTATTTTCCTGCCCTGTTCCGCAAAGTTATATACTTTTTTTTTTTTTTTTTTGAGCAAAGTTATATACTTCAAGGTTTGATTTTTTATTGTGTTTAAAATAAGAGGCAAGCTCTTATTGTTACAGCTGGAGCTGTCAAAAGTATTTTTCACCGATACAAGTAATATCATGACTGCATTTAGTTCCCTCGAGAGATAAATTTTCTCTATGGAATCGGAACTGGTTATCTTGAAAGTGGCAAGTAGGCTAAAATTTAGGAGTCAAGTTATGCAATAGATAACTTCTGAGTTCATTATCTCATAAATGCATTGAGGGTAATTATGCCATCATAAATGGGGAATAATAAAATGGAGGAGGGTTTTATATTTCAGATGAAAGCTTCTGAGATCAATGTGGTTGCCAAGGAAAAGAGCTAGTTCGCTTCATGCGAACCTGTTGTTCAGGGATTCTTGGCGTAGTCTCCACCTTGCGATAAAAGGTGTCGAGTACTTCCTAGTTCCTGATAATGACTTGAGTTTTAGGTTTAATCATTGCTATCTTGACTCACATTATGGTTGTGATATGGTTGTGAAATTGTGATTAAAAGGATGCAGTGATTCGAGATTCTCGCTCCACTTAGTCTATGAATGCAGATTTCACAAAATTCACATGAAGTCCCGTTCTTAGTGGTTTGCAGGTGCACTTTTCATAGTGATTGGTGTGCTAATTCTCAGCAAATCAAGTATTGAGAAGAAAAGTAGAGTTGATTGAAAGTTCTCAGTTTATGAGAGATACCATACGCCATGCTTGAAGGTTGCCCCCTTATGCTACTGGCAACAGTTGCTCTGCTGCTCTGGTTTATGCTTTTCTTTCCCTTCTCCCTTTTAAGTGCCCGAACTGTCTGTTCTCATTTATCTTTTGTGGATTTGCAGGTGACTTAGTAGAGATCAGAAGTTCATTCTTGTGCCACTCTCAAGGAAAGGAGAAAATGAAGTTGAGAATTGAGGATATAAAGGGTGTTTCTTTCCTGGCCGGTGATTCCGTGTGAACGATCACTACTTGTCGTGACTGGCAGCACCAAGGATGCTATGTTGTTAATGCCAGGATTGCTATGTTACTGTTAATGGTGACTGTACAATATAGCTACAAGGCAAGTTGCGAAGAAGACAGATTTGTGTTTAGAGATGGGATCCTATCCTACCTTTTCACCATGCCAAACGAGTAGGCTAAAATATTGGTAAGTGAATCCTAATTTAGGCGCTCTCGAAAGGCTGAATGTGTCGTGCGCGCTTCGTGAGCGTGAAGCTAAAAGACCCAAGAAAGATCATCTTTACATTGATATAAATCAAGGCCTTGATGTGAGCTTACGCTGACATGTGCTATAATGTTTTAAAAAAAAAAAATTGCGGAGGATTTAATGGACATCGAGCAACTTACCTACATTATTTCTCTTACTTTCCAATTGGTAAAATATGCAATCTCTTTCGGAAAATCACCATCCTTATTTCAAGTGAGTGATCGTTGACTTTTCTCCGATTAATTTAACAAGTTTTATATTATCAACTTTTACTCATTATAGTTACCAATATCTATTAATTTTTTAATTACTACGGCTAAAACAACTTTTTTTTTTACCAGCTTTTATTTAAATTTGTTACCAGTCAATGCCTTAAATTTACCAATTATTTTGTCAAATTGGTGACCTTTATTTGAGTGTCTTACCAACTTTTCTTCAATTAAGTTGCCAATGAATTTTGAGTTACTAATTATAATTTGAGTTACCAATAACTTTTATCTAATTCATTAATTTTTCTTATTGTCTGCCAAAGTTGTTTGGAGTTACTAAAGTTTCATAACATATGACTTATTTATATACAAGTAACTTCTTCAATGTTTATCCAGTAGATAGAAAATATAGTCATCTACGAACATAATAGCTAAGACTCAAAAGTCTTCCCTTCAGCAGAAATGGATCCTAGGTTAGAGCTCATTGACTGCCCCGCCGGATCAGATAAGACAATGCAGATAGGAAACGACGAAATCTATACAATTGAATGGCTGAAAAAGACTAGCGATAGATGCACGGTGTTCATGCACATGCGAAGACAGAGTCACATGGAGCATTTGCGTGATGAAAAGGAGACGACGTACATGCCCAGTCACATTGGACTCCTTAAAGCTTGACTTTTAATGCCAGCCCTTGTCTGTCAACAAATGCGAACGAAAGGAGGCACAAAATGACAAAGAGAACGTGTAACACGCACATAAAGATACAGCTAATAAGCTGAGGAAGGTCCACCGACATTTGTATCGCTGAAGATGAACCACAAGGTAACAGCAAATGTGGGCCAAAATATAACTTGAAACAAGGCTGAATCAATTATCAGATTTGGTATTTGGAAAAGATTGTCTAGCAAAGTCTTTCTGCTATGATCATCATCATGGATGTCATCATACTTTTGAATATCGTGTTTAGGCCAAGCGTAGAGTTTCGAACCTAAACTTTGATATTTAGTCATATTTTTGAAAGATGCTTTCCAATTTTTCGAAGAGGGAAATCATTTTCTTGAATTTAAATATAAATTTTCCATTTTTCACTGATTTAGTTTTTGAATGAACCAAACACAAAAGAAGAAAATCTTTTTTCGAAAAATGCTCTGCGCGAAAAATGGAGCCAAAATGTACGTGGACAAAGTTATGTGGAGCATTTGCATGCTGAAAAAGAAGCAAGGTGGTACCTAGTCACATGGACCACTTAAAGCTCAACCTTTAACACCACCAAATTAATCGACCGCTCAATCCCATTTAGGAGGAGAAAGAAACACGAGCGTCCCTGTCTGTCTACAAATGCGAACGAAAGGAGGCCCAAAATGACAGAGAACGTGAAACACGCACATACGAAAACAGCTTATATGGGCTGAGGAAGATCCACCCACATTTGGATCACTGAAGATGAACCATGAGGTTTCGGCAAATGTGGGACAAATTATAACTCGAAACGAGACTGAATCGATTATCAGATTTCGCATTTGAAAAGGATTATCTAGCTAAGTGTTTAAGTACTGATTGTCATTGTGGATGTCATCATATTTTTGAATATTGTATTTGGGTTAACAATGTGCAACTCTTTGACCATGCACTTAAGTCTGAAGATTTTTCTGACTTTTGCATTTTGTTAATTATTCGAAGTCATTATCTTGAAAAACAAGAAAGGGTGAAGCCTAAGGAACTAAACCTAGAGTTAACCCTTCCATTTTATATGAGTGAAAATTTAATAATGTGTCTTAAATGAGAGTCACAGTCGGACCTTCAATGCAATGTATCACTCAAGCGAAATGTAGCAAATTCTTGTTTGATTGATTCCTTGTCGGTATCGTGAAGCAACGAATGGCATAAAATTGAAGTGAATATGTCATAACTTACCTAAAGTGAACCATCAAAAGAAAATCTAGTGGATTTAGTCTACTTTAAATTATCAACATCTTTTATTTCTTAATAACTTTTATTTACTTCTTTACCGATGTCTTAAATTTACCAATTTTAATTTTAGAAATTATCAACATCTGGTTATGTGTTTTACCAACTTTTATCTAGTTAAGTTACCAACTAGTTTTCACTTACCAACTCTATTTAAGTTACCAACGTCTATTTTTATTTTTATTTTTAATTTTGTTTTTACTAACTATTCTACTTAGTTACCTACATTATTTGTCTTACTTTCCAATTGGTAAAATATGCAATCTCTTTCGAAAAATCACCATTCTTATTTCAAGTGAGTGATTGTTGACTTTTCTCCGATTAATTTAACAAGTTTTGTATTATCAACTTTTACTCATTATAGTTACCAATATCTATTAATTTTATAGTTACTACAGCTAAAACAACTTTTTTTTACCAGCTTTTATTTAAATTTCTTACCAATCAATCCCCTTAAATTTACCAATTATTTTGTCAAATTGGTGACCTTTATTTGAGTGACTTACCAACTTTTCTTCAATTAAGTTGCCAATGAATTTTGAGTTACTAATTATAATTTGAGTTACAAATAACTTTTATCTAATTCATTAATTTTTCTTATTGTCTGCCAAAGTTGTTTGGAGTTACTAAAGTTTCATAACATATGACTTATTTCTATACAAGTAACTTCTTCAATGTTTATCCAGTAGATAGAAAATATAGTCATCTACGAACATAATAGCTAAGACTCAAAAGCCTTCCCTTCAGCAGAAATGGATCCTAGGTTAGAGCTCATTGACTGCCCCGCCGGATCAGATAAGACAATGCAGATATGAAACGACGGAATCTATAAAATTTAATGGCTGAAAAAGACTAGTAATAGATGCACAGTGTTCATGCACATGGGAAGACAAAGTCACATGGAGCATTTGCGTGATGAAAAGGAGACGACGTACATAGCCAGTCACATTGGACCCATTAAAGCTCGACTTTTAATGCCAGCCTTGTCTGTCAACAAATGCGAACGAAAGGAGGCCCAAAATGACAAAGAGAACGTGTAACACGCACATAAAGATACAGCCAATAAGCTGAGGAAGGTCCACCGACATTTGTATCACTGAAGATGGACCACGAGGTAACAGCAAATGTGGGCCAAAATATAACTTGAAACGAGACTGAATCAATTATCAGATTTCGCATTTGAAAAGGATTGTCTAGCTAAGTGTTTAAGTACTGATCGTCATTGTGGATGTCATCATATTTTTGAATATTGTATTTGGGTTAACAATGTGCAACTCTTTGCAAACCATGCACTTAAGTTTGAAGATTTTTCTGACTTTTGCATTTTGTTAATTATTCGAAGTTGTTATCTTGAAAAGCAAAAAAGGGTGAAGCCTAAGGAACTAAAGTTCAGCGAGACGTAGTTACCTCGAAAGTGTACATACCGCCTAGAGTTAACCCTTCCATTTTACATGAGTGGAAATTTAATAATGTGTCTTAAATGAGAGTCACATTCGGACCTTCAATGCAATGTATCACTCAAGCGAAATGTAGCAAATTCTTGTTCGATTGATTCCTCATCGGTATCGTGAAGCAACGAATGGCATAAAATTGAAGTCAAAATGTCATAACTTACCTAAAGTGAACCACCAAAAGAAAATCTAGTGGATTTAGTCTAAATTATCAACATCTCTTATTTTTTAATAACTTTTATTTACTTCTTTACCAATGTCTTAAATTTACCAATTTTATTATTAGAAATTATCAACATCTAGTTATGTGTTTTACCAACTTTTATCTGTTTAAGTTACCAACTAGTTTTCACTTACCAAGTCTACTTAAGTTCCCGACATCTAATTTTATTTTTATTTTTTATTTTGGGTTAATACCTTGAAAAATCCCAAACCCAGACACACGCGACAAATTTACCCCAAACAATTTTTGACCACCAAAAACCCCAAACCGGTATATCTTTGACAAATTTACCTCAAACTGGTACACTTATGACAAATTTACCCTTTGTTAGTTTTTATTAAATTTTATTGTCAAATTATTAAGTTAAATGACACGTGACAGTTGATTAATATATCAATTTTGGATTTTACGATCCATTTGTTACAGTTTACAATTTTTGTGATTTTTTTTTTGTATTAATCCAATTTATTGAATGATATATTTGTCACAAATTTATCAGTTTTGAGTTTTTTGCAGTCGAATTAATTAGTTTATGGTAAATTTGTCATAAATGTATAAGTTTATGGTTTTTTTTTTTTTTTTTTTTGTTAGTCGGGGTAAATTTGTTACGGGTATACCAGTTTGGAGTTTTTCATGGTCAAAAAATTAGTTTGGGGTAAATTTGTCACAAGTATACCGGTTTGGAGTTTTTCAGGGTATTAACCCTTTTATTTACTAACTATTCTGCTCAGTTACCTTAGGGTATTACTGGGGCAAGGTTGTCCTCTAACTTACTCGAACTGCTCTTTCTTTAACACCGTCCATTCTTTTTGCTCTTTATTAATTGATAATATGAAAAAAAAAAATTGATTTTATTGTCTAATTGAAATTTTATCGAGAAAAATATCCTTTTTTTTTTTCTTTTTCTGCTTTGACAAAAGAGAAATGCACGAGATGGATCTTTCAATGACTTTGCCGAAAAGGTAGTTACATTATAGCGTGTGGTACTACTCATTGCAATAATTGGATAACGAAAATATATCCATGGATGTGGCTCTATAGATGAAATCATGCTGTTCTATTGTTATCGTGGTAAAGGAAATAATACCTTTTCCTCGGAAAACTCGGTTAAATGTGTGATTTGAAACATGACAATGTGCGGCGAAAATAATAGCTTTTTTCATCACCAACGTAAACTTAAAATTCATACAATCAATTTGGCGAAAAGATCAGGAAATTGTTAAAATGTACAACTTTTTGGGTCCAATTGTCGCAATAAATAATTATTCTGCCGTTAAGATGACACCTATATGCCCTCTAATAAACATTGCAATTACAGTAATTTTGATGTCGTATTAGCAAAAGTATAATATTAAGCTATCGTGCTAGATGGAGCGACGATGGTCTATTTATTGTTATGCTATAAGATAAGTGAGATACTTAAAAAGAAATAGTAGCCTGTAATGAAGTGATAATCAAGAGGGTCTCCTGAGTAATCAACGTCTGAATATTTTGATGAGTCCTTTTAGTTAAAAAGATCGAACCAAAAAATGATCTCCACTCAATCCATTGAAAGTAGGTGAATCACTCAGTTCAGTGGAAGAATCGGTACATGAATAATGGTTAAGGGACTTTTTCTCGGGGAATACACTCAAATCCATTAAATTACCAATTTTTATCCATGTGTTTTCCTATTTGTTGATCGTGTTGATCGTCAATTAATACATTCTTTTGTTTTATCAATTGATAGATATAGTTACTGTTTGATGTTGCGTAGGGAGAATGCTAAATCATAAAGATGAGACAAAACACAGGCTTTGGCTTAAATTTATTCGATCTTCTGTAGGGGCAAGCTGGAAATCTTATAGCTAAACTTAAATAGCTCAAGCTCGTGCTCCACTTGGAATTAGTCGAGGCGATCAATCGTCTAGTTCAATTTGAATTATTTGCGAGTAATTTGATGCAGTTTGCACCAAAATTATTGGGTCCTCATCATGACAGAGAGAAAGAATGAATTAACCTTAACCTTGAGTTTATTTTGTAGCCCTCGGTAGAGATTGCGCGGACAATGTTTTCTTAATGACTAAGATGGAACAAATTATTCACAATTCAGGATGGTAATTGAACTACATCATACTAATGTATTAGGTCAGTATATATTGCGCCAGTTCATCTGGGCGTGAAAATTTCAATGTTAATATCAAATTGCCATATGCTTCAGAAATTTTAATTTCAACAATCTTTTGATACATACATTGTCTTTCATATTAACTCTAGCTTTACAATATTCTACAACAATACACGTGTATATCACGTTTACTCAATTGTCACTAGCTGCATTACTGTATCACCCACCTCTAAGAGTATTATAGAATACTCTGAAAAACCTTAGGATTTCGGGAGTTAGTCGAGGGTTGCTTATTCATGGATCGATCATGGTTATTCGTACGGAAACCCTCAAGATCATGTCACCTTCTCAGACTATGACACTAGTTTGTGACTTTCTTTCATGTTAAAAGTAAGGAAGGCGATAATCGTTGTTATTTAAATAGTTTTAGGATATAAATGACTCAATTGAGTTTTTAGGGAAAAAAATTGAATACCCATCTAAAGTTTATCGTTTGTATAAACTCCTCATCCATCACGATCAATAATTTCTTCTGACAACCGCTTTATTATGCTTTGCGGACCAATATGCACATCTTCCTTTCTCTTTGGGCAATATAATCCAATTTCCATTTTTCATGACGATCTGAATCATGTCCTCAAATGTCCATTCCCATGAAGTACTTTCTCATGAAAATCTAATATCATCACTGAGGATATTAATTTTCATAGAAACTAAAGGGAAAAAGGTACATTATATATGTGCATTACTAATACTCATCAATCTCCTTCTTCACAATCCATTTATAGCATATGACTTTAGCTAGCTACATGTTGAGTCCTTGCTCAGGAGCACGATGTAATTAATATTAAATTTATCCATAAATTTATTAAATAATTAGGCAAAAGGAAATTGCTTGCTTAGGATCGATTGATTTGTGCTATAGGCTTTTTGTTGGCTTGGCGATCGTTGGGCCACCAAACTTATGATTGAGTTCAATTCGATTGATCTGCGTGCCTCCTTTTGACATGAAGAAATATTTTACAAGGTCATCTTTCATGAGAATACACGAGCTCTAGATTATTAAAGGAGCGTGAAGTACTCTTATATGCTGGAATAAGTACACTAATGGTGCCATAAGTTGTGTACGGCGCTCACTTTGGTGCCAAAAGTTTCCGCCGGATCACTTAAGTGCCAAATCGGAGAAAAAACGATCACTTTGGTGCCACTGGCGAGAAATTCCGGCCAAAATGATTACGTGGCTTTATATTTTTAAAAAAAATTCGATAAACCCTTTAAACGACGTCGTTTTCTATCCTACTTAAGAAAACGACGTCGTTTTGCCGTCCTATGTGGATGGCTTAGGAAAAACGACGCCGTATTCCTCATTTGTGATTGAAATTAGGGTTTTTTTTTGTTCATCCTCGCCGATCAAGCTTGCTCAGCCACCGTCGCTTGGCCACCATGCTCGGCCACTGTGCTCGGCCACCGTCGCTCAGCCACCATGCTCGGCCACCATCGCTCGGCCATCGTGCTCGGCCACCATCGCTCGGCGAAGAAGTGATGGGAAAATAGGAGGCGAGGGTAGCGGAGGAGGAGGAAGAAGGGGGATTGAAGGTGTAGAGAGAGAGAAGACGAAGAGTGCGAGGGAAACAAGGAGGGCGCAGATGGAGATCTGTGGCTGGTGCTGGTGTTGTTCTTCGAGGAAGAAGACACCGCCGCCATGGCTTCTCTCTCTGTTGGTGTTGTTCTTCGAAGAAGAAGATGATGCTGCCATGGCTTCTCTCTCTCTGCGCTGGTGTTGTTCTTCGGGGAAGAAGACAACGCCGCTGCCATGGCCTCTCTCTCTCTCTCTCAATTTGGGGATTTAGGGTTTCAACTTGGGATTTAAGACTCCAAACAACGTCGTTTGGTGGTTTACTTGCTGACTAGACTCTCCGGTGAGCCACATTAATGTAAAAAATTAATAAAAAAAGGCCACGTTGGATTTCTGGCGGTTCAGATCGGCGTTGGCACCAAAGTGAGCGTTTTTCAAATTTTTTGGCACTTAAGTGATCCGACGGAAACTTTTGACACCATTAGTGTACTTATCCCCTTATATGCTTAACTAGCTATATTTCCATTAATTTGCAAATTGCATTAACGGTTGTTTTATTATTTTAATTTTTTTTTTTTGTCGCCCTATTCTATTTCTACTCTACACTCTCTCGGACTTTTGCCATGCCTTTGGGCGGTGGAGTCGAAACCCACCGAAACGTACGCGTCCCCACCCCATCCCCTCGAGAAGGTGGGGATTTGAACCCCTCACCTCCCCTTCCATGTTGGAAGGGTGGCCACTGGAGCGAATCCCAGTGATTTATTATTTTAATTAACTGCTATCAAGTTGCTTACATGGATACCATCTCAAAGTATATATTTCGTGAAATATATGTTCCCTTTAATTTGGGTTTTTCAAGTTCTATTCTATCTACTGGGGTCAGTCAAATACGTTATTTGAAGAGTTAAAAGAGTACCATCCCAAGTCGTAAGTGAGTTTCACGATGCTTTTTTGTTTGAACAATTTTTAATAATATTTTATTTAATTTTTTTATCTTTTTTTTCTCTCCTTCCTTCCTTCTTCATTTTGTCGATGGTCACAAAGAAAAAGAAATAATAATAATAATAATTTAATAAAATTATTTTAAAATTATTTAAGAATTATCTCAGTCAGCATCGATGATGTTATGTGAACCAACCGACGTCCACATTAGTAATATCAGGTCAAAATTAGTTGGAATAACTAAATTGGCATTAAATCATAAGACTTATGACTAAATTAGTACAAATGTAATATGTCTAGGACTTTTCTACACTTTTCCCTTTCTCGTCAGAGTCACTCTAAGCGGCTAGGCTCGAAATTGAGTTACGTTATGTGTCTCATGCAGATTGCATAAGGTTAAATGTGCATGCTTAAGCATATACCTTGGTCGATAATTATGTTGGGATAGAATGGAATCTAAATTTCATTTAATAGAAAAACGGTTCATTCGACATAGGGCAGAGCTAGGCCTCTTTGTCCGTAAGGCAATTAAACATTAAAGTTCCATTATTTTTAGGTTGCAATTCTTGTCCACGGACTGAAATAATATATACTCATTTTCCTTTTTTTTTTATTTTGCAAATACCCCGATTTCAAATGCCGGTAGGTCTTCTATTTATTTTATTTTAGGTTGCAATTCTTGTCAAAAAAAAACGGACTGAAATAAAAGATACTCTTTTTCCCTCTTTTTTTTTCACTTAAAAAAGCCGCTTGATCAAATACTATTTATCTTGAGCAAATGCACCTTGAATCAAAAGGGAAATGACTCCGCATTTCTTCAAAGGTCTTCCAAATCCAATCGCATGTGCTCACGTCGATATTTGGCATCGACGGTGGAGAAAAATAACAAAATTTATGTTGGTTCAAAACAAAAAAGAAAAGGTTTCCAATGTTTCTCTTCCAAAAAATAACAGTTACTTCGATTTTATTTTATTTTTGAATAAAAAACAGTCGAAACCAGATGGTCCATCACGTTGACCCATCGGTAGTCAATGTATATGCCAACCAGCAAGCGCTGTCCATGTCCACTTCGGATAAGAAAGACTTCCCACAGATCGCTGCTCCTTCTTCTTCCGTCGGCGATCGTCTTCATTTCCTCTCCAATCGCTTCCCAGCTTCCTCCTGCATCCTGAAAATCCCTATGGCGGGGGCGCTCGTCGGCGGAGCTTTTCTCTCGGCTTTCCTTCAGGTGCTCTTCGACCGGATGGCCTCCCGCGAGGTCGTCGACTTCTTCCGGTCGCGCAAGCTCGACGAGGGGAGGCTGCTGCAGAAGCTGGAGGCCGCGCTCCTGTCCGCGAACGCCGTGCTGGACGACGCGGAGGAGAAGCAGATGACCAACGACCACGTCAGGAAGTGGCTCGACGAGCTCAAGGACGCCGTGTACGACGCCGACGACCTGTTCGACGAGATCGCCACTGAAGATCTGAAGCGCGAAGCCGGGGTCGAGCCTCGGGCTCTCGCTTGTAAGGTCTGGAGCTTTGCTGCAGACGCTCGTAGGAGTAAATTGGGGGATGAGTTAGAGAGGGTTCTGGAGAGATTGGAGAGAGTAGTGAAGCAGAGAGAAGTTCTGGGCCTAAGGGAAGGTTTTCGCGAGAGGACGGCTAGAGCTTTGCAGACCACTTCGTTGGTCGAGGAATCGGGAGTTTTCGGGAGGGAGAAGGAGAGGGAGGCGGTGATCGACTTGCTCTTGTCAGATCGGGGCGAAAAGAACACCAGCGTGTTGGCCATCGTTGGGATGGGCGGTGTCGGTAAGACCACGCTATCTCAGCTCGTTTTCAACGATGGTGCGGTGAAGGGAGTTTGAAGGGCGTGGAGTTTCCGTGTCGACCAGACATCTGCAAGCTGGGCGACGGCTCTCGAGGAGTTCTCTTCCTCGTCTAAGAAGGAGACCGAAAATCTCAACCAGCTTCAGCTCCAACTGAAGGACTTCTTGACAGGGAAGAAATTCCTATTGGTGTTGGATGATGTTTGGAATGAGGACTTAAATCTTTGGAATACGTTCCTAGTTCCTTTTAGCTATGGAGCAAGAGGCAGCAAAATCATCGTGACGACACGAAATGAGCGTGTCGCATCGGTTGCTCGTGCCTTCTCGAAATACTATTTACAGAAGTTACGAGACAAGGAATGTTGGGACTTGTTCGCAAAACATGCATTTGACGAGCATAACTTCGAGGCGCGCACGAGACTTGAAGAAATCGGGCAAAGAATTGTAGAGAGATGTGATGGATTGCCTCTTGCGCTAAAGACTATAGGTAGTTTGTTATGCTGTGAGTCTGATATCAGGAAGTGGGAAATAATTGCAGAGAGTGGTATTTGGAATTTGGCACGTGAAAAGAATGAAATTCTCCCTGCATTGTTGTTAAGTTATCATTACCTTCCTCCACAACTGAAACGATGTTTTGCCTATTGTTCAGTCTTCCCAAAGGATTGTATATATGAGAAAGACCAGCTGATCTTACTTTGGATGGCTGAGGGCTTGATAGAACAACCTAACGACAGCAGGACATTAGAGGAAGTAGGTGATCAGTGCTTCTGTGATCTTGTGTCTAGATCTTTGCTTCATAGAGCAAGCGATGTCGAATCGAGCTTTTCGATGCATGACCTGGTCAATGACTTAGCAAGATATGTAGCTGGTCGATCTTTTTTTAACTTAGACAGAGGCAATGCACACCAGGTGTCCTCAAGCACTCGCCATTTGTCATTTGTAAGAACTCGATATGATGTCGCTTCTAGATTCAGAGTGTTAGACGGGGCAATGAATTTGCGTACTTTCCTGCCGCTAAACGTGGGTCACGTGAGACTTTGCGAGTACAATTTGTTGACTGATGAGGTACTGCATGTTCTGTTGCCGACCCTGAGACGGTTAAGGGTGCTATCTTTGTCTCATTATTGGAAAATCTCAATGTTGCCCAGTTCAATTGGATGTTTGAAGCATTTGCGCTATTTGAATCTCTCCTATAATGAAAGTCTAATCAGATTGCCTGATTCAGTTACTGCTCTATACAACTTGCAAACCTTAATTCTTGCTTACTCTCTCTCTCTCATTGAGTTACCGAGCAACATGGGCAGCCTAACCTGTCTGCGTCATCTTGATATAAGGGATACATCCTTGAATAGAATGCCGTTGGGGATGAACAGATTGAAGGATTTGCGGACATTAACTAATTTCGTGGTGGCCGAAAACGGTGGGACCAGGGTTAGGGAGCTAGGGGAACTAGGGAATCTTATGGGTACACTCTCCATACAGGGTTTGCAGAATGTTGATAGTTACCGAGATGCCGAGATAGTCAATTTGCGAGAAAAGAGGTACTTGAAAAAGTTAGTACTGGAATGGGGTTCTGATAACAATATTATGCAGCAAAATAACTTAAATATATTGGACAAGCTGCAACCTCATTGGAACTTGAGAGAGCTTACCATTATATCCTATAGTGGTAGGTCATTTTCCGATTGGCTGGGACACGGTTCATTCTCTAATATGTTAGTTGTTCATCTTGAATCTTGCAAGCATTGTGTGTCATTGCCTCCTTTAGGACAGCTACCATCTCTGGAGAGGTTGATAATCGAAGGATTTGATGGAGTTACAAGTGTGGGTACTGAATTCAATGGTAGTAACTGTATACCTTTCCAGTCACTTAATACTTGGAATTTGCTGACATGTGCAGCTGGAAAGAGTGGGCTTGTTTTGCAATAGAGACAAGAGGTCTTGCCTTTGCACATCTGCAGGAGCTTTGTATTAGAAATTGCCCGCCGTTGAGTGGAGGTTTACCCAGCCATCTCCCTTCTCTAACAGCCTTGTCCATTGGAAGGTGCCCACAGCTAACGTCTTCTCTACCATTTGCACCACTTCTCCGTGAGATCAAATTGGATGATTATGGAAAGGTCTCTGGAGTTGAGCCCCTCCTAAATGGCACTGAGTTACGAGATATGAAAATCTGGAATCTTTCAACCCTTCCCTTGAGGTTTCTTCCTCCTACCATGACAAGACTTGATCTCTAAGGCAGTCCTGAAATAGAGTTGCCAATGCACAGATGCCATGAATCTCTCCAATATCTAAACTTGATGTGGAGCTGCAATTCACTTATATCCTTTCCTCTGGAAATTTTCCCCTCACTTAAGAATATTCAGTTAAGGAAGATTCAAAAATTGGAACATCTTTCAAATTCTGACGGTTCATCACTTCTTCTCCATTTGATGAAAATTACTAGTTGTCCTGAATTTAGATCTTTCCCTGCGGGAGGATTGGCTGCCCCATGCCTCACTTCTTTATATTTATATGGCTGCCGTCATCTAAAGTATCTGCCAGAAAACATGCAGGCTCTCCTTCCTTCGCTTCAGTCACTGACAATATCCTCATGTCCACAACTCGAGTCATTTTCCAAGCGGGGTTTACCCTCCAAGTTGGTCGAGCTTTCACTCTCTGATTGTGACAAGCTCATCACTGGCCGCAAGGATTGGGGTCTTCAATCGCTATGCTCTCTTGAAACTTTTTCCATTCGGGGAGAGAAAAATATAGAGTCATTTCCTGAGATAGGGCTTCTGCCAACCTCTCTTACCTCTCTGCATATCTCTTTCTTTGAGAATCTGACGTCCCTGAACTCCAGAGCGCTTCATAGCCTGAGCTCCCTTGAAAACCTCTCCATTATCGGATGTCCTAAGCTCCATTCCTTCCCAAAAGAGGGACAAATTCTGCCCGCTTCTCTTACCTCTCTGTCGATTTATTTTACGGGTCTAAAATCACTGGATAACTTAGGGCTCCACCACCTCACTTGTCTCAAAGAATTTCGCATAGATTTCTGCTTCAATCTTCGATCCATGCCAGCGGAGGGCTTGTCATTTTCCCTTTCCAATCTATTTATCAATAAGTGCCCTATGTTGGCGAAAAGATGCCAGCGGAAGAAAGGGAAAGATTGGCCCCTAGTTTCGCACATTCGCTGCATCGTGATTGAAGGTGTGCTCGTCACATGATCGAATATCTTGCTTTACAATCCCTCCTTTTACCAAGATCTCAGGTATCTCCCTTGGCCCTACACTAAGTAAGCCATTTATTTATTCAGGACATACTTCAGTCGCTCTGTGCTATCCTTCCAGCTAATGCAAATCGAAATCTGGCGTGTGTGTTGGACCGTATCCCTAATGTATCTCCGGCTGAAGCACTCGACGTCGCGTGGCGCAATGTGAGCTGCAGCCGGTAGCCGGTGCGCGGCAATACGTCCAATTTTTGGTTGTTTGAGGATTAGCGGGAGCTCTAATTAAGGAAAGGTCCTGCTAATTCTACTACTTCTGCGGAGAGTAGTTGAATTACCGAGAGGGAAGCTTGGAAGCTATCCGAGCGGCCTGTTGTGGCAATCGGTTGACCCCTGCTCAGTAGCAGAGGAGAGTTTCGAAAGTGGAGGGGACAAGCATAGGAAATTTGTGCAAAATCTCGGTTTATGAGATGGGGATGCGGACAGAGATTTTTGGTGAAATTTAAAAGAAGATAGCATAGGAAGTAGAAAATGTGCCAAACACCTAGCAGGTGGGCCGGGTGGGTTTGGGGCATCCGGAGAACACAGACCGGATATTTAGAAGGGATAACTATTGTACAAGCATCTTCTCGAATGTGAGCTTTGCAGACTGGATTGGTATCTGTCAGGTTTATATCTTCACCGGGATGAAGAAGAATTGCAAAGAGAGAGATCATAGAGAAGCATCATTTGATTATTTACTGTTGCTCTTCTTTTTCCCAGTGGGTACATGCATCTGTTGTTTGCAGTGTTATTAGCCGGGGATGTCAGCATTTCCTAGTCAACTCAGTCTGAGATCTGGTGCTTTAGCAGCAAACTAGTTAAGTTCTACCATGAATGGAGTTCATTTGGTTGTATCTACCTTAAATGTTAAGTCGTCATTCCCTGGCAGAATTACGTGAAAAGAAGTAGATGTTTGTTTCTCTTTGTGAGGAAGAAGTTTCAATGTCTGAGTCCGGTTAATTAGATTCCTAGGACTTGACAATGATTGGTCACTGCACTGCACTGAAGCCTGTTATTTGACAGGAATCTCTTCCTCATCCTCTTCCTCCATTTCTTTGGACTGTTGGAGCAGATTGTCTAGTGATATTTTTCATGTGTTTACTGATTATCTAAGATGCACAGTTAAGCATTTATTCTGTCATGATACATCATTGCGACGAATTTTTCCAGTAACTGTTGCTGTTAGATCGGTGTTGTTAATAAATTGTGCTGTTCATGAACTTGGACATATTTTTCCTGGACTAACACTCAGAGATCCGAATTTGTTAGCAGGTCATTAAGTATGGTTTTGTCATACTGTTCAATGTTACGATTTGGGGATGTTATGTCAACAGCCTAAAGAGTCTCTCGTCTCTTCAAGCCACAGTTACGAACTTCTCGACAAATTTCCTCGCTTCTGGATTAGCTGGGTTCTTTTTGTTTGATGAGTCATTGAGATACCAGGTACTTTGATTAACTATTTTCCTGCCCTGTTCTGCAAAGTTATGTACTTCAAGGTTTTATTTTTTATTGTGTTTAAAACAAGAGGCGAGCTCTTATTGTTATACCTGGAACTATCAAAAGTTTTATTCACATACACAGGTAATATCATGACTGCATTTAGTTCTCTCGAGAGAAGAATTCTCTCTATGGAATCGGAACTGGTAATCTTGAAAGTGGCAAATAGGCCAAAAGTTGGGAGTCAAATTATGCCATAGATAACTTCCGAGTTTATTATCTCATGAATGCATTGAGGGTATTTATGCCATCATAAGTGGGGAACAACAGCATGGAGAAGGATTTTATATTTCAGATGAAAGCTTCTGAGATCAATGTGGTTGCTAAAGAACAGAGCTAGTTTGCTTCATGCAAACCTGTTGTTCAGGGATTCTTGGTGTAGTCTCCACCTTGCGATAAAAGGCATTGAGTACTTCCTAGTTCCTGATAATGACTTGAGTTTAGGTTTAATCATTGCTATCTTGACTCGCATTATGGTTGTGATATGGTTGTGAAATTGTGATTGAAAGGAGGCAATGATTTTTGAGATTCTCACTCCACTTAGTCTATGAATGCAGATTTCACGAAATTCACATAAGTCCCGTTCTTAGTGGTTTGTAGGTGCACTTCTTATAGTGATTGGTGTGCTAATTCTCGCAAATCAAGTTTTGAGAAGAAAAGTAGAGTTGATTGAAAGTTCTCAGTTTATGAGAGATACCATACGCCATGCTTGAAGGTTGCCCCCTTTTGCTACGGGCAACAGTTGCCCTGCTTCTCTGGTTTATGTTTTTCTTTCCCTTCTCTCTTTTAAGTGCCCGAACTGCCTGTACTCATTTATCTTTTGTGGATTTGCAGGTGACTTATAAATGAGAAGTTACATTCTCGTGCCACTCTCAAGGAAGGAAAAAAAGGAAGTTGAGAATTGAGGATGGAAGAGTGTTTCCTTCCTGGCCGGTCATTCCGCGTGAATGGTGACTGTAAGATATAGCTACAAAGCAAGCTGCAAAGAAGGCAGATTTGTGTTTAGCGATGGGATCCTATCCCACCTTTTCACCATACCAAACGAGTAAGGCTAAAACATTGGTAAGTGAACCTTAATTTAGGCGCTCTGGAAAGGCTGAGTGTGTCGTGCGCGCTTTGAGAGCATAAAGCTAAGACCCAACAAAGATCATCTTTACATTAATATAAATCAAGGTCTTAATGTGAGCTTATACCGACATGTGCTATAACGTAATAGAAAACTTGCGGAGGATTTAATGAACATCGTGCCTTACGGGGCCGAGGTTGTCTTCTAACTCACCTCGACCCGAACTGCTCTTGCTATATGACCCTCCATTCCTTTTGCCTTTTATTAATTCATAAATTATGAAAAAAATCGATTGAGCATTTTTTTTTAATGGAGCTCGTCGGATATATTTTCTTCACTTGATTTTATTGTCAAATTGAAATTTTATGGAAAAAAAGATTCTTATTTTCAATTTCCATTTTGACAAAAGGGAAATGCATGAGTTGGATCTTTCAATTACTTTGTAGTTATGTTATAGCGTGTAGTACTCATTGATATTATGGATAACAAAAATATATCAACTGACATGGCGCCATAGATGAAATCATGTTGTGCTATTAGTTATGTAATAATGTGCAGTACTCATTTTTTTTTTTTTTTTGTTGGTAAAAGGTAATTGGATAGAAAGAGAAAGGCCAGTTACAAAAGATCGGAACCATAACCTACACTCTAACACGAAGAGTGAAGGGGATCCGATGTAAAAGAGAACAAGAAGAAACAAGAAAACAAACAACCAGCAAACCGGCAGGACACCATACAGCAACGGCGACCCTCTGAATTCAGCAAGAAGGCAAAGAACGGAGAGCGAAAGGCAAAGCGAGCGGCTGGACGATCAGTGAGTAGAGAATACCACCGGATCGAATCCCCAACACCTTTGGAGCCTTTGATTCGTCGGAGAAGGCGGGACCTTGGAGAAGGAGATAGCTTTGTCCCTGACCGCCTTAATAAGATGATTTTTAATGGCAGGGATAGCTATTGCCTCACCCCGGAAGATGGCAGCATTCCTCATCTTCCAGATGAGATGACATAAGGCCCCAAAGGAGAACTGAACCATCTTGTGATAGAAGTCCTTACCGCTAAAAAACTTCGTAGACCAGGTAAGCAGCTCCTTCCAGGTTCTGATCTTCCAGGGGATGTTGCACCTGGCAGCCCAAAAGAAGGACAGAGAAGCCAAGGTGCGACACCCAAAGAAGAGATGATCTACAGAGTCTGGGACTTCACTGCAGAAGGCGCAAACAGAATAATCAATCCTGCCATAGGATAGGAGCATCGACTGAGTGGGGAGGCGGCCTTTAGTTATAAGCCACAAAATAAATTGATAACGAGGCGCAAGGGCATTATCCCAAACTAGGGAGGCCCATTGGACCGGATTCCTCTTAGTCCTAATGGATTCCCAGGCCGAGGCAACCGAGTATAGACCCGAGGAGTCACAGCACCAAATGAATTTGTCCTGCACAGATGATAATAACGGCAAAGCAATTGACCAACTATCCAGAAGAGACCTAAGTGCTGCACCAATTGGAGTATAAAGATCAACAACTACTGCAAAGTTCGGAAGGCCTATAGAATCCCTAAACGATGAGGGAACAAAATCATCCAGAGGGCCACACTGTAACCAATAGTCATGCCATAGTGAGATAGAATGCCTATTGCCAACGACCCACCTGAACGAAGAGTGGAAGTAGTGTCTGAGCTGCAAAATCTTCTTCCACATCCAGGAGCAGGTGCTTGGCCTGTCGGCAGTCCAGAAATTCTTCTTCTTCAGAAAAATGGAATGTATCCAACGGCACCATAAGGATTGTTTATCAGAAAACAGAATCCATATGTATTTGACCATGGAAGCCCTATTACCCTGCTTAATATTCCGGATGCCGAGGCCCCCTTCAGCTTTCGGGCAACAAACATCTTCCCAAGCCACCTTGGCGCCTCCTCGATCGAGAGATGTTCCTTTCCACAGGAATTGTCTCATTATCCGCTCAACATCCTCTAGGACCGAAGATGGAAGAGTGAAGACACTCGTCCAAAAGGCTTGGATGGAGTGAAGGACAGATCTTATGAGCTGCAATCTACCTGCGAAGGATAAAAATCTATGCGTTCAAGATTGGATTCTCGTGCAAGAATGCGATCCGTCGTGCAATGCAGTCCGCTCTATTCAACTGGGAAGAAATAATGGGAACACCAAGGTAACAGACCGGAAGAATCCCCTCCTGAAACCCAAATGCCCAGAGGATTCTGTTCCTCAAAGAAGAGTCGCCACCAGCCAAGAAGATTTCACTTTTGTGCTTGTTAGGGAATAAGCCGCTCCAAGTGGAGAACAAATCAAGCCCTTTTTTTAGCATAACAACCGAACGCCAGTCCGCTTGACAGAACAAGAACACGTCATCAGCAAAAAACAAATGGGAAAGCTGAATTGGCTTGCACCTCCAAAAGAATTTGAAGTCCGGATTGGAGGTGCAGGACATCAATATACCGGAGAATACTTCCATCACCAAGGTGAAGAGGTATGGGGACATCGGATCACCTTGCCTCAGGCCTCTACCCCCAGAAAGAAACCATGAAGATCCCCATTGATAGATATAGAGAAGCTCGGAGAACGCACACAAGCCATGATAAGCTTTATAAAGTGGGGGAAACAAAAAAGCCTGCAAAACAAGCTCTAAAAACTCCCAGTCAACGGTGTCGTAGGCCTTATGAAAATCCACCTTAATTGCGCACTTAGGCAGGTAGGGAGAGAGGTGGAATCCTGCAAACAATTCCTGAGCCAAGAGAATGTTATCTCTCATTCTCCGGCCCTTAACAAAGGCGTTCTGGGAATGATTAATCAAGTCCCCTAAAGCTCCAGCAATTCTATTGGCTAGAATCTTAGCGATCACCTTATAAATCGTGTTACAGCATGCAATTGGTCTGTAATCCGTTACTGCATTAGCATTGGAGACCTTCGGAACAAGCGCCAAAATGGTGGCATTTACCTCCTTTAGAAGCTGACCATTTTGAAAGAAGTCATGAACTGATTCAAGCACAGAAGAACCAACGGAATCCCAGCAAGATTTATAAAATTCAACAGAGAAGCCATCAGGCCCGGGGGCCTTACCTTTTGCCAGCGAAAATAACGTGTTCTTGATTTCATAGTCGGAAACCGGAAGAGCTGAGAGTGTGCTAGTATGAATAAAATAAAGGAGTTAGGGAAGAGAATAAGAACACAATATTTATAGTGGTTCGGCTAATCCAAGCCTACGTCCACTCTCCCACGATGACAGCCTCCTTGGTGGATTCCAATATGCAATCAACAAGAGATTACAACTCGAGTGCAAACACTTAGTAGATCACACTATCTCACTAAGTCACTCTCTTGGTATTTCTCTCACGATTACAAACGTTTAAGCTCTCCAAAGACAAGTGTATAATCGAAGATCGCTCGACTTTGGAATTATAAATTCTACGCTCCGTCTCTTACTTGCTCATCGGTCCATGATCTCCTTAAATACTCCTCCACTTCCAAACTACCCGTTGGACAGCATCCCGGAGAATCGTCTTCCAATATACCCATTGGACAGCTCTGTATCTAGAAGATTTGGTAGCCGTTGAGTGACAAAGGTAAAATCCCAAATTGATTCCGATCGCCCATACAAACGAAATCTTGGTTTCCATAAGTAAAGCTTCTTCGTATAGAAAGTTCTCGTCTTCAAGATCCAATCGTCAATCAAATAGATTGAATCAATTAAATCAATCTTGATGTGGAATCCAAACAGGATCACCAGCCGTTGTATGATTGGGCTTGAGTTATGATTCATCGAATCACGGATGTAAAGTCCGAGTCCGACAACCGAGTCCGGCAGTCTTCGACTTTGAGTCTTGAGTCCGGTCTTCAGACTTTGAGTCTTGAGCCCCAGTAGTCTTGAGCCTGAATATCTTGAGAATATACTTTGGACATAAGCTACGTTCGATCTTCCGGGTCATCTTCACATTTTGACAATATCCTTTACATGTTCTATAATCTGCATGGTCTATTACTTAACCATCAAACATGTTAGTAGCCTTTGATTTATTTTGTCATCTTCAAAACATCATAAGGGATTTCCTAACAATCTCCCCCTTTTGATGATGACAAAACAATCTCTGAATATGCAGATTTGTAAACATACTTTTAAATCAAAGGATATCAGAAGATAACAAATAGATTGAGCATAAGAATATATAGAAAAATAATCGCAGCTCAATATTATGCAATAAATAATATCAATCAATCAACACATATGCATATTCATATCTTCTCCCCCTTTTTGTCATAATCAAAAAGCGATAATAATGGATTCACGTAGAGAATATAAAATGATAACAAATGTGTCTGGCATAATTTCCAAAATCAGCTTTTATAAATCGAATATTAAAGATATGCAATATAGCTCACTTCGATCATATATATCAGGAAATATCCAATGAAAATCACGGATGCATCATAACTTGCACGTACCATTTTTGTCATAATAAAATGATAATATCAATACAAGATTTATTAATGACAAAAGGTAATAAAAGATGCACTAACCGGATTTTTTTTAGATAAATTCTGACACATTTACCTTTCCTTTCATTCATAATAAGATCACGATCAATCCAAAAAGATTTTTCCATAATTGCTCAAAGCTCCCCCTCAATTTGTTGCCTTTTTGAGATGATCACGATTCTTTTCCTTTTCTTTTGGATTTGATTTCTCCCCCAATTGTATTTCCTGCAATCAACTCATTTCCCTTTTTGGTATCCATCAATTTGGATCCTTCCATGACGTTAGAGTAAAATAGAAATCTCCATAATCAAATATTCTTTCTTAATTCATCGTAACAAAGTATTCGAAGAAAGAATATTATGCACAATGATATTTTGAAAAATAAATTCTCACTTAGTCATAGTACAATAAAATCAAAGAGAATAAAATCCTTGAATATCTCAGAAAAAAATATCTTGCAAAATTAGTATAACGTAGAATCGGATTTTTACTTTGCAAAATATGACAATTTGAGAGCATAAAATTAAACCAAATAATCTGAATTATCTCAAATAATCACACGTACTAAATCAAATCTTAACTCACAAATCACAAAAATAAATCATACGATTCTTTCTTCCATAAAACAAAATATGATTATTATAAAATCTCAATCAACCAAGGATATATTGAATATCAAGCATAATGAGAATTATTGCCCAAATCAAATAAAAAATTCCTTACCAAATCCTCTTTCTTCTTTATATCCTGCAAAAATAACTTATCTTTTCTTTGGTACCCATTTTTCTTGGGTCCACGAGAGTTAGCAGAATATGTTGCTTTTATCCAATTTTTCTTAATATTTCTCCAGACTTGAGAAGGATCTTGTTGCCTAAGTCTAGAATTCTCCTTTTTAAGTTTGAAAATCCTTTTAAGAGAAGATTTGAGATTTGAACAAAGCTCATTTATATACTTTGAAACTTTGAGAGGAATTTTTGAATTGCTTACCTCGATTTCCTCATCGGATTCTCGAGTCTATATCCAGTCGACTTTGATTCTCGAGTCCGTGTCTCGAATCGACTTTGATTCCCGAGTCCGTGTCGAATCGACTCAGATTTTGAATATGCCATCAAGCATATATTTTCTTGATCATCATCTTCTTTCATGATTCTTTTCTGGCCATTATGCCTGTATTGACTTCTTCCATCGAAGTTCCTTCCTAATCTACTCAGCTTTTTAAATTTCTTGACCATAAAGGCAAGCTCTTCATCGTCCATGTCATTTTCTGAGTCTGTTTCATCAAAAACAGCATTAGATATTAAAGCAATGGAGTTCTTACCTTCGGGATCTTCGTCATTAAGTTGTTCCACTTCATAGGATTGAAGAGTGCCAATCAATTCATCAACGGAGAGTGGCATAATCCTCTCGAGTCTCCGGATTGAAGTCTTGACATGGTTCCAATCTTTTGAAAGACCTCGCAAGAGTTTGTTGACCTTCATTGGAGAAGAAATTGGGTGACCTTGATATGCCAAACCGTTTACAATTTCTGTAAAACGATCGAACATATCTCCAATTGACTCTCCTTGCTTCATCTTGAAGGATTCATATTGGCCAAGCAAGAAGTTTACTTTTGTCTCTTTTACACGATCGGTCCCTTCATATGTAACATGAAGTTTATCCCAAACTTCTTTTGCTGTTTCACATGAAGAAATTCTGTTATATTCAGCAGGAGACAAAGCGCAATATAAAGAATAAATTGCTTTCGCATCAAGCGCTTCTCTTTTGGACAACTCCATCCGAGACATAGGAGCGGGGGGTTTGGTTTCTTTGTCTTTGCCATTCTTATTTGATGTAGACGCAGCAATGAGGTTGATTCCTCTTTCCACAACATCCCATTGTAAGAGATCTGGATCTTAGGAATGCTTTCATTTTGTTCTTCCATACGTCGTATTCCTTTCCATCAAAATATGGTGGCCTTGTGTTGCTTTGCCCTTCCATAAGTCCTGGTGCCAACATACTAGCCATAAAGAATCTTTAGCTCAAAAGTAAAAACACTTTTATAAACCGAGCACTTGGCTCTGATACCAATTGAGAGTGTGCTAGTATGAATAAAATAAAGGAGTTAGGGAAGAGAATAAGAACACAATATTTATAGTGGTTCGGCTTAATCCAAGCCTACGTCCACTCTCCCACGATGACAGCCTCCTTGGCTGGATTCCAATATGCAATCAACAAGAGATTACAACTTCGAGTGCAAACACTTAGTAGATCACACTATCTCACTAAGTCACTCTCTTGGTATTTCTCTCACGATTACAAACGTTTAAGCTCTCTAAAGACAAGTGTATAATCGAAGATCGCTCGACTTTGGAATTATAAATTCTACGCTCCGTCTCTTACTTGCTCATCGGTCCATGATCTCCTTAAATACTCCTCCACTTCCAAACTACCCGTTGGACAGCATCCCGGAGAATCGTCTTCCAATATACCCATTGGACAGCTCTGTATCTAAAGATTTGGTAGCCGTTGAGTGACAAAGGTAAAATCCCAAATTGATTCCGATCGCCCATACAAACGAAATCTTGGTTTCCATAAATAAAGCTTCTTCGTATAGAAAGTTCTCGTCTTCAAGATCCAATCGTCAATCAAATAGATTGAATCAATTAAATCAATCTTGATGTGGAATCCAAACCAGGATCACCGGCCGTTGTATGATTGGGCTTGAGTTACGATTCATCGAACGGATGTAAAGTCTCGAGTCCGACAACCGAGTCCGGGGCAGTCTTCAGACTTTGAGTCTTGAGTCTGGCAGTCTTCAGACTTTGAGTCTTGAGTCTGGCAGTCTTGAGTCTGAATATCTTCAGAATATACTTTGGACATAAGCTACGTTCAGTCTTCTGGTCATCTTCACATTTTGACAATATCCTTTACATGTTCTATAATCTGCATGGTCTATTACTTAACCATCAAACATGTTAGTAGCCTTTGATTTATTTTGTCATCTTCAAAACATCATAAGGGATTTCCCTAACAAGAGCGAGGACGCCAGCTTGGTCTTGAGACAAAGGCTTGCGGACATAACGTCGCACCTCCTCAAGGGATGGCCTAACAAGACCTTCCTTCGGCGATAAAAGGTCAGAAAAGAAATCGACAAACACCTGGGGAACCAAGAGCGGATCAGTAGTGACACTTCCAGAAGGATCTCTAACCGAAAGGATTCGATTTAATAGGTGTCTTCTCTTCATAGATTGATGAAAGAACTTGGTGTTCCCATCACCCTCTTTTAGCCATTTAACTCTAGACTTCTGCCTATAGAACGATTCCTCATGGGATCTCAACTCAACAAATACACGGCGACACTCCCTTTCTTCTTGAGTAAGAGTAGAGCTGGCCGGATTTGCTTGGAGCTGAGTCTGGGCAGTTGCTAGAGCTTCTCTAGCTTCCGCAACCTTGATCGAAATGTTAGAGAAGGCGTCCCGGTTGAGAGATTTAAGTAGAGACTTCACCCTTTTGAGTTTTGAGACCAGTTGAAACATAGGAACGCCTACAATAGGAGTACTCCAAGCCTGCTGGACGGTGGCCTTAAAATTTGGATGATGAGTCCAGAATTCGAAGAATTTAAACGGCTTCCTCCTATTGGAAGGCTGCAACACTCTAACGGTCATAGGACTATGATCCGATATTCCAGGATTTAAGAAGTTAGCCTCAGAATAAGAGAAGTGAAGATTCCATTCACCATTGACTAGAACACGATCAATTTTCCTCATTTTCCTCGTCTCACCAGATGAAATGGACCAAGTGAAACGGCAACCAACATACCTGAGGTCTACCAGCTCCGCTCGGGACAAGCATTGGGAAAATTCGTCGAAGTAGGGAATCCAGTTCGTGGTACTACCAATGCGATCTGAAGGATCCTTGATTGCGTTGAAGTCGCCAGCCATCAACCAGGGAGAATGACGGAAGGTATCACTATAATGACATAGGTCTTCCCATAGAGGCCGCCGACGGGAGAAAGAGTGCTCCCCCTATACAGCAGACACACAGCAGGATATACCAGAACTATTAAACTTGAGCATGCCATGCAACACCTGATCACTGATTGAAATAGCAGAGTAGGAGACGAAGTTTGGGTTCCATCCAACCCAAATCCTGCCGCGTGGCGAGAACTCATAGTTCGAGAGCCAATTCCAACCCCTAATAAGGGTGGAAGAGATAGACTCAAAACGGTCCTCAGGCACCTTCATTTCAATGAGGCCAATGAAATACAAATTATTAGTAAGAGCAAATCGCCTGACTTCAGCCCGCCTAAGGGGATCCAACATGCCTCGAATATTCCAAAAATCGATAATCATCCAAAAAACAAAAAACAGAATGGGATTACCTCTTCCTGGAGGTCCTCTTCCCCATAGCCGATGCTTTCGGGACTACATCAGGAGGGGGGTCAGGAAGGAGACGCAGAACCTGATCCTGGAGGATAGGAACCTTTGCGGGTGGCTTCCCTTTCATGGAAGAATTATCTGCAGACTGAACTTCATCATCACTGGGGGCACTGCGGATATTAGAGTTCGAGATATCCTCCGAACTTTCTGATAAGGCCAGAGGAATAGGATTTCCTTCACACGAAGGTTGGAGAGATTGAATCTGCTCCTCTTGCTGAACATCCCTGCATTTCAACACATGAACTTCATCGGTAGGAGGAGATAGGCCAGAGGAAGCAGCTGCAGGCGCAGCAGCTTGCCTTGTTGCTTTCTTTTTATTCTTTTTATTTCCGCGCTTCACCTGTTTCCATTCCAGATCTCCTGATACAAATTCAGATTCAGCAATGGGAAGATTAGCCGGATTGGGCATAGAGGATTCAAGGAGGATCCCCGTGTTCCTTTTTGGGGAGCTCGGCTCCCCTACCTACTCAGATCTGATGCAATTATGCATACCGAGGGGCACATCATTCGTGTCATCCCTACCTGAGGTAGGCTGATTAGCCACCCCTTTGCCTTTATCCAATAAGGGAGCCTCAACTCTAGGCGGAACTTCGGCCTCGACATTCCGGTCAGCTGGCAGGGATGGTTCTGATTCCTTAACAGCATCACTGCAATCGTGTCCGAAGATTCCACACTTCCTGCAAGCAAGAGGCTTCCATTCGTATTCAACATCCACCACAACCAGATTTCCCATAAGTTCCAGTTGAAGAAAGTCATGGATAGGTTGCTGCACTGTGATTTCAACACATACACGAGCAAAGGTAAGCATGGCCATCTGCTCAGTCCTCTGGTCCACATAGAGCGGCTTCCCGAGAGCATTAGCTACCTTGCTAATATAGTGAGCTGACCAGAAGGAGCATGGAAGATTTCTCAGCCTTACCCAGATCGGCACCGATTGGAGAGACTCTTTGTTCAACTCAATCCTTGGCTTCCATTGCTGCAGCATCAGGGGGATTCTGGCCACCGTAGCAGTCCCTCCCTCTAGGATTTTCCTCCTAAATTTTGGGTCAGCAATCCGCAGCAAGAAGAATCCCCTGCCATTAGACATCACTTCCAGCAATGCAGGCCCCCACGCTCTCTTGAGCGACTCATCAACAACTTTGAACGGAAGTTTCTTTCTTATGAAATACCCCACCAGGCAATCATAAAGTTTAGGATCGGCAGCCTCTAGGTCAGATTCGTCCATCTGAATAACAGGGTTAATGTTATAATGCTTAGGCGTATGATCCAGATCATAGCCCCTGGTGGCGCCGCTCGCAACAGCTGCCCAGGTGCGGACTGGAGGTTTAATCAAGACACCCCTAGAGGCATTCTGCTTTGATCTAGACCGGCCCCTACTGATTCCGCGACTTCGCACAGGGCCCGACTGCTGTCGCAAACCCGCAGCTCCAGACGAAGGGATCGGGGGTTTACGAGACTGATCATTGCGCGGATTAACATTAGCCGAGGGACCAGCCATAACAGGAGGGGAATACATTCGCTTACTCGGCCCTTCATCACCTGAACGACCCCGAGCAACCCCCGACTCCATAACAGCAGACCCGACCAAACAGAACCAGAAAAAATTCTAATCCATCGCACAGCAAGAATTCTCTAGAAAGAAGACGTACCAGGCTACAATGCAGCAAGGTTTGGAGAGCTGAGAAAAGCGCTTCTTGGCGCAGAAGATTGGGCTCAAACGACGGTCAACTCCCGCGGAACCACAAGCAAACGGATGCGCAGGAATAGTGCGGAAATCGCCTGGTAGAGAGCATTCCGTGAACAGTATGACCTATCTCGTTCTCTGCAATACTCATTGATATAATTGGATAACAAAAATATACCTACTGGTGTAGTGCCATAGATGAAATCATGTCTTTCTATTGCTCTTGTGGTAAAGGAAATGGTACATTTTCCTCGGAAAACTTTGTTACCTGTATGATTTGAAACACTTGCTATCGTGGTAAAGGAAATGGTACATTTTCCTAGGAAAACTTTGTTACTTGTATGATTTGAAACATGACAACGCAAGGCCAAAGCAATAGTTTCTCTCATCACCAACCTAAACTTAAAATCTGTAAAATCAATTTGGTGAAAAGATCGGTGCAACCAAATTTATTGGCTATTTTAAAAAATTAGATTCATGAGGAAAGGGTGTTCGTCTCGAAGTGTGGATTTTTGGCTGGCACAATTTGATGTTGTGATGATGCCGACCTCAATCGCGAAAGATTTCCTCTCGAACTTCGCCGACGCGAATGGAGAAGCCAAGTACATGAACCTCCTCGTAAGTTCCTCCTCTCTCGACTGTTGTTTTTTATACTCGGGCATCCTTTTAAGCGCTGTAGAATTGAGGCGAAATCAATGTTAAAGGTGCGTGCTTGATCGCACGTCGTGCCCGATCCTTTTCTGTTGTCCATGAACTGCGGCTGCGGAGTCTCTTCCGCGTGCAATAATGCTCTAGTACTTATAAAATGATTAACCCTAGATTTACATTTGAGTCGAGCGTAGTTCCTTTTTTATTTGCAATTTAAATGGCTCGCATGAGGGTCGCCATTCCTGATTTCAGCAAGAAGTTGCAAATCGAAAAATTCGTGATATCCGTTTTATTCTTCTGTGATATCTGTTTTATTCTTCTGTGATATCTTTCATTCATAAGTTATATGTTTAAAATAGATAGTAATTAGCTAAATAATCGGTGACACCAAATGTTAAATATTTACCTAACATCATCATACTATAAAGTTACTTTCGATTCTGAATAATAAAAGTAGCACACATTCTCTCTCTCTCACTCACTAACACAATGGTCGAGGCGTCAGACGTGGTCGAGGCCCCCCTCATTGTTGCATGGCTGCTCCCACTGGCCTTGCTCATGAGCCGGAGGCGCCGGCGAGTGGATGATAGGCGCCGCAAGATGAAGCGGCTGCTGCGATTGGCTTCGGAAGAAGCCGTGCGAGTCGAGCTCAAGGCGTGGATCGTGGCGTGGATAGGCCTGATTGAGGCCCTCATCCTCTGCATCATATGACTGCTACCACTCGTGGCATTCCTCATCCAGAGGAGTCGGTGTGATGATCGGTCAAGAGGAGCCTCAAGATTGAGCGGCTTTGGAAGCCCGCTTCGGAGGAAGCTCGGAGGGCCGAGACCGGAGGCTCCATCGGGTACATAACGTCGTCTCCCCTTTGCTACTGTGACTGTCCCGTTTGCTATGGACGTGATACCTATAGATGCTCGCACCATCAAGCGACGCGATGCTAGTGATTTCGATAGTTTGATATCTAACTCCATTATTTACATATTATTTATTTAGGAATAATCAATTAGTCATGGCATCTGGTGTATAGTCAATGAACAATCACTAGCGAAAAATTTACTGATGTCTAATTTGATTATGTACATACTAGTCATTTAGGAAGAATCAATCAGTCATGGCATCTGGTGTATGATCAATGAACAATTACTAGGGAAATTTCCATTGTTTATTACAACATTTCCTATATACATTCGCCGTACCGTCGTCGCTCTCGCCCGTGGTTGCACACGGTCGCGACCAACTCTCGTTGCCATGGAGGGAGAGAGAAGGGCCGCCGCGACTGAGGGGACTGTGGGGACAGCGCTCCTGAATTCGAGCAATTCTCGAGACGGAGTCTAAGCTCGAATATGTCCGCGAAGGACGCGATTTTCTTCGCTGCTGCGGCTCACGAAGTGGAATCCTTACGCGAAATCGCGTCGGGAAGTCCCACCACCAAGTACGAACCTTTCTCTTCGCTGATGGATCCTCCCGATCCGCGGAAAGAGTCGAAGTCGAAGTTCGCCGTCGCCCGTTGTTCGCGACCACCCCACTCTCAAGACTCTCCATTCAGCCACGGGTCCAATTCTTCGCTGCCTGCGATCGTAACTCGTTCCTACCAAAACCTCAAGGGAGATTTGACTATCAACGTCTCTCTCGTCTAGCGGTCTGTGTCTCTCCCTCTTCCCTCGAGCTTGCTCTATGATCATGGGATAGCGTGCGGGCCGATGCTTCGCTTCGCTCCTCCGCTCGTAAGAAGGAAAGGAAAAAAAGAGCGAAAAAGAGAGGGAAAATCACAAAAAAAGAAAAGGGAAAATAGGGAAGTTCCCAGGTGTGGTAGTTTGTTAGGGGCGTTGGCGGATGATGTGCCCACTTAACATTTTGGATCATCATCTGCAGTGAATCATTCATCATCGAATGAGGAGAGACTTGTGTCTGTGGAGACACACATGACATCCTTGATCTAATCTACTTGAAATATGCTTGATGATTGTGCATTTGTTCAAAGCTTTAATGTGATGATAACTACAAAGGACATATATGTTTCGCCAGGGGAGCTCCAAATATGCAAGTGTCAATGTTAACTGCAAAATCTTTCTGCTTGGAAAGCCTGCTAGCCCTCACTAGCCAAAATGAAAAGAGGAAAAAAAATTAAAAAGAATTAAAAAATTTCCACGTCAACGCGAGTCGCGCCTTATAAGATAGCCAACTTTTAAATCAATGGATTGGACTCAATTTTCACAAATATAAAAAATCAATGATTAAATTAATCTAATTTAAAGGTTTATAATTGAACTGATATTAATTTAATAGGTTTAAAACTTTTTTAGCACTTTTTCCTTAATTGTCATTTCAATCTTTTTGATACAACACAAAATTGTTCAGTAATGTCACGTCACAAAATTGAAGAACACTGCAAATAAGTAAAAATCATAAAAATTGAAAAATAAACATCAAATATGAAAAACAAAAAACAAAGAGAAGGATGAAGTCTACAAGGAGACAATAGCTTGGTAATGGAGAAATAATGGGGGTTTATATGTCGTCCCAATAAGGGCTGGCGATCCTCGTCGAGGGCAGTGAGCCCTCACACGATAGTAGTTGCAATAACCATCACTATCATTGGGCCCCGACAAGGGTCAATCCAACAAATTGTGCCCCACCGCTGCGAGGGGCATTACCTCCGTCCATCTCTAGGCGAGTCGCCCTCACGGATGCAAAGCCGCCCCCTTATTGCCCCTAACATTTTTTACTTTTCTGAAATCATTTCAATCCTTTTTTATAATATTTATGCTATTTCGGTCCCTTTTTTTTTTTTTTTTCCTTTTTAAAATTTGTCTTTTTGACGCGGTGCCTATTCGACGCCGAGAGAGGAAGAGTAGACTCTCCATTTTTGGGTTCACTGTTGGATGTCTTTATAATTATCTTAGGATGGTTTGACTGTCCCATTGACTCAGTGAAAGAGAGAAACTCTCACCCTTCACCTTATATAAACTTAATCTGAGCAATCTTTTTTGCCTCTCTTTCTTTTTCCAGTTTTTCCAAGAAGCTTTCGGGGAAGCATCTCGGGTCGTTAGTTTCGCCGAATTCAATGTCTGAAAAGGAAACTCGACAGCTTCTTGCAATACCCGTCCTTGTGTTCCTTTGAAATGAAGTTGCTCTCCTGAGGAAACCCTCTTCGAAGTAGTACTCAGGGCTGTCAAATGATTGGTTCGAAAATGGTTTAGCCCTAATTGATCCATGTAATTTTGATAAAAAAAAAAAAAAGACCAATATAACTTCTTCTTTTTTACTCATTTATATGAAATACAAAGTTGATGTCCCAATATAGAGCCATAATTTTGAGCGACGGAAGTGAAATTTTTTCACTGTTATGCATCTTGATTTTTAATTAATATTTGTTACTAACAGGTATTTCAAATGAAGTCAACTCAATGAATTAGTAAAAGAAAGAAAGTTACAGAAGACTAAAAAAAAAATTAACTCAACTAAAAGAGAATAAGTACTCAAAGTACATTTATTTTAAAATAAAAGTAAGAGTGCAAAAATTGCCAAAACATCATTACAAATGATAAATTGAAGAATTAAGAATGGCAAAAATTGATATACCCCTTCCGTACAAAGAGTGCCGAGGCCCTTTCAATCTTTTCTTTTAATCAGGGAGAGGGAGAAGCAATAACACTTAGGGTGCGTTTAGTAACGTTTCCGTTAAAAAATTGTTCCAGGGAACAGAAATAAAATTTCTATTCCCGGGGAACAATTTTTGAATAGAAGAACACGTTTGGTAACTGCACAAAATCTCTGTTCATGGAATAGAAAAGAACAAAAACACGTTTGGTAAACTTGTATAGTGTCTTTTGTTTTTTGTTTTTTGTTTTTTTGTTTTTAATTTTTTAATATTTTTATTTTATTTTTCCTTTTGTTTTTTTTTTCCTTTTGGCCGGTCGTCGGCCTCGCCCCACCACGGTGACTCGATCTCCATTGGCCTTGTCGGTGACGACATAAGTGTAACCGAACCGACCGTGCCCTAGCGGCTTCCCCCGATCGTGTACCATCGGTCAAAGTCCTTGGCATACTAGAAATCGGTGCGCTTCCTGAACGGGATCACCCCGCTCCCCTTCTTCTTCTTTGCGCCCCCGCCCCCACCCCGTGCGCCTCGCCCCCGACCTTCGCTTGTTCTTCTCATTGGCCCCGCCTGTCCCCGCTGCCGCCGCGACCGCCCAATCTAGTGGCGGTTGTGATTGGCGGTGGCGACGGCGTTGCTATTAGAGCCACTGACTCTGGTGGTGGAGATGCAAAGCCCCATGGCGGAAGGCGAAAGCAGTTGAACCGGTAGTCAACCGAGGCTGCTGGTGGTGTCGTTCCGGTCAGCAATGTCGTCGGCGACCATTTCAGCTTCGGTCGGGACAGTGGGAGTTGGACCACTTGGTCGCCGGCCAGCACAAGGTCGGCCTCACCTTGGCTGGGAGAGCTCGGCCTCGTCGAATCTGGGCGAGCTCTAGCTCGCCCAGCCAAAGCGAGGCCGAGCCTCGCCAGGGGCCAGCGATGTTCTAGTGAGGTTGCCGGCCCTCAACGGCCGATCGCCGGCCATGGCTGAGGCCGGTCACCGGCCAAAGAAAAAAGAAGAAGAAAAGAAAGAGAAGAAAAACTAGGAGAGAGAAAATTTGTTTCTTGAAGTGTTCCGGGAACAAGAAAAGTTTTTCTTGTTTCTTATTTCTGTTCCAAATTTATTCTTGAGAACAAAAAAAATAGATTTGAAACAAAAATATAAACAAACGCGTTTCTATTCTTTTTTTGTTCCTCGGAACAAAAAAATATAAATTGTGTTCATGACAACAACAAAAGAACACAAACAAACAAGCCCTTAGACCGCCAACTTTTTTGAGTTTAGTGCATTTAAAATTCTAAACTCATGGCAGAAGTGTAAATGAATTTTAAAATTTTAGATAATATAAATCAAAATTGAAGATGATTAAAATATTACTCTAGTACAAATCATCAATATGTGCTGTGTTGAATGCTAAATGGGAAACAAATCCTTGATGCGTGATATCACTCATTGATTGTGTAGAATCACTCGGGCAACAATTTTTTTTTTTTATGGGAAACAAATCCTTGATGCGTGATATCACTCATTGATTGTGTAGAATCACTCAGGCAACAATTTTTTTTATTTTTATGGGAAACAAATATATCACTCATTGATTGTGTAGAATCACTCAGGCAACAATTTTTTTTTATTTTTTATGGGAAACAAATCCTTGATGCATGATATCACTCATTGATTGTGTAGAATCACTCAGGCAACAATTTTTTTTTTTTTTTTTATGGGAAACAAATCCTTGATGCATGATATCACTCATTGATTGTGTAGAATCACTCAGGTAACAATTTTTTTTTATGGGAAACAAATCCTTGATGCGTGATATCACTCATTGATTGTGTAGAATCACTCAGCCAACAAATTTTTTTTTTTTTTTATGGGAAATAAATCCTTGATGCCTGATATCACTCATTGATTGTGTAGAATCACTCAGGCAACAAATTTTTTTTTTATGGGAAACAAATCCTTGATGCATGATATCGCTCAATGATTGTGTAGAATCACTCAGGCAACAATTTTTTTTTTTTTTTTATGGAAAACAAATCCTTGATGCGTGATATCGCTCATTGATTGTATAGAATCACTCAGGCGACAAATTTTATTTTTATTTTTATGGGAAACAAATCCTTGATGCATGATATCGCTCATTGATTGTATAGAATCACTCGGGCAACAAATTTTCTTTTTTTATGGGAAACAAACGTGATATTGCTCGTTGATTGTGTAGAATCACTCAGGCAACAATTTTATTTTTCGGCGACGGCGCTCGTCGGCGGAGCTTTTCTCTTGGCTTTCCTCCAGGTGCTCTTCGACCGGATGGCCTCCCGCGAGGTCGTCGACTTCTTCCGGTCCCGCAAGCTCGACGAGGGGAGGCTGCTGCAGAAGCTGGAGGCCGCGCTCCTGTCCGCGAACGCCGTGCTGGACGACGCGGAGGAGAAGCAGATGACCGACGACCACGTCAGGAAGTGGCTCGACGAGCTCAAGGACGCCGTGTACGACGCCGACGACCTGTTCGACGAGATCGCCACTGAAGATCTGAAGCGTGAAGCCGGGGTCGAGCCTCGGGCTCTCGTTTGTAAGGTCTGGAGCTTTGCTGCAGACGCCCGTAGGAGTAAATTGGGGGATGAGTTAGAGAGGGTTCTGGAGAGATTGGAGAGCGCGGTGAAGCAGAGAGAAGCGCTGGGCCTAATGGAAGGTTTTCGCGAGAGGACGGCTAGAGCTTTGCAGACCACTTCGTTGGTCGAGGAATCCGGAGTTTTCGGGAGGGAGAAGGACAGGGAGGCGGTGATCAAGTTGCTCTTGTCAGATCCGGGCGAAAAGAACACCAGCGTGATGGCCATCGTTGGGATGGGCGGTGTCGGTAAGACCACGCTATCTCAGCTCGTGTTCAACGATGGTGCGGTGAAGGGGAGTTTCGAGTTGAGGTCGTGGGTTTCCGTGTCCGACCAATTCGACATCTGCAAGCTGACGGCCACGGCTCTCGAGGAGTTCTCCTCCTCGTCTAAGAAGGAGACCGAAAATCTCGACCAGCTTCAGCTCCAACTGAAGGACTTCTTGACAGGGAAGAAATTCCTATTGGTGTTGGATGATGTTTGGAATGAGGACTCAAATCTTTGGGATGCGTTCCTAGTTCCATTTACCTATGGAGCAAGAGGCAGCAAAATCGTCGTGACGACACGAAATGAGGGTGTCGCATCGGTTGCTCATGCCGTCTCGACATACCCTTTACAGAAGTTGCAAGACGAGGAATCTTGGGACTTGTTCGCAAAACATGCGTTTGACCAGCATAACTTCGAGGCGCGCACGAGACTTGAAGACATCGGGTAAAGAATTGTAAAGAGATGTGATGGATTGCCTCTTGCGCTGAAGACTATAGGTAGCTTGTTACGCTCTGAGTCTGGTATCAGGAAGTGGGAAATAATTGCAGAGAGTGACATTTGGGATTTGCCACCTGGAAAGAATAAAATTCTCCCTGCGTTGTTGTTAAGTTATCATTATCTTCCTCCTCAGCTGAAACGATGTTTTGCCTATTGTTCAATCTTCCCAAAGGATTGTATATATGAGAAGGACCAGCTGATATTACTTTGGATTGCTGAGGGCTTGCTAAAACAACCTAACGAGAGCAGGACATTAGAGGAAGTAGGTGATCAGTGCTTCTGTGATCTTGTGTCTAGATCTTTGCTTCATAGAGTAAGTGATGTCGAATCGAGCTTCTCGATGCATGACCTGGAAGCAAGCGATGTCGAATCGAGCTTTTCGATCCATGACTTGGTCAATGACTTAGCAAGATATGTAGCTGGTCGTTCTCTTTTTTAGCTTGGACGGAGGCAATGCACACCGGGTGTCCTCAAGCACTCGCCATTTGTCATTTGTAAGAACTGAGTATGATGTCGCTTCTAGATTCAGAGTGTTAGCCGGGGCAATGAATTTGCGTACTTTCCTGCCGCTGAACGTGGGTCATGTGAGATTTTCCGAGGACAATTTGTTGACTGATGAGGTACTGCATGTTCTGTTGCCGACCCTGCCCAGTTCAATTGGATGTTTGAAGCATCTGCGCTATTTGAATTTCTCCCATAATGTTAGTCTAATCAGATTGCCTGATTCAATTACAGCTCTATACAACTTGCAAACCTTAATTCTTACTTACTGTGAGTCTCTCATTGAGTTACCGAGCAACATGGGCAGCCTAACCTGCCTGCGTCATCTTGATATAAGGTGAACATCGCTGAAGAGAATGCCGTTGGGGATGAACAGATTGAAGAATTTGCAGACATTAACTAATTTTGTGGTGGCCGAAAACGGTGGGATCAGGGTTAGGGAGCTAGGGGAGCTTGGGAATCTTATGGGTACACTCTCCATACAGGGTTTGCATAATGTAAGATAGTTATGAAGATGCCGGAATAGTCAATTTGAGGGGAAAAAGGTACTTGAAAAAGTTAGCACTGGAATGGGATTCTGATGACAATATTATGCAGCAAAATAGATGACAATATTATGCAGCAAAATAGCTTAAATGTATTGGACAAGCTGCAACCTCATTTGGACTTGAGAGAGCTTATCATTACATCCTATAGTGGTAGGTCATTTTCCGATTGGCTGGGACAGGGTTCATTCTCTAATATGTCAGTCGTGCGTCTTGAATCTTGCAAGCACCGTGTGTCATTGCCTGCTTTAGGACAGCTACCATCTCTGGAGAGGTTGATAGTCGAAGGATTTGATGGAGTTACAAGTGTGGGTACTGAATTCAATGGCAGTAAACTTAAGTACTTGGAATTTGCTGACATGTGCAGCAATAGAGACAGGAGGTCTTGCCTTTGCACATCTGCAGGAGCTCTGTATTAGAAATTGCCGTGAGTTGAGTGGCCTTGTCTGTTGAAAATTGCCCACAGCTAACATCTTCTCTTCCATTCACACCACTTCTCCGTAAGATCAGTTTGGATGATTGTGGAGAGGTTTCTGGAGTTGAGCCTCTCCTAAATGGCACTGAGTTACGAGATATGAAAATCAAGAATCTTTCGACCCTTCCCTTGAGGTTTCTTCCTCCTAATATGACAAGACTCAATCTCATAGACAGTCCTGAAATAGAGTTGCCAATACACAGATGCCATGAATCTCTCCAATATCTAAACTTGGTGCGGAGCTGCGATTCACTTATATCCTTTCCTCTGGAAATTTTCCCCTCACTTAAAGATATTGAGTTGGCAGGGATTCAAAAATTGGAACATCTTTCAAATTCTGACGGTTCATCACTTCTTCTCCATTCGATGGACATTGTAAGTTGCCCTGAATTTAGATGTTTCCCTGCGGGAGGATTGGCTGCCCCATGCCTCACTTCATTAGAGTTGAATGACTGCCTTCATCTAAAGTATCTGCCAGAAAACATGCAGGCTCTCCTTCCTTCGCTTCGGTCACTGACAATATTCTCATGTCCACAACTCGAGTCATTTCCCGAGCGGGGTTTACCCTCCAAGTTGGTCGCGCTTTCACTCTCTTATTGTGACAAGCTCCGCAAGGATTGGGGTCTTCAATCACTATGCTCTCTTGAAACTTTTTCCATTAGGAGAGAGAAAAATATAGAGTCATTTCCTGAGATAGGGCTTCTGCCAGCCTCTCTTACCTCTCTGCATATATCTCGCTTTGAGAATCTGACGTCCCTGAACTCCAGAGCGCTTCATAGCCTGAGCTCCCTTGAAAACCTGTCCATTGGCGATTGTCCTAAGCTCCATTCCTTCCCAAAAGAGGGACAAATTCTGCCCGCTTCTCTTACCTCTCTGTCGATTTCTATGACGGGTCTAAAATCACTGGATAACTTAGGGCTCCACCACCTCACTCATCTCAAAGAATTTCGCATAAATAACTGCGAAAGTCTTCGATCCATGCCAGCGGAGGGCTTGTCATCCTCCCTTTCCGATCTATTTATCCATGGGTGCCCTTTGCTGGCGAAAAGATGCCAGCGGAAGAAAGGGAAAGATTGGCCTCGAGTTTCGCACATTCGCTGCATCGTAATTGAAGGTGTGCTCGTCACATGATCGTATATCTTGCTTTACAATCCCTCCTTTTGCCAAGATCTCACTCAGGTATCTCCCTTGGCCCTACACTAAGTAAGCCATTTATTTATTCACCGCATACTTCAGTCGCTCTGTGCTATCCTTCCAGCTAATGCAAATCGAAATCTGGCGTGTGTGTTGGACCATATCCCTAATGTGTCTCCGGCTGAAGCACTCGACGTCGCGTGGCGCAATGTGAGCTGCAGCCGGTAGCCGGTGCTCGGCGATACGTCCAATTTTTGGTTGTTTGTTGTAAGCCATTTATTTATTCACCGCATACTTCAGTCGCTCTGTGCTATCCTTCCAGCTAATGCAAATCGAAATCTGGCGCGTGTGTTGGACCATATCCCTAATGTGTCTTCGGCTGAAGCACTCGACGTCGCGTGGCGCAATGTGAGCTGCAGCCGGTAGCCGGTGCTCGGCGATACGTCCAATTTTTGGTTGTTTGAGGATTAGCGGGAGCTCTAATTAAGGAAAGGTCCTGCCAATTCTACTACTTCTGTGGAGAGTAGTTGAATTACCGAGAGGGAAGCTTGGAAGCTATCCGAGCGGCCTGTCGTGGCAATCGGTCAACGCCGCCGCAGCAGAGGAGAGTTTTGAAAGTGGAGGGGACAAGCATAGGAAATTCGTGCAAAATCTCAGTTTATGAGATGGGGATGCGGACAGAGATTTTTGGTGAAATTTAAAAGAAGATAGCATAGGAAGTAGAAAGTGTGCCGAACACCTAGCATTTATAGTTGCAACAAATGAATTTTTGTTTCACGTACTTAAATTTGGTTTTTCTTTTTTTGACTTGCTTTAATGTCACGTAGTCGTTCTATGTTGAAAACCAAAATTGTTCAGTGTCAAGATTGGTTCCATGGATCCACCCAGGAACCGCACTGGACTGACGGTCCGATTCCCGGGTGGATCCATACAATAAACAGGTGGATCCCGGTTCCAATTTTTTAGAACCGGTCCTTAGCGGGCGATTCCCGGTTCTAGGTTAGGAACCGCCCGCACGAACCATACACACCCCTAGCGCGGACGCACTTTAGTCGTTAAGCCCGTCGCCTTCGAGTAACTGTCCTGATTCATCCTCAGTTTCACGCCTCGAGCCCATTTGTTGGGAGAGTCTTATCTGAACGGTGACAGTTAAATGAGAAATGGGAAAAGTAAGCCAGATTTTCTCGTGAAGGCTTGCGTTTGTGTTGCTTAAAATAATTAATTAATAAAAGATATTTTTATCATTGATAATTTTATGTCTAAATATTTTCATGAACAATAAAAAATATTTTCCATTTATTAATTTTTTTGTAAGTGATTATTTTTAAGAAAATATTTTTTAAATAATTTATTTTCCGTGAAACAAAACCATCCAAAATTATCGTATTCTCATGTCTTGCTACGACACTACATTATAAACTCATTAACGTGAATCTAATAAGTTAACCACCAAAAATGCTTTATATATATAACGTTAGGTTACTTGATTATTTTATTGTGTCAGCCAAAAATCCACACTTCGAGACGAACACCCTTTCCTCATGAATCTAATTTTTTTAAATAGCCAATAAATTTGGTTGCACCGATCTTTTCACCAAATTGATTTTACAAATTTTAAGTTTAGGTTGGTGACGAGAAATACTATTACTTTGGCTTTGCGTTGTCGTGTTTCAAATCACACAAGTAACAAAGTTTTCCTAGGAAAAGGTACCTTTTCCTTTACCACAATAGCAAGTGTTTCAAATCATACAGGTAACAAAGTTTTCCGAGGAAAAGGTACCATTTCCTTTACCACAAGAGCAATAGTACGACATGATTTCATCTATGGCGCTACGCCAGTTGGTATATTTTTGTTATCCAATTATATCAATGAGCACTACACACTACAACATAACTAATACTAATAGCACATGATTTCATCTATGGCGCCACGTCAATTGATTTTTTTTGTGATCCAATTATATCAATGAGTACTACATGCTATAACATAACTACAAAGTAATCGAAAGATCTAACTCATGCATTTCTCTCTCGTCAAAGCAGAAATTGAAAATAAGAATCTTTTTTTTCCATAAAATTTCAATCAGACAATAACATCAAGCGAAGAAAATATAATCCATGAAGTCTATTAAAAAAAAATCCTTAATCGATTTCTTTTTCATATTTTATGAATTAATAAGGGGCAAAAGGAATGGAGATACTTATAGCAAGAGCAGTTCGGGTCGAGGTGAGTTAGAAGACAACCTCGGCCCCGTAACGCACGATGTCCATTAAATCCTCCGCAAGTTTTCTAGTACGTTATAGCACATGTCGGTATAAGCTCACATTAAGACCTTGATTTATATTAATGTAAAGATGATCTTTGTTGGGTCTTAGCTTTATGTTGTCAAAGTGCGCACGACACATTCAGCCTTTCCAGAGCGCCTAAATTAAGGTTCACTTACCAATGTTTTAGCCTTACTCGTTTGGTATGGTGAAAAGGTGGGATAGGATCCCATCGCTAAACACAAATCTGCCTTCTTTGCAGCTTGTTGTAGCTATATCTTACAGTCACCATTAACAGTAACATAGCAATCCTGGAATTAACAACATAGCAACCTTGGTGCTGCCAGTCACAGCAAGTAGTGATCATTCACGCGGAATGACCGACCAGGAAGGAAACACTCTTCTATCCTCAATTCTCAACTTCCTTTTTTCCTTCCTTGAGAGTGGCACGAGAATGTAACTTCTCATTTATAAGTCACCTGCAAATCCACAAAAGATAAATGAGTAGAGGCAGTTCGGGCACTTAAAAGAGAGAAGGGAAAGAAAAACATAAACCAGAGAAGCAGGGCAACTGTTGCCTGTAGCAAAAGGGGGCAACCTTCAGGCATGGCGTATGGTATCTCTCATAAACTGAGAACTTTCAATCAACTCTACTTCTCTTCTCAATACTTGATTTGCTGAGAATTAGCACACCAATCACTATAAGAAGTGCACCTGCAAACCACTAAGAACGGGACTTTATGTGAATTTCGTGAAATCTGCATTCATAGACTAAGTAAAGTGAGAATCTCAAAAATCATTGCCTCCTTTCAATCACAATTTCACAACCATATCACAACCATAATGCGAGTCAAGATAGCAATGATTAAACCTAAACTCAAGTCATTATCAGGAACTAGGAAGTACTCAATGCCTTTTATCGCAAGGTGGAGACTACACCAAGAATCCCTGAACAACAGGTTTGCAAGAAGCAAACTAGCCCTGTTCTTTAGCAACCACATTGATCTCAGAAGCTTTCATCTGAAATATAAAATCCTTCTCCATGCTGTTGTTCCCCACTTATGATGGCATAATTACCCTGAATGCATTCATGAGATAATAAACTCGGAAGTTATCTATTGCATAATTTGACTCCCAACTTTTGGCCTATTTGCCACTTTCAAGATTACCAGTTCCGATTCCATAGAGAGAATTCTTCTCTCGAGGGAACTAAATGCAGTCATGATATTACTTGTGTATGTGAAAAAACTTTTGATAGTTCCAGGTATAACATTAAGACCTCGCCTCTTGTTTTAAACACAATAAAAATCAAACCTTGAAGTACATAACTTTGCAGAACAGGGCAGGAAAATAGTTAATCAAAGTACCTGGTATCTCAATGACTCATCAAACAAAAAGAACCCAGCTAATCCAGAAGCGAGGAAATTTGTCGAGAAGTTCGTAACTGTGGCTTGAAGAGACGAGAGACTCTTTAGGCTGTTGACATAACATCCCCACATCGTAACATTGAACAGTATGACAAAACCATACTTAATGACCTGCTAACAAATTCGGATCTCTGAGTGTTAGACCAGGAAAAATATGTCCGAGTTCATGAACTGCACAATTTATTAACAACACCGATCTAACAGCAACAGTTACTGGGAAAATTCATCGCAATGATGTATCCTGACAGAATAAATGCTTAACTGTGCATCTTAGATAATCAGTAAACACATGAAAAATATCACTAGACAATCTGCTCCAACAGTCCGAAGAAATGGAGGAAGAAGAAGAGGATGAGGAAGAGATTCCTGTCAAATAACAGGCTTCAGTGCAGTGCAGTGACCGATCATTGTCAAGTCCTAGGAATCTAATTAATCGGACTCAGACATTGAAACTTCTTCCTCACATAGAGAAACAAACATCTACTTCTTTTCACGTAATTCTGCAAGGGAATGACGACTTAACATTTAAGGTAGATACAACCAAATGAACTCCATTCATGGTAGAACTTAACTAGTTAGCTGCTAAAGCACCAGACCTCACAGTGAGTTGACTAGGAAATGCTGACATCCTCGGCTAATAACACTGCAAACAACAGATGCATGTACCCACTGGGAAAAAGAAGAGCAACAGTAAATAATGAAATGATGCTTCTCTATGATCTCTCTCTTTGCAATTCTTCTTCATCCCGGTGAAGATATAAACCTGACAGATAACAATCCAGTCTGCAAAGCTCACATTCGAGAAGATGCTTGTACAATAGTTATCCCTTCTAAATATCCGGTCTGTGTTCTCCGGATGCCCCAAACCCACCCGGCCCACCTGCTAGGTGTTCGGCACATTTTCTACTTCCTATCCTATCTTCTTTTAAATTTCAGCAAAAATCTCTGTCCACATCCCCATCTCATAAACTGAGACTTTGCACGAATTTCCTATGCTTGTCCCCTCAACTTTCGAAACTCTCCTCTGCTACAGAGCAGGCGTCAACCGATTGCCACGATACTCCACAGAAGTAGTAGAATTGGCAGGACCTTTCCTTAATTAGAGCTCCCGCTAATCCTCAAACAACCAAAAATTGGACGTATCACCACGCACCGGCTACCGGCTGCAGCTCACATTGCGCCATGCGACGTCGAGTGCTTCAGCCGGAGATACATTAGGGATACGGTCCAACACATGCCAGATTTCGATTTGCATTAGCTGGAAGGATAGCACAGAGCGACTGAAGTATGTCCTGAATAAATAAATGGCTTACTTAGTGTAGGGCCAATGGAGATACCTGAGTGAGATCTTGGTAAAAGGAGGGATTGTAAAGCAAGATATACGATCATGTGACAAGCACACGATCAATCACGATGCAGCGAATGCGCGAAACTCGGGGCCAATCTTTCCCTTTCTTCCGCTGGCATCTTTTCGCCAGCAAAGGGCACCCATGGACAAATAGATTGGAAAGGGAGGATGACAAGTCCTCCGCTGGCATGGATCGAAGACTTCCGCAGTTATATATGCAAAATTCTTTGAGACGAGTGAGGTGGTGGAGCCCTAAGTTATCCAGTGATTTTAGACCCGTCATAGAAATCGACAGAGAGGTAAGAGAAGCGGGCAGAATTTGTCCCTCTTTTGGGAAGGAATGGAGCTTACGACATCCGAAGATGGAGAGGTTTTCAAGGGAGCTCAGGCTATGAAGCGCTCTGGAGTTCAGGGACGTCAGATTCTCAAAGAAAGAGATACGCAGAGAGGTAAGAGAGGTTGGCAGAAGCCCTATCTCAGGAAATGACTCTATATTTTCCTCTCCCCCAATGGAAAAAGTTTCAAGAGAGCATAGCGATTGAAGACCCCAATCCTTGCGGCCAGGGATGAGCTTGTCACAATCAAAGAGTGAAAGCTCGACCAACTTGGAGGGTAAACCCCTCTCGGGAAATGACTCGAGTTGTGGACATGAGGTTATTTTCAGTGACCGAAGCGAAGGAAGGAGAGCCCGCATGTTTTCTGGCAGATACTTTAGATGACGGCAGTCATACAAGTCTAATGAAGTGAGGCATGGGGCAGCCAATCCTCCCGCAGGGAAAGATCTAAATTCAGGGCAAACAATAATGTCCATCGAATGGAGAAGAAGTGGAGAACCGTCTGAATTTGAAAGATGTTCCAATTCTTTAATCTCCTTAATCTTCACTAACCGAATATTCTTAAGTGAGGGGAAAATTTCCAAAGGAAAGGACATAAGTGACTCGCAGCTCCGCTCCAAGTTTAGATATTGGAGAGATTCATGGCATCTGTGCAGTGGCAATTCTATTTCAGGACTGCCTTCAAGATTGAGGCTTGTCATGGTAGGAGGAAGAATCCTCAAGGGAAGGGTTGAAAGATTCTTGATATTCATAGCTCGTAACTCAGTGCCATTTATGAGAGGCTCAGCTCCAGAAACCTTTCCACAATCATCCAAATTGATCTCACGGAGAAGTGGTGCAATTGGTAGAGAAGACGCTAGCTGTGGGCACTTTCCAATGGACAAGGCTGTTAGAGAAGGGAGCTGGCCGGGTAAACCTCCACTCAACCACGGACAATTTGTAATACAAAGCTGCTGCAGATGTGCAAAGGCAAGATTGCTTGTCTCTATTGCAAAAGAAGCCCAATCTTTCCAGCTGCGCATGTCAGCAAATTCCAAGTACTTAAGTGACTGAAAAGGGATACAGTTACTACCATTGAATTCAGTACCCACACTTGTAACTCCATCAAATCCTTCGATTATCAACCTCTCCAGAGAAGGTAGCTGTCCTAAAGGAGGCAATGACACACAGTGCTTGCAAGATTCAAGACGAACAACTGACATATTAGAGAATGAACCGTGTCCCAGCCAATCGGAAAATGATCTACCACTATAGAATTTAATGGTAAGCTCTCTCAAGTTCCAATGAGGTTGCAGCTTGTCCAATATATTTAAGTTATTTTGCTGCGGAATATTGTTATCATAATCCCATTCCAGTTCTAACTTTTTCAAGTAGCTCTTTCCCTGCAAATTGACTATCTCAGCATCTCGATAACTATCAACATTCTGCAAACCCTGTATGGAGAGTGTAGCCATAAGATTCCCTAGCTCCCCTAGCTCCCTAACCCTGGTCCCACCGTTTTTGGCCACCACAAAATTAGTTAATGTCCGCAAATCCTTCAGTCTGTTCATCCCCCACGGCATTCTCTTCATGGATGTCTCCCTTATATCAAGATGACGCAGACAGGTTAGGCTGCACATGTTGCTCGGTAACTCAATGAGAGACAGACAATAAGCAAGAATTAAGGTTTGCAAGTTGTATAGAGCTGTAACTGAATCAGGCAATCTGCTTAGCCTTCTATTATGGGAGAGATTCAAATAGCGCAGATGCTTCAAACATCTAATTGAACTGGGCAACGTAGAGATTTTCTGATAATGAGACAAAGATAGCACCCTTAACCGTCTCAGGGTCGGCAACAGAACATGTGGTACCTCATCAGTCAACAAACAGTTCTCGCGAAATCTCTCACGACCCACGTTCAGCGGCAGGAAAGTACGTAAATTCGCCGCCCCGGCTAGCACTCTGAATCTGGAAGCGACATCATATTCAGTTCTTACAAATGACAAATGGCGAGTGCTTGAGGACGCGCGGTGTGCATTGCCTCCGTCCAAGCTAAAAAAAGATCGACCAGCTACATATCTTGCTAAGTCATTGACCAGGTCATGCATCGAAAAGCTTGGTTCGACATCGCTTACTTTCAGGTCATGCATCAAGAAGCTCGATTCGACATCACTTACTCTATGAAGCAAAGATCTAGACACAAGATCACAGAAGCACTGATCACCTACTTCCTCTAATGTCCTGCTGTCGTTAGGTTGTTTTATCAAGCCCTCAGCAATCCAAAGTAAGATCAGCTGGTCCTTCTCATATATGCAATCCTTTGGAAAGACTGAACAATAGGCAAAACATCGTTTCAGTTGTGGAGGAAGGTAATGATAACTTAACAACAACGCAGGGAGAATTTCATTCTTTCCAGGTGCCAAATCCCAAATGTCACTCTCTACAATTATTTCCCACTTCCTGATATCAGACTCACAGCGTAACAAGCTACCTATAGTCTTCAGCGCAAGAGGCAATCCATCACATCTCTCTACAATTCTTCGCCCGATTTCTTCAAGTCTGGTGCGCGCCTCGAAGTTATGCTGGTCAAACGCATGTTTTGCGAACAAGTCCCAACATTCCTCATCTTGCAACTTCTGTAAAGGGTATGTCGAGACGGCACGAGCAACGGATGCGACGCTCCCATTTCGTGTCGTCACGACGATTTTGCTTCCTCTTGCTCCATTGGTAAAGGGAACTAGGAACGCATCCCAAATATTGAAGTCCTCATTCCAAACATCATCCAACACCAATAGAAATTTCTTCCCTGTCAAGAAGTTCTTCAGTTGGAGCTGAAGCTGGTTGAGATTTTGGGTCTCCTTCTTAGACGAGGAGGAGAACTCCTCGAGAGCCGTCGCCATCAGCTTGCGGATGTCGAATTGGTTCTTCAGTTGGAGCTGAAGCTGGTCGAGATTTTCGGTCTCCTTCTTAGACGGGGAGGAGAACTCCTCGAGAGCCGTGGCCGTCAGCTTGCAGATGTCGAATTGGTCGGACACGGAAACCCACGCCCTCAACTCGAAACTCCCCTTCACCGCACCATCGTTGAACACGAGCTGAGATAGCGTGGTCTTACCGACACCGCCCATCCCAACGATGGCCATCACGCTGGTGTTCTTTTCGCCCGGATCTGACAAGAGCAACTTGATCACCGCCTCCCTGTCCTTCTCCCTCCCGAAAACTCCCGATTCCTCGACCAACGAAGTGGTCGGCAAAGCTCTAGCCGTCCTCTCGCGAATGCCTTCCCTTAGGCCCAGCACTTCTCTCTGCTTCACTACGCTCTCCAATCTCTCCAGAACTCTCTCTAACTCATCCCCCAATTTCCTCCTACGAGCGTCTGCAGCGAAGCTCCAGACCTTACAAACGAGAGCCCGAGGCTCGACCCTGGCTTCTCGCTTCATATCTTCAGTGGCGATCTCGTCGAACAGGTCGTCGGCGTCGTACACGGTGTCCTTGAGGTCGTCGAGCCACTCCCTGACGTGGTCGTTGGTCATCTGCTTCTCCTCCGCGTCGTCCAGCACGGCGTTCGCGGACAGGAGCGCGGCCTTCAGCTTCTGCAGCAGCCTCCCCTTGTCGAGCTTGCGTGACCGGAAGAAGTCAACGACTTCGCGGGAGGCCATCCGGTCGAAGAGCACCTGGAGGAAAGCCGAGAGAAATGCTCCGCCGACGAGCGCCCCCGCCATAGGGATTTTCAGGATGCAGGAGGAAGCTGGGAAGCGATTGGAGAGGAAGTGAGGACGATCGCCCGACGGAAGAAGCGCCGATGTGTGAAGTCTTCTCCTTCGAAGATCGATGGTTGATCGCTTGGTTCACATTCTTCGCTTGTGACGATGAGGTCGGGACAGGGACAGCGCCTGCTGCATGGACTGATGATGGGTCAACGTGATGCGCCGTTTTGACTTTTTTTTATTTATAAAATACGAAAAGAAAAATCGCAGTAACTATAATTTTTCGAAACACAAACGTTAGAAATCTTGATGCAAATGTTGACATGAACACCTGCGTTTGGAAGACTTCTGAAGAAATGCGAAGTCATTTCCCCCTTTTGATTCAAGGTGCATTTGCTCAAGATAAATAATATTTGATCAAGCGGCTTTTTTAAGTGGGAAAAAGAGAGAGGGAGAAAAAGAGTATATTTTAGTTCATTCCACGGACAAGAATTGCAACCTAAAATAAAATAAAGGGAAAATTTTAAAAAAGGGCTTGAAGTGTCTTATTTTCTCAAATAAAGATTCAAAGTAGACTTGTTCCAAATAAGGACTTGAAGTGATCTTGATTTTTTTTTTAAATAAGGCCTGATGTGGTTTTGTTTTTCAAATAAGAGCTAACTTCGGTGGTCGTAGCTAAATTTTCCAACCGATCATGGAGTTTTCATCCAAATTTTCTTTTCTTTTTTTCTTTGCAAGGGGTCAATGATCTTGCCGGCCGCTAGGAATGGCCAACAAGGGCCCGTAAGCCCTCGCCATTGTTGTTTCAAATAAGAGCCTAACTTCGGTGGTCGTCGGCCGGCTAAATTTTCCAACCGATCATGGAGTTTTCATCCAAATTTTCTTTTCTTTTTTCTTTGCAAGGGGTCAATGATCTTGCCGGCCGCTAGGAATGGCCAACAAGGGCCCGTAAGCCCTCGCCGGTTGTGAGCGAGGCCACCTTTGCCCATGGCCGACGAAGTCATTGAGCCCTTGCAAATGGCCGCAAAGGGCGGCCTCCCCCAGGGCAAGGGTGGCCTCGCCCAGGTGAGGCCGTTCCTCACTCGTGATTTCAAAGCGATTTCAATCAAACTCCATCACGTTCGAAACCATTGACTAAAACAAGAAACTTCACTGAGAGTCACAGGCGAAAGCTAACAAACCAATGGCTCAACCATGCCCCTAGCTCATCACGTACTTCACCAGATATTAGTAAATAGCAACTATAGGCACACTATATTAGGCATCTCACATCACCAAGCAATTATTCGGGGGAGACTTGGATGGACGGTGATAACCATAAGAGGTATGCGGGGCAGGTATGATGGAACAGACGTCGTCGTGGACGTAACTATTGACATTGTCAAGACCTTGACAATAATACTGCCCTTGCTAGTGTGATAATAATAATCATATTCCTGCTGGGGTGGTCACGGGTACGATCTCACTCGCCCTTGATCCTAATCACCAGAATAGGCGAGAGCACCATGCCTGTAGCTTGCTCGCCATGGATCATCTTCACCAGAATTGTGATAAAGGTCGTCGCTTTGGCTGACGCTCGAGGATCTCCGCCGAGACTCCACCAATAGTTCCGTTGAGGCTCTGCCAGTGAGCTCACCGGTGACGTGGCGGCGTCCCGATAGGTCCTGCTCAACGAGGCTTCTCGAGATACCCATTTCCCTTGAGCACGTTCCATTCTTTGCTAAATATGTTTTTCTTGCTTCTCGATCCCCTGCTATTGGATGACATTGCGACTTCGATTCTCCAAGAGCTCGTAAAGATGGTAATATAGCGAGTCCACTATGTTTATATAGCGAGAGAGTTGCGGAATGCTTTTTAGTTTGGTACCAAGTGCATGGCATATTTATCAAGAAGATTTAGAAGATTGTTCAAAATATTATCTCATGAGATCATGTGGATACTGATAACAATATTGACATTTCAATGTACATTATACGATGCAATGTGTATGCCATCCCACAATAAATTACCATATAGTTAAATGAATGCAATTGAGTAATGTAGCAATATACCTAGTTGATTATGTGTCCCAAATGGGAAAATGGATACTGTATGGTCTTACATTTGTTTGTGGACCGTATCTCATGACTATATATTCGGAGACATTACGTAGCTTGCAAAAATACACATCTCTCAATCCTGCCCGTGTGGTTAACTTATTTCCTTTTTTTTTCGTGTCCTTCATTTGGCAACTGGTGTATTCACATTCACATACCTAAAATCATGGAAGTTGGATATACTGACCTAATTTAATTGTACAGTATTAGATGAGAGAGTAGGCTTTCCCAGGTGCTCAGACGGGAATGTGAACCGCACATGGTTGCTACTTCTCGTGCAATGTTGCGGGGTATTGTAAATATGTAGTGGTGAAGTTTTGAAATATATTTTTGATATTATATGTCAAACAGCAAACCTTGAGCAAAAATAAATTCAGTTATGTCTAATTAATCAAAAGCCAAGTCAACAATTGACTAAAAAAGGCAGAGTTTGCTTCCCACGTGAAGAAAATAAATTCCTTTGAATAGTTTTAATAAGAATGGAACGAAACTATATTAATCCACGATTATCGCCTATAAAACTTCTGAATTTGTCCTGATATATTTTTTTCGGAATGATTTTGGGTAAATGTATCTAAGTTATGCAATACGTACTTTAACGCAGCATTAGGGGAAAACAATTTGATGGCATTCCATTAAAATTATCCGGCAATGGTATTTTAGATCGAAATTGGAATATCATTCGAGTTTAGCTAGTTTGAGTACACAAGATTACATATACACACACCATTGATAATCTCGAGCTGGTATATTTTTATGAAAACTGAACTATTAAAACATTTCTTCACGTCCAAACAATGCATGTAGATCAACTGAATGCTTCCAAAAGAGGTAACATGAAGGCAATTGGAGGAAAAATAAGTAGTGAAGAACAAGCCTAAACAATTAATTACGTATTCCAGAGTGGAAATTGGATGTATGTAGTGAGGTCATATTGGATATATCTACCACTATATACATATAGAATTAGACAGACTAGACATGCGTGCGCTCATGGTCCTAATTTTTGCGGTTCATGCACTTTGATCTGTTCTTAATTTTAGATGAGGGTGTCGTCCATATGAGTTCTAAATTGTTTCTTTGGCCCATTTGTTACATAAGCATGAGATAACTAGAGGGGAATGGAATTGCTTGTAGTGAATCAGAATAGCGATTGATTTGAAGATCACTGCATTTGATAATACATCAGAATTGGAACGTATGTAGTAATGGGGGTGGAATTTTATCGTTTTAAATTGCTATATAATAGTAAATTAGGTAAGTATGTTTGCCATATTATGTCCAAACAACAGTTACCAAATACGAAGCTTAGTGCACATGTCAATTTACCTTTGACTGTCAACTCATTCCCATGCCTTATCGCTCATTTCCACTTTCCCGCGTGTTAACGAAAAATGCAGTAATGAAGCAATTTTTATTCCCCATTTTTATTTCCATTCCACCTCGCTCCAATCAACCAAACGATGCCAAGAAAGCTTCCATTCCTATTCCAGGGGTTTGATTGAAGATAATGCGGGGTTTCTCTAGGTGAGCTTTTCCGATTTTAGGCCTCTTTGCGTTATTATATTTATAGCACAATCTCGTATAGCATATTAATAAAATTCTGAAAACATGTGTATGGACATGCATGCGTTCGTGAGCTGAGCATTTACTTATTTTTAAACCCTACTAAGACATGGAGAAAATATTGGCCACACAAGTTGTGCCAACGCAACAAATTGAAAGCCCATCCATTGAGCAATATGTGTCCATAAAAAGCTTACTTATCAAGCTATTCTTCCTTTGTTTCTCTCCTCTCACAGACTCGCACCTCCATTTCTCTTCTTCTTCTTTGCCATTTCTCCCTTCTTCTTCTTCTTCTTCTTCTTATTTTTTTAATTACTTTCTTTCCCTTTGACCTATGGCTAGTACTTGGTTGTGGCCGGTGACTGGCCACAAGTTAGGGTTGCTCTCGGCGAATCTGATGAGGGGATTCGGTGAGGGTTGACTCTCCCGGCTAGGGTAAGGGTCGCTTGCGCTGAATCTGGCAAGGACTAAGCCCTTGTTAGATCCGGAAGCTATGGAGGGAGGGATGACTCGGAGCACAAAAGATCTCAAGGATGCAGGGGCTCAGGGTCATGAGTGATGACAATAAGCACGGGAGACTTAGGCTTGTTCTTGGATCCAAGAGCCGCAGGGGCAGTGGACGATTTCAATGGTGGAGCTGTTGTCGGTGGGGGAGGCACAAAGGTCGAGCTCAAGTGAAGGAGAGGCCGGGTGAATGACGTTGTCGTGCCCCTTGCAAGTGAGGGGGAGGGCCGAAGGAGGAGAAAGGGTTTACGGAGGAGAGAGACCATCCGTGGCTTGCAAAAAGAACGAAGAAAGCAGTGGGAGAACAGAGAAAGGGCAAGAAGATGAACACATGTTAATGGATAAGCTTTCAATTTGTTGCATTGGCACAACCTGCACAACCAATATTTTCTCCCAAGGAACATGTAGTAGCATTAATGCTGCAATCCGAACACTTGGTGGAAATTTAGTTGCTCTCGGTCAACATCAAGTTCAATAATACCTAAACAATTACACTATGAAAAGAAAATGTTGCATATTTATTCTCTTTTTACTCTTTTTTTTTCACTTTCCATCCATCACATATTGATGAAACAATTATGCGGATCGTTGTAATTATCAAATCTGCTTATTGAAATGTTGCCTAAGTTTCAACCCAAAAAAAAAAAAATATTGCCTAAATTCTACACAATCTATGAGTGATATCACACATCAAGGATTTGTTTTGTGCTTAGCATTCAACACAGCACATATTATTGATTTATATTAGAGTAATATTTTAAGCATCTTAAATTTTGATTGCTTCAATTTGGTAAATTTTCAGATTTGATTATATTACCTAAAATTTTAAACTTCAGTTACACTTTTGCCATGAGTTTAGAATTTTAAATGCACTAATCTCTAAATAAAAGTTGACGGTCTGAGCACTCTTTGTATGGAAGGGGTGTATCAATTTTTATCATTTTTAATTCTTCAATTTATCATTTGTAATGATGTTTTGGCAAATTTTGGTACTCTTACTTTTGTTTTTAAAAAAGTGTACTTTGAGTAGTTATTCTATTTTAATTGAGTTAATTTTTTTCAGTCTTCTGTAATTTTTTTTACTAATTTATTGAGTTGACTTCATTTGAAATACCTATTAGTAACAAATATTTTAAAAAAAAATTAAGATGCATAACAGTGAAAATTTCACTTCCGTCAGTCAAAATTATGGCTCTATATTGGGACATTAACTTTGTATTTCATATAAATGAGTAAAAAAAAAAGTTACATAGGTCATTTTTTATCAAAATTACATGGATCAATTAGGGCTTAACCATTTTCGAACCAATAATTTGACAGCCCTGAGTACTACTTCGAAGAGGGTTTCCTCGAGAGCAACTTCATTTCAAAGGAAATCAAGGACGGGTATTGCAAGAAGCCGTGGAGTTTCCTTTTCAGACATTAAATTCGACGAAACTAATGACCCGAGATGCTTCCGCGAAGCTTCTTGGAAAAAGTGGAAAAAGAAAGAGAGGCAAAAAGATTGGTCAAATTAAGTTCATATAACTGACCAAAAAAAATTAAGTTCATATAAGGTGAAGAGTGAGAGTTTCTCTCTCTCTCATTGAGTTAATGGGACTGTCAAACCATCCTAAGATAATCATAAAGAAAGCCAACGGTGGACCCAAAAATGGAGAGTTTACTGTTCCTCTCTCGGTGTCAAATAGGCACCGCGTCAAAAAGACAAATGCTAAAAAGGAAAAAAATAAAAAGGACCGAAATAGCATAAATATTAAAAAAAAAAGGGTTGAAATGATTTCAGAAAAGTAAAAAATGTTAGGGGCAATAAGGGGGCGGCTTTGCATCCGTGAGGGCGACTCGCCTAGAGATGGACGGAGGTAAGGCCCCTCGTGGCGGTGGGGCACAATTTGCTGGATAGACCCTCGCTGAGGCCAATGATGGTGATGGTTATTGCAACTACTATCGTGTGAGGGCTCACTGCCCTCACTAAGACCTTGAGGAGGATCGATAGCCCTTATTGGGACGACATATAAACCCCCATTATTTCTCCATTACCAAGCTCTTGTCTCCTTGCAGACTTCATCCTTTTCTTTGTTTTTTGTTTTTCATATTTGATGTTTATTTTTCAATTTTTATGATTTTTACTTATTTGTAGTGTTCTTCAATTTTGTGATGTGACATTTCATGGAATAATTTCGTGTTGTATCAAGAAGATTGAAATGACAATTAAGGGAAAAGTACTAAAAAGAAAATTTAAACATATTATATTAATAACAATTCACTTTTAAATTTTTAGATTAGATTAATTTAATCATTGATTTTTTATATTTGTGAAAATTGAGTCCAATCCATTGATTTAAAAGTTATTTATCTTTATAAGGCGCGACTCGCGTTGACGTGGAAATTTTTAATTCTTTTTAATTTTTTTTTCCTCTTTTCATTTTGGCTAGTGAGGGCTAGCAGGCTTTCCAAGCAGAAAGATTTTGCAGTTAACATTGACATTTGCATATTTGGAGCTCTCCTGGCGAAACATATATGTCCTTTGTAGTTTTCATCACATTAAAGCTTGAACAAATGCACAATCATCAAGCATATTTTAAGTAGATTAGATCATGAATGTCATGTATGTCTCCACAGACACAAGTCTCTCCTCATTCGATGATGAATGATTCCCCGCAGTAGAGATGATGATCCAAAATGTTAAGTGGGCACATCATCCGCCAACGCCCCTAACAAACTACCACACCTGGGAACTTCCCTATTTTCCCCTTTCTTTTTTTCCTTTTCTTTTTTGTGATTTTCCCTCTCTTTTTCGCTCTTTTTTCCTTTCCTTCTTACGAGCGGAGGAGCGAAGCGAAGCATCAGCCCGCACGCTGTCCCGTAATCACAGAGCAAGGTCGAGGGAAGAGGGAGAGATACGGACGGCTAGACGAGAGAGACGATGGTAGTCAAATCTCCCTTGAGATTTTGGTAGGAACGAGTTACGATCGCAGGCAGCGAAGAATTGGACCCGTGGCTGAATGGAGAGTCTTGAGAGTGGGGTGGTCGCGAACAACGGGCGACGGCGAACTTCGACTTCGACTCTTTCCGCGGATCGGGAGGATCCATCAGCGAAGAGAAAGGTTCGTACTTGGTGGTGGGACTTCCCGACGCGATTTCGCGTAAGGATTCCACTTCGTGAGCCGCAGCAGCGAAGAAAATCGCGTCCTTCGCGGACATATTCGAGCTTAGACTCCGTCTCGAGAATTGCTCGAATTCAGGAGCGCTGTCCCCACAGTCCCCTCAGTCGCGGCGGCCCTTCTCTCTCCCTCCATGGCAACGAGAGTTGGTCGCGACCGTGTGCAACCACGGGCGAGAGCGACGACGGTACGGCGAATGTATATAGGAAATGTTGTAATAAACAATGGAAATTTCCCTAGTAATTGTTCATTGATCATACACCAGATGCCATGACTGATTGATTCTTCCTAAATGACTAGTATGTACATAATCAAATTAGACATCAGTAAATTTTTCGCTAGTGATTGTTCATTGACTATACACCAGATGCCATGACTAATTGATTATTCCTAAATAAATAATATGTACATAATGGAGTTAGATATCAAACTATCGAAATCACTAGCATCGCGTCGCTTGATGGTGCAAGCATCTATAGGTATCACGTCCATAGCAAACGGGACAGTCACAGTAGCAAAGGGGAGACGACGTTATGTACCCGATGGAGCCTCCGGTCTCGGCCCTCCGAGCTTCCTCCGGCGGGCTTCCAAAGCCGCTCAATCTTGAGGCTCCTCTTGACCGATCATCACACCGACTCCTCTGGATGAGGAATGCCACGAGTGGTAGCAGTCATATGATGCAGAGGATGAGGGCCTCAATCAGGCCTATCCACGCCACGATCCACGCCTTGAGCTCGACTCGCACGGCTTCTTCCGAAGCCAATCGCAGCAGCCGCTTCATCTTGCGGCGCCTATCATCCACTCGCCGGCGCCTCCGGCTCATGAGCAAGGCCAGTGGGAGCAGCCATGCAACAATGAGGGGGGCCTCGACCACGTCTGACGCCTCGACCATTGTGTTAGTGAGTGAGAGAGAGAGAATGTGTGCTACTTTTATTATTCAGAATCGAAAGTAACTTTATAGTATGATGATGTTAGGTAAATATTTAACATTTGGTGTCACCGATTATTTAGCTAATTACTATCTATTTTAAACATATAGCTTATGAATGAAAGATATCACGGAAGAATAAAACGGATATCACGAATTTTTCGATTTGCAACTTCTTGCTGAAATCAGGAATGGCGACCCTCATGCGAGCCATTTAAATTGCAAATAAAAAGGAACTACGCTCGACTCAAATGTAAATCTAGGGTTAATCATTTTATAAGTACTAGAGCATTATTGCACGCGGAAGAGACTCCGCAGCCGCAGTTCATGGACAACAGAAAAGGATCGGGCACGACGTGCGATCAAGCACGCACCTTTAACATTGATTTCGCCTCAATTCTACAGCGCTTAAAAGGATGCCCGAGTATAAAAAACAACAGTCGAGAGAGGAGGAACTTACGAGGAGGTTCATGTACTTGGCTTCTCCATTCGCGTCGGCGAAGTTCGAGAGGAAATCTTTCGCGATTGAGGTCGGCATCATCACAACATCAAATTGTGCCAGCCAAAAATCCACACTTCGAGACGAACACCCTTTCCTCATGAATCTAATTTTTTAAAATAGCCAATAAATTTGGTTGCAATACCCGTCCTTGTTTCCTTTGAAATGAAGTTGCTCTCTTGAGGAAATCCTCTTCGAAGTCAAATGATTGATTCTAACATGGTAAAGCCCTAATTGATACATGTAATTTTGATAAAAAAAAAATGTCTTATATAATTTTTTTTGACTCATTTATATGAAATACAAAGTTAATGTCCCAATATAAAGCCATAATTTTGATCGACGGAAGTGAAATTTTCACTGTCATGCATATTAATTTTTAATTAATATTTGTTACTAATAGGTATTTCAAATGAAGTCAACTCAATAAATTAGTAAAGAAAAATTCTGAAAAAAAAATTTACTCAACTCAAATAGAATAACTACTCAATGTACATTTATTTTAAAATAAAAGTAAGAGTACAAAAATTGCCAAAACATCATTACAAATGATGAATTGAAGAATTAAAATGGCAAAAATTGATACACCCCTTCCGTACAAAGAGTTCTCAGGCCCTTTCAACCTTTCCTTTTAATTGGGGAGAGGGGGAAGCAATAACACTTAGGAGGTGAATGATACCTATTATGTTCCAGAAATAAGTTCTTAATAGATTTTTCTATTTCTATTTCTAAAATAGTTTCTAAGTAAAAATAACCATTTGATAATGATACAAAATTTTTAAAAATAGAAATTCGTTTGACAACGACATAATTTTTTTTCTTTTCGGACGGCGGTGGACCGGCGACCGGCGGCCGGCATTTGAACCTATTTCTGGAACAGAATGGTTATCATTCACCCTCTCAACTATTGAAATCTGTTTCAGAAATAGAGAAATCAAATTGCGTTACCAGATGGATTTCTGTTACAAACCTGTTTCGAAAAACAGAGAAATCGAGAAACATAAATTTTATCATGCACGCCCTTAGACCGCCAACTTTTTTGAGATTACTGCATTTAAAATTCTAAACTCATGGAAGAAGTATAACTGAATTTTAAAATTTTAGATAATATAATCAAATCTGAAATTTTGCTATCAAAATTGAAGATGCTTAAACTATTACTCTAGTACAAATCATCAATATGTGTTGCATTGAATACTAAATGTGAAATAAAACCTGAAAGTGTGATACCACTCATTGATTGTGTAGAATCTCTTAGGCATTATTTTTTTTTGGGTCGAAATTTAGGCAACATTTCAATAAACGGATTTGATAATTGTAATGTCCCCATAATCATTTCATCAAATATGTGATGGATGGAAAGCGTAAAAAAGAAGTAAAAAAAGAATAAATGCACACAACAATTTTTTTTGTAGTGCGATTGTTTAGATATAATTGAACTTGTTGACCGAGAGCAACATAAGTTTCCACCGGGTGTTCGGCTTGTGATGCTAATGCTACTACATGGTTACTACATGTTTTCTTTGAGAGAAAATATTAAATGTACAAGTTATCTCAGCGCAACAAATTGAAAATTCATCCATTGAGCAACATGTGTCCTTAAAAAGCGCACTTGAAATGGGAATGCTCATGTTTCAACATGGCACACAAGTCGCTCTCTCGAGGAAACCCTCTTCCTAAGTAGCACTTGGGTTGTCGAATGGTGGATTGGTTCGAAAATAACTAGACCCTAATTGACCCATGTGATTTTGATTAAAAAAATAATCGATATAACTTGTTTTAAATCATTTATATGAAATACAAACTTAATGTTCCATAATAGCATCACAATTTTGAGTGGTGGAAGTGAAATTTTCCCTATTATGCATCTAAAATTTTTAATTGATATTTGTTACTAATAGGTATTTCAAATAAAGTCAACTCAATAAATTTTCTAATTTTTAATTAATATTTTTTACAAATAGGTATTTCAAATGAAGTCAACTCAATAAATCAGTAAAAAAATTACAGAAAACCGAAAAAATTAACTCAACCAAAATAGAATAAGTACTCAAAGTACCTTTATCTTAAAATATAAGTAAGAGTGCACAAATTGCCAAAACATCATTACAAATGATAAATTGAAGAATTAAAAATGGAAAAAAATTGATACACCCCTTCCATACAGAGGGTGCTCAGACCGTCAACTTTTATTTTGAGATTAGTGCATTTAAAATTCTAAACTCATGACAAAAGTGTAACTAAATTTTAAAATTTTAGATAATATAATCAAATCTGAAAATTTACCAAATTCAAGCAATCAAAATTTAAGATGCTTAAAATATTACTCTAATACAATCATCCATATGTGCTGTGTTGAATGCTAAATGCAAAACAAATCCTTGATGTGTGATATCACTTGTTGATTGTGTAGAATCACTTAGGCAACAAATTTTTTTTTTTTGGTTGAAACTTAGGCAACATTTCAATAAGCGGATTTGATAATTACAACTATCCCCATAATTGTTTCATCAATATGTGATGGATGGAAAGTGAAAAAAAAAAGGAGTAAAAAGAGAATAAATCCACAACAGTTTTTTCATAGTGTAATTGTTTAGGTATTACCGAACTTGATGTTGACCGAGAGCAACTAAATTTCCACCGGAATTGCAGCGTTAATGCTACTATATGTTCTCATTGGGAGAAAATATTCGTTGCGTAGGTTGTGCAACAAATTGAAAGCTCTTTTTGCAAGCCACGGATGGCCTCTCTCCTCCGTAATCCCTTCTCCTCCTTCGACCCTCCTCCTCACTTGCACGGGGCACGACAACGTCATTCACCCGCCCTCTCCTTCGCAGATTGGCGCTTCTTCCGTCGGCGATCGTCTTCACTTCCTCTCCAACCGCTTCCGGCTTCCTCCTGCTTCCTGAAAATTCCCCATGGCGACGGCGCTCGTCGGTGGAGCTTTTCTCTCGGTTTTCCTCCAGGTGCTCTTCGACCGGATGGCCTCCCGCGAGGTCGTCGACTTCTTCTGGTCACGCAAGCTCGGCAAGGGGAGGCTGCTGCAGAAGCTGGAGGCTGCGCTCCTGTCCGCGAACGCCGTGCTCGACGACGCGGAGGAGAAGCAGATGACCAACGACCACGTCAGGAAGTGGCTCGACGAGCTCAAGGACGCCGTGTACGACGCGGACGACCTGCTCGACGGGGTCGAGCCTCGGGCTCTCTTTTGTAAGGCCTGGAGCTTTGCTGCAGACGCTTGTGGGAGTAAATTGGGGGATAAGTTAGAGAGGGTGCTGGAGAGATTGGAGAGCGTGGTGAAGCAGAGAGAAGTGCTGGGCCTAAGGGAAGGTCTTCGCGAGAGGACGGCTAGAGCTTTGCAGACCACTTCGTTGGTCGAGGAATCGGGAGTTTTCGGGAGGGAGAAGGACAGGGAGGCGGTGATCAAGTTGCTCTTGTCGAGATCCGGGCGAAAAGAACACCAGCGTGATGGCCATCGTTGGGATGGGCGGTGTCGGTAAGACCACGCTATCTCGGCTCGTGTTCAACGATGGTGCGGTGAAGGGAGTTTCGAGTTGAGGGCGTGGGTTTCCGTGTCCGACCAATTCGACATCCGCAAGCCGACGGCGACGGCTCTCGAGGAGTTCTCCTCCCCGTCTAAGAAGGAGACCGAAAATCTCGACCAGCTTCGGCTCCAAGGCGAAGAACCAATTCGACATCCGCAAGCTGATGGCGACGGCTCTCGAGGAGTTCTCCTCCTCGTCTAAGAAGGAGACCCAAAATCTCAACCAGCTTCAGCTCCAGGCGAAGAACTTCTTGACGGGGAAGAAATTTCTATTGGTGTTGGATGATGTTTGGGATGAGGACTTCAATATTTGGGATGCGTTCCTAGTTCCCTTTACCAATGGAGCAAGAGGAAGCAAAATCGTCGTGACGACACGAAATGGGAGCGTCGCATCCGTTGCTCGTGCCGTCTCGACATACCCTTTACAGAAGTTGCAAGACGAGGAATGTTGGGACTTGTTCGCAAAACATGCGTTTGACCAGCATAACCGAGGCGCGCACAGACTTGAAGAAATCGGGCGAAGAATTGTAGAGAGATGTGATGGATTGCCTCTTGCGCGAAGACTATAGGTAGCTTGTTCTGTTGTGAGTCGATATCGGGAAGTGGGAAATAATTGCAGAGAGTGACATTTGGGATTTGGCACCTGGAAAGAATGAAATTCTCCTGCGTTGTTGTTAAGTTATCATTACCTTCCTCCACAACTAAAACGATGTTGTGCCTATTGTTCAATCTTCCCAAAGGATTGTATATATGAGAAGGACCAGCTGATCTTACTTTGGATTGCTGAGGGCTTGCTGAAACAACCTAACGACAGCAGGACATTAGAGGAAGCAGGTGATAAGTGCTTCTGTGATCTTGTGTCTAGATTTTTGCTTCATAGAGTAAGTGATGTTGAATCGAGCTTGTCGATGCATGACCTGGTCAATGACTTAGCAAGATATGTAGCCGGTCGTTCTTTTTTTAGCTTGGACGGAGGCAATGCACACCACGTGTCCTCAAGCACTCGCCATTTGTCATTTGTAAGAACTCGATATGATGTCGCTTCTAGATTCAAAGTGTTAGCCGGGACAATGAATTTGCATACTTTCCTGCAGCTAAACATGGGTCGTGAGAGATTTTGCGAGTACAATTTGTTGACTGATGAGGTACTGCATGTTCTGTTGCCGACCCTGAGACGGTTGAGGGTGCTATCTTTGTTTCATTATTGGAAAATCTCAACGTTGCCCAGTTCAATTGGATGTTTAAAGCATCTGCGCTATTTGAATCTCTCCTATAATGAAAGTCTAATCAGATTGCCTGATTCAGTTACTGCTCTATACAACTTGCAAACCTTAATTCTTGCTTACTGTCGCTCTCTCATTGAGTTACCGAGCAACATATTCATCCTAACTTGTCTGCGTCATCTTGATATAAGGGATACATCCCTGAGTAGAATGTCGTTGGGGATGAACAGACTGAAGGATTTGCGGACATTAACTAATTTCGTGGTGGCCGAAAACGGTGGGACCAGGGTTAGGGAGCTAGGGGAACTAGGGAATCTTATGGATACACTCTCCATACAGGGTTTGCAGAATGTTGATAGTTACCGAGATGCCGAGATAGTCAATTTGTGAGAAAAGAGGTACTTGAAAAAGTTAGTACTGGAATGGGGTTCTGATAACAATATTACGCAGCAAAATAACTTAAATATATTGGACAAGCTGCAACCCCATTGGAACTTGAGAGAACTTACCATTATATCCTATAGTGGTAGGTCATTTTCCGATTGGCTGGGACACGGTTCATTCTCTAATATGTCAGTTGTTTATCTTGAATCTTGCAAGCACTGTGTGTCATTGCCTCCTTTAGGATAGCTACATCTCTGGAGAGGTTGATAATCGAAGGATTTGATGGAGTTACAAGTGTGGGTACTGAATTCAATGGTAGTAACTGTATACCTTTCCAGTCACTTAAGTACTTGGAATTTGCTGACATGTGCAGCTGGAAAGAGTGGGCTTGTTTTGCAATAGAGACAGGAGGTCTTGCCTTTACACATCTCCGCAGGAGCTTCGTATTAGAAATTGCCCGCAGATTGAGTGGAGGTTTACCCAGCCATCTCCCTTCTCTAACAGCCTTGTCCATTGGAAGGTGCCCATGCCTAACGTCTTCTCTACCATTTGCACCACTTCTCCGTGAGATCAAATTGGATGATTGTGGAAAGGTCTCTGGAGTTGAGCCCTTCCTAAATGGCACTAAGTTACGAGATATGAAAATCTGGAATCTTTCAACCCTTCCCTTAAGGTTTCTTCCTCATACCGTGACAAGACTTGATCTCGAAGGCAGTCTTGAAATAGAGTTGCCAATGCACAGATGCCATGAATCTCTCCAATATATATATATATGTCGGAGAGCTGCGATTCACTTATATCCTTTCCTCTAGAAATTTTCCCCTCACTTAAGAATATTCAGTTAAGGAAGATTCAAAAATTGGAACATCTTTCAAACTCAGACGGTCCATCACTTCTTCTCCATTCGATGTACATTAGTGATTGCCCTGAATTTAGATCTTTCCCTGCGGGAGGATTGGCTGCCCCATGCCTCACTTCTTTATAATTATATGGCTGCCATCATCTAAAGTATCTGCCAGAAAACATGCAGGCTCTCCTTCCTTCGCTTCAGTCACTAACAATATCCTCATGTCCACAGCTCGAGTCATTTCCCAAGCGGGGTTTACCCTCCAATTTGGTCGAGCTTTCACTCTTTGATTGTGACAAGCTCATCACTGGCCGCAAGGATTGGGGTCTTCAATCGCTATGCTCTCTCGAAACTTTTTCCATTCGGGGAGAGAAAAATATAGTCATTTCCTGAGATAAGGCTTCTGCCAACCTCTCTTACCTCTCTGGAAATATTTCGCTTTGAGAATCTGACGTCCCTGAACTCTAGAGCGCTTCATAGCCTGAGCTCCCTTGAAAACCTCTCCATTAGTTACTGTCGTAAGCTCCATTCCTTCCCAAAAGAGGGACAAATTCTGCCCGCTTCTCTTACCTCTCTGTCGATTTGTGATACGGGTCTAAAATCACTGCATAACTTAGGGCTCCACCACCTCACTCGTCTCAAAGGATTTCACATATATAGCTGCGAAAGTCTTCGATCCATGCCAATGGAGGGTTTGTCATCCTCCCTTTCCGATCTATTTATCTATTCGTGCCCTTTGCTGGTGTTGACACCTAAATTTCGCCATTTTACTTAAAACTTAATCGCATACAAAACTAGGAATTAGTTGTTAAAAAAAAAATCCAAAACCATTGCCATAAAAACAAACAAAGCAAGCAAAAAAAAAAAAAAAAAAAAAAGCAAAAAGAAAAGCAAAAACAACAAAAAAAGGAAAAAAAAAAAAAACATGGAAGGGGCTGAGCCTGTTTTTCCTCTTGGCCCAGCCCACGTTAGCCTCTGTCCTCCTCCAGCTTGTTTCGCACCCGAAACCTGCAAAAAGAAGGCAACAGCAACACAGCAATGGAGAAAAAGTTAAGAGGAGAGGAAGGAAAGGGGGGGACAGAGGACAGTGAACAGAGGGGAACCGAGAGAGGCAAGCTCGGTTGAGAGAGTGAGAGAGAGAGAGAGAGTTTGAAGGAAGAACAAAGAAAAACACATAGAGAGCTCGAGGAGAGAGGAGAGCTCGAAGAGAAGCGGCGGCACGGCCGCCGCCGCCGGGCAAAGTGGCGCTCAATCGCCACCGCTATTCAGCCACATCCGCGCGGCACCTCCGTCGTCCGCGAGTGTCGACGCTACTGCTTCCACTTCGCCGGTCCGCGCCTCCTCCGTTGCTTGTGCCGCGCCACCGCCGGGATTCCCCTCGCTGCTGTTGCCATCGTCTCTGCTCGACGCCAGCAGATCTAAGCCGATTGTGACGCCGTTGTCGCCCTGCAGCCATCCGAAGCTCCGCCTCGCCTTTGCCCAGATCTGCCGTGCCGAAGCCCGACCCCGTGGCATCGTGCGTCTGTGCATCGTCACTGCTGCAATCTGAGTGACCCATTGCACCAAGCCGCCGCCCTCCTGTCAAAGCACCAGATCCCGAGCCCCCACAACGCCGCCTCTGCTCCTGGTTGCTGATCCTCGCCGGGCCGCCGCACTCCTCCTCGCCGCCGCATCCCGTCTCGCCTAGCCACCGCACGCCTCGGCCACGTCTTCGCTGAGTCCCGACGACAGAAGATCTAAGCTGGTCGTCACTCTGATATAGCTAGTGCTAGTACCTAGAGGGGGGGTGAATAGGTATATAAACGATTTTTCGCACAATACTTAGATAATTAAGGAATTGCAACAAATAACATTCGGTCGTAAGACTCGGTGAATGAAAGAGAGAATTAAACACGCGGTTTATAGTGGTTCGGCTTGATTCAAGCCTACGTCCACTCTTCGCACCGATGCCCAATCGGCCGGATTCCACTATGAACAAAGAGATGTTACAGCGTTGATCTTCCTTGATTTACGGGGTGTAGATGAACTACCACACTCACTCAAGGTATCACCAAGTATAGACACTCTCGTATACAATTTCACTCAGATCGTATCGACTAATAATCAAGGTGCTTGACTGGAATTTCTCTATCTATCACACTCATTGAACAACTGGAACGTCTTCCTTTTATACTCCTTTATGCCATCATAACCGTTGGCACTTACCAAAGGAATTCCTCCAATCTACCCGTTGGACGGAATCAATCAAGAAGATCATCCGAGCTATTAAAGGAATCGACGATAGCCCATCAATCCCGTTCGCCCATACAATCGGGATCTTGGTTTCCATGAATAGAACCTTCCAAGAATACTTCGTCGATAATCGGATCTTCAATTGATCTAGATACGAATCAAAGAATCCGTTGTATTTGTCCAGCCAAAGATCTTCTCCGGAGATCAAGATGAAATCCTTAATCATAATCCTCGATTTGGATTTCCTTCGACACTCGGATCGATAGATGTCAATGAGAATAATTTTGAGTCTTAAGTCTTGAGTCTTGAATCTTGAGTCTGGGAGTTATGAGTCCGGTGGTCGAAAGTCTTTCACGCAAATAACTGACTAGACTCGATGGAAACGTTTTGTCGCCTTCAAAATCTTCTAGAGCGATTTCTCCAACAATCTCCCCCTTTTGATGATGACAAAACTTTCCTCAGATTTGAACAACCTTGACCTGCAAAAACACTTCTCAAGCAATATGGCTATCTCATAAAGATTTAATAAAACAACCGGACTCGCATCCACAGAAAATTGGTTAGACTTTCATGAGTAATACCATATAACAACACTCAATATAAATTGCCAACAGTCAAGCATCACAATCCACAGCCAAATTCAGTCCATACTCAAGTTCACACAAGTCATACTCAAAAAAAACTTTAAAAAAAAAAACTCACAACCACAAAAACAAATTTAAAATCAATGTTTGAAAAAGATGGTTGGTTCAAATTTCTTCTCCCCCTTTTTGTCATCAGTAAAAAGGTGAGAAAAGAGTCATATCGCTTGGGAATGCGCACGATCCGGAATTCTCCCATGGGTGTACTATGCCTTCGAGCCTCTTCAAGTCTTCCCTTAATTTTGCTACCTCTTCTCCTTTGGCATTGGCTTGAATCGCAGAGCGAGGTCTTTCATTCGTCTTCCGGGGTAATCGAAGATGCTTGGCCAGCATTCTTGATGGCTTGAATTTCATAGTCCGAGCATAGATTTGGCCCCGCATTTCCATAAGAATATCAAGAATACAATGAAAATCCGCTGAATTGTCTGTCGCATACTAGCATTTACTTTCTCGAGATGGAGTAAATGCGAGACGATGGCGCTTCGTATGACCTTGCAGATTTGATGATGTATCATAATGTTCTTCAATCAATGGAGACTCTTCCTGGAGCGGCATGAGGTGAGGATTTTTCTTGCTCCCCAACTCCCCTATCTCTAAGACATCAAAATCTTGCTCGCCAACTCCCCTGTCTCTAAGACATCAAGATGGGTGGAGTGATTATCATGCTCTTCAGATTCTTTTTCTCCAGATTCATCAGCAGACTTTTATTTCTCTTCTTCTCCTTCTTCTTCTTTTTCTTTCTCTCTATGCTCTTCTTCTTCTTCAGCTTCTATCTCTTTCTCTCTCTGCTCTTCTTCTTCTTCATCTTCTTTTTCCTTTTCTCGCTGCTCTTCTTCTTCTCTTTGCTTCGACTGAAGTTCTGTTGATCGAGATAAAGAACGTCTAGTCCTTACCAGTGCAGGAATAGAAAGATCTTCATCGTCTTCTTCATCCTCCAAGATGAGAGTTCTTCTCTTTTTGGATGGAGTACCAATGGGCTCCTTCCCTTTTCTCTTTGATGCGAAGAGAGCGGAGTTTTCACCTTGAACTTTGCCATTTCCTTGCTAAGTTCTTTCGCACGCATCTTCGTCAACATATTCAAACCTACCACCATTTTATCGCACGGTCTAACACGAGAGAGTGTGTGGCGGTTCGATATTCATGTGTCTCGAAGATTTTTGTCACAAGATTTGGGTAAGGCAATTGTCCCTTGTTCTTCGACATTGCTCTGTACATATGGAAGAGAATAGTATGAGGCGAGAGAGAACTTCTTCCCGAGTTGATTGCATACATCAATTTGGCTTCCGAATTGGATACATCAGTCTTTGATGTAGACTTTGGCACGATACAATTGATCACAATTTTGTGCAGCACAATATTGATGGCATTCATCTTCGAGTAGGTAATCTTCGCCCTGTATCTCTGTTTTTGACAAGATCCGAGTAGCACGAGCAATCGAGACTTTGATTGGTTGATAACGTCCTCGTTCAACACCAATTATGTCCGCCTTGAGCATGTCCACATCTATCACATAATCCCGATCTCGAACATTGAATGATATTCTATTCGCATCAAGAAAACTTAAATTCGAATAGAAATATGCAGTCAAGTGAGCATAACCATCAGTGGTATCGGTGCAAAACTGCTCAAGTTGAAGCAGTTCGAACTTTTCCCTTAGGTTCACATTAATTGCATCCAGGAAATCAAAATCAACACTCATGGGGTTTATCACTCCTCGTTTCAACAGATCAAGAACTGACTTCTCCTGTTCATTCGATCTAAACAACTCCATCTTCTTTCCCTTCACCTTTGCAGCAATGCCCATTCTCGGTTGAAAATCACTAAACATTTTATCATCTTCGATCCCCTCATTAGGAATCGGTCCCGAAACACGAGGGTCACTTGGAATGTTCGCAAGTGACTCTTCAGCCTTACCTTTGGGAGCAATTCCCAATTCCTCCATTCGCTTCAAAAATCTGTACTCATTTCCATAATTCTTATCTTTAAGGAAGGCATCTATATAATTCGGAGGAGAACCAGAAACTTTCAACGCACGATAGAGCATGTAAATAAATGAGGGTTTTTGTGCTCTCACAGGTTCAACGTCCTCTAGAATGACTTCCTCCTGATGATGACCCGCACCTTGTGGGGTAGATGGTGAGTGATGAGATGGAGAAGGAACAGGACTCTGTTGCTATCTCGACAAATCATCTTCCTCGGTGAGATCGAAGTGCGTCGGTCCCTCCTTCATTCTTTGTGGACCCCTGCTTGCGATCCTTGACGACTTTCTCGAAGAAGACATCTTTTCTTGTCAATGGAAGATTCCTTCACTTGCTTTCCCAAGGAAAAACGACAACTTTCTCGAGTATGAATACGAAGTAGAAAACGGGGTTGAGAGAAGAATGCCTTTTAGGGTTTTGAGAATCGAGTAAAAAAGAGAAAATTGTGTATATATAACTCAGTTTTGAAAAGGAAAGAGCAATCGTTACGAAGAGAAGTAAACAGTCGTCTTTCTTTAAAAAATAATAACTGCCATTTTAAAAGAGATTATCCCTTTTGAAAAAGGCATGTTTTCGGAAATTAAAGATTATATCAATCAAATATAACGAAAGATCATACCTTTTCGAGATTAAAAGAATAACTTACAGTCTATACAATGAAGGTCTCGAGTCCGAGAATTGAGTCTCGAAAGATAGAGTCTGATTGATGGAAATTCATCATACTTTAACTTCTTCAAGCTTCAAAATGTTGAGTCTGGTACGGATGAAATCGAATTGATTTTTCTCCAATGGCTTTGTGAATATATCCGCTAGTTGACTTTTTGAATCAACAAATTGAATTGAGATTTCTCCATTTTGAATATGATCTCTAATAAAATGATGTCGAATCTCTATATGCTTTGCTCTTGAATGAAGGATTGGATTTTTGGTGAGATTGATTGCGCTGGTGTTGTCACATCCGATCTCGGTGCATGAGTCTTCAATCCCAAAGTCTTGTAGTGTTGTTTTATCCATAGAATTTGCGAACAGCAGCTTCCAAGTGCTACATACTGCGGGCTTCGTTGTAGAGAGAGCTACGGTGCTCGTTTCCTTGAAAACCAAGACACCGTCCCGCTTCCAAGCAACCGGCGGGATCTCAAGTACTCTTTCTATCGACTCGCAACCGGCCGGCCAGATCGGCGTCCGAATATCCCCGGAAGATTAAAGTCTCCCTCCTTAGGATACCATAGACCGATGCTTGAAGACGAGGCGACGTATTTAATAACACGTTTTGCAGCCTTGAGATGAGATTCTCTAGGATCTGATTGAAACCTAGCACAGATGCAAACACTCAACAAAATGTCAGGTTTAGAGGCAGTAAGATAAAGAAGTGAACCGATGATGCTTCAGATACAGCTTTTGATCAACTTTCTTCCCTTCTTCATCTTTGTCTATTTTCAACGAACTTGACATTGGTATATCAGTCTTTTTGCAATTTTCCAATCCAAACCTTTTGACAAGATCATTAGCATATTTTTCTTGACAAATGAAAGTTCCTTCCTTCAATTGCTTTACTTGAAGACCAAGAAAGAATGTTAATTCTCCCATCATACTCATTTCAAATTCATCCCGCATAGACTTTGAAAATTTCTTGCCTGAGACTTTCATTTGGGGATCCAAATATGATATCATCAACATATATTTGAACAAGTATAAAACTTTTGTTTTCCTTTTTAATAAATAAAGTAGTATCAACTTTACCTTTGGCAAAACCATTCTTTAATAGGAACTTACTTAGTCGTCGTACCAAGCTCGAGGTGCCGCTTTAAACCATACGAGCCTTTTCAGTCTAAAGACTAAGTCTGGCTTCTTTTGGTTCTTCAAACCACGGAGGTTGTTCCACGTAAACTTCCTCATGGATAAATCCATTTAGGAAAGCGCTTTTGACGTCCATTTGGAATAATCTGAAATTTTTATAGCAAGCAAATGCAAGTAATAGACGAATAGCTTCTAACCTTGCCACAGGAGCGTAAGTCTCATCATAGTCTATTCCTTCTTCTTGCGTATATCCTTTTGCCACGAGTCTTGCTTTGTTTCGTACGACTTTTCCTTTTTTCATTCATCTTGTTTCGAACACCCATTTGGTTCCGATAATGATTTTACCTTTTGGTTTAGATGTCGATCCCATACGTCATTAATGTTGAACTGTCTAAGTTCTTCTTGCATGGCTTCAATCCAGCTTTCATCGATAGAGCTTCTTCTATGCTTTTGGTTCAATTTCAGAAATAAGAGCTATAGCACTAGACTCTTCACGCCTTTTGGATATGGTGCGGATTCCTTCATTAATTTCTCCAATAATGAGATCTTTAGGATGACTGGATTTATGCTTCCAGTTACTGGTTGATTTGACTGGTTGAAGATCTCTTTCTTTATCTGAGTCTTCTCGAGTAGCTTGATGCCGATCTTCCATAGTCTCGAGAAGCTTCTTGAGTTGTAATCTTTTGAGGGTGAGCGGTGTTCGGACTCTTCATGCCGAGTCTTTGGATTCATTTTGCGTAGAGTCTTGGAATTTGACATTCATTGACTCCTCCACGATCGGCTCTTCTTATTATAGACTCGTAGGCTTTGCTTGATGTAGAATATCCAAGGAAGATGCCTTCATCCGATCTTTCTTGAACTTACCAACTTGATCTTTTGCATTTTTCAATATAAAACATTTGCATCCGAATACATGAAAGTATGAAACAATAGGCTTCTTTCCTTTGAATAACTCATAGGGGTTTTCTTTAAAATAGGTCTTAAAAAGACTCTATTAATTATATAGCATGCTGTTGAAACAACTTCAGCCCAAAATCGAGAAGGAATTTTGCTTTCGATTAAAAGAGTTCTAGCCATTTCTTGAAGAGATCGATTCTTCCTTTCCACCACTCCATTCTGCCGAGGAGTATATGGAGAGGAGAATACATGTTTAAATCCGAGTCATCACAAAACTTTGTAAAATTTTGATTTTCAAATTCACTTCCACGATCAGTTCTTATACTTGATATAACACATCCAATTTCATTTTGAATCTTTTTAGCAAATTTTTCAAAATACGAGAATGTTCGAGACTTATTTGCAAGAAAATATACCCAAGTAAAACGGGAGTAATCATCTACAATAACTAGGCAATATTTCTTTCCTCCAATACTGCGGGTTCGGTTGGTCCGAAGAGATCCATATGCACTGCAGTACATGATTAGTAGAGACGTGATTTATAGACTTGTATGAATTTTTACCCGCTTTCCCGAATGCAAGGAGTACACGATTCGATCTTTTGATAAGGCAACTGGGTAGACCACGAACAAGCGCTTTGACGAGATTTTGGCTAATTGCTTCATATTAATATGCCCAAGCTTTTCGTGCCACGACTTGCTTCGTCTTGAATTGAAATTAAGCATTGCGAATCTTCTGGTTTCACATCTAGGAGATAGATATTTCCATGCCTTCGACCTTTGAAAGCGAGTAGAGTCTTTACCGATTCGAGAACATGTTCCTTCTTGGAAGAAAATCTTGAATCCAAATATCACATAGTTGATCGACGCCGAGAAGATTGTAATTGAGTCCTTCTACTAGAGAAACATTGTTTATTGTGAGATTTCCAATTTTGACAGTTCCAAATCCCACAATATTTCCTTTGCTGTTTCCTCCAAATGAAACTTTTCCTCCGTTCACTTGAATAAGCTTTATGAAGCTATTTGAGTCTCCTGTCATGTGTCTTGAACATCCGCTGTCAAGATACCATTTTACCTTTTTCTTGACGGAGACCTGCATTCAAATGAAAATCTCAAACTTTCTTTGGTACCCAAATTTTCTTGGATCCTTTGGTGTTAGCAGAATAATCATTATAAGGCCATGCTTTCTTAACAGGCTTCCAAATCATAGGACACTCTTTTTCAAAGTGATCCTTCATGTTACACTTTGAACATCTTAGAGCATTTCGACCTCGATTTTACAAAAACTTTCTTGAAATGATTTTTGTAAGCCTCTTTCGATGGTCTCTTTTTAATTCTTTCTTTTACTTTAGGAAAATCAATCAAGAGAATTGTTTCGCTGTCATATCTAGACCAGATTTATTGAAGTAAGGTCTTTGAACCGAAAGAACTTTTTCAAGTTTTCAGATCCTATAGAAAATTTCCTTGAAATATTTGATAAGTCAGTTTTTAGAAAAGTATTTTCTTTTAAAAGATTATCTTCTTTTTCTTTAAGAGTCGAAACATTCAAATCTAAACTTTTGATTCTTTCTTCTAAAATGTTTTCTTTTTGTTTTAAAGCTAAGTTTTCCCTTTTAGTTCGGAAACTCTTTTGAAAGAAGTCTTAAGACTAAAACACAGTTCATCAATATATTTAGAGACTTTGACAGGAATTTTAAAATCACTTACCTCAAATTCACTTTATGAGTCTGATCCAGAATCTGAGTCTGAGTCTGATTGTGCCATCAGACACAGATTGGCATATTCATCCTCACTTTCTTCACACTCAGTATCACCCAAGTTTCGGCTTTGAGTGCTTTTCGAAACTTTTCAGCTTTTCCTTTCTTCTTCTTGAAGAGGACAGTTGGGTCTTATGTGTCCATTTTTCTTACATTCGAAACAAACTACATCCTTGTTTGGTTCCTCATCATCAACAGACTTGGATTGCTGTCTTTGAAAATTTTGTTTCTTGGAGTTGAACCTTCTTCCTTTTCTATTCAGTTTTCTGAACCTTCTTATCATAAGAGCAAGCTCCTCATCGTCCCGATCATCTTGTAATCTGCATCATCGAATCATCATTTGATTTCAATGCAATAGATTTCTTACCTCTTGGATCTTCGTCTTCATTGATTCGTTCCACTTCATAAGACTGAAGAGTTCCAATCAGCTCATTAACAGATAGTGGCATAATTCTTTGCGTCTCTCTTATTGAAGTCTTTATATGATTCCAATCCTTAGAAAGTCCACGCAGAGCTTGTTCACTTTCATGGGATCGAGAGATCTTTTGTCCTTGGTTCTCAAGACCATTGACAATATCAAAAGCGACTAAACATGTCGGTTATAGGTTCTCCTGGTTTCATTTTGAAGGATTCATATTGACCAAGAAGAATGTTGATTCCGGTCTCCTTCACTGTCTGTTCCTTCATAGGTGATGTGTAATCTGTCCCATACTTCTTTTGCTTTGTAACACAAGAAGATATTCTGTTATATTCGGTTGGTGACAAAGCATAATATAAAGAGTAAATTGCTTTTGCATCGAGTGCTTGTCTCTTATTGATTTCTTCCCGAGTCATTCCACCGGTCTCAATTGTTTCTTTTCCTCTTTCGTAAAACGATGCAGCAGTAGGAGTGATCCCTTTTCCACAACGTCCCATTCCAGAGGATCCTTTGATCGCGAAAAGGCTTTCATCTTGTTCTTCCGGATGTTGTAATCCTTTCCATCAAAGTAGGGAGGTCTGGGTATTGCTTTGCCCTTCCATCAGCCCCGTGCCAAAGCATACTAGCCATGGATCTTTTCTTTGTGAAGTAAAACACTTCAAATAAAGTAAGAACACGAGCTCGATACCAATTGATATAGCTAGTGCTAGTACCTAGAGGGGGTGAATAGGTATATAAACGATTTTTCGCACAATACTTAGACAATTAAGGAATTGCAACAAATAACATTCAGTCGTAAGACTCGGTGAATGAAAGAGAGAATTAAACACGCGGTTTATAGTGGTTCGGCTTGATTCAAGCCTACGTCCACTCTTCGCACCGACAGCCAATCGGCTGGATTCCACTATGAACAAAGAGATGTTACAGCGTTGATCTTCCTTGATTTCGGGTGTAGATGAACTACCACACTCGCTCAAGGTATCACCAAGTATAGACACTCTCTGTATACAATTTCGCTCGGATCGTATCGACTAATAATCAAAGTGCTTGAGACTACTGGAATTTCTCTATCTATCACACTCATTGAACAACTAGAACGTCTTCCTTTTATACTCCTTTATGCCATCATAACCGTTGGCACTTACCAAAGGAATTCCTCCAATCTACCCGTTGGACGGAATCAATCAAGAAGATCATCCGAGCTATTAAAGGAATCGACGATAGCCCATCAATCTGTTCGCCCATACAATCGGGATCTTGGTTTCCATGAATAGAACCTTCCAAGAATACTTCGTCGATAATCGATCTTCAATTGATCTAGATACGAATCAAAGAATCCGTTGTATTTGTCCAGCCAAAAGATCTTCTCCGAGAGATCAAGATGAAATCCTTAATCATAATCCTCGCATTTGGATTTCCTTCGACACTGGATCGATAGATCTGTCAATGAGAATAATTTTGAGTCTTAAGTCTTGAGTCTTGAATCTTGAGTCTTAAGTTATGAGTCTGGAGTTATGAGTCTGGTGGTCAGAAAGTCTTCAGATGCAAATAACCAGACTAGACTGATGGAAACGTTTTGTCAACTTCAAAATCTTCTAGAGCGATTTCTCCAACACACTCCACCGCTGAGCGAGCCCCGCACCGGCCCACACCTCCGCGCTGCTGCTCCTGGCCGCGTCTCCACCAGTCACCGCCATGCTCCGTCTCGCCTGCAGTCCACCACGTCGCCACCGCCAGGTCGTCGGCATCCCGAACGTCCTTCTCCGGCGCCACAAAACAGCAGGGGAGAGAGGAGGCGAATCGGATCTTGGCCGGGTAGGGTTTTTCTCATATCCGGGCCGGGTATACTTAGGGCTTGGTTTGGGCTGTTTTGTTTGTGGGCTTATAGGCTTGTGAACTTAGGGACTTGTGGACTAGTGGGCTTAGGAACTTAGGGCTTGAGGGCTTCATTTTTTTAAAAATAAAAAAATTATAGCAGATTGGACCCACTGGTTGGGGCCCAATTCGAGCCAAGGAAGGCCCGACCAATGGTCGGGCCTTGTCATTTGAACGGGCCGGTTCGGCCCGGCCCCTATCCGAGCCGAACCCGAGCAGGTCTGACCGACCTGCCTCGACCGGGATAGACCCGATCCGGTCCGACCGGACCCGACCCGTGCCGACAGGGCCCAATCTGAGTTGGGTCAGACCAAACCAGACCCGGTTCGCCCATTTTTAATTAAAAATTATTTTTTTTAAAAAATTAATTAAAAAAATTAAAAATTAAAAAAAAAAAAAACTTCGAAAATTCAAAAACGATAGGGTTTGATTAGGACTTGCCATGTATTGCCATGTTAGTATAATTAGGCATTTATTTGCTTGCATATTAATTATGTTGCATGTTTGATTTACGTATCTAATTATGTTTAATTGTACGTGTTTAATTTGATTGCAATTAGGATTTTGGTAGCTATGATTATTACTTTAATGATTGCGCACCCGCATGATCACCTCATATGTTAGTGGATAAGCATAAAATCAATCTAAACTGCCTGCCAAAAATCATTTTGTTAAAATGAACAAGATTAGGTACCGAAATGGCACTAATTGGTTAATTAGTGTAATCAAGTCCCCGAACTTAGATTCTCTAGTTGCGTAGGAAATGAGGCACGCTCCCATGCCTCACTTGGTTTCTAGCCGACCTTAATAGACTAGTGGCGACTCCTTTTGTACAAAACTCTAAAAAAATATCCCAATGTCACGCTGGGTATGGGCTTGGGAGAGCCCGCGCCTAATCATGGGCCTTAGGCCCGTCCTTTAGGCAATACCCCTAAACCTGTTCCTCCCCCCGAGGGTAGGTCGCGACAGCTTTGCGACTCCACTGGGGACTCGGTTTTAGACCTTAGAGGACTTAGGCCAAAATTAATCTTGTTCAAAAATATTTTTGATTGGCAGCGAGGATTTCAAGTACGCCCTTAACATGAAAGGTGTTAAATGTTCTTACAGAATGGGAGGTATAAGGGGAAGTGTTTGCTCACATTTGTCTTGCAGGGAGGTGTAGGAATGTATGGTTTATTTTTATGTACGGAGTATTGTTTGCCTATAAATTGTTGTGTATGTATTCTCTGCATTGCACTACACCTTGGCACATACAACCTGCCGTCGAACCTAGGCCGCATAGGATCACTTAGGATGGTGTTGAGGTGGATACCACTCCGACTACAACTGCGTAGTACGAGTCGCCCATCTCTATCCCGAAATTTCTTTCTTCACGTCAAAGGTACCCACCCCGGTCTGCAATCGCGCTACACGGGTCGATTCCTTGACGAAGCTGGAGTCATGGGTAACCCGACCTAGCCGCAACCTTGCCGGTTCAGTCCGGTAATCCCATGGCTCCATTTTGGGCTATATAGAGTAGAAATCAAACCACATCTCATGTGCATGTCTATGTAAAAAAAAAAAAACAAAGGTCGGCACCCATTGTAAGTGTCATTTTCCTTTTTATTTGTTCATTTTGTATTGCATTTTCATCTTGAAATTCGTGGAAATCAATCGAATGCCCTTGGTGATGCAAGCTTGTGAATGAAAAATTGGCAATCACTTTTGACAAGTGAGCATTTGGATGCAAGTTCTAAGCATTTTGATTTGGCCCTGTTGAACACATGGTTTTGTTTAAATTTTTAGTTATGGGTTCGAAATCATTTCGAAAAAAAAAAAAAAAGATTGTGATTTTATATTGGGGCACAAAAATTGAAATTACGTTTTTTATCGAATTTTCTCGTTCTCATATTTTGGGACTATAATGCAAATCATTTGGCGTACAAATTCCTTAAAATAGAAATCACTTCATTTTTTTTAGGAGTAAAATCACAAATCAATCTTTTAAAAATCAATAACACTTGCATACAAAACTTTTGGAATAAAAGTGGACATTCGATTGATGGCCGTGGATTGATAATTTTAATGATGTCTTCTCTTATGATAAAATCTTGGCAAAATACTAAAGTCCTGTAATAAGGATTGTGGGGCATGTATCGTCGCCTTGATTTTATTGTAAGAAGCGACGTCATTAAAATATCATTTTCTCTTATTCATATATTGACATTGTTGTCTTTTTGCAGGTTATGTGCGATGCTCTTTGACATTCTCATGGTGACCATTCAAGGAAGTGAATTCAAGAGTTAGGACAAGAGTTGATTTTTACTTTCATTTGTACAAGAGTTTCTTGTACTTTGTCAATGTTTTTATTCTTGTTAAGAATCATGTTTTTCATTTTGAGTTTTGATTGCAAATCCAATTGTTGCTTTTGTAAGTCGTGCGACTCACATTTTTTATGATGGAATTCAGTTTCACGAAAATCATCATTTTTTTTATAATAAAAAAAACAAAACAAAGCAAAAAAAAATTCAAAAGTGTTTTAGGCGAACTTTTGCGTCCACCTTCCAAAATGAATTTCATAAAAACTTTGCTTAAGACCCTCTCTTCATGTAGTCATTTTCTCGGGTTCATCGAACTCAAAGAGCAAGCATGCGTTGAGGTTTCGTCGACGCCAATTTTCCATAGAGGCAAAGCGAAGTTGAATTCCATTATGGGATGTTTTGTTATTTGCAAATGCCTTAGGAACCAGAATAGCCTATCGATCTCGTTCACTTTGCATGATAAGACAATTGAAGGAGTTGCCAAATATCCAAAAGGGCGAATTCAAAGGAAGAGTAAACCGTATCGATTCCAATTATCCATTTTCGATACGATTATGCGATATGATTTTCTTTTCATTGTCAAGGAGGCATCAAGGTTACCAAGTTTTGTAACATTCCAATAAACACGATGGAGCATTATTGAGTCTCGTTCATCTTAAACAAAGAAAGATTCAAATGATGAAACAGAGGGGCGATATTATCCCTTCCTCCATGAGAGATTCATTGGGATGTTGATCGCTTGACTTTGAAAAGGATATCTCGTTCCTAAACTTGATTTCTCTTTAGCATAAAAAAATGACATGTCATTTTCTTTGATACAGGACAGGTTCGAACATAGCAAAGGATTGTCAAATAAAGAGTGGCAGAGCAACATTTGATTTAAAAAAAAAAAAAAAAAAAAAAAAAATCTCTCATCTCCCAACCAATGAAATGTGCTAGAACAACATTGTCAGATTCATCAAGAAGGATGTATCGTTCCTAAATTGAACCTAATTAAGTATAGAGATAACTCGTTTCATCTCCTCTTCTTACAGGGTGATGATTGGGAAAAATGTTGCACCTTGACCGTAGAAGCAGCACCTTCCATCAAGGCAATAAGCGGGCAAAGCATTTAAAGAACAATATCCTTAGATGTGGAAACAAGGAGCACCCACTCTCCTTTCAAAGAAAAATCTTGAAAAACACATCTCATGATCCATATATAAATTTTTCAAGCTCCTTGTCGGCTAAACATCTCTTCAGAAAGAGCATCTAAAAACAAAAAAAAAAACAAAAACAAAACAGGAATCAAACTTTGTGAATTGTTGTATACAATAAATAAGTGCTTTTTATGGATAAAATCAGGGCCACATAACCATTTTTCAATCAAATCTACCAACTTCAAGCAAAGTTCATACTTGAAGAACGAAAACACATGAAGGGAAGACATCAGATGCTTAAGGGCAAATGTAAGTGAAGGGTAATGCTAAGTTATCAAATATCCACGAGGGTGAATCCAAGAGATGTTAGCCCTCAAAGGATAAAAGCGAGTGAAGGGTAATAATGTATCGTTTCCAACATTTCAATCTCTAAAGATCTTTGCGCTAACATATTCTTTTACATTCTTTACAGGGTTACCGAGTCGCCATGCCGCAGGTAAGTACCCTTCTTCTCAATCCTTTTTTTTTAATGGAAAATTTTCCATTTAAAAAAAAAAAAAAAAAACCTTTGGCGCCTTTTTTTAGAGACAAGCACAAAAATGAGAAAAGAAAAAATTTCTGCAAACTTTTTTAGTATTCTTTTATCTCAAAATTGTTTTCTCGTTTTGTGGATTATTCATTTTGAATCGAGGGGAACCGAGAGAGGCAAGCTCGGTTGAGAGAGTGAGAGAGAGAGAGTTTGAAGGAAGAACAAAGAAAAACACATAGAGAGCTCGAGGAGAGAGAGGAGAGCTCGAAGAGAAGCGGCGGCACGGCCGCCGCCGCCACCGGCAGTGGCGCTCAATCGCCACCGCTATTCCGCCACATCCGCGCGGCACCTCCGTCGTCCGCGAGTGTCGACGATACTGCTTCCACTTCGCCGGTCCGCGCCTCCTCCGTTGCTTGTGCCGCGCCACCGCCGGGATTCCCCCGCCGTTGCCATCGTCTCGCTCGACGCCGGCGACAGATCTAAGCCGATTGTGACGCTGTTGTCACCCCGCACCATCCGAAGCTCCACCTCGCCTTTGCCCAGATCGCGTGCCAAGCGCGACCCGTGGCATCGTGCGTCCGTGCATCGTCACTACCGCAACCGAGTGACCCACCGCACCAAGCCGCCGCCCTCCCGTCAAAGCACCAAATCCCGAGCCCCCACGACGCCGCCTCGCTCCCGGTTGCCGATCTCGCCGGGCCGCCGCACTCCTCCCGCCGCCGCATCCCGTCTCGCCTAGCCACCGCACGCCCTCAGCCACGTCTTCGCTAAGTCTCGACGACGGCAAATCTGAGCTAGTCGTCACTCCACCGCCGAGCGAGCCCCGCACCGGCCCACACCTCCGCGCTGCTGCTCCTGGCCGCGTCTCCACCAGTCACCGCCGTGCTCCGTCTCGCTTGCAGTCCACCGCATCGCCACCGCCAGGTCGTCGGCGTCCCGAACGTCCTTCTCCGGCGTCGCAAAACAGCAGGGGAGAGAGGAGGCGAACCGGATCTTGGCCGGGTCGGGTGAAAACGAACCGAGTAGGGTTTTTCTCATATCCGGGCCGGGTATACTTAGGGCTTGGTTTGGGCTGTTTTGTTTGCGGGCTTATAGGCTTGTGGACTTAGGGACTTGTGGACTAGTGGGCTTAGGAACTTAGGGCTTGAGGGCTTCATTTTTTAAAAATAAAAAAATTATAGCAGATTGGACCCACTGGTTGGGGCCCAATTCGAGCCAAGGAAGGCTCGACCATTGGTCGGGCCTTGTCATTCGAACGGGTTGGTTCGGCCCGGCCCCTATCCGGCCGAACCCGGGCGGGTTTGACCGACCCGCATCGACCGGGTTAGACCCAGTCCGGTCCGACCGGACCTGACCCGTGCCGACCGGGCCGAATCCAGGTCGGGTCAGACCGGACCCAACCCGGTTCGCCCATTTTTAATAAAAAGTTATTATTATTTTTTAAAAAATTAAAAAAAAAAAAACTTCGAAAATTCAAAAAACGATAGGGTTTGATTAGGACTTGCCATGTATTGCCATGTTAGTATAATTAGGCATTTATTTGCTCGCATATTAATTATGTTGCATGTTTGATTTACGTATCTAATTATGTTTAATTGTACGTGTTTAATTTTACTGCAATTAGGATTTTGGTAGCTATGATTATTACTTTAATGATTGCGCACCCGCATGATCACCTCATATGTTAGTGGATAAGCATAAAATCAATCTAAACTGCCTGCCAAAAATCATTTTGTTAAAATGAACAAGATTAGGTACCGAAAGGGCACTAATTGGTTAATTAGTGTAATCAAGTCCCCGAACCTAGATTCTCTGGTTGCGTAGGAAGTGAGGCATGCTCCCATGCCTCACTTGGTTTCTAGCCGACCTTAATAGGCTAGTGGCGACTCCTTTTGTACAAAACTCTAAAAAAATATCCCAATGTCACACGGGGTATGGGCTTGGGAGAGCCCGCACCTAATCATGGGCCTTAGGCCCGTCCTTTAGGCAATACCCCTAAACCTGTTCCTCCCCCCGAGGGTAGGTTGCGACAGCTGGCGAAAAGATGCCAGCGGAAGAAAGGGAAAGATTGGCCCCGAGTTTCGCACATTCGCTGCATCGTGATTGAAGGTGTGCTCGTCACATGATCGTATATCTTGCTTTACAATCCCTCCTTTTACCAAGATCTCACTCAGGTATCTCCCTTGGCCCTACACTAAGTAAGCCATTTATTTATTCAGGACATACTTCAGTCGCTTTGTGCTATCCTTCCAGCTAATGCAAATCGAAATCTGGCGTGTGTTGGACCGTATCCCTAATGTATCTCCGGGTGAAGCACTCGACGTTGCGTGGCGCAATGTGAGTTGCAGCCGGTAGTAGGTGCGCGGCGATATGTCCAATTTTTGGTTGTTTGAGGATTAGCGAGAGCTCTAATTAAGGAAAGGTCCTGCCAATTCTACTACTTCTGTGGAGAGAAGTTCAATTACCAAGAGGGAAGCTTGGAAGCTATCCGAGCGGCCTGTTGTGGCAATCGGTCGACGCCTGCTCAGTAGCAGAGGAGATTTTCGAAAGTTGAGGGGACAAGCATAGGAAATTCATGCAAAATCTCAGTTTATGAGATGGGGATGCGGACAGAAATTTTTGGTGAAATTTAAAAGAAGATAGCATAGGAAGTAGAAAATGTGCCGAACACCTAGCAGGTGGGCCGGGTGGGTTTGGGGCATCCGGAGAACACAGACCGGATATTTAGAAGGGATAACTATTGTACAAGCATCTTCTCGAATGTGAGCTTTGCAGACTGGATTGTTATCTGTCAGGTTTATATCTTCACCGGGATGAAGAAGAATTGCAAAAGAGAGATCATAGAGAAGCATCATTTCATTATTTACTGTTGCTCTTCTTTTTCCCAGTGGGTACATGCATCTGTTGTTTGCAGTGTTATTAGCCGAGGATGTCAGCATTTCCTAGTCAACTCACTGTGAGGTCTGGTGCTTTAGCAGCTAACTAGTTAAGTTCTACCATGAATGGAGTTCATTTGGTTGTATCTACCTTAAATGTTAAGTCGTCATTCCCTTGCAGAATTACGTGAAAAGAAGTAGATGTTTGTTTCTCTATGTGAGGAAGAAGTTTCAATGTCTGAGTCCGATTAATTAGATTCCTAGGACTTGACAATGATCGGTCACTGCACTGCACTGAAGCCTGTTATTTGACAGGAATCTCTTCCTCATCCTCTTCTTCTTCCTCCATTTCTTCGGACTGTTGGAGCAGATTGTCTAGTGATATTTTTCATGTGTTTACTGATTATCTAAGATGCACAGTTAAGCATTTATTCTGTCATGATACATCATTGCGATGAATTTTCCCAGTAACTGTTGCTGTTAGATCGGTGTTGTTAATAAATTGTGCAGTTCATGAACTCGGACATATTTTTCCTGGTCTAACACTCAGAGATCCGAATTTGTTAGCAGGTCATTAAGTATGGTTTTGTCATACTGTTCAATGTTACGATGTGGGGATGTTATGTCAACAGCCTAAAGAGTCTCTCGTCTCTTCAAGCCACAGTTACGAACTTCTCGACAAATTTCCTCGCTTCTGGATTAGCTGGGTTCTTTTTGTTTGATGAGTCATTGAGATACCAGGTACTTTGATTAACTATTTTCCTGCCCTGTTCTGCAAAGTTATGTACTTCAAGGTTTGATTTTTTATTGTGTTTAAAACAAGAGGCGAGGTCTTAATGTTATACCTGGAACTATCAAAAGTTTTTTTCACATACACAAGTAATATCATGACTGCATTTAGTTCCCTCGAGAGAAGAATTCTCTCTATGGAATCGGAACTGGTAATCTTGAAAGTGGCAAATAGGCCAAAAGTTGGGAGTCAAATTATGCAATAGATAACTTCCGAGTTTATTATCTCATGAATGCATTCAGGGTAATTATGCCATCATAAGTGGGGAACAACAGCATGGAGAAGGATTTTATATTTCAGATGAAAGCTTCTGAGATCAATGTGGTTGCTAAAGAACAGGGCTAGTTTGCTTCTTGCAAACCTGTTGTTCAGGGATTCTTGGTGTAGTCTCCACCTTGCGATAAAAGGCATTGAGTACTTCCTAGTTCCTGATAATGACTTGAGTTTAGGTTTAATCATTGCTATCTTGACTCGCATTATGGTTGTGATATGGTTGTGAAATTGTGATTGAAAGGAGGCAATGATTTTTGAGATTCTCACTTTACTTAGTCTATGAATGCAGATTTCACGAAATTCACATAAAGTCCCGTTCTTAGTGGTTTGCAGGTGCACTTCTTATAGTGATTGGTGTGCTAATTCTCAGCAAATCAAGTATTGAGAAGAGAAGTAGAGTTGATTGAAAGTTCTCAGTTTATGAGAGATACCATACGCCATGCCTGAAGGTTGCCCCCTTTTGCTACAGGCAACAGTTGCCCTGCTTCTCTGGTTTATGTTTTTCTTTCCCTTCTCTCTTTTAAGTGCCCGAACTGCCTCTACTCATTTATCTTTTGTGGATTTGCAGGTGACTTATAAATGAGAAGTTACATTCTCGTGCCACTCTCAAGGAAGGAAAAAAAGGAAGTTGAGAATTGAGGATAGAAGAGTGTTTCCTTCCTGGTCGGTCATTCCGCGTGAATGATCACTACTTGCTGTGACTGGCAGCACCAAGGTTGCTATGTTGTTAATTCCAGGATTGCTATGTTACTGTTAATGGTGACTGTAAGATATAGCTACAACAAGCTGCAAAGAAGGCAGATTTGTGTTTAGCGATGGGATCCTATCCCACCTTTTCACCATACCAAACGAGTAAGGCTAAAACATTGGTAAGTGAACCTTAATTTAGGCGCTCTGGAAAGGCTGAATGTGTCGTGCGCACTTTGACAACATAAAGCTAAGACCCAACAAAGATCATCTTTACATTAATATAAATCAAGGTCTTAATGTGAGCTTATACCGACATGTGCTATAACGTACTAGAAAACTTGCGGAGGATTTAATGGACATCGTGCGTTACGGGGCCGAGGTTGTCTTCTAACTCACCTCGACCCGAACTGCTCTTGCTATAAGTCCCTCCATTCCTTTTGCCCCTTATTAATTCATAAAATATGAAAAAGAAATCGATTAAGGATTTTTTTTTAATAGACTTCATGGATTATATTTTCTTCGCTTGATGTTATTGTCTGATTGAAATTTTATGGAAAAAAAAGATTCTTATTTTTAATTTCTGCTTTGACGAGAGAGAAATGCATGAGTTAGATCTTTCGATTACTTTGTCAAAAAGTTAGTTATGCTATAGCGTGTAGTACTCATTGATCTGATTGGATAATGAAAATATATCAACTGGTGGGGTGCCATAGATGAAATCATGGCGTAGTAATATTGCTATTACGGTAAAGGAAATGGTACCTTTTCCTCGGAAAACTTTGTTACTTGTATGATATGAAACACGACAACACGTGGCCAAAGTAATAGTTTTTCTCATTACCAAACTAAACTTAAAATTTGTAAAATCAATTTGGTGAAAAGATCGGTGCAACCAAATTTATTGGCTATCTTGAAAAATTAGATTTGTGAGGAAAGGGTGTTTGCCTCAAGCACAATAAAATAATTAGGCAACCTAAGCATTTTTTGGGGTTAACTTATTAGATTCATGTTAATGAGTTTACAATGCAGCATCGTAGCATGACGTGAGAATACAATAATTTTGAGTGTGTTTGTTCGCAGAAAATGAATGATTTGAAAAATATTTTCTTAAAAATAATCGTTTAAAAAAATTAATGAATGGAAAATTTGGGTTAATATCCTGAAAAATCCCAAATTTGTTCACATGTGACAAATTTATCTTAAATTATTTTTTTGACTATGAAAAACCCCAAAAACCAGGTACACTCGTGACAAATTTATCTCGACTGACCATAAAAAACCTTAAACGGGTACATTTATGACAAATTTACCCCAAATTAATTTTTTCGACCGTAAAAAACCCCAAACTAGAAAATTTGTGACAAATATACCCTTTGCTAAATTTGATTAATACAAAAAAATCACAAAAATTGTAAATTGTGATAAATGGAGTGTAAAATCTCAAATTGGTATACTAATCAATTGTCGCGTGTCATTTAACTTAATAATTTGATAGTAAAATTTAACGAAAATTAATATAGAGTAAATTTGTCACAAGTATACTAGTTTGTGGTAAATTTACCAAAAGTATACCAATTTTGGGTTTTTTGTGGTCAAAAAAATAGTTTAAGATAAATTTATCACAAATGTACCTAGGTTTGAGATTTTTCAAGATATTAATCCATATATTTTTCATTGTTCATGAAAATATTAGATATAAAATTATCAATAATAAAAGTATTTTTGTATTGATTAATGATTTTAAGCAATATAAACGCAGGCCTTAACGAGAAAATATGGCTTATTTTTTCATTTCTTATTTAACTGTCACGGTTCAGATGAGACTCCCCCGACAAATGGGCTCAAGGCGCGAAACTGAGGATGAATCAGGACCGTCACTCGAAGGCGATGGGCTCACCGACTAAAGTGCGTCCGCGCACACCGGATCGCAGCCTACCGTCTCTCTCCTTCGCATTTTCCCGCCAGAAACCCATCCCCTTCGACCTTCAAAATCTCTCTGCCTGCCTCCCTCTTCCCTTACCTAAACTCTCTCTCTCTCTCTCTCTCTCTCTCTCCGTGGCGTTGTGTTTTCGTGGGTATGCGTGGAATTTAATCGGCGGCATTATGCGAATCCGGGATCCAATTTGATGTTGTAATGATACCGACAGCAATCGCGAAGGATTTCCTCTCGAACTTCGCCGACGCGAATGGAGAAGCCAAGTACATGAACGTCCTCGTAAGTTCCTCCTCTCTCGGCTGTTGTTTTTATACTCGGACATCCTTTTAAGCGCTGTAGAATTGAGGCGAAATCAATGTTAAAGGTGCGTGCTTGATCGCAGTTGCCCTATCCTTTTCTGTTGTCCATAAACTGCGGCCGCGGAGTCTCCTCCGTGCGCAATAATGCTCTAGTACTTATAAAATGATTAACCCTAGATTTTACATTTGAGTCGAGCGTAGTTCGTTTTTTATTTGCAATTTAAATGGCTCGCATGAGGGTCGCCGTTCCTGATTTCAGCAAGAAGTTGCAAATTGAAAAATTCGTGATATCCGTCTTATTATTCCATGATATCTTTCATTCATAAGCTATATGTTTAAAATAGATAGTAATCAGCTAAATAATCGGTGACACCAAATGTTAAATATTTACCTAACATCATCATACTATAAAGTTACTTTCGATTCCAAGTAATAAAAGCAGCACACGTTCTCTCTCTCACTCGCCAACACAATGGTTGAGGCGTCAGACGTGGTCGAGGCCCCCCTCATTGTTGCATGGCTGCTCCCGCTGGCCTGGCTCATGAGCCGGAGGGGCCAGCAAGTGGACGATAGGCGCCACGAGGTGAAGCAGCGACACGAGGCTAGTAACTTCGATGGTTTGATCTAACTCCATTATGTACATATTACTTAGGAATAATCAATCAGTCATGACATCTGATGTATGGTCGATGAACAATCACTAGCGAAAAATTTACTGATGTCTAATTTGATTATGTACATACTAGTCATTTAGGAAGAATCAATCTGGCATTTGGTGTATGATCAATGAACAATTACTAGGGAAATTTCCATTGTTTATTACAACATTTCCTATATACATTCGCCGTACCGTCGTCACTCGCCCATGGTTGCACACGGTCGCGACCAACTCTCGTTGCCATGGAGGGAGAGAGAAGGGCCGTGGCGACTGAGGGGATTGTGGGGACAGCGCTCCTGAATTCGAGCAATTCTCGAGACGGAGTCTAAGCTCGAATATGTCCGCGAAGGACGCGATTTTCTTCGCTGCTGCGGCTCACGAAGTGGAATCCTTACGCGAAATCGCGTCGGGAAGTCCCACCACCAAGTACGAACCTTTCTCTTCGCTGATGGATCCTCCCGATCCGCGGAAGGAGTCGAAGTCGAAGTTCGCCGTCGCCCGTTGTTCGCGACCACCCCACTCTCAAGACTCTCCATTCAGCCACGGGTCCAATTCTTCGCTGCCTGCGATCGTAACTCGTTCCTACCAAAATCTCAAGGGAGAGTTGACTACCAACGTCTCTCTCGTCTAGCGGTCTGTGTCTCTCCCTCTTCCCTCGAGCTTGCTCTATGATCATGTGATAGCGTGCGGGCCGATGCTTCGCTTCGCTCCTCCGCTCGTAAGAAGGAAAGGAAAAAAAAAGAGCGAAAAAGAGAGGGAAAATCACAAAAAAAGAAAAGGAAAAAAAGAAAAGGGAAAATAGGGAAGTTCCCAGGTGTGGTAGTTTGTTAGGGGCGTTGGCGGATGATGTGCCCACTTAACATTTTGGATCATCATCTCTACTGCGGGGAATCATTCATCATCGAATGAGGAGAGACTTGTGTCTGTGGAGACATACATGATATTCATGGTCTAATCTACTTAAAATATGCTTGATGATTGTGCATTTGTTCAAGCTTTAATGTGATGATAACTACAAAGGACATATATGTTTCGCCAGGGGAGCTCCAAATATGCAAATGTCAATGTTAACTGCAAAATCTTTATGCTTGGAAAGCCTGCTAGCCCTCACTAGCCAAAATGAAAAGAGAAAAAAAAAATTAAAAAGAATTAAAAAATTTCTACATCAACGCGGGTCGCGTCTTATAAGATAGCCAACTTTCAAATCAATGGATTGGACTCAATTGTCACAAATATAAAAATCAATGATTAAATTAATCTAATCTAAAGATTTAAAAGTGAATTGGTATTAATATAATATGTTCAAATTTTTTTTAGTACTTTTCCCTTAATTGTCGTTTCAATCTTCTTCTTTTTTCGGTAAAAGTCATTTCAATATTTTTGATACAACACAAAATTGTTCCCTGAAATGTCACATCACAAAATTGAAGAACACTACAAATAAGTAAAAATCATAAAAATTGAAAAATAAACATCAAATATGAAATACAAAAAACAAAAAAAAAAGATGAAGTCTGCAAAGAGACGAGAGCTTGGGAATGGAGAAATAATGGGGGTTTATATGTTGTCCCAATAAGGGCTGGCAATCCTTGTCGAGATCCTATTGAGGGCAGCGAGCCCTCACACAATAGTAGTTGCAATAACAATCACCATCATTGGGCCCTGGCAAGGATCTATCCAACAAATTGTGCCCCACCACTGTGAGGGGCATTACCTCCGTCCATCTCTAGGTGAGTCGCCTTCACGGATGCAAAGCCGCCCCCTTATTGCCCCTAACATTTTTTGCTTTTCTGAAATCATTTCAACTTTTTTTTTTTTTAATATTTATGCTATTTCGGTCTTTTTTTTTCTTTTTTTTCCTTTTTAGCATTTGTCTTTTTGACGCGGTGCCTATTCGACACCGAGAGAGGAACAGTAAACTCTCCATTTTTGGGTCCACCGTTGGCTTTCTTTATGACAGTCCCATTAACTCAATGAGAGAGAGAAACTCTCACTCTTCACCTTATATGAACTTAATTTGACCAATCTTTTTTGCCTCTCTTTCTTTTTCCACTTTTTCCAAGAAGCTTCGCGGAAGCATCTCGGGTCATTAGTTTCGTCGAATTTAATGTCTGAAAAGGAAACTCCAAGGCTTCTTGCAATACCCGTCCTTGATTTCCTTTGAAATGAAGTTGCTCTCTTGAGGAAACCCTCTTCGAAGTAGTACTCAGGGCTGTCAAATGATTGGTTCGAAAATGGTTAATGTCCCAATATAGAGCCATAATTTTGACTGACGGAAGTGAAATTTTCACTGTTATGCATCTTAATTTTCTTTTTAATATTTGTTACTAATAGGTATTTCAAATGAAGTCAACTCAATAAATTAGTAAAAAAAATTACAGAAGACTGAAAAAAATTAACTCAACTAAAATAGAATAACTACTCAAAGAACATTTTTTTAAAAACAAAAGTAAGAGTACAGAAATTGCCAAAACATCATTACAAATGATAAATTGAAGAATTAAAAATGGCAAAAATTGATACACCCCTTCCGTACAAAGAGTGCTTAGGCCCTTTCAATCTTTTCTTTTAATTGGGGAGAGTGGGCAAGCAATAACACTTAGACCGCCAACTTTTTTGAGATTAGTGCATTTAAAATTTTAAACTCATGGCAGAAGTGTAACTGAATTTTAAAATTTAAGATAATACAATCAAATATGAAATTTTGCAATCAAAATTGAAGATGCTTAAAATATTACTCTAGTACAAATCATCAATATGTGTTGTGTTGAATGTTAAACAAAACCTGAAAGTGTGATACCACTCATTCATTGTGTAGAGTAACTTAGGCATTATTATTATTATTATTATTATTATTATTATTATTATTATTATTATTATTATTATTATTATTATTATTATTATTATTATTATTATTATTATTATTATTATTATTATTATTATTATTATTATTATTATTATTATTATTATTATTATTATTATTATTATTATTATTATTATTATTATTATTATTATTATTATTATTATTATTATTATTATTATTATTATTATTATTATTATTATTATTATTATTATTATTATTATTATTATTATTATTATTCTTATTCTTATTGTTATTCTTATTGTTATTATTATTGTTGTTATTATTGTTGTTATTATTGTTGTTATTATTGTTGTTATTATTGTTGTTATTATTGTTGTTATTATTGTTGTTATTATTGTTGTTATTATTGTTGTTATTATTGTTGTTATTCTTGTTGTTATTCTTGTTGTTATTCTTGTTGTTATTCTTATTGTTATTCTTATTGTTATTATTATTGTTATTATTATTATTATTATTCTTATTCTTATTGTTATTATTATTGTTATTCTTATTGTTATTATTATTGTTATTATTATTGTTATTATTATTATTATTATTATTATTATTATTATTGTTATTATTATTGTTATTATTATTGTTATTATTATTGTTATTATTATTGTTGTTATTATTGTTGTTATTATTGTTATTATTATTGTTGTTATTATTGTTGTTATTATTGTTGTTATTATTGTTGTTATTATTGTTGTTATTCTTATTGTTATTCTTGTTGTTATTCTTATTGTTATTATTATTGTTATTCTTATTGTTATTATTATTGTTATTATTATTATTATTATTATTATTATTATTATTATTATTATTATTATTATTATTATTAGTCCCCATAATCGTTTCATCGTGATGGATGGAAAGTGTAGAAAAGAAGTAAAAAAAGAATAAATGCACACAACAATTTTTTTCATAGTGTGATTGTTTAGATATAACTGAACTTGTTGACCGAGAGCAACATAAGTGTCCACCGGGTGTTTGGATTGCAACGCTCATGCTACTACATGGCTACTAGATGTTCTCTTTGAGAGAAAATATTGAATATACAAGTTGTGTCAGTGTAACAAATTAAAAGCTCATCCATTGAGCGACATGTGTTCTTAAAAAACACACTTGAAATGGGAATGCTCATGTTTCAAAATGGCACGCAACTCACTCTCTCGAGGAAACCCTCTTCCTAAGTAGCACTTGGGCTATCAAATGGTGGATTGATTCGAAAATGATTAGACTCTAATTGACCCATGTGATTTCGATTAAAAAATAATCAATATAACCTGTTTTGACTTATATGAAATACAAACTTAATGTTCCATAATAGCGCCACAATTTTGAGTGGTGGCAGTGAAATTTTCACTATTATGCATCTAAATTTTTTAATTAATATTTGTTACTAATAGGTATTCCAAATAAAGTCAACTCAATAAGTTTTCTAATTTTTCAATTAATATTTTTACAATAGGTATTTTAAATAAAATCAACTCAATAAAGTTTCTTATTTTTAATTATTATTTGTTACAAATAGGTATTTCAAATGAAGTCAACTCAATAAATTAGTAAAAAAATTACAGAAAACCGAAAAATTAACTCAACCAAATTAGAATAAGTACTCAAAGTACCTTTATTCTAAAATATAAGTAAGAGTGCACAAATTGCCAAAACATCATTACAAATGATAAATTGAAGAATTAAAAATGATAAAAATTGATACACCCTTCCATACAAAGAGTGCTCAGACCGTCAACTTTTATTTAGAGATTAGTGCATTTAAAATTCTAAACTCATGGCAAAAGTGTAACTAAAGTTTAAAATTTTAGATAATATAATCAAATATGAAAATTTACCAAATTGAAGCAATCAAAATTTAAGATGCTTAAAATATTACTCTAATATAAATCAATAAGATGTGCTGTGTTGAATGCTAAGCGCAAAACAAATCCTTGATGTGTGATATCACTCATCGATTGTGTAGAATTTAGGCAACATTTCAATAATCGGATTTGATAATTACAACGATCCGCGTAATTGTTTCATCAATATGTGATGGATGGAAAGTGAAATAAATAAAAAAAAAAAAAGGAGTAAAAAGAGAATAGATATGCAACATTTTTTTTTCATAGTGTAATTGTTTAGGTATTATTGAACTTGATGTTGACCGAGAGCAACTAAATTTCCACCAAGTGTCCGGATTGCAGCATTAATGCTACTACATGTTCCTTGGGAGAAAATATTGGTTGTGCAGGTTGTGCCAACGCAACAAATTGAAAGCTTATCCATTGAGTAACATGTGTTCATCTTCTTGCCCTTTCTCTGTTCTCCCACTGCTTTCTTCGTTCTTTTTGCAAGCCACGGATGGTCTCTCTCCTCCGTAAAACCCTTCTCCTCCTTCGGCCCTCCCCCTCACTTGGACGGGGCACGACAACGTCATTCACCCGGCCTCTCCTTCACTTGAGCTCGACCTTTGTGCCTCACCCACCGACAACAGCTCCACCATTGAAATCGCCCGTTGCCCCTGTGGCCCTTGGATCCAAGAACAAGCCTAAGTCTCCCATGCTCATTGTCATCACTCATGACCCCGAGCCCCTGTTAGGGAAATCCCTTATGATGTTTTGAAGATGACAAAATAAATCAAAGGCTACTAACATGTTTGATGGTTGAGTAATAGACCATGCATATTATAGAACATGTAAAGGATATTGTCAAAGTGTGAAGACGACCGTAAGACCGAACGTAACTCATGTCCAAAGTATATTCAAGATATCCAGGACTTACGTGTCAAAGTCCGAAGACTGTCGACTCAAGACTCAAAGTCGAAGATCAAGGCGCCGAGACTCAAGATTCAAAGTCAAGACCGCCGGACTCAAGACTCAAAGTCGAAGCTGCGCGGACTCAGATTGTAAAGTCTACAGACTCAGACTTTACATCCAGATTCAATGAATCGTAACTCAAGCCCAATCATACAACGGCTAGTGATCTGGTTTGGATTCCACATCAAGATTGATTTGATTGATTCAATCTATTTGATTGACGATTGGATCTTGAAGACGAGAACTTTCTATACGAAGAAGCTTTACTTATGGAAACCAAGATTTCGTTTGTATGGGCGATCGGAATCAATTTGGGATTCTACCTTTGTCACTCAACGGCTACCAAATCTTCTAGATACGAGCTGTCCAATGGGTATATTGGAAGACGATTCTCGGGATGCTGTCCAACGGGTAGTTTGGAAGTGGAGGAGTATTTAAGGAGATCATGGACCGATGAGCAAGTAAGAGACGGAGCGTAGAATTTATAATTCCAAAGTCCGAGCGATCTTCGATTATACACTTGTCTTTGGAGAGCTTAAACGTTTGTAATCGTGAGAGAAATACCGAAAGAGTGACTTAGTGAGATAGTGTGATCTACTACTAAGTGTTTGCACTCGAAGTTGTAATCTCTTGTTGATTGCATAGTGGAATCCAGCCAAGAAGGCTGTCATCGTGGGAGAGTGGACGTAGGCTTGGATTAAGCCGAACCACTATAAATATTGTGTTTTTATTCTCATCCCTAACTCCTTTATTTTATTCATACTAGCCACTCTCAATTGGTATCAGAGCCAAGTGCTCGGTTTATAAAAGTGTTTTTACTTTTGAGCTAAAGATTCTTTATGGCTAGTATGTTGGCACCAGGACTTATGGAAGGGCAAAGCAACACAAGGCCACCATATTTTGATGGAAAGGAATACGACGTATGGAAGAACAAAATGAAAGCATTCCTAAGATCCAGAGATCTTTTACAATGGGATGTTGTGGAAAGAGGAATCAATCCCATTGCTGTGTCCACATCAAATAAGAATGTCAAAGACAAAGAAACTAAACCCCCCGCTCCTATGTCTCGGATGGAGATGTCCAAAAGAGAAGCGCTTGATGCAAAAGCAATTTATTCTTTATATTGCGCTTTGTCTCCTGCTGAATATAACAGAATCTCTTCATGTGAAACAGCAAAAGAAGTTTGGGATAAAATTCATGTTACATATGAAGGGACCGATCGTGTAAAGGAGACAAAAGTAAACTTCCTGCTCGGCAATTATGAATCCTTCAAGATGAAGCAAGGAGAGTCAATTGGAGATATGTTCGATCGTTTTACAGAAATTGTAAACGGTTTGGCATATCAAGGTCACCCAATTTCTTCTCCAATGAAGGTCAACAAACTCTTGCGAGGTCTTTCAAAAGATTGGAACCATGTCAAGACTTCAATCCGGGAAACTCAGAGGATTATGCCACTCTCCGTTGATGAATTGATTGGCACTCTTCAATCCTATGAAGTGGAACAACTTAATGACGAAGATCCCGAAGGTAAGAAGTCCATTGCTTTAATATCTAATGTTGTTTTTGATGAAACAGACTCAGAAAATGACATGGACGATGAAGAACTTGCCTTTATGGTCGAGAAATTTAAAAAGCTGAGTAGAAAATGAAGGAAATTCGATGGAAGAAGTCAATACAAGCATAATGGCCATAAAAGAATCATGGAAGAAGATGATGATCAAGAAAATATATGCTTGATGGCACATTCAAAATCTGAGTCGATTGACACGGACTCGGAATCAAAGTCGACTCGGATACGGACTCGAGAATCCGATGAGGAAATCGAGGTAAGCAATTCAAAAATTCCTCTCAAAGTTTCAAAGTATATAAATGAGCTTTGTTCAAATCTTAAATCTTCTCTTAAAAGGATTTTCGAACTAAAAAGGAGAATTCTCGATTTAGGCAACAAGATCTTTCTCAAGTCCGGAGACCTATTAAGAAAAATTGGATAAAAACAACATATTCTGCTAACTCTCATGGACCCAAGAAAAATGGGTACCAAAGAAAAGATAAGTTATTTTGCAGGATATAAAGAAGAAAGAAGAAAGAGGATTTGATTTTGGTGCAATCAGAAAATATCTCCTGCGACAATTGAAGATATATTCTATCCGGGGGAGAAATCAAATCTAAAAGAAAAGGAAAAGAATCGTGATCATCTCAAAAAGGCAACAAATTGAGGGGGAGTTTTGATCAATTATGGAAAAATCTTTTGGATTGATCGTGATCTTTTATGAATGAAAGGAAAGGTAAATGTGTCAGAATTTATCTAAAAAATCTGGTTAGTGCATCTTTTATTACCTTTTGTCATTAATAAATCTTGTATTGATATTATCATTTTATTATGACAAAAATGGTTCGTGCAAGTTATGATGCATCCGTGATTTTCATTGGATATTTCCTGATATATATGATCAAAGTGAGCTATATTGCATATCTTTAATATTCGATAAAAAAGTTGATTTTTGGAGATTGTGATTCATGCAAAACATTTGTTATCATTTTATATTCTCTACGTGAATCCATTATTATCGCTTTTTGATTATGACAAAAAGGGGAGAATATATGAATATGCATATGTGCTGATTGGTTTGATATTATTGCATAATATTGAGCTGCGATTATTTTTCTATATATTCTTATGCTCAATCTATTTGTTATCTTTCGATATCCTTTGATTTAAAAGTATGTTTACAAATCTGCATATTCAGAGATTGTTTTGTCATCATCAAAAAGGGGAGATTGTTAGGGAAATCCCTTATGATGTTTTGAAGATGACAAAATAAATCAAAGGCTACTAACATGTTTGATGGTTGAGTAATAGACCATGCATATTATAGAACATGTAAAGGATATTGTCAAAGTGTGAAGACGACCAAGTAAGACTGAACGTAACTCATGTCCAAAGTATATTCGAAGATATCCAGACTTACGTGTCAAAGTCTGAAGCTGTCGACTCAAGACTCAAAGTCTCAAGATCAAGACTGCCTGAGACTCAAGATTCAAAGTCCGAAGCGCGGACTCAAGACTCAAAGTCTCGAAGACTGCCAGACTCAGATTGTAAAGTCTATGAGACTCGGACTTTACATCCGCATTCAATGAATCGTAACTCAAGCCCAATCATACAACGGCTAGTGATCTGGTTTGGATTCCACATCAAGATTGATTTGATTGATTCAATCTATTTGATTGACGATTGGATCTTGAAGACGAGAACTTTCTATACGAAGAAGCTTTACTTATGGAAACCAAGATTTCGTTTGTATGGGCGATCGGAATCAATTTGGGATTCTACCTTTGTCACTCAACGGCTACCAAATCTTCTAGATACAGAGCTGTCCAATGGGTATATTGGAAGACGATTCTCCGGGATGCTGTCCAACGGGTAGTTTGGAAGTGGAGGAGTATTTAAGGAGATCATGGACCGATGAGCAAGTAAGAGACGGAGCGTAGAATTTATAATTCCAAAGTCTCGAGCGATCTTCGATTATACACTTGTCTTTGGAGAGCTTAAACGTTTGTAATCGTGAGAGAAATACCGAAAGAGTGACTTAGTGAGATAGTGTGATCTACTACTAAGTGTTTGCACTCGAAGTTGTAATCTCTTGTTGATTGCATAGTGGAATCCAGCCAAGAAGGCTGTCATCGTGGGAGAGTGGACGTAGGCTTGGATTAAGCCGAACCACTATAAATATTGTGTTTTTATTCTCTTCCCTAACTCCTTTATTTTATTCATACTAGCACACTCTCAGCCCCTACATCCTTGAGATCTGCTGTGCTCTAAGTCATCCCTCCCTCAATAGCTTCCAGATCTAACAAGGGCTCAGTCCTTGCCAGATTCAGCGCGAGCGACCCTTACCTTAGCCGGGAGAGTCAAGCCTCACCAAATCCCCTCATCAAATTCAGCGAGAGCAACTCTAGCTTGTGGCCAGTCACCGGCCACAACCAAGTACTGGACATAGGTCAAAGGGAAAGAAAGTAATTAAAAGAAAAAAAAAAAGAAGAAGAAGAAGAGAGAAATGGAGGTGCGAGTCTGTGAGAGGAGAGAAACAAAGAAAGAATAGCCTAATAAATAAGCTTTTTATGGACACATATCATTCAATGGATGCAATTTGTTATGTTGGCACAACTTGTGCGGCCAATATTTTCTCCATGTCTTAGTAGGGTTTAAAAATAAGTAAATGCTCAGCCCACGAACGCATGCATGTCCATACACATGTTTTCAGAATTTTATTAATATCAGCTATACGAGATTGTGGGGAGAATTACCGAAAAAGTCCTAAACCTATTGCAATTGTGCCAATTCAGTCATAAACTTTTTTTTTGTCCAATTTAGTCCTAAACCTTTTATAATTGTGCCAATTCAGTCCATCCGGCCAAAATTGACCGGCCGGCGCTGACGTGGACACCGACGAAGGACAGCCGACCGACGAGGTAATTTTTTAATTTTTTTTTTTTTTTTTTCGAATTTTTAAATATTTTCTAAATATTTTTTTTTTTGGCCTTCTTGAATCTTCTCCTTCCTCGGCCGGCGAGGTTAGCCTCGCCGGCCATCGGGCGAAGGCGAGCCTCGCCTAGCGACGGCGAGGTCACCGGATCCGGCCAGCTCGACCTCGCCATGGCCGGGGGTGAGACCGAGCCTCACCAGATTTGGCGACGGCGGCCTCGCCGTCGCTCGAAGAGGCCGAGCCTCGCGGATCCGGCGAGCTTGGCCCTCGCCGGCCACTGGCGAGGGCGAGGCCCCGCGCGCTGCGTGGTGTAGTCGAGGAACCCGCGGAGGAACTCGATCTCGTCCTCGTCGGTCCGAGGCGCCGGAACGGGGTTTTTGCGACGGTCACGGCCGGGAGGGCCGCTTGAGCTCGGAGGGGAGATCGTGCCGACGATCGAGGGGACGGGGAGGCGGCGGAGGCGGCGATGGCGACGGCAGCCTCGCCGGCCGAGGAAGGAGAAGAAGCCAAAAAAATTATTTAAAAATATTTAAAAATTCGAAAAATATTAAAAAATTACCTCGCCGGCCGGTGTCCCCCGCCGGCGTCCACGTCACCGCCGGCCAGCCAATTTTGGCCGGATGGACTGAATTGGCACGATTATAAAAGGTTTATGACTAAATTGGACAAAAAAAAAAATTTAGAACTGAATTGGCACAATTGCAATAGGTTTAGGACTTTTTCGGTAATTCTCCCCGAGATTGTGCTATAAATATAATAACGCAAAGAGGCCTAAAATTGGAAAAGCTCACCTAGAGAAACCCCGCATTATCTTCAATCAAACCCCTGGAATGGGAATGGAAGCTTTCTTGGCATCGTTTGGTTGATTGGAGCGAGGTGGAATGGAAATAAAAATGGGGAATAAAAATTGCTTCATTACTGCATTTTTCGTGAACACGCGGGAAAGTGGAAATGAGCGATAAGGCATGGGAATGAGTTGACAGTCAAGGGTAAATTGACATGTACACTAAGCTTCGTATTTGGTAACTGTTGTTTGGACATAATATGGCAAACATACTTACCTAATTTACTATTACATAGCAATTTAAAATGATAAAATTCCACCCATTACTACATACGTTCCAATTCCGACGTATTATCAAATGCAGTGATCTTCAAATCAATCGCTATTCTGATTCACTACAAGCAATTCCATTCCCCTCTAGTTATCTCATGCTTATGTAACAAATGGGCCGAAGAAACAATTTAGAACTCATATGGACGACATCCTCATCTAAAATTAAGAACAGATCAAAGTGCATGAACTGCAAAAATTAAGACCATGAGCGCACACATGTCTAGTCTGTCTAATTCTATATGTATATAGTGGTAGATATATCCAATATGACCTCACTACATACATCCAATTTCCACTCTGGAATACGTAATTAATTGTTTAGGCTTCTTCTTCACTACTTATTTTTCCTCCAATTGCCTTCATGTTACCTCTTTTGGAAGCATTCAGTTGATCTACATGCATTGTTTGGACGTGAAGAAATGTTTTAATAGTTCAGTTTTCATAAAAATATACCAGCTCGAGATTATCAATGGTGTGTGTATATGTAATCTTGTGTACTCAAACTAGCTAAACTCGAATGATATTCCAATTTCGATCTAAAATACCATTGCCGGATAATTTTAATGGAATGCCATCAAATTGTTTTCCCCTAATGCTGCGTTAAAGTACGTATTGCATAACTTAGATACATTTACCCAAAATCATTCCGAAAAAAATATATCAGGACAAATTCAGAAGTTTTATAGGCGATAATCGTGGATTAATATAGTTTCGTTCCATTCTTATTAGAACTATATAAGGAATTTATTTCTTCACGTGGGAAGCAAACTCTGCCTTTTTTAGTCAATTGTTGACTTGGCTTTTGATTAATTAGACATAACTGAATTTATTTTTGCTCAAGGTTTGCTGTTTGACATATAATATCAAAAATATATTTCAAAACTTCACCACTACATATTTACAATACCCCGCAACATTGCACGAGAAGTAGCAACCATGTGCGGTTCACATTCCCGTCTGAGCACCTGGGAAAGCCTACTCTCTCATCTAATACTGTACAATTAAATTAGGTCAGTATATCCAACTTCCATGATTTTAGGTATGTGAATGTGAATACACCAGTTGCCAAATGAAGGACACGAAAAAAAAAGGAAATAAGTTAACCACACGGGCAGGATTGAGAGATGTGTATTTTTGCAAGCTACGTAATGTCTCCGAATATATAGTCATGAGATACGGTCCACAAACAAATGTAAGACCATACAGTATCCATTTTCCCATTTGGGACACATAATCAACTAGGTATATTGCTACATTACTCAATTGCATTCATTTAACTATATGGTAATTTATTGTGGGATGGCATACACATTGCATCGTATAATGTACATTGAAATGTCAATATTGTTATCAGTATCCACATGATCTCATGAGATAATATTTTGAACAATCTTCTAAATCTTCTTGATAAATATGCCATGCACTTGGTACCAAACTAAAAAGCATTCCGCAACTCTCTCGCTATATAAACATAGTGGACTCGCTATATTACCATCTTTACGAGCTCTTGGAGAATCGAAGTCGCAATGTCATCCAATAGCAGGGGATCGAGAAGCAAGAAAAACATATTTAGCAAAGAATGGAACGTGCTCAAGGGGAAATGGGTATCTCGAGAAGCCTCGTTGAGCAGGACCTATCGGGACGCCGCCACGTCACCGGTGAGCTCACTGGCAGAGCCTCAACGGAACTATTGGTGGAGTCTCGGCGGAGATCCTCGAGCGTCAGCCAAAGCGACGACCATTATCACAATTCTGGTGAAGATGATCCATGGCGAGCAAGCTACAGGCATGGTGCTCTCGCCTATTCTGGTGATTAGGATCAAGGGCGAGTGAGATCGTACCCGTGACCACCCCAGCAGGAATATGTTTATTATTATCACACTAGCAAGGGCAGTATTATTGTCAAGGTCTTGACAATGTCAATAGTTACGTCCACGACGACGTCTGTTCCATCATACCTGCCCCGCATACCTCTTATGGTTATCACCGTCCATCCGAGTCTCCCCCAAATAATTGCTTGGTGATGTGAGATGCCTAATATAGTGTGGCTATAGTTACTATTTACTAATATCTGGTGAAGTACGTGATGAGCTAGGGGCATGGTTGAGCCATTGGTTTGTTAGCTTTCGCTTGTGACTCTCAGTGAAGTTTCTTGTTTTAGTCAATGGTTTCGAACGTGATGGAGCTTTGAGATCACGAGTGAGGAACGGCCTCACCTGGGCGAGGCCACCCTTGCCCTGGGGGAGGCCGCCCTTTGCGGCCATTTGCAAGGGCTCAATGACTTCGTCGGCCACAGGCAAAGGTGGCCTAATAGGCCCTTGTTGGCCATTCCTAGCGGCCGACAAGATCATTGACCCCTTGTAAAGAAAAAAAGAAAAGAAAATTTGGATGAAAACTTCTTGACCGGTTATAAAATTTAGTTAGCTGACGACCGCCGAAGTTAGGCTCTTATTTGAAACAACAATGGCTACATCATGCCCTTATTTAAAAAAATCAAGATCACTTCAAGTCCTTATTTGGAACAAGGTCTACTTTGAATCTTTATTTGAGAAAATAAGACACTTCAAGCCCTTTTTTAAAATTTTCCCTTTATTTTATTTTAGGTTGCAATTCTTGACCATGGAATGAACTAAAATATACTCTTTTTCTCCCTCTCTCTGTTTCCCACTTAAAAAAGCCGCTTGATCAAGTATTATTTATCTTGAGCAATTGCACCTTGAATCAAAAGGGGGAAATGACTTCGCATTTCTTCAGAAGTCTTCCAAACGCAAGTGCTCATGTCAACATTTGCATCAAGATTTCTAACGTTTGTGTTTCGAAAAATTTTAGTTACTGCGATTTTTCTTTTCGTATTTTATAAAAAAAAAAAGAAGTCAAAACGGCGCATCACGTTGACCCATCATAAGTCCATGCAGCAGGCGCTGTCCCTGTCCCGACCTCATCGTCACAAGCGAAGAATGTGAACCAAGCGATCAACCATCGATCTTCGAAGGAGAAGACTTCACACATCGGCGCTTCTTCCGTCGGGCGATCGTCCTCACTTCCTCTCCAATCGCTTCCCAGCTTCCTCCTGCATCCTGAAAATCCCTATGGCGGGGGCGCTCGTCGGCGGAGCATTTCTCTCGGCTTTCCTCCAGGTGCTCTTCGACCGGATGGCCTCCCGCGAAGTCGTTGACTTCTTCCGGTCACGCAAGCTCGACAAGGGGAGGCTGCTGCAGAAGCTGAAGGCCGCGCTCCTGTCCGCGAACGCCGTGCTGGACGACGCGGAGGAGAAGCAGATGACCAACGACCACGTCAGGGAGTGGCTCGACGACCTCAAGGACACCGTGTACGACGCCGACGACCTGTTCGACGAGATCGCCACTGAAGATATGAAGCGAGAAGCCAGGGTCGAGCCTCGGGCTCTCGTTTGTAAGGTCTGGAGCTTCGCTGCAGACGCTCGTAGGAGGAAATTGGGGGATGAGTTAGAGAGAGTTCTGGAGAGATTGGAGAGCGTAGTGAAGCAGAGAGAAGTGCTGGGCCTAAGGGAAGGCATTCGCGAGAGGACGGCTAGAGCTTTGCCGACCACTTCGTTGGTCGAGGAATCGGGAGTTTTCGGGAGGGAGAAGGACAGGGAGGCGGTGATCGAGTTGCTCTTGTCAGATCGGGGCGAAAAGAACACCAGCGTGATGGCCATCGTTGGGATGGGCGGTGTTGGTAAGACCACGCTATCTCAGCTTGTGTACAACGATGGTGTGGTGAAAGGGAGTTACGAGTTGAGGGCGTGGGTTTCCGTGTCCGACCAATTCGACATCTGCAAGCTGACGCCACTGCTCTCGAGGAGTTCTCCTCCTCGTCTAAGAAGGAGACCGAAAATCTCAACCAGCTTCAGCTCCAGCTGAAGAACTTCTTGACAGGGAAGAAATTCCTATTGGTGTTGGATGATGTTTGGAATGAGGACTTCAATATTTGGGATACGTTCCTAGTTCCTTTTACCTATGGAGCAAGAGGTAGCAAAATCGTCGTGACGACACGAAATGAGAGCGTCGCATCGGTTGCTCGTGCCGTCTCGACATACCCTTTACAGAAGTTGCAAGACGAGGAATCTTGGGACTTGTTCGCAAAACATGCGTTTGACCAGCATAACTTCGAGGCACGCACGGGACTTGAAGATGTCGGGCAAAGAATTGTAAAGAGATGTGATGGATTGCCTCTTGCGCTGAAGACTATAGGTAGCTTGTTACGCTGTGTGTCTGATATCAGGAAGTGGGAAATAATTGCATTTGGGATTTGGCACCTGGAAAGTATAAAATTCTCCCTGCGTTGTTGTTAAGTTATCATTACCTTCCTCCACAGCTGAAACGATGTTTTGCTTATTGTTCAATCTTCCAAAGGATTGTAGATATGAGAAGGACCAGCTGATCTTACTTTGGATTGCTGAGGGCTTGATAAAACAACCTAACGACAGCAGGACATTGGAGGAAGTAGGTGATCAGTGCTTCTGTGACCTTGTGTCTAGATCTAAGTGATATCGAATCGAGCTTCTCGATGCATGACCTGATCAATGACTTAACGAGATATGTAGCTTTGGGGGATCTCTTGGGTCTTTTAAAAGGACTCAATCAAAGGGCACAAACAAATGAAGGGAAAGCCTGCTGTTTGGACTTGCAAAAGTCGAGTAGTCGCAGAAGTCAGGTCTCAGACTCGCAGAAGAAAGACCTAAGACTGATCGTGACTTTGAAAAAGAAAGAAGAGAAAAGAACTGGGAGTTGGCGCCTACATCAGTGGTTGCTTGCTTACCCCGTGATTCCACTGTTCTCCCCTACTATTAAAAAACGAAAGCAGAACAGAGTTCGTAGATCTTTTTTTAGCTTGGACGGAGGTAATGCACACCAGGTGTCCTTAAGCACTCGCCATTTGTCATTTGTAAGAACTCAATATGATGTCGCTTCTAGATTCAGAGTGTTAGCCAAGGCAATGAATTTGCATACTTTCTGCCGCTAAATGTGGGTCATGTGAGATTAGGCGAGTGCTCTTGGTTGACTGATGAGGTACTGCATGTTCTATTGCCGACCCTGAGACGGTTAAGGGTGCTATCTTTGTCTCATTATCAGAAAATCTCTACGTTGCCCAGTTCAATTGGATGTTTGAAGCATTTGCGCTATTTGAATATCTCCTATAATACAAGTCTACGTAGATTGCCTGATTCAATTACTGCTCTATACAACCTGCAAACCTTAATTCTTGCTCACTGTTGTTCTCTCATTGAGTTACCAAGCAACATGGGCAGCCTGACCTGTCTGCGTCATCTTGATATGAGGGGGACATCCCTGAAGAGAATGCCATTGGGGATGAACAAACTGAAGAATTTGCAGACATTAACTAATTTCGTGGTGGCTGAAAACGGTGGGACCAGGGTTAGGGAGCTAGGGGAGCTTGGGAATCTCATGGGTACACTCTCCGTAGAGGGTTTGCAAAATGTTGATAGTTACCGAGATGCTGAAATAGTCAATTTGCAGGGAAAAAGGTACTTGAAAAAGTTAGTACTGCAATGGGGTTCCGATAACAATATCACGCAGCAAAATTGCTTAAATGTACTGGACAAGCTGCAACCTCATTGGAACTTGAGAGAGCTTATCATTATATCCTATAGTGGTAGGTCATTTTCCAATTGGGTGGGACATGGTTCATTCTCTAATATGTCAGTCGTGCATCTTGAATCTTGCAAGCACTGTGTGTCATTGCCTCCTTTAGGACAAAGACCATCTCTGGAGAAGTTGATAATCGAAGGATTTGATGGAGTTATAAGTGTGGGTACTGAATTCAATGGTAGTAACTGTATACCTTTCCAGTCACTTAAGTACTTGGAATTTGCTGACATGTGCAGCTGGAAAGAGTGGGCTTGTTTTGCAATAGAGACAGGAGGTCTTGCCTTTGCACATCTGCAAGAGCTTCGTATTAGAAATTGCCCGCAGTTGAGTGGAGGTTTACCCAGCCATCTCCCTTCTCTAACAGCCTTGTCCATTGGAAGGTGCCCACAGCTAACGTCTTCTCTACCATTTGCACCACTTCTCCGTGAGATCAATTTGGATGATTGTGGAAAGGTCTCTAGAGTTGAGCCCCTCCTAAATGGCACTGAGTTACGAGATATGAAAATCTGGAATCTTTCAACCCTTCCCTTGAGGTTTCTTCCTCCTACCGTGACAAGACTCAGTCTCGAAGACAGTCCTGAAATAGAGTTGCCAATGCACAGATGCCATGAATCTCTCCAATATCTAAACTTGATGTGGAGCTGCAATTCACTTATATCCTTTCCTTTGGAAATTTTCCCCTTGCTTAAGAATATTCAGTTGGTGGGGATTGAAAAATTGGAACATCTTTCAAATTCAGACGGTTCACCACTTCTTCTTCATTCGATTGACATTAGATATTGCCCTGAATTTACATCTTTCCCTGCGGGAGGATTGGCTGCCCCATGCCTCACTTCATTAGAGTTGAATGACTGCCGTCATCTAAAGTATCTGCCAGAAAACATGCAGGCTCTCCTTCCTTCGCTTCGGTCATTGACAATATCCTCATGTCCACAAATCGAGTCATTTCCTGAGTGGGTTTTAACCTCCAAGTTGGTCATGCTTTCACTCTCTAATTGTGACAAGCTCATCACTGGCCGCAAGGATTGGGGTCTTCAATCACTATGCTCTCTTAAAACTTTTGTCATTAGGCGAGGAAAAAATATAGTCATTTCCTGAGATAGGGCTTCTGCCAACCTCTCTTACCTCTCTAGATATCTTTGGCTTTGAGAATCTGACGTCCCTGGACTCCAAAGGGCTTCATAGCCTGAGCTCCCTTGAAAACCTATCCATTGGCGAATGTCCTAAGCTCCATTCCTTCCCAAAAGAGGGACAAATTCTGCCTGCTTCTCTTACTACTCTGTGGATTTATGATGTGGGTCTAAAATCACTGGATAACTTAGGACTCCACCACTTCACTTGTCTCAAAGAATTTCGCATAGATGATTGCCGAAGTCTTTGATCCATGCCAGCGGAGGGCTTGTCATCCTCCCTTTCCAATCTATTTATCCATGGGTGCCCTTTGCTGGCGAAAAGATGCCAGCGGAAGAAAGGGAAAGATTGGCCCCTGGTTTCGCACATTTGCTGCATCGTGATTGATTTTGTGCTCATCACATGATCGAATATCTTGCTTCACAAGCCCTCCTTTTACCAATATCTCACTCAGGTATCTCCCTTGACCCAACACTAAGTAAGCCATTTATTTATTCACAACATACTTCAGTCGCTCTGTGGTCAAGCACTAACATCTGGCTGTATTTGCCACATGCTACTCTAATAACGCTCCCCAGTGGAGATTATTTGTAGTTTCACGGGCATTCCATTGTTGTTTCTACTATTGGGCTGCATAATTTGTTTATCGGTTGCCGAGTTATTTAGCTGAAGCATCTGCTTTTCCCCTTCTCCATTCTCTCTATATAAATCACACTTCCCTTCTTATTACTTCAGGTGAGCTTCTGTCATGGTCTTTATAGTCTCACCCGGAAATGATTATTTCATTGCTACTTTTTGTCGTCGTCAGACTATTTCGGCTTTAAGATCTCACTCATATCATGATTGTCAACACCTACAAATGCCAACTTATGGAACTGTTTGTACATGAGCTAACAATAGTAAATAGAGCAAAGAGATTCATGGCCATCTAGAGAAGGCCTAGCCTTGATTAGGCTATCCAAATGAAATTATTTTTTTCACGAACTCTAGCATGTCCTCAAGTTAAGAAGAGAGTAAATTTGCTCTTATTAACAAATGCTTTCTGTCGTGTAAAGCTGTATAATATTGTGAGGGAGATGTAAATTCTTAAACCAGGCATGACTCATGACTGACCTGTATTACGCTTGCCAGAATAGTGTGGTATCATGGGTGGAGTGTATTTCGTTTGCTTTGTACTTTATTTGTCAATTTCTACATAACATCACTCTAAAGTCGTACAGTTTAACAATTTCCCTGCCTACATGTAGAATTCTGATCCATGGAATGTGAAAATGGAACAGTTTAAGAGATACGAGTGACCCGGCATTTTGTAGTGGCATATCCACTTTTGTCACTAATTATATCGTGACATCAACTAAATCCATCAAAGTGAAGGACTAAAAAAAGTACGTAAAAAGTTAGGTTTTTATTTGTTGAAGTCGAAAGTTTGCATCTCAAAATGCAATTTCATCAAAATATATGGACCTATTGTAATTTACCCTATTTTGAGAGAATATTTTTTCTTTTGAGGGAACTCAAGCGGTGTTATGTGCACTAATTATTGAGGAGCTTCGGAGGATGGAGATAGAGCTGGAAATGTATTGCTAGCTTTTAGCTTGATTAGAGTATCCTTTAGTTGTTAATACTTGTCTTTCAGTCATTGCAGGAGGAGTGCTTCTAGATGGGGCTAGACTAACTAATGTTCCAAAAATACATGATGCATCCACGATTGGTAATACAAGCGCATGCTGTGTTGAAATGCACGTATGAGTTATGTTAGAAAAAGTCCAACGACGTGGGATTAGTATGGTGTGAAATAGTTAATATATCTTAGTCGGCCATTGCTTTAAGCTTTTGAGTAAAAGTGGCCTAACTGGATGTGTTGAAAGGTTTGGACTTGGGCTCTCTCTTGGCTTCCGCTATATGCTCCCAAGCCAATCGTTGATTGGTGGCAAACTATTGGTGCAAAAGAATGCTTGGATTAAGGGGGACGTATATTGAACATTGAGCTTACACGTAAGAGGGGAATAAGAATTGATGTGGTGTAGAGTACTTAATATATTTTAATTGGCTCATGATTTATTGGCTTAAGCTTTTGAGTATATGTTATCTTCAACTATATCTGTTGATGGGGTCAATCTTGGGTTCTTTCTTGGCGATCTCTCGTGTAATGGTATCAGGTTTCTACTAAGCTTTACCGGCGTGCTGTAGTGGATGTCGGATGCAGCTTTGGATGGACCTATTCTTCTCCCGCGATATCAACATAGTTTCAGTAACAGGGTTGTGGTGAAAAAAAGAAGGGTGCTTAGTCTTCACAAGACAAGCGGATTATGAGGATCAAGAGCAGCACAGGCAATGAGATGGTGGAAATTGGCAAGGAAAACAAATCCATTTTTCACGCAGTCAGCAAGCCAAGTGATCGACTCCTGGAAATGAAAGAATCGAGGTCAATATAGAAGTTCCAAAATTTCATTGTTGGTTTGCAGTTTGCGAGAAATTGTTTATTAATGAGTGCAAGTGTAGAAGAGGCACTCCAGTGCGATTGCAACGTTTAGTTTGATGCAGCGACATGTCATGTGAGAAGTACTCGCCTAATGGTTTGGTTGGATTGTTGTTTTTGCAAGCTGATACTTGTCGCAATGGAGAAACAAGAAACCGTTCGAGGCGAAACGAGCCAACACGTGATCTGGAATTGTACATCCCAGGTCTTTGATGTTGTAGCATGGGAATCAAGGATCATATCTGAAACTGATGATGGGCATGAGATGAGTGGGTTATGGAGAGATTGTTTGATACAGCTTTTCGATGGTAGCTATGACCGTAAAATTGGATGCTTCCACTTTCGCGAGGTAACATCTCAAAGTTATCATTTGGAAACAGAAAGCCATCCCATCTAACTTTCAGCTACTGCTGTGTGTTACCAAATGGGATGGTGGAAATTGGCAAGAAAAACAAATGCATTTTCATGCAGTCAACAAGCCAAGTGATCGGCTCCTGGAAATGTCAGAATCGAGGTCAATTAGGAGTATCGAAATTTCATCATCGATTTGCAGCTTGTGAGAAATTGTTTACAACAAGAGCAAATGCAAGAGAGGCACTCAAATGCGATTGTAACGTTTATTGTAACACAGCGATGGTGTAACACAACGACATGCCGTGTGAGAAGTACTTGCCTAATGGTTTGTTTGGATTGTTGTTTTTTGCAAGCTGATACTTGTCGAAGTGGAGAAACAAGAAACCATTCAAGGTGAAACGGAGCCAACGCATGATCTGTAGTTGTACATCCCAGGTATTCAATGCTGTAGCATTGGAAGCAAGGATCGTAACCGAAACTTATGATGGGCATGAAATGGGTGGATTATGGGGAGATTGTTTGATACAGCTTTTCGATGGTAGTTGTGATAGTACAACTGGATGCTTCCGCTTTCACAAGGTAACATCTCATAACTATCATTTGGAACTAGAAAGCTATCCCATCTGGCTTTTAGCTGTTGCTGTGTGTTTACAAATGATCGCAACTATGATTATACCTCACGGGCCCTGAGTGGAGTTTCAAAGCCTATGCAGGATCAAGAGGGGTTGGAGAATTGATTGGGTGATACTTCTCTCTTTGGTTGAGTGGTTCTTCTCTTCTTCAAAAGCACCTCTAGTTCTCTGGGACAGACTTAAGCAAAGAGAGAATAACTCGTGCATGCAAGCATGTACCCATTTCGTGCTATAGGAGGATGTGACATATAATGAGTAAGTGAATTTCGGGGTCATGTACGAGTCCGACTTATTTATCATGTTCAAGTTTGAAGTCGTTGGATGTACATCAAAAGTAGCAGCATATGTATATATAAGGACAAGCATTCTGATTTGTATGTATCACATAGTTGAGAAAGATGAATAAAATAACCTTCATTTCCAATTTCAAAATTTCTAAAGATGTCATTACTCGACATGGAGAACCAGCACAAAAACCTTGTGGCTACGCAAGATAGACAAATATTTTGAAATGATGTAGTGTATTATACTAATCAACACCGACACAACTAGCAGTGGATACTGATCCTCATTTAACCCACAAATTCACGAGTGAGAAGGGGAGTTGAAGCATCTAAGACAGAAAAACTAACTGGCTTGCTAAATGATTTGGATATATAGACAAACAAGAATTGTGATCTTCATATCACTAGCGTTCATCCAACCAAAATAACAACAGCAACTTGGACGCGGATCAAGAAAAAAGACCTACTGCGAGACAAGGTACAGGGCAGAGATAGAGAGAGAGAGAGAGAGAGAGAGGGGGACGTAAACTTAGCTGGCGGCAGCGGCAGTGGGACGCGCGAACTAGAGAGAGCTCAAAGAAGATATCAATTTTGCTTAGGCGTGTCCGATTGGTCCGGGAAAACGAATATTCCCAGAATCTTTTTTGGGGGTTTAATTAACTAGGATGGATTTTACTTAGGCACGTCTCGATTTATAAAACACTGACACTCTTTAACATTTTTAGTGTCCGACATTTCGATATTTTCCGACACTCTCACACACTTTCTAACACTCGGTCAACACGTGTCGGAAAATTCAACATCCGATCAACTTTCGACACTTTCCGACACTCGAGTCAAAATTTTGACATACGAAGTTTTTGACACGTAATTTCGATATCAAGATCAATTTTAAAATTTCAATAAATGAGAGGTCAAATATATATGTAAAAAAATATAATTATAAAAATAATAAATGAAAAATAAGAAAAACTAGTATTATCTTCTCTTTTCACTCTCATTTTCCGTGATATATAATTCACCACTTAAGTTTTTTTTTCTCCTCTTTCAACATATCTAACACACGAGTCCAAAATATGGATTGCTTGTTTTTTCTCCAAGTTTTATGAATTATTAAAATAGAGTTAAATTTGTCAAATTGAAACAATAAGTGATATTAATAAATGGCGGATTCATGTTTTTAGTTTATATTCATTCTAGGCTTTTCTAATTATTTATTTATTTATGATTTTTCAAATTAATTTGATTAAAATAATCATAAAAATGATAATTTATTATTATATATATACAACGTGTCCCAACGTATCGAAATTTTCTATTTTTTTAAACGACATGCTAGCGTGTCGTGTTGTGTCTAGTGTCAAATGTCAGTGTCGGTGCTACTTAGGTCCCGATTACTCAATCACATTCGAAAGTGTAAGATTATATTTCTTTCTAAAAAGAAAAAAAAAACTGAAATTACCTTTTAAAAATCGATAAAAGAAGAAAATACATGAAATTCTTGAGGAATGAACGAATTTGGAAATCTATATCGGAGATGTGGAGGAATCAAGAGATCCTCTTCTGATTTTATTTTGTCGGTAGTTTTTTTTTTATCTTTTTATTTACCGATGGACAACTAATATCCGACTTAATCTATTTATAAAATCTCTATAGTTTTTACTTTTTAGTACTTGTGTTTACCCTCTTTCTTTACGCGACCGTGTAACCATAATACAGGGAGGGGAACAGATGTTCTTAAATTAAAATTGTTTTTGGTGGGGAAGGGGAAGAATGACGTCATGGTGCACGTCTGATGTGGCGTGGGATGGTCGGATCTCATCGTCGTCGCGGTTGCTGCCCATGAAAATGTAATGCGCACGTTGTTTGGGACATTAGCCACAGCGATCATGTGGTCTGATAATTAAATCAAAGGCAAGAGCTACTAAGCGAGTTCCCGTTTCTTATATTCTCCACGGATAGATCCGATAGATAACAGCTACCTAAGGCGCTTTGAAAGAAGTGGCCCCTTAGGCCGAGAAAGGATTGACACCTCCTTCTCTGGCTTACAGCCTGCTTAGCTGCCCATCATCGTTCCGCCCGCTGGCCTATTGGGATTCACGGCTTGCCGAACCACGAAACGAAAAAGAGCTCCGGATCAAGGAAAAGCCACAGGCCAATGCCAATCTCTTAGGCAAGTTCTCTTTAATCCGTCTTTGTAACATCTGCTGATGTACCTCATAGTTGGGCTGTACATACAGGGAGCTCTTTACAGAATCTATGCTACCTGCTAGTTCCTGTGGTCCATAGCATCACACTTTACAGAGCAGGCAAAAACCGTGTTTGACCGGGTCAAACATTGGACGTCGATCTTCTTGGGATACATCCCCCTAGAATAATGCACGCGAGCGCCAAGTTGTGATATGGAGAGATATTTATTTTAATGTTTTATGTTTTGAGATATTAATTTCCGATACCTTTTAATTTTTATAAAAAAGGACTTGCGCAATGGAAATTGGTCGGGATGTGTGAAATACGGGCTAAATCTTGGATTTCTGAAATTGAAATTGGATGAAAAGAAAACGCAAGTGATTTGGTGAAAGAGAATAGCCGTTTGGAAATTGATAGTGAAAATATGTAGGTGGGCTCTTGATGAGAAAATAGGGATAGAAATCAAAGTGGATAGTGGATTTGAGGATTGCAAACATTGCATCATGAAATAGTACTAGAAAAATGTTACTGCAATCCGTTTATTCCACAAAAAATTAATGATTTGAAAAAAAATGAACTCAATGAACAATACTAATCACAACCAAGAGCCAACTATCGGCTCCCAAGGAGCAAACCTAGGACACTGTGCCAAAACTTGCGATCTTGACACTTTAATCGAGAAGGACATATTTCATATTAAAGTTAAAATTACATGGTATCGGCACAAGACGGAACAAACTCGAGATGCATAACATATATAAGGCCGAACGACATGAGATTTGTAATACTTTTTTTTTTAGTTCGATCAGAGTTATAATACATTGGCTAACCATTAATGCTGCATCATCACTACCAAATTTAGGGTCGATGACTGGGTGAGGCTTGTCTCACCAGGTCATAAGGAGAAAATATTATATACAAATTGATGTCAATTCAGCAAAATATTAGTCCATTCATCTTGTGGCACAAGTCACACATGAGCCCACTTATCTATCACGATCTCTCTCTCCCCTTCCTTTTGACCCATTTTCCCTTCTCCAACTCTCTCTCTCTCCCTTCTTTTTGACCCCTTTTTCCTTCTCCAACCTCGAGCCCAAGCCATTGCCATTGCCGACCATGGCAAAGGGCACGCTTGGAGTCTCCAACAATGAGCTTGCTGCTAATGAATCCCTATTTCTTTGAGCACCTCGTGGCGGGAAACCTTGAGCCAAAGATCCCCATCGCTGCCAAGCCCGCCCGGCTTTGCCAACTGCCCATTGTCCTCTCCCCACTCCTGTAATAGTTTCGTTAAATGGATGGGAGATGGCAAGAAATTTTTTTGAAAGCGAAAAGCCTTTTTGTTTTTGGAATGATTATTTTTTTGTGAATGCATGACGTGCCTGTGAAACACCCACGTTGAGAAATATCAAGTGAGAGCAAGATTTGACAAAAATACTTTATTAAACCTTTTAAGTTGCATCCCAAAGATACTAAAGCCCAAAATATGGGGGCAAAAATAAGAGGAAATAGAAAGAAGCAGGAGAAAGAAGTCAAATTTGTTCTTATTTTTTAAAACCCATACCCGTATGAAGCCCATTGATCCGCATCTTGGGCCGGGAGAGACCCGCCGTTCCCCTCATGTTTTCCCGGGAAAACCTTCTTCCCCTCTCTAGCTTTCTCCGGGAAAATTTTCCGATCCGTTGCAAACCGTTCATCATCTTCCGTTCTGTAACAGATCTCGACGACCTGCGAGGCTGCGATGGAGATTCGCATCGGAAGAGGCTACGCGTGGGCCATCGCCGCCGGATTCATGGCCGCTCTCGCTGCCATTTCCGCCAAGTTCTTCTCCTCTCAGGTAACCCAACCTCATCCGCGCGCTTGTCCGTGCGACCTAATCTATGATTGTCCCCCGCCGTTCTGCTTCGGCACTCGAGATTCTCCGTCGCGTGGCGCGATGTGAGCTGCGGGCGATAGCCGGTGCGCAGTGATACGTCCAATTTTTGGTTGTTTGAGGATTAGCGGGAGCTATAATTAAGGAAAGCTCCTGCAAATTCTACTACTTCTGTGGAGAGTAGTTGAATAGATTACCGAAGCTTGGAAGTTATCCGAGCAGCCTGTCGTGGTAATCGGTCGACGCCTGCTCAGTAGCAGAGGAGAGTTTTGCAAGTTGAGGGGACAAGCATAGGAAATTCGTGCAAAATCTCAGTTTATGAGATGGGGATGCGGACAGAGATTTTTGGTGAAATTTAAAAGAAGAAAGCATAGGAAATAGGAAACGCGCTGAACGCCTAGCAGACAGGCCAGGCGGGGTGGGGTTGGGGCATCCGGAGAACTCTGACTAGATATTTAGAAGGGATTGCTATTGTACAATCATCTTCTCGAACGTGAGCTTCGCAGACTGGGTTGTTATCTGTCAGGTTTATATCTTCACTGGGACGAAGAAGAATAGCAAAAAGAGAGAAAACAGAGAACGATTATTTACTGTTGCTCTTCTTTTCCCCAGTGGGTAAGCGCATCTGTTATTCGTGGTGTCATTAGCTGCGGATGTCAGCATTTCCTAGTCAACTCAGTCTGAGATCTGGTGCTTTGCAGTGAACTAGTTAAGTCCTACCATGAATGGAGTTCGTTTGGTTGTATCTACTTTAAACGTTAAATCGTCATTCCTTGGCACAATTATGTGAAAAGAATTAGACATTTGATTCTCTTTGCAAGAAAAATGTTTCAATGTCTGAGTCCAGTTAATTAGATTCCTAGGACTTGACGATGAGTGGTCACTGCACTGCACTAAAGCCTGTTATTTGACAGGAATCTTTTCCTCATGCTCCTCCTTTTCCTCCATTTCTTTTGACTGTAGGGGCAGATTGTTTAAAGATATTTTTCATGTGTTCACTGATTGTCTAAGATGCACAGTTAAGCATTTATTCTGTCATGATACATCTTTGATGAATTTTCCCAGTAACTGTTGCCATTAGATGGGTGTTGTTTATAAATTGTGCAGTTCATGAACTCGGACATATTTTTCCTGGACTAACACCCAGACATCTGAATCTGTTAACAGGTCATTAAATATAGTTTTGTCATACTGTTCAATGTTACAATGTGGGGATGTTATGTCAACAGCCTAAAGAGTCTCTCGTCTCTTCAAGCCATAGTTACAAACTTCGCGACAAATTTCCTCACTTCTGGATTAGCTGGGTTCTTTTTGTTTGACGAGTCATTGAGATACCAGGTACTTTGATTAACTATTTTCCTGCCCTGTTCCGCAAAGTTATATACTTCAAGGTTTGATTTTTTATTGTGTTTAAAATAAGAGGCAAGCTCTTATTGTTACAGCTGGAGCTGTCAAAAGTATTTTTCACTGACACAAGTAATTTCATGACTGCATTTAGTTCCCTCAAGAGATAAATTCTCTCTATGGAATCGGAACTGGTTATCTTGAAAGTGGCAAGTAGGCTAAAATTTAGGAGTCAAGTTATGCGATAGATAACTTCCGAGTTTATTATCTCATGAATGCATTGAGGGTAATTATACCATCATAAATGGGGAATAATAAAATGGAGGAGGGTTTTATATTTCAGATGAAAGCTTCTGAGATCAATGTGGTTGCCAAGGAAAAGAGCTAGTTCGCTTCATGCAAACCTGTTGTTCAGGGATTCTTGGCGTAGTCTCCACCTTGCGATAAAAGGTGTCAAGTACTTCCTAGTTCCTGATAATGACTTGACTTTTAGGTTTAATCATTGCTTTCTTGACTCACATTATGGTGGTGATATGGTTGTGAAATTGTGATTAAAAGGATGCAGTGATTCGAGATTCTCACTCCACTTAGTCTATGAATGCAGATTTCACAAAATTCACATGAAGTCCTGTTCTTAGTGGTTTGCTGGTGCACTTTTCATAGTGATTGGTGTGCTAATTCTCAGCAAATCAAGTATTGAGAAGAAAACTAGAGTTGATTGAAAGTTCTCAGTTTATGAGAGATACCATACGCCATGCTTGAAGGTTGCCCCCTTTTGCTACTGGCAACAGTTGCTCTGCTGCTCTGGTTTATGCTTTTCTTTCCCTTCTCCCTTTTAAGTGCCCGAACTGCCTGTTCTCATTTATCTTTTGTGGATTTGCAGGTGACTTAGTAGAGATCTGAAGTTCCATTCTTGTGCCACTCTCAAGGAAAGGAGAAAATGAAGTTGAGAATTGAGGATATAAAGGGTGTTTCCTTCCTGGCTGGTGATTCCGTGTGAACGATCATTACTTGTCGTGACTGGCAACACCAAGGATGCTATGTTGTTAATGCCAGGATTGCTATGTTACTGTTAATGGTGACTGTACAATATAGCCACAAGGCAAGCTGCAAAGAAGACAGACTTGTGTTTAGAGATGGGATCCTATCCTACCTTTTCACCATGCCAAACGAGTAGGCTAAAACATTGGTAAGTGAACCCTAATTTAGGCGCTCTCGAAAGGTTGAATGCGTCGTGCGCGCTTCGTGAGCGTGAAGCTAAAAGATCATCTTTACATTGATATAAATCAAGGCCTTGATGTGAGCTTATGCCGACATGTGCTATAATTTAAAAAAAAAATTTTAAAAAAATGCGGAGGATTTAATGGACATCGGGCATTACTGGGGGAAGGTTGTCCTCTAACTTACCCCGAACTGCTCTTTCTTTAACACCGTCCATTCTTTTTGCTCTTTATTAATTTATAAAATATGAAAAAAAAATTGATTTTATTGTCCTTTTTTTCAATTTCTGCTTTGACAAAAGAGAAATGCGTGAGTTGGATCTTTCAATTAACTTTGCCGAAAAGGTAGTTACGTTATAACGTGTGGTACTCATTGCAATAATTGGATAACGAAAATATATCCATGGGTGTGGCTCTATAGATGAAATCATGCTGTTCTATTGTTATTGTGGTAAAGGAAATAATACCTTTTCCTCGGAAAACTCAGTTAAATGTGTGATTTGAAACATGACAATGTGTGGCGAAAATAATAGCTTTTTTCATCACCAACCTAAACTTAAAATTCATAAGATCAATTTGGCGAAAAGATCGGGAAATTGTTAAACTGTACAACTTTTTGGGTCCAATTGTCGCAATAAATAATTATTTCTCCATTAAGATGACACCTATATGCCCTCTAATAAACATTGCAAATACAGTAATTTTGATGTTGTATTAGCAAAAGCATGATATTCAGCTTTCGTGTTAGATGGAGCAACGATGGTCAATTTGTTGTTATGTTATAAGATAAGTGAGATACTTAGAAAGAAAATGAGGTTGGGACTCCTGGGTCTGCCAAAACTTGGAGGACACTTGAGCATCAAAACTTTGGAAAGGTACACTTAACTGTCAAAATCAAAGTAAAATGGATCACTTAAGTACCACTCCGGTCAAAATCCGACCAAATTACTGACGTGGTAATTTTCCAGCAAGTTGAGTGCAAAATGGCGTCGTTTTGCACGCTGACGTGGCAAGAAAATGCAAAAACAACGTCGTTTTGTGTCTGATGTGTAAATAATTAATATAAAAATTAATTAAATTAAAATTAAACTTAAATTTATTTAAAATATTCTAAAAAATAAAAAACTTAAAATTAAAAATTAAAAGGGGGAGGAGGCGATTGAGGGCTGAGCCCTGCCGCCGCCGCTCCTCAGCCGTTGGGGAAGGGGCGGCGACGGAGGGGGGAGGGTCGGTTGGGGCTGGCTGGCTCGCCGATCGGCGGCAAGGGCCACGAGCCCTCACCACCTTCTCATCATGCCGAGAAGGGCCGGCGATCGCGTGGGGAGCATCGGCTCGAGTCACCGGGCCCGGCCGGGCCAACGACATTGGCGACCGGGCGGCAAGGGCCCGCGAGCCCTCGCCCGACTTCGGCCCCCGGCTAGGGCCTCGATGACCCCGACGATGCTTCCCCATCGTATCCGGCCCTTCCGGCGATGGCGGGGAGGCGGCAAGGGCTCGGCCCTCGCCTAGATCCGGGGGCAAGGGTCGCAACCCTTGCCTAAATCCAGCCGAGGGCTCAAGGCCCTCACGCCGGTCGGCCGTGGGTTGGCCACCCCGGCCGACCCTCCTCCATTGTCGGCCCTTTCGACGACGGTGACGAGGGCTCAATCCTCAACCGCCTCCTTCGCCCCCCCCTTTAATTTTTAATTTTAAGTTTTTATTTATAGAATATTTTAAATAAATTAAGTTTAAATTTAATTTAATTAATTTTTATATTAATTATTTACACATTTTTTATATTTTAGAATATTTTAGTTGGTAGTTTAATTTTTATTTTGCAAACGACGTCGTTTCGGGTGAGTTTGAGCCAAGTTAGCTCTTCGGTGAGCCACGTAAGCAAGTAAAAATAATAAAATATTGCTACGTAGGATTTCCAAGCAAGGTTCGCGGATGCGACACTTAAGTGTCCCACTTCTCAAAGAAAGTGGCACTTTTTTTTTTTTTTTGGACAAGAAAGAAAGTGGCACTTTTTACCTTTTTCAAAGCAAGACTTAAATATCCCTTCGCGCCAAGTTTTAAGACTGGCTATATTTCTGCCAGAAATAAATAGTAGCCTATAATGAAGTGATAATCAAGAGGGTCTCCTAACTAATCAGCGTTTGAATATTTTGATGAGTCCTTTTAGTTAAAAAGATTAAACCAGAAAATGATCTCCACTCAATCCATTAAAAGTAGGTTAATCACTCAGTTCAATGGAGGAACCGGTACATGAATAATGGTTAAGGGACTTTTTGTCGGGGAATACAGTCAAATCCATTAAATTACCAACCATTGAATTACCAATTTTTATCCATGTGTTTTCCTGTTTGATGTTGCGTAGGGAGAATGCTAAATCATAAAGATGAGACAAAACACAGGTTTTGGCTTAAATTTATTCGATCTTGTGTAGGGGCAGGCTGTAAATCTTATAGCTAAACTTAAATAGCTCAAGCTCGTGCTCCACTTGAAATTAGTCGAGGCGATCAATCGTCTAGTCCAATTTGAATTATTTGCGAGTAATATGATGCAGTTTGCACCAAAATTATTGGGTCCTCATCGTGACAGAGAGAGAATGAATTAACCTTAAGCTTGAGTTTATTTTGTAGACCTCAGTAGAAATTGCGCAGACAATGTTTTCTTAATGACCAAGATGGAACAAATTATTCACAATTCAAGATGGTAATTGAACTACATCATACTAATGTATTAGGTCAGTATATATTGCGCCAGTTCATCCGGGTGTGAAAATTTCAATGTTAATATCAAATTGCCATATGCTTCAGAAATTTTAATTTCAACCATCTTTTGATACATACATTCTTTTTCATATTAACTCTAGCTTTACAATATTCCACAACAATACATACGTATATCGCATTGACTCAATTGTCACTCGCTTTTTTATCATATCACTCACCTCTAAGAGTATTATAGAATACTTTGAAAGACCCTAGGATTTCAGTAGTTAGTCGAGAGTTGCTTATTCATGGATTGATCACGATTATTTGTACATAAACCCTCAAGATCATGTCACCTTCTCGGATCGTGACACTAGTTTATGACTTTCTTTCATGTTAAAAGTAAGGAAGGCGATAATCGTCGTTATTTAAATAGTTTTAGGATATAAATGACTCAATCGAGTTTTTAGGGACAAAAAGTTGAATACCCATCCAAAGTTTATCATTTGTATAAACTCCTCATCCATCACAATCAATTATTTCTTCTGACGACCACTTTATTATGCTTTGTCGGACCAGTATGTGAATCTTCCTTTCTCATTGGGTAATATAATCCAATTTCCATTTTTCATGACGATCTGAATCACGTCCTCAAATGTCCATTCCCATTAAGTACTTTCTCATGAAAATCTAATATCATTGCTGAGGAAATTAATTTTCATAGAAACTAAAGGGGAAAAGGTACATTATATATGTGCATAAGGTACATTATATATGTGCATTACTAATACTCATCAGTCTACTTCTTCACAATCCATTTATAGCATATGACTTTAGCTAGCTACATGTTGAGTCCTTGCTCAGGAGCACAATGTAATTAATATTAAATTTATCCATAAATTTATTAAATAATTAGGCAAAAGTAAATTGCTTGCTTAGGATCGATTGATTTGTGCTATAGGCTTTTTGTTGGCTTGGCGGTCGTTGGGCCACCAAACTTATGATCGAGTTCAATTCGATTGATCTGCGTGCCTCGTTTTGACATGAAACAATATTTTACAAGGTCATCTTTCATGAGAATACACGAGCTCCAGATTATTAAAGGATCGTGAAGTACTCTTATATGCTTGACTAGCTATATTTCCATAATTTGCAAATTGCATTAACGGTTGTTTTATTATTTTAATTAACTGCTATCAAGTTGCTTACGTGGATACCATCTCAAAGTATATATTCCGTGAGATAAATGTTCCCTTTAATTTGGGTTTTTCAAGTTCTAATCTATCTACTGGGGTCAGTCAAATACGTTGTTTGAAGAGTTAAAAGAGTACCATCCCAAGTCGTAAGTGAGTTTCATGTTGCTTTTTTGTTTGAACAATTTTTAATAATATTTTATTTAATTTTTTTATCTTTTTTTTTTCTCTCCTTCCTTCCTTCTTCATTTTGTCATGGTCATAATGAAAAAGAAATAATAATAATAATAATTTGTAAAATTATTTAAGAATTATCTAAGTCAACATCGATGATGTTATGTAAACCAACCGACGTCCACATTAGTAATATTGGGTCAAAATTAGTTGAAATGACTAAATTAGCATTATATCATAAGACTTATGACTAAATTAGTACAAATATAATATGTCTAGGACTTTTCTACACTTTTCCCTTTCTCGTCAGTGTCACTCTAAGTGGCTAGGCTCGAAATCGAGTTACATTATGTGTCTCATGCAGATTGCATAAGGTTAAATGTGCATGCTTAAGCATATACCTTGGTCGATTAATTATGTTGGGATAGAATGGAATCTAAATTTCATTTAATAGAAAAACGGTTCATTCGACATAGGGCAGAGCTAGGCCTCTTTGTCCGTAAGGCAATTAAAGTTCCATTATTATTATTTTGCCCCCGATTTCAAATGCGAGTAGGTCTTCTATTTATTTTATTTTAGGTTGCAATTCTTGTCCACGGACTGAACTAAAATATACTCTTTTTCCCTCTTTTTTTTTTTTCACTTAAAAAAGCGGCTTGATCAAATACTATTTATCTTGAGCAAATGCACCTTGAATCAAAAGGGAAATGACTCCGCATTTCTTCAAAGGTCTTCCAAATCCAATCGCATGTGCTCACGTCGATATTTGCATAAAGGTTTCCAATGTTTCTCTTCCAAAAAATAACAGTTACTTCGATTTTATTTTATTTTTAATAAAAAAACAGACGAATCCAGATGGTCCCTCGCGTTGACCCATCGGTCGTCAATGTATATGCCAACCAGCAAGCGCTGTCCATGTCCACTTCGAAGAAGAAAGACTTCACAGGTCGCTGCTCCTTCTTCTTCTTCTTCTTCCGTCGGCGATCGTCTTCACTTCCTCTCCAATCGCTTCCCAGCTTCCTCCTGCATCCTGAAATTCCCTATGGCGGGGGCGCTCGTCGGCGGAGCATTTCTCTCGGCTTTCCTCCAGGTGCTCTTCGACCGGATGGCCTCCCGCGAGGTCGTCGACTTCTTCCGGTCGCGCAAGCTCGACGAGGGGAGGCTGCTGCAGAAGCTGAAGGCCGCGCTCCTGTCCGCGAACGCCGTGCTGGACGACGCGGAGGAGAAGCAGATGACCAACGACCACGTCAGGAAGTGGCTCGACGAGCTCAAGGACGCCGTGTACGACGCCGACGACCTGTTCGACGAGATCGCCACTGAAGATCTGAAGCGCGAAGCCGGGGTCGAGCCTCAGGCTCTCGTTTGTAAGGTCTGGAGCTTTGCTGCAGACGCCCGTAGGACTAAATTGGGGGATGAGTTAGAGAGGGTTCTGGAGAGATTGGAGAGCGTGGTGAAGCAGAGAGAAGTGCTGGGCCTAATGGAAGGTTTCCGCGAGAGGACGGCTAGAGCTTTGCAGACCACTTCGTTGGTCGAGGAATCGGGAGTTTTCGGGAGGGAGAAGGACAGGGAGGCGGTGATCAAGTTGCTCTTGTCAGATCCGGGCGAAAAGAACACCAGCGTGATGGCCAGCGTTGGGATGGGCGGTCTCGGTAAGACCACGCTATCTCAGCTCGTGTTCAACGATGGTGCGGTGAAGGGGAGTTTCGAGTTGAGGGCGTGGGTTTCCGTGTCCGACCAATTCGACATCTGCAAGCTGACGGCCACGGCTCTTGAGGAGTTCTCCTCCTCGTCTAAGAAGGAGACCGAAAATCTCAACCAGCTTCAGCTCCAACTGAAGGACTTCTTGACAGGGAAGAAATTCCTATTGGTGTTGGATGATGTTTGGAATGAGGACTCAAATCTTTGGGATGCGTTCCTAGTTCCATTTAACTATGGAGCAAGAGGCAGCAAAATCGTCGTGACGACACGAAATGAGGGTGTCGCATCGGTTGCTCGTGCCGTCTTGACATACCCTTTACAGAAGTTGCAAGACGAGGAATCTTGGGACTTGTTCGCCAAACATGCGTTTGACCAGCATGACTTCGAGGCGCGCACGAGACTTGAAGACATCGGGCAAAGAATTGTAAAGAGATGTGATGGATTGCCTCTTGCGCTGAAGACTATAGGTAGCTTGTTACGCTGTAAGTCTGATATCAGGAAGTGGGAAATTATTGCAGAGAGTGATATTTGGGATTTGCCACCTGGAAAGAATAAAATTCTCCCTGCGTTGTTGTTAAGTTATCATTACCTTCCTCCACAACTGAAACGGTGTTTTGCCTATTGTTCAATCTTCCCAAAGGATTGTATATATGAGAAGGACCAGCTGATCTTACTTTGGATTGCTGAGGGCTTGCTGAAACAACCTAACGACAGCAGGACATTGGAGGAAGTAGGTGATCAGTGCTTCTGTGATCTTGTGTCTAGATCTTTGCTTCATACAGTAAGTGATGTCGAATCGAGCTTTTCAATGCATGACCTGGTCAATGACTTAGCAAGATATGTAGCTGGTCGTTCTTTTTTTAGCTTGGACGGAGGCAATGCACACCAGGTGTCCTCAAGCACTCGCCATTTGTCATTTGTAAGAACTGAGTATGATGTCGCTTCTAGATTCAGAGTGTTAGCCGGGGCAATGAATTTGCGTACTTTCCTGCCGCTAAACGTGGGTCATGTGAGATTTTACGAGTACAATTTGTTGACTGATGAGGTACTGCATGTTCTGTTGCCGACCCTGAGACAGTTAAGGGTGCTATCTTTGTCTCATTATCAGAAAATCTCTACGTTGCCCATTTCACTTGGATGTTTGAAGCATCTGCGCTATTTGAATCTCTCCCGTAATGAAAGTCTAATCAGATTGCCTGATTCAATTACTGCTCTATTCAACTTGCAAACCTTAATTCTTGCCTACTGTCGGTCTCTCATTGAGTTACCGAGCAACATGGGCAGCCTAACCTGTCTGCGTCATCTTGATATAAGGGGGACATCCCTGAAGAGAATGCCGTTGGGGATGAACAGACTGAAGAATTTGCAGACATTAACTAATTTCGTGGTGGCCGAAAACGGTGGGACCAGGGTTAGGGAGCTAGGGGAGCTTGGGAATCTATGGGTACACTCTCCATACAGGGTTTGCAAAATGTAGATAGTTATGAAGATGCCGAAATAGTCAATTTGAAGGGAAAAAGGTACTTGAAAAAGTTAGCACTGGAATGGGGTTCTGATGACAATATTATGCAGCAAAATAGCTTAAATGTATTGGACAAGCTGCAACCTCATCTGGACTTGAGAGAGCTTATCATTACATCCTATAGTGTAGGTCATTTCCCGATTGGCTGGGACAGGGTTCATTCTCTAATATGTCAGTCGTGCGTCTTGAATCTTGCAAGCACTGTGTGTCATTGCCTCCTTTAGGAGAGCTACCATCTCTGGAGAGGTTGATAATCGAAGGATTTGATGGAGTTACAAGTGTGGGTACTGAATTCAATGGTAGTAGCTGTATACCTTTTCAGTCACTTAAGTACTTGGAATTTGCTGACATGCGCAGCTGGAAAGAGTGGGCTTGTTTTGCAATAGAGATAGGAGGTCTTGCCTTTGCACATCTGCAGCAGCTTTGTATTAGAAATTGCCCCGTGTTGAGTGGAGGTTTACCCAGCCATCTCCCTTCTCTAACAGTCTTGTCCATTGGAAAGTTCCCACAGTTAACCTCTTCTCTACCATTTGCACCACTTCTCCGTAAGATCAATTTGGATGATTGTGGAAAGGTTTATGGAGTTGAGCCTCTCCTAAATGGAATTGAGTTACGAGATATGGATATCACGGATCTTTCGACCCTTCCCGTGAGGTTTCTTCCTCCTAATATGACAAGACTCAATCTCAGAGGCAGTCGTGAAATAGAGTTGCTAATACACAGATGCCATGAATCTCTCCAATATCTTTACTTGTACCAGAGCTGCGATTCACTTATATCCTTTCCTCTGGAAATTTTCCCCTCACTTAAAGATATTCAGTTGTTGGGTATTAAAAATTTGGAACATCTTGCAAATTCAGACGGTTCATCACTTCTTCTCCATTCGATGGCCATTTGTAATTGCCCTGAATTTAGATCTTTCCGTGCAGGAGGATTGGCTGCCCCATGCCTCACTTCTTTAAATTTACATGACTGCCGTCATCTAAAGTATCTGCCAGAAAACATGCAGGCTCTCCTTCCTTCGCTTCGGTCACTGACAATATCCTCATGTCCACAACTCGAGTCATTTCCCGAGAGGGGTTTACCCTCCAAGTTGGTCGCGCTTTCACTCTCTAATTGTGACAAGCTCATTACTGACTGCAAGGATTGGGGTCTTCAATCGTTATGCTCTCTTGAAACTTTTTCCTTTGGGGGAGAGAAAAATATAGTCATTTGGGCTTCTGCCAACCTCTCTTACCTCTCTACGTATCTCTTTCTTTGAGAATCTGACGTCCCTGAACTTCAGAGTGCTTCATAGCCTGAGCTCCCTTGAAAACCTCTCCATTACCGGATGTCTTAAGCTCCATTCCTTCCCAAAAGAGGGACAAATTCTACCCGCTTCTCTTACCAATCTGTGGATTTATGTTGTGGGTCTAAAATTACTGGATAACTTAGGGCTCCACCACCTCACTCATCTCAAAGAATTTCGCATAAATAGCTGTGAAAGTCTTCGATCCATGCCAACGGAGGGCTTGTCATCCTCCCTTTCCGATCTATTTATCGATCAGTGCCCTTTGCTTGCGAAAAGATGCCAACGGAAGAAAGGGAAAGATTGGCCCTGAGTTTCGCACATTCACTGCATCGTGATTCAAGGTGTGCTCGTCACATGATCGTATATCTTGCTTTACAATCCCTCCATTTACCAAGATCTCACTCAGTATCTCCCTTGGCCCTACACTAAGTAAGCCATTTATTTATTCAGGACATACTTCAGTCTCTCTGTGCTATCCTTCCAGCTAATGCAAATCGAAATCTGGCGTGTGTGTTGGACCTAATCCCTAATGTATCTTCGGCTGAAGCACTCAACGTTGCGTGGCGCAATGTGAGCTGCAGCCGGTAGCCGGTGCGCGGCGATACGTCCAATTTTTGGTTGTTTGAGGATTAGCGGGAGCTCTAATTAAGGAAAGGTCTTGCCAATTCTACTACTTCTATGGAGAGTAGTTGAATTACCAAGAGGGAAGCTTGGAAGCTATCCGAGCGGCCTGTCGTGGCAATCAGTCGACGCCTGCGTAGCAGAGGAGAGTTTCGAAAGTTGAGGGGACAAGCATAGGCAATTCGTGCAAAATCTCAGTTTATGAGATGGGGATGTGGACAAAGATTTTTGGTGAAATTTAAAAGAAGATAGCATAGGAAGTAGAAAATGTGCCGAACACCTAGCAGGTGGTACGGGTGGGTTTGGGGCATCCGGAGAATACAAACCGGATATTTAGAAGGGATAACTATTGTACAAGCATCTTCTCGAATGTGAGCTTTGCAGACTGGATTGTTATCTGTCAAGTTTATGTCTTCACCAGGATGAAGAAGAATTGCAAAGAGAGAGATCGTAGAGAAGCATCTGCAAAGCTCACATTCGAGAAGATGCTTGTACAATAGTTATCCCTTCTAAATATCCGGTTTGTGTTCTCTGGATGCCCCAAACCCACCCGTACCACCTGCTAGGTGTTCGGCACATTTTCTACTTCCTATGCTATTTTCTTTTAAATTTCACCAAAAATCTCTGTCCGCATCCCCATCTCATAAACTGAGATTTTGCACGAATTTCCTATGCTTGTCCCCTCAACTTTCGAAACTCTCCTCTGCTACTGAGCAGGCGTCGACCGATTGCCACGACAGGCCGCTCGGATAGCTTCCAAGCTTCCCTCTTGGTAATTCAACTACTCTCCACAGAAGTAGTAGAATTGGCAGGACCTTTCCTTAATTAGAGCTCCTGCTAACCCTCAAACAACCAAAAATTGGACGTATCGCCGCGCACCGGCTACCGGCTGTAGCTCACATTGCGCCACGCAACGTCGAGTGCTTCAGCCGGAGATACATTAGGGATTAGGTCCAACACACACGCCAGATTTCGATTTGCATTAGCTGGAAGGATAGCACAGAGCGACTGAAATATGTCCTGAATAAATAAATGGCTTACTTAGTGTAGGGCCAAGGGAGATACCTGAGTGAGATCTTGGTAAAAGGAGGGATTGTAAAGCAAGATATACGATCATGTGACGAGCACACCTTCAATCACGATGCAGCGAATGTGCAAAACTCAGGGCCAATCTTTCCCTTTCTTCCGCTGACATCTTTTCGCCAGCAAAGGGCACTCATCGATAAATAGATCGGAAAGGGAGGATGACTAGCTCTCCGCTGGCATGGATCGAAGACTTTCGCAGCTATTTATGCGAAATTCTTTGAGACGAGTGAGGTGGTGGAGCCCTAAGTTATCCAGTGATTTTAGACCCACAATATAAATCCACAGAGTGGTAAGAGAAGCGGGTAGAATTTGCCCCTCTTTTGGGAAGGAATGGAGCTTAAGACATCCGGTAATGGAGAGGTTTTCAAGGGAGCTCAGGCTATGAAGCGCTCTGAAGTTCAGGGACGTCAGATTCTCAAAGAAAGAGATACGCAGAGAGGTAAGAGAGGTTGGCAGAAGCCCTATCTCAGGAAATGACTATATTTTTCTCTATCCCAATGGAAAAAGTTTCAAGAGGGCATAGCGATTGAAGACCCCAATCTTTGCGGTCAGTGATGAGCTTGTCACAATTAGAGAGTGAAAGCGCGACCAACTTGGAGGGTAAACCCCTCTCGGGAAATGACTCAAGTTGTGGACATGAGGATATTGCTTTACAATCCCACCTTTTACCAAGATCTCACTCAGCTATATCCCTTGGCCCTACACTAAGTAAGCCATTTATTTATTCAGGACATACTTCAGTCGCTCTGTGCTATCCTTCCAGCTAGTGCAAATCGAAATCTGGCGTGTGTGTTGGACCTAATCCCTAATGTATCTCCGGCTGAAGCACTCGACGTTGCGTGGCGCAATGTGAGCTGTAGCCGGTAGCCGGTGCGCGGCGATATGTCCAATTTTTGGTTGTTTGAGGATTAGCGGGAGCTCTAATTAAGGAAAGGTCCTGCCAATTCTACTACTTCTGTGGAGAGTAGTTGAATAGATTCTCGGGAAGCTTGGAAGCTATCCGAGCGGCCTATCGTGGCAATCGGTCGACGCCTGCTCAGTAGTAGAGGAGAGTTTCGAAAGTTGAGGGGACAAGCATAGGAAATTCGTGCAAAATCTCAGTTTATGAGATGGGAATGCGGACAGAGATTTTTGGTGAAATTTAAAAGAAGATAGCATAGGAAGTAGAAAATGTGCCGAACACCTAGCAGGGTGGTACGGGTGGGTTTGGGGCATCCAGAGAACACAAACCGGATATTTAGAAGGGATAACTATTGTACGAGCATCTTCTCGAATGTGAGCTTTGCAGAATTTGATTATTTACTGTTGCTCTTCTTTTTCCCAGTGGGTACATGCATCTGTTGTTTGCAGTGTTATTAGCCGAGGATGTCAGCATTTCCTAGTCAACTCAGTGTGAGGTCTGGTGCTTTAGCAGCAAACTAGTTAAGTTCTACCATGAATGGAGTTCATTTGGTTGTATCTACCTTAAATGTTAAGTCGTCATTGCCTGGCAGAATTACGTGAAAAGAAGTAGATGTTTGTTTCTTTTTGTGAGGAAGAAGTTAATGTCTGAGTCCAGTTAATTAGATTCCTAGGACTTGACAATGATTGGTCACTGCACTGCACTGAAGCCTGTTATTTGACAGGAATCTCTTCCTCATCCTCTTCTTCTTCCTCCATTTCTTTGGACCGTTGGAGCAGATTGTCTAGTGATATTTTTCATGTGTTTACTGATTATCTAAGATGCACAGTTAAGCATTTATTCTGTCACGATACATCATTGCGATGAATTTTCCCAGTAACTGTTGCTGTTAGATCGGTGTTGTTAATAAATTGTGCAGTTCATGAACTCGTACATATTTTTCCTGGACTAACACTCAGAGATCCGAATTTGTTAGCAGGTCATTAAGTATGGTTTTGTCATACTGTTCAATGTTACGATGTGGGGATGTTATGTCAACAGACTAAAGAGTCTCTCATCTCTTCAAGCCACAGTTACAAACTTCTCGACAAATTTCCTCGCTTCTGGATTAGCTGGGTTCTTTTTGTTTGATGAGTCATTGAGATACCAGGTACTTTGATTAACTATTTTCCTGCCCTGTTCTGCAAAGTTATGTACTTCAAGGTTTGATTTTTTATTGTGTTTAAAACAAGAGGCGAGGTCTTAATGTTATACCTGGATCTATCAAAAGTTTTTTTCACATACACAAGTTATATCATGACTGCATTTAGTTCCCTCGAGAGAAGAATTCTCTCTATGGAATTGGAACTGGTAATCTTGAAAGTGGCAAATAGGCCAAAAGTAGGAGTCAAATTATGCCATAGATAACTTCCGAGTTTATTATCTCATGAATGCATTGAGGGTAATTATGCCATCATAAGTGGGGAACAACAGCATGGAGAAGGATTTTATATTTCAGATGAAAGCTTCTGAGATCAATGTGGTTGCTAAAGAACAGAGCTAGTTTGCTTCATGCAAACCTGTTGTTCAGGGATTCTTGGTGGAGTCTCCAGCCTGTGATAAAAGGCATTGAGTACTTCCTAGTTCCTGATAATGACTCAATTTTAGGTTTAATCATTGCTATCTTGACTCGTATTATGGTTGTGATATGGTTGTGAAATTGTGATTGAAAGGAGGCAATGATTTTTGAGATTCTCACTCCACTTAGTCTATGAATGCAGATTTCACGAAATTCACATAAAGTCCCGTTCTTAGTGGTTTGCAGGTGCACTTCTTATAGTGATTGGTGTGCTAATTCTCAGCAAATCAAGTATCGAGAAGAAAAGTAGAGTTGATTGAAAGTTCTCAGTTTATGAGAGATACCATACGCCATGCTTGAAGGTTGCCCCCTTTTGCTACAGGCAACAGTTGCCCTGCTTCTCTGGTTTATGTTTTTCTTTCCCTTCTCTCTTTTAAGTGCCCGAACTGCCTGTACTCATTTATCTTTTGGATTTGCAGGTGACTTATAAATGAGAAGTTACATTCTCGTGCCACTCTCAAGGAAGGAAAAAAAGGAAGTCGAGAATTGAGGATAGAAGTGTTTCCTTCCTGGCCGGTCATTCCGCGTGAATGATCACTACTTGCTGTGACTGGCAGCACCAAGGTTGCTATGTTGTTAATGCCAGGATTGCTATGTTACTGTTAATGGTGACTGTAAGATATAGCTACAAAGCAAGCTGCAAATAAGGCAGATTTGTGTTTAGCGATGGGCTCCTATCCCACCTTTTCACCATACCAAACGAGTAAGGCTAAAACATTGGTAAGTGAACCTTAATTTAGGCGCTCTAGAAAGGCTGAATGTGTCGTGCGCGCTTTGACAGCATAAAGCTAAGACCCAACAAAGATCATCTTTACATTAATATAAATCAAGGTCTTAATGTGAGCTTATACCGACATGTGCTATAACGTAATAGAAAACTTGCGGAGGATTTAATGGACATCGTGCGTTACGGGGCCGAGGTTGTCTTCTAACTCACCTCGACCCGAACTGCTCTTGCTATAAGACCCTCCATTCCTTTTGCCCCTTATTAATTCATAAAATATGAAATAAAAATCGATTAAGGATTTTTTTAAAATAGACTTCATGGAATATATTTTCTTCACTTGATGTTATTGTCGGATTGAAATTTTATGGAAAAAAGGGTTCTTATTTTCAATTTCTGCTTTGACAAAAGAGAAATGCATGAGTTAGATCTTTCAATTACTTTGTTGAAAAGTTAGTTATGCTATAGTGTGTAGTACTCGTTGATCTGATTGGATAATGAAAATATATCAACTGGTGGGGTGCCATAGATGAAATCATGTCGTAGTACTATTGCTATTGTGGTAAAGGAAATGGTACATTTCCTCATAAAACTTTGTTACTTTTATGATTTGAAACACGACAACGCGTGGCCAAAATAATAGTTTTTCTCATTACCAACCCAAACTTAAATTTTAATCACTCGTGGTGGCGGCGTAGTGGTTGGGCGCTGGTTCCTTTCACGAGAGGTCCAGTGTTTGAATTCCTGCATCGTCTGTCTTGTTGGAAATAAACCCATGACTTACTCGGGGAGCAAGGGTGGTGGTGACTTTACTCCCTCAAGAGTTTACTCCACCACAAAGCGGTGCACGAGTTCCCTAGGTTACCGAAAAAAAAAAAAAAAAAAAAAAAAAAGACCTAAACTTAGATTTTTCTCATTATCGCCCGTAGCAGCGCAGCTGGCTTGGGCTCTCTCCCCCTCACGAATGGGAGAAGTTCGAGTCCCAGAGGTGTCGTTAGGTATTCTTTATCAAAAAAAAAAAAAACCTAAACTTAAAATTTGTAAAATCAATTCGGTGAAAAGATTGGTGCACCAAATTTATTGGCTATCTTGAAAATTAGATTTGTGAGGAAAGGGTGTCTGCCTCAAAGTGTGGATTTTTGGCTAGCACAAGAATATAATCATGCAACCTAAACATTTTTTGGGGTTAACTTATTAGATTCATGTTAATGAGTTTATAATGCAGCATCGTAGCATGACGTGAGAATATAATAATTTTGAGTGTTTTTGTTTCGCGAAAAATGAATTATTTGAAAAATATTTTCTTTAAAATAATCGTTTAAAAAAATTAATGAATGGAAAATTTTGATCAATACCTAAAAACTCCAAATCAGACACATGTGATAATTTTATCCTAAACTATTTTTTTGACTATAAAAAACCTCAAATTGGTACACTTGTGACAAATTTACCTCAACTGACCATAAAAACCCTTAAACTTGTACATTTATAACAAATTTACCCTAAACTAATTTATTTGACAGTAAAAAACCCAAAACAGACAAATATACCCTTTGCTAAATTTGATTAATACCACAAAAAAATCACAAAATTATAAACTGTGATAAATTGAGCGTAAAATCTCAAATTGGTATATCAATCAACTATTTTTTTTTTTTTTGGTAAATTTAACATTTAATAATTTGACAAGTAAAATTTAATAAAAATTAACATAAAGTAAATTTTGTCACAAATGTATTAGTTTGTAAATTTAGGAAAATATACTAATTTGGGGTTTTTGGTGGTAAAAAAAATAGTTTGAGGTAAATTTGTCATAAATGTACTAGGTTTGGGGTTTTTCAAGGTATTAACCCAAATATTTTTCATTGTTCATGAAAATATTTAGATATAAAATTATCAATAATAAAAGTATTTTTATTGATTAATGATTTTAAGCAATATAAACGCAGGCCTTAACGAGAAAATATGGCTTATTTTTTTCATTTCTTATTTATCTGTCACGGTTCAGATGAGACTCCCCTGACAAATGGGCTCGAGGCGCGAAACTGAGGATGAATCAGGACCGTCACTCGAAGGCGATGGGCTCACCGACTAAAGTGAGTCCGCGCGCACCGGATCGCAGCTCACCGTCTCTCTCCTTCGCATTTTCCCGCCAGAAACCCGTCCCCCTCGACCTTCATTTACCGCCAAATCTCTCTCTCCCTCCCTCTCTCTCTTTCCTAACCTAAATCCTCACTCGCGAGTCTCTCTCTCTCTCTGTGCCGCCCTCTCCCCGTCCCTCCGGTGAAGCGAAGCCATGAAGGACCTCGACTTCAAGGCCGACAAAGGTCAGTCCCTCTCTCTCTCTCTCTGTGGCGTTGTGTTTTCGTGGGTATGCGTGGAATTTAATCGGCGGCGTTATGCGAATCCGGGATCCAATTTGACGCTGTGATGATGCCGACAGCGATCGCGAAGGATTTCCTCTCGAACTTCGCCGACGCGAATGGAGAAGCCAAGTACATGAACGTCCTCGTAAGTTCCTCCTCTCTCGACTGTTGTTTTTCTACTCGGACATCCTTTTAAGCCCTGTAGAATTGAGGCGAAGTCAATGTTAAAGGCGCGTGCTTGATCGCACCTCGTGCCCGATCCTTTTCTGTTGTCCATGAACTGCGGCTGCGGAGTCTCTTCCGTGTGCGATAATGCTCTAGTACTTATAAAATGATTAACCCTAGATTCACATTTGAGTCGAGCGTAGTTCGTTTTTTATTTGCAATTTAAATGGCTCACACGAGGGTTGCCGTTCCTGATTTCAGCAAGAAGTTGCAAATCGCAAAATTCGTGCTGTTGAGATCGAGCTTGAGGACTTAGTTGATGTAAGTTTCTGCGCTTCACTTTGCTGTCATGAGTGCTGAGTTTGCTTATGCTTTGTAAATCACTTCTGATGCTGTGGTGATGTGTCTGCAGTACAAGGACTTGGATGAAGCATTTCTTAGACGGGTCACTGAAAATACTCGGCGATATATTGGAATTTTCGGTGAGGCCGTCGATGAGCTCATGCCGGAACCCACTGAGCCCTTTCCAGATGATGATCACGACATACTCTTAACCCAGAGGTCTGAGGATAGGAGGGATAATGTGGACGGTGTGGATCCACTTCAGAAGATGCCTTCTGAAATCAAACGATACTTGTAAGCTTCATTAGAGGCCTTGTCCTTTGATACGTTGAACTTCTAATTTGTTTACTATCGACTGCTAGTCCGATTATAACAATGCATTCATAGCCGAAATTTGAGGGCCCCTTAGAGAAATTTGATTTTCTTGCATCAGTATTCATCGACAAAACTGTGGAATTTAGGCTGTTGATGATCATTGCATGCCATGTTGTCTGTATCCAAGCAAAACATCATGTTTGTTTTTTGTTTCTTCAGTAGTTGTGACTTCCTCTTGAATTTTTTTGTTCAGTGAAGTTTACATTAGAGCATCTCCGAAAGGACGGCCATTCACTATTAGAGAGGTCAAAGCATCTTATATCGGGCAGTTAGTAAGGACATCTGGGATCATTACACGCTGTTCAGATGTCAAGCCATTGATGCAAGTAGCTGTTTACACGTGTGAAGATTGTGGTTTTGAAATTTATCAGGTAATTGCAACTATTCCCTGCCAACTTCCTTGGTATTATCTGGCATTATCCAATTTAAGATTCATCAAATGCCATATCTTCATTTTCAAATAATCTAGTCAATAAAGTGCGAAGAGATTAAAACATGGAAGCTGTTATATAGCCATATCCAGCATGCCCACATGTTGCATCAGCTTCTCAAACCATCGCTGAACAGAGTGTTGAATAATTACTCTTTTTGTCGACTCTTGATACAGGAAGTCACGGCTCGAGTTTTCATGCCTTTGCTTGAGTGCCCATCAAAGAAATGCACAATTAACAAAACAAAGGGCAACCTTATCCTTCAACTAAGAGCTTCCAAGTTTTTGAAATTTCAGGAGGTTAGTTGCTCTTTGACATATTGGGCTCTACAATATTCCTAGTGAATGGAGCTTTGCTAGTATTTTGGTCTATATCTTCATGTGATGGTCTTGAAGGTATTCATTTCTCATGAGGAAATTCTCCACTTTGTAATGCAGGCAAAAATTCAAGAGTTAGCTGAACACGTCCCAAAAGGCCATATTCCTCGGACAATGACTGTTCATTTGAGGGGAGAACTCACGAGGAAGGTTGGAATAGAAGAATCTTCCTATTTGGTTTAGTGAACGTGGTTTTGTCTTTCTACTTCTTGTTAGAGTAGCTTGTGGATTTTGTCTGGTTGACCAAACATATTGTTCAAAATAATTATTTAACGATCACCAGTTAGTATAAATAACAGCTTAATCATAGCAACTTGTTTTAGTTGACTTATATATACTTCAGATATACTGCTTTTGTAAGGATTTCTATTAGTATATTGCCGTAACTCTTAACCAGTGTTTGATGAACATCATAATTTTTTCTTACTAGAAGATTTTGCAATTTGAGATATAATTATGATAATCTATATGTATTATGTCATATACTCTAAAGGCCTGAAGTAATTTCTGTAGCTAAATTTGAGGTCTTCTAGTGAACGGTTCTGATTTGGCTAATTTTTAGCATGATAGTTTAGTTACAAAGTCACCATAGTTCTTGGTTTTGGTAACACCAATTGAGCATATGTAGTCATCTAAATGATGTCTATAGAATGAGTGGAGTTTGAGATGGCATAGATGAGTAGTGTGAAAGGTTGGATTCCCAAGAATCTTAATTTTTTGATCTATTTTTGACTAGAATGCATAGTGCTTTTGGTCGGACAAGCTGAAGAAACTCTTTGAATGGACTTTGTTGTAGAGGATATTTTGACTTCCATTTGTCATTGTTGAACATTACCAGGTAGCACCAGGCGATGTTGTGGAATTGTCAGGAATTTTCCTTCCGATTCCATATACTGGTTTTAAAGCTATGCGTGCTGGCTTAGTTGCGGATACGTACCTGGAGGCCATGTCTGTTTCCCATTTCAAGAAAAAATATGAGGAGTAAGCAACTCCAACCCTTTGCTGCTAACTGCTAGGTCCTCAGTATAAAGCAGTTGCATGAATTATCTTGAACTGAGCCACTTACTTCCTGCTTTGCCCCCTCTTTATTGGTTTGGTGCGCCAGAGAGTGGATAGGACTAGTTTCAAGCTTGCATTGTGGGAAATAATGGTTGGGACAATATATAGAATTCCTTGGGGGAGAGAGTAGTAGCATCATAATACTGAAATGATGCTAGTAAGAGGCCTATTCTTGTCACTTTCCATGATCAAATTATTCTTGCATTAATATTCCATCTATGAAACACTTGTGAATTTCTGTTCTATTCATCCTGTGTGGTACATTGGTGATTCGGATTATATTGTATGGAAGAGAATATCAGATTATTGTTAATGCTGTTGATGCAGTAGATATGATGTGCAAAGGAAGTTTCCTACTATATGTGCTCATATGCTTGTTTACTCTCCAAGGTTTTCTGCTTTGACTTTTTCACCTTTATGCCAAATAGAGACATGGAATGGCAATTTCTTGAATGCAAGGCTGGGTGCAGTGTAATGTGCTTACTGCATAGTAACCAACCATTCTGATTAACTGTTGGTAAAAAAATGGGTGTCAAATCATTCCTTGTCTAGACTAGCTCAAGGACAGATGACTAATATAGTTTCTTTTATAATTGTAATTCCTGCACTTGCATCTTTCAGCGATGAAACGATCATCATCTATCTTTAATTTGTATAATTTCCACTGCAGTTACGAACTTAAGGAGGACGAGGAAGAACAGATTGCTCGTTTAGCTGAGGATGGTGATTTGTATAACAAGTTGGCACGCTCATTAGCACCTGAAATTTTTGGACATGAGGACATTAAAAAGGCTCTGCTTCTCCTTCTTGTTGGAGCCCCTCACCGGAAGCTGAAGGATGGGATGAAGGTAAAAACAGTTGTATTGTTGTATGATGGACTTTCATCTTCTTGACTGACTGGTTTCTCCTTTCATATATTAGGACAGTAGAGGTTATGTAGTTAACCAGTAGATGTGCTGATGAGTAGCAACATGAGTTTCACTTATAAAAAAATTATAATGAGGAGCCAGTTTTTGGCTATGCTTTTTCTTCCTTCTTGAGCATTTTTTGCTGGACCTATGTGATTTGCTTATTGCAGCTTTGACAAGTATTCACGTCCTGTTCCTTTTCTCATTTCTTGCGTTTGTATCGAGCATTCAAGGCCGGTTTGTACTTTCAGAAGCGTTCTTATACTTCTCATCTGTGTTTTTTTAAAACTTTAATGAATACTCACGCGTTATAGATCCGGGGAGATCTACATATTTGTCTGATGGGCGATCCTGGGGTTGCAAAAAGTCAACTTCTGAAGCACATAATAAACGTTGCACCCAGAGGGGTATACACCACAGGCAAAGGAAGCAGTGGTGTAGGTCTCACTGCTGCAGTCCAGAGGGATCCGGTGACAAATGAGATGGTTTTGGAAGGAGGAGCACTGGTCAGTCTCTCTCTCTCTCTCTCTCTCTCTCTCTCTCATGCACAATGACACATAATTAAATGGCACCCATGAAGGAGATGTCACTTACAATCTTACAGAAACTATTAATAATTTTGTGCTGAAGCAGCCTAGTTGAAGGATCTCGCTTAAATATTGAGCTCAAATGCATGAATAGTTATAACAATTGGGATAGCTTGGTTGCAATATATAAATACTTGTGCATCTTTTAAACATGTTCATAAACAAAATAGAAAATCGATCCAGGTACTGGCAGACATGGGCATATGTGCCATAGATGAGTTTGACAAGATGGATGAGTCAGATCGTACAGCTATACATGAAGTGATGGAGCAGCAAACCGTTAGTATTGCTAAGGCTGGGATCACCACATCATTGAATGCTAGAACTGCTGTCTTAGCTGCTGCTAATCCAGCTTGGTATGGCTCCTCTCTGTACTCAGCGGTGATGTTTGTGTTACTTTCCTACATATAACCCCTCCTTTCCCTGGGTTTACTGACATCAACACTATTAAATTCCAAAATACAGGGGAAGATATGATCTCCGCAGAACTCCAGCTGAGAATATTAATCTGCCTCCAGCACTGCTGTCTAGGTTTGATCTTCTGTGGTTGATCCTTGATCGTGCAGATATGGATAATGATCTTGAAATGGCTAGGCACATTGTTTATGTCCACCAAAATAGAGAATCTCCTGCTCTTGGGTTCACTCCCCTTGAGCCATCCGTTCTTCGGTAAGTTTGTCTATCTCTTCTCATATCGAAGATTCATTCAATATGAACTCAACAAAGCATGTCTAGAGTAAATTAATGTCTTGAGTGTTGGCATCTGCTTTACTTTCAAAACAAAGTTTCTCATGCGGGAACTACATGTTTTTGGCATTCTTCTTACCAAAAAGCTGCCTGATGATTACAAGGTTTTAAAGCATTCCTGGTCATTGATGTGTAACTTTAATGGATATCACACGTTATGCAGAGTTGATGTTCTTTTGAGTCTAATTTGTGCTAAGGCTATTGTGCTTAGGCTAATTGTCCCAATCATTTCGACAACAGAAGTAACAGTAATGTTAGTTCATGGAAGCAATGAATTTTGTCGAGATTTGTGCTTATGCATTGTGAAGCTGATTCTCTAACTGCAGTAGAGAGCTTGCTTGTTAGTTATTAAAATTATTAAGATGCCTTTGCATCTTGATTGTATAAGTTTTAGCAGCTTGATCATTTGTTAATGTATGTCTTCCTGGATAACTTCTGTGCTAGCATTAATATCTAATCATATCAATTAGGTGAAAATGCTGATTTTATACTTGTGCAGAGACTCTGATCCTTTTCGTGTTCAGTTTATGCTACTTTTTATGCATATGTTCTCAGAATCTTGACTTAGAAGGTCTCGACAATGGAAGACTAATGTACCTTTGTATGGAATGGTGAAAATCTAGTCTTTGCAAAGGAACATATCTTTTCTCTTGTCTTGCCTGAGAACATATGCTCTGTTTCAATTATTTCTCCATTAACCCTTCGCGTTGTTTATTAATTGACCTCTTCGTTTTTGTAGTGCATATGTATCCGCTGCAAGAAGAGTGTCTCCTTGTGTTCCAAGGGAACTCGAAGAGTATATTGCTAGTGCTTATTGCTCCATTCGACAGGAAGAAGCTAAGACAAATGCCCCCCATTCCTACACCACAGTGAGAACTTTGCTAAGCATTCTGCGCATATCAGCTGTAAGTAATCATTTCTTTGTACTATCATGTACTATCATGTATGACTAACCTAAACTTGAATACTTTTGTTTAAAATCCTCTAAGAGAACTTTTCAGATAAGAAATATAGGTTTGAAAGTTTTATCGAAATCATGGTTTGCATTAACATATAAGTTGAGATAGCTATCTAGCATGTTTTTCTAATCTGTTCTTAGTTTACTGAGCAGAAGGGTGTAAAATCATTGCTCATTTGATGGAGAGGTAGTGTTGTTTCACTTAATTATATGACTGTCATTGCCTGTAGGCATTAGCAAGGCTCCGAATGTCTGAATCTGTCACCCAGAGTGATGTGGATGAAGCACTCAGGTTAATGCAGATGTCGAAGTTCTCTTTGTACTCGGATGATCGGCAGCGAGCTGGTCTTGACGCTATATCTGACATCTATTCCATCCTACGGGATGAAGCTGCTCGGACAAACAGGATGAGTGTGATCTATTCTGATGCACTCAACTGGATTTCTAGAAAGGTTATCTCTCATATATTAATATTCAGTGTGCTTTCTGATGATTGAATGTCTTAACAATGTCTTCCAAGTTTCAACTGCACTCAGAATGACTCTGCAAGATGAATACATATTTTTACCTCTGATAATGAGCTCTCTTTCAAAAAAAAATGTATTGGTAATCTTTCGCTTTTGAAACCATATTGTCAGAAAAGAGCATTGCCAGATCAGTCTTCTTATTTCAACTGGATATTAAGAATTATGAACTGTCTTATGCGCTGCTAGCAACTCCATGCTCTTTAAACTGACTACTTTGATGGCTGATGAAATTACAGTGGTCTTTTTTTATATTGTTTCTAACTGATCAAGGCATGTCCTTTCATACAGGGTTATAGTGAAGCCCAGCTGAAAGAATGCTTGGAGGAATATGCTTCCCTAAATGTTTGGCAGATACATCCCCAGACCTTTGATATCAGATTCATTGACGCTTGATGTGTGCTCATTCCGGCTGTCAACGATTTATCTCTCAGCTGCTCTTATAATGCCACTGAAGCTCCCGTGACTTTTAACAGTTGTCTGAAGGTTTAGTAAATGCTACTCCTGAGACAGCTTGGTTGATCTTCCTGTTCTTTGACTGTAATTTAATGGAGCTCTGTATGTGCAGTGGATCTGTAGATTCAAGAGAGCAATTTTTTTATTCAGCATGTAGTCAGTGAAACAATAGAGAGAGGATGTAATGGACATCTTATTTAGAATGTAGATCACTAGAGTGGCCTCTGATTATACTTCATCTACTATCACACTGAATGTCAATTGTAAAAGTGTGTTCAGCAAAGGCTACTGCCCTACTCGGTGAAACTTCACCCTTATGAACCCTGGCACAATGACGGGATAGGTTGTCACTGCGAAATCTTAAGATATCTTTATCAGAATGTGAAAGTGAGATTACATTCAAAGTAGTGTTGATGAAATCCACACGATCATATGTTGTATATGTTGTATCCTACAGATTTGAAATCTCCACTCGGAGATGGTTTTGGCGTGGTCTCCCCGGTATTGCATTAGCAACTGATACTCCTCGACTCCTTGCCATGTTTGGGTGATTTCAGGCCTGCATATTTTTAGAAATCCATCTGAGTTGCTTCATTGTTTGTCAGAGGAAGATTGATGGGTCTATTTGCAGTCAATGGGATAGTTTGTGTTCGGTCTAGTCTTGTTACATGCATACTTTTTCCGATGTCTCAAAATTGAGGAAGGAAATCTATCTTGGGAAAGAAGTATGGTGGGGGCACTGAGCCACTAACAATTTCATGGCCCGATTTTGTATCAGGCAAGTAGAAGCAACAGCATAAACATGATTAAATGGAATTACCAAATATTTTCACATTGGTAACACGTGAAACATCACGAATGTAATGATGCAAGGTACGGCTTGCTCGGACAAGCTTGAAACTAAAGATAACAAACATTGGCCACTACTTAAAAAGAGAAACAAGCCAACTACAAAGATGATTCTGCCGGAACAAGAAAGCCCTAGAACTAAGTGAGATCAGTGAACGGCTGGATCAATTGCTGAGGTGGAGAAGAAGCCATTCTTCGTTCTTTATGCGCTTCTCAATCTCCTCTTCAACTGGCTCCCTTCTCTGCAACAATCGCGTAGCCCGTGTCTATTTTATGATCCACAAAGTCGAAGCACGCGCTTCTCCAATTCTTCTTGAACGCCAAATCTCCGGGCAACAGCTCCTCAAAGCCCAGTCGCAAACCCGACCATTATGACTGTAGAACATCACCGTCCTCCATCTGTATCTTCTTCAGAATGAGCGATTTTCGTCACCTCGGCACTAAGGTAATTCTTTTGTTCAGCATCTCCGCAGCAGAGGATTGTCGGCATGGACCGAAGGATCATGCAGGGTCTGCCTTATGTTCCCTCTAGGATTTGGCCTCGTGAAGTTGTCATGGAACAAATAGAGTTTGCTTATGCTTTGTGGGACTGATCTTTGACAGGTGATTATTCGAAAGATCAAGAGATTCAGATTAAATTTATGTCTCCAATCCGAGTTAAAATGCCTCCATAGAGAAGGTTGTCTGATAAGTTCAAGCCTCACAATACTGAGAACAAAGTAAGCCCTCCAGGGATCGACCCAATCTATTTGTTGGTCGAGAGAAAAAATAAATTTGACCGCAAGCTGTAGATCAAGCGTCGTGTAGTCAAGGTCAAACCCTTTCATGATCTGCTCCACATGCTCTTGATTTAATGACCCTTGCCCAACATTTCAATTGAGAGACTGGAAACGAAGTTGCCCGTTTCTTACGATTGATCGGGCTGCATTTCTTTTGGATAATGCAAATTCTAACACGATTTCCAGACTGCCTAATTCAGCCACTACTCAAGTCATCGACATGGATTTTAAGTATGAATTCATATTCCTTTTACATAGTACGTCTACGGGATGTTTAGATGAAGAAATGACGAATTACATGAGCAAACAAATAAAATGTGGCAGAAAAATTAATGAACTCCCCCGAGCATCTCTTTCGGGTCGAAATAACAGGCTCTTAAATCTTTCTGTTGATATCAATTGTTTGTCGAAGGATGATGCAACGCTAGGAAAATCATTGTCCGTACATGCGTTACAATATGCGTTCTCGCGTAGAAGAGACTAGCGAACAATCCCTTGATGATTGAGCTAATAACTTGCAAGTAAAATGGATATTCTCTGTGTGTGTAAATCAAGCAACTTCGAGGATTGTACATGTTGATGTCATGGATTCTCAGAATGTTTTGGTGGACAATGTAGTTTATCGAGTCAATCGTACAGTATCTTTTTTTCTTGAAAAAAAGAAGAGAAAAAAGTGCAGTGTTTGCTGTAAGTTCATTCTCTGCTCCAGGAAAATGCTGACTTTTGACCTTTCATCAAATATCATTCAGCTGGTTATGTTCTCATTTCTAGCCTTGCCCATTACAGTTCGTCTACGGGATGTATAGAGAAGAATTTAGACCCCTCTCTAATTAAAGAGATCCAGAAATGATGAAGCTCGCAAGAGAAAAAGATGAAATGAGGTGCAAAATAGGGCGATATTCCATTGCGGTGAGTATCTCTATGTTATTGAATTGTAACAGCATTCATTCTTGGAAACTTACATTGATGAAAAGTGTACCTATATGCAGTCATTCGCCATTATGGGTTAAAAAAGAATTGATTTGATCACCTAGTCTAGACTGCATGAGTTAGACCATGAAAAGGAGTACTCAAATGGCGACGATATAAAAGGGAAGAGGTCACACAAGCACAGGAAGTTCCATGCACCCAAAATGAAGAACCAAAGGCAGGGGATAGGGCGCGAGATTGCTCATTACTTAAGTGCTGCTTGGCTGTGTCAGTCTCTTCAATTTGGCTACCTTCATCGCTGTAACCACACATGCCTTGACTATTGCTTGATCCACAAAGCTGAAATATGCACATCTCCAATCCTTCTTGAAATGCAAAACTCCGAAAAAGCTCCAAAACCCGGTCGCAAACCCAAGCATTATGACCAAATAGAACAACAACTTAAGCTTAGTCTCTTCATGTGTATCTTCGGAGTGAGATGTATTCGGTGCTTGAGGCGCCTCAGCACTAGGGCATTTTCTTCTTAGAAGATCCCCGCAGAGTAGAGGATTGCCGGCATAGATGGAAGGATCGTCAAGGGTCTGGATTTGATTGCCTTTCGGAATCTGTCCTGTGAAGTTGTTGTGTGAAAGGTTGAGGTGGCTTAAAAATGTTAGCACCGAAATGCCCTTTGGAATTGTTCCCGAGAGGTGATTGTTGGCAAGATCAAGAGACTCGAGTGACTTAATGTCCCCAATACCAATGGGAATGTCTCCAAAGAGATGGTTGTGGGACAAGTTCAAACCATGCATTCCGGTGAGGAGAGTAAGTTCTTTGGGGATCGGCCCAATCAAATTGTTGCTCGAGAGATCCAAATTGACCACAAGTTGCAAAACAGTTTTGGTGTATTCATCATATCTTCCTTTCATGATCTCAACCACATGCTCTCGATTCCAATTCAGATGAGATAGATTTTCTTTGGTGTATGCATTATATCTTCCCTTAATGATCTCAACCGTAGGCTCCCGATTCCAACCCAGATGAGATGGAATGTCTTGATCGAAGTTTTTCATGCCACTAATATGGCCGAGACAACGTGGGATGGTCCCAGTAAAATTGTTCACCGCCATATCCAGAATTTGCAATCCTGAAAGCGAGCAAAGCTGTGGAGGGATGCTGCCAGTAAAACTATTCTCTCGTAGCCTCACGATCTTCAAGAGAAAAAAGCTTTCGTTGAACCATGTCGGAATGCTTCCAGAGAAGTTATTCTCTCCAAGATCTAAAATTACTAGGCTTGTGCAATTACTCAAAGCCAGAGGAAGCTCCCCATTGAGACGGTTTCCATTCAAGTGCAGGGTTGAAAGTTGATATAAGGATCCAATCGAGCTTGGGATAACTTCGGATAGCTTATTGAACGACAAAGTCAAGTGAGATAATCTAAAACCCTTCCAACAGTCAGGAATACTCCCAGATAGCTCATTACCGCCAAGATTCAAATCAGACAACTTCGACAAGTCACACCAACAGTCGGGAATACTCCCGGATAGCTCATTATAGCCAAGATTTAAATCAGACAACTTCGACATGTCACATAAGGATGATGGTATCGTGCCGTTGAAAAAGTTATCATTAAGATACAGAGTATCTACATATATCTCCCCAATATGGGCAGGAAGAGGTCCAGAGATCAAGTTGTAGGAGAGATCTAAAATGTCACAGTGAGAAGATATGTTGGGCAAGGGTCCGGTAATTTGGTTGAACGAGAGATTGAAATGGTTGAATGTCATGTTGCCTAACCATTTTGGCAAAGCCCCGGAGATTGAAGCGTTGAAGAGAGAGATATCATCGACTTCCACTTGTGTCCGCATCCATTGGGGAAACGTGCTTCCGATTTTACAGGAATCCATCCGAATGATTTTAAGTTGAAAAGGGGGTATCCAGCTATGTTCTGCCTTAAAAGTCAAGTTGTCATTGTTACTGATATCCAAGTACTGCAACCTGGATAGATTAGAAAAGTGGGTTTCCGAAATCGCTCCTCCCAAAGAATTGCCGAAAAGATAGAGAACCCAAAGTTGCGAAAGTTCTCCAAGACTATCGGGTATGGCGCCACTCAAATGATTGTTGTAAAGACACAAGTCTTGTAAAGCCTGTAGTTGGCCTAACAATGATGGAATGGTCCCGTTCAATTGATTGTTGGAAAGATCTAGTGTTACCAAGTCTGGCAATGCTCCGATGATTTCGGGAATTGGACCTAAGAAGAAGTTGTAGCTAAGCCACAAAATTCTCAGGCGTGTAAAGTGCACCAACCAGTTTGGCAAAGAACCTCTAAGAAAATTACTATCCAGGGTTAGACACACTAGGTTGTTATCTATGAATCCTGACGAAATCCCTTGGGACATCGAAATATCGTCTCCAATTAGGTTAGAACCCAATCGCAATGATTCGAGGTCCTTCTTGCTCTTCAAGAATGAGAACAAGCCTCCTTCTATGCTGAGAAAATGATTTTCCTCAAGATTGACATCAACAAGGCTTGTGAACTTGTCAAACCATGCGGGAATCGAAGAGTCGAGAGAGTTCCATGAGAGATTGAGATGCTGGAGAGAAGTCATGTTTTGGGATATGACATTCGCAATGGTACCTTTGAGGAAATTATGTGAAAGATCAAGGGACTGAAGATGAACAAGGCCTGGAAACTTGTCAAACCATGTAGGGATTGAAGAGTTAAGAGAGTTCAATGAAAGATTAAGGTGCTGGAGAGAAGTCATGTTATGGAATATATCATTTGGGATGGGACCTCCGAGTCTATTTCTTGAAAGATCAAGGGATTGAAGATGAACTAGAGAAGTGGAATTGGCCAAGTGAATAGAAGAAAGATGAAAATTGCAAAGACCACAAGCTGATATGCTCAAATGTGATAAAGATGGGAGCGTGCTGATTACCTGCATTAGGTCTCTTGCTTTAGCAATCTTTAAGCCACTAATGTCAAGGTAATTTAGTGATCGAAGATGAGAAACCCATTGGATATCATCAATGACCAAATCTCCATCATCATCATGAAGATCAAGGACTTGCAACTTAGTGAGGTTTCCCAATTGTTGAGGAACCGTTCCATGAAAGTTACCCAATGACAAATCAAGGTACCTCAATTGCTTCATCAAACCAAGGAATTTGGGTATTCTCCCATGTTTGAAATAGATCCCACTTAAGTCCAAGTAATTCAAGCATCTCAAGTTGAGTAAAGAGGAGTTCAACTCACCAGACATGGAGAAATTATGTTCTATGGGACTAACAATACCACCATTTGTGTCTCTTTTGGTATGGTGTATAAGTTGAAGCTCAATGACATGACCATACACTCTATCACATGTGACTCCTTTCCACTTGCAGCAATCTTCACCTTTCCAGGAAGAGAGCAAGTGATATGGGTCCGAGAGGCCTTGTCTAAGCTGGAGTAGAGCCTCTCTTTCTTGCTCTATGCAAATGGATGTTGAATTTCTGCAAAAGCATACACATAAATTATCTATAAGAAGCAATAGGGTTATTAGTGCAAGCACCTGAGAACAATAACTCCCCATGAGCAATAAGGAAGAGTATAATTCTATGCTTTAGGGAGGGGGTTTGAGGGTTCTATAATCAAATCCAGATCACTTATATAGCAGGGTAGGGAGAGATTTTACTTGAGAACGCGTGTCTCCCAATGCCCGATACGGACCACCTTAAGTCTTCTGGGTCCATGTCATTAATCATGCAAGGTCGTTTCTCCATCTACATGCGTGACTATCAATATGCCATCCGATTCACGTTATATTTTATTCAGTCACCGACTTTGAAATAAATGTCGCTACCAAAGATAGCAACCTAGTTGACCAAATGAACATTGAAAACACCACAATTTTATTACCTTGGTAAAAGAGATCCAAGAGAAAGTCTATAACTTGAGCAAATTTACAGCCTATTTTGACTCATATTTATTCAAAAGTTTAAATCATTGAGTTATAATCTACTAAGTATTATCAATTGTTTCTTTGAGCTCTACAATTTCATTGCAAGACTTTTTCCTTTTCTCATCTCTCATAAACATTTATCACAAACAAAATTTATAACCGAATGTATGGGTGTGTTCCCACCTCATAAGATATTCTGCACACTTATGGTGTATGTGCCGTGTGAAAGATGGACGTATGCATCCAGCATATCCAATAAGTTCAAGGAATCTAATCTTCACCTTGATTTCCAATTGCAATTGAAAGTTTGCATGTTTCTTTCAATTAAGGTTTGTGAGACTGAAAATCCAGGAATGATTCCAAGCAACCACTAAAATCAACTTCCCTTAGTCACGTCACCGTGGAAAACCTGCAAGACCCGTAAGCAACAGGTCTGAGTCTGGAGGTCCATGTCTTATTCTATTACTGTTCTACAAATGTCCCAGCCGAGCAATTAATCTCCCAAAACCTAGTACAAGACCGACAAAAATCAAGTCCTCAACTATCAACCACCAGTCTGAGCAACTTGCGCCCTTCAAGCCAAAACCCTTGCTTGTCTTTATGCTCTCCACCACTTTGCTGATCAACCTCATCTGAAACTGACACTGGAGTCTCTGACTATTCAACTTTGGCGAGTTGTTTGAAAAATTCTTCCCTCTGTCCTTGGGATGTTAAGCCACTTATCACTTAACGTATTGGCCTCTTAGACCCTTTTTGAGAGTCTAGAATTGGCCCTTTGCCCCCATAACTCAAATAGATTAGCATACTGGGTTGTAAAGGCCTCTAGATGTAATCCTTCCTTAAATTGGGTTTCTAATTCCCCTCCCCTTTTTTGGGAGATCCTGTGTTTCGATGCCCCTTACTCTTGTAGGTGGGCTTTGGTTTAATGAAATGATAATCTCCGTTTCGACCAAAAAAAAAAAAAAAAAAAAATGTATCAAACACCAAAGACCATCATTCACCCTCGATTTATAGCAAGATCCTAATTGTGCTGAAAATTGTCGGAAAGCTCCAAACGGACCAAGCAACACCAGAACAAACGACAGGAACAAAAGCAAGGAAGCAGATATTAACGAGATGTATACCTAATTCTGCTATTAACCAACATACCCATCACGGATTTTTTAATAGTATAAACTCATATTTTTTCTGACACTACACATCGATGGGATGTGTATAGATAAAGAAAAGACGAAAATTTACAAGAGAAAAATAAAATAACCAGTCAATCCCTAAGTGTCTTTTTTTGGGGAAAATTACTAAAAAAAAGTCATAAATTATTGCCCTTATGTATTCCCAAGCTTCTAGTATTCTGCAAGCGCTTCAACAGTTCTGCATCAAGTACAAAGATTGACATCAACCGTCTTATCTTATAATGATCGTAAACATTCTGTTAAATCATCACTCAAGCGATTTCATGTTTAGCTTCTCGTTGTTTAGAAGGTGCCCTCGGCGGGGGTGCATTAGACAAGAAGCTCTTGAACAAAGCATGTGCTCGAGAGGGGAGATACGTCGGCACTTCATGTCCTGAGCCCAGTTACAGCAACGAAAGTCAATCCTTTATATACCTCGATCCAACCTGCAAGCTGGTTAACCAAAGAGCCTTGTTTTAAAGCTTTTCTTTAACTTGATTTGAATAGCGCTTACCAGATTGTTATGGTCCCGGGGTACCATTTATCCTGTGCTTTCAACTTTAGTGCCGCAATGGTCGGGTTGTTGACGACAGAACAGCTGCATCTGTTGTCCTACTATTCAAGAGAAGACAATAATCCATGAAAGATAACACTCGGCACCACTACTCAGGAGAAGACAACGATTCGTGGATAAGAAGTAATATTCATTTCCACATACGAATGTCTGTGCGTTACTCCTTCCAATTAAATCCATCATAGGTATATGTCTTTAGTCTATCCTGCATGTTCTATGATACATTCTTGTTTTGGGTAACTTGACACACCTCACCTATATATCCAAACCCGCAGGTGGGTACCTATGAGTTCTTTTAGGATTGGCACGACCGATGATTCTGTCACTTCTGCTGTATCTGATTTTTACTTTTGATTCATTGCATAAGCCCAATCATAAGATTAATCTCCAGAAGTTTTGCACGCCCTCGGTTTGAACAAAGTTCTTGCCTCAAGAACAAACATGCAGAGAGTGTAGTTCATGAAATATAGGAGGTGTCAACCTGGAACGATTCTCGCACCTCTTTCTTTTTCACGCCCTTCACAGTGTCAGTCTCCAGGCACAATTCATTCCCATCTCTATACATCAAATCTCTTCTCGCAGAGAAAGAAAATGGATAAATTTGAAGGTAATTCTATTGATTTCTCTTCTTGCTCTAAAATAAATTAGGGAGCCACTCACCTGTATGGACTTATTCATTCATTGCCTCACATCTATGTTAAAGCCAGTTACATCTCCCTCTTCCTTTAGGTTTGCTCCATCCCATGCCTTTTGGGCAGCGTTTAGGATCTCATCAACAGTGCAAAAGTTCCTCATATTTTCGTACCTAGTGTCTGAAATAAGCCCGTGATTGCAAAAGTACTCATACATTCCAGGATCAAAATTTAGTTTAATTTAGAAGTGAAAAGAATCTGCTTCGACCGGAGATTCCATGTCAATCATCTCACCAAGAATCCCTTCACATTGATAATTGGTTGGGAGATACCATTTTTCTGATTTACTGTTATTCAAGCGAGTTGAGGAGCCTAATGGCCTGAAACAAAGGTCAATATTGAACTTGTAAGCAACACAAACTGCGCTGTATAAGTTGGTTCATTAAGACAACTGTGACAAAACACACGTACCTGCACGACTTTCTCCGGCAAGATAAAACTCTCCGTACTTAAATTTTGGGAAGACTTGCAAGCCATTTATTTAGAAATGCATAACTGTTCATGGCTGAGATCAGAACAAAGGGGAAATCAATTAATCTTTTGAAAGAAATGTATCAAGAAGACACAAAAGTGAACCGTGAAAACAATATAAAGAGATAAAGTGAGTCGAAAGTCCCAACCTGTGCTACTATCTCCATCAGGCTGAACAACACTGCAGATGGAAATTCCAACACCGAAAGGGGAATCAAGGAAGAGCAAATTTACCTCTGCAACAAGACAGCGAGATGATATCATGCAGCAATGTCCACGAGTTTGAAAGAAGTAACACTCATTACGGCTTTCAATGGTTCAAATAGGATAACTAAAATGAACCATTTAGCTCCCTACATGGAAAAAATTCATTACTTTGGATTCTAAAGTTGGCAATGTCATTTAATATCATAAATTAACATTACAAATTAAAAAGGCTCTGCTTCTCCTTCTTGTTGGAGCCCCTCACCGGAAGATGAAGGATGGGATGAAGGTAAAAACAGCTGTATTGTTGTATGATGGACTTTCATCTTCTGGACTGACTGGTTTCTCCTTTCACGTACTAGGACATTAGAGGTTATGCAGTTTCCAGTAGATGTGCTGATGAGTAGCAACATGAGTTTTACTTATAAAAAAATTGTAATGAGGAGCCACTTTTTGGCTATGCCTTTCTTTCCTTCTCGGGCATGTTTCACTGGACCTATATGATTTGCTTATTACAGCTCTGACAAGTAATATATCCTGTTCCTTTTCTCATTTCTTGCATTTGTACTGAACATTCAAGGCCAGTTTGTAATTTCAGAAGCATTCTTGTACTTTTCATCTGTGTTTTTCTAAAACTTAAATGTTTACTCATGCATTATAGATCCGGGGAGATCTACATATTTGTCTGATGGGTGATCCTGGGGTTGCAAAAAGTCAACTTCTGAAGCACATAATAAATGTTGCACCCAGAGGGGTATACACCACAGGCAAAGGAAGAAGTGGAGTAGGTCTCACTGCTGCAGTCCAGGGGGATCCGGTAACAAATGAGATGGTTTTGGAAGGAGGAGCACTGGTCAGTCTTTCTCTCTCTTACGCACAATGACACATATTTAAATGGCATCCATGAAGGAGATGTCACTTTCAATCTTACAGAAGACTTTTAATGGTTTTGTGCTGAAGCAGCCTAGTAGAGGGATCTCGCTTAAATATTGAGCTCAAATGCATGAATAGTCATGACAGTTGGGATAGCTCAGTTGCAATATATAAATACTTGTGCATCTTTTAAATACGTTCATAAACAAAATAGAAAATTGATACAGGTACTGGAAGACATGGGTAAATGTGCCATAGATGAGTTTGACAAGATGGACAGCAATACATGAAATGATGGAGCAGCAAACCGTTAGTATTGCTAAGGCTGTTATCACCGCATCATTGAATGCTGGAACTGCTGCCTTAGCTGCTGCTAATCCAGCTTGGTATGGCTCTTCACTGTACTCAGCGGTGATGCTTGTGTTACTTTCCTACATATAACCCCTCCTTTCCCCGGGTTTACTAACATCAGGCACTATTTAATTCCGAAATACAGGGGAAGGTATGATCTCTGCAGAACTCCAGCTGAGATTATTAATCTGCCTCCAGCACTGCTGTCTAGGTTTGATCTTCTGAGGTTGATCCTTGATCGTGCAGATATAAATAATGATCTTGAAATGGCTAGGCAAGTTGTTTATGTCCACCAAAATAGAGAATCTCCTGCTCTTGGGTTCACTCCTCTTGACCCATCCATTCTTTGGTAAGCTCCTCCATCTCTTCTCATATCAAAGATACATTCAATACGAACTCAACAAAGCATGTCTAGAGCAAATTAATGTCATGAGTTGGCATCTACTTTACTTTCAAAATAAAGTTTCTCATGCAGGAAGTGCATGTTTAAGGCATTCTTCTTATCAAACAGCTGCCTGATAATGATAAGGTCAAAAAGCATTCCTGGTCATTGACGTGTAACTTTTCTGGATATCACACGTTATGCAGAGTTAATGTTCTTTTGAGTCTAATTTGTGCCAACGCTACCATACTTAGGCTAATTGTCCATTCATTTTGACAACAGAAGTAACAGTAATGTTAGCTCATGGAAGAAATGAATGTTGTTGAGATTTGTGCTTATGTGTGAAGCTGCTTCTCTAACTGCACTAGAGAGCTTGCTTGTTAGTTATTAAAATTATTAAGATGCCTTTGCGTCTTGATTGTATAAGTTTTAGCAGCTGGATTGTTTGTTAATGTATGTCTTCCTGGATAACTTCTGTGCCACCATGAATATCTTATCATGCCAATTAGGCGAAAATGCTGATTTTATGCTTGTGCAGAGACTGATCCTTTTCTTGTTCAGTTTATGCTACTTTTTATGCATGTATTCTCAGAATCTTGACCTAGAAGGTCTCGATAATGGAAGACTAAGGTACCTTTATATGAAACGGTGAAAATCTAGTATTTGCAAAGGAACATATCTTTTCTCTTGTCTTAACTGAGAACATATGCTCTGTATCAATTATTTCTCCATTAACCCTTCACTTTGTTTATTAATTGACTCTCCTCGTTTTTTGTAGTGCATATATATCCGCTGCAAGAAGAGTGTCTCCTTGTGTTCCAAGGGAACTCGAAGAGTATATTGCTAGTGCTCATTCCTCCATTCGACAGGAAGAAGCTAAGACAAATGCCCCCCATTGCCACACCATAGTGAGAACTTTGCTAAGCATTCTGCACATATCAGCCGTAAGTAATCATGTCTTTGTCCTATCATGTACTATCATGTATAACAAACCTAAACTTGAACACTTCTTTTCAAAATACTCTGTGAACTTCTTTTCAGATAAGAAATATAGATCTGAAAGTTTTATCAAAATCGTGGTTCGCATCAACATATAAGTTGAGATAGCTCTCTAGCATGTTTTTCTGATCTGGTCTTAGTTCACTAAGCAGAAGGGTGTAAAACTATTGCTCATTTAATGGAGAGTTAGTGTTGTTTCACTTTATTATATGACTGTCATTGCCTGTAGGCATTAGCAAGGCTCTGATTCTCTGAATCTGTCACCCAGAGTGATGCAGATGAAGCACTCAGGTTAATGCAGATGTTGAAGTTCTCTTTGTACTCGGATGATCGGCAGCGAGCTGGTCCTGATGCTATATCTGACATCTATTCCATCCTACAGGATGAAGCTGCTTGGACAAACAGGATGAGTGTGATCTATTCTGATGCACTCAACTGGATTTCTAGAAAGGTTAGCTCTCAGATGTTAATTGCAGTGTGCTTTCTGATGATTGAATGTCTTAACTGCTGCAGCAATGAACGTCTTCCAAGTTTCAACTGCACTCAGAATGAAATGGAGTTCTCTGCAAGATGAAAACATATTTTTTCCTCTGATAATGAGCTCTCTTTCAATAAGAAATGAATCGGTAATCTTTCGCTTTTGAAACCACATTGTCAGAAAAGAGCATTGCCAGATCAGTCTTCTTATTTCAACTGGATATTAAGAATTATGAGCTGTCTTATGGACAAGCTAGTTTTTTTCCCCAAAGGTTTTTGACCTTCGTTTTTGCTTTATTGTTGTCCCCTTATGCACTGCTAGCAACTTTATGCTCTTTAAACTGACTACTTTGACAGCCGATGAAATTATAGTGGTCTTTTTTTATATTGTTTCTAACCGATCGAGGCATGTCCCTTCATACAGGGTTATAGTGAAGCCCAGCTGAAAGAATGCTTGGAGGAAAATGCTTCCCTAATTGTTTGGCAGATACATCCCCAGACCTTTGATATCAGATTCATTGACGCTTGATGTGTGCTCATTCCGGCTGTCAACTATTTATCTCTTAGCTGCTCTTATAATGTCACTGAAGCCCCCGTGACTTTTAACAGTTTTCTGAAGGTTTAGTAAATGCTGCTCCTGAGACAGCTTGGTTGATCTTCCTGTTCTCTGACTGTAATTTTATGGAGCACCGTCTGTGCAGTGGATCTGTGGATTCAAGAGAGCAATTTATCCTTCAGCATGCAGTCGGTGGAATGATAGAGAAAGGATGTAATGGACACCTTATTTAGAATGGCGATCACTAGAATGGCCTCTGATTATACTTCATCTACTTTCACACTGAATGTCAATTGTTAAGCATGTTCTGCAAAGACTACCGCCCTACCTGGTGAAACTTAACCCTTATTAACACTGGACAATGACAACATAGATTGTCTCTGCGAGATCCTAAGATATCTTTATCAGAATGTGAAAGAAAGATTACATTCAAAGTAGTGTTAATGAAATCCACACAATCTTATGTTGTATATGTTGTATCCTACAGATTTGGAAGCTCCATTCAGAGATGGTTTTGGTATAGTCTTCCTGGTATTGCATTAGCAACTGATACTACTCGACTTCTTGCCATGTTTGGGTGATTTGAGGCCTGCATATTTTTAGAAATCCATCTGAGTTGATTCATTGTTTGTCAGAGGAAGATTGATGGGTCTATTTGCAGTCAATGTGATAGTTTCTGTTCGGTCTAGTCTTATAACATGCATACTTTTTTTGGTGTCTCAAAATTGAGGAAGGAAATCTGTCTTGGGAAAGAAGTATGATGGGGGCACTGAGCCACTAACAATTTCATGGCCCTATTTTGTATCCTTCACAAATTTGCCTCACCACGCAAGTAGCAGCAACAGCATAAACATGATTAAATGGAATTACCACGTATTTTCACATCAGTAACAAGCGAAACATCACGAATGTAACGATGCAAGGTACGGCTTGCTCGGACAAGCTTGAAACTAAAGATACTGAAGATAACAAACGTTGGCCACTACTTAAAAAGAGAAACAAGCCAACTACAAAGATGATTCTGCCAGAACAAGAAAGCCCTAGAACTAAGTGAGATCAGAGAACGGCTGGATCAATTGATGAGGTGGAGAAGAGGCCATTCTTCATTCTTTATGCGCCTCTCAATCTCCTCTTCAACTGGCTCCCTTCTTTGCAACAATCACGTACCCCGTGTCGATTTTATGATCCACAAAGCCGAAGCACGCGCGTCTCCCATTCTTCTTGAACACCAAATCTCCTGGCAACGGCTCCCCAAAGCCCAGTCGCAAACCTGACCATTATGACTATGTAGAACATCACCTTCCCCCATCTGTATCTTCTTCAGAATGAGCGATTTTTGGCACCTCGGCACTAGCGTAATTCTTTTGAAGAGCATCTCCGCAGCAGAGGATTGTCGGCATAGACCTAAGGATCATCCAGGGTCTGCCTTATGTTCCAGCTTGGAATTGGCCTTGTGAAGTTGTTGTGCGACGAGTAGAGTTTGCTTATGCTCTGTGGGACTCTGATCTTGACAGGTGATTATTCAAAAGATCAAGGGATTCAGATTAACTTTATATCTCCAATTCGAGTTTAAATGCCTCCATAGAGAAGGTTGTCCGACAAGTTCACGCCTCGCAATACCGAGAAGAAAGCAAGCTCTACGAGGATCGACCCAATCAATTTGTTCGTCGAGAGAAGGAAAAATAAATTTGACCGCAAGCTGCAGATCAAGCGTAGTGTAGTCAAGGTCAAACCCTTTCATGATCTGCTCCACATGCTCTTGATTTCATGACCCTTGCCCAACATTTCAATTGAGAGACTGGAAACGAAGTTGCACGTTTCTTTCGATTGATCTGGCTGCATATCTTTTGGATAATGCAAATTCTAACAGGATTTCGAGACTGCCTAATTCAGCCACTACTCAAGTCGTCGACATGGATTTTAAGTATGAATTCATATTCCTTTTACATAGTACGTCTACGGGATGTTTAGACGAAGAAATGACGAATTACATGAGGAAACAAATAAAATGTGGCAGAAAAATTAATGAACTCCCCCGAGCATCTCTTTCGGGTCGAAAGAACAGGCTCTTAAATCTTTCTGTTGATATCAATTGTTTGTCGAAGGATGATGCAACGGTAGGAAAATCATTGTCCGTACATGCATTACAATATGCGTTCTCGCGTAGAAGAGACTGGCGAACAATCCCTTGATGATTAAGCTAATAACTTGAAAGTAAAATGGACATTCTCTGTGTGTGTAAATCAAGCAACTTCGAGGATTATACATGTTGATGTCATGGATTCTCATAATGTTTTGGTGGACAATGGAGTTTATCGAGTTTTGCCAATTGAGTCTTAGACCTTTCAATCTTGCCGATTGAGTCTAAACCTTTTGTCGGTTGCCAATTGAGTCCATCCGGCCAATTTTGGCTGGAAAAATGCTGATGTGGACGCCGGCGATGCCACGTACGGCTTGCCGGCCGACGTGGATAATTTTTAATAATATTTCAATATTTTTTAAAAAATTTAATATTTTATATATATATATATATTTTTTTTTCCTTGGCCTTTTCCGGTGGCCGGCCACGGCCACAACCCGCTGGCTACCTCGCTTGCCACGGGCGAGGCCCGGTCGGGCGACGGCGACGGCGGGTGAGGCCGCCCAGCCTAGCGAGGGCCGGCCTCGCCGGATCCGGTGAGGAGGCTCGCCCTTGGCCCCTCGCCGGATGCGGGCGAGGCCGGCCCTCGCCGGGCCGGGCGGCCTCGCTCGGCGTCGCCGTCGCCTAGCCGGGCCTCGCCCGTGGCGGGCGGGGAGTCCCGCCGAGGCTCGCCCTCACCCAGTGAGCGTCGGCCTCGCCCGGCACCCAGATTTGGTGAGGTCGGCCCTCGCCGGTCGGCCGGGTGTTGGCCCGTGGCCAATGGCCAGCCGTCGCCCGCCGGCCGGGCGAGGCCGACACTCACCCGGGCGAGGCGACCCAGGTGAGGACGACCCCGGCAAGGGCTCCCCTCGCCAGATCCGGCGAGGCCGGCCCGCCGGGGCCAGTGTGGCCTCGCCTAGCGTTGCCGTCGCCCGGCCCGGGCCTCACCTGTGGCGGGCAAGGCCGGTCGGCGGGCTGTGGCCGGTGGCCGGCCAACGAAAAGGCCAAGGAAAAAGCCAAAAAGGAAAAAAAAAAAAAAAAAGAAAAAAAAAAATCAAAAAAATTTAAAAAATATTAAAAAATTATTAAAAATTGTTCACTTCAGCTCCATTTGTCTCCACGTGGCACCGCCGACGTCCACGTCAGCATTTTCCGGCCAAAATTGGCCTGATAGACTCAATTGGCAAACTGACAAAAGGTTTAGAACTCAATCGGCAAGATTGAAAGGTTTATGACTTAATTGGCAAAACTACAATAGGTTTAGGACTTTTTGGACAATTTTCCCGTTTGCTGTGAGGTCATTCTCTGCTCCAGGAAAATGCTGACTTTTGACCTATCATCAAATATCATTCAGCTGGTTATGTTCTCATATCTAGCCTTGCCCATTGTAGTACGTCTACGGGATGTATAGAGAAGAGTTTAGACCCCTTTCTAATTAAAGAGATCCAGAAATGATGAAGCTCGCAAGAGAAAAAAGATGAAATGCGGTGCAAAATAGGGCGATATTCCATTGCGGTGAGTATCTCTATGTTATTGAATTGTAACAGCATTCATTCTTGGAAACTTACATTGATGAAAAGTGTACCTATATGCAGTCATTCGCCATTATGAGTTGAAAAAGAATTGATTTGATCACCTAATCTAGACTGCATGAAAAGGAGTACTCAAATGGCGACGAAATAAAAGGGAAGAGTTCACACAAGCACAGGAAGTTCCATGCACCCAAAACGAAGAACCAAAGACAGGGGATAGGGCGCGAGATTGCTCATTACTTAAGTGCTGCTGGGCTGTCTCAGTCTCTTCAATTTGGCTACCTTCACCACTGTAACCACATATGCCTTGTCTATTGCTTGATCCACAAAGTTGAAATATGCACATCTCCAATCCTTCTTGAAATGCAAAACTTCGAAAAAGCCCCAAAACCCAATCGCAAACCCAAGCATTACAACCAAATAGAAGAACAACTTAAGCTTAGTCTCTTCGCATGTATCTTCGGAGTGAGATGTATTCGGTGCTTGAGGCGCCTCAACACTAGGGCATTTTCTTCTTAGAAGATCCCCGCAGAGTAGAGGATTGCTGGCATAGATGGAAGGGTCATCAAGGGTCTGGCTTTGATTGCCTTTCGGAATCTGCCCCGTGAAGTTGTTGTGCGAAAGGTTGAGGTGGCTTAAAAATGTTAGCACCGAAATGCCCTTTGGAATTGTTCCCCAGAGGTGATTGTTGGCAAGATCAAGAGACTCAAGTGACTTAATGTCCCCAATATCAATGGGAATGTCTCCAAAAAGAAGGTTGTGGGACAAGTTCAAACCATGCAATCCCGTGAGGAGAGTAAGTTCTTTGGGGATTGGCCCAATTAAGTTGTTGCTCGGGAGATCCAAATTGACCACAAGTTACAGAACAATTTTGGTGTATTCATCATATCTTCCCTTCATGATCTCGATTCCAATTTAGATGAGATAGATTTTCTTTGATGTATGCATTATATCTTCCCTTAATGATCTCAACCGCAGGCTCTCGATTCCAACCCAGATGAGATGGAATATCTTGATCGAAGTTTTTCATGCCACTAATATGGCCGAGACAAGGTGGGATGGTCCCTAGTAAAATTGTTCACCGCCATATCCAGAATTTGCAATCCTGAAAGCGAGCAAAGCTACGGAGGGATGCTGTCAATAAAACTATTCTCTTGTAGCCTCACGATCTTCAAGAGAAAACATCTTCCGTTGAACCATGTCGGAATGCTTCCAGAGAAGTTATTCTCTCCAAGATCTAAAATTACTAGGCTTGTGCAATAACTCAAAGCCAGAGAAAGCTCCCCATTGAGACGGTTTCCATTCAAGTGCAGGGTTGAAAGTTGATATAAGGATCCAATCGAGCTTGGGATAACTTCAAATAGCTTATTGAACGACAAAGTCAAGTGAGATAATCTAAAACCCTTCCAACAGTCAGGAACACTCTTGGATAGCTCATTACCACCAAGATTCAAATTAGACAACTCCGACAAGTCACACCAACAGTTGGGAATACTCCCGGATAGCTCATTACCGCCAAGATTCAAATCAAACAACTCCGACATGTCACATAAGGATGATGGTATCGTGCCATTGAAACGATTATCATTGAGATACAGAGTATCTACATACATCTCCCCGATATGGGCAGGAAGAGGTCCAGAGATCAAGTTGGAGGAGAGATCTAAAATGTCATAGTGAGAAGATATGTTGGGCAAGGGTCCGGTAATCTGGTTGAACGAGAGATTGAACTGGCTGAATGTCATGTTGACTAACCATTTTGGCAAAGCCCCTGAGATTGAAGCGTTGAAGAGAGAGATATCATCGACTTCCACTTGTGTCTGCATCCATTGGGGAAATGTGCTTCCGACTTTACAGGAATCCATCCGAATGATTTTAAGTTGAAAAGGGGGTATCCAACTATGGTTTGCCTTAAAAGTCAAGTTGTCATCGTTATTGATATCCAAATATTGCAACCTGGACAGATTAGAAAAGTAGGTTTCCGAAATCGCTCCTCCCAAAGAATTGCCGAAAAGATGGAGAACCGAAAGTTGGGAAAGTTCTCCAAGACTATCAGGTATGGCGTCGCTCAAATGATTGTTGTAAAGACACAAGCCTTGTAAAGCCCGTAGTTGGCCTAACGATGATGGAATGGTCCTGTTCAATTGATTGCCGGAAAGATCTACTGTTACCAAGTCTGGCAATGCTCCAATGATTTAAGGAATTGGACCCGAGAAGAAGTTGTAGCTAAGCCACAAAATTCTCAGGAGTGTAAAGTGCACCAACCGGTTTGGCAAAGAACCTCTAAGAAAATTACTATCCAGGGTTAGACACACTAGGTTGTTATCTATGAATCCTGACAAAATCCCCTGGGACGTCGAAATATCGTCTCCAATTAGGTTAGAACCCAATCGCAATGATTTGAGGTCCTTCTTGCTCTTCAAGAATGAGAACAAGCCTCCTTCTATGCTTTGAAAATGGTTTTCCTCAAGATTGACATCAACAAGGCTTGTGAACTTGTCAAACCATGCGGGAATCGAAGAGTTGAGAGAGTTCCATGAGAGATTGAGATGCTGGAGAGAAGTCATGTTATGGGATACAACATTCGCGATGGTACCTTTGAGGAAACTATATGAAAGATCAAGGTACTGAAGATGAACAAGGCCTGGAAACTTATCAAACCACGTGGGGATTGAAGAGTTGAGAGAGTTCAATGAAAGATCAAGGTGTTGGAGAGGAGTCATGTTATGGAATATATCATTTGGGATGGGACCTCCAAGTCTATTTCTTGAAAGATCAAGGGATTGAAGATGAACTAGAGAAGTGGAATTGGCCAAGTGAATAGAAGAAATATGAAAATTGTGAAGACCGCAAGCTGATATGCCCAAATATGATAAAGATGGGAGCGTACTGATTACCTGCATTAGGTCTCTTGCTTTAGCAATCTTTAAGCCATTAATGTTGAGGTAATTTAGTGATTGAAGATAAGAAACCCATTGGGTATCATCAATGACCAAATCTCCATTATCATCATGAAGATCAAGGACTTGCAACTCAGTGAAGTTTCCCAATTTTTGAGGAACCGTTCCATGAAAGTTACCTAATGAAAAATCAAGGTACCTCAATTGTTTCATCAAACCAAGGAATTTGGGTACTCTCCCATGCTCGAAATAGATCCCACTTAAGTCCAAGTAAGTCAAGCATCTCAAGTTGAGTAAAGAGGAGTTCCACTTACCAAACATGGAGAAATTATGTTCTATGGGACTAACAATACAATCATTTTTGTCTCTTGTAGTACGTGGTATAAGTTGGAGCTCAATGACATGACCATACACTCTATCACATGTGACTCCTTTCCACTTGCAACAATCTTCACCTTTCCAAGAAGAAAGCAAGCGATATGGGTCCAAGAGGCCTTGTCTAAGCTAGAGTAGAGCCTCTCTTTCTTGCTCTATGCAAATGGATGTTAAATTTCTGCAAAAGCATACACATGAATTATCTATAAGAAGCAATAGGGTTATTAGTGCAAGCACCTGAGAACAATAACTCCCCATGAGCAATAAGGAAGAGAATAAATCTATGCTTTAGAGAGTGGGTTTGAAGGTTCTATAATCAAATCCAGATCACTTATATAGCAAGGTAGGGAGAGATTTTACTTGAGAACATGTGTCTCCCAATGCTCGATACGGACCACCTTAAGTCTTCTGGGTCCATGTCATTAATCATACAAGGTCGTTTCTCCATCTACATGTGTGACTATCAATATGCCATCTGATTCACGTTATATTTTTATTTAGTTACTGACTTTGAAATAAATGTCACTACCAAAGATAGCAACCTAGTTGACCAAATGAACATTGAAAACACCACAATTTTATTACCTTCTTAAAAGAGATCCAAGAGAAAGTCTATAACTTGAGCTAGTATATGGCTTATTTTGACTCATATTTATTCAAAAGTTTAAATCATTGAGTTATAACCTACTAAGTATTATCAATTGTTTCTTTGAGCTCTGCAATTTCATTGCGAGACTTTTTCCTTTTCACATCTCTCATAAACATCTATCACAAATGGAATTTATAACCGAATGTATGGGTGAGTTCTCAACTCATAAGATATTTTACACACTTATGGTGTATGTGCCGTGTGAAAGACGGACACATGCATCCAGCATATCCAATAAGTTCAGGGAATCTAATCTTCACCTTGATTTTCAATTGTAATTGAAAGTTTGCATGTTTCTTTCAATTAAGGTTTGTGAGACTGAAAATCCAGGAATGATTCCAAGCAGCTGCTAAAATCAACTTCCCTTAGTCATGTCACTGTGGAAAACCCGCAAGACCTGCAAGCAACAAGTCTAAGTCTGGAGGTCCATGTCTTATTCGACCGTACTGTTCTACAAATGTCCCGGTCAAGCAATTAATCTCCCAAAACCAAGTACAAGATTGACAAAAATCAAGTCCTCAACTATCAACCACCAGTCTGAGCATCTTCCACCGTTCAAGCCAAAACCCTTGCCTGTCTTTATGCTCTCCACCACTTTGCTGGTCAACCTCATCTGAAACTGACACTGGAGTTTGACTATTCAACTTTGGTGGGTTGTTTGAAAGATTCTTCCCCTGTCCTTGGAATGTTGAGCCACTTATCACCGAATGTATTGGCCTCTTGACCCTTTTTGAGAGTCTAGAATTGGCCCTTTGCCCCCATAACTCAAATAGATTAGCAGACTCGGTTGTAGAGGCCTCTTGATATAATCCTTCCTTAAACTGGGTTTCTAATTCCCCTCCCCCTTTTTGGGAGATCCTGTGTTTTGATGCCCCTTACTCGTATAGGTGGGCTCCGGTTTACAAGATCCTAATTGTGCTGAAAATTGTCAGAAAGTTCCAAACGGACCAAGCAACACCAGAACAAACGGCAAGAACAAAAGCAAGGCAGCAGATATTAACGAGATGTATACCTAATTCTGCTATTACCCAACATACCCATCACGGATTTTAATAGTATAAACTCTTAATTCTTCTACACTACACATCTATGGGATGTGTATAGATAAAGAAAAGACGAAAATTTACAAGAGAAAAATAAAATAACCAGTCAATCCCTAAGTGTCTTTTTTTGGGAAAATTACTAAAGAAAAATCATAAAGTTATTGCCGTCAATTTAGTCATAAATTTTTAATTTGGCCAATTTAGTCATAAACTATTTGACAATTTGCTAATATAATCTATTAAACCAATTTTGGTCGGAAATTGCTGACGTACGCAAATGGCCCTACAAGGCCTTATCGGCATTGACGTGGACAAGTTTTCCAATTTTTTTATATTTTTTATATTTTAATTCTTAATTCCTTTTTTTTTTTGTAGCTAGAGTGAGCATAGTGTCGGGGTAGAACTAGGAACCAAGGTTCCAAGGTAGGTAGGGTAGGTTTTAGGTTCCAAAAATTGAGGAGGGATTCCAATGGGTAGGCTCCAATTGAACTTGTAGAAAGTCTTTATGTTTTTCTTATTCTATGTGTTTGCACAATTCTACGGTAATGCATGACATTTGATGATATGTATGTAATGTGAAACCACTAGTTTAAACTTCAATTTCCAGCGATATCCATGATTGAGACTTTTACTTTGTTAATGTTCATAATTTTTGTGTGTTTAAAAATGAGTTGTGGTCAATGGATTGTAATAGCAAATAATAGTCATTAGAGATGATGATTCACTACAATTATTCAATTAAGAATACATGTGAAACTTGTGACAGAGTAGGTTTTAGGTTCTAGGGTATGCGGGGTAGGTCCTAAGTTTGAAAAAAATGATAATTAGTTTTAATGGATAGATTTTATGTTCTAAGTGGAACTTGGACCAACCTTGGAATTGCTCACCCCTAGTTGTAGTCGGTGAGGGCCTAGTGACTTTCGTTGGCCACTAGGTGATGGCTTGCAAACCCTCGCTAGTTGTTAGCATGGATTGCGGCCCTCACCTAGCCCTCTCTAGGCATTGGGGACTAGCCATCGCTTGAGACTGGCTACCAGCGAAAAGGAAAGAAAAAAATGAAATAGAGAAAAAAAATTAGAAAAAGTTTTAAAAATTGTCCACAGTAGAACCGTTATGCTGGGTTTGGGTCAGCATTTTTAAAGAGCTTTCAGCATTTGTATTGGACTCAAAACCCCTTACAAATATTAAACCAAACACAACAATACTCCTAGTAAAGTACATGTGTTGTAAAATTTAGATTTAGTAAAAAATAAAAGTAAAAGTCTATCTAAATACATCCTAAATCTGAATTGCTAAAAATAGTAGGTCTCTCATGGTTCGCATCAGTCTTACGATTTAGATTTATTTTAACTGATGTATTACGTTCACTGGGCAATCTCTAAAGAGCGACGCCTAAATTTCCGAGTCCCAATGATGCTGTAAATATAACTGTTGAAAGAAGGCATCATAGCATTTAAGAAAAGTGGAGACAGGTTCCCATGGCACGATGGTTCATATCGTATCTCCCGTGGAGTATCGAATTTCACCTTTTCGCATTTAAAAAAAGTGGGGACAGGTTCCCATGGCACGATGGTTCATATCATATCTCCCGTGGAATATCGAATTTCTCCTTTTCGCATTTAAGAAAAGTGGAGACAGGTTCCCATGGCACGATGGTTCATATCATATCTCCCGTGGAGAATCGAATTTTTCCTTTTCAATGCACCCCCACCCCCTCCTCCCCCCCCAAAAAAAAAAAAAAAAAAAAAAAAAACACCCCCATCTCCTTTTTAATTTGTTAGTAAGACCCCATAACCTATATCCTCTCTTTCTTGAATAGAACGATAGAGTACAGGTGACGGACTTTGATTGATTGATTCAGGCCTCCGCATCAAATTCAGCTTGTTGCTTAGGTCTTTCCATGCATAAATATCTTCATACTATAGGAGCCCTCTATTGCACAGGGTTTTAGACAAATTTCCAATTTACTAGTAGTGTCCAAAAGAGATTCATATGATACAAGTTAATTATGCTCAATTAGGAAAATTTCAAATAAAGGCATGAAGTACTCTTATTTTTTCAAATAAAGGCACAAAATGAATCTTGCTTCAAATAAGGGCATGAAGTGGACAAATCGTCTTAAATAAAGGTCTGAAGTGGATTTTGTTTCATATAAGGGTTTGGAGTAGCCATATTAGTCTCAAAAAATGGTCTAATTTCATTAGTTGAAGGGCATTCTAGTCTTTTAATTGTTTAAATTTGTTTCCTTTTTATTTTTCTTTAGTTCTTTTCTCTTTTTCCCTCCGGTGCCTAGGCAAGGGCTACCCTCACTTGGGTGATTGGGCTTAGACTAGGTGAGCTCGCTCGACACCGGCAAGGGTAGCCCTCTCCCTTGCCAGCATAAGCGAGGGTTGCCCCTCACCGGATTTGGCGAGGAATAGGTGAGGACCAGATCAAGCAAGGGTCGCCCTCACTTGCCCTCACTTAGATCAAGCGAGGGCTAGATCAAGCGAGCATTACCCTCGCTTGAGTTTGGCAACCTTCGCCATGGCCAGCGGAGGGAAGAAGAGTAAAGAAAAAAGAAAAAGGAAAGGGAAAATGAGAGAAAACAAATAAAAAACATTTAAAATAATACACTTAGAATTTTTCTTACTAAAATACCTCTTCTTTGATGGCCAGAATAGTCATCGGCTGGCCAAAAGTCCTCATTTGAAATGATTTGGCCACTACAAACCCTTATTTGAGATGATTTGACCACTTCAAATCCTTATTTGAAATAATGTTCACTTAAGGTCCTTATTTTAAAAAATAAGAGCATTGTAGGCTCTTAATTGGAATTTTCCTACTCAATCCCCCATTAATTCTATTTATTTTATTTTATTTTCTTTTTTCCATTGTTCATCTCCTAGAAGGGATAGTGAGGGTCACTAGGGCTTGTAGGCCCAAATTAAAATAAAATTGCGAACATTTGAATCGTCAAAAAGTTTAGGACAAAATTTGTTAAATTGAAAAGTTTAGGATTGAATTGAGTGTCGTATGATAGGTTTATGACTTGTTGGATAATTTTCCTTATTTTGTTGTCCTTCATCAGTTCTCATGGTTTCTGATGAATTAAAAGAGACAAATCAATCAAGAAGTCAAATCTCACATGGCTTGACGACGGGGGATATGCGTTCAAAATATGTCTTGACTTTGATACGAGCTAATCATACTCAGTACCCCTTTAATTCTACTTTCGGTAGAATAAATAAAACTTATAGAATAAGGGGAAAAATTTTTTTAATCTTGTCCAATTTTGAATTTTTTTTTCCTTTTTTTCTATGTATCGTTATTGCTTTTTTTCCCTAATGGGAAAAGTGTTAAAAAAGTCATAAACCTTTTGTATTTGTGCTAGTTTAGTCTAAACATTTTTTTTTGTGTCAATTTAGTCATAAACATTTTTACTTTATGCCGATTCAGTTCTTTCCGGCCAATTTTGGCTGGATTTTGCTGGTTGAATGCCGATCGGCTGATGTGGCCCGATTAGTGCTAACATGGACAACTTTTAATAATATTCAATATTTTTGAACTTTTTTTTTCTTTTTTCCTTTTCCTCCTGTCGGTCGCCAGACCTCGGCGATCGGCCAAAGGGGACGGCCGGCAAGGTCGACCTTGCCGGAACCTCGCTAGCCACTGGCGAGCCTCGCCGGCCACCTTGCCAGTGGCCGCAAGGCCAGCTTAAGGTTACCCAGGTCTCGAGGGCGGCCTTCCGCCGGATTTGACAAGGGCCAAGCCTCGCTAGCGCCAACTAGGCCACGATTCGAGGGCGAGCCTCGTGGCGAGCCTCGCGGCTTGGGCAATGCTGGCGAGGCTTGACCCTCGCTAGCTCGGCGCGAGGCTAGCTCAAGGCCGCCCAGGCCTCAAGGGCGGCCTCCCGTCGGGCTAGCGAGGGTCAAGCCTTGCCCATGGCCGGCGAGGTTTGACCTCGCTAGCGCCGCCTAGGCCGTGAGGCCATGGGTGAGGTTCGAGCCTCATTGCCCAACGCGAGGCCGCCCTTGCGGCCACTGGCGAGGTGGCTGGCGAGTGGAGGAAGGAGGAGAGAATAAAAAAATAATTAAAAAAGAATAAAAAAATTCTAAGATATTAAAATATTATTAAAATTTGTCTACATCAGTGTCGATTGGGCCACATCAGCCGGGTTAGCAAAATCTGACCAAAATTGGCCGGAAATGACTGAATCGGCACAACGTAAAAAGGTTTAGGACTAAATTGGCACTAAAAAAATGTTTATAATTAAATTGGCACAAATACAAAAGGTTTAGGACTTTTTAACACTTTTCCCTCAAATCTAGTATGGGCCTAGTCTATCAATGAACCACATAGTTATTAGTTCAAATTCTGCTTTGATATCATATGTAATTACTCAATCGTTCCACTTAGGCTAAACCCTCAAAAGAACTAACCACATAGTGTGCTGACTACTTAGGGTGAGTTTCAGTCTATATATTACAGCAGGATCTCTCTCGATGTGTAAATTGGAAGATTGAACAAAATAAATGTAATTAGACCAAACTGTATGCGCAAAAAGTTATTCATTCATATGAACTCATTTGTTAGATAAAAAATATAATTATTACTCAATTTTCCATCAAAATACAAAAAAATCGATTGAAATTAAAGATGCACTATTACTTAGAATTAAACATATGAGAAATAATGAAGAATAGATCATTAAGTAATTTATATATATTTGTATATATGATGATGAAGAATACATGAGATAGGTTGTACAAGATGATTAACTAAGGTGACAATAAATATAATTGTTAACACCTAAATTTTGTCTTGTTACTTAGATTTAATCGTGCAGAAAATTAGGGATTAATTTTTAAACCCTAGATAAATAAATAAATTTTATTAAATTGCATAGCATACGGACATTAAGAGCATATGCATTACTAATATTAAAATTTATCAAAAAATTAACTAATTAAAAATATTGTTTTAATTAAAAAACGTAGTAGGGTCGAGCTAGGGTTTTAATTATCCTCAAAGACAATTACTCTTGTTTGCATGCTTTTGCCGTTTGTGGCTTCTTTAGTCTAGTTAGAATTATTATTTATCTTTTTCCTTAGTGTTAGTTCTTTTATTCTATGCAATCTATTTGAATGCTTTCTTTGGTAGCCAATTATTACGTTAATAATTGGGCACATTTATGATCACCTCATGTGTTAGTGGATTGGTCCAAAATTAATCCAAATTGTTTGACAAAAATATTTTTTTAAAATGAATAAGATTAGGTACCAAAATGGCTTTAATTTATTAATTAATAATCAAATCCTTGACCTTAGATTCTCTAACTGCATAGGAAGTATGATACACATCCATGCCATACTTGGTTTATAACCAATCTTAATAGGCTAGTAGAGACTTCTTATTACAAAATTTTTATGAACACCCTAATATCCTGTGAGGTACAAGCATGGAAGAGCCCGTGCTTGATCATGGGCCATAGGCGTGTTTTTAGGCAATACCCCTAAACATATTCCCTCTCTTAAGGGCTAGGTTGCAACAATTATAATCAATCGAGGATATGCATAATTAATGAAAATATATATACAATCCTGAAAAATTTGCAGAACCAAGGAAATATCATAATTATCTATAACATATGAGTGAAGTGAGAGAATATGAGTTAAAAAGACAAAATGAGAAACCTACTATTTACATTCATTAGCTTCATATAATATGTCCGTACTAATAGAATAAACTAATTTGTGTTTAAATATTTAATTCCTTTATAAGTAAATAAATTTTCGCTCACTGCAAGATGTGTTGATGTTAGGCATTTTGGGATGGCAACTCATTTTCTTGACAAAAAAAATAAAAAATAAAAGGTGATTAATTTCATGTTTGTAACGCGACAAAGTTCTACAATTTGAAAGGTCAAGAACGTGCATTTTTATGATTAAAATTACTTGCTATACAAATTTAAGTAAGTTTGATTAAATCTAATATTATATCTATTCGCGTGAATCTGTTTTCCCTAAACTAATAAATGAAACTGACGTGCTCATCAAGAGGACACGAGAGGTGCAAAGCATTTCCTTACACGTGCTTATCTAGATTTTCTTTTTTGTTTGAATTTTATCAAGAATTTTGCTTCAAAATAAGAGCTGTCAAGTAATTCATAAAACATTTAAAAATGAATTTATTGGAACGAAAAAAAGTTGGTAGACAAGCAGATGAATAAATACGGTGCTCGTCCGTCCGACCAAACTAGCGGAAGAAAAGTGACATTTTGGGAAGAGGGGACTAAATTAAGTTAATTGAGTGTTGAGACTGATTAATCGATTGATTCACTGTGATTTATGTAAATTTCACTATATTTAAGATATATAAAACCCATGGAGTACAAAATCATTTATGATGGGGTTTTATTATTATTCCCGGTTATTTTGTTTAATGGATTTATATTCATCAATTGGTGGATCACCTTTTTAGGGGTGAAGCTCCTTTTATGATGGGGTCAAAACAGTATTTGAGGTGAGTCAATGATATTCTTTGAATTGATCAAATGAGTACTAAATAGACTTGTTTTATTAATAATGAAATGGACAGAATTAATCATATTTATAAATTATATTGAAATTTGTGTTTTTTGAACAACGTGAGTCTCAATATTTTTGGACAGGGTAATTGCCATAGTTTATTGAGCAAAGGCTTCAAAACTTCCTGGGCCAATCACTAATTGACGGTAAAGTCAAAAGTTAATGACATTGGCCAAGGTGAGTCTCGTCGAGAGCTGGGTCCATGCGAAAGCTTGACCTTTTATAAAGGCGAGTGATCTCTTCCTTTTGCATTCTTAGTTGAAAAGGGAGATCGAAAAGAAAAAGGGGCAAAAAATAAAAAACTCCTGCCGTCCGAAATGGATCACGCGATAAGCATCCACAGGAGTGAAATATGGGCAACACGAAGAGCTAGGCTTGAAGCTTTGAAGGTGAGATACGTCCCGACTCCAGATGACCAACAACAGCTCGGAGATGGTGATCTGAACAAAATTATGGATCGTGAACTATATGAAGCCACGAAAGAAGGGGACGTCGAGAAATTCATCGATGCATTAGAAAAGGTGTCTGAGTTGAGGAAACTAACTTTGTGGCAAATCTTCGGCCAAGTCACTCCCTCCGGGAATTCATTGCTTCATGTAGCAGCAAGCTCTGGAAATGATGAGGTCATGGAGCTCATTCTCATTGATTTCCCTGACCTCGTGACTTGGAAAAATGCCTCGAAGGATACTCCGCTTCATCTTGCCGTTCAAGATAGAAGGTTCAACGCAACAGAAAAGCTGCTTCGCCTGGGAACAGCCTCGGAAATTATATACTGGGAGAACAAGGATAGCAAATCTCCATTGTATTTGGCAGCCGAAACCGGGCGCTTGGAGATTCTTCAGCTTCTCTTGAAAGCTCCTGCTCAAGATGAAGCTTATGCAGTCAAGATAAAGGGCATTTCACCAGTTTTGGCCCAAATTGATGTAGAGAAAATTTGTAAGTAACTTGCACTTCTTTTCCCTTTTGCTCAAAATTCATATTCGTCCAATTTGGAGAAAAGCTTGATTATAGTTTTTGGTCAAAAAGCATATAACTCTGCAGAAGCTAACAGGAATAATTATTTAATGACTTATTTACCCTCCACCTAAAAAGTGCTGTGACCTATAATGACAGATATATTGGAAGAAATTGTGGATAGGCTTCCGAAATTACTTCACGTGCGTGGTGAAGACGGGGGGACACCATTGCACTCTGCCGCATCGGTTGGAAATGCCAGGGCAGTGAGGGTCCTCCTGAGAAGATGCCCTTATCTCGCCCTTCAAACGGACGAAAGCGGCTCCTACCCGATTCACATAGCTTGCGAAGGCAGCAGCTTCGGGACGTTCGTAACGTTACTAAATTACACGTGGCCCGACCTGGCAGAGATAAAAAACGGAAAGGGTCAGAATATCCTTCATGTTGCTGCCGAGGCTGGGAACAACAACGTGGTCCGACACATACTCAAGGAATGCGGGGAGCACACCAACATAGAGAAGCTGGTGAATTCGAAAGATGTTGATGGGAACACACCCCTCCATTTGGCTTCAATGAACACCCATTGGGAAGTTTTAAGCACTTTGACGAGTCACGAAAGAATTAAGTTGGATCTTCTGAACAATGACAAGTCGAACGCCCTGGATGTGGCCATGGAACCCCAAAGCTTCTCAAGCCAAGACCCAGCGGTAGAGTAATTTTGATTGTCAGCTGTGTTTAGTGTTAGTGTTGACTCAATCTACTGTGCTCGTGATTGATGACAAATTCTCTAATTTGACATTTGCAGGTACGGGTACATAAAATTTTGAAAAAAGCTGCAATACGGCAAAGCAAAGATCGAGATGTTCGGTCACCAAGAGAACAAAGTTCTGGAGCAAGCAACCGACCTTGCGCCGATTGGATCAAGGACGAGATTAACACTCAATTGCTTGTAGCCACACTTGTGGCTTCCGTCACATTCACTGCAGGCTTTACTTTGCCTGGTGGATATAATGCTTCCAGTGATCGACACCCAGGAATGGCGACCATGCTGCACAAAGGAGTATTCCAGGTTTTCGTAATTTGCGACGCGTTAGCCATGTACAACTCCATCCTTGCGGTTGTAGTCCTCCTCGGGGGTCGCGTTAGCTATGTCCGCATAGCAGAAAGAGCTTACAGCGTTGCAGGGGCATTATTGCTCTGTGCTTTTATCAGCATGGCAGTGGCATTTTTGGGAGCCATAATTGTAGCCGTGAGCGAGCAAACTTGGCTCATGGCGCTCATTCTGTGCATCGCAGTCCTTTACATCGGGAGCCTCCTGGGCTATTTTTCACCCTTGGTAGGCCTCGCGGCAAGCTGTAACTTTAAAATGGATATGGAATCCCGCGATTAGTCAACATGTACCAGCTTGTTTCGGGCTACTTGTTACCGTTTCTTTTCGTTTTCAGAGTACCCATACACAAAAAATAACCGATTCTTTAAAATCAATATAATGACGATTTGAGTAAGCAGATAATTCAAGATCAGGATGGCATGGTTATTGATGAGCTACCGACTATAGAAATTCTTGTGCAATAGCCATGCTTACCAATGACCATGACTGTAGCTGTTGATATATGATAATGATTGGTTAATGATAATCACAACGAATTGGCTAAGTATTGGACGAAGTGAAGACATCGATTGAAAGATATCGATAAAGCGAGACAATATCCAAGGAATGTAACAGTTTTAATGGGCATAAAGTTCGAGTGTAATGGTACCCGAGCTTATAATCTTTCGCAGATTGGGAGGCGAGAAGGCAAGATGATTGTGGTCGTTTGAAGGCAAGATCGAGGTGCCATTTTGGAGGAGCAACCACCTAGAGATGAGATGGCATGACAAAGTGAAGATGTAAAGCTGAAAATTAAGGAGAGGTGACAATGTAGTTGAAATCGCTGAAGAGCTGCCTATGAGTGTTCCTGTACTATAGATCCCAAACAAACAACAATAATATGTTATCTTTCAATCGTGTTTCAATTTCTGTACCTAAGTTGCAGTTTCCAGATATATAATTGTTGATTAAATGACAGCTTGTATCTTAGTTGTAGTTTTCAGATTCTCATCTTGATTACATTACGGCGTGGTAATGTTATTCCACCCTCTCGTAAATTGAATTCCGCAAATCTTTTTCATGTTATTGCACTTCTTTGTTGATTAAATTCCTTTGAAGCATATCTATTATGTGGCAGGACTTTTATTATTGGCTATGGATGATTGGTAGATTTTTCCCTTTCCTTTTCTTGGAGTAATACTTGTATATATTTTTGCAATAATTGTATAATTCACAAAAGAATTAATTCCTAATTGGGCATCCATAAGCCCCTATTGTGTTGTTTGAGACTCACCCTCTCTTATCATATGGATATATTTGGTCGTCTGGATTTCTAACCAAGATAAGATTATATAGGATAAGATATGAAATCTAGGGAATTTTACTATATCATATCCACTATATGGTGATTGTTTTAATAAAATTGGATATATTCATATCATATTATATAAATATTTTGGTATAAATACCTATATAAATCACAAATTTTACAAACAGAAATAATAAAAATCTCCTGTGACACTCTTGTTTACTTTATTTTTATTTTATTTTCCTCTCTTTTTTAACTAATTTCTTTTTTTTTTTCTTTCCCTACATCATTCTTAAATAGAAAATTGTACTAATATACCTAAAATACTAAAACACTTAAAATATGTAATAAATATATATATTTATATATTGAATTTATACTATAAGATAGAATTAAATTCAAATACATAAATAAAAATAAGATTAAATTTAAAAACTAATTTTTTTATTTTGAATTTCTTATATTAGAACTCAAATATTATTTATATTGAAATATAAATTTAATTTGTTAATTTAAGATGTTTGTATTATCTACCTTTATCCTACTATAGGATAATTTTTTATCCCATCATGAATTTTATATGATCGTTAAACGTGGCCTTACTGTATGTGCCACCGTCGGGCTTTTGGGCTTGCAATGCTGGAACCAAAGTGGCCTAGCCTCGCCAGCCTTGGTGATGCTGGATCTTGCGTCACCCAGGCGTCACCCAAGGCGACCCAACAAAGCTAGCCCTTCTCTACTTAAGGAAGGATGAGAATGACTAGCCTAGCCAGCGTCACTAGAATTATTTTTTGGTATGGCGATTTTGACTTTTCTACGTGAAAAGGTAGTAACCAGGTTGAGCAGATCCTTTTCCGTAGAAAGAGAATTTCATAAAAAACAGAAACAGCTTAATCCTCGACAAAAACATTCATAGTAGTGGGGGCATACAACATCAACGTCGACCCTTGGCAAATTATTTAGCAAGAAAGGTATATCGCAGAATTTGAAGATAAAAAAGTCATTTTCCAAATTCCATGCTGTGAACTTTGGGGCATTGATAAGGTGAGAAAATGTTTGATGTATTGATATCAAAGCAAGCATAATTTGAGGTTTTTGGTATAATTTTCCAGATTTGCTTAACTTCCATTTGTCTATAAGCCATCGTGTAAGATTTTCAATAGTCATCTCGAGCAGAACTGCGATAGAGTGCATATAAGTTTGAAGGTTTTTGTGATATAATAAAAAGTTCAGAGTATTGATATTATAGTATGCATAGTTTTAGGCACTAATTTAAAGATTTAGGTGATACCGTCCCTTCTTACAATACTCATCTTTATTAACTTGAGGTAATTCATCACGTTTGTTTTCTCTCTTTTGAGTCCGGAGGTAATTCGTCCCTTTCACCATCCACGTGATGGCGGAATCATATTTCCATTTGTCAAAAAGTAAGAAAAGTCAGCTACTAGAGAGCTAAAAGTCAAACAAATGCGAAGACTAGTCCAAGTTGGGTTTGGAGATTTTTTTTTTTACCTTTGTCCCTGGCCATTACAAATGAATATTCATGCGTTTATAAAACTCTTATCAATGAATACCTTTGAAATAATCGTTAATAATGCTTAATAAAAAAAATACTTCAATTTTCAATATATTGATTACATATAAAATAAAAAATCCCTACACAATCTCATTTGTCTAGAGATATTTTAATGAAGTTATTTGCCTCTCTCTTAATCATAAGAATGTCTCTTTCAAACACATCATAATATTGCAAGGGTTGGGGGTTATCACTATGTGATATTATCCACTTTGGGCTTCTGATCCCCATAACTTTAAAACACATTACACAAAACAAATAATCTAAGCTTTATCAACCAACTCAAAACTCCCCTTTTGATGATGTGGGATAGAAGACATGTGCCTAGCTTTTGGGTCACAATTGCCTGCCGACGCAATCCTAATCACGTTGTCTATCATTGGTCTTGGTTGTCATATTTTACACCCCTTATAACACAGCATCCTCACTATTAGGAGTCGACTTTAATATCACTTGTAAGGATTCGGAAGCAATCACCGTGTAATATTGTCTACTTTAGGTCTTTGGCCCTCACGACCTTAAAATGTTGATACAAGAAGAAAATTCAAGCTTCATCAACTAGTTTAGAATTCTTCTATTGATGATATGGGATAAGAGACATGCGCTTAATCTCCGTGTGCTTTTAGATCACAGTTGTCCGCTGGTGCAACCTCCCTACCACCCCCACCCTCAGAGTCTGGACCGTCGTAAGTATAATTGAGAAAAGAAACTGTCTAAAACATCGCGACGGAGGGCTACTATGGCACGACAATATTTATGCATGGCAAGACCTTAATATAATTGAATAAGAAAGTTGCAGGGACCGGACCCAATTAGGGCGCGCATGATAAAATTTATGTTTTTCGATTTCTTTCGTTTTCTTAGGAATGGGTTTGGAACAAAAATCTGTTTGATAACGCAATTTGATTTCTCTATTTCAAATAGATTTCTATTCCGTAAATAGAGAAATCAAGAAATCGAAACTAAAATTTTTAGTTTCTCGGTTTTGAAATAGAAATAGAAATTTTTTTCTCAACTTTTCAATTTAGTTAATTTAGTCCAAAATATTTTAATAATTTTTTAATATAATCATTTCAATCAATATTGATTGAAAATCTTAACCATTGGGCTAGATGGTGGGAATTAAATGAACAAGGCTTCATTTGTTGCATGCAAGAGATTTCACGCATGGTAATAGTCAACTTGTCATATCATATCCAATGAGTCTTTCTTCACCTACTCTTCCATAGTACGCCAAACAATGGCTCTATCTAGCTAACTATTTTTTTTAATCATAAACTTCATATTAAGGTGGTAAAAAGGTGTCAAATCATTAGGGTTTCATCCAATTTTTATTTTATATAGTGTCCTCACTTATCAAGATGCGGGTAAAAAGAGATCTAATAAGGAATTTGTTGTTCTTGTAAAAGTGTTGATGAAAATACAGATTTTGATAATAAATTTTTAAATAATCCTAGTGTTGATAATTTTGAAAAAAAATGATGATGATTTTTGAACATGTTGAGGATTTTTTTTAACAAAATTTGAAAAGAAATTGGAATTAGACTTGAATTTAGGATTTTTTTTTAGGAGATTAGACTATTATAATCATGGGTATCATTAGACTTATTTGATTAATGCGAAATCAATTTCGGCAAATACATAACGACATATTCACTACAATTGAATTTCAATTGATTTATTTTTTGCCACGTTTATTTTCCGAAAGAAAATATTATGTAATAGGAAATGTAAGCACATGTAATAGGAAATTCCGTGAAATTGTATTTTTAACTTTTGTAATGTATTAGTATTATTTCGACTATTATTTTGTACTTGAAGATTTCCTATGTTATTTTAGTATTATTTCAATTATTATTTTGTATTTGAGAATTTTCTATGTTGTTATCTAATAAATTTATATTCCTAAAAATAGAAATTTTATTATGTTATCAAACATTTCTGTTTTAGAAATAGAAATTTTGAATCGTATCAAATGGGTTTCTTTGCTCAGAAACTTATCCGGAGAATAAAAATTAAAAAATTACTTTCTAGCTAGAAATCAATTTCTAAAACAGAAATTTTTCATTACGCGCGCCCTAGCCTCGAAGCTGGGCCCATCTCGTTCGGAAGATATTTTTGTTCATGGAAAGACCTAGGCAGCGTGATAAAGCCTGATCTCTGCAGGAGAAAATATCGGAAGGTATTTTTGTTCACTAAAAGACCTAGGCAGCGTGATAAAGCCTGATCTCTGCAGATGCCTCGCTCGATCAAAGTCCTTATCACCAGTACCCTTGCCGTCAATGTAAAATGGCAGATAATGCCAGGATGTGCAGTCTCCCAGAACAGGAGATGCAGAGGGGCGGATCTCAAGAGAGAGAGGATGAGATGTGATGTGGGGTCTCAGTCTCACTAAGGAAAAGGACGGTGCGGGGCCGTATTGGGTAGGAAAGTAGGATACAGCTAAGAGATATGATATGAACACAAGCGCCGGAACCCGTCTCGACTTTTCTTGAATGCTATAATGCCCCACTCGCTACGTGTATGTCCGTGCAAACTCAAGGGGAGTGGATATTGGGGTGTCCCCCCTTTAGAAATTATTCGGTGAATTTAATACTTAAATTGCAAAAATATACAAACCGTAGGATTTGATGCGAACCGCGGAGGATCATTTTTTTTCACAACAAGAATCTCTTTTTGATCGGTAAGTTTCAACGTCAAATTCATACCACGTCGGCCAAGATTTTTATTTCTCTAGGATTGAAATGGATTTTGGCATGTCTTCGGTCTATAGAAACGTGAAAGCAAAACAATTTTTTATTAAAGCAACTTCAGTTTAATCTCTTTAATCATAGCGCAACATGTGACCTCAACTGTGTAACTTTTCCTCTACTTTTCTTGTTTTTTTCTCTTTTGATTGGGACGGTCATTGTTTTTGGAATTTGCAAGTTGTTCAATAAATGTGTGGGTAGCTAGGTCTACCGTATCCCTAGATTATTAAGTTAGAGAGAACCATTATAAGCATTGTGTTTTAGTTAACTTCAAACAAAGTAACATGAGTAGTGATAAGTGTGATAAGAGTCTACTGAGAAATATTTACTAAGTAATGTGGCAACTCATGTGACATGTGCCCTTGTTCCTGCTTTCGTGGAAGGAGCGTGTGTAGGGGTGAGCATCGGTCTAGGGTTGACCCTAGACCGGCCCAACCCTACCAGTCTTGGTTCGGTTTACAATGGGACTAGGTCGGTCCTCGGTTCTGAGATCACTGGATCAGAGTATTGTGCAAGTTGATCCCTGATCCTAGGAGTTTAGGGTCGGTCCAACCTGGACTAACCCTAACTGTATATAATATATATAATATATCTAAAATATATAATATATTATTTATAATTTTTTTATATAGTGAAAACCTTAAGTTAAACGGCTCATTAGTGAGGAGTCCAAGTAGTTTTATATTGTTCTTTAATAGCTTAGACTTTTAATGTCTTTTATAATATCAACAACCATGTTTACAAATGAGGAAAATGTCTCCGTGAGAAGTCCTCACGGCGTAAATAGCTCTTCATGGTATCCTCTTCCAGTACTTCTTTTCTTATGTCTTATTTGTCCTCTTAGTTTTCAACTTACCAAAATTGAAAGAAACAACTTCTCTATTTGCCATTCGACATTTGCCTCCCTCACTTCTAGTTGCTTGCGCCACTCACCGCTTGCTGCTTGCGCCGCTCGCCTCTCTTTGCTGACCTTACTCGTCACTGAACCCATTAGGTTAATTCGGTCCTCGGTCGCATTTTTAGAAAGTGCAAAAAATGAAACAAAAAAAATTATTGGTCGGTTCTAGGTTGACCATGGAATCGAACCAAACCCATTGGGTCGGTCAAGTCCTCGGTCCCAGGTTCAATAGGGTCGGTCTTTGGTCCCAAAAATTGATGACCAACACTATGCGGGTTGGTCCTAGGGTTAAGGGGTGGACTGGGGACCATGCTCACCCCTAGGCATGTGGGATATTTGGGAAAATCTCAAATAAGGACCAAAAGTGAGCATACTTTCTCAAATAAGGACTCGAAGTGACTGTAATTCCAAATAAGGACTCGAAGTGGCGAACAAGTCTTAAATAAGGACCTAAACCCGCCGGCTGGCCAAAATGTTCACCGGCCGGCGAGCATGTGACATTTCTGGTAGTCGAAATATGGGCAATTTTGTCCCAAAAATTATAGATAGAAATTAACAAACCCTAAAACCAAAATCGCCAAACTCTTCACGTTCTTCTTCTTTCGTTCTTCATCTTTTACGTTCTTTGTTCCCCCTTGTTTGGAGAACCCAAATTCTTTGTTGATGGAGTAAAAACCTTGTCTCCCGAGTTCCAAAGGTACGTGCCCTCCCCCACCCTCCCTCCCCCTCTCTCTCCCTCTCTCTCTCTCTCTCTCTCTCAATTTGAACGAAACTGACATCGGTTGAACGGGAGTGTGAATCAAAGTGTATGACGAACCTAGGAAAAGATAATGAAGAATCGAGGCCCTCGTGTTATGCACGAGTGTCTCAATAACAAAAAGGTGGCTTTACTCAAGATTTGTCTTCTTCGTTGGAAAGAAACGAAGACTAAAAACAAAAGAAGAAGATGTGAAAAAACGAAGGTAGGGGTTTCTTGTCGTGTTTCAATTCGTGTTCCACTAATAGAAAATTTCCGTGGTCCAAGCAAGAGAGGATAAAGAACAGAGAAGATGAAGAGCAGAAGAAGATAAACATGAGAACATGAAGAGTTTTTTTTTTAGGTCAAAAGAACGTGAAGAGTTTGAGGGGTTGGTTTTAGGGTTTGTTAATTTCTATCTATAAATTTTTTTGGACAAAAGTGCCCATATTCTGGCCACCCGAAATGTCACATTCTGGCCGGTTGGTGAACATTTTGGCCAGCCGGCAAGTTCAAGTCCTTATTTGAGACTTGTTAGTCACTTCAGGTCCTTATTTGAGAAAATATGCTTACTTTGGGTCCTTATTTGAGATTTTCTCGAGATATTTTTTTTTCCACAAGAAGAATCTCTTTTTGATTGGCAAGTTCATCGTCAAATTTATACTACGACAACCAAATTTTTTATTTCTCTACGATTGAAATGGGATTTGGCATGTGTTCCATCTAGAAACTTGAAAGCAAAACAAGTTTTTATTGAAGCAAGTTCATTTTTAATCTCTTTAATCATAGCTTAATATGTGAATGCCGGATCTCATCAATATTTCTTTTCCTCTACATTTCTTGTTATTTCTCTTTTGCTTGGGAAGGTCATTTTCCCTAAACGGTAACCTTTTTCCCTTCGGTTTTTGAAATTTACAAGGTGTTCAATAAATATCTAATTAGCTAAGTCTCTATACTCGTATATCTAAATTATTAAGTTGTAGAAAACTATTATAAGCATTGAGTTATAGATAATATCAAGCAAAGTAATATGAGTAGTGATAAGTGTATTAAAAGTCTAATAAGAAATTTACTAAAAGATGTGGCAATTCATGTCACATGCGCCATGTCATCAAGTATTAGTACTAAGCAATAACAATACATAGAAGAAAAAAATATAAATTGGATAAGATTAAAAAGTTTTTGTTTCTTTAGTCTCCAAGCTTCGTTTATTCTACTAGAAGTAGAATTAATAGGGGCCTGAGTAATACTACTTCGTTTATTCATACTCCAAGCTTGGAATCAACAATCATGTGGAGAGGGCAGAAAAAACATGGAGAAAGAAAGATCTTATGTAAAACAAAATTTTTTGAATTTTCAAATGGATGTAAATTTCCGATCGATGATCATCAAAGGGGATCCCAGTTAGGATTGGACACGACTCCACTAATAATGGAACTTCAGTTTGGATCCATCTCCTTTAATTTCTTGACTTTCCAGTTCCATGCATTTGTTATGTTGACTGACTTGGGCTTTTCTATATAGGACGACGCAGCTCCGTCTCCAGTCAAACAAGGTTCATCCAATTTATTATTAATCGTTTTATATTGTGGCACCTTCACCCCATGCCAAGCGATTCTCTACCAATTTCTCTTTTCCCAAAGTTGAAAAGAGTTATGTTTTAGCTCTCAGCTCCATGAATATCCATCCGTTGTCGCTTCTCATTCTTGTTCTATTGCAAGGTGAATGGGGTTAAAAAGTTGCTAACAATGGATGGATTAGGATTTACTATCTTTCAAGAAGAAGAAAATAGCCCGTTTGATTAAGGTATTTTTTTGGTTATGTTCTAATAGGAACATATATCAGTCCTATTTTCTGTTCAACTCACAACGCGTATTTTGTACATAAAGGAGAACAAAAATATATCGATGCATGCTAACATGATTTCATGGTACTGCATGAAAACTAATGTACTATGCCGTGACATGAGGAAAAACTAATTTTCAAAATGTTGAATGTTCTGTGAGGGTAAATTGGAGGAAAAATGAAAAAATTTCTTTCCCCACTTCCCTTTCCGTCTTTCCTCCCACTCCCAAACAAAGCATTAAAATGATATCAAAAGATCATGCCCCGCTGAAGTGTTAAAGTGCCGAATTAACTGGATAATTTTCTTGAAATTTCCAGATAACATATGAGGTGTGAATCCTTTTTATGTCCATTCAGTGAGTTGTTATGCTAATCTATGTTCTACTCTATTTATATAAATTCTCATTGTATTTTACCGTTATAATTACATTTCTGTAGATTATTGTATTGCGGGTGTCGAAAAAAAAAGAAGAAATTACCATAGACAAGAATAGATTGTTGAACTTATATAACAAGCAACGAAATTGTTGTTGCATTCGAAGGAATAATGAGTGGACTTATGTAACACGATTTCGTGGTACTGCATCTAAATTGATGTGCTATGTGGTGACATGAAGAAGAAGTTGTTACAAGGCAAGCTAATTTTTGTTTTTGATCTTGTTTCTCAAAATTGTACGTCAATTTTCCTATGATCGTGACTCAGGCAGTGAAGGCGGGGGGCTGGAGATGAAGAAAGGACGGGGAAATAAATGAAGAAGAAAATAAGAAGAAAGATTGAGGGGGGGGGAGAGAGAGAGAGATGGATTTGTTTGTTGATGGGATGTGGACCCAACAATTACATGAAGAAAGAAAAATCAATCAAATGTATGAAACGATGTTCCGAAATTTTTATGTAGGTGATTACAGGGGGTCTCAATCAAGGTTGGACGCTGGGCTATGCCCATTATTCCACTAATAATGTTAACTTTGGCTTTAATTTCTTCACTTGATCCGTTGACTAACTTGGGTTTTTCCATAGGACAAGGTGACTCCAAAGTCTCCAATCGAACAAGGTTCATCCAATCTCTTTTCAATCTTTCATATGGTGCCGTCTCCACATACCCCAAGCAGTTCTTTAACAATTTTGCTTGCCCAAAGACAAACAAAGACCTGATTAATGCTCTCACCTTCGCTAATGTCTATGCAATGTTGCTGCTCCTCCTTGTTTTGTTGCATGTGATGACTAGTAATGCCGCTCCAAGTAATTCATAGTACATCGCTTCATCCTGTGGTGAGATTCGCAATATAAGGTACTCATTTCGATTGAAAAATGAACCAAAGGGATGCGATGAGCAAGAGAATGAGTTGGCAGTGAAGATAATCGCATGGTTCTATACTTGTGTGATGGCCAATATTATGTGTAATCTATCAATTATTCCATCCGACAAATTAGATTAGTCGATGATGGGTTGCAAAAGGATAAATGCTCGCCTCTCTTGTCATTTAGGGGCGGTGTATAACTTTAAGCACTGTATAGACCAAACAACCCATACAAAATGGACCGTGATGGTCCAATAATCATTGTGAATTGCTTGAAGCCGATTAGATCTCCATTCTACATCACCATCGGTCCATGTATTGAGGGGTTGTAATCTTCCAACACATCACCGAATTGGAACTTGTATTTTCTCAAACTTATTAAAGACTGTACACTCTATGTAATGTCACTTTAATAAAATAGAAGTCCTATAATTATGCCAAATTGTTGAACACATTATAAGATTCTCTTCAAAGATGGTGATGGAACATGCTATGAGAAATAAAGACTGTGATTAGAAGGAAGTGATGAGTGAGAGATGGATTTGTTTGTTGACGGAATGTGGAGCCAAAAATCACATTAAGAGAGTTTGGAAGAAACTTTTGAATTTTCAATGGGTGTAAAATTTCCAAGGGTTGGACGTGACTCCACTAATAATGGAACTTTAGTTTGGGTCCCCCTTTTTAATTTTTTTTTTCTGTCGGTCCTACTCTATTATTAGTCTAATTCTCACTCTTAGACTTTTGCCCTGCCTCCTTGTAGGGCGTGGGAGTCGAAACCCACTCTTGAAACTATATTATCCCCACCCCAATCCTCCCTGTGAAGATGGGGATTTGAACCCCCCACCTTCCCCTTCCATGTTGGAAGGGTGAACACTAGGGCAAACCTTTCAAACCCTTTTTAGTTTCTTAACTTGCATGCTTTTGTTACATTGATTGACTTGGGTATTTCTATTGGTTGATGCAACTCCAAAGTCTCCAATCTAACGAGATTCGTCCAATCTTTTTTCAATCGTTTAATGTTGTGCCTCCTCCTGTCCTCCCCACATACCAATCAATTCTTTACCATTTTCTCTTTTCCCAAAGACAATTGGAGACATGATTAATACTCTCAGCTCCATGAATATCTCTCTAGTGTTGTTAGTCAATATTGTTCTATTGCCAACGATGTAATGCATGAATTTGCATTATTTTTTAGAATTTGAGGATTCAAAACTTGCTGGATGGGAATGTTTTTTGAGTTATGCACTGTTCATAGACTAAAGATATATGAGCCCAACCATAGCAATTATTAGTTGCTCCACTTGGCTACAGATTAAGAGCCACGTCAACATGGTGTTCATATCCGCATAGCCACTCACCACAAAGTTATCTCCCCAAAATCCAATCCAACTAAAAAGGTTTTTTGTCTTTCTTCCCCTATTGCGGTCAAACATAGGAGACCCTTTGTTTGGTGCCAAAGCAAAATCTAATGGACGAAAGAGCAAAAAAACACAAAAACAAAAAAGGGAAGGGGAGATATCATTAACAAAGTAAATGGGGGTCAACTAGCTTTGGTTGATTAAGGGGCTCAATAAAGTAAAAAAGTCAAAAGTTAGAATAAAAGAGGGAAGCTCCCCTAATTCCAAACGTCTCTGCTTCCCAATCTATCATATTCATTTCAAGTTCCTAAGCCTAAAGATCTGTTGGGTCCATTATGGCTTTGTCAAGTCAGAGCTTGCTTGATTGTAAGCATTGGTTGACTTGGGATCGACCTGTATCACCCATCAAACTGCATTGATTATGTTCCTAGTATTCGAGTTGAATGGCCAAGCTTCAACGGGTTACTTATCGTGTCCCGAGCACGGTGCTTCTAGTGATAAACACCTAAAAATGGATCTTTTTTATTGTTGGCAAATCAATATAAAGCCAACAACAATAACAGCCTTATCAAATTTGATATGAATTTATCACTTGGAGCGCCATGCCTCGAAGCACCAAAGAGATGCTCAAGACTCAAAAGGGTAATATAATCTCTAACTATTGTCTAGGCGAATAGCTAGTACATCCAAAGAGTTTGATATGGTAAATATTAAGAAGTTTCTGAAAATGTATTGATTGAGATGTATTAAATATCTTTTGACTTTATATATTTTGTTGAAGTATAGTTGCCATTTTCAGCATTCTTAATGACTGGACACACTAACGTGATTCTATCAATGTTTTGCCCTAACAACTAGGAGACTTAAGGGTCGCCTCAATTGATAAAATGCCCAAGTCAGTCAACGCAACAAATACATGCAAGTCAAGAAATTAAAAAGGTGGACCCAAACTAAAGTTCTGTTATTAGTGGAGTCACGTCCAACCCTTGGAAATTTTACGCCCACTGAAAATTCAAAGTTTCTTCCAACTCTCTTCATGGGCCTGTTGGTTCCACATTCCATCAACAAACAAATTTCTCTCTTCCCCATCACTTCCTTCTAATACACAATTTTTCTTTCCTATTTTCTTCTTCGTTCTTTTCCTCCTCCCTTCTTCTTCTCCATCTTCTTTCTTCGCCCCACAAATCACGATAGTAGGAAAATGGATGTATAGTTTTGAGGAAGAATATCGACAATAAAAACTAGCTTGCCCCAAAACTACTTTTCTACCCAATTTGAGTCCCCATTTTTTAGAATAAAAAAGGTAATAAATAAAATAAAAAATCCAGAAATTTAGGAATAAAATTCAGAAATTAGATTTTGAATAGTTTTACTATATTTTAGTATTAATTCTAGTTTAGAATTAGTTTAGCATAAAAAATGTGAAAATCTTTTGAAGAAAATTGGATTAAAAATTAAATAAGCTTTTAGAAGCTTTACTATATGGATTTTTGAATGCCTTTTTTAAGAGAGAATGCAAGGTTGCGAAAGTATGACAACTCCAAGCAATGTTCGCTCTTCTTTTTGTAGCTAAAAAAGCTCGAAAGGTCTAGCACCTGTTTATTATAATGCTCAAAGATTTACCATCAATCACCTCATATTGTGAGTTATAAACCAACAGGGCTCTTTGCTGTCATTTCCAGCTATTCATCTTTAACTAACTATTACGTTGAACTTTTTTAAGCCACTTTATAATAACTTGATCAATTTAATTATTACAAAAGTTCAGTTTTACCCACTCATGAAATGTTAAGTCTCAACTAAAATTTTTATAATTAAATGAAAAAAAATTTGAGAATAGAAATTTTTAGGGTCGTACCAAATACATTTATATTTTTTCTATTTCGAGAATAGAAATTTTATACAGTTATCAAACGCATCTTTAGGGTATAGTTATCAAACACATCCTATGGTAACATTTCTGTTTCCGAAAACAATTTCTATTTAGAAATAGTTTTTTCTATTTCTAATCCATGGACAATTTCTAAGCAGAAGAACATGTTAGGTAATTGCATAAAATTTATATTTCCAGAATATAAAAAGAACAAAAATGCGTTTGGTACGACCCAAAACATTTCTATTCCCAATTTGTCTATTTAATTATAAAGAGACTTAATATTTCATGTTTGAATTAAACGGGACTTTTGTAATAATTTAATTGATCAAGGTATTCTAAAATGACCTAAGAAAATCCAACATAATAGATAGCCAAAGATGGATGATTGAAAATTGCAACAAATAGTCCCATTGGTTTATAACTCACAATATGAGGAGGTTGATAGTAAATCTTTGGACATTACAATAAATATGTGTATAAATATTTTGAAAAGAAGAGCAAATGTTGCTTGGAGTCATCAAGCTTTCACGACCTAGCATTGTCTCTAAAAGAAAACGATAGTAAAATCCATATTGTAAAACCCTAAAAGTTTATTCGATTTTGAATCCAATTTTCATTAAAATATATTCACATTTTTAAGTTAAACTAATTCTAAACTAGAATTAACATTAAAATATAGTAAAACTACTAAAAATCTAATTTTCTAAATTTTTTCCTAAATTTTTTATTTTTGATTTCAAAAAATGGGGACTCGAATTGGGTCAATAAACTAGACCTTGTGTGAATTGTGTAAAGACGAGTATTAAGTTTTATTGAGCTTTTTTTGTAAAGTGACTTTATTTCTCTTTTTTTTTTTTTTTTTTTCTAAGAACAATGAAGTAAGTTTTTCTACTTCTTATTTCTATTCCAAATCTCTTTCTTGACCATTAACCTATTCCGGGGAATAGAAAAATTAGCCGACATAACTAAAGGGATTTCTGTTATCTTTTTTTGGGGAAGCTTAAGAATAGAAAAATAAAAAAAGAGAAACGTTACCAAACAGAAGAGTCTAGATAGCAAGAACTTTAAACTTGTCCTTCTACATTATTAAAAAAAAGAAGAATAAAAGAATGGCACCAATATCCACTCATGGGCATCGCAAATGGTATGAGTGCTCTCCCTCATTGCCGAAGTCAAGAATTTGAATCCTCTCGTTGCATTTCATGACTTAAGTGGAGGTCCCAGGGGTGGATCATTGGGCCAACTCTCCCGAGGTTTTATGTCTAAATAGCAGTTTTCGTTGCATTCCATGACTTAAGTGGGGGTCCTAGGGATGGATTGGGCCCAGCCCCCCTCCCGAGGTTTTACGTCTAAATAGCAGTTTGCGGCGAGGCTCGACGTTTCTACCAAGCACCGGAGGGTCGTGTGATCTTCGAAAGGTGATCTCCGGTGGTTCCTCGGTCATCAAAAAAAAAGAAAAAAAAAAGAATGGCACCAATTGCAAGAGCACAAAGTAAGAAAGCCATGTCATTAAACAACATTTACCATCGAAACAAGAAATAAAAACCTCGCATATTCGACCCGTAAATATGCTTTTATTCTTTCCATATATATTATTGATCTTATAACAAATTCAACACAGGAACCGTGGAGAAACAGACCTTAAGTCTATGAGAATAAACAGTAAATTGATCCAATCATTCAATTATTCGGCTAAATGAATTAGCCAGTTTTATCTATTTGTTAAAGCAATCTTCCAATTTAGGTCTGTGAGATTTTTGTGGAACCGCAGCCAATTGTTTCTTAAAGCTTAATTTGTTAGATAAATGTGTGATTTAATATTTAATTATTCTAATGAGGTCCAAAGATTAAATTCTTTTTCTCCCTTTGTTATCCTATTGGAGGCAACTTCAAGTATCAAATTTGCATTTAAGAGTGATGCTTTTTTTTTTTTGTCGAATTAAGAGTGGATTTGTTAGAACGGCAAAGGAGACTAGTAGATGGACAAATACGGTGATCCTACCTCTTACCAGACTAGCAGAAGAAAAACGATATCTTGGGAAGAGGGGACAAAATTAAGTTAGTTGAGACTTGAGACTGACCAATCAAATGGTTCACTATGCTTCATGTGAATTTCACTATATCTAACATATATCGACCCCATAGAATGCGAGATCATTTATGATGGGTTATTATTATTATTCTCAGTTCTTTTGTCTAGTAGATTGATTTCCATCAACTTGTGGATTGCAAATTTAAGGTGAAGCTCATTTTTATGATGGGGTTGACATTATTCGAGATGAGTCAATGATATTTTCTGAATTGATAAGGAATAATATGGAATGGACTTGTTTTTATTAACAATGTAATAGACAAAATCAATGATAGTGTAGAAAACATATCGTAACTTGTGTTCTTTGAACAGTGAGAGTCTCTTTACTTTTGGACAGGGTAATTGACATAGTTTATCGGACAAAGACTTCACAACTTCTTGCGCTGATCACTAATTAACTGTTGGGTCAGAAGTCAATGACATTGGCCGGAGTCGCATAGGTGTTGTGTTCATGTGAAAGCTTGACCTTTATAAGGGCGAGTGCTCTCTTCCTTTTGCATTCTTACCACATTGGGGGGAAGAGATCAAAGGAAGGAAAAAAAAAAAAGAAACCGTCCGCAGTAGCAAATGGATCACGCGATAAGCATTGACGGGAGTGTAACAAGGGCAATGCCAAACGAAAGGATTGATGCTTTGAAGGCAAGATACGTCCGGGCTCCAGATCACCAACAACTTGAAGATGGTGATTTGAACCAAATTATGGATTGTTACCTATATGAAGCCACAAAAGAAGGGGATGTTGAGAAATTCATCCATACATTAGAAAAGGTGTCTGAGTCGAGGAAACTAGCTTTGTCGCTAATCTTTGACCAAGTCACCCCCTCTGGAAATTCATTGCTTCATGTAGCAGCAAGCTCTGGAAATGATGATGTCATGGAGCTCATTCTCATTCATTTCCCTAACACCTTGACCCGGAAGAACTCCTTGGAGGAGACTCCGCTCCATGTCGCTGTTCGAGAGGGAAGGATCAACGCAACAAAAAAGCTAATTCACCTGGAAACAGACTCGGAAATTATATATTGGAAGAACAAGAATAGTAAATCTCCGTTGTATCTGGCAGCCGAAACCGGGGATATGACGATTCTTGGGCTTCTCTTGGAAGCTTATGCGAGAGATGAAGCTTACGCAGCCAAGATACAGGGCATGTCACCATTTGCCGCACTTAAGGACAGGAAATCAGGTAATGGAAAACTTTTTTGTGTAGTTCTAGTCCACAAATGCATAGAGGTAAGTAAATTGAACTGCTTTTTGCTCTTTTTCAAAATTCATATTCGTCCAATTTGTAGAAAAGCTTGATAATAGCTTTCGGTCAAAAAGCCAAAAACTCTGCAGGAGAGAACAGCAACAGTTATTTAACAAGCAAATTGCTCCCAACCTAAGAAGTGCTATGGCCTATGTGAAGGGAATGACTGATCCCCGGAAAACGCGGATTCGACACTAAATCAAACCCCTAAACGCAAGCGGAAGACGAAGCCCGAGAAATTAGCACGAATCACCGATCGTAAAGCACACCACGGAATCGAGCGTACCTTGTTAGCCACAGATTAAACACCGTCGTTGATGGAGGAAGAGAAACCGAGCAATTCGATCCGAGGAAGCAAAAATCCTTCGAGCAATTCACTGTTCGTGCTTTGAAGAATAACGAGAGAGAGAGAGTGCGTTAAGAGAAAGAACGTACGTCGTTTTCTATTTTAGCAAAACGGTATGTTTTCTCTCTCTCTCCTCCCTTTTATACCCCCTTCTTTCCACGGGCCTTATTCCCGTGGGCCGGGCTTCCTAGGCCCAACTTAGCCGGACGGGCCTTAAGCCCAATGACTAATAAATCCTTCATCTCCCACTCGCACATGGTGGTCCAAAACCAACATGGGCGGATGGCCTACTCATCCCCATCGAGAATAATCCATCATAGACTCTCTCTTGACATGGTGGGCCAAACAGAATTCTCTTTACCTCTCTTCAACATTCATACTGGTGAATAATCTGTGCGACCAGCATACTTTGAGAGCTTGTTGCTATACATCTGTTAGGAATATATAGCAGCTCCATAATGGGCGTCACACTCCGAGTAGATTTAGTATGCAGTACCCTAGATCGATCGATCACATTTATATCTCTCTTGATCTCTTTTAAACAATGATATAAATTGTATTCACAATTATAATTATCACAAAGATAGTTATAATTGGTCGACCAGTGAATACAAAACCACAATGTGATTCTCCAAAATCGATCTTCCTCTTTCCTTCAAACTCTCAATTTCAGTTCAGCTTGCTTTTCTAGAAATGTCCCATCAGATCGAATCAAACACATGACCATTGGCAACATCCTAAGATAACAAACACTAAATAGAAATCTTGAGAATAAGTAAGAGTCATGAGGGGACAAATAATTGAGGAACTCTTTTCCTCAAGAGTCTCACACGTCATAAAAGTTGAGATCAAACTTTTTGCCACTCTTATTGGTCGTCTCATGCATACGTAGTATGAAATACGTATTACGGTATTAACTCATTTCCCATGGAGCGTATGTCTACATTGTTCAATACCGTACAGATGATAGTTCAAACATACCCAATGTCTAACTTGAGTTCACCTATCTACTCATTCACAAAATCCATCAGAACTCACATTTGGCATCTTAGACAGATAAAGTAAAATATGTGGGGTATTTTACTTTCGGACATCACAAGTATTATGTCATCATCTTAACACTTAGTTAAGGCGACATGCGTATTTCAAGCTTGAGCTCTCGATTATCACCTAGATAATAAGCTTAAATACAGTTTCATCTCTATTTATCACACAGTAAACAGAGGCGATTACCCGTGTGAGTGGGCTAATCTTATATCTGTCCGACATACTCCTCTTAACTTAAAGTAATGCACTAAGCATTAAGATGCATAAAGATCACATAAAGATTCATAGGCATTAATTAATGAAAATCAAAATTTCATAAATGTGAACTACTCAGGGAAATTACAATCCAAGTACATCGGACTCTACGCAATCCTAGAGATTTTACATGACCACAAAACACATCTCTAGGTATTGGCTTTGTCATAGGATCTGCTACCATTCTATGCGTAGATATGTACCGCAAGTTCACATCCTTTCTTGCAACCATATCTTTTACAAAGTTATACTTGGTATCTATATGTTTGGTCTTGCCATGATACTTTGGATCTTTGGTGTATGCTATAGCTGCTTGGCTATCACAATTAACTAATAATGGATTTGCAGCTTTCTCAATAACACCTAAATGATCCAAGAATCTCTTAAGCCAAACTCCTTCTTGTACCGCTCGATAATGCCACGAACTCAGCTTCCATCGTGGACAAGGCTATACACGTTTGCTTCTTACTGCTCCATGATATGGCGCCATTGCTCAGTAAGAAAGCATATCCTGAGGTAGATTTTCTTTCATCCAAATCTCCTCCCCAATCAACATCTGAATAGCCTTCAAGTCGCAGATCCTTTCCTTGGTAATTCAACTTGAAATTAACAGTTCCCTTCAGATACCTCAGTATTCTCTTGACGGCTTTCCAATGTCTTTGGACTGGATTGGATTAGTATCTACTCACCATTCCAACTGCAAAACATATGTCGGGTCTTGTACACATCATAGCGTACATCAAGCTCCCAACAGCACTTGCATAAGGAACATGCTTCATTTGTTCATTTTCTTGTGGAGTCCCTGGACACAGCCTATGGCTCAATCCTTCATCCTTTACAATAGGAGTGTCTATGGGTTTACAATCATGCATACGGAACCGTTCAAGAACCTTATTTATATAGGTTTCTTGCGAAAGAGACAACGATCTCTTCGAACGATCTCTTGAAATCTTAACTCCAAGAATATATGCAGCCTCACCCATATCCTTCATCTCAAAGTTGGAAGACAACCAACTCTTGACGGTATTAACAAACTCCATATTGCTTCCGGCAATTAGTATATCATCAACATATAATGATATGATCACAAATTGATCCTTGGATCTCTTGATATACACGCAATGATCCTCATCAATCATCGCAAAGTCATATGCCATTATGGCATTATGAAAAACGTATACATACCATTGTCTCGACGACTGCTTAAGGCTATATATCGACCCCCAAAGTCGACATACCTTTTCTTCTTGGCCTTTCACTATGAAACCAGCAGGTTGTTCCATATATATTTCTTCCTCTAATTCTCCATTGAGGAAAGCAGTCTTTACATCCATCTGATGTAACTCAAGATCCATACTAACTACTATTGCCAGAACAATGCGAATCGAAGTAAATCTCACTACAGGAGAAAACGTATCTTCATAATCAATTCCTTCCTGTTGATTATACCCCTTCGCCACAAGGCGAGCCTTATGCCTTTCTATTGAGCCATCAGCCTTTCGCTTTATTTTGAGAATCCATTTGTTCCCAATAGCTGCGTCATTTAGGAAGATCAACCAGCTCCCGAGACTTGGTTTGATTTCATTGACTCCATTTCCTCTTCCATTGCATTAATCCATTTTTCCTTACTAGGGCAATTCAAAGCCTCATTAATATTTCTTGGCTCATCTTCATCTTGTGGAGCAACCACAAAAGTTTCCCCTTCAATGTCAAAAAACGTTGACAGGGAATACTTTGGCAACTTGTTCGCCGTATGGGAGATTGTACACTTAGCACATCATTCCCCATTATGCTCCCACTTGGATTAAATAATAATGATGTTATCTCAACATGTGGTTGTAATTGAGAATGAGTTGAATTCAATTCATCACTTCTCATATTACTCCCACTTGGACGAACTCTACTAAGGTCATTATCCTGATCCAAGGTTTCAAATAGGGAACAATCTTCCCCTATTTCGCCCTTCTTAGGAAATTCATCCTCTAAGAATGTGACATCCCGTGATTCAAACTCAGTTATACTCCCACTTTCCTACTCACCTATGAACACATACCCTTTTGAGTGTTCTGAGTACCTTATAAAAATACTCTTCTTTCCTCTGGGACCCAATTTCCCAAACTTGTGAGAGGACTCATGTGTGTAGGCAGCACAACCCCATGGCTTAAGAAAGCTTAAGTCCGGTTTTCTACCTGTCCATAACTCATATGGAGTGGAAGTAACTGATTTGGAAGGCACACGGTTAAATATATAGGCAGGATTAACAACGCATCACTCCAAAAGGCGATAGGTAAGTTAGCATGCGCCATCATAGATCTAACCATTTCCGGTAGGGTTGTTTCTTCTCTCTCGCAACACCATTTTGTTGAGGAGTATATGGAATAGACAACTGTCTTTCTATTCATTTTTCATCACATAATTTTCTGAACTCATCAGATAAATATTCTCGACCTCGATCGGATCTCAATGCTTTTATTTTCTTGTCTAATTAATTTTCTACCAAGGTCATAAACCTTTTGAAACAACTTATTGCTTCGGATTTGTGAGAAATCAAATAGACATATCCGAATCGAGTATAATCATCAATAAAGGTGATGAAATAAACAGCCCCATGCCTTCCTCTCACATTCATTGGACCACGAGACATCGTATGGATTAAATGCAGAGGAAATTCAGCTCTTTTCCCTTTCCCAAATGGTTTCCGTGTTATTTTCCCTTCTAGGCAATGCTTACATATAGGCAAATCGACTTTTCAATGTTGCCCAACAAGCCCTCTTTGGCTAGTCTATTCATACGTTGTTGGCCAATGTGACCAAGCCTAGCATGCCACACATTCACATCATTATCATAGGTATTAGAAGACGTGATAAGGGAATAACAAACATTAGCATTAACATAATCAATATCTAATACAATGAAACCATCAAGAAAATAACCACAACCATAGTAATTTGTATTCAAAAACAAATTCACACCTCTATTACGAAGTTCACATTAAAACCTAGTCTAACCAACTCTAATACTGAGACACTAAATTCCGACGAATCTCCGGAGCATACAGCACATCATGAAGGAACAAAGTGCGTCCACCACGCATGTTCGGTTGGCAGTGCCAATTCCTTTCACTTCAGCTCGGAGTTGTTTCCCACATAGATCCACTTAGTTCCGGTTGGTACTCGTCGGAATTCCACGAAGGATCCTCTATCCTTCGCTACATGGTCCGTCGCTCCCGAATCCACAGTCCACAAAGGATTAGACTCGAGTCAAGAACACGGGTAACTCGACACAAGAGTAAAGTTCTGAAAAGTACAAGGGGTGCATACCTTCTTTGGCTCACGACAGTCGCGAGCATAGTGACCCTTCTTGTCACAATTGTAACACCTCACCCTTGACATTTTCTTCGCTTGAGGACGTTTTCCTCTCTTGTGTTGGTTAACTCTTGATTTCTTGCAACAAGGACTTAATCCTTTGCATTCTCACATATTGAACGAATCAATACGCTTGCGCTTAGAGCACAAAGCCCTTTTCTAGGCTAGAACCAGCATTGCAAATATCTATTATCGACTCAAATGCCGATAGGCAGTCCTCAGCTAGCTCAAGGTGACGCACAACATTCTCAAGATCTTCCATAATATGGTCAAGAGCTTCTAGTGCTTCTTGCTTTTCCAGTACATATTGAATCTTCATATTCAATATTTCACAATTGTTGCCGTTCATATCAGCAATCACATTCTTAGTTGCTAAAATTATCAATCTGAACACATCAGACATACATGCACGAATATTTAATGCCTATCATTTATGTGTCCCTATTTGCATAGACCCATCATATTAATGAATAATTTCAAGTAAGGCTTCAAAATCAAAAGGTCACTACGTTTCCAATCATCCTCCAAAAATCCTCACTTAAAATTATTATTAATATAATTGTCATATGCAAAATCAATTCTATGAAGCTACAAAAACTTCTAAAACTACCCACAGCTAATTACCCACAGCAACCAGCAGTTAAACAGAAAGCAACATATAATATTTATTGACAAAATCCATGACAATTTTCTTATAGGAAGCAGCTCCGTTGACATCCCATATGCAATTCAACACGTCTTGCCACTCGGGCGGAAGAGTGCTTATGAAAAATCGCATCATCTCTTTGTGACATGGGACGACCATTCCATATGACCTGTTGAATTTTCCTGTTGACTTCAAGGACGTGATCAATTAAGTCACCTCTCTCCCATCGATGATCAGTCAGCTCAGCTATCAGCTTAGATAGCCTATCCTTTTGTTCATCGGAATCGCGCGAATAGGTGTGCGCAACCTCGGGGAGGCATTGTTCTGCAATAAATGCAGAACAAAAATAAGGGATTACTTATAACCCACATAGACTTAGTTGAAAAAGAAACACATTCTTTTTTCCCTTTTTTTTTTTTTTTGGGTCAACGGTCAACGGTCAACGGTCGGTCAATGGTCGGTCAACGGTCTACGGTTGCCGGTCGTCGGTCGCCGGACCGGTCGAACCGGTCAGCCGGTCGAACCGCGTCGGTCGAACCGATGCACGTGCCGTGCGCGTGCCTCGATGACGTCACGCAGACGTCAGCGGCACGTGCCGTGCGCGTGCCTCGATGACGTCACGCAGACGCGGAAGACGAAGCCCGCAGCGTGTGGGGCCACAGCGAGGGTGCTGTGCCTTAAGGGGGGGAGAATGTGACGACCCAGACTCGGGGCAGTACGGAGGGACGGACTAAGATCGCCTCGGCAGTACGCGGGCGAGGCTACGGGCATTTCTCCTGTTCCACATCGCTTAGGGGGGAGTCCGGGCCTTGTTTATAAGGCTTGGGTCCCTTTAAATATGTGACGCGTTTTAAAACCGTGAGGACTCAGTGTCCAAAGCGGACAATATCACACCGTGGGACCCGGGATGTTAACATTGGTATCAGAGCCCTAGTTCACGTTTTCCCGATCAATTTGATGTTTTTTCTTTGATTTTTTCGCAAAAACACTTCGGCCGTATGGATCGGGGCAGAATTCCCGACACCCGAGCACTGTACGTCATTTTTTCTGTGATTGCGAATGTCGAAATCAAATTCTGAAAGCACTGGGTGAAAGGCGACGTCGAGACGAGTCCGGGTAGTGGTCGACCGCCGCCAGGAGACGCCGCACGCGGCCACACGCGCGGCCGGAAGCCGCTGCGCGTGGGCGCGACGCGCCTGAAGCGCTGGCATCGGCAGCGCGTGCGCCACACGCGCCGGTCCGCGGACCGACGCGTGCTGACGTCATGAGATGCGTCATTGTGACGTCATCCAACGGTCAGAACCGCTCGGATGACGTCACCGATGACGTCATCGCCGGCGACGTTTCGCCGGGTGGTCGCCGGCCGGCGACCCAACCCGACCCGACGGCGACCGACCCGACCCAATCGGCTGGCGCATGCCACGCACGTGCGGCTGACGTCTAAGTGACGTCAGCACGCTCATGCGCGCGGCACGTGCGGTCCGCACACGCGCGCGGCACGTGCGTCGGTCCGCGCACGCGGCCCGACCGGCCCGACCGGTCCGAGCGGTCCAACGACCCGCACGCCCGTTGACCCATAGACTTGACCGTTGACCGTTGACCGTTGACTGGCCGTTGACCGGCCGTTGACTTTGACCGTTGACCCGGGAAAAAAAAAATTTGTTTCTTTTTTTTTTTTTTTTTTTCATGTATGCCTATGTGGTTTATATGTAATCCATTTTTTTTATTATGCATGTGTTGCATGAATTTTGGAAAATTATGTATTTTCCCTAATGTACATTATGGATTATAAGTGATCCATTTTTGTTCTGCATTTGTTGCAAGAACTATAACGAGTCATGCACTGATACCTGCAATCCCGAGAACGGTCGAGGGAAATGCAAGGTTTAAAAGGCTGATGTCAGATTTAGCTAATTATCGGTGACATAACGGTGATTTAGTATCACATGTGGTCAGGGTCAATCAGATGATACAAGAAATCATCTGGAATGGTTATCTGGTGACGGTTTTGATGAACACTCTTCCACCTGAATGGCAAGCAGTGTTAAATCGGCTATGGGAGGTCAACGTGGTCCCGGGTTATAGGATGCTAGTGGAAGCTTTTGTAAGAAGTACTATAGGATTGAGTTGGCCAAAACTTCAACCCTTAGTATAAGCGCCATAGGCGCAGATTAAATGCGCCTTGGTGGCGACATGAAAGCTCTCCAAAAGTCTTTCCATGGTTGACAATTGTGCTTTCGAGTTTTCTAAGATATTTTGGTGATAGATTAATTTTGAGATTTTTTTATGGATGTAAATATCTCTTTTCATGTTGATATGTTTACTCTGTATATATTGCTTAGTGTAATATGTTAGTTGTATTATGTTGAAAGCATGATTATTCTGTTGAATATAAATTATCGTTTGCTTTCTATTACTGCTGGTTGCTGTGGGTAGATTTATGAGCTTTTGTAGCTTCATAGAATTGATTTTGCATATGACAATTATATTAATAATAATTTTAAGTGAGGATTTTTGGAGGATGATTGGAAACGTAGTGACCTTTTGATTCTGAAACCTTACTTGAAATTATTCATTAATATGATGGGTCTATGCAAATAGGGATGCATAAATGATAGGCATTAAATATTCGTGCATGTATGTCTGATGTGTTCAGATTGATAATTTCAGCAACTAAGAATGTGATTGCTGATATGAACGGCAACAATTGTGAAATATTGAATATGAAGATTCGATATGTGTTGGAAAAGCAAGAAGCACTAGAAGCTCTTGACCATATTATGGAAGATCTTGAGAATGTTGTGCGCCACCTTGAGCTAGCCGAGGACTGCCTATCGGCATTTGAGTCGATAATAAATATTTGCAATGCTGGTTCTAGCTCAAAAAGGGCTTTGTGCTCTAAGCGCAAACGTATTGATTCGTTCAATATGTGGACATGCAAAGGATCAAGTCCTTATTGCAAGAAATCAAGAGTTAACCAACACAAGAGAGGAAAACGTCCTCAAGTGAAGAAAATGTCAAGAGTGAGGTATTACAATTGTGACAAGAGAGGTCACTATGCTCGCGGCTTATCGTGAGCCAAAGAAAGTAATACACCTCTTGTACATTTGAGAACTTTGCTTATATGTCAAGTTCTGTATGATTGGTTGAATCTAATCATTTGTGGACTGTAGATTCAAGGGCAACGGACCATGTAAGGAAGGATAGAGGATCCTTCGTGAAATTCCGAAGAATACCTACTGGAATTAAGTGGATCTATGTGGGATATAACTCCAGAGATGAAGTTAAAGGGATTGGCACCTGCCAATTGAACATGCGTGGTGGACGCACCTTGTTCCTACATGATGTTCCATATGCTCCAGAGATTCGTCGAAATTAAAATGTCTGTTTTGATGTTGGTTAAGCTTGGTTTTAGTGTGAACTTCCATAATAGAAGATGTAGATTTGTATTTGGATACAAACTACTATGGTTGTGGTCACTTTCTGAATGGTTTCATTGTAATAGATGTTGATTATGATGATGTCAATATGTTATTCCCTTGTTTCACGTCTTCTACTTTATATGATAATGATGTGAATATGGTGGCATGCTAGACTTGATCATATGGGCCAACAACATATGAAAAGACTAGCCAAAGAGGGCTTATTGGGCAACATTGAAAAAGTCGATTTGCCAATATGTAAGCATTGCCTAGAAGGGAAAACGACAAGGAAACCATTAGAAAAAGTAAAAGAGCTGAATTTCCTCTGCATTTAATCCATTTTGATGTACGTGGTTCAATGAATGTGAGAGGAAGGCAATGGGCTGTTTATTTCATCACTTTTATAGATGATTCTACTCGATTCGGATATGTCTATTTGATTTCTCATAAATTTGAAGCATAAGTTGTTTCAAAATGTTTATGAACTTGGTAGAGAATCAATTAGACAAGAAAATAAAAGTATTGAGATCCGATCGAGGTCAAGAATATTTATCTGATGAGTTCAGAAAATTATGTGATGAAAAATGAATAGAAAAATAGTTGTCTATTCCATATACTCCTCAACAAAATGGTGTTGTAGAGAGAAGAAACAAAACCCTATTGGAGATGGTTAGGTACATGATGGCGCATGCTAACTTACCTATTACTTTTTGGAGTGATGCGTTGTTAACTGCTGCCTATATACTTAACCGGGTGCCTTCCAAATTAGTTATTTTCGCTCCATATAAGTTATGGATAGGTAGAAAACCGGACTTAAGTTTTCTTAAGTCATGGGGTTGTGCTGCCTATACACATGAGTCCTCTCACAAGTTTGGGAAATTAGGTCCCAAAGGAAATATGAGTATTTTCATGAGATACTCGAACACTCGAAAGGGTATGTGTTCACGGGTGAGCAGGAAAGTGGGAGTATAACTGAATTTGAATCACGAGATGTCACATTCTTAGTAAATGAATTTCCTAGAAGAAGGGCGAAATAGGAGAAGATCACTCCCTATTTGAGACCTTGGATCAGGATAATGATGTTAGTGGAGTTCATCCGAGTGGGAGTAATATGAGAAGTGATGAATTGAATTCAACTCATTCTCAATTACAACCACATGATGAGACGACATCATTATTACCTAATCCAAGTGGGAGCATGATGGGTAATGATGTGCTAAGTGTACAATCTCCCATACGGCGAACAAGTTGCCAAAGTATTCCCCGTCGACGTTTTAACATTGAAGGGGAAACTTTTATGATTGCTCCGCAAGATGAGGATGAGCCAAGAAATATTAATGAGGCTCTAGATTGCCCTAATAAGGAAAAATGGATTAATGCAATGAAAGAGGAAATGGAGTCAATGAAGTCAAACCATGTTTAGCAACTGGTTGATCTTCCAAAAGGACGCAAAGCTATTAGGAACAAGTGGGTTCTCAAAATAAAGCAAAAGGCTGATGGCTCGATAGAAAGGCATAAGGTTCGCCTTGTGGCGAAGGGGTATAATCAACAGGAAGGAATTGATTATGAAAGTACATTTTCTCCTGTAGTGTGATTTACCTTGATTCGCATAGTTCTGGCAATAGTGGTTAGTATGGACCTTGAGTTACATCAAATGGATGTAAAGACTGCTTTTCCTCAGTGGTAAATTAGAGGAAGAAATATGTATGGAACAACCTGCTGGTTTCATAGTGTAAGGCCAAGAAGAAAATGTATGTCGACTTTGGGGGTCGATATATAGCCTTAAGCAGTCGTCAAGACAATGGTATATACGTTTTCATAATGCCATAATGGCATATGATTTTACAATAATTGACGAGGATCATTGTGTATATATCAAAAGATCCAAGGATCAATTTGTGATCATATCATTATATGTTTATGATATACTAATTGTCGGAAGTAATATGGGGTTATGTTAATCTTTGTGAAGAATTGGTTATCTTCCAACTTTGATATAAAAGACATGGGTGATGTTGCATACATCCTTGGAATTAAGATTTCAAGATTGTAAACCCATAGACACTCCTATTACAAAAGGTGAAGGATTGAGCCATAAGCGTGTCCAAGGACTCCACAAGAGGAGGAACAAATGAAACATGTTCCTTATGCTAGTGCTGTTGGAAGCTTGATGTACGCTATGATGTGTACAAGACCTGACATATGTTTTGCAGTTGGAATGGTGAGTAGATACCAATCCAATTCAGGTTAAGCACATTTAAAGCCGTTAAGAGAATATTAAGGTATCAAAAGGGGACCGCTGATTATATGTTGAGTCATTGAGCAAAAGGATCTGCGACTCTAAGGCTATTATGATACTGATTGAGAATGAGATTTAGATGAAAGAAAATCTATCTCTGGGTTTGTTTTCTTACCGAATAATGGCACCATATGTTGGAGCAGTAAGAAACAAAAGTGTATAGCCTTGTCCACGATGGAAGTTGAGTTCGTGGCATTATCGCGCAGTATATGAGGATGTTTGGCTTAAGAGATTATTGGATCATTTAGGTGTTATTGGAAGTGCTGCAGATTCGTTATTGGTTAACGATGATAGCCAAGTAGCAAAAGCGTACACCAAATATCCAAAATATCATGGCAAGACCAGACATATAGATACCAAGTATAATATTGTCAAAGATTTGGTTGCACGAAAGAATGTGAACTTAGAGTACATACTACGCATAGAATGGTAGCAGATCCTATGACAAAGCCAATACCTAGAGATGTGTTTTTGTGGTTATATGAAATCTCTAGGATTGCGTAGAGGATGATGTACTGAATATTGCAATTTCCTAAATGTTCACAATTTGATGAATTTGTGTTTTCATCATTAATGCCTATGAATCTTTGTTTGATCTTTATGCATCTTAATGCTCAGTGCATTACTTTAAGTTGAGAAGTATGTCGGATAGATATAAGATTAGCCCACTCACACGGGTAATCGCCTCTGTTTACTATGTGATAAATAGAGATGAGACTGTTTTTTAAGCTTATTATCTAGGTAATAATCGAGAGCTCAAGCTTAAAACACGTATAGTGTTAAGATGAGGACATAATTCTTACGATGTCCGAAAGTAAAATACCCCACATATTTTACTTTATCTGTCTATGATGCCAGATGTGAGTTCTGATGAATTTTGTGAATGAGTAGATACGTGAACTCAAGTTAGACATTGGGTATGTCTGAACTATCATCTGTACGGTATTGAAAGTGAAGACATACGCTCCATGGGAAAGGAGTTAATACCGTAATACGTATTTCATACTACGTATGCATGAGACGACCAATAAGAGTGGCAAAAGTTTGATCTCAACTTTTATGTCGTGTGAGACTCTTGAGGAAAAGAGTTCCTCAAATTTTTAGTCCCCTCATGACTCTTACTTATTCTCAAGATTTCTATTTAGTGTTTGCTATCTTAGGATGTTGCCAATGATCATGAGTGATTCGATCTAATGGGGCATTTCTAGAAAAGCAAGCTGAGCGAAATTGAGAGTTTGAAGGGAAGAGGAAGATCGATTTTGGAGAATCACATTGTAGTTTTGTATTCACCGGTTAATCAATTATGATTGTCTTTGGGATAATCATAATTGTGAATACAATATATATATATATATATATATATATATATATATATATCATTATTTAAAAGAGATCAAGAGAGATATAAATGTGATCGATCAATCTAGGGTACTGCATACTAAATCTACTCAGGATGTGATGCCCATTATGAGCTGCTATATATTCCTAACAGATGTATGGCAACGAGCTCTCAAAGTATGTTGGTCGCACGGATTATTCACCGGTATGAATGTTGAAGAGAGGAAAAGAGGATTCTGTTCGGCCCATCATGTTAAGTGAGAGTCTATGATGGATTTTCTCGATGAGGATAAGTAGGGCTGTCCGCCCATGTTGGTTTTGTACCACCATGTGCGAGTGGGAGATGATGGATTTAATTGGTAAATTGGGCTTAAGGCCCGTCCGCCCAAGTTGGGCTCAAAAAGCCCGGCCCACGGGAATAGGGCCCGTGGATAGGGGAAGGTATAAAAGGGAGGAGAGAGAGAGAGAGAGACGCACCTCTTGGCATAGGAAAGCAACGTACGTTTCCTTCCCTCTCTTTTTCTCTCAAACGTTCAAGGCGACGGCGTTTCCCTATTCAAGTCGAATTGGCATCATCGGACCAGAATTTCTTCCTCTTCTTCGGCATTGGTGTTTAATCTGTGGCTAACAAGGTACGCTCGAATCCGTGGTATGCTTTACGATCGGTGATATGTGTCGTTTCCCGGGCTTCGTCTTCCGCATTGATTTAGGGGTTCGATTTAGTGTCGAATCCGGTTTTCGGGGATCCGTTAATCCCAACATTGGTATCAGAGCCAGGTTCACGTTTTCCCGATCAATTCGACACCAAATCAAACCCCTAAACGCAAGCGGAAGACGAAGCCCGAGAAATCAGCACGAATCACCGATCGTAAAGCACACCACGGAATCGAGCGTACCTTGTTAGCCACAGATTAAATACCGTCGTTGATGGAGGAAGAGAAACCGAGCAATTCGATCCGAGGAAGCAAAAATCCTTCGAGCGATTCACTGTTCGTGCTTTGAAGAATAACGGGAGAGAGAGAGAGTGCGTTAAGAGAAAGAACGTACGTCGTTTTCTATTTTAGCAAAACGGTATGTTTTCTCTCTCTCTCCTCCCTTTTATACCCCCTTCTTTCCACGGGCCTTATTCCCGTGGGCCGGGCTTCCTAGGCCCAACTTAGCCGGACGGGCCTTAAGCCCAATGACTAATAAATCCTTCACTATGATATCAGGTATATGGAAAGAAATTATAGACAAGCTTCCGAAGTTACTTAACCTGAAAGGTGAAGAAGGGGGGACACCACTGCACTATGCAGCATCGGTTGGAAATGTCGAGGCGGTGCAGTTCCTGCTGAGCAAATGCAGTTATCTTGCCCTTCAAACGGACAACAACGGCTCCTACCCAATTCACATCGCTTGCGAACACGGCCACGTTGAGACAACCCAAGTGTTAGTGAAAATGTGGCCCGACCTAGCAGAGATTAAAAACAAAAAGGGTCAGAATATTCTTCACGTTGCAGCCAAGGGCGGGAACAAAAGGGTGGTCCGGCACATACTCAACAAATGCGGTCAGCCCAACGTCGAGAAGCTGGTGAATTCGCAAGATGTTGATGGAAACACACCCCTCCATTTGGCATCGATGCACAACCATTGGCGAGTTTTGGGCTCTTTGACGAAAAACAAAAGAATTAACTTGCAGCTTCTGAACAATGACAACTTGACCGCCCTGGATGTGGCCATGGAACCCCAGAGCTTCAGAATGAATGATCCAGCGGTAACGTAATTTTGGTTGCACGCAGTGTTTCCTGTTAACTGAATCTACTGTGCTCGTGATTGATCACTAATTCTCTGATTTGACATTTGTAGCTACGGAGAGGTGAAATTTTGATTAAAGCTGGAGTACCGCAAAGCAAGGTTCGAGACCTTCGGTCACCGAAAGAACAAAGTCCTGGAGCAAGCGAGTCATATCATGCCAAATGGGTTCAGGACGAGATTAACACTAGATTGGTAGTGGCCACACTTGTGATCTCCATCACGTTCGCTGCTGGCTTCACCTTGCCCGGTGGATATAATCAATCCAATGATCGAAACCCGGGAGTGGCGACCATGCTGTACCATGGAGTGTTTAAGCTTTTTGTAATTTCGGACACGTTAGCCATGTACAACGCCATCCTTGCAGTCGTAACCCTCCTCCGGGGTCACGGTAGCAATATCCACAGAACAGCAAAAGCTCACCACCATGCAGGGGGATGTTTGTACCGGGCTTTTATCAGCATGGCAGTGGCATTTTTGGCAGCCCTAATCGTATCATTGGGCAAACTTTCTTGGCTCACGATGCTTGTTCTGTTCATCGCAGTCATTTACATCTTGAACCTCCTGTTTTATGTGTCATCCTTGATAAGTACAGGGCATAACTTTTAAATGGGTATGCAATCCTGCAATTAGTCAACATGTACCGGCTTGTTTATCGAGCTACTAGTTACCTTTTGTTTTTAGAGTAAATGAATTTTTGTTGTAACTTCTATTACTAGCTAGGGCAATTGGCAGAGTTTTCCCTTTCCTTTTCTGTGAAGCAATACTTATATATAATTTTGCACTGTATGATGAGTAATACAAGTCAATTACAAATTCTCCCACTAACAAATACAAAACCTAGTTGAGGCGTCATAGACAGGGGCGGAAGAACAATCATAACTAGGAATTACCGTAGTGTGGAAGTTAGAAAGCCATTGCCCATTCCAGCTTTCCTTTGTCTCCTTATGGATCCTATAATTGCAGCCGTGGAGGTTAAGGTAGTTTCAGTTGATTCGCTAGCATAAATTGTGTTAGGCCGGCCTTAATTTTATCGTACTGTGCAGAAAAAAATGTGCTTATTTTCGCTTGGATTGTGTCCAACGCTTGCTTGTCAGAGTTGCTTGCTCGCCGTGCTTGTGTTGACAAGCAAGTATCAAATAGTTTTGGAGTGATCCTCTAAATATTTCAGAATCAATGATAGTCATCTAAGTACCTAATAAAAGGGCTGCAGACTGAGAATTGGCAGTTTTATTCAACCTTTGCTTTAATGCACGCGATTTTTTCCCCCTTACTCTGACTATTGATTGGAATAGTCTCTACGGCCGATCCAATTTGCAATTTGATGCATATGGGATCTCGTTTTGCTCCATGGTCGTACATTCCGATTATGGCAATCCTTCTCGAAAGTTTTTACCTTTTTTTGGTCGAAATTTGCACTTCATTCGTTCAATGTGTCGATTCATAAAAACAAGGAAAGTTAAATTCAAAATATAACGAATTGGTTAGCGATCTAATTTGCAAATTGGTTAGCGATCCAATCTTCAAAATATAACAAATCCCACAAGAACGGGGTGGGCTTAGATAGCCAGTTAGGAGACAGACTTCTTCTACAATGGGTTTTCGCAATTCAATCTATAATTTGGTTAGCATCACGTGGGCAGTAAACTATTGATACTCCTTTCGGTGGGGCTATTAAACTATTGCGCTCTTTAAATAGGCATATGAGGGCCCATGGGTTTTGAGATAGGTCTGATAAGCTATCGATTGATATCCGCGTTGCAGATCATAAGGCAATTCTTCTCAAAATTTCATTGGACTCTATATCCATCATCTATTCATAGCGAATTGTCTTTCTACTTTATCAATGGTTCTTTTAGGAGAAACTCTTCGCAATCTTTATCGATTTCCTTTGATAAAAGGAGAATTCTTTCTCCTATCCATTTTTTCCCCTTCTCTCCTCTATTTTTCCTATTAATACGTACATATATCTATACATATCTTTTAATTCATTCACGTCTACCAAAAGAGAAATCCATGAGCATCCGGCCACGAGTCAATCAAATCACCAACCCTGGGACGTCCAATTTTTTTTTTCTTTGTTGTCATTTTTTTCAATAATGTTGTTACCCTTCATTTCCCAAACAAACATAATCTAATGTAACTTACTTTTTCCTTTCTTTTTTCTTTTTTTCTTTTTTTTTGTTATTTTTAATTCTAATTAAATATTTTTTATTTTCAACTTTTCTTTTTAAGCATATAAGTGTACTTTAATTTATTTTATGTTTTCATGTCAATCTATAAATGTACCATTTAATAGTTATATTTTTTCTTTTTTGCATTTATTCATTCTCTTAATAATCTCTTCTGAATTTTTGGTGTCTGTAATTTTGGAATGTGGATTTCTAAGGAATTAGGTGTAGAGCTTGCTCAACGAGGATAATCTTTGTAATTTTGAGATATTAGGGACATTGCAATTTCTTTTTATTGCTATTCATGATAATAAGCGATTGAGTAATGTGTTCGAATTCGGATTCTAGGTTCAAGGCGTTACACTGATCTTTTCAAACTTCAAACAGGCGATTATTATTTAACTTCTTCTAATCATAGAACTTTCTATATATTCCACTTTATAAGTTTGATAGATATTAGTTTTTTTCCCTTTGTTCTAATAATGCTCCCCCAAGTTGTATTTTAATGAAATTTTAAATTACAATTTCATGTATTGAAGTGCTCCCAGTATAGGAATGGCCAATTCAAATTTTCGATTTTTACTTTGCAGCAACTAGAACGTGTATTTTTGCAAGATTAAATTGGATAGGCACAACTATCTTCTCCTAACACGATAATACAGTCAATAAACTGTAAATTATAGCTTTAGTAGTAAGAGATTTTTCTTTGGAACGAGATGAAAATTATCTTAGTGCCAATATTTTTCAATTTATTTATTCTCTTTAAAAAGTGAATATATTATCAATAAACTGTAAATTATAGCTTCAGTAGTAAGAGATTTTTCTTTGGAACGAGATGAAAATTATCTTAGTGCTAATATTAGTCAATTTATTTATTCTCTTTAAAAAGTAAATATATTAGTTGATTATAAACTAAGCTTATATTTCATTTTTATTCTTGTAGCGATTCAGAAGATAGTATTTAATTATATTAATTCTATTTCGTGCTAAGCTGTTTCATTAAATCAGGAAGTAGTGTAGCTAATTGAAAAGTAAATAGAAAAAAGAAACGAAAGGGGAAAACACGCCAAAGATCCTTTTTAACTCTTGACCCGAGTACAATTTTCCCTCTTTCGTTTTTTTCCCCTCTAAAAATATAGAATCTAATAAAGAGAAGGACCAAGTTACCCTCCCTTCGAAAAAAACCAAGCACGCCGTCATCCTCATATCACTAACGAGAAACCCCAAGCCTCCACCTCTCGAATACAATCTCCCGCTCACCGTCACCTGCCGCCATGGGACACCACCCCACACACCTTTGGCCATTGTGAGCTCTGTTACCCTACTTTAGCCGTTGCCCCCAATTGCGGAGCCCCCAGTCCCTTTGTTATCTTCGAGTTTGTGCTCTTCTCTCTCTCTCTCTCTCTCTCTCTCTCTCCCCATGCCACCCACTGGGGATGACCTCATCACCGCCCCGCGGCCACCTTATAACACACCACCTGCACTTCTTTTCTTTAAATCAGCAAATTGGTAAATAATTTCATTTGTTGCCTGTCCATCCCCGAGTCCGGCGACGAAGAAGGTGTGAAGATGAAATTTTCTGATTCCCCTTCCAGAAATCCTCCCCTTTGATGAGGCCCTCGATTGTTCCGGATATTCCTGCCGCTAGGGCCTGTGTTTCCGACATCTGTGGACTTCATGGGATAATATTATGACCCTTTGAACACCCCATAGAAAAGAATGAGGATGAAGTCCAGTGATAAAAGGGGTAACACAGTAGAGTAACGCACTGTTAAAGGGCTAACAACGTCTTTCATGAGGCCATAGATTCACTATGTTGTGAGTCAACCCCTAACCGATTCTATTTTTTAGCATTTGCTATCTCATATAAAGTGCAGTCAATAAAGGCTTAGCAAATTGTAGAAAATGAGCATTAAGTTGTAGCCAACTTCAAGAACTGTAAAATGATTAGAGCTACATATGCTCAGAGTTTACTAAGAAATTTCTGCTAAATGATGAGGCAACTCGCATGGTTTATACCATGTCATTAAGAGGGGAAAAGTGTTAAAAAAGTCCTAAATATTTTATATTTGTGACAATTTAATCATAAACTTTTTTTTTGTGCCAATTTAGTCCCGAACCTTTTTACTTTGTGTCGATTCAGTCATTTCCGGCCAATTTTGGTCAGATTTTGTTGATTGAGCGACGGCCGATTGACGTGGCCCAATCGGCGTTGACGTTGACAACTTTGAATAATATTTTAATATTTATGAATTTTTTTTATTATTATTCTTTTTCTTTTTTCTTTTTTTCTTCTCTCCTCCTTACTTCGGCCGGCAAGCCTTGCTGGCCACCTTACCAGTGGTCGCGAGGGCGGCCTTGTGTTGGATAGCAAGGCTCGAGCCTCACCTATGGCCTTGCGGCTTGGGTGGCACTAGCGAGGTCGAGCCTCGCTGACCATGGGCAAGGCTCAACCCTCGCCGGCCTGGCAAGAGGCCGCCCTTGAGGCCTGGGCGACCTTGAGCTGGCCTCACGCCGGGCCGACGAGGTTTGACCTTGCCAGATTCGATGAGGGCAAGTCTCACCAACACCGCCCATGCTGCGAGGCTCGCCCTCACCGAATCGTGGCACAGGCGGTGTTGATGAGGCTTAGCCCTCGCCGGATTCGGTGAGAGGCCGCCCTCAAGGCACAGGCGACCTTGAGCTGGCCTTGTGTCGGGGGCGAGGGTCGAGCCTCGCCCATGGCCGGCGAGGCTTGACCTTGCCGAATTGTGGCCTGGGCGACCTTGAGTTGGTCTTGCGTCGGGCTGGCGAGGGTCGAGCCTCACCCATGGCCGGCGAGGCTTGACCTTGCCGAATTGTGGCTTGGGTGACGTTGGCAAGGCTTGACCCTTGTCGCCCGGCCACGAGGTTGCCCTTGCGGCCATTGGTGAGGTGGCCGGCGAGGTCTAGCGAGGTCGACCTCACCTGCCGTCCCCTTTGGCCAATCACCGAACCGGGAAAAGGAAAAAGGAAAAAAGAAAAAGAAAAATTCAATAATATTAAAATATTATTAAAATTTGTCCACGTCGGCATCGATAAAGCTACATCGGCCGGCCGTCATCCAGTCAGCAAAATCTAGCCGAAAAAGACTAAATCGGTACAAAGTAAAAATGTTTACGACTAAATTGGCATTAAAAAAATGTTTATGACTAAATTGGCACAAATATAAAAGGTTTAGGACTATTTTAACACTTTTCCACTAGATTTGATGAGGGCAAATAATGATTGCTGGAGTGAGAGCCTTCGAATAAGATGCGACGAAGCTACGACTTTTGACACAACTTCTTCAATGATGGAGGGGTAGAAATGAATCGGATCACACAATGAAAAGTGGGAGTATTGCTGGATAGTAAAAGTCAATGCTAGGACGTCAACTCCTTAAATTGGGGAGTTTATGAAATGCCAAGTCCTAAACTAGAGGGGTGAGAGCATGTTAAGTAATCTATAAGCTAGCATACACCGTATGACCAAAAAAAAAAAAAAAAAAAGCTAGCATACACCCATAAATAGTCACCATCTTACGTGATTACTTTGCTTCTCCTGAGGTTTTGACACGTGGTATGAACCGGATCATAACAAATTGATCAAGGAAGGACTTCTTTTGGTGTTCTATGCATTGCACCTAATAATTAACAGTATTTCTCTCAAACACTTAAAAATGAGATAATTAGGATCAAAGGAATCGCCAAATCTCCAAGTTTGATTAAATCAAATTTCTAATGAGAAGATCAGTTTTTTATTCATCAATGAATTAAAAATTTGTATTTGCTTTACAGCAATTGCATTGCAGCCTTAATTTTGGTTTTTTTTTTCCCTTTCATGTCTCTTTTTTGTTGCGTTGGAATCGACTTATTGAGAAAGGGGTGACAAAAAAAATAATTCATTAAATTTAAAGTAGGGCATGTGGATTCCTTCAAAATATATTTATGATGATAGACAGGTTGGTCGAGAAAATTTAACTAATTAAAAGTTTTAGGACTTTGTTTGCCCTTTATACAAGTGAAGCAAACCCCCCGTATCCCAGTTTCTGTTAAATTTGATTCTCGAAGTTGCATTTGAGAATGATATTTACACTTTGGACCTGAATCGGAAGATTGCTTTCATAAATAGATAAAACTGGGTAATTCATTTAGTCGTATAATCGAATGATATGATCGATTTACTATTTATTCTCATAGACTTGAGGTTTGTTTCTCCACGATTCCTATGTTGAATTTGTTATAAGATCAATAATCTATATGGAAAGAATAGAAGCAAATTTATGGGTCGAATATGAGAGCCCGGCGGTGACGGTCGGCGGCCGGCGGTCGTGCGACGGCGGCGGCGGCTGGCGGGCCGGCGGCGGTGACCGGCGGCCGGAGGCGGCGGCGATCCATCAACAAGAATAAAAAATGAATAAATACAAAAAAGAAATTATTGAGTTACCAAATGCATTTCTATTCTTTTTCTATTCCAAGAGTAGAAATTTTGTGTCGTTATCAAACGGATTCTTTTACTCAGAAATTGTTCCCTGGAGCAAAAATAGAAAAGAACCTTTTCTGAAAAAAAACTCTTCCGGGAACAGAAGCATTATCATGCGCAGCCTTAGTGATCAAAGATAAGAAACCCATTGGGTATCATCAATGACCAAATCTCCGTCATCATCATGAATATGAAGGACTTGCAGCTCGGTGAGGTTTCCCAATTGTTGAGGAACCGTTCCATGAAAGTTACCCAATGACAAATCAAAGTGCCTCAATTGTTTCATCGAACCGAGGAATTTGGGTATTCTCCCATGTTCAAAATAGATCCCACTTAAGTCCAAGTAAGTCAAGCATCTCAACTTGAGTAAAGAGGAGTTCAACTCACCAGACATGGAGAACTTTTGTTCTGTGGGACTAACAATACTTCCATTTGTGTAAAGAACTTTTGTTCTGTGGGACTGACAATACTTCCTTCCATTTGTGTCTCTTACAGTATGACGTACAAGTTGAAGCTTAATGACATGACCATTATCACAAGTGATTCCTTTCCAGTTGCAGCAATCTTCACCTTTCCAAGAAGAAAGCAAGCCATAGTGGTCTAAGAGGCTTTGTCTAAGTTGAAGCAGAGCCTCTCTTTCTTGCTTTTTGCAAATGGATATTGAATTTCTACAGAAACATACACACGAATTATCTAAAAGAAGCAAAAGGGTTATTAGTGCAAGCGCCTGAGGACAATAACTCCCCATGAGCAATAAGAAAGAGAATAAATCTATGCTTTAGAGAGTGGGTTTGAGGGTTCTGTAATCAAATCCAAATCACTTATATAGCAAGGCATGGAGAGATTTTACTTGAGAATGCATGTCTCCCAGCGCCCGACACGGACCATGTTAAGTCTCCCGTCCATGTCATTAGTCATACAAGGTCGTTTCTCCATCTACATGTGTAACTATCAATGTGCCTTATGTTTCATGTTATATTTTATTCACTTACCGACTTTGAAATGAAAGTCTTAATTGGAGTATCACAGTCGCTACAAAAGATAGCAACTTAGTTGACCAAATGAACATTGAAAACACCACAAAATTTTATTACCTTGGTAAAAGAGATCCAGGAGAGTTTATAACTTGAGCTCATTTACAACCTACTTTGACTCACATTCATTCAAAAGTTTAAATCACTAAATTACGGCTTATTAAGTAATATCAATTGTTTCTCTGAGCTCTATAAATTCATTGCAAGACTTTTTTTCTTTTCACATCTCTCACAAGCATCTATTGCAAACAGAATTTATAATTGAATGTATGGGTGTGTTCCCATCTCATAGGATAGTATGCACACTTATGATGCATGTGCCGTGTGAAAGATGGACGCATGCATCCAGTGTATCTAATAAGTTTAGGGAATCTAATCGTCACCTTGATTTCCAATTGCAATTGAAAGTTTACATGTTTCTTTCAATTAAAGTTTGTGAAGTTGAAAATCCAGGAATAACTCCAAGCAACCGCTAAAATCAACTTCTCCTAGTCACATCACTGTGGAAGACCCGCAAGACCCGCATGCACCAAGTCTAAGTCTGGAGGTCTATGTTCTTATCCTTCCATACCGTTCTACAAGTAGTTCTGGTCGAGCAATTAGTCTCCCAAAACCCAGTACAAGACTGACAAAAATCGAGTCCTCACCTATCAAACGCCAGTCTCAGCCTCTTCCGCCCTTCAAGCCAGAACCTTTGCCAGTCTTTATGCTCTTCACCGCTTTGCCAACTGACTTCATTTTCCATTTGACGGTTAAGTTAAAAACCATTTCTTTACCACCAAAAAGAAAATGGAGAGAATCAGGTAAACGAAGAGACATTCGGTTTTAACAAAAAGATATTAAATCTAGAAATATGGGAAGACATTTTTGAAGAACGTATGGAGAGAGAAAATCACTGATCAGTGGGATTAATATTAGTGCATTAGTCCCTCGAAAGTCACAAAAAATTTCAAATCATTTTGGTTGAAGAGAGAGCTTGAAGTCGGGCCAATTCAACACATAAAGAGTTTCAGAAAAATTCTTAAGGGCCAAAATCATGGGAAACGACTTTGTCATGCACATTTTGAGTGTCAACCGTAACATAGAAAAACATATACCTCTTTTGATTGAAGTCCGTAACGTGGTTCAATATTGGACCTGAAAAAATTCGAACTTAGGATTTTCAATTTTTCAATTTTAAAATTACTACCAACTATTCTAAAAATTTAAATTATTAAATAAAAGCGTGCTTTATTCTAACTCTCTGTGTGTGTTAGTCAAGTACCTTCCAGGATAATACATGTATCATTCTCTGTGAATTTGTAAGAGGAAAAAATCGACTCTTGATCTTACATCGATTTCATTCAACTGGTAATGTTCATTCCACTAGCCTTCCGCGTATGGTAGCCAAGAACTTTCGAATTCTAACAAGAAACATCAAGCACTTCGAACCAACTACCCATTATGAATTCCCAAGCTTCTAGTATTTTGCAAGCGCTTCAACAGTTCTGCATCAAGTACAAAGATTGACATCAACCGTCTCATCTTATAATGATCGTGAACATCACTCGAGCGATTTCACGTTTAGCTTCTTGTTGTTTAAATTGTGCCCTTGGCGGGGGTGCATTAGTCAATAAGCTCTTAAACAGAGCATTTGCTCGAGATGGGAGATACATCGGCACTCCATGTCCCGAGCCCAGTTGAGGCAACGAAAATCAATCATACCTCAATCCAATCTGCAATCTGATTAACCAAAGAGCCTAGTTTTAAAGCTTTTCTTTAACGTGATTTGAATAGCGCTTACCAGATTGTTATGGTCCCGGGGTACCATTTATCCTGTGCTTTCAACTTTGGTGCTGCAATGTTGCGTCGGGTTGTTGACGACGGAGCAGCTGCATCCATTGTCCTACTATTCAAGAGAAGACGATAATCCATAAAAGATAACAGTCTGCACCACTAATCAAGAGAAGACAACGATTCATGGATTAGAAGAAATATTCATTTCCACGTATGAATGTGCACTACTCTTACCAATTAACTCCATCATAGGTATATATCTCCAGTCTATCCTGCCCGTGATTCCAAAAGTACTCATACATTCCAGGATTAAAATTTAGTTTAATTCAGAAATGAAGAGAATCTGCTTCCATGTCAATCATCCCACCAAGAATCCCTTCATATTGATAATTGGTTGGGTGATGCCATTGTTCTGATTTACTGTTATTCAAGCGAGTTGAGGAGCAAAATGGCCTCAAACAAAGGTCAATATTGAACTCGTGAGCCACATAAACTGCACCGTATAAGCCGGTTCATTAAGACAATTGTTACAAAACACACGTTCCTGCACGACTCTCTCTGGCAAGATAAAAGTCTCCGTACTTAAATTTTGGGAAGACTTGCAAGCCATTTATTTAGAAATGCATAACTGTTCATGGCTGAGATCGGAACAAAGGGGACATTGAAGAAAATAATCTGTTTTGTTTTTTCTCATAGAGTGATTACAATGAGTATAAATACATGAACATAGAACCTAAATTAGGTAAGAAACCTATTTAGGTAAAGATCCTAAGTTGCCTCAATCTCTATCAATATCTAATTTACAGCTAACAAAATAAAATCAAATCACATAATATCACGTTCTAGAAGATTTCCTAATACATTCCAACACTCCCCCTCAAGCTGGCTTGAAGATTTCTTCCATAGACAGCTTGTTCACTAGACGAACGAATTGCCTTTTATGTAATCCCTTAGTCAGAATGTCAACAGCCTGATCATCAATTGAAATATACGGCATACAAATTAGTCCGCTATCAAGTTTTTCTTTGATGAAGTGTTTATCAACTTCCACATGCTTTGTCCGTTCATGTAACACGGGATTATGAGCAATTGCGATTGTTGCCTTATTGTCGCAATACACTTTCATTGGTATGGAACTTGGAATCTGTAGTTCATCTAACATAACTTTAATCCACATAACTTCACATACACCATGTGCTACTGACCGAAATTCAGCTTCAGCAGTGCGTCTTGCCACCACACTCTGCTTTTTATTCTTCCAAGTGACTAAATTACCACTAACAAACGTGCAATAGCCTGAAGTAGATCTCCTATCCATATTGCTTCCAGCCCAATCTACATCGGTGAACACCTCAATTTTCAGATGTCCATGTTTTTCAAACATTAGACCCTTACCAGGACTTCCCTTCAAGTAGCGTAGAATTCTATATACTGCTTCAAAATGCCTTGGCCCTGGTGAGTGCATGCGGCTCACCATACTTATAGCAAACAATATATCAGGTCGAGTATGAGATAAGTAAATAAGTCGACCAACAAGCCTTTGATACCTTTCTCGGTCTATCACTTCTTCAGCCTTGGCAAGTTCAAGCTTCATATTTGGTTCCACGGGGGTCTCTGCCATTTTACATCCTAATAGACCTGTCTCTTTGAGCAGATCAAGAACATATTTGCGTTGGTTTATAAAAATGCTCTTCTTGGATCTCGCAAATTCTATTCCAAGAAAATATTTCAAGACACCCAAATCCTTAACCTCAAACTCCTTAGCCAGCTTCCCTCGCAAGCTTTCCAACTCAACTTTGTCATCACCAGTCAATATTATATCATCAACATAGACGATTAGAATTGCACGCTTACTATCCTTTGAGTGTTTATAGAATAGAGTGTGATCTCCTTGACTTTGGTGATAGCCAAACCTTTTAACCACCTTCCCGAACCGTTCAAATTATGCTCTTGGAGATTCTTTAAGTCCATATAGCGACTTTTTTAATCTGCAGACTTTGCCTTCAGTTTCTGCAAAACCTGGTGGTAAACTCATAAACACTTCCTCCTCCAAGTCACCATTCAAGAATGCATTCTTCACGTCTAACTGATGTAAAGGCCAATCAAATGCAGCAGCCAAAGATAGTAAAATCCGAACATAATTTATCTTGGCAACTGGGGAAAAAGTCTCTTGATAGTCCACTCCATAATTCTAAGTGAACCCCTTTGCCACCAGCCTTGCTTTATATCGCTCAACACTCCCATTGGGTTTACATTTTACAATAAATACCCATTTACAGCCAACAATCTTTTTTCCTTCTGGTGCATCAACCAATTCCCATGTGCCATTCTTCTTAAGTGCAAGCATTTCATCCTCAACTGTCATCTTCCACTTTGGATCCTTCAAAGCTTCATGGATATTTCTAGGAATAGATATGTGAGACAGATTTGACACAAATGCTCTATGATGATGAGACAACTTTTGGAATGACACATGCTTTGATATAGGATGATGAGTACATGATCTAACTCCTTTTCTAAGAGCTATAGGTATATCAAGATTAGAAGCATTAGTATCAGAATTTTAGACAGGAATGGAGGGAAAATGAGTACTACTAGGATCACCTGATGACGAAGGCAAGAGGTCATCTCTTGGGGTTGCAGACGGATGAGGCTCCAAGACAAAGTTCTGATCTGCAACATTTTGAAGAGTTTTTCTTCTAGTATAAACTTGAAGCTCGGGCTTGTTGATCACATTGTGATCTTGAACCTTTTCTCCCCTTATCCTCGACACATCAAGATTCGGCAGAGGTGTTTTCGAAGATTCAAACAAAGGAGTAGGAAGGACAAGAGAGTTAATCTCTTCACTAACTTCGCCTTCTCCCCCTAAAGAGATTTGTTAGAAAAAAAACGGTTGTGACTCGATAAAGGTTACATCCATAGTGATATGAGTTTTACTAGTATGTGGATTGTAACACTTGTAACCTCTTTGATTAGGTGCATACCCTATAAACACACACTTTTCAGCCCGAGGATCTAATTTAGATCGACACTGAATTGGGAGATAGACAAATGTAGTGCAACCAAACATCCTTAGAGGAATATTAGAAAAATACGGGCTGTGGGGTACACTTTTTTGAAACAATTTAAGGGAGTAGTGTAGTTTAATACCCAAGTAGGCAACCTATTAATTAGATAAGATGCTGTTAGCACAGCTTCCCCCCATAAGTATTTAGGTACATGCATTGAAAAACAGAGGGCATGCGATACTTCAAGGAGATGGCGATTTTTGCGTTCAGCAATACCATTCTGTTGGGGTGTAGTTCGGCAAGTTGACTGGTGAAGGATGCCTTTTTTCTGTCAAAAAACTCCCCAAAAATTGGTTATAATATTCAGTACCATTATCCAGTACGAAGAATGCTAATAGTAGTACGGAATTGAGTCATAACCATTTGATAAAAAATTTTGAACAATGACTCAACTTCAGACTTGGCGCTCATCAATTATGTCCAACATAAACGGGTATGATCATCTATAAAGATAACAAACGATCGTTTTCTGGTTTTTGTTGGCATGGGTGAAGGACCCCAAACATCACTATGGATTAAGTAAAAAGGGGATGATGCACGATACTGTTTTGGATTATAATGAGTACGATGACTTTTAGAAAAAATACAATTGTCACAAAACATCCACATCTTTGAACAAATGAGAAAACAAATGTTTCAAATATCCAAAGCTAGGATGGCCTAATCTATGGTGCCAAACCATTATTTGTTCTTGAACAGGGGAAGAACTGAAAGTTCCATACGCTTGAGAAAACCATTATCAAAGCCCAAAGGTCCTTTTTCTATTCATCTCGAGTAATTTTTTTTTTTTCGTTCGATCACTATGTCAGACGAATCATCAACCACCCAGTCTAACCCCCCATCACTTCTCACAAAGTCCACCAAACCTCATCCCATTCAGATCACTTCCATAAAGCTAAATGGTGATAATTTTTTCCGGTGGTCTCAATTCGTTCGAATGTATATACGAGGTAGAGGAAAAATTGGCTATCTGACTGGAGATAACGCAGAACCAGCGACAGATGACCCCACTTGGGCTGTCTGGGATGCAGAGAATTCAGCGATTATGACGTGGCTGACCAACTCCATGGAAGAAGATATTGGTGCAAATTATCTAGGCTATTATACCGCAAAGGAACCCTGAGATGCGGTGTGTGAGATGTACTCAGATTCGGGTAATCAATCTCAAATCTACGAGTTAACCTTGAAGTTGGGGAAGATGCGACAAGGAGAGGAAACTGTCACAAAATACTTTCACTCCTTGAAACGTTTGTGGCAGGAGTTGGATGTATTCAATGATCATGAGTGGATGTGTATTGAAGATGGTAATCGATACAGGAAAATTGTAGAAGCAGAACGTATTTACGCTTTCCTAGCAGGGCTTAGAGATGAGTTTGATGAGGTACGCGGCAGAATACTTGGGAAGCAGCCTCTTCCACCTATTGGAGAGGTCTTCTCAGAGGTTCGAAGAGAAGAAAGTAGATGGGGAATAATGCTGGGCAAGTCAGCTACCAGCGGAAAGGATGGATCATCGGAAGGTTCAGCATTGACTATATTCAAAGACAAGAAGGGCCATGTTCCTACAACAATAGTCTCCGAGGCAAATGTAAGCAAGATCCCCATTAACTTGTGAAGATCAAATGGGAAACCCCGTATTTGGTGTGATTTCTGCAACAAACCCCGTCATACACGGGAGACCTGTTGGAGGATTCATGGCCGTCCAACTTCTACAACTAGTGAAGCAAGGAGACCAACTTCATTCAGCCGTAATAATAAGTCTTCTTAGCGTATGCCTCCTACAGCTAATGAGGCCACTGCATTCCCTTTCAGCAAAGAACAACTAAACCATCTTCTACAGCTACTTCAGGCTGGGTCCGTATCGGGTAATCCTACTGCTTCGATTGCCCACCAAGGTAGAAATCTAAATGCCCTCTCTTGTTGTTCACAATCTGTACCTTGGATCATTGATTCAGGGGCATCCGATCATATGACTAATATTCCATATTTGTTCAAATCCTATATTCCTTGTCCTGGCAACCAAAAAATTCGGATTGCCAATGGGAGTTTTTCATCTATTGCAGGCAAAGGATCAGTTCCACTTTCTGATTTTATTAAACTTCATAATGTACTGCATGTTCATAAGTTAGCCTGCAGCCTCTTGTCTGTTAGTAAACTTTCTAAAGAGTCTAATTGCCGTGTTGTCTTTTTTGCTTCCCATTGTGAGTTTCAGGATCAGATCTCGGGGAAGACGATTGGCAATGCTAGGATGAGGGATGGTCTCTACTATTTTGAAGAGTTTGTCTCTGATAAAAAAACTTTGATACCATGAAGAAAATAATCTGTTTTCTTATTTCTCATAGAGTGATTACAATGAGTATAAATACATGAACAGAGAACCTAATTTAGATAAGAAACCTATTTAGGTAAAGATCCTAAGTTGCCTCTAATCTCTATCAATATCTAATTTACAGCTAACAAAATAAAATCAAATCACATAATATCATGTAGTATAATCACGTAATATAATCAGGGATAAATTCTACAAAATTTCCTAATACATTCCAACAGACATCAATTAATCTTTTGAAAGAAATGTATTAGGAAGAGACAAAAGTGAACCGTGAAAACAATATGAAGAGATAAAGTGAGTCGAAAGTCCCGACCTGTGCTATAATCTCCATCAGGCTGAACAACACTGCAGATGGAAATTCCAACACCGAAAGGGGAATCAAGGAAGAGCAAATTACCTTTGCGACAAAACAACAAGATGATATGATGCCGTGATGTCCATGAGTTTGAAAGAAGTAACGCTCATTACGACTTTCATTTGTTCAAATAGGATAACTCTATGAACCATTGAGCTCCCCACATAGAAAAGATATTCATTACTTTGGATTCTAAAAGACCGTACTGGCAATGTCATATAATATCGTAAATTAAGATTACCAAACTATACCCAGCACATATACTAGTATATACACTAGTTCTACCATTATTTACGATTCTCATCACATTCAACGGAGTTTTCACACACACACACACACAAGCAAACCAGAATGGTCTTGGATTTGAATTTTCCCTTGTCAACAAACCAAATAGTTCTTCACCCATACTAACAACGGGAAAAGTGTAAGTCATAAATTTTTTTATATTTATGCCAATTTAGTTCTAAACATTTTTACTTAGTGTCAATTCAGTCATTTCCGGCCAATTTTGGCCGGATTTGCTGACTAAACGTTGGTCGGCTGATGTGGCCTAATCAATGCTGACGTAGACAACTTTTAATAATATTTTTGAATTTGTTATTTTTCTTTTCCTTTTTCTTTTTTCTTTTTTCCTTCCCCTCCTCCAGCCAGTCGCTGGACCTCGGCGACTGGCTAGAGGCAACGGTCGGTGAGGTCGAGGTCGTTGGACCTCACCGGCCACCTCGCCGGTGGCCACGTGGGTGGCTTCACGGCTGCGCGGCCGAGGCTCGCCCTCGCCGGATTTGGCGAGGTCGAGCCTCGCCCATGGCCGGCGAGGATCGACCTCACCGGATCCAACGAGGGCGAGCCTTGCCGGCGCCACCTAGGCCGCGATTCGGTGAGGGCGAGCCTCGCCGGCCATGGGCAAGGCTCAACCCTCGCTAGATCCGGCGAGGTCAAGCCTCACCTGCCTGACGGGAGGCCGCCTCGAGTTAGCCTTGCGCTGAGCCGGCGAGGCTCGCCCTCACCGGATCGGGCGAGGTCGATCCTCGCCAAACATGGGCAAGGCTCGACCCTTGCCAGATCCGGCGAGGTCCGGCCGATCGGCTGGAAGAGGGGAAAGAAAAATAAAAATAAAAATAAAAATTCAAAAATATTAAAATATTATTAAAATGTGTTAACGTATTATTTTGATTAGGCCACGTCAGCCAGCTGTCGTTTAGTCAGCAAAATGCGGCCAAAAATGGCCGGAAAGAATTGAATTGGATTAAGTAAAAAGGTTTAGGACTAAATTGGCACAAATACAAAAGGTTTATGACTTTTTTAACAATTTTCCCTACTAACAACCATGCACGTCATTCAATAGACTGAGTACTGGTACATATTTACTACATCAAGCATTGCTTAAATAGAAATTACCAGTGTTCCATGAGGATTGTCTCTTAGAAAGTTCCCCGTGGAGCAGGATCCGAAAAGGCCCGATCTCTTAAAACCTCCGTACAGAGGAACCGGGTCCTCCATTGAGCTATTTGAGAAGAGGTTTAGACTCTGCATCTGATGATGCTTCAGTTAACTAGTAGAACAGCTTCTTCTTTTTTCATTTATCTGACATATCCCGAATACTGAGCAAAACTTTCTCCTTAGATTGTGCAAGTAGTGTCTCAAGTAGATGAGGTCTTGCAGGGATGAACGACGTCAATAAAGTTAATAAAAGAAGGGAAAAGTGTTTGATGATGCGGGTTTTTTTTCCATCTTTCGGTCATGTTTTGGTCGGTTCTTAATGTTTTTAGAATCCTTTTCTCTCTGTTCTTGTGTGTGTCTATATATAAATGCTCTTCTGTGTCAACTAATTAAACTGAAGAGACAAGATGACCGCATGGCTTTGTGCAATTGATAGTAATCTGTTGCTATAACAACGCGTCCCGCCAGCTTTCTGAGGTGAAAGCACAAGGGATGCCTGAATTATGTTTGTGGGGGTTAAGGGCCAAAGAGTCTTACGATTGATGAAGTAAATATTATCTGTTGCTATTGGCATTTATCAAATTCAAGATGGATTTGGTCACAAAGACCTCAGATTCCTTGCTGCTTGGCCTGTAGTAGATATCTGGTTCACTGCTTCTACTCTTTTTCCTATTTAAAGAGCAGCCCTTTGTCTTTGTGTTTTCACTTCGAGAATAATTTGCAGATAACAATTGATAATTGTAAATGGGCCATCTCTTTACAAATGGTGGCATAATAATTAACATGCAGAAATTAATTTGTTTGGAGAACTCCTTATGGTATCATGATGATTCCAAAATTATCCTTATTCTCATATTCATTTGATAATTACAAATATATATTTATGATGAAATCAACAAGACTGTGATTAATATTGTTGGTTTTCCATGGAAAGATGTTTACGAAGATGAGGACCTTGATGAGAGGAGAACAAACAAGTATGATGGAATGAGGTGCTCATAGAGACTTTGAAGTGCTATAATCAGGTGGACATCTTAGTAAAGTGTTGTGGTGTTGATATGTTCAGGAAGATCCATAGATAGCTGATGCAAGAAATATCTTGGACAGCACCATCGAATCGTAGATAAAGGCATATGCTATTATGAGGTGACAAGGAGCATTTTGTTATGCAACTATCAAATCCTAGAAGATACTGGTCACTCATTGATCTCCAGATGACAGTTGAACGGAAAGGAAGTAGCCGTTAACAAGGCTTGGAATCCAAGGCAAGAGGACCGGAGATAAGTTGGAACAGCTGTGCAAGTTTTGGTCAACAATTAGAGGAACCTTTGATGTAATAGTAGAAGCAAACATCCTATTGGGAAACCAAGCTTTTGCCGGTAAGAACCGAATGTCTGGGTGGCCTAAATCTTAGCGATTGCTCCAATCAACTCCCGACGGCTCTGAACTTGTCACACCCCAAAAAAACAAAGAATGGGAATGACATGGCCATCCTTCCACACAAATGACGCAGCCTCAAACACAACCAACAACCTGAAATCAACTTATATATATCTCAAACCATATATATACATATCAGATAAATCAACAAATTGATTGTAACATCAGAGTTTCTATAATCCACCAAAAAGAGATATACATTTAGAACTCAAACAATCCAACCACTAGCAAGGATTATGTGCACCACTTCCTTAAACCATACCCAAAAAAAAAAAAAAAAAAAATAGAACTCTCCAAAAGTTTCCCACCAACAATGCTCTCGCTCTATTCGCCGCTAACCGAGGAACTTGAAAAGATTAAAGGAGGAGTGGAATGAGCAAAAAAAGCTCAGTGAGTAGTACATATCTTCTAAGCAGATCGAACAACCACTATGCATGTATACAAAGTAATACCAAACTTCATAACGCCAACTTAATATATAAAATACATCTCAAATCTTATAAGAGTTATTTCTTACCATCAAAGCTTTATACTAATATGGAAGCTCATTTAAATCGCCATTAAATAATCTCCATCAAAAACACATATCAATGGTCTATTCATTGATTCATCTCATATCAAACACACGTCGATGGTCCATCCATCGATAAATCTTTTGCTCAATAACTAACCATGGTCACGACACAACGCTTGTGACAAGGCGACCAAGATTTCCCCTCGACAAGATCTCTCCCTACAAAGCCAATGGTTAGGCCTAGAAGGATATCCTAAACCTGGTATGCATACCCCAAAAATTCCTCATTGGGTTCACAGTTATATTGAGCATAAATAACCATTCTCCAATACCAAAAATCAAATCCAGAAATCAATATCTTAAACCGAACAAATAACATTTGCGGCACAGCCCATCATCCATTTCATATCCATTTCTCAAATCATCATAAACATTTTCATAAATTAGTTGCAAAGCAATTTCATATATATTTCTCAACTTACTTTGTATAATACGCTCTTCAAACATCCAAAGAGTAGCAATTACTCGATCTGGCTTTTATGCAATAAAAATGCTCTTCTCCATTCAATATATATATATTTCAAGACATGATTTTACAAAATCAAAGAAGATATAGTACCACTCACCTCTTGTAGGTCGAACCTATCAAATCAAATAATTGAGAAAAATGTTAAAATCTAATAAAACTCTATCTCAACTACAAAACAAATAAATTACGCCTTAACTCTAACAAAAAGAAAAGGACGCTAACAAATGCATAACAAATTACATAACAAATTGCATAACCAAAACAATTGTTCAAGCCATTCGTGATGCGGAGTTTAAGCGCAAAACTTAGTTACGCAATAACTTCCTCCTCTGAATCTCGTTCCGAACGTACTTATAATCAATAGAGAGCCCTTGACACATATTACAAGAATCCTAACTTGACCGTCCCAAAATCAAGCTGAAAAATGACAAAATACGGACCCAAAGCTGCTGGACGGTACTGTTCACTGCGCTCGGGAAACTTTAAAATTTTGTTTCGAACAAACCATAAGCTCAAATCACGATCCGTGAAAATCCCATGGCTCCACAACACCCTAAACTACCATTCCTACAAAAATATGCGGCTCAACGACTCCAAAATCAGACTTTGCCGCTCGATTTTCCAAAAATTCCGAATTTGTACCCTAAACCCAAAATTACTTCAATTGGACAAACGCGGGGCCTAATCTCTTACCGAGTGCTGCATTATGGAGTCGAGTCGACTTATCCGCAGCATGCACGTGTCAAAACCCCTTTCCTTTTTTCCCCTTTCTCTTATTCTTCTTCTTTTCTTTCTTTTCTTTTTGGTTGAGGACCTCTCAACTTCTATTTAACCGACCCCTCTCTCCTCTTCTTTTTGCTTATTGACTTTTCAACTTCTTTTTTTTTTTCTTTTTCTTCTTTTGGGGCCCACTAACCTAATATTACATAACTCTTAAGAAGAATCTTAATGGATAGATTGGTGGATGAACGTGTATGTAAGGAGGATCAAAGCAGCTAGTAGGGGTTGGGCTAAAAATTAAGAAAGCTTACTCTGTTATCAACATCTTTTTCTGTTTGATATTTATGGTCGAATTATCTTATGTATATTCATCCGAATTATTATTGCAAGCCTTGACACTTGTGCTAAATTAAATTTGGATCGACAAATTTGATAGAGGCTTCCATTTTTAATGGTCTATATTACTTTTAATACATCTACTAGGTTCATGCGAAAAAGAAAAATTCCATACATGAATTGATCTAAACTAAACAGGATGAACTGCAACTTCAATTTGTATGAATAATTTGGACATCTTTACAAAAAATAATGAATATATGTATTGTTTATTCCAACGCTCACGCACACTATGTAAGATAAAACCTCAACTTCAAATGCATGCCAAAAATACACCCTTTTTAATTAAAATAAGAACCACAATTAATCACTCAAATTTTGTGTGAATTCCATTTCAGTAAGAGGAAGCTCGATTCTCTCTTTGTCGGCTTACTCCTCATTACAATTGTCTAAATTGAGCATTGTTCGAACCGGTCCATAAAAGCTCTAATCAAAAGTTCTCTCGTGCTATGTCAAATTGAAACATTTTACTATGCATTTTTTTTTCAAATTTATTTTGGCAACAAATCGAACTTATTTATGTATTCTCTTTCGATTAAGCAGTGGTTAAAGTTTAAATTTCACAAATAAATTGATTTTCCTTTCTTCTCAATTTATAAAAGCCCTGAAGTGTTTGTGAAGAACGACGAGATATTATTTTCCAAACGAGTACTTTTTCTTTTTCGGCTCAAAACTTCCAAATAAGAAATTAGAATCTACTTAAAATGGACCAATCGAAAATGAGAAGAGGGCACGCGATCTCTAACCGCCGAAAATTTGGAAGAACAGCAAGACCAAAAAAGCATTTTCACGTAATCATGATGTCTGAAAAAACTGCCGAAACGTGGCAAGATCGTAAATTCCCCGGAAAACAGGGGGAGAGAGAGAGAGACGGTGGCTCGACGGGGCTGCGTTCGGACAACGCAAAGACGCCTTTGCCCCTACCACCTCGACGAATCTCCAGGCTCCGACCAGGGCTTTTCCGGTAATTTAGGTGGCGAGTGCGGCGGCTTCGGCCACCAAAAACTCCGGGGCGCACCCTAATTTATTTCTAATCGATTTTTCCCCCTAATTATTATTATAATTATTATTATTATCATCTTCTTCTTCTTTTATTTTCGTAATTTACTGGCGCGTTTCTGCAAAAGGAAAATCCAAAAGCAAATTCTCGTATCATCCCAACGATTCTCTCTCCACCATCCCTTCTCTCTCTCTCTCTCTCTTGCTTTCGCTCGCTCGCTCGCTCTCGCTCTCCGAGCAACTTGGTGTGCAGCTCGGATTCTCGTCCACGTCGATGGAGGAGAGATTCGCTTCTCTCGAGGCTTGAATGCGAGCTCCGCATTTCGTCTCCCGTCATCGCCGGCGGCGCCGCGGCGGTTCGAGTCCGCTCCGATTCGGGTAAGCAAGCCATCTTCGTCCGGTGGCAGTAATCGCCGCTTTCGGTTTCGGCAGTTTCGTTTTTTTTTTTTTTTTTTTTTTTGTTGGGTCTGTTTCATTTGATCAGGTTATGCGTTAGATCTTGTGCCCGTCTCGTGGTTTGGTGATTTTTTTAAAGCATGTGAACTTGGGGTGGAGATTCGAACCCAAAAAAAAAAAAAAAAAAAAAAGAAAGGGACTTGGGGGTGGAGTTGTTGTTGTGGGATTGGGAATTTTTATGGGTTCTCGCGGAAATCGACCGATAGAATGGCGCGAATTGCAGCGCCTGACTGAGGGCTGCGCCGTCTTTGGTCCGTGGTGGTTTTGTGCATTTCCATGATTACTTCTGGTGGTTCTTTGGTGTTGGCGTTTATAGCGCGAAAGCGCGACTGAGTGAGGAATTTCGCGCGATTGGATGAGTGTTGTTGGAAAGTCTAGTGCGGCTTGTGCGATTTCACGCCAAGCTTGTGGTTTTTTCGTTGTTTCGGTTGTTGTCTTACCTTTCTTGGCGGCCACTGGTCGGTACTATCTCCTGTTTGCTTGCTCTATCTCCACTTGCTGAATGTTTGCAAAGGAGGAACTAGGGAATTTCCCACTAGTGATTAGGTTCAAGTTACTGTGTCGCTGTTTTGTAGATTAATAAATTTATTTCCTTGGATGAAAGTGGGAGAAAAGTCGACAGGGTAAAGGATGGGATGACTGCTGTTTTCAGGCTTTACAATGGTCTGATTCACAGAAGCATCCCATTTAAAGAGTGGAGCCGCTCTGTTAGTGAACTCCATTTTCAGTCATTTGCCAAAATATCATTTACTGACGCTACGATATAAAATAGGCTGCTTTATGTGGATGTCTGCTCCCTATTTCAAGGGATTAATTTCAAGTTTGCATAAATCGCATTAAAATTTTCCTTCAGATACAAAGAAATGTTATTTCCTATATTCTTGAGGATTGATGTTGGAGTTTGCTCTGGTGGAACAATCAGATGGAGCCTTGGAGTATGAAACACATATTAGGTTTCGTAAATTCATGTCCATGAACTTGCCGCACGAGATCACTTTTTCCTCTTCATATCAACAACAGAAACAACTTGCCAACTATGGAAAGTGCATTCATTCTTTTGACTGGAAATGTTCACGATGCTCTATCTAACATAACTTTACTCGTTGGAGTGGAGATCAAATGGACTTTAATACTTTCTTTGTCCAATATTATGGGGTTTTTAAGGCGTCCTTGTATATTTCCTATGATGGATAGAATCTTTTAAAGAAATATACCTATCAGCAGGAGTTGCCTCTTAACCTAACTATTTCAATAAATTTATGGAATTTAGTCACACATCTAGTTTTGATCTTTCGAAAATCTTTTATATGCCAATGCATTGAGTAGTGGGGGTTTGCTTGACTTGGGGATTGATAGGGTGGGTTAACCACATTAGAGACAGTTTCTATTTTTCAAATTTAAAAGGAAAGAATCCAGTGATTTTATCAAGAAATTGGACTGCTTGTCAATGAGACCCTCATGTTTTCATTGATTGAAGCAGCTGGCTATGCTATCAGCTCCATGTGTTTTTTATTGACATACTTCGTGGCAAGAGTTTATTTACATTGAAATCACTTTGATTCGAATTACCATGATCCTCCCCATATGACATGGAATTCAACTGAATATATAATGAAGCTGAACTGCATGTTGCTTTGGAAAAAGTTCATCGATTGAACAAAATAGGGTAAATTACCCCACAAGTCTTAAAGCTTTTGTATGAAATGTAATCAGAAATATGGAAATGAGTCCTGGAAATTGCAATTTAAGGATGCCAAGTGGGTTTTTTTTAGTGCCATGGTGGCAATTTTAGGCATTATTCTTTGAAGGGATGTGGTTTCACTTTTTGAAAAAATGTTAAGGACTTAATTGAATCAATCAAATGTCTTCGACTTGATTCCACACCCAAGATTTAGTTCTTATCGTGCACTTCATCAAATCAAGAAAAGATTCGCGGATTTGCTATATAATTTTTCAAGTCTTCAATTCCATAGTTTGGCTCTAGTAGAAATGTGCTCAACTCATCATCGTGTGTAGTTGTTTGTTAACACCTTTTGCTGGAATTATGTTTATTAATTCAGCCCAACCAAACGTTTTATTTCTGTCTCTTCTTTATTTCTTTCATTTCCTTTATTTTATAAATGATGGAAAATAGTAGATATAGCTCCCAGAAGGGTGTTGAAGGGGGAGGGAGGGGGGGTTGTTGTGGAATTAATTATTACATGCTTCAGGAGCATTGCTCCTAATGCATTTGGGGAACATTGCTTTTGGAGCACCTAACAAAAATTACATGCAGAAGGTTGGGGAGGGGTTGGTCTGATTAGAGCATGGATCAAATGTTACCTTAATTCATTTAAAATGAATACATGCCATTAATAGAATAATTTTATCTAAAATTGTTACAATCCTATTAATGCATTTTCTTATGGTAAATATTGAACAGTCATTTATGTTTGCATACTTTGATTATGTGGTTTGGATAGTTAGATCAGAAGCATGTTAATTGAACTGTCAGATTATATTGTTGTAATAAAGTAAATTGTCAAAAAATATATTCCTAACATAAAACATTATTTTATATATTGGTACATCTATCGGTAGTACGAATTGGAACATGCAAGTTCACAGAAATGCACTTTATTAAGAGCTTCAAGAAGCAGAGAAACTGCAAAGCCTTTAAAATAGTGAAATAACTACTTTACTTTGAAGATAGATGCTTCTCCGAAGGAAAAATACATTAGTCGTGTGGAGTCTTTTTTAGACTTTATTGACACATAATCTCTTGCCATGGGTGTTTGGCCTGTGGAAGCTGGTTTTTCGGGGTGGACAGGTTGGGGATGTGAACTAAAAAATAGGATCCAATCCTAGAGAGAGCAAAAAAAAAAGCTGCTTTTACTGATCATGAGCTGGCACCCCCTCAGTGCCACTTGCAAATATAGGCTAAAGAACTAAATGACAAAATAATGAAAAAGATACAAAACGTACTAAGTATTAGAAGAAAATGCAGTAATGAAAAAGAGAATGCAATGATCGAAGGAGGTAGTCGGAAGCCCTACCTTCTGTTAGCATGAGACTAGAGTGAGAAGGGATTCAGTTGCTTTTGAGCTAGTCTCTGTGCGCATGAATGTTCTGTGCCCTAAAAGCCATTTCAATGAAACACATGTAACAGGAAGTTTCTCTCTCTTCTTTCCTTCCTTTTATGCCTAACTCATTGGTTAGCTCAGCTCTGATGTGAAGGTCTGTTGAAAATGCATTTATTCCTTACTTGAGATAATCCCCTTCTCTTGTGGCTTAATTCCCATAAGATCGTTTTCTGGCCATGTTGATTTGCACCTCAAAAGAGTGAATGAAATTTATTACCGTACTTATTTAGGGAAGCTGTTATAAGGAACTTGATCTTATTTAAAATGTTGTTGGTTCTCTTTTGGAGACATCAATTTTGTCTTTACTGCTTTCCTGCTGTATCATTCTAATGGCAGCCCAAACTTGAGTTTGTTGGTTCTCTTAATCTGTCTTAACTGATTAAGCCCGATAATTGGCCTTGCCATCATAGCTTAATGATGCTTGAGCTTTATCCATGGCACCCTTACTCCACTCAATTTCATGTTTTTCAAATTGCGAAAATGCTTATGAGTATGGTTGATATGTAGATTTATTAAAGAATGCTGGTTCATTTATTGATTGTACCCAATGTTAAGCAATTATGTTTGACATATTGTGGTCTGTACCTTAATTTAGGTTGTAGAGGAAAGCAGTCATCTAATAGGGTATTACAGTATTGGTCAAGAGTTCCATTTTTATGATTTCCTTTCCTATATATTATTCCTTTTGTGGCTCCTCTTTTAAGGCTCATATTATATTTCTCTAGATCTTGAGGTGGTAGATGAAGACATTATTTATTGTTAACTGCTGTAATATCCGGTAGTCAAAGAGCTAAAAACAGCACTGCCATCCAAGCATACTGTCATCCCTTTCTCTGGGAGTCTTTCTTTCTAAAAGGTATGGGAATAGGTATAGTCATCAGATCTTTCCCAGGACATTAGCAACAAAGAAGATGCTTTTCTCAATTGATGTCTTAAATAACACAAGAAAGAACAATATTCAATTCTTTGAATAGAGATATGTGGTTCTAGCTTCATGTTTCTGTTGCTTGTGCTACCGGTTTGAGTTTGAACCATAGGTTCAAAATAATGTTTTTAGAGTTTTGGTCGATGGCATATTGGGATCCTCATTTCTTCAGAAGAATTGCATTGACAAGTTGATATTCTTGTTAATAGCTTTTTTGTCTAGATGCATTCTTAATAACTTAGAGTGGTGAACAAGTGCTTATTTTGTTGCTTCAGCCACTAGTAAGATGGATTTTCCGAAGTGTGCTTCTTCTGGTGGAGCACTTTCTTCTAGCATGGGACCTTTGATTTTCTCTAATAAGGTGCATGAAGTGGTTGAAATTGGAAGGCCAGCGAGAGCTTCTGGTCATGCTGTTGAGACTGATGTTGATGTAGACCTCAGAGAAATATACTTCTTGATCATGCATTTTCTGTCAACTGGACCATGCCAGAGAACCTTTGGCCAACTCCAGAATGAACTTTTGGAGCATCAGCTGCTTCCTAGAAGGTATCATGCTTGGGCTTCTAGGAGTGGAATTAGAAGTGGGGATGAGGATGATGATGGCATCTCTTTCCCTTTAAATTATAGTAATCTGGTGGAAAGGTATGTTAGCTTCTACTTTCTAGCCTTGTATCTTTTCGCACCAATAGAATTTAAAATCCTATCATCCATATGAATCAATCGTGGGATTTGCATTCACAACATCTGTGCATTGCGTGGTTTGGTGTTAACCTCATGCTTTATAAGTTTGCTATATCTCAAATAGTATATAAAGTAGATAGAAGCTAGATATAATGTCATGACCTGTTATCTGGAGTTGTTCTTGCGACTTTCTTTTGCTACTTGTTAAGTATTCAAATGATGTTCTTTGTTAATATCCAAGCCCAGTTTTTTTGGTAATTTGTGATCATCTTGTCTAGAATTGACTGTTCTAATCAACATGACAGTTATCAAAGCTTCTTAGAGTTCACGTGGTGGGGCTGTAGTTTGAGGGGGAAAGAATCAGAAAGTGAGACGCAGAAGGAGATTGAATTCAGGCTGTAGTTATCTAAAAGCACGAGACATCAGTGTCATTTACAGCAGCGTGCTCCTTCATATTATTTTTCAATAGATAATGGGAACTGAACCATCTGACACTGTGTATGAATAGGTATCCTCACATTGGGAAAGACCACCTGGTAAAGCTTCTCAAGCAACTGATGCAGTATACAGGCCATTTAGTGCAAGACAACATTGGAATAAATTCACTCAGTGCTGCTGATGTTCCAACATTGCTGGGAGTTGGTTCCTTTTCCTTGTTGGATGGTATGTGATGTTCCGTGGCAGTTCGATTTCCTATTTACTGTTTCTTCCGATAAAGTAAATCCATCTATTTGTTCAACATTGTGCCCTGTTTACAGTTGTAATCTATTTTCTGCATACTGTTGTATTTGGACCTACATAACAATGGACCTGTTATTATTCATTTTCAGCTTACCACATAAGTTTTATGTAATGTAAGCTTTTTTTCATTTACTCCAGAAACATTTATGTTTCATAATAGAGGATGAGGTTTTACATAGGATTTGAACTGATAAACTAGACACTAAAAGATAGATTGCACATAGAGGAGGCTCCACATAGGCACCCAAAAAATGCTTCATAAAGCCCAAATTTGTTGCCAAATAGAGGAGGCTCACATAGGATTTGAACCAATAAACTTGACACTGAAAGACAGATTATACTGACCAAAAATATGATTTGTCCAAAATTAATGGTGGGCTCATATGTTATCTAGATAAGCTTAAGAGCTCCTATATATCTGCATTTTGCATGAAACACACACATAAACAAATTGTATTCAACATAAAGTATTTGAGGTCTTAGACATTAGAGGACAAGCTGCACCTATATGGGATTTGTCATAATGGGCTCATGAGTTATATAGATGAGTTGAAGAGACTTAGTATATTTGCACCTTGCGCAACAACATACCTATTATTATTCATTTTAGTCCAACTTGGGACAAATTTATTTAATATAAGCCTTCTTAATCTAACTGTCTGTCAATTAAATTTATCGTGAGCGTTTTTTACTATGTTAGATTATGTATGGTCATAATAGGTGTCAGTTGTAGTCATGTATATTATACTTGAGGGCAAAACAAAATAGACAAATAAAATACAGACAAAAAAAGTGCAATGTAAATAAAGATATATGCCACATTGGTATATGTCTTGAAAATGAATGTTAAAATGTGTCGAAATAGGAGATGAGGACTGAGGACACTCGGCACACAAGGGATGCACCACGCATCAACACTACAACAGTTTTAGCAAAACTCAAGTTTATATCCTAGTCTGCTGCCTTGTGCTTGCACAGGTTCCACATTTTATTAACATACTTACAATTAATTAAATGTATTTAGTACTAAAACTATTGCAAAGCTTACTTGAGTTTTATGATCAGTCTAATAAATTTAAAATATGAGGGAAAAAATGTATAAATGGCAAGTCAAATATACGCCATGGATGAATCAAAGATACACATTATGTGTTTTGCACCATTTAATAGTGGGCTAATTTAAATATTATGAGCTTCAAATATAAGATATTCTGAATTTATGACAAATGAAACATACTTTACAGATAAGATCAAGTCCCATGCATGTCCATTGTTGGATATATGAGTGAATTCTCTCTTTTTGATGCATCTGTACGATTCACTTAGATTATGGTAGACATAGCATTTGGACATAGCATTAGCACATGCTATTTATTACCTTTATGATGGTTTCCAGGTACTTAATGTGTGAACTCAATAGATTAAATACGGCAGCATGATTGATTTTATTTATAAGTAATTTACGACATCTTCACTGTTTATTTTAATTTATATTGGTAATGAATTACGTAGATAGGTCCAAAGGACTTATCGTATTCACACTTTGCATGACAACTGCTTTATCCTTATCTAATCCACATTAGACTCATCAGGTGCAAATTGTGTTCAATATAAGTGCTTTTTTCAAATTTGCAGACTATTTACATTCATATTAGGTCTCAATGATGGACATGTAAAAAATGTTAAAGTAATGTAGCCGATCGCATAAACGCAATTTACACTTAAAAAGGCATGTCCAGATTGGCATATGTGTTGCAAATGAAGAGCAAAATGTGTAGAAAAAGTGATCATGGGCATGTCATTGCGCGCATTTTGATGCGGTAGGCATTTTGTATGAACCTCTACTTTAAATGTATCTATAAATATTGAAAATATCAGGTCTCTATTCCTGTTTTTATGCATGAGTGATATGTTTTTGCTAAGTGCTCTAATTTTAGTTTATTCTGGCCTGTTTGTCTTTCTCACCTAGGACGTCTGCTTTTATCTTTGGGCTAGAAAGTGACTTTCTTTTCCTTGATTAGCACCATAGTCATGCTACTTTATGTAAATGTATTTAGGTAAAGATCGATAAAGTTATTAATATGCATATTTGTAGCCTATCTTTGATGAATGAAATCATACTTTTCTCCCTGGAAGCACAGCATAGGAGGTTCGTTATCCATTCATGGGGTAGCTTTTGGTTATATCTTTTTTTTTTTTTTTTTTTGGTGACCCGGGAACTGCCGTACAACTGGCAGCCGGCAGCGTAAACCCAGGGCAACCTGAGGGGACCCACCTCCCCCGGACCACAGGTGAGTTGCACAAGTGACCGCGGGGATTTGAACTCGCTCCCTTCCGGAAGAGGGATTGAGTGCAAACCACGCGACCACCAATGGGGTGGGTCTTTTGGTTATATCTTTATTTTTACAATAGTCAGTTTTCTTGCAGCAGTGGTCTACTGTTCTGAATTGTTCTTGATTGAGGTTTTCTGTCCTGTCCCTCAAGTGGCATTTATGAGGCTTGAGCTTGCATTTCAGCATATAGCCTTGATTTTGTCCTTAGTGCTCGCTGTAAAGTTATGTAAGGGATAATGATGAAACGTGCTCTTTAAAATTATTTTTGTTGTTCTTTTGGATCTGGCTTTTTTTATATATTAAATTCTATCTTCTATATAGGTTGATATCACCTTTTTTTTTCTTATGCTTAGCTTGATCTAATAAATGCACTTTGAATTTGACCTATCGATAAGAAGTTTAACTTCTGATCGATGATTTACAGCTGACAGGAGCAATGTCAATAAGCAACTTAAGCGTCTACCAGCTTACTTGCACTGGCCACATATGCGGGCTGATCAGGTCCGTGGGCTTGGTTTAAGGGAAATAGGGGGAGGTTTTAGAAAGCACCATCGTGCCCCCTCAATTCACTCTGCATGTTATGCTATGGCGAAGCCACTGATGTTGGTTGAAAGGATGCAAAATATTAAGAAGCTAAGGGGACATCGAGTTGCTGTCTATTGTGGTAGGATTTCATGATAATTTATTTGAGAGTGAGGATGTATTCATCTCTTCTATTTTCTTTGATTCAGTAGTATGCTGCATTTGTTTATGTCTTTCTAAACATTCTGTGTTATTACATTTTTTATTCCTTGGAATTCTTTGTCCTTCTCTAGCTGGAAGATGTAAGGTCCTATCCTATCCTACTGTGAAGCTGCATCATGTTGTTGACAATATTTCTGCCGTCCTTTTCTCCTCTCCTCTCTCATGCCCACTTATACTCTATGCTTTGCTGGAAACATATTGACAAGCTGACTGTTTTCTAGTAGTTGGGTTTTCCCAGAAATCTGACTGGTCTTTTACTTGCAATTCCCTGGGAATACCAGGTTTTCTCTAAAATTCCACTCTTTTTGACTGCTTCCGTTCATGTGTCCTTGAGCCTTGTCCCAAGAAGGTGATTTAGTTGTCTAGTCAGTCCTTTGTCTAGTTACATCCCAGAATTTTATTATTACTGGGGTAGTTCTTAGTAGATTTAAATGATAAAGCATGGATTCACTATGATATTTTCTCCAATGTCCTTCTATCTTGCAGCAATATTTGATCGATCAGGGAGATACGTCATAACTGGGTCAGATGATCGTCTTGTGAAGATCTGGTCAATGGAAACTGCATTTTGTTTGGCAAGCTGTCGGGGACATGAAGTTAGTTACTTATTTCTGCATAATGAAATCAGTTTGTGAAACTTAGATGTTCCCCCCTTATTAATGCTAATTTCCTCATTGTTCATGCAAAATCTGAAGGGTGATATTACTGACCTAGCTGTAAGTTCAAACAATGCACTGGTGGCATCTGCTTCAAATGACTTTGTTATACGAGTTGTAAGAATGTCTTTCTCTGTATCTAACTGCACTTTCTTCTTTTCATTATGCGCATCCTGTGTCACGATTGTTATTGTTCTTTTGCTTTACAGTGGCGCTTGCCTGATGGATTTCCAATCTCAGTCTTGCGGGGGCATACTGGAGCTGTCACTGCTATTGCATTTAATCCGAGGCCCAGCGCTGTATATCAGCTATTATCGTGAGACCTCTTCTTTTTGTTACTTTTCCAACGATTTACTCCTTCTGTGATTGTATGTTTAAGGAGGATAATTTTGTTCATTTAATTTTTTTCATGTAGTTTCTCCATGTTCAAACTTTTGGAACGACAGATACAGTTTATACCTTGTACCAAGACATCTTTTGCTTAAAGCACTTTGTATAACATATAACAACAGTCTTTCTTGAGTCACAATAGCCAACTTATCAGAGTGAATGGATTATGTTGTTTATAATTATCCAGTATATATCTTGATGCTCCAATGGCTAGGACAGGGGGATGGTTGATTTTTGAAATGAGAGGATCAAAATCAATATTTTCCAATTGACCACCAAAATGTAGTGTCTGCTTTGTGATTCCACTAATTAGTTCAACCCCATTGAGGCCAACATGGTATTTGCAATTCATTATCATTTTGAAATTAGAAACATTGAGAAAACTAGAAGAAAAGGTACAAAAAAAAATTCGTGTACATAATAGCTCTTTATTTAAATCTAGAGAATGATCAAAGGGTAATTATTTAACTCAGTTGCAGTGAATACATAAGTCACTAATCTCTTGTTATTTGTGGGTTGCGGTGCTTAAAATGCAATGCTTGACAAGAAGTTGAAATTCAAAGCTGATGTGATTTATAGGTAGTGGTCAATGCAAACTCATAGTTGGTATGCAGACTTCATCTTTTTACCTCTGCATTCCTTTTCTTGAATTTTTGTACTTTCGAAAATGGATCTTGTTAACAAGTGCACTGGGGCAGTGGTTTGCCATACTTGATAAGGAAATGTTTTCATTTCCAATGCACTTATTACATATAACATGAGGATGACGCTGTACTGGAAATGACAAAGTTTCTTCATTGAAGTGTTTAACAAATGCTCCTGGGGCACTTGTTAACAAAATCCTTTTATAATGAACTCCACATATGTGATGATTTAGCAATAGGTACCAATGTGCTCACAGAAAGAGCATAGCAAAGTTGAAAGTCTAGTTGGAGTTTGTGCACTTTAGAAGAAAATAATCAGAATGAGAATATTTGAAGGAAAAGTCTGTGTGACTTAGTTGAGAATAAGATGAGAGATTTTCTCTTAGGTGGTTTGGACTTGTCAAGTGGTAGATTCAGATCCTTCAGTAAAAAGAGTGACTTTATGACGGTGGTGCAGGTTAAAGGAGACAGGAAGACCTTAGGAAACCTAGGCTTCTACTTTAAGGAAGGATCTCGAGTACTTAGATAGTAGGAAGGATATGATTGTGAGTGCAGCCCCATGGCATGAAAGGATCCATGTGGTAGACTTTCCTTAGTATGAAGAGTTTGGTTGTCATTATTATTGCCGTTTAACCAAGTTAACCAGCAGTAATCTTGTGGTTTTGATTGGATCTTTTATCATCTCCAAGTCAAGTGGATCACAAGTGAGGCATATGGTTTGTTATAAAATAGGCAGGCAGGCAGGCAGGCAGGCTCTGTTTGGTTTTTCTAAGACACTGGACAAACACGGGGCGCACTATGATTTTGCCTCTGTAAAAGATCTATCCCAACAAGTTATGCAGCACATTCGTCCTCCAATTTATGATGTGTCCATTATCAGAATGGTGGAGTTGCTGATTTTCTTCTGGCGTCTCTAGTAAGCCATTGTTTCTATCATTTGTAGGTCATCGGATGATGGAACTTGTCGAGTCTGGGATGCTAGGTATTCTCAGTGCACTCCAAGAATATACCTGCCAAAACCACCAGATGCTATTGCCGGTCAGATATTTGCTTCCAGATCTGTTACTTCAAAACTGGTTTTGGCAATGAGAATGAGCCTAAAAACTCTCAAGCATGTTGCAGGGAAGAGTAGTGGTCCTTCAAACAATGACCTTGCTTCTAGTATTGCCCCACAAAGCCACCAAATACTATGCTGCGCTTACAATGCCAATGGAACTGTATTTGTGACTGGTAGCTCTGACACCATTGCACGGGCAAGTTTATTCTCATGATCTGTCTAATGACATTCTCATGTCTTCTATTTATGCTGTTCTTGGTATTATACCAGTAAGTGATGTGGATCGTTTGCGAAAAATAATTGTGCTATGGACTGTGTCACAGTTACTTTATTTTTTTTGTCATAGTTTCTTATGAAGATATATATGTATATATTGCAGGTCTGGAATGCTTGTAAACCCAATTCGGATAATCCAGAACAACAGGTTCATGAGATGGATTTGTTATGTGGGCATGAGAATGATGTAAATTATGTCCAGTTTGGGTTAGTTAATCATGAAAATATAACCTTTTTCTATTTCATTTGGCAATTGTCACTGGATCTTTCTTTTTGGCCAAGGTTTGGTCTGGATCTTTACTTGGTTTCTTTTGTACATGCAGTGGTTGTTCTGTGGCTCCTCGATCATCAATGTCTGATAATTTGAAGGAGGATAATTTTCCGAAGTTTAGAAATTCATGGTATCTTGTCTTTTTATTTTTTGAAATTTGACTGCATATCTTATGACACTCTAAATTGCAACTGTCCTCTTTCATTTGTTTGATCTGTGGCTTCTTGCTTAACCCTTTGTTGATACATTAATCACATGCCTTAATGACACTGAGATTCTCAGGTTCTGTCATGACAACATTGTCACTTGTTCTCGTGATGGAAGTGCCATTATCTGGGTGCCAAGATCCCGCAAATCCCATGTGAGTATCTTCTAAACAATCCAACAAGAAAACTGTCAGTTGTGAATTTGATGGAGCATTTTCATTCATTTTGCTATTGCATTGTCCATCAATCTTTTGGGGATTTTTGTTTTGAGGTAATTTTTTATTTTTTGGTTTTGGTCTCTTTTGCGTTTATAGGGAAAAGGTGGACGTTGGGTGCGAGCATACCATTTGAAAGTTCCACCTCCTCCTTTGCCGCCTCAACCTCCTCGAGGTGGTCCACGTCAGAGATTTCTTCCGACTCCTCGTGGTGTTAATATGATTGTGTGGAGTTTGGATAATCGCTTTGTTCTTGCAGCTATTATGGGTAAAGGCCTACTAAACTTGAACATGTCTAAATGAAAATGTGATTTCCTTGTCTTAAATTGATGAAGACTCTTATTGCAGTTATTGTGTAGTCATATGCTAATTCTTTTATGCAATGTGCTTCTACTATGATGGAACCTTATCTTTTTCTCATAAAGTATGTAAAATTCTCCGCAAATAGTGAAGTCACTTCCCTCTAGTAGATTGCCTGTCGTGATCCTTGGCAGTCTGCTTAGGACTTAACCATCTTGACAAACATACAACGTTCTTTAATGACTAGCAATAAGCATTCCTTCTTGTTTGAGTGCAAGATCTTGGTCCTTCCTCCAGTCTCTTACACAATCTGGCCTCCTCATCTTATTGCATTTTCTCAGTTTGTAAATGAACTAATCATTAGTCAAGCAACTAATGTACCTCATATGTGCTTGTTTTTAGTTGTTTGACTACGACTCGTCTCTTTATTTTCCCTCTGATTTCTGCAGGTTTTTCTTAACTGAGTACTCATTATTATTACTTTTTTTATGATCAATGCAGACTGTCGGATATGTGTGTGGAATGCTGGTGATGGTAGTTTAGTTCATTGTTTGACTGGTCACAGTGCCTCTGTAAGTAGCTTCTTGATCCTGTCATGTTTAAGTTATAGCAATCTCCTAATTAATAACACCAATAACCCATGCAAAGAACAAAATAACAAAAATATTATACAAAGCAATGTTTTGTTTATTTCACCACATTCTGTCTGTCAACAGCATGCTTGTTGTTTTCTATTTCCATTTATGTCATTTTACTGTTCAATTTCTCCTTTATTGTGGAGTTCTTCTTAGTATATTTTGATTAGTTTCTTTTTTTTTTTCTTTTTTGACTCCTCAAGCCTTATGGGCATTATCCCCACCCTTAAAGAATCTATCTAGAAAACATTTGTTGGACTAGAAGCATGTCATTTAGTTTGTCTGAAAGATAAATTTCCCTATTCATAAATCTCTGTGGATGGATATTACTTTTTGAACATGTCAGTTGAATTTGATGGGTATAAAGGATGTTCCTACATAATATATGATATGCTGAAGTCAAATTGCAGCCTGGCCCCTCTGGAGTAATTAATTTCATCTTTTTTTTGCTGCTGATCTCACAATGGTGGGCAAATCCTTGTTTATGATCATCAAACTAGAGATCTTCCTTCAACTAGAAAAAATTGATCAAGCGGGAAAACCCTTGATTCACCTTCATCTTACCGAGAACCCTAGGACCAAATTGACCAGAAGCTTGAGGATGAGATTTTGGGAACTCAGTTCACGTTGTTCCAAACTGCCATTGAATCTTCAGAATCGAAAAATTATCATCAGGAGAGAACCGCTGAAGTGTACAGGAGGGATTGATCTTTAGTTTTGCCCAAGAGCATCTAAAGTTCAAAAAGAAAATTCTCAATTGAACTAGACTCGCAATTAGCATTGAGACCTGAGGGTGATTTATATTCTGGTGTTACAAAGGGAAGAATCTAGGTGTACAAGAAAAATCATATTACAAACCCATAAGAAATCATTGTCGTTGTATTGTTGGTGTCTTTGACTGAGAAGGAGTACCAAGCACAATTGACTGCCTTGTGATTGTTTATGGATTAACATCTTTATTCTGGAATTTCATCCAATTTACAGTCTGATTTGACTAAAAAGCTCCGGCTCAGAAAAAGCTCCGGCTCAGAACTCAGTTGTTGTTCACTTGCAGTCTTATGTGCTGGATATCCATCCATTCAATCCCCGGATAGCAATGAGTGCTGGGTATGATGGAAAAGCTATTGTTTGGGATGTAAGTTCTATGGTCCTCAAAACTATTAATGCCAATGATTTTTCCTTTTCGTCAATACGTTGCTTCAGATACTTTCCTTTCGTTTGTAGATATGGGAAGGCAGACCTATTCGGGTGTACGAAATTGGGCGCGTCAAGCTGGTTGATGGAAAGTTTTCTCCGTAAGTTCGAATATCTTCTATTATTGAGTAATCGTTCTCTCTCTCTCTCTCTCTCTCATGCACCGCACAGAGAAGAGCAAAAGGCTTTCTCCCTTGCTGCTAGTTCATTTTTTTAACTTATATTTTCACTCCTGAGCCTTGGGATGCTTTCTATACATGCGAAATTTATCATTCGTATTCATCTGAGAATTTCTTTGCGAGCAGCTCATTATTAGTTTGGGCTGATTCAGATAATTTTCTGGTATTTGTTGACCATGATCAACTTTCCTAATGTTTGTATGAAGAGGCTTATGGAGTCTCAGAAGCCAGGAATAACCTTAGCATCAGAGTCTTTCATAGTTCAATTGTAGAAAAGATTTAATAAGGTTCAGAAATAACCAAGTATTACATCTTTCTTAGATTACTAGCAAAAATCAATATTGATTGATTGAGAATTGGAGAAACAAGTTGATCTCATGTTGTTGAGTTGCTTGGGATGCATTAGTTACTGAACTAGTAACACGGGCCATCACAGCTGCTATAACTTAATCAAGGTCGCTGTTTCTGTGCCTTTACATTTTTAATGCAAAAGTAGCCATATTATGGAATTTATCAAGGAATGGGGGCATACTGCCTTTACAAGCCATGCTGATGCTCACAACTTGTCGTCTCAGTAAACTATAAGAAACTAAAAAGTCAGTGGGATTGGAACACAACTCACGCCTGGCAAAGCTAAAAGGATACAAATTGTTTGTTAATAAGTTACAGTTAAATCTTAAGCTAATTGTTAATAGGGAGGGCTCTCAAGTGAGTATAACCATCTTTGGTTTTCTCACACTGTCTGATTTCTGACCGTGGATGTTATATTAGAGTGCCAAAAAACTGTCTCTTTGATGCTTGAAGTCTTTCTGTAATTCGTTACTGAATTTCTCCATGTGTGGATCGACGGCGACTCTCGATTTTATTTTTTGTTCCTCTGGTTAGTTTTGCCACTGTACGTCACTGAGTGAAGCTTACTGTACATGTTTATCTATTGAAAGAGCTTTGTTATATAGGGATGGGACTTCAATTGTACTTTCTGATGATTTTGGGCAAATACATCTGATAAACACTGGTGAAGGTGAATCCCAAAAGGATGCCAAATATGATCAGGTAGCTGATTTTTTTTTTTTTTTTTTTTTTTTTGAGCTAGTTTATTTCCTTCACTCCATGGTGTCGTTTCATCCTTTAATTTTTCATAAATCCATGATTCCTTTTTTCTCCATACAGTTCTTCCTTGGGGACTACCGCCCCCTTATACGTGATGCTGTTGGAAATGTTCTTGATCAGGTGAGTTTTCCAGTTTGTGTTGATTATTAATGCTAACTACTGGTTGGAGGCAAATTTATGAATCTATTTGAATCTGCAGTGTCCATTGTAGTGTGGGCATCTAGTTTAGCAGCAGGGTGTTGCTTGCTCTTTGATGAAACATCAGCTTTAAATATTTAGTCGTAAGCTGTTGGACATTGAATCACTTAGCAAGGGATGCTTATGCATTGGAGACAGCTGGCACAATAGTTGACCATCTTAGTTAGTGATGCTTTTTGATGTCTCACTTGTTTTATCTTTCTTGTTCTAATCTCTTGAGAGAACTCACTGCTCAGGCTTTATAAATTAGTATTTCACCTAAACCTAATTCAAGTTTCTGGTGCCTCATATGGTTCCACCCTCTGAATTTACTTAGAGATATGCTTGCAGTACGGTTGTCTTATATATTTACTTAGAGATACACTTTCAGTATGGTTGTCTTACATACAGGAGTCACAACTTCCACCACATCGAAGAAATGTCCAAGATCCTCTTTGTGACTCCAGTAAGTGGCTTCTTTACGTCATGCTTATTATCAGATTGCTTAATTGTAGACATTAATAGGCAACACCATAATCTCCGATCCTCTCTTCCAGGTCTGGTTCCATATCCAGAACCCTATCAAACTATGTACCAGCAACGACGACTTGGTGCGTTGGGTATTGAGTGGCGTCCTCCCACCATTAGATTTGCTGTTGGCCCCGACTTTAATCTCGGGCAGGAGTATCAGATGCTGCCCTTAGCAGATTTGGAAAGAATGATCGAACCTTTACCTGAGTTCATTGATGCCGTTTTCTGGGAACCCGAAAATGAAATTATCAGTGAAGATAATGACTCGGAGTACAACGTTACTGAGGAAAGTGAAGGTGAGAGGGGTAGTTTAAGTGCTGGATTTTCCAGTGATCCTGAGTGCAGTGCAGGAGACAGTGAAACCGAACAAAGCCATAGAGATAGCCGCCGTAGAGCAGGAAGGAAAAAGCATGGAACTGAGGTACATTCTTTGTGTGCTTAAGTTGATTCCTTTTTCTTTTTCTTATTTTTTGCATGTTCTTGGGACTGAATCTAGCCTCATTTGCTGTTAAGGTTGAATGGGTAACTTCGTCGGGGAGACGTGTCAAGAAAAGGAACTTGGAAGAGTGTGAAGGCTCTGCATCCAGGGATACTCAATATAAAAAATCAAAAAATCGCAGGAAATCTTCAAAGAGGCAGTCTACCAAAGCACATAATTTGAGGCCCCAGCGTGTTGCAGCACGCAACGCTTTGAACATGATTTGTGAAATCAGTGATACATCTACTGAAGGAGAAAATATTGACGACTCAGGGGACTCATTGTCTGAGAGTGAGCTACTGGAGCTAAACCCAAATGAAGAAAGAGACGATAGTGACAGGAACTTCCCTGGTCTGCAGAAGGAATCCAGAAAAGGCAAAGAACCAATCATCAAACCTGATGAATTGCCAGAGTATCAATCAAATGCTGGAAACAGGAAAAGATTGGTTCTGAAGTTTTCACTTCGTGATTCTAAGAAAGTTGTGCCTTCAGAAAACCCCAGAATGATAACGCACAATGATGCTGATCTGCTGAATGTACCTTCTCATCTTTCTCAAGAAATGACAGAGAACATGAATGCTACAACATCCAACGATGTAGCTTCCCGTTCTGTGAATTCAAGTAATGTACATGAGGATAAAGAAGTATCAGAAAATATTGACGACATCCTGATTGCATCTGCTGGGGACAACGAGAATAAGATCAGATGGGGAGAGGTCAAGATGCGGTCATCAGTGCGTCTGAGATCAGACATTTTGCCAACCGATGCATTGGAAGGAACTAGGGCAAGTTGTGATGTGAATAAGGAAAATGATACTGATCTGAATAGGTATGATCTGAGAGGAATTTTAAACTATCTTACTTCTAGAATTGTAGTATATTCTCGGTAACTTTTGTCTTGCAGGGGTGAGGAGAAGTGTGGAGCTGATGTATGTGAACCTGGGGAACTGAGAAGAACAGATAGCCGTGCAAATCTTGAGGGTGCACATACATTTTCATCAGCCGGCTTTCCCCCAGAGAGCCAACAAGATGGAAATTCAGGTGCAGTTGGAGAGGATCCTCCGCAAAGATCAACTATTTTGAGATTCAGAACGAGGGGTCTGTCCAGACTGAAAGCCACTGGAGTTGAAGGTTCAACCGGTGATGAAAGCAATACAAACATAAAACATCCTCCAATTGCCGAGCACATTCAAAACCCTGAGGCTCCTGAAGAGGCTATATTTGCTGAACGGCTGACCCCCATGGAGCCACTGCACTTGAATTCAAATGCGGTGGTGTCTGATACAGACTTCAAGGGGAAAAGGCAACAAAGCTCTGACACAGATGCAGAAGATCTTGATTCCTGCAGGGAGGAAGGTTTCACTGCTTTCAGAGATCCCGATGATATTGCTATCGACTACCCTGAAGTTGCGACAGATGCAATACGTAGAGCAAGATCCTTGAAGATGAAGGCAACTTCTACAGAGCCGGATATCATCAACCACAGTTTCAACGTTAGAGGACATGAAACTTCAAGGACATCAAAGTTTGCAGAGACATCCACAAGAAAAGCACGTGATCAGCTTATATCTAAAGATTGGTTGTCAGGTTCAAAAATGATGGTCAGATCAAGGTCTAATAGGAATAAAAGGGGCAATAGTAATAATAATGATCAAGGTTTTCCTTGGGGGGGAAAGTCAAGTCAGAATCTCAGGAAAAAGTCATGGCTGACCTTGGCAGAGCATGAGGAGGGTTATCGCTATATACCTCAGTTAGGCGACGAAGTTGTTTACTTGAGACAGGTATTGTTTGATTACTTACAGCAAGCAGTTCTTAGTAAGAATACTATGCTCTACTAGCTGCTTCCTTGGCAATTATTGATTATTTGATTTTCAGGGACATCAAGAGTTCATCGAATCGAGTTGCTCGCGAGATGTTGGACCTTGGAGGTCGCTTAGAGGGAGTCTGAGTGCTGTGGAAGTTTGCAAGGTCGAAGCTCTTGAGTATGCCAATAGTCCAGGCTCTGGGGAGAGCTGCTGTAAACTGACTCTTAAATTTGTGAATTCTGCTTCTAACGTGTTTGGACGGACATTCAAGTTGATGTTGCCAGAGCTGATCAATTTCCCTGATTTTCTGGTTGAAAAGACATGGTTTGATAATTCTATGTTTAGAAAGTGGGGCCTTAGGGATAAATGCCTTGTATGGTGGAGAAATGAGAATGGGACAGGTGGAAGTTGGTGGGAGGGTCGAATAACAACTGTACAAGCTAAGTCGCCTGACTTTCCTGACAGTCCTTGGGAAAGATATTCTGTTCGTTACAGGACTGATCCTCCTGAAAACCATCTTCACAGTCCTTGGGAATTGCATGATCTTGAAGTATCCTGGGATCATCCTCATATAGATTCCGAGACCCGAGATAAGCTCTTGTCCATGTTTTCCAAACTAGAGCATTCAGTTGGCAAGAACCAGGTTTTTCTTCTGTCCCATATCTTAACATCAGTTTTTGTTTGCTTGTCCTGTCATGCATCCAAAAAGTTTGTTTTGAAATGAGAGTCTGGATGCTTACAAGTGTTCTTGTGCAAATGTGGCAGGACTACTATGGCTATCAAAAGTTGAATGAAACCGCTCAGAAATTGGATTTTTTGAATAGGTAACTTCCCTGTATCAAGCCAGCTTCTGACATGTCACTTAAACATGCAAATTTGGAAGTGTAATTTTTATGGATCTAGCAAGTTGTGGAAATTTTCTTTTCAAACAAAACGGAGGTGGTTCAGCCACTAATATGTGTAGTTTTCAAATGGGCAAGATGCCATAAGATTAGCCATTTTAATGGAGGTTCCGTATATAGGATCACAGCTGCTTTCTTTATGGTTCAAATCTGTAATCTATGCAATTTTGTATCATAATGTTCTTTGGTTTTGGGACAGTGGGTAAACCTAATTACTGACCTCCTTTTGCCCCTCTCATGTTTCGGTATTGCAGATTTCCAGTAGGTTTGGATCCAGAATTGATCCAGCTGAGGTTGGAGAACAACTATTATCGAAGAGTGGAAGCGGTGAAGCATGACATAACCGAGCTGATGCGCAATGCTCAATCATACTTCACAACAAACGCTGAGTTGTCTGTTAAGATGAGGCGCCTGTCCGATTGGTTTACTAAGACCTTGTCAGGATTTTAGATTCTTGTGTTCCTTTTCAAAATTCACTAACTCCTAACTTTTTTTGGGTCTCAGCTTGAACTACAGTTACATAGAAAACAATTTTGTCAACAGACCCTCTTTACAGGCAGATAGAGTAGTTTTTTGTAAAGCATTTACTGGTGGAGATCAGAATACATTCATGAGTTCGTCCGCATCAAGTTCAATCAATTAAATGAAGAAGTTTTGACATTTGCTGTTGCCATTCCTTTTCCTTTCGTTAATTGAAAACCGAGTTGATTTGCGTTTTCAAATCAGTGGCATGTCTCCGTCTTCTTGTAGTTTCAGTGTGGCAGTGGAATCGGGCTCCATTCGAACATGGTGGTGGATCAAAGATTTTCTCATGATTTTTTATATATATAATTAAAGAATGGGAAGGAACGATTATCGTCGGTAATCCTGACCTCCATAGACATCACTAGCGGCGACCTCGCCTGAGCCTGGTGAGGGGCGTCCGTTCCATGATTGTGGTTTGTGGCTGGGCACCGCTGCTGCCGTGGTCACAACCAACGTGGTACTAATGTGGCGATTTGCTTTACAAACTCAATTTACTTAATAAATTATTTAGCAGAAGGACCAAAATAAGCAAAAACCAATATTGCTCAAGGGTTCAAATGACAAAAGAAATTCGGAAGTTTAATTACTTAGGGTGTGTTTGTTTATTTTGTGTTTTTGTTCCGAGAAACAAAAATAGAACGTAAACGCGTTTGTTTATATTTTGTCCCGAAAAACAGAAAGAAGTAGAAAAAATTTATTTTTGTTTTGGGAACACTTCCGAGAAATACCTTTCTTTTTCTTTTTCTTTTTTTTTTTTTTTTTCTTTTTGGTTGGTCGCTAGCTTTGGCCATGGCCGACGACCACTCAGTTGCGTCGCCACTAGGCGAGCTCGAGCTCACCCAACCACCAATGAGGCCAAACCTCAAGGCCATGAGGCCAACCGGTGTCGCCCGGCCATCGCCAAGTCGGCCGAGGCCGCCCGTCGGTGGCCCAGGCGAGCTTGGCTCGCCTAGATTTGGCAAGGTCGAGCTCGCCCAACCACCGGCGGGGCTTGGTCTCACCAAGCCACCGCTAGGCGAAGCCGACCTGGCGGTGGCTCGGCAAGGTTGTTGGCCTGTCGCCGACTATGGCCAATGCTAGCAACTGGCCAAAAGAAAGAAAAAAATAAAAATATATATAATAAAAATATTGAAAAATTAAAAGCTAAAAAATTATACAAATTTAACAAACACATTTTTATTTCGAAGTAGAAATTTTGCGATTCTAAGCGTGTTCTTATATTCAAAAATTGTTCATTGGAACAAAAACAAAAAAAAATATTTAAAAAATATTCCGAAATAAAAACGTTATCAAACGTATTTCTTATTTACCGAAAGCAAAGCGACTGTTGATGTCTTTATTTCTTAAATTATTTTTCTTGACCAAAAATAGCATCACGAGCCATTCTTAGACCGAAATGGCGAGCCATTCTTAGACCGAAATGGCCAATTCTCTGCCAAGAGCATTTCTCAAATCATGGTAATGATAATTCGTTGTTGCCACATCTAGCAAAAAGGGTAATGAAAAGATAAAAAAAAAATTTGGAGGGGGGTCAAGATTTTCGGATCAGAATTAGATAATTTCTTATGGTCCCACGCTTCTTGCGTGTGCATCGAATATGATATAAAAACCCCATGAAGAAGAAGAGGAAATAGAGGGAAAGATCGAAGCTTTGGCGGCGCGAGTCAGATCCCACCCCAACCCTCGCCCGCCCCTGCTCATCTTCGGACAAAAACCCTTCCTTTCAGGTTCTCTCTCTCTCTCTCTCTCTCTCTCTCTCTTCTTTTATTCGTTTTCACGAGGACGGAAGAGATTTGCGCAAGTATTAGTTAAGTTTGTTCGCTCGAATTGCTCGGGTGAGCTTCACTTTGCTGGCGATGGCTCCTGCCCTGCTGGGGACTCAGTGGATTGATGCTGATGCAGCGTCGGTTCTTTGTTTTAGCTCTGCGTGTTATTTCGGTGTTGGGTTGATATTGTGTGGTGGCTCGCTATTATGAAACCGAAAGTGCGTTTGAGGTTATCCATGGCAGTGCCAGAGATGGGTTCTCCATTAACCAAAATTTATGGAGTGTTTAGTATTTACAGGAGAAGTTTCATGGTTGTAGTTAGTGCCGTTGTGGGGAATTACTTAGCAGCTGCAGCTGTTTGGCTTCTTTGGCAAAAAGGTTTGAGAATATGTATTCATTGTCTAAATGCGTTAGGAGTTCACTAATTGTGTAGAAGCGAGCAAGGGCAAGTGTGTTCGAGCGGCAAAGGGCTTGTAGGTTAATGAAGTGGCAGATTTTTGGGGGCATTATGATCATGCTACAATGATATGTGTTCTGTCACAGTGTCGGCATACTTAGGTTCTAGTGATCACTTTGCAAAATAGAGCTTACCCTTCCTGACTAGCGGGGAGAAAAATCTAGGGCTGCTCTAGTTTAACCTTTGACATCTGCAGGCACGGGTTATATGCATAGCATAGTTTGTGAGCTAGTCAATACCATTTAACTTTTCTAGTATCTATCCACGAGCTTAAGAAGAGTCATTCATCTGCTATTGCCTTGGAAGTGGGAATATGAATGTTGTTTGTTATATATGTGCACTTGTGCATTTCTGACTACCGTGACACTTTAGTCTCAGTGCTCGCGTCCTTTCGCTTGCTACTTGAACGTTGACCATGTCGTCATCAGGTTTTCAACTCCAACTGATCAAATGGTCATCTAGCCACTCGATCATTTGCTTGGCCAGTTTTAACATTTAAGTACACTGTTAGAAAGAAAACCAAAAACGTTTGGAGTATGACATTACCAAGTGTGTCGGAGATTCAGAAGTTAATGTTGGATTAACATATACAAGTTTGGGTGGTTGGACTGCGCGAGTCCTTTTCTTTTTTTGAAAATTCTGGTTAAGTATGGTAATAGATGGAAGTGAATTTCATATGAGTTGAACATCCTCATATCAGAGTAGCACTCTGCCCAGGTTGCTGAAAGTAATGCTGCCAGATTTCTGTTCTTGGTTAATTTTTTCAGATTCTTTTCCCTTTAATAAGTTGTTATATGTACTTTTACATTCAAATGACAGAACTGACGGTGCAAATTGGCTGGCTGGCTGTTGGTAGGAGTTGCTCGCCTCCAATTTGTTTCTAATCTAATTCTTTGATCAGTACAGGCCCACAAGTTCATGATGGAGGTCCAAACTCTAGGTGATCCAAAGCCGCTTGTTCAAGCCACGATTCAACTTGGATCAGAAAAATATGCCTTTGCAGCAGCTGCTAATGGTGGCGCTCTTTCGGAGCAACTGGCTTCAATGAAAGAGGAAAGCATGAGGATATTCAAGGAATACATCACCAAACATAATGTCCCCACTGATGTTCCAGACGACCTTGTCGAGAGCTCTTCAGAAGATGACGTTGAAGCCACCGAGAAGCCATCAGTGAAGTCAAAGAAAACAAAATTAAATTAATCTATTCATTAGAATGCCGATTAGAATGTGTACGAGGAGCTCATTTGACCTAGTTACTGTTGTAAACTAGTTTTTAAATGCCAATTAAGCGGCTGCTCAATCAAATTGCCTGATATCAATGTGCTTTGGCATTCTCGCAATTCTGGTTTTCTATAATTCTGGTTTTCGATATATGTTTTACTCTTTCTTTGTCGTTGAGGTTTTGGAGACACAAAGATGAGGTTTATATGGTGAATCACAAGCAAAAATCCCGTTTGCTTTTGGTAACCCGCAAATCTCACTTGTTATAGAATTTGAAAATCACCCTCATCGTTGCCTCAATTGTTTGCAATAGGTTCTACGGGCTAATATATGTATCATAAACGTTTGGCCTACAATATTATATGCAGTATCTGGACAAGCATTTATTTCAAACTTCACTGAAGACCGGAGAGAGATTTAAATTTTGTCCTTGAACGAATGATTTCATGACTGTATATATAGTTCCTGTGGATAACCTGGCAATTTCACTACAATCTGTACAAGTTCATAGAAACTGTTGATTCCTAGTGCTGTTGGATTGGGTATACTTTCAAAAAGCGGATTCTGCCATCTTGTAAGGCAATTCTTAAGTTGATTGTACATAGAAACATACAAAGCTCAAGTCCACTCATGTGATGCATAGGTTCTACGAGCAAAATTTCAGATGCACCATATTATGCACCCCCGCCTCTACTTTGAATTTCAGTGATGGCTTTCATCAGGCGAGCCCCGTTCACAGGCTTTTCAATGTGGAAATCCATGCCGGCCTCGAATATCTTCTTCACTTCGGTGCCTGAAGAATGAGCAGTCAATGCTATGATTGGCATATAGATTCCGTATCGTTTCTCCTCCTTTCTGATCTTTCTTGTCGCTTCATAACCGTCCATTGTGGGCATCTAGACGAACACAGGAAATCAGTAAAAATGCCAGCTTAACATCACTTTAGTTATCTTTAGAAAGTTCAAATCTTGTAACCATTATCTGAATTCAACAAGGAAAATTTCGAGAGGCCTAAACATCTTTTGAGCTCTTCAGTGGAGTTTAAAAATATGATCTCATTGCTGACATTAATATTTACGACAGTTTAATCGTGTTCTAATATGACAGCAAAGTTTGGCTGAACTTAAAAATGGTCGTAAGTCTAAAAAAGTGTACCTGGCAATCCATCAATATGTAATCGTAAGGACGATGAATATCTGAAACTCCTGACTCCCTCTGTTCATCAATGCCCTCACGAATCAATTGTAAAGCTTCTTTTCCGTTTTCGCATAGCTGAACTGTTGCTCCAAGATTCGAAAGATTACATTGAGCCAGCTTTCGCATTATCTCGCTGTCATCGACTACCAATGCTCTCTTCCCACCCAAAGGTTTCTCCCTGCGGGTACTTCCAGTTTCTTCTGCTGAAGGTTTGGTCGCTTCCGCATCTTGGACTGGTCTCTCCTTCACCTGTTTGCTTGGTCTTCTCTGCAAAAAGCCCCCGAATTCTGGAAGAAGTCTTATCACTTGAAGCAAACGGGTCCCATGAAAGGGCTTGGACATGATGATATCGTCAGGGTCGAGCTTGCCATTAATGACCCTTTGGTCAATACTTCTCATCGTTGGCTTATCTAACCACACAACCTTACAACGAGTGCTCGGTATGAGTTTCCTAAATTCAGTCCTAAATTCAGTCACTGCCATGAATATTTCTTGAAATGGTCCAGCACTTGCGTCGACTATAAGTAGCACGAAGCCCACTTGATTTTTGTGACTAGGACTCTTGCAGACAGGGAGAATATGGTCTGCTCCATCAAGTGAACTGAGAGATACGCCCCTGACTCTACCGCGAGACTTGCTGCACGAAGCGGATTTACTGAATCTTTCAATCCTCCAACTCCTGTCTGATTTTCCTGAAGAACTATGATATGCCTTGTTGATGATCTTCATTTGTACCTTCTTCAGAATAATAGGAAGATCCTTCCATTGGCTAGCTACGAGAACTTCTATTCCAAGTCGTTCCATGTAACTCTGACAAGTTCTCCGCCGCTCTTCATTCTGTATCCATAACACAACAGGAGATCCTTCTGGTTTGGGGCTACGCACTTGTCTGGTGCTCGAACTATGGAAGCTCACCCCAGGACTATTGGCATGGATGGTTTGCCCAAGATGATGCGCTGCTCCATAACCTCCGGCCTCGAGGTCTTCCTCTAATGGTTCTGTAGCACCAGCATCAAATGGGGCAAGGAAAACATTGAACCTGAAACACGTTCCTCTCTCGCCCATGTCCTTATCCATGATCTGTATATCTCCACCCATGAGGCGGACCTGGTTCAATGTCTCAATTAGCAAAGGTGTATAGTTACTTATACTATCAAAGATGGCATGATGATAATTTCTCTTTCCATCAGATGAAACCCCTTGATCATAAGCAGCACAGTTCTATAAAGGAAGCTGTTTCCAATTGATCATAGCGGCTAATAGTCCTAATGCTGTAGTACGGTTACCGAATGTAATACAGAATACGGTATGCTGATAAATAAGAGGTACAGAAATTGGGAACATACCAGAGACTGAACGATGCCGAGGCCCAAGCCAGTGCCTTCTTGTCCTTGAGCTGTTTCTTTGACCTGGATATAGTTTTCAAATACCGACTTTCGCATCTCTTTGGGAATTCCTTTGCCTGTATCGTCCACCTCGAATACAAATTCAGCAGAATTAGGATTTTGCCGGAATTCGTTCACAGCTTCGTCACCACTTTCCTTGTCATTCTTCTTACAGGACGAGCACATTAAGCGTTTCCACCAGCTATTCCCCGTGGAAACCAGTATCAAATTTTCTAAGCTGGGTTTTTGAACCCATGCCCTGACCGAGATGTGACCATCATCCGTAAATTTAACAGCATTGCTCAACAAGTTAGATAGTATCTGTTTAAGCTTTCCTCTATCTCCCTTCACAAGTGAATGTTCGAGCACTGTGCCATCATTAGGGTCTAGAATTACATCCACACCTTTTCTCATGGCCACCGGATGATACAGATCAACTACATCTTCAAGAAGCTGAGCCAGATCGAATTCTTCTTCTTGCAGTGGCATTTTTCCAGCCTCAACTTTGCTCGTATCGAGAATGCAATTCAAAAAACCTGAAAAAAGGAATGTTCAAACCATCAGTTCTACAAAATTCGTCGATTTGCTCAAGGAACTACAAAAGTTTATCGACTGGTTTTACCCATCAGGTCCTTTGTACAAGCTTCCATCTGCTTCAAGTTTTTCTCAAGCTCCGAACCAGGAGAAACTTCATCATAACTTATATCTATAAGGCCGATTACCCCAGCCAAAGACGCGCGGACATCGTGGCTGGCTTGAGCAAAGGCATTGCTCTTGCTCATGCTCTTGCTCTCGGCTTGTCGAGTTGCCTCCATTTGCTTTATAAGTGTAGCTCGCAAGTGCATCACCGTAACCCGAGTCCTTGCAATCAAGCATATGAGAATTAATATGGCGATGACCCCCACAGCAATCGGTATCACGAGAAGCAAGGGCATGCTCCCATGGCAAATGAAACTGATCATTGGATCGTCCAGTTATGACCATGAGAATCTGGGACTCTTCTGCATCTGTGGTTCGAAGAGTAGAGAATCCAACACGAAAAATCATGTAAATCAGAGGCGTGTTTGTATTATTTAAGGCATAAAATCAGAACAAATCATCTCCTCTTAAATCTTCCCTTTCTCAGCAGACTAGCTGCGTCGGTATGCCTTTGAAATCTGTTTAGGAAGCTAGGACATGACATGGAAATTTTTTCACGTGCATGACAAGTATATAGGTAAGTTTATTACAAAAGAGCAATTACTTAGAAAGTCAATAGCAAGAGTGAACATCTACTTCCAAAAATTTTATTCAGATAATAACGATAGATTGCTTTTTAGCATTATCGACGCGATGTAAGTGAGCATTCGCACCATGCTCGGCGATAGGATAGAAATAACTCTAGTTTTTTTTCTAATGTTACGATGGTTATGCAGATGCCTAAAAGGATTGTTTAGCCAAAATCGCTTAACTCGACGCGCTTGCAAACTTATGCCATCAACTCCCGACCGTGACTTCACAGACCTCTGATGGAGCATATCTGATCAAGTTCGAGGATTGATAGAGCATCGACTTATTGACTCATGACGAAAATTGATAGCTAAAAATCCATCTTCAAGTGCAAGAATGCTGAAAGAGCATTTGATCAAGTTCTCAACACAAGAAACTACATACCAACAAGTATCTCACACCTTTGGATCTTCATGATGACCTCATAGCTAGTCAGATTACAGAATGTACCTTGAATCTCCTAATGGCTGATGATTCTTAAAAATGTGATTAAGATAGAATTCTACCATATGCTAGTTTTATCATGCTCGTTGCTCTTTTTTGCTAATTCCTCAGGAGACTATAAAATTTCGTAATGATATGATTACGTAGCAAAACAGTGGGCGGTAAGAAATAAAAAAGAAGGAAGAAAGAGAAACAAATCTCATTATGATCTTCATTACCTTTTCTGTAAACTCCCTAAGAAGTGTATCTCTAAATCTCTTCCAGGGGCGTGACCCCACAGAAAAAGAAAAAGAAAAAAAAAAGAGCTTAGGATTAATGACAAATTATATTAAATGTTTACTACCAAAAATAATAAATAAATAAATAATAAAGGAGGAGAAAAAAGGATAATCTGAGAAGATTAGTTTAGGGATTGGGGATGAAAGTTTAAACTTGCTTCTTTTATTACTTGTTTATAGCAGGGCAAGTGTCTTATTTTTTCTAAGTTAATCTCACTTAATCAAAGAATTATGTAAATGCAAATTTAGAGAGAAAACTTTGAAAAAGTTGGTAGCTAGTCAAAATTGCGATACCTCTATTATGAAAATTGAAAAAGTTTCGAGTTTAGACAATACCGATATCTTTATCTTTTATTCTATCACATGTGAAATTGGTTTCTTCATTGTCGTATTAATTTGTAAAGATAGTCAAATAACCGACACAAATCAATGTCATATAATTGATAGATAAACTAGAAGCCTTATTTGAAACATAGTTTATAATTTCAGGATCTTATTTAAAATAAAGTTTACTTTGAACCATCTTTTGAGAAAATAACATTGCTTCAAATCCTTAATACAAATTTGTCCCGTATATGATTAAATCCGTTGATGAAATTGTGACGTGGACAGAGTATTTCAGCACAATTAGATCGTATAAGGGCTATTCAATGTGCTGATTGAAATTATGTTTGAGTGAACATGTGAAGATAAAAGGAAAAATCCTCGACCCAATTGAATTAGTCTTTGTTCTTTAAAGGAGTATCTTCTATACATGGACATAGAAGATATAAGTATATTTAATGGGAGGATCTGATATCACAGAACTGTCTAAGGAAGGTATACTAAAATTACTTCTATCCAGTGCAAGATCTGGTACTAAATATTTGATATTGGAGAGTCTCTTTGATTCATTATAATTAGCGAAAGCGCATGTATATGGAAAGCAAAATCATATTTCAAGATGTAATCTATTTTTGAGAGTTTGCGTATAAGATAGGAATGATTCAAAGTTTAAAATTGAAATGCGTTAGGAACAGGATATAACGATTAATTTACGTAGTTGCCCATTGACCATACGTTAATAAAATATCCAATCGAGGATATTTTTGGAAAGAAAAAAGGATTCTGATCTCTTGTAACGAACGTTTGTTATAATAATATAGATAGTATAAACCAGCTAATAATACAATCGATATGCGCTTATCTCTTGGTAGAGCACCCAAGTCAGATCCACGTAGGGATCTTGCCTAATTGCATATTTGTCATGCTTAGACTTGACATCACGTGTCTCCCGCTAGTTCAATATTTTCAGGGTAAATATTTTCCTCATTTTCCAACCTCCAACATTTAGGTCACTTAAAAAATGAGTCAACATAAAATGTTTTCCTAACCATTGAAGAATTTATGCTTAAACTTAGGAAAATGATTCAACTTTAAAAATTGGAAATCATTTTCCAAAATGTGACACAAGAACCCCAACACTCGTTCTTAGGCCCTTGACAATAAGCCAAAGTCTAGAGGCTAAGGGTGCATCAACGCAAAGCCTAAGTCCAAAGCGGCCGAGCCCAAAATCGAAATGCCCAAGTCCACGTCCTAGAAAGGTTAGCTCAGGACACGGGCACCCATGGTCTAGGTCTATAGAGGCCAAGCTTAGGACCCCAATACCCTTGCTTGGCCTCCTAGTGCCCTATGCAGGTCCGCAAGGCCAAGCTCGAGATTCCAATGCCCATACCTAAATCCCCAGTGTCTGATCTTAGGTCCATTTAGGCTAGGCCTAGGGCCCAAGACCCAAGTGCTCAAGACTAGGTCCCTAATGCTTGGGCCTGGGTCCAATGAGGCTAAGCTCAATTCCACAAAGGTCGGGCTTGGGACTTGAGTGACATTGCTCAAGCTCAAGTCCATTAGGGTTAGGCTCGAGATCTCGGTGCCCATTCCTAGAATCCTAACACGTGGGCTTGGGTCCGTCAAGGTGGGGCCACAAGCCCCGCTGCTAGTGTCCGAGTCTCTAGCACCTTGGACTGGGTCCATTGAGATTGGGTTCGGCCATCGAGGCTAGGTATGAAAACCCAGTGCCAATGCTCTAGTCCCAATGCTTGCACCTTGGTCTTTCAAGGTCAACCCCAAGGACCCACTCCTAGGCATCAAGGTCTTGAGCTAAGTCTCAATGGACTAAAGCTCAGGTGCCTAGGGTCAAACTCAAGAATTGGGGATTTGGGCATGGGCACGGGCGGTATAGTCCCAAGCCCAACTTCTATGCACTTGAGCTTGAGGACTTGACCATGGGCTCTAGTATTCGACCTCAATAGATTGTGGTCATGGAGTCGAGGTCTTGGGCTTGGCTTTTGTGGACTTGGCCATCGGGTTCTCACACTTGGCTTTGTGGACTTAGGCCCAACCTCAATGGACTTGGGCCCTAGTGTTAGGGATTCAAGTAAGGCTACCGGAATTGGTGCTTGTGCCATGCGGAGGACTCAAGTGCCTGTGGTTAGGTCTGTGGCGCTTGAGTTGGGGGTCTATTGAGGCTGGACCTAGTGTCCATGCCCAACTACTTGTGTATATTTATGAAGAAAAATCAAATTAGATTTTCCTAAAAACAAAATCTGAGTAATTTTCAAATTTCAGTCAAACATAGAAAATAACACAAATTTCTTGGAAGATAACATAAATTTCCAAATATTTTTGTGAAACAAACATAACCTAACTCTACTATTTTTCCTAACATTTAGGTGGCACCTTTGGACCGACCAAAAAAAAAAATGTGGCACTTTTGGATAAATAATTTGGAAATATTTTCCCAAAAATAATCATAAAAATGCTTAAATATAAATTGCTATCACTAATGAACACTTTTTTCATTGACTAATTATTTCAAATGCTACAAGTAATTTCTTTTGAAGAAAATATTTTATAAATAATTCAATTTTCTCAAAACATACAGAACATATTTTTCTAGGAAATCCAAAAGTTGAAAAATGAGAATAGTGTTCTCAGACAATGAATTACACATGAAATAAACAGGTGTCTAATTTATGAATCATTTTATCTTAATATAAATGACATGTTTTTGATATGGTAAGAGAGATATTCTTAATATGAGTTGGTTTTCATTAAGGATGAGCATGGTCTGGATAAGTAGTTCTCACCTTAGAATTGAAAACTACCCACCAAGGACTAGTTTCAACAAATTGGAACTGGGAACCGCCTCTTGGTTTCATGGACCCACGAGAAGACCTAACCCGCCTAGTTTGGTCTGGTTCTTGGTGGGTCTATGGAACTAGTCCCATCAAGCTATGAGTGTACATGGTCTGGGCGGGCGGTTCCCGACCTAGAATTGAGAACCACCCGCTAAGGATCGATTCCGAAAAATTGAAACCGGGATCCACCTGTTTGTTGCATGGAGCCAGTCCGATCCAGTTCCCGAGTAAATCCATAGAATCGGTTAGCTCGGTTGGTCACGGCAAGGTCGTCGACAGCAGCAACGTCCCCAAAGCAAGGAGTTATTGTAGCACGAAGGAAAAATAGAACAAGCTCAACGTCGTTGCTTTTGGGCTTCCCAAATCAGGGCGGCGGCAAAATGACGTCATCGTCAAAGGCACCCACATGGTGAAGGAGAGTAGAGGCTCGTCGAGGCAAAGACTTCCGTTGTGCGGGGCAACAATTTGTTGGTCGGTGTCGCAATTTGGTGAGGTGGAAAAACAGCGGCAAGGTGCTAGATGGACGCCGGTGTGGAGCTCCAGCGAGGAGATCGGCGGAGGTGTGGCGTGAGCAGCAAGGTGAACTAGCAACGGACAAGGAAAACCGGAGTCACAGGGGCTGCAGGGATCGCGTGGAGGGGTGGCAGAGAAGCGACGAAGGCGCAGCGACCGGTTCGGGATCTGTGGCATCGCGCTGTCACAGTGGTGAGGGGCTGCAACGGCGACAAATTGCTGGCGGAGGAGGCCAAGAGCAGAAGCAACGAAGATGGTGCTCAGACGGAAAGCAGTAGAAGCAAAGGCAATCGTGGTGACGGGTGAGCGGGCAAAGCGCGCTTGCGGCTGCTGGTGCGATGGTCAACACAAAGGTGAGCTGTGGCATCGCGAGTCACTGCTAGACAAAGCAGAGGCTATGGCGGCCAATGCGAGGGGGCGGACAGCAGTGGCAGAGGATTGGCGGTGGCGACATCGACGCTAAGGGAGGAATCGAAATGGCGATAGGAGAAACCGAGGAAAGAGAGAGAGAGAGAGAAAACCGAAGACGAAGAGACAATGAGATGAGATCTAGGGTTTGTTTTAGTAATTTTTTTTAATATTAAAAATTAATCGGTCCGGTCCGGGTGGGCGGGGGCGGGTGGATCCCCATGGAACCGAGAATCGAACCGGTACCCACCGATTCCTATAAATTGGAACTAGGAGCCGGACCGGTTCCCTCAAGAACCGCCGGTTCGAGTGGTTAGGTCCGCCCGAGCGATCTAGGCGGATCTCAATTCCACATCCCTACATCAAGCTTCACACACTCAATGAAACATTTTTTAACATGTCAAAGTAAAAGAAAAAAAGAACTTTCTATTCTTAATTGCAAGATTAGTAAAAAGATTGGACTCATATTAAAAGTTGAGAGTTGATATCGTGAGTCAATGGTCATTGAACTTGAGAGCCAAGGTCGTAAGTGAGAGATAGAGAGATAACTTATAGGAGGTGAAAGTGAGACAAGAAGAGCATTCAGGTAATGGATATTGAGCTTCAAATTAGATATTTTAGGGTTTTTATTTTTCTTTAAAAAAAATTGATCAGAAATTTTTCTTAAAAATTTAATATATATTTATATTTATTACTAATCCAATCTAAGTGAACCCTAAAATCGGAAACTACCAATTCCATTCGATTATGAGGAGTCCAGGTGATTCCTGAATTTTTTGGATACCCCTAGCTTCCATTACCACCAGACTATGCTAAGGAATGGACTTAGGTGCCTAGCTCCATAGTTGACTCCTCAGCGTCCAAAACCGGAACCCACATGATCGACCTAGGGACCTAGAATCCAAGAAGAGGTACCCCACGCTCCCGACCCCGACGGCTGAATCCTTTTCCCCATTTGCTAAACCGCATCCTCGATGCCTAAACCTAATCATTGAAACTTCAAGCCACCCGAACTTGAGACCCTAGCAGCCAATCTTGTTCCCGGGGAGATCCGAGAACCTGACGGGGCGGTCCCAAATCACTAACGACTTGGCCCCCCAAGCCGACCACGCCCAAGACCCATGAGGCCGGGAACTATGGCAATACTCAAGAATTTTTATATTAAACGCATGTTTCGTAATTGCATAAATATGAGAAAATAGGCTCCATGTCAAAAAAAAAAAAAAAAAAGGGGGAATCAAAGCATTTCTAATCACTTCCTTTACAAACGTCTTACTGGCAAGAGTCATATTTCACGAGTAAATCAAGCCTAAGAATTACACTTTCATGACCTAATCCCGAGGCCCCGTGACTTTCGGAAAGCAAGAAATCAATTGGCATCTGAACATGTGTAGCTTTTTCCCTTACCTAATTTTCTTGTATCATTTCTTCGTTTTATGGAATTATGATGAACATTTACATAGAATTCCACAAATTCGTTTCTTCCATTACTAATTAGCTTAAGGAAACGTAAACGAGGATAATTTGTTCATCCCTAATTCGTTGGATTATGGATTAAGAATGATTACTGGGCCATTATTGAAGTCGCCGTTCAATTTATTTCTTGTTTTTTGGTGCTTTTATTTTACTATAGATGACAATAGCAATCTACAATGAGCACGTGCATTATTCATCTTTCCATAAATCCGACATTTAATCATACGCAAGACTTCGCCTTTCTCAATTAAAAGAATGAAGTTACATTTATTTCTCTGCTTCTCTTTAATTACTCATCATTCTCACACGAGGAAGCTCTTCACAAAATAATGAGAGCAGCAATTCAATAGATTACACTGAATGAATGAAGAAGAAGAAGAACCAAAAAAGAAAAATTGCAAGAATATCAACAAGAGAGTCAAACTATGTGTTGACGCCGCCGATCACTATCGTCATCGTCGTCATCGTCGTCGTCGTCATCCTCATCCTCATCTTCTTCTTCATCGTTCAGAGTTTCATCACCCAAAACCTAGAACATACAATGGTTCTATTAGTATTTAATCCTTTTTGCGTGAATTATCGCATGCAGTACAAAAAAAAAATCTTTTCTTTTTTATTCTCTATTTTTTCCTTATGAAAAGGGGGGAAGAAGCTCACGTGGTAACGTTGCCGGATGCTGTTCTGAACTGCTGTGATTGTCCGAATCAATATGTACATCGGGACAACAATTCCACTCATTCTCAAAACAAGAACCTGTTCACCCACAAGAAACATCGAATTCAGACCAAATCAAGCAAGACAAAATTCCATCTTTTTCCCCTCTTTTTCAGGCACGGGTCTTGGAACTTACGGTGACGAGGGCAAAAGGGTATTCTTCCGGTCTGCCGGAGAGCACATCGAGCATGTGTCTTAGAAGCAAGAACACCGTAAACTGCCCATGAAAAAAGATGATTAGGAAGTTAGAACCGCAGCCACATCGAACTACCCATTAAGCAAACTTTGTTGTACTAAAACGTGGAAATCGATAGACTCCTATGGAAAAAGGTAGACAAGAAAGATCCCCACCAAACTGGCACCAAATCAACTAACTGTTGCGCTATAAGGACTTCGTCTCCTTTTCTTTATTGAATTTACGCTAACCCAGTAGGATTTCTAGGCCATAGATTGTTTTAAGTGCGGTACTACAGAATCCAGTTTGGTTGCCCACTTGCCAGGTGGCAAATCGTGGGTACTGCTCGGTTCCTTCGAAGTTGTGGTCACCCAATACGATGTTTATGCCTTAATTTAACTGTTTCCTCATTATAATAAGTCAATGATCAATGGTGGTGGAGCATGAATTGTGCAAATGGACTTACGGTTAGAGCCAATGCCCGGCAACAGGCGGCCCCCCGGTCAGCAGCCGAGTCGCACTCGGAGTAGACGGCTTCGATCGGCGCTCCGGGGGCCAAGCTCGTGGGGCTCTGCGGTTCAGGCTCGGCTCGCGGAACTTGCAAGCTATCCCTGAAAGGACAAGGAAGTTTTTCAGACGGGCGTCAAGCGTGAGATCTTTCATTGCAGGCGACGATCGTAATAGATTATCATCCGTTTTCAAATGGATTACATAATGCCACGGAGACTCAAACAAGGTGAAGTTCCAAGAACCCAGAAATTGGTTTAAAAAAAGGATTTTTATTTTTTAATAGACATTTTGTAATGCAAGTAGTCCCATGTTACCAGAATAATTAGTTGTCAAGCATGTCCGGCTTTCTTATATGGATCTAGTCAATAAAGACGAATTCATTTCTGGGGACAGCATTCCGAAAGCGGCGCAAAAAAGGGTGGTGATCACTAATTAGAATGTAAAGGCAGAGAGAGGAAAAGACTAAATCACCTTAATTTGTAGGTGAGAGGCCATGGATTTAGGCTGATAAAGTAAAAAACTAGCGAATGAAGAGGAAAGTTACCTGATGGTGACAGCTGCTTCGATCAATTGAGACTTCTTCGAAGGCGCTGCCGTGTAACCAGGTTCGTAGTTCTGTGAAAAATTTACAGATGAAGAGAAAAACAGAGCAGATTAGAACGAACACTTGGCGTTCAAGCATGTGAAGATGGTAAGGAAGGATGGGAACGCGAAAAGGATGGCCAGAAAGCTCACTTCAAGAAAACTCCAGGGAAGATAGAAAAGAGAAAAAAAGAACGTGAAATTTCGAGAACCCAAATTTGTTTGGATGGTAATCTTTGCACTCCACACATGCGCCGATTCTAATGACATGAGCAGAGCGAGAGCGAGAGAGAGAGAGAGAGCGAGAACAGAGAAATTCAGACAGAGAGCGGAACTTCAATTTAGACGGATTTGAGACGATCTTGAAATTCATATGAAACAGAAGACGTCGTCTGAGAGAGTTCAAAATAGAAAAAGCTTGAACGTTTGGGAAAGAACAAAAAACAAAAGGAGCAAAAGTCCAACTCGAATTCGCCAACAGAATACATGCACGGAAAATCACGCAACGAAATTTCGTCTGAATCCCAGCTATCTTCCACAGGAAAATGGGAAAGAAGAAGGAGATGAAGCATGATCGTTTCACTTTTCGGTCTTGTTCTGCTCAGCAAGATCTTTCCTTTTTTTTTTTTCTTTTTAAGAAATTTACCTGGAGACATATTTCACAAGTCGCGCTTCCCTTCTCGTCGCACCATCTCTGTATACAATCCCTGTGCGCGTACTGCGATGAGCAAGACAACATCAGAACCGCTCCGGCGTGCGAAACCAAAGCGCAAACGAAGGAAAAAAATACTCCAGAGGAGGGTGATCAAAACAGAGGACGGAGAATCAACAGCGACAGCAACGACAAGAACCACGAGCTCGAAACGGAGGAGGAAGAAGTCGCGGAGCTCTCTCACCTTGACGGTCCCGGAACAGCCGCAAGGAGCTTCCAAGCTCTGCTCGCTCTCGAACTCCGCGTCGTGACAAATCCTGCAGTAAGGGACCGCGGAGCTGGACGGCAGATCATCCACGAACAGCAAGACGTCTCCCATCTTCCTTCTTCCTTCGCAGTCCTTCGCTTCTCTCTGCGCAGGCGTGCGTTATGATGAGGCTGATGAGGATGATGACGAAGATGATGATGATTCAAACTTTGCTCTGTTCTCGATTCCCTGTTTTTCTCTTTTCCCAATCCTCCGCCCCTGCCTCTATATAGCTAGACTTTTAAATACGAAAAGAGCCGGCCACGAACTTCCGAGAATGCCCCTTCCATCATACGCCCGCAATGTCCACCTCACCTTGGAATTTCAAGGACGAGAGGGCTCCTTTAATATTTTTCGAGGAATGGTCGATTTCGGGGAATCGCGTCATTAAATTATCACTTTTTTTCCTTTCGCTTTCCGGGGGTTGTGTTGCATGAGAGGATCCGACGCGTAAATGGGAATCGGAAGGCGAAGGGTTTGACCGGGTTAATGCAAATGGCAGGGCACCGTCGAATCGCGACGCGACTGCAGCAGTCGAAAGAGACGAAGCGAGCTCTGTGGCTGGGAAGAGCGTACTGAATGGGGCAGGAACATGGGATTGAACCATTTTTTTCCATGCTTTCATAGCTGTATCGGGCCGACCCCATTTGGCTTTAGGTCAAGGTCTGGAATCTTCCTCTTTCCCGTGTGCAAATGGATTGCTGCGATTTGAAGGGAAGAAAATGACCGTTGAACGAGGTCGGGCGAGGGAGCTTCTTATCAGAATTCCGCCCCCAATCAGGAAGTGTTCGCTTTGAGCCATGACTGCCCAATTCGTTTCATAAAATTCAAGGAGCTGTTACCAGCGGCCCATCGGAAAGTAGGAAATCTCTCCACGTGAAATTAACAAGGTGCGCGATACGACGAATCGGTCAAGAAATCGTTCTTAAAAGTCACCCTGTTGGAGAATTTACCGTTCATCCCCGTTTTTTTGGTTTTTTTTTTTTCTTTCTCAATGGTGGACAGTAATAGATTGAGCCCACCTCCCCAATCCGGTCGCGGAGACACCCCTCAATAATGAAATTAGGCGTGTCGCAAGGAACTGGTTCTTCATGGCGTAGGCACAGTAAATTAGGCGGCATAAAAAAAAAATTAAAAACTCGTGCATAGTGAAGTGCAAAGTGCAAATCGTTTTTCATTAATTTCATAAAAGTACGGAAAATGACATTCTTATTTTCAAGATTTTCATGATCACCCACTTCAATGTAATTACCCAATACCCATATTCTTCATATGCATGATTACCCAAAACCTATACCTTGTTCTCAGTAAAAAGTGCTTGTCATCTCATCATTATCATTTGTCTAAATCGTGGGGGTCTCATCTCGCACAAGTGGAAAAACCTAAAAGTCACGCTTGTATCCAAAAATAATGCAAGACTCGCTCGGAACATTAGGGGACCATGAGATTTAAACGGCTCTTATCAATCGACAGCCCAAAAAATCAAAACGGAAGAAAGCGAATCTATCTCGTAAATACTTTACTTAATTGACTAGTATTTAACTTGATTGAACAACGACATCTGATACGACTATCATCACTATTTCCCCGCTTTGCATCAACTTGATGTTGGACTAGAAAAAGGAAGTTCATTCATGAACTTGCCTCTCGTTTTCCAAGGTCCGAGATTTCATTTTCTTATTCAAATCTATCATTGGAAAATGTGATTTGATTCGATTTGATTAGACTCAAATTTGAGGTGCGAGAGAAACTATGCTTAACATGACAAGTGAAAGAGAGTATTCCTGTACAAAAATGGGGGAAAAAAAGAAAGAAAAATTTTAGGATAAAGTTTAGCATCTATATCATTTTCGTGGTCATCCACTTCAACCTGATAAGTTCATATGAAGGCTAAAATATCATTTTCGTGCCTAACCTTAATTCCCCAATTATTTTATTTGCAAAAAATGATTGTCGCAATTTAAAAAAAAAAAAAGAATCTCCTCCCGACCTAAGTGATGCAATTATAGTACCTAGAAAAAATAATAATTCCACTTCTTGTCCCCATGCGGAGCACTTCAAAATTTCAAAACGTCGCCTCCTCGGGTTGGTCCAAACGCCGACCGTCCGATCCCGCATCGAACGGCACCGAGGCGCCGAGAATTTGAAAACGGGAAGTGGGACCCCACCGTCGGAGACGAAAGGAACAGGGGAAACGGGAGAAACGCGGTCGCCGAAAAAGCTCGAGGTTAGCTGTGATCCAGCGGGGCCCACCACCGAGCTCCATGACGCGCCTTTTCTTTCTCTTTTTTTTTTTAATTTCTCTTTTTTCTCCCAGAATCTATTTAATTAATTAATTGATCGCGTAATAATTCTTTTATTTTCTCGCCCTTTTGATTTTTTGCGGGGGGCGAAATGACGGTACTCTCCCCGGGGAGAAAAGTAACGTTTTTGGATTTTCCGAGAAAAGAAAAGGGACAAATATTTAGCGATTTGAGGTTACGTGGGACGCTGACATTTGTGCTTATCCCCTTCTCGATCTTATCATCTGTCCGTCGCCATTTCTCTTTCTTATGTCTAAACTTTATGGATTTTCTTTCGTCCCCTTTTCTTTTCTCGGATTTTTTATTATCGATTTGGGGCAGTCTTATGGTTACGCAAATGGCAAGAATTGATGATTCGATGGTTCGGCAATCTCATTATTATTATTTTTGTAATTTTTTAAGATTGTTTTTAAACTGTATTTTGAAGTTCGAGGGCCACTGAAGACGTTGACACGAACGTGGCAAGTGGTCGGCTATGCGGGGCCTCCACTTGGTTGCGGTGGCGGAATTGGGTTTTGCCCAATTCCAGTCGGCTTTCCCCGCCATCAATACGTGTCCTCCACGTACTCAGATTCGAAATTAAATTATTCTATTTTTCAAAGAAAGTGGGAAGTGATTTTTCTTTGAATCCTGGGGAGTCGGCCACGTGGTGGCATTGGAAGATAGTTCGGGAAATAACTGTAATTAAAATATGAACGGCAATTCTCGTGCGATTAGGCAGGGAGATAGACGGTCTTTGATGGAGAAACATGCTTAGGGAGTCGAAAAAAGAAAATTGTTGTTTTCCATGTCATTGACCGGAGGCGGATTTTACAACCAAAAAAAAAAAACGAAGAATGGAGGGCGGATTTTGACCGGTCAGATGTTGACGAGGTTTCCCTTAGAAGCAAGCTTGAAAAATTTCAACTTTGAAGCTTGGGACGCACATTATACAAACATATGGACTCGAGCTCACATTGGACCGTATTTATTGTTAGTGGAGACTGCATAAAATGATTAAAAAAAAACTTAAAAACACCGAATTTACATCGTAATTTAATCCGGATTGATGACTTTGTATAAGTCGAAAATCGAAAAACTCGATAAAAAAAAAAAAAGTCGTGATATAGAAAAGCTTAAATTTATGTCATTAAGAAAAGGGTTTTAGGGCGTGGGATTCTTAAACCTATATGACCAATGTTTCGAAATGAAGTCATTGTCCTGTAAGGACAAAAGGCACTCACCATCTCATTCACTTGCCTAACAGAACCTATATGACCAATGGTTCGAAATGAAGTCATTGTCCTGTAAGGGCAAAAGGCACTCACCATCTCATTCGCTTGCCTAACAGAAAAGCAGAGACAAAGCAGTACGATAATGAAGAAGGCAGCCAACATGTCAATGAATGTCTTGGTGGGGATGGGTAATATAAATTTTGAAATGCATGGAGTACATTTGAGATTAGTGAATTGATTGGCCTGTGGGCAGGATGGTGGGTGAACCGCCGGATTGGAGAAGGGTTGCCTTCAGAAGCTCACCTAACGTCGGACAACTTTTGTGGTAGGGGTGTGGCCCATGACTTCGGAATTAGGTTCGCGATTGTTTTCCAACAGAACTTTTAGGCCCATCTCAACCACATTTCAATTTTATAGTCTAGTGTTCTATTTAACCTAAGAAAATCGAGCGAACACGGCAAGATGGGCCGGGGAATACCACTCTGAACAGCTGAACGGAGCCTTTTTTGGGTCCGGCGATTGGACCAATCAAAATGGATTATTAGATTTATCTTTTAACCCATACATGATGGGTTGAGTTATTTATGAGTTAGTTATATATAATAAATGGCTCATGAATGAATTTAGAATGATAAAACCCAACATCATATGGGACTTACTTAAAGCTAACCTACTTGTATGACTCTCTTTTCATTCCGTATTGCCCTCACTCAATCTTATGTTTGTTGGTCGATACTCTCACTTCAATTTGGATATTACGAAAGTGTTCTAGCATTGTAGGTTGGTCAAGTATGAATCATTAGACTTGCAATGTGTGGAAAATGAGTTAAACGAATTTAAATGGGTTGGACTATTTGTGACCCAACTCGACCCACTAGCTAGATGGGTCTACTGGTAATCAAGAAATGGTTCAATTATGAGATGCCTGGTTTCTATTGATGAGTTTATTCCACAAAGTTTGAGCCAAAAAAAAGGAAAACGAGAGCATAAACATTAAAGAGGCGGCGCAAAAGAATACTTTCCGAAAGCAATCTTATTCGTCATTGATTTGAGAGCTGCAATTATCTGCCCTACGAATTCCCTGGGTAACAAAAAAAAAAAACATTAAAGAGGCGGCTTAAAAGAGTACTTTCCAAAAGCAATCTTATTCGTCATTGATTTGAGAGCTGTAATTATCTGCCCTAGGTGACCATCAAGTCAACGATAAATGTGACAGGCTTGTGACGGGATTTATACTGCAATTACGCTATTCAAGATATACGAACCAATATCTGGGATTGATTGCATTGAGGTTGTAGGCCGGTTGGTTAAAAGTGACTCCCATCCATTTTTGGAGCTCCATTTGATGAGAAGTCTGGACCACTAGTTGCTCCTCCATTTCAAAAAATCTCAGTTTCTTAAGGGCGATGGTCCGACTTGTTTGCAATGGATAAAGATCACTCCAACTTTACTCAAGCTCTAGGGTGGTGTACCGCCATGCCCTGCCTACGAGTGTGCTCAAAATTATCCTACAAAAGAAGGGGATAATAGTTGATAGGATTTTTAATATTTTTAATAAAAAAAAGTTATTTTTCTTGAATCACAAACTTCTTGAATTAATAAAATTAGAATTATATCTCAATATAAATAATATTTGTATTATAATATAAGAAATTTAAAATAACAAAAAAAATAATATTTTATTTTATAATTTAATCTTATTTGTATTAATATATTGAATTTAATTATATCTTATAATATTTCAATAAATAAATATTAATTTATATTTATATTTATCGCATATTTTAGGTTTTTTAGGAATATTAGTATAGTAAGTTTACTATGTAATAAAATTTTATTAGAAAATGATGGAAGAGGAAAAAAGATTAAAAAAATAAATAATTATAAAAAATGGAAAAAATAAAAATGAAATAAGCAAGAGTGTTGGAAAAGATTTTTACCATCTCCGTTTGTATAACTTTTAAGTTCATTTACATTGATACGTCATTTTTACTAAATAATATACATAATATGATAAATATATCCGACTTTATTACTGCAATTATCAAATATTAGATAGGATATAATAAAATCATTGAACTTCATATCTTATCATATCAAATCCAGCCATCTCCGATTAAAAATCTAAACAATTAAATGTAGCCTTAAACTCCATTTATTTCGTAAAAAATAAATGATTTAAAGTATTTTTCTAAAAATGATCATTTATATCGCTTGAAATAATTAGTCAATAAAAAATATTTTAATTATCAACAACAACTTTAACTTATTTTCAAATAAATTCGTCGACGATGAATAAAAATTTTCATTCATTCATTTTTGAAAATGATACACCAATTATGTTTTAGAAAATATTTTTTGAATTATTCATTTTTTACGAAATTAATACAATCGTTGGTCTATTTTCCTTCGATGCGACCGGAAAGAAAGACGATGCAACTTTCTAGGTAGATTAAAGCCTTTTTGAGCCTAGGATTGCTCCTAAACCACTCAATATCGGATGAGGAAGAGGGGATAAGATGCGCTTTTATGGCCGCAGACCGCCGAAGAAAGGGACCGCCATCGGTCGCACTCCCATTTCCTTTAGCACTTTTTTCACTGGCTACTTGCGACTTGCAACAGCACTTGATTTGGACCCTCCTTTTTTCTTAATCTCTAAGGATGCCATACGATGTGAGGCACCTTCCGTCATTAAAATTTCAAACTTGACAATCTAAAGAGACCGCCAAGTCCCGATCCAACTAAATTCAATGCCTCCCGAACACGCTAGAAATATCTATAGATGATAGACGCCTTCCAAACATGTCTCAAGTAGCTAGTCAAGATAATTTTGTAATTTATAGTTAATGAAATGATTTCTCTTGTGTCATGTGTCATCGTTATTTTAAAAATCTAATTATTTCATCTTAAATATGCTTAGTAATCACTTTTTCTTTGCGAATAAGAGAAGCTTTGGAGCCCTTGTTACAGTATGTCAAAGAAATAATTTAGTACTGGCTTTATCTAATAGACTAAGATCGTGTTAAATACTACCGATTCTATTTAAAGTTTCTAGATAAAACCAATCAAAATCAAAATCCCTTTTTTTTTCTCGATTTTTTTCTTCCGAGAAAATCGATATTTAAAAACATAGTATTTTTTATCGTCAGATCATGGTCAGTATACTTGAGTTGGTGCATTCTATCTAGCATAGCTCCATATGCAATACGACATGGTACAGCCAGATGTCACTTGGCTTTGACTTGCAATGCAAAAGATGTCGACGCAAAGAAAATTACGGATGGACTTTGCTAGTTTTTGGGCCCCCTTGCCCCCACGAACTTTCCACTCTCCACAGCTACAACCAAAGTACAAATAATGCAAAACATCTCGTTTTATCTGGACACCGACTACTCATTAATGTATATAATAAGGAAGTAATTGCATTTTCGATGTACCGAAATACATTTCGGAGGACTCAAGCTTTTTATTGGGGTATTTAGTAAATGTTCTCGAAGCACTTATTAAAAGAAAATGAAATAAGAAAAGTGATTGTTTGATTTGAAGGTTATGCTCGAATTTTAACCTGATACAACCGGAGAGGAGGCGACTAGGGGCCGCCGCCACCCTCAAACCGGCTGCCGCCACCCTCAAACCCCTAAGAGCAATTCCATTTTGCATTTATAATTTCTTAGGCAGAGAGGTGTCCGTCAAACTGCTGACTCTATCCGCACATTGAATTTGTCTTCTTTCTATTCAATTTTCTTATCCTTTTTTAATATACAAGTCAATACGAAATTTTCTTCTATTTTTTTTTTTTTCAAGACTACGAACATTCGACTTTACACGAGTAATCCTCTGACGAAATTAATTTTTTATGTTATTTTAATCAGAATGATAATATTATTGCGTCCTTAAAAGGATAAAAACTTCAAAAAAGATAACTTGAATAATTCTCCTGGCTAAAAATATTTAAAAAAATCCTAACTAGTATTTTTATTTTACTCAAAAAAATGTATTAAAAAATTTAAAACTGAATTTGTAAATATGTAATAAATTTATGATTTTTGAACAATTTTCCGATAGTAGACAACTGCAGCCCGCCTTCTTGTTCTTTTTCTTTTCAGAAAAATTTGCTTGAATTTTTCTTAAAACTCTTTCATTCTTTTTTCTTTTTTGGTTCGGTTGGATATCACGTCAATCCAGCGAGACCCCATGTAGCATTCCATCGAAAAATTAGTCGGATGACGGTCAAAAGTGCATCAACTGAAAAAAGAAAATGAAAGTATAATAAATTGGATAATTAAAATACGTAGTATCCGGTTACATGATTGCAAGTATAACCCGAGTTTAGAGACTGCAGGCGAAGTTCATCCGGCGATCGAGATGAGATGCTTTGTGATGAGGTTGTCCTGGTACTTGGGCCGGTAAGGACACTTGAAGGCAATGTCATAGGATGGTCCACCGGAGACGATAGGGGAAGTTCCTGCCCGATTGGAGTCCCGTCCTACACAAAGGTCGAATGGACGTTTTGCCGGGTTTGAAACGGGATCGCCATCGATGCAATGTGAATTATTGGATGAGAGGGACACGAGAGGAAAAGGAGATCCATGCTCGGGCATCGGAATTATAGGTGAAGAAGCCGTGCGAGGTTGTTCTACCGTTCGCTTGTGGAGTTTGCATTTGAGGGCAATGAGAAAGGTACCTGACATAAAAGTAGAGTTTCGAAAGATCTCAAATGCATTTCCTCGACATGGCATGTTTATGCATCTGAACTGAAGAAGAGCGACATGTGCCCGAACCTAATTTATGTCCTATTGACCATTTGGTTTCTTGCTAGTCCCCACGAGATCTTGGCAATGAACTTATACGCATAATCTCTAAAATGAAAGCGATGACTCTCGTGATATTTTTTAAGAATCGGGGAGTTACGATTGCGAAATACATTCTACGTTTCCTATTTATGAGATTTGTAGTGGCTTTTATATATATATGTGAAATGTCCTTAAAGGCCAACTTATTTAGAATGAAGGGTTGCTCAACCAAAATGTGTTGGCTTGATGACACAAAGTTTGCCCCTATCCTTATAGTTTTGGATTTAAGTTTTGTTGGGAGCATTTCGAAAGTAAAATTGTGAATGCTCTGGGTTGATAAGGGGGTTGCATCCTAAAAGTAACCAGAAGTTGAGATATGCAAAAGTTGACTCAAATACCGAATTTTATTAACATAACAATTTTTTGGATATTGTAAAAATAACAATTTATTGTGAGTTACAAATTATTGAAAAAGTAGGTTCTATAATAATTTATAATAATTTGTAATTTGATTTTTGTGACTTATAATAAATTGTTATTCTTATAGTACATTATAAACTATCACGCTATCATTTCTCCTTGAATATCATTCGATCACTGAAGATAAAAAAGAGGCTTGCACAATCAGCTTTAATTTAGTATTAAGCAAGACCTCATTTTATGTCCCAACCAATTGAGAAATTCACAGATGTGGATACTTATTATTATTTCCCATTAATGACACCCTTATTTTGTGAAGTGTTTGGAAGGATTGAGTTTCTATAATTTGAGTGGTGAGTAAATTTAAGTTTACCCTTATTAACCGTAGAGACATTAACAACCAAATTAAGGGGGAAGATTAATCCATAGAACCGTCAATGTAAAATCAAGAAAATGATTAAAATTGCATTCTAAAAAATAAATAATAAACACATATAAGTGGTGAGCCACTACGATTACATCTGTCCAAGCTATCACCACGTTTAGAGGCAACTGGCCTAACTATTGCTCGTGTCACTCAAGGTGGGTGGCATTGCCAAACGAGAACAGCACGGCACAATGGATGGAGTGGAGCTAAGCGTTGGCGGCGGCAAGAGAGGCTTTCATTAGGGAAGGAGAAGTAGGAGTGAGTATGATTTGGGTTGGTCCGATCTAACACCTAACTCAAGGATCAACTCATATAATGTTAGTCCCTAATTTTTAGAATTGAGGATCGATCTTATTGAGCCTAGGATCAAAGACCGGACCGATCTTGCGGGTCCGACTTAGCTTCAGGATAGGATGAATTGATTTTTTATTTCATTTTTTTATTATTTAAAAAAACAAACATACTATTTCAAATTACTTATCCATCAACAGTGCGACATTGAGCAATCAAATTATGAATATCAATACATACCAAGCATAAATATAAGATAAGGTAATAATAGGAATTTACACTTGTTAAAAGTATAAAACAATAAAAATGAACACACAAGGCGAGGGAAAAGAGGCAAGTAGGCTAGCAAGATCAAAGAGAGAGAAGAGGGTTTTTTTTTTTTTTTTTTTGGGTCAAATTAGGATTGGGTTTCTTTCTACTTTATAATTTACAAGACAAACTAAACTATGAATAGAATAGAGAACGAGAAACTAAAATTTAGAATAAACAAAATTATATATTATATATATATATATTATGTATAGGGTTGATGGGGACGGATGATCAAACCCTAAACTCTTAGAACTAAAGACTAACTCACATAGTGTAGGATTCGGGGGTTTAGGATCAAGAATTGACCCAATTCCCTCGAGAATTGGATCGGGATCGATTGAGTTGGGCCTATTTAGGGTCGGTTTAGGGTTGATCCTAAATCGATACCTTAAGAAGGAGAATGAGGAGGGATAGGATGAAGGGAAAAGAATAGAAAGAAAGAAAAGTAAAGAAAAAGATACGTGTTCTTTAAAAAAAAAAATTCAAGAAGTAAATTAATTTCATGGGAAAAAGTCACGAAAAACCCTGAACTTTGCCCAAAGTGACACATTTACCCCAAACTTTTTTTGGTGACGTGAAAAACCCCAAAATTTCCAAACCGTGACACATTTACCTCATAAGGGCATTTTTGTCTTTTTATTCTGTTTTTTTTCCTTTTTCTTTATTTTTCTTTTTTTCTTCTTCTTCCCTCCGTCGGCCATGGCGGAGGGAAGCCGGCGTCTGGCAACGTCGCTGGCGTTGGGCGAGTCCTGCCCTCACCGGATCCGGCGAGGGCCGTCCTCGCCCGATGCTTGCGCGAGGTGAGGGCGTGGACTCGCCCGACGCAGTGAGGGCGGCCCTCGCCCGACGCCGCGAGGGTCGCCCTAGCCCGAGGCCGGCGAGGGTGACCTCGCCCGACGCCCGGCGGGCCCTCACGGGCCGGCGGAGGGAAGAGAGAAGAAAAACAAATTTAAAAAAAAAAAAAATTAAAAATTTTTTAATGAAAAGACCCAAATGCCCTCTAAATTTGGGGTAAATGTGTCACATGATTAAAAATCGGATTTTTGTGTCAAAAAAAGTTTGGGATAAATGTGTTACTTTGGGCAAAATTCAGGATTTTTCGTGACTTTTTCCCTAATTTCATTCATTTTTCGAAGATACCGATACTTCTTTTTTTTTTTTTGGTGGGGTTCATGAGATACCGATTCATATGGAAAACAAGTGTAATAATTTTTTCTTTTAATCTCGGAATTGACTTATTTAGCCGTCACTTTCGTGATTTCGTCTTGAAAAACCACATAAAGAAGCCCCACAAGTCCCAAAAAACAAAAGCTACACTTACTAAATTCCAATCCTTCCTCCTATAAAGCAGACGAGACCGGACGCCAGTTCTTCCTCATCATCTCCAAACCAGTTGAACAAGCGGAAAACCTCTCGATCTCTCAGATCTCCTAGGCCGGCAGGAAGCAAGAGGGATTTACCGTTCGTTCTTGAAGGTTCGATGGACGGAGAGGTGAACATGAACATGACGATGAAGAAAGAGAAGAGAGTGGTGGTGGCGGTGGACGAGAGCGAGGAGAGCATGCACGCCCTCTCGTGGTGCCTCAACCACCTCATCTCCGCCGACCAAGCCAGCAACGGCGGCACCACCACCCTCGTGCTCCTCTACGTCAAGCCCCCTCCCCCTGTTTTCTCCGTCTTCGACGCCGCAGGTAATCATCATGAACCGTCGGACCACACTCCCCTGTTGCTCAATTGTTTCGTGCTTCTTTTCCTTGTTCTCAGTGGGTCTTCTTTTATGGAAGCGTTGTGTAAGGCAAATTAGTGATTTCGATACAGAACAGAGCATCGCGCTCTTCTTCCTTTCTTCGTTTCTTTCTCCGTTTCTTGAGTTGCTTCGCGCTTCTTTTTCTTGTTTCTTAAAAAGGGTCTTCTGCTGTAGAAGCATGTTGAGGCAAATTAGTGATTGGTCAAAGCAGAGCGGGGTTGTGCTCTGATTAGTTCTCTTCAAGGACCGAATTCGAGGTTAATCAATCCATTCCTGTTGCAGGGTACATGTTCTCGAGCGACGTGAACGCGGCCCTGGAAAAGTACGGGTGCGACCTGGTGAGTTCGGTGATGGGACGAGCGGAGGCGATCTACAGGAGCTGCAGCACCAACGTAGTATTCCTCTCTACTTGATCCTCCTCTCCCTTTTCTTGATTGATGTCCGATATTCCTATCATTCAAAAGATCGCGCCTTTCTTTTCTATCATTTTCTCTACTCCGGTTTTCTCACGATAAATTCATATTCGGGGAATTCATTCTGCAGATGAAAGTGGAGAGGTACGTTGGGAAAGGGGAAGCGAAAGCCGTGATATGCAACGCGGTGGAGAAGCTCAGAGCGGACACCCTGGTCATGGGAAGCCATGGCTACGGCTTCATGAAGAGGTACCTCCACTCGATTCCTCCGTACATCTCTTTTCAGTTCCAAAGGGAAAACGCAAAAACGTCATTTATATTCAGTTTCCGCAAGTACCCTTTTGAAATCAGCTTTCGTTTCATCGTTCAACGGCCGGCTTTCGTTCTCGACAAATCTCTTTCTACCGTCCCTTCTCTTCGCTTCTCCTCCATTCGATTGATAAAAGGACAGACGATACCAGAAACGTTAAGGAAGAAAGAGAGATAGAGAGAAGTGGACCAAGACAGCTTTCTTAAATGCATGATTTTGACGTGGGCAGGGCTCTTCTCGGGAGCGTGAGCGACTACTGCTCGAAGCACGTCCGGTGTCCCGTCGTGATCGTGAAGCACCATCCAGCCGAGGATAACTGAGCAATTCTCTCTTTATTTAAAATTAGTATAATCTCCTTCCTGTCGTTGAAAGCTACGGAGTTACTGGTCTCGATCTGTGGGCAGTTAGATGTACATACGAAGCAGTTAAGAAAGTTTAAGGTGTTTTGCTGGTTCTGCATGTTGGTAATGGACAAAATAGCCCTTTTCACGACTGATTTTTAGTAAAAAATTCTATGATAGTGCCGGGTTTGAAGTTTCGGTGGGGAATTTGCTGGGTTTCGATTCTACGTTGTGAATAAAGAAAACTCTTTTGACTCTCTGAAGTTTGAACCGAAGAGACTTTTTTGTCGACTTCGACGAGGAACTCTGAAAAGAAATTGAAGAAAGTTCGAATTTGAGAGGCCGAGGATTCGTGAGAGCGGCACGTGCATTGGACCGTCGCCGAAGTTCCGAGAACCAGGCGAGACGTGAATCCTGTTCCGACCTAATGATCAGTGGAAATGGACGATTCAACAGTACTTCATCGATAAGGGGAAAAAGACAGTGAGATTGTTGGATGTCTTTGTCGAGATGCGCCGTGATATTAATGCGAAAATGGGCAGAATCTTGCAATTTAATTGGCACAAAATCACTGGAGAAATAAATAAAGTACATTAAAGACGTCGGAAATTTAGATACCTAATCCATAAGAACAGCAAACAACAAACAATTCACTAATATTTAGAAAATTTGAGTTATAATAACTCATATGTTCGATTGTTTTCCGCACTAAAGTCAATACCATCAAGCTTTTTTTTCTTTCTCCATGCGGCGGCTCATTTTCACTAAAAACATCCAAGCCTTTATTATTTTCTTTTGGGATGATGACAAAAATGGCTCATTAATGTGCAATATGGCCCTAAATTTTTAATCCGTTCAATATAGTTCTTGAGCTTTAAACAAATACTTAATGTGGTCCATAGGTTTTTAATTTGTTCAATATGGTCCTTGAACTTTAGCTCAATTGTGTAATGTGGTCCAAAAACTTTTAATTTTTCAATATAATTTAAACTTTTACCCCATATATGATATGGTCCAAGAATATTTAATTTGTTTAATATGATCACTGAACTTTTCATACATGTTCAATTTAGTTCTTGGACTATATGAAAATGTTCACTACTATTCTTAAACTTAAATTATGAAAGGACAATATTGAAAATTCCATATAGTTCAAGGACTGAATTGAATATGTATAAAAAATTAGATACCACATTGAATAAATTAAAAGTTCAATAATCATATTACACATTGGGATAAAGTTCAATGATCATATTGAAAAATTAAAAGTTCAAAAATTATATTACACGTTTGTTCATTTATGTCATTGTCTCTTCTTTTTAGGTGAGTTGAACAAATTTTTTTCCTTTGCCCTAGACCCACCAAATACTCGAATTTTCCTTTCCTGTGTGCCTTTCAACAGAGACGTCCACGACTTCTTTGGGAGAATATCTGTGAGCCCCTTCCTTTCGTATATATCCAAAAGAAGCGCCTCCTCCTCTTGTACGCAATTAAACTAAAATCCAAGAAGTTAAACTTGTCAGAGATGGCATTCTCCAACGGAAAAGAAAATCAACATCCTTCGCCCAAAGAATACAGATTTGCGCAGGATTAGAAGGCCATCCGCACCAGATTTTTTTGTGAACAAGATCAAATCCTCCAGACAAGTCGGATTCCGTATACAACTCAAACTCGATATATAATTTAATAACATGAACGTACACCCTCACATATTTTATCGCATTGCATCAAAGACTTCCACATGCACTACACGTGGGGACTCAATGAATCCTGAACATCTAGATTAGTTTCAGTGGATCTTTGCGGTGAACTCGTAAGCGAGAACTAGACATATGTAGCTTTTTATACATAGATGAGTAGATTGAGTCCTCTCCCTAACGTGGTTTTCAATGCCTGTTTCTAATTTGGCCACAAGTGAGGATTGGAATTGCACAAAGTGAACCAAATGACAAATTGGTGGAACAAGGGTTAGGCGATTGATTCCACAAAGATGGGCATAATTTAGAGGCATCGTAGGCCCTCCGTGCCGCTTGGCTTCCTAAGCACGACCGAGTTAGGCGCATACATTGATCGGGAAACAGGGACTTAGATTTTGATTGCACTGTCATCTAAAAACTAGAAAGAGAAAACATTAAAGGCCATCCGCTGCGAGAAAACATTAAAGACCATCCGCTGCATAACCAATTTGACTGATACAGCTGTGACCTGGGCTGGTCGGTATCAACCTGAGCCTTTTGGTTCAGAGAAAGTGTCCTCGTCTGTGGGTGAAAACTGAAAAGTGAAAAAGCCAGTCGTGAAATCTCGGGAAAGGCGTTGATTTGGCTAGAGCTTTGGTCATCTTGTCTAGCTAATGGAATACGAATCGGTCCTGAGATTTTAGGTTTCGATTTATGTAGGTCCCATCTTGTTCTCAATGAACTGTTCTCGGTAATAACTAGAGTTGACTAGGGGCCATTGGTTTCGACCAAAAAAAAAAAGGGGCCGTTGGTTTCGAGCCGAGCAGATTCCTTGTACAAAACTTGAAATCTCTAATAACAAATTCCGTTCCCAGTTTTGATTTAACGTATAATAAAGTCTCTAAACTTTTAATTTATATAATATAGTCCATAAATAATTGAGCATTTGAACATTAACCAAATACATAATGTGATTTTTGAACATTTGTTCAATATACACTATGATTCCTGAATTTTTAGTATATATTTAACCTAGTCTTTGAACTATACTGTTGCTAAACTTGAATTGATAGAATAATAATATTAAGTATTTTAATATAATTTATAGATTAAATTAAACATGTATCAAAAGTCTAGATATAAAGGTCACGTTTTAGACTGGACCAAAGTTTAACGATCACGTTAAACAAACTGAAAATTCAATGATCACATGAACCATTTGTGCCCTTACCCTTTCTTTTTACATAATTCAACAAATTTATTGCCTTTGTCCTAGACCCACCAAATACTCGGTTTTTCTTTCCCCGTGCCTTTAACAGAGACGTCCATGACTTATTTTGGAGAATATCTTTGAGCCCTATCCACCTCAGATTTTTTCAGGAACAAGATGAAATGCTCTAAACGAGTTGGGTTCCATAAACAACTTAAACTCGAAATATAATTTATCAGAATGAATGCATACTCTCACATTTTTATCACATCGCAACGCATCAAAATTTTGCATGCATTACACGTGGGAACTCGATGAATCCCGAACATCTAAGTTGGTTTCGACGGAACTTCGTGGTGAATTCATAAGCGAGAACTAGGCATATGTAGCTTTTATACATAGATGAGATGAGTCCTCTCCCTGACGTGATTTTCAATGTCTGCTTCTAAATTGGCCACGAGTGAGGATTGGAATTGTCCGAAGTGAACCAAACAACAAATTTGGTGGAACAAGGGGTTAGGCGATGGGAGGCCCTTTGTGCTATTGGCGCGTTGGGGTTCGTAAGCATGATCGAGTTAGGTGCAATACATCGATCAGGAACGGGGACATGAAGTTTGATTGAGCTGTTATCTAAAAACAAGAAACTGAAAAACATTAATGCCATCTGCTGCATTTGCAGGACCAATATGACAGAAACAGCTATGATTAGGACAGTCGGCAACAACTTAGCCTTTTGCTTTAGGAAAATTGTCCAGTTCTGGGTGAAAAGTGAAAAAGTAAGTCGTGAAATCTTGGGAAAGACATTGATTTGGGTAAAGCTTGGGTCATTCTTGTCTAATTATCTGAATCTAGATCGGACCTGAGTTTTCAGGTCTCAATTTATGAAGGTCTCGACTTGTTTTCAGTGAATCATTCTAAGTGATAATTAGAGTTGGTAGAGGCAGCCGATTTCAGAGTGAGTAGGTTCTTGATCGAAAATCTGAAATCACAATGTTAGATTCTATTCTTGATTTTTGGAATTAAGAATCAAATGGATTGACTAAAACTAATTTAAACAAATTTATCAATTGGAACAAGGTTGAATCCAAACCAGCAGCTGGTTTTGAACCGATAGCAAGATCGATCCGGAATCCGCCTACCACTAATTCTTTTTCCTTTCTATTTGATTTATCTTTTTGTAAACCTAGCGCTGATAACCAAGTTTTAGGGTAATACAAATGAGGGGTGTTATTTCCAATGATAACGAGAGCCAATGAAATTTGGGGTCCTTTGTGCTGGGGAAAACCAGATAACAATCACTAAGAATTAAACCTAATCTATGACCAATTTCTCCCTTAAAATTAAATTGATCAAAATCGACTTAACCCCAACAATCAGTCAATACAACTTTGTGATAAGTAAATATAACGTGGAAGTGATAAGGAGACAAAACTAACAATACCAAGGTTTTACGTTGGAGGCTTAACATCAACAATATAACTGTATTTCCTCGCTATAAAAGTAGATTAACATAAATGGAGTAAAAAAATTCTAACTGCAATTGGAGAATTTGAAAAGGTTTCAACTCGTAATCCTCTATCTTACAAACAATATACTCAAATTTGAGCTGATTTCATCAACATTTGGTGTTCAAATCGGTATTGCAAAGTTGCGCCCATTTTCTTTCTCCTCCCTTATTCTCTTAGTTACTCTTTTCTCTCTCTTCCTTGATTTCACTCTTGGGCATCACTCTTTCTTTTCGAGTTTTCTTCTCTCTCTATTTTTTTCCTTCCTTTTGTTTTGTGTTAGATAGGCCTCACACAGAGGTAGACCTAGCCAACAAATCTCCCCTCCACTTTATATGAGAAGTTCCATTGTACCCGCTTTGTTTTTACACGAGTCAAGTTTTACATTGGTTATCATATTAAATACATTGTTGTCATGTGAACTTTCCCAAATAAGAAGAGCTTCTCTTCTAATTTATCTTGAATCCAATTATACTTCAAATCGATCTGTTTTGATCTTGAATGCAACATCGAATTATTGCTAAGATAGATAGTAGTGATAATAACAAGCTTTTTCTGTTTCAAGCTCAACTTTTGTAAGAATTTTAGCATTCGCAAGAGTGAGTTCATTAACTCCTAAGATGATAGCAATATGCTCCGCTTCAATTGTAAACAAATTAACACATTTTTGCAATTTTGATTACTACAAAGCAATTCCTCTTACAAAGATCATCACATAACCCGATTTGGAGTTTAAGAATCAACATCACTACCATAGTTTGTATCTAAGTAGCCACTCAATTCAGACTTCGCATTTTCATAACACAAGTGGAATTTGGAAGTGTCTTTAAGATACTTCAAAATCCATTTAATAGTGGTCCAATACTCTTTATCTAAATTTAAGGGAAACTTGCTCACCACACCAATTGCATGAGCATTATCAAGTCTTGTACAAACCCATCGCACACATCAAACCACCCCGAGGCCAATGCATAGGAAATACGTATCATATTTCGAAAAAAAAAAAAATTGTTTATTCACTTCCACAACTGATCCTAGAGGACAAACGGAGCCAAGATTCCGGCGGGACCCGACCCGACCCGACCCGTTCGGCCCAAGCACGCAACGAAGCACAACTACCCACCCAAGACCCATGGGCCGCCGACAATAATTCGCCACCAGTTTTTATTATTCTTTTCCTCTCTCTCTCTTTTTTTATAATTTCTTTTTCTTTTGGCCGTCTCTGTCTCTGTCTGTCTCTCTCTCTCTCACGGTGCACATTCCTTGCTTCCGTCGCCCTCGATCAAATTAGGGCAAAGCGCAAAAAGCAATCGGATTCGCGCGGCCATGGTCTTCTTCCCCTCCTCCTCCGTCGATTCCTCCGCATCGCGCCATCTCCTCCCTCGCGCGTGCTGATCGCTAGAGAGCAGCCGAGCTCGATCCCCGCCGTCTCGCCTCCCCGCAATCGCCGCCGGCCGGCCCGATCGGCGATTCCCTCATCCCTTCCCCCACCCCCGGCGGGAGCTCTGCTGGGAGCCGAGATCGCGAGAGAGAGAGAGAGAGAGATGTTCCTGGTGGACTGGTTCTACGGCGTCCTGGCCTCGCTCGGCCTGTGGCAGAAGGAGGCCAAGATCCTGTTCCTCGGCCTCGATAATGCCGGCAAGACCACCTTGCTCCACATGCTGAAGGACGAGGTTTGGCCCTCTCGTTCCGTCTCGTGTTCGATTCAAGTTGTTGCCGGTTTCGGCAATCTGTTCGTAGTTGGTGCGGGAGCGTGCGGTTTGAGGATCTTAGGTTTTGGTTACGCTTCTGTTTGGCCATGGGATTGGAATCGGAGGAAACGGTGTGGCTATGGCTGATTGATGGGTCGCGCGACTGCGGATTTTGGATTATTTTTTAATTTCGAAATTTACGATTTCTGAGTATTTTCAGCTGCGAGTTTTGGTGTTGTTCCTCGTGTGGAGGCGGAAAAGTGTTAAACGGTGTTGGTATCTGAGGCCGAGGAATCATGCTATGTTGAGCGTTCAGGATGGTAATATTAACTAGTTTAGTGAAACTTGTAGGATTTGAGCTGGTGGAGCTTAGATGGTTTATGTTTGATGGTGATCGAGATTGGTACATAGTAAAGTAGTTTTTGACTGGAAGGTAGGAGTTTCGATGTAACTACAGGTATTAATAGATTGTTCATTGTTTCAGAGGCTAGTTCAGCATCAGCCCACGCAGTATCCGACGTCTGAAGAGTTGAGTATTGGGAAAATCAAGTTCAAAGCTTTTGATTTGGGAGGCCATCAGATTGCTCGCCGAGTTTGGAAGGATTACTATGCCAAGGTATATGTTAACCTGAAGTCCTTGTCCATCTTGCATAGCATCCAGCAGTATGTCTAGTTGTGGAGATAATGTTAATGCAAGGGGAGCTCGCTCAATTCGCAAATTGGTCCAATTCGTAATTCACTTCTGACTCCTTGTTTGATAGTCCAACCGTAGTGATGTTAATTGTGGTTACATCCATGAGTAGCTTGGTCCATCTTTATTCCCTTGATATATGTGTTATTTATCCATTCTTACTTTTTTAAGCAACTTTCTTGACCCTTTTCATTTATTTGTCTTTGAGATCCCTCTTTAATTGTCTCCAACATGGCAAATCTCTCTCTCTCTCTCCCTATGGTGATGATTTGCCACAGAATTCGCTTATTTTCTTCAAGTGACTAATTGCCCTATTTCCCTCACTACTCTCCTTATGATCATGTGCTTAATTCTGGCCTATCATTTTGTGAACTATTTGGCCAAGGGAGTGAATAGATTCATCATCGACTTTTTTTTCTTTTCTTTCTTTTTCTTTTTTTTCACCCAGCTCCTCTTTTATTGCAATTCTTTGCATGTTTCTTAGTAGATCCAGAGTCACTATATGAGCTAAGGTTCCTCTTTTCAACAGCTAGATCATGGCACTTTTGTGCATAGAGATCGATGGCAAGCATGACATATTGGGAAGGATCTCTGCTTCACTACAAGAATGGAAATTTATTGCCTAGTTTATTTATAAAAATATATGAAGTTTCCTATAAAATCTTTGAAATATTTTCATCTCGTTGGATTGATGTTAGGAATCGCTAGTGACTTTTTACCCTTTTATTTCTTTTTTCAAATTTTGCAATTTGACTTTTTTTATGTGAAACGCTATTCTTTTGAAATGCACAGTTATTGATATATAAAATTATTTGTCATTTTTTCATATATTTCAACAATTTTAAAGAACATTATAATTTTGACTGGGAAATGAATATGTATCTTTTTGCTTAAAAAAGCTTAAACAAACAGCCTCTTAGATATAAAGTACCCTTGATTGCACTATGCATTCGGAATAAGTAAACTTAAGCAACTGAATCTTTAATTGTGTCATGTGATTAATGTTGTTGTGAAATAAATTTCTTCACCAATTATAGATCTAATCAAAATTCTTTTTCTTTCCGTAAACAAGGAACTTTTCAAGACCAATGATATTGTTGGAAGTTTTGCAATGTCTGTTTTTCATATGGTGTTTCAAATGAGGAAGTCATTCAGGTAAAATGAGGAATTCAGAGTGCATTGTTTCTCTAAGCTGTCTCTTTGGTTTTAACATGCTTAACAAAGTGAAAATGATCTTTGTAATGGATAAGTTTTCATAATTACATGTGCATTCACTGATTGAATGTGCTTTCGGACATGATGCTTTGGTTACCCATTCATTCAATTTTCTTTCTCTTTTGTGCGTTTATGCACCTGTTAGCTGTCTTCTGGTCATATTTTCTAATTTACTATATGGGTATTACCATGCTTGGGTTCTCTATGTAAAATGCCATTTCTAGTGCTATGGGCAAATAACATCTTCTGCTTCATAGGTGGATGCCGTTGTCTACCTGGTCGATGCTTATGACAAGGAGAGGTTTGCAGAATCAAAGAAGGAACTGGACGCACTCCTCTCTGATGAGGCCCTTGCGAATGTTCCGTTCCTTGTATTGGGAAACAAGATCGACATACCGTATGCTGCCTCTGAAGATGAACTGCGATACCATCTTAGTTTGACCAACTTCACCACCGGAAAGGGAAAGGTAAATCTAGCAGACTCAAATGTCCGTCCCCTAGAGGTATTCATGTGCAGCATCGTTCGCAAAATGGGCTATGGCGATGGTTTCAAGTGGCTTTCTCAGTACATTAAGTAGGTATCGATCCAGATGATGCAGTATGGCGTCCCCTGAAAAAATCTGTTCAGCATTCACGCTCCTGTTGTTTTAGGACAGTGTTGGCTTTAGACTGGATATATGTTGTGAATGTGTTTGGAAGAAGGAATTGTTGTTCTCTGTAAAATTTACTTGTGGCAACGGGGTAGTCTCTCTGGTATTGTAGTTTGCTGATCAAGTTCTCTATGCCTTGCTATAATTGGAACATACGGTTCTATTTTTTGTTGCCAAAATGCGCCCCTTTAGTTGTATCTAGATTTGATAATTGAAACCAATACAAACAGGCCTTTTTTCTCCGGAAAAAGAAAGTATATCAAGTAACGTTAATACCACCTTATGAGCTTCAAGTTATGTAATCTCTCTCTCTTTCTTTGCCTTGATTCTGAATCTATCGCAAATGTGTTTCGTTGATTGATCCGTTGCGGTTGACGAGATTGACTGTGCAGACTCCCAGGACGTTGAAGAGAGAAAGTAGGAACAATGGAAGCCGTTATGAACAAGGAAAAAGGCATTTTAGAAGTAAGCTCGAGAGAAAAATACTTACATGGAGTTCTAGACATGTAGAATAAGGGCGCGTTTGGTCATTTGTTAAGTTAAGTAAGTAGGGGTGTGCATGGTCCGGGCGGGCGGTTCCCGACCTAGAACCGGAACCGCCCGCTAAGGACCGGTTCCGAAAAAAATCGGAAGGGATCCACTGGGAACCGGACCGCGGTCGGTCCGGTTCCGGGTGGATCCATGGAACCGATTTTGACGCCAAAAATTCTGGTTTTCAAGAGCGAAACAATTTTGGTTTCCCGGACCGCCAAAAATTGTGGTGAGGAAAGCAAGAGCTCTGTAGGGTTTATGGCGAGGGGGGCGGACAGCAGAGGCGGAGGAGCAGCGGTTGTGGCGAGTGGCGACCGGCGAGGGGGCGGGACGGTGGCGGCGGCGTGAATGCTTGGTGAGGAATCGAAGACGAGGAGAAGAGATTGAGGAAGAAACGAGAGAGATAATCAAACACTGAGGAAGAAATCGGAAGAGAATCACGAGATGAGACGCAAATTAGGGCTTCGTACCTTGTTGAGTGACGGAAAAGGGGCTCGCCGGCTCGGTCGAGAGTTCTTGCGAGAGGCGGAGGAGCGGTTGGCGAGTGGTGACCAAGCACGAGGGGGCGGACGGTGGCGGAGGAGGAGCAGCGGCGGCGGCGTGGATACTCGGGGTGGAACCGTGGAATCGAAGACGAAGAGAAGGAAAGGAACAGAGAGAATCGGAGGCTGAAGAAGAAGAAACGCGATTAGGGCTTCGCGAATTAGGGGCAGGGGGGCTTCGGCTTCGCGACTTTTGTTTTTTTTGTTTTTTTGTTTTTAATTATAAATAGTACCGGTCCGGTCGGGTGGGCGGGCGGGCGGATCTCGCCCACGGGCCGGAACCGGACCGGTTCCCTCAAGAACCGCCCGGTTCGGGCGGTTCCGGTCCGGGCCGGGCGGTCCGGCAGCTTCCGTCCAATGCACACCCCTAGCATTAAGGGCGCGTTTGGTATCGATTTTGTTTTAAAAAATAATTTTTACCAGAATTTTTTTTTTTATTCTACTCTTTGGAACAATTTTTGAGCAAAAAAACACGTTTAGTAAATGTTCAAAATTTATAATTTTGAGATAAAGATAGAAATGTATTTCGTAAAATTCCTTCTTTTTTTTTTTTCTTTTACTTTTTTAGTACTTTTATTATTTTTTTTTTTTTTTTTTTTCTTTTCTTCTACCTCATTCTTTGTACTGTGGTCGACAATCGGCTGGGTGAGATCCAACGAGCTCGTCGATGGCTCACTGGCCAAGGTAAGCCTCGGCCTAACTAGATCTAGGCAAGGCCAAGCCTCATTGGCCATCGATGAGGCTCGACCTCACCTAGGCAACCTAAGGTCACCCTCACCAGGCCATCATTAGGCGACATCCACTTGGAGGTGCCTCAATGGTGGTTGGGCGAGGCTCAACCTCACGAGGTTGACCTCGCCCAACCATGGCGAGGCTCATGCGGCGTCACTGAGGGCGGACGACACTCCGGCAACTAGCCAAAAGGAAGAAGAAGACAAGGAAGAGAAGAAAAGAGGAGAAAAGAAATTAGAATGGATTCTAGGAATTATTTTTAGGAATAAGAAGTAAATTTTTCTACTTCTTGATTCTGTTCTAAATTTATTCCCAATAACAAAAAAAAATTGATTTTTGTTCATGGAAACAAAAAATTTACTAGATGAGCTTTTGTTCTTTTTTTTGCTCTAGGGAATAAAAGAATAGAATCAGTTTTCGGGAGTATTACCAAAGAGGCTCTAACAATTTCTATTATTTTATTTTCGGGAAGTAGATTTGCAATAGAATTAAGAAGTGAAAAAAAGTCGCTTTTTTCTTTTAGAAAACAAATTCAGAATTAAGCAACTCAAAATCTCTTTCTTTTCTCTTCTTCTTTTCTTTTTGTTCTTCTTTCTTCTCTCTTCTTCTTCCACCATGTCACCATCACTGCCGTCACCGTCCACTAGCTAGGCAAGGTCTGACCGATAAGGTATGGCCTTGCTAGGGGACCCCCAACGAGGTCGTCAACCCTCGTCTAGCTGATCGTCAATTATCTCAAGGTTGGCAACTGGCCAAAGGTTAAAGAAGAAGAGAAAGAAAAGAAAAGAAAAAGAAATAAGTAATACAATTATTAAAAAATTAAAAGAAAATGGTTTGTATTAGAAATTTTGAAAATAATACAAAATACAATTCTATTCTAGAAATAGAAATTTGAGACGGTTACTAAGCAAAATGTGTTACAACTATTTCTAGAAGAGTTTAAGTAAAAATAACCGTTTGATAATAGTACAAAATTTCTACTTTAAAAATAGAAATTCGTTTGATAACGACACAAAATTTCTTCCTTTCGGATGGCGGCAGACCAGCGGATAGTGGTGACGGATGGCGGCGACCAACGAACAATGGCCGGCAAGCGATGAAAGACCAGTTGACGAACAATGAGAAAATTTTTTATTTCTCATTTCTGTACTAGAAATAGATAAGTAGAAAATTTCTACTTTTGATTTCTATTCCAAACCTATTTCTGGAATGAAATCTATTCCGAAAATAGAAAAACGGAATAAGTTTATCAAATGGATTTCTATTAGAAACTTGGTTTTGGAATATAAAAATTGTTTTAGAACAAAAATAGGCAGTTATCATGCACCCCTAAACGCCTTCAAATGCTTAAAAATTATTCTTGGAACAGAATATTTTTAAAAATTATAATTAGAAATTATTTCCGAAAATATAATGATCACCAAACGCACCCTAAAAACACTAGACAACCTTTTCATTTTCTTTTCTTCATGGGGAAAAAGCCTTTCTTTTCTCTACTGCTGTCCTTTTTGCTGGAAATTTAGGGCGCGTTTGGTAATATTTTGTTTAAAAATTGTTCTAGGAAACGAGAAATAGAAAAAAGTGTTTTGTCCAAGAACAATTTTTGAACAAAAAACGCGTTTGGTAAACTTGTTCAGGGAATAAAAATTAACGAAACACGTTTGGTAAATTTGTATAATTTTTTAATATTTTTATTTTATTTTTAATATTTTCTTATTTATTTTTCCTTTTTTTTTTTTTTTCTTCTTTTGGTGGCGGCCTCGCCCCCATGGCCATGGCAAGGCTTGCCGAGCCTAGCCTCGGCGGGCGAGCTCGAGCCTCACCTTGCCCGGCGCGAGGTCGGCCTTGCCCGGGGCCGCAACACTCGGCCTCGCCGGGGGGCTAGCGACGCTCGGCGCGAGGGGCGCGGCCCTCGACGGCCGGTCGCCGGCCAATGGCCGAGGCGGCCAATGGACCGACCAAAGAAAAAAAGAAACAAAAAGAAGAAAAAAAAAGAGAAGAAGAAAAGTGTTCTTAAATTTTGTTTGAAATAATAAACAATTTTTTTTTATTTTGTTTTACATTCCAAATGTGTTTTAGAAACAAAAAATAATTTTGGAACAAAAATGCACACAAACGCGTTTCTGTTCCTTTTTTGTTTCTAGGAACAAAAAAACAAAAAAGTTGTTTAAAAACAGAAAAAAAGAAAAAAAGAAACAATAACAAACGCAGCCTTAGTGCTTGATTTGCAAAATGTTTGGGAGAACTGATGCACCTTTGGTTGAGGAGAATCGATGAACTTCGCGTTGGTCTTTTTGTTTCTTCTTCCACCGTTGGTTTTCCATGCCCGAGTCAGATATGCTCGACTTGATTTAAGTACTTGTCCGGTGATCTTCCGATGCAGACAGTTGATTTTGAATCTGATGCCTTTAAACATGTAATGATGTGCGATAAGTGAGCTCCGCAGTGGAGTTCCAAGTAAAAACTTCACCGATTGAAGGGTAATACCATGACGTGATGGTCCATTAGCGAACTAATCCTCACGTTCAGATAAGTTGAGCCTCCATGAATATGCCTTCCAAGATTTTACTTGGTACACGGGATGAGATAGTCCATCCGTCAAGGTAAATGTGTCACAATGGGTCAAATTCGTTTACTTAATACATATTTAATGAGCTAGGTCCTATCTAGGTTAGGCAAAATATGAAAAAAGGGTCATGATGGATTTGGAGTTACAAAGCCCAATATAAAATGAGTTTTAATCGGTCTAAATTATGTCCATGCCCAACCCACCTGAGTTTGAGACTCCCTCCCTCCCTCCCTCCCTGCCCTTCAACTAACTGATCGCAGGCAATCAACGTCGGTGCAGTGCTCTGCACGATCATTTTGAAGACGATGCTTCAAGAAGGGCGAGTGAAAGGTAAGACCTGCGGGGGCAGGAGAGGGGGAGGTAAGGAAAGCTGGGTATTGCCGTGGAGATCTTTGCCGTGACGCGGTCGTTCTTGATGGAGCAGGTCAAGAAGCACAATGGGGATCCTCTGGAGCATAAATTAGACCAAAACGAGGTAATGCAAGGCTGACTGAGCCTGAGCCTGAAATGACCAATGACCAAGTACTCAACAACGCCAATCATCCGTTCTTCCACGAATGACAGTAGGAATGCGAATCTTTCTAGGACACGCCGATTTGGATTTACACGGCGTGCGTCGACGCATGTCGTATTGCGATCCCATCGATGCGCCTTCGCCACAAGAAAAAAGGCCAACCGAGGGAATTCGAACGAATCGAGAGGAGTCAAGACGGGTGGTGCTAGTGGTGTCGACGACTCCTCCCGAGGCCACATGCCTCCACCAACACGAATTTGACCAAAAATCCACATCGGAACCCACGCCCCATTCCCAATCCTGTCGATGCTGCCATGCCATGGGATGATTGGATCAGATCCGCGTCTCCAACACCGACCTTAAAACTCCTCTTTGACATGTCTCTCCTCTCTGTCCATAATTGAAGTCAAACCCTCTCTCCATTGCCCCTTTGACTCTTTTCCTTGCCCTTTCCCTTTTGCTCTCTCCTTTGACTCCTCTCCACGACACAACCTATTTAACGACTCCATTCATCGCCATGCTTCCTCCAACCCTCGCAACAACGAAGTTGGCGTTCGAGGTTAAAAAGAAAAAGGGATTTCAACGAACGTGGCCATGGGTAATCTCCCTTCTTGTTGCGCCCGACCATGCCGTAAAGAAGCGGCGCTCTTCGATCCTGACGGGAAGCTCTGGCGACTCCCCACCCCCGTGAAAGCAGCCGAGGTCATGCTCGAGGTGCCGGGGCACATCGTCGTGCCGGTCGAGGAGATATGGAGGAGCCAGCGTATCGTGGCTATGCACGCCGATGACGAGCTCGCGCTGGGGAAGGCGTACTTGGCGGTGCCTGCGCGTCAGATGAATCGCAAGGTGGACGAGGTGGAGTTGGCAGCGATAGAATCGACGTTGAAAAGGAAAAGGATAGGTACTGGCAAGCAAGGCGAGGCGAAGACGATGAAGAGTAAGGGAGGGACTTTGTACGTAGCTATTTTGGAGAAAGAGAAGGACGGCGACGGCGGCGGCACGGGCAGCAGTTTCAACCCTCAGTTGAATAGTTGCAGTCGGAGACAGTGGAATCCTGTGCTGGAGCCCATCTTGGAAGACAATTAGGACCATGGATTCTTCTTCTCTGTTCCGTTTGGAAGATCAAAAGTTCTAGAGATCTTTCCTTTCCTCTCTCTGGCAAATGATATAGGGAGTTGGGTTGTTCTTGAGCCAAGTTAAGGTTAACCTCTATATAGAACTTATAATGCCGGACATGCTATGAAACGATCTTTGTTCCGATGTAACGAACGATATTGGAAGAGCAGACAAACCAAAATGACTTGAGCAAGAAATAAACGCAGAAAAGTAAATTCGACAGCGGCGGACTTACGCGGCTTGGCAAGTACGCCTACTTTATAGGTAGAGATCCGTGGCATGACTTCACAAATATTTTCCCAACCCCGATTGTACCCCGATGAGCCCCACAAGAATTATTCAAGATGATCTCCCACGATAAATTTCTTTCCGGCAAAACCGCGGAAGTACATTTAGAAACCAAGGTGAATCATCGCGCACACGATCATTCCATCTTAGGCCAGCTCCTTGACATGAGCAAGTGATAGAAATAGGGGCGATCGAAGAGCAACGACTCCATGAAAACATGATGTTGTTCAGGTGGATCGGGGAATGGATGGTCCACCTAGTCTTTTTACATTCGGTTGACTTGATCTAATCACGAAAAAAAGAGAGTAGTTTATATATGATAATCTTTTCTAATATCGCATGTAGAACGCTAGTGGAGTTGTAATTGGACCGCCCCAGTTCAACTCCCGCACCGCCATCTAATTTAATGTGTCTCCGAAATATATTTAAAACCAATCTACTCATTTTCTGGAAAAAGAACCGAGTAGTTAACAACAGTAACAGTTGAACCGTTCCTTGACTTCTTCCTCCACTAGTTTTAGGTAGAGAGCAAGATTTAGGAGACCAAATTATCTCCGAAAAGGACCACAGCGAGCTAAACAGCGACGTAACTTAAATATACAAAACTGAATGAATCTTTGGCCAACCTAATTAGCTACCGGAGGTGTATGTGTTTGGAGCTTGCGGATCAAATGTTTCATTCCATCGGTATAATGTCCATCACAAATGCGATCACAAAATTTTCAAGTCAATTTGATTTTTATAATCTGAAACGAACTTTCGGAGCGCAAAACTCTGAAAACTGCCGTTAGAAGCCTATGTACATACAATATGAAGCGCACTAGTTGGCTAAAATTTGTCAAATTCGATTGAACTTAGGGAAACCCATTAGGGCAAAGATACTAATTAGAAACCTTAGTAGGAGAATGAATGACATCATGGACCTTGGTGTTTATCTGAATGTAGGGTCAGATCGTATACAAACCCCAAACCAACGACCCTGTCTTCGGTTATTACCAAGTCCACCCACATCACCAGATGGAGCCGTTTAACCAACACCTCCTACACATTCCTACGTCGACTCGTTCTTTAAACCTGCATATTAATGCCAAGGCATCCCCTCACCAAATACTTTATAACCGACCTGACATTCTCTCCTTTCGATCCGTTTTGTCCCCAGAAAAAAGCTTGGCAAATTCTCTCTCTCTCTCTCTCTCTCTCTCTCGTCATGGGAAACCAAGAGTCTAGCAACCATTCCTCCTCGGGGGGCGGCGGAAAGGTCATCTTGTGGGACGGCACGGTGCACCGACTGGAGGGCCCCGGCCTCACTGCAGCCGAGCTCATGCTGGAGCACCCGCAGCAGGTTGTGGTCGAGTTCGATTCCAAGGCGAGCGGGAAGAGGCCGACCCCGTTGCCCGCCGACCAGGAGCTCGACCCCAGGAAGATCTACCTCATGCTCCCCGTGAAGAGGGGGAAGCCTGTGTCCCTATCTGCCGAGGAGGCCCGGCACGTGCTCTTCGCGGCGAACTCGGCCCTGCAGTCGAGGTCCCTCCTGACTTCCTCCTCAAGGTTCTTGCCATTGTTCGCACGGATGTGCATCATTGGCCCCGGAGGCGACGGATACGACGAGCACATGCCGCGAGAGCCAGACCAGGAGGGCGAGATGAGCGTGGCCAAGAGGTGCGCCGTAGCAGACCCGTTCATGTCGGAGATCATGGACGGCACGCCGGAGTACTTGAGCAGGCAGCTCTCGGGGAAGGGATGGAAGCCGAGTCTAGACACCATCAAGGAGAAGAGGATCGAGAAGAAGGTGCCTTACTGGCTGTTCTAGTCACTTTCAGAGGTCGCCCACCATCTCATAGGGCTGCCAAGATCGGAGTCTCGATGTCTAAAAGTGCTGCTTCTGTTCAGTTAGTTTGCATATGTCTATATGTCGTGGCAAAATACTAATGTCGATGCGTAGAAATGGGAAGGGATTGTAAGTCAAACAGCACATGTCCTGACCAGGTTCTCGAGGAAGAACTGCGTAGCAATGATATAGGGGAGTTAGGGAGTTACAGCGGTGAGTGTATTTGTGGGCCGTTGAGGCCCATAACAAGGCCTGATGTCCTAGCTTTTCAGCCCATCGCTCGTATTGAACCGGGTCGGATAGTTTCGTTTTCGGTATGCAGTAATTCAAGTATGGGGTCCGTTTATTTGAAGGAATTTTTTTTTCAAGAAATTGTTCTCCAACTTTTCGGTATTTTGATGACAGAAAATTAATTGATCTATAGAAAATGTTCTCCATAGACCGGAAACAACGAGCTTAAATTGAAGGGAAATGACTTCTCCTTTTGGTAAGAAGGAAATCACTTTCCTTAACTCTATCAAATAATTGAAAACTAATCATTTTTCTTAAAGATGATTGCCTTGAATAATATTTTACCTCGTCATGAGTTTTCAATGAAACAATTGTACCCTTAATTTGTTTTGATTTCGCTTTTGCTAGCTAGGACATAGTGTAATCAATGCTACGATAGTGAAATTGCAATTGCAGCGAGCCAACCGATTAAGGCGAAGTCTAGCAGCGCATGCGAAAGAGAAAAGGTGAGTGCAGATGAAGAAGCCCCCATGTCACACCATCAGATAAAAGAGTCCATTTTATGTAGTCATGATCGTACTACAATTGTGTTGTGAAAGTTATGATGGGGGTGAGCATAGTTCGGCTAGGGGATTCTCATCTTAGAATTTAAAACTAAGGACCGGCTCTGAAAAATTGGAACTTAGAACTGCCCGTTAATTTTATGGATCCATCTAGGAATCGAACCACGGGTGGATCCATGGAACCAATTTTACTAAGCTTTAAACACTCAATGCAATATTTTGTAGCAAGCCAAGGTAAATAAAAAAAAAAACAAAGAACTCCCATATTCTTAATTGCAAGATCAATAAAAAAATTGGTCTCATATTAAAAGTCGAGAGTCGAGGCTGTGAGTGAGAGATAGAGCGACAACTCAAACAAAGTGAGAGTGAGATGAGACGAGCACTTAGCTAATGGATGTTAAATTTCAAATTAGGCTTTTAGGATTTTCATATTTCATTTTTTTTTGGTTGGAAGTTTTTCTTAAAAATTATAAACCAGTATAGGAGGACAATTTCATACTTGAAACCGAAAATTAGACCGATACCCACCAGTACCAATAATTGAAACCGATAACTGAAACAATTCTCTTGGAAGTAGCCAGTTTTGGTTTGATCCGATTCGATTGGTCTGGACGATTCCCAATTCCTTTGAACACTCCTAATTTGTGTGTCTATAGTATGTGTTTTAACGCCACAGTTTCTTGAAATTGAGGGGTTGAACTTTCTTGGGGCCAAAAAAATAATTGCCAAGCCATGAGCTTGTTTATAAATTATATAACACGCCATAAGAAATTACATCAAACCCCAACTGAAGTTATCATCATGACAAAATTACATCAAAACAGCCTCATGATCTCTAAATTTTTGGCGGCAAAATCAATCATGATATATTTACCCCTCTTGGTTATCCACAGACGATCGCCAAATGATAACTTGTACCAAACCCATCCTTTCCTTGTACTTTTGTCGGATTCGAGTGGTGGGTAGTGAGCCGAATATCTCATTGCCTATTGGCCCAAAAGAGAACGAGAATTATCAACATTCTTTCATTCTCCAATTGAACAGCAGATCTCATCTTCCTATGCGTGGGTTCTTGGGGAAATTTAATTTTTTAAAAAAGGGATAAAGCGGAAGAACAGAAAAAAGAGAGGATAATGTAAAAAAAAGTATGGATGACCACAGGCAAATCTCTGCTGCAAATCCCGGACGCATGCCCGAGAAAACACCTATTTTCCTTATATAGAAAGAGCTTATGTGCAACCAAGTTGCCAGAAATTCTTGGATGATGCAGTGTGTTTATGAGCCAAATGCATCTCGATCGTCGGCTACCGCGACCATAAAGTAGTGAACAAATCTCAACTGTTAGATGATAATTTGTGGAGCGTTATTGTTCCTCGGAAGTTTTCGTAAAATTCGTGGTTTATGACATCAAAAGCAACTCTTGAATTTTAGATTTTACAAGAGGAGCTGAGATTTAGGTGAGTGAAACATGCATTCTGTAATTACGAATGGGGTACTTTGTATTAATCTCCATTAGTCCATGATGCATTGCTAGAACTTCTGTTTTTCCTTTCCCTTTATTTTTTTTGCTTTTTGCTAAGAAAAAGGAAACTCAAATTGAATAATCTAAAAAGAATGATTCCTGGAAGAAGATGACCATAATAATAATAATAATAATAATAATAATAATAATAATAATAATAATAATAATAATTCAGACATGGAAAGAGATGAAGGATATTATTAATTTCTTTTCTCGAGAGCAGGGGGATAATCTTAAACAACAAGACTGGTGACAATTCTTGGATAGAAAAATAAAAGATCCAGAAAAGAGTTCCAAGGCTCCATCGTTTAGTTTATTCTCCTCATTCTTTTTCAAGTAAATAAAAAGAATTTGAATTTCAGAAAAATTATGAAATTTTGCATCCCCATACCATTTCATATGCTTTCCAAACAATTTCATGTGCTAGACATCAAATTAAAGTCGAATGCTAAAGAGTGAAATGCAAAACATAAAAAAAAAGTCAAAAGTCATTTTAAACAAATTCATCTGTGATCTAATGTTACATAAAATTTTAAGCAATTTTGAAAATGAAATGAATCGGTTGCCCATATTGCTCATTTATAGGATTTATGCACTCTTTTTAAATTATATTAAAGTTAGATTTTGCATTTATCGAATTCCGCGTGTCATTCAGAATTTATGAACAAATACATATATGTAGTCTCCATTCAATGGTTGATTTAAGTTCTTTATGTGGGGCATTAAATTAGGTTCAACCGTGCACGGAAGGAAGTTAGAAGATAGATTACAACCATTACAAGTTCCTAAAAGTCAAAAGATGTGAAGCCAGTTGGTGGGAAAAAATCAAAAAACATAAAATTAAAAAAAGAAGAAGAGGAAATAGAAGTCCAGTGGGAAGTTGATGGCCGACCTCCCTTCCAAGCCAAGCTTGCTCGCACTGGGACTGAGGGACCGTTTGAACCCCACTTCTATTCCATTTTCTTCTCTTCCCATGTGCAGGGTCGTTGTCGTAATTTCACTATTTCGCGCGAGCGTGTACAATTAAAATGCACATATGAGTGAGTTATATTAAAGAAATCTCACGTCGGAGAATTTGATATGATACAAAATAATTAATATATCATGATTGACTCATAACTCATTGACTTAAGTTTGTTAGTGAAAGTGAGTCTAACTAGATGTATCGATGGACTCGGATTTAGACTTCCTCTTAGCGATCTTTTTAGGTGAAGAAATCGAGTTTTTACTGTGTGCTCTCAATACAGATATGCATCATATTGGATCATACAAAAACGTACAACGTTGTCTCTTCAAAACGGATCACTTTTAATTTAGGATCGCTTCAATGGAGCAAACGCTGTCGTAATTCAGGAATGAAAGATAACGGAAAATGGGGAAATCTCGAGCGTGTCGAGTTCATGGATAAAGTACGAGATCGCACTTGATGAGAAAAAAGCGGTGGTGCCTTTCCGTGGTTTATGCTTGCAAGGCAAGGTCGGGGGAAGATTTTCTTCCTATTAGTGGGAAGGAGAGAGAAGCTTCAGTGGCCATGTGTGCTTGTTGTGACAAAGGAGGTCAATTCGGATGAGCTAACATTCACCTGATCCCACCCTCTCATAATTCCTCCCACAACTGGCTTCGGGACTTGGTTTTTATTTTCTCTGCATCGGGAACCACACCAGCCAATCCCCAATTTCCTCAGTCACAATCTGCCACCGCTCCCCTCGGCCAATCCCACGGCACCATTTATGCCGGTTAAGTATTGAGAGCGCGCAATAAAAACCCGATACCTCCGCTCGAGGAGGTTTGAAGGAGGAATCCAAGTCTGAAATTATTAATACATTTAATTAGATTTAATTTTATTCGAGAATTTAAGTCAATGAGTTATGAATTAATTATGATATTTTAACTACTTCACACCACATCAATTATTCAATATGAGATCTTTTAACATAATTCACTCACATGTGCATCATAACATGAAGAACTTTGCCCTCGAAAGGTATTATCCTATATTTGAATCCATGTGAAATTGATTCATTATGTCAATTGCAATGTATTTCGGATATTTGAGATTGAGTACAAGTAGGAATTACCTCCATTTCTCTTGGGTTTAGATATGCAATCGAGGTCCGTGACGGACCATATATAATTACAGTCTTTAATTTCATAAGCCTCATGCGAAACTCACATGTTGAACGGCTATAATCGATTTGGTTCACGTGGAATCGGGCTCCAAACAAGTTTCCCTCCTCTCCATGATGCCTTGTACAACAATAATGTCATATATTGCATTTGAGTAGCCGATCCCATTTCTATTCGTATTTAGGAAAAACGATCTTGCATAACAGCTTTAAAAGATATATAACAAAATACATAAAAATAACGATGCTTCACAATACAATGACGACGCGACATTGTTACAGTTCAATCATTGTTAATCATTCCAATCGACGTACCGAATATGCAAATTCAGTTGATTGGTTCATGACGGCATACGCATCCCTAACAAAACTAATAAGATGGAAATGTTATGTAAACGGCGTAATTATCTTATGATGTAATCACTCGTAAAGAATTAATAGTACAAGTATATTGAGAAAGACATGGCAGTAGTAGTTAACCCACCAAAATAGAAGAGAGCATCCCTAATAGAAATTAAGGTGTGTTAGAATCGAACCAAAAAATTGAATTGAAACTTAAATCATGTCTGATTGGAATTTCGTGTATTTTTTGGTTAGTTCCGATTTGAACAGTTTCGATTTGGTTTGATTAACTAAATCGCATTGAAAATCACCCATTTTCTTAATAATACGGATTTCTCTTTTCTTTTTCACCGAAACCCCTTTTAGATCAAATCACTTCTTTGTTTTGGGTTATATTTAGCTTGAGTCGTGGTTTGGTTTAAAGATAATACATGTCCATACGATTCCGTTCGTTTTAGATTTTCTAAATAATTTGAATTGAGTTGAACTGTCGATGCTTTTAGTAAGAATGTACATTATATATACAAAAATGGAATCATGCATCCATTCGAACATTGAATGTTTATAAAAACAGCTAGTGGCGGCGTTACCAAATTCAATGGCGAAGGCTTGTCGATCGGCTCATCGTACAACTGATGACCAAAGCAAACAAGTGCTGTCCCCTCATGTCGAGTGAGAAACTCGCAATATCTTTGCTGGTAGCGTAATCACAATGAATATTTTATCTTTATATATTTTTATATTTTCAACCTTAGAAAATAAATATTCTCTTAACTTTATTCCCCAGAAAAAAGTAAAAATCAAAGTGGCCGGTAAATCCAATAATGTAATCCACCGGAAAAAGGAACGATCGCTTTCCCCTGGCAGTTCCGATTTCCATCATCGCGAATCGCAAGTCCTTTTTAGCCCACACCACTTTCTATAAATACTGTCTTTTCTCACCCCTACTCAACCAAACCCCGCACTTCACTTGCCTCCAAAACCGCCACACTATGGCCGGAACCGCCCTCCCCGCCGCCGCCGCCACGGCGACCCTCCTCCTCCTCCTCATCTCCGGCGGCATCGGCCGCCTCGCCGTCGGCGCCCGGGAGCCGTTCGCCTGCGACCCGAAGGACGGGAGGACGAGGGGCTTCCCGTTCTGCCAGGCCTCCTCGCCGGTCCCGGAGAGGGCGAGGGACCTGGTCGGGCGGCTCACATTGCAAGAGAAGGCGAAGCTGCTCGGGAACGACGCCGCCGCCGTCCCGCGGCTGGGGATCAGGGGCTACGAGTGGTGGTCGGAGGCGCTCCACGGGGTGTCCAACGTGGGGCCGGGGACCCGGTTCGGCGGCGACTTCCCCGGCGCCACCAGCTTCCCGCAAGTGATCACGACCGCCGCCTCCTTCAACGCATCGCTCTGGGAAGCGATTGGACAGGTGATCATGCTGCCCTTTGCTCTTGCTTATCTAACCATAGGCTAATTAGAAAAGGGGGGGGGACAAGAACAGTGTCCTCTTTTGAGTAAAATGGCCCACCATCTCTGGAAGTCCAGATGCTTTCTTTTTGAAAAATGGGGATTTATTCGATCTTTGTTCACTGTTCATGTGGGTTATCTGAACGTGTTCTTGACGCATTGCGGACATTTTTCACGTTTAGGAAACGTCGTCGCTGAGAAACATTGCATCGGACATGATGCTTTTGAATTGCACGCCGGTTTTCAAAAGGGGGAGCTTTTTCTAAATAATTACCCAATTAGTGACTCATGATTACTATAGATTATAAAGAGTTTCGCAGAGAACTATAGCTCAACTTTTCCTAGACCGTCGTACGATGCGAATGACGCCGGCCGAAAAATTCTCTTTATTTTCTTTTAAAGCTACTGCTTCGGATTATGACCGAATTGACTAAGAACAGACTAAATATTCGGACTTCAATGTCTGCCTAAATATTCAATAAAATGAACTTTTTCTTCTTGTTTTCCAATGGATCCCTCGCATGGATCTCGTTGTTTTCGTTTTTGGTTTGTCGTTATTTATTGATTTGTTAAGATAAGTATAGTCTAGATATTTAACGCCCGAAAAATAACGAACATGGCCAATCTTTATCAAGATTGTTGGGACGGACCCAGTTTCTAATTTTTTTTTTCTCTCGTGGCAATCTTTTCGGGCGTCGGAATCGTACGACGGATAGGATTAAACAATACGTATGACCTTTATCGTCTCTGAACGCTGACCGCTCATGCGACCTGCCGTTGCAACTTGCGCTGAATTGCACGAAGTTCTAAAAGCGGGATGTCGTTTAATGCGCTTTTCATTTTTTTGGGTGGCGCAGGTAGTGTCGGACGAGGCAAGAGCCATGTACAACGGAGGCATGGGCGGGCTCACCTACTGGAGCCCCAACATCAACATCCTACGGGACCCGCGCTGGGGCCGGGGCCAGGAGACTCCCGGTGAGGACCCTGTCGTCGTCGGCCAGTACGCCGCCAGCTATGTGCGGGGGTTGCAAGGGGCCGACGGCAATGGTGGCGGTAGGCTCAAGGTGGCGGCTTGTTGCAAGCACTTCACAGCCTATGACCTCGATAACTGGAACGGGATCGATCGCTATCACTTCAATGCACGGGTGAGTTTCGTGATGAATTTTGTTGAAATGACGTATGAAATCATTTTATTCATTCATGTGGGGCAAATGACTTGATCATTAGATGAGGTTGCGTCAATCGAGCTTGGCAATGTTATTGAACGTAAATGTCCCTACTTAGGTATGCTCATGCTTAAGAAATTATTGAACTCTATATATATATAATAAATATAGAGTTCAACAATTGACTCGCTTGAATTAGAAGTTGAAATTCAGGCTTGTTTGAGTGATGTCGTCAAATTTCTGTCCGAGTGTGTCGATATTAACAAGATTGTCGATAATAACAAGATTTTGTGTTCAAAACGTATCCGATAATCAAATTAAATTCAAATAGACTAAATTGCAAAATCCACCGAAATCCAATCATTTACTTTGTCTTAATTGATTGTACGACTTTGAACTTTGGTTGGTGATCAAACTTGCGCAAACCTTTACGGCATTATAATGACAAAAACCATAGCTGTCACAGTCGCTTTTTCATGGAAAAAAACAGAAAAAGAAAAAGCTTTGAGATGTCTCCATCGAAACGAAAAGGAAAATCAATGGATACATTCTCGAGAGAGATTCTGGAAGAAACTCAATTGCCACCTAACTTAGGATGTTTAGACATGAATTTGACATGTAATTTAATATGCGACGGTGGACGGTTGCACGATTAAGGCTTGAGCCGCGATTTGCTATGGACAGGTGAGCAAACAGGACATGGAGGATACGTTCAGCGTCCCGTTCCGGATGTGCGTGATGGAAGGGAAGGTGGCCAGCGTGATGTGCTCTTACAATCAGGTCAACGGCATCCCGACCTGCGCCGACCCGAACCTCCTCAGGAAAACCGTCCGCGGCGCGTGGCGGCTCGACGGGTAAAATGCCCTTCCGACCTACCGATTAATTAGTTTGTGCAAATCACGAGACGATGATGTTCTGAGTTAAGTTTGGACAGAGGTTAATCTGTATGTGATTCGATTTGGGTGCATAGGTACGTTGTCTCGGATTGCGATTCGGTCGGGGTATTCTATGGCAACCAGCACTATGCATCCACGCCGCAGCAGGCCGTGGCCGACGCGATTAAAGCAGGTTCGATTCCCCACAACTTGATGTAGTAATCCCTAGACGCGAACTAATTTATTTTCTCTGCGGCCCATCACCTGAGGCCCATCAATGATGGGCTGGTCTCACATTTACATATCGTGCAGGCCTGGATTTGGACTGCGGCCCATTCCTCGGGAAGCACACGGAGGAGGCGGTGAGAGGTGGCCTGATGAACGAAGCCGACATCGACGGTGCTTTGCTCAATACGCTAGCGGTCCAGATGCGGCTGGGGATGTTCGACGGCGAGCCGTCGGCCCAGCCCTACGGGGCACTCGGCCCGAAGGATGTGTGCACTCCGGCCCATCAGGAGCTTGCCCTCGAAGCCGCCAGGCAAGGCATCGTCCTCCTCAAGAACCAGGGACCGGCCCTCCCCCTCTCCCCTCGCCGCCACCGTGCCGTCGCCGTCATCGGCCCCAACTCAGACGTCACCGTCACGATGGTCGGGAACTATGCCGGTGCGCATTTCTAATTATGTGACGCTGGGATAATGATCGGAAGTTTTAGTCATCTGGGTTCCTAAAATTGATTCTTGTGTATTAGGTGTTGCGTGTGGATATACGACTCCTCTCCAAGGAATCGGCAAGTACACGAAGACCATACACCAACAAGGTTGTGCGGACGTAGCTTGCAGCGACGACAAGCTGTTTGAAGGAGCGATCAAGGCGGCGCGTGGAGCCGACGCGACGGTCTTGGTGATGGGGCTCGACCAGAGCATCGAGGCGGAGTTCAAGGACAGGGACAGTCTCCTCTTGCCAGGACGGCAGCAAGAGCTCGTGTCGAAGGTGGCCATGGCCTCCAAGGGTCCAACTGTGCTGGTCTTGATGTCCGGTGGGCCCGTCGACGTCTCCTTCGCTAAGAACGATCTGCGGGTTGCCGCCATACTGTGGGCCGGTTACCCCGGCCAGGCCGGTGGCACGGCCATCGCTGATATCTTGTTCGGAGCAACCAACCCAGGTCTCTTTCTTCTTGCTCATAATTCCTCATAAGGATAGATATTATTTAAACTTAATTTACACTTAAATTTACAGTTATCTTAATTCATTTCCTTAAGTATGTTAGTGAGAAAATTCATGAAAGTAAGAATTAATGTATCAATTTAAGTTCGGCTAAACTAATTCTAAACATGTTTTGATCTCGTTCAGGAGGAAAACTGCCTATGACATGGTACCCGCAAGATTACCTAGCGAGCGTACCCATGACTGTGATGGACATGAGGCCCACCAGATCGAACCTCTACCCGGGCCGGACCTATCGATTCTACGGAGGCCCGGTAGTGTACCCGTTCGGCCACGGGCTGAGCTACACCCACTTCGTCCACACGCTCGCTTCTGCCCCCTCGACGGTGGGTGTCCCCCTCGCCGGCCGCCGCCCCGTGAATACCACCATGGGCCCTGGGACGGCAGTCAGGGTCACGCACGCCCGGTGTGCCGGGCTCTCACTGGGGTCCAGCTCGACGTCCAGAATGCTGGGGCAAGGGACGGGGCCCACACGGTGCTCGTGTTCTCGACGCCCCCTGGGGACGGCGGGGCGCGCTGGGCGCCGCCGCGCAGTCAGCTGGTGGGGTTCCAGAGGGTCCATGTGGCGGCGGGGGCCCGCGAGAGGGTCGGGATCAACATCCACGTGTGCAAGTCCCTGAGCGTGGTGGACGGGGCCGGGGTGAGGAGGATTCCGATGGGGGAGCACCGGCTTCAGATTGGGGATGTCGTGCACTCGGTGTCGCTTCGGGCCGAGCCGTTAAGAGTGATCTAGTCTCGAGAGGAATTCGCAAATTTTGGGGGCGTCATCGCAAGATGATTAGCCGCCAGGGGCTCTGATTCTTTCGATTGGCATTGTATTGTACCTAGGTCATCCTCACATTGGGAATTAAGAAGGGGAATGAAGAAATATAAATGGCATAGAATATATACAGACGGCTCTAAAATGGGGTGCTCTTTCTTTATTTATAGAAAACGACGAATATTACGAATTTCTTCATTCACAAAGATTGATTTGAGTATATGAAATTGTTGCGTTTCGAGAGCATGTAAAAACCTCTCATCAATATAAATCAATAGTTAACCGAACTATCATATGAGGTCGCCTTTTGCACCTTCCATGTGTCACCAAGAACCTTGATTGCCATGCTTAAACTACTGGCTACTTGGTAGTGAAACAGGCAAAGATCAACTCGTGAACTTGTCTCTTGGTCACTATAACACAAAAGTTCACATCATCACAATAGTCATTTAAACAAATGGTAAGTGGTAACTACTCTTATTTTTACCTATATGACCGAGCTAGCCCTTTCCTTCTCTCTTTGCCTTTCACAAAACCAGCCAAATACCCATGATCAAGCTACGCCTCTAGTCTTCACTGAAATCCAATTACTTCATGATCTCTGGCCGTTTCCGGGTCGATTTGTATTCCATAATCTTCGTCGCCCATTATCCTTTGGATATTTTTCAATACTTGGAGAGCAACATTAATTGCGAGATTCACAGCAAATTCTAATTAGCATTAATTTTTCGTTAGGAACAACGCTATCCTATTCTAAGCAGACCCCATTGCAGTAGTACCAAAGGCATCCTTGCAGACCAGCACCGTCACGTTCCGAAAGGATAAGTCTTTGCCCATCTGCCCTCTACCCTCTCCAGGAGTTCACATCCACCATCTGTGCGCGGGCACTTCGACCGAGAGCGAGATGAAATGGCAAGATGCGCAAAGTCAAAGGTCGCCACCGAAAACCTCCACCGCCAAAATCCTAGGCCAAGCCTCTCCTCGGAACATGCTCGTGTCGTTCGTTCCATGTGAACGTACGTGGACGTGGGTCGCTCCGCAGCGGTCGCGGACGGGACCAGGTCGCCCCCGCCTCCGCCCCCTCTTGTCCGCCACAGAGCCCCAGCGGACCCCATCATTGTGGAAAAGAAGTCTCGAGCAGGTATTGACAAAAGTACACGGCTAAACGAGCGAGAGCAGCACGACGCGCTGATCCCTGACAGTTGACGTTCCCGATGAACGAGTGCCCAGAAGAAGGCCACAAGGTCAGCAGACCAGCGCGTCCCTCCACTGCTCTGCCCTGCTATGCTCTGCTCTGCGCCATGATTGAACCGTATGCATGGGCCAGAATCGGCAAGCGCTGGCCTGGCCTCTTATCTTTCTTTCCATCCGCCCTCCGTTCATCCCCATCCTTTCGTTTCGGGTTTCAAGTTTCAACGCCCGTCTCGTCACTCGTCACTCGTCTCGCCAGCTACGGCAGCAGTAAGATTTCGAGTGGGGTTTCGGGCGTTTTCATCGATATGGGATGAACCGGGCATGTGCTTCCCCCATAATTTCTTTACTCATCGAGCGAAAGTGCACGGCTGGCTCTCCCAAAAGGTCGTACCCGAAGCTGCCGAACGAACGCGAACCGCACCCTCTGTTGTCTAATCCATCGCGGGGTTAATCATTGCGGTCTCCGTGACTGTCCTTTCGTCCTACGCTTCGTCGCCAGGAAAGGCTATCCAGAAAATTTTTACTGTTTGATCAGCTTCGCATATTGACAAGGGCCTTTTTTAGAAACTGTCCCCCAAGTCCTTTGTCCATCCAAACGTGCATACGTTATTTACTTTTTGCTAGTACGTGTACACAATTTACGAGGATAGTAAGTGTTTTAAATCGAAATGAGGACTTAAATAGTTGTTGAACTTTGGCGTAACATATAATGTAATTTTTGAATTTTTAATTTGTTTAATATAATCCATTAATACAATGTGTGATGTGATTCCTAAATTTTTCATTTATTCAATGTGATCCATTAAATTTTGATATATGTAAACAATATTGTAATTTAGGGTTTAAATTAAACACATACCAAAATTTTATGAATTACATTTAAATGTTCAAGAACCATATTGTACATTGAACTGAAATTCATGAATTACATTACACGTTACGCCAAAATTCATAAATCATTTTATTATTTATTTATTTATTCGGAAAAAGTCGCGAAATTTTAATTAAGTAAAAAGTAAAGCAAAAGATCATTTCGGGCATAAGCAATTGGCGAAATCCGAATGAACTCGACCTGGGTATTGCGTGAGAAGGAAGCTACATGGTGTTGGCTGAAAAATCTTACACCGAAACTAAAAGTAAATACTAAGGAGTTCATCATTCCATTCCGAACTAAAGAATGAACCGAACTTCAACTTTAATATTAAAGTTTAGTTTGGCCAACGACCAAACCAAACTTGTTAGTCACGTCCGAAGATTTAATGATAAACGGGAACTTCCAATCAGACCATTCTTCTCCTTCTAGACTAAGCTCGTACGAACATTTGAATTGAGAAGGTCTTTTTGTTTAAAATAACTTGTCAAAACGAGAATGAAATCGAAAGCATCTAAAACATGACTAAACTATACTCAAATGAAGTAAATGCCGTAAATTACCTCATCGTGCTAGAAGATGTTTAGTATGTACATGTTATCATGATCAAAACTTGCCAAAGAAAAAGTGGGGATGATTGCATGTGTTTGGTTTGTCGTGAAAGAGAGCAATTTTATGGTCAAATTTCATTTGCTTTCCTTCTTCTAAGAGACATCTCTTATGGGATCTTCACCTTTTGTATGTAATCAGTGAGAAACGACTCTACTCGTACTAAAGAAGATTTCAGTGCATGCCAACAAAAAAACTTCAAAGAAGAAAGTGACGAAGGCAATATCGAAAGGTGACAATATCCAAAATGAGAAGGAAGAAGTGACCAAGAAGATTGGTACAAGGACTTTACTCTTAATCTACACGAACTCTTTTTTCTTGTGTCATGTGGTATCAAGGCGTAGATCCCATTTCATCGGTACACTTTTTCATAAATCATTTCCACATGTGGACGATGCTTCTCCCGGATGATTGTACTTAGCTTGAGTTCCAAGGTCGTAGCTTTGAATCTAGCCGCTTTGCTTATTCCTACTGAAAAGAAATATCTCAGTTCCTTTATTTTATTTTTTCCCTTTTTCTTTTGGTTGTGAAAGCTTCAAGCAAAAGCTGACTCATTTGGTTGGGGCTCGAAAAGATCCCCGTGACTTACCGCAAAAGTTTCATGAGACTTACCACACCTTTTGATTCTCTCAGGTGCTTCTTTCTAATATCTTGCATTACTATATGGTTCATGTGCATTAACTCCTTACTTCTTCGCTCAATGTGATTAGCATTGGCTTCGTTGAGTTTCTATACTATGTTTTCTATTGAGTTCCTTTCACCGAGGTGAAAGAAAATAGTGAGTGACTGTGTAAAAGTTTCGATTCTCGTTCAAGATGACAATGAGAAGCTCGCATCAATGTATAAACTATGTGGTCTTGTAGGACGGCCGGAGCCATGCTATTGTCCTTTGTTTTCCCCACAAGTTCCATATAGGTTAATATTGTATTTGTCTATGCAAATTCAATTGACCCATCTTGCGTGAGGCCGAAGGCACTAAAATCAGCCGCATCTGCTTTGTCAAAAAAGCCGAGGAAATTGTGCTGACTTTGGGCTCGTCGTTGCCTTGTCTTTAAGCAATAGTAGAGAAAGAAAACATATTGTTTTCGAGAATGCATATTGTTTTCGGGATGATAAGATGATTGATGAAGTAAAGAGTTGAGTTTATATAGCCAAAAAAGGAGGAGACTCGAGTCGCTCAAAAGGGCATCGTTTCTCTCCAAAGTCTATGCTTGATAGGATTTTGCTTAGTATCATGGGATGTCGAATACCAATAAACCTAGTTTTGAGTAAAGTTTGCTTGCATTAATCCTACTTTAATTAAGATTCAAGATATGGGTTGACTTGAATTGAAAAAAAAAATTGCATCCGATACCCCTTTCTTTCTTTTTTTTTTTTTAAAAAAAGAAGAAGAGAAATTAAAGATGCTTTCCCAACGAATCAAGATCTTTCGGGTCTCGTCTTGATTTAAATGTTATAGTTGTGTGAAAAGTTATTAGGATGTCCTGTTTTATGTCTCCTTTCTTCTCATATATGATTTGGACCAAAGTTACATGGTAATGGTACTTATAATTACGTGCGAGGAGGAGGAGGATGTATACACGTCTAGTGTTTGTAGAAGCGTTTTCTTTTATTCCGTTGAAGATAGATCATTGACCATCTTCAGGCATAGTTAGATAATTTAGCTTTGAAAAACAAATTGAACAATTCTTCTAGGTGCCACATTTGATATTGTTTGTGGTTAAACTATATCATGATGTGCTATGATGACTGTGACACTTTAAAATTAGACGAGTTTTGCAAGTCGTTGCAGCTTTGGATACGATACAATGTGAAGTATTTGTCAAATACATAATAAAAGCTATAATGCTCTTTTTTCACAGATGAAACTATCGAGAAAAAGTTGTACCGAAACAACCTCTCAGTGGCTTAGAATCCATATTAGACGGAGGTCTCGAGCATGTTAGAACTTTGGACATTTATGATCACTCCCAAGATACAAATATTTGAGGTTTGGGGGGGATTGATCAAGTAACAAACAATAATATTTGAATTGATAGTCATGTTTTCCTTGACAAAGAAAAATAAACCACATCTCTCTCTCTCTCTATAGAATCCACGTGTAAGCTACCTAATTGACCAAGCACTAAATACTCCAACTGGCCTTTCAGTTTCTCCATATATCTTTACATGTTAATATAATATAAGCTCCAGATCATGTGGGAAGATAAGGGATATCGAATATGAGGTAAAACAGCCCCCATTCACGGAATCGGCAATTCCAAGGCATTAATAACCAATTTAAGAGCCACTGTGCATGCACGATGTGCATAATTTAATCTCCAACGGAGGTCGCCCTTTTATCTTTTCATCAGTTGCGATCGAGATGAGGTAGAGAGACATGCTTTGCCTTTGATTCTTCGACTAAACAATCGGCAGATCAAAGAAAGTCCTCAGAGGCTTTCGATTCTTTCAAAGATGTTTTTTGTTTTAGGGTTTTATCCGATGATCAGGTCACAGAGGATATTGCTGCTGATCAAAGCAAAAGATGCCGTTTGCTCCTATCAAAGCATTTTGAGCAGGGATATGTTAATTTACTCCTCTCTCTCTCTCTTCCAAATGACTACGAATATTAGTTGATTATTACGTAGGAGAGAATAAGTTATAAAGTGTGGAGTTCTAATCTTTTCGCCAAATTAAAATGTAGATGCCGTGATCTCATTTTCTAGTTATGTAAAAACAACTATCTTCGAAGAAATCGAAAATTGTTCTTAGAGGGTATCACCAGGCTGGTTTAATTTTAGGTCCCCACTAATACTCGACCCTACCCTAACGTGGAGGGTGGATACAGATATTTCGTGATTAGACTCGAGATTCGACTTGCATAGAAGGTCGGGTTATCGAGTTTCCTTTTCTATGTTCGTGAAAGCATTTAGTGTTTAGTAAACTTCGTTTACTTTGATTGTTTTGGTTTCAAAACGAGTCCAGTAATGCGTCCTGAGTCTGGTCGGGTCTATGACCTGAAATCGGTTTGAGCAGTTAAGAGATCCCTGTAATTTTACTAACTACCTGACCTGAAAAGACCCTAAATTTATTCGGGTCGGTTTTGGTTTGGGAGTTCTTTTTTCTTTGCCCCATTCTAACACCCTTAGTAATAAGAATAATGATGCAACCGCATACGATTCTAAAGTCAAAGCCAAACGATGCCTAACGAATACCTGGTTTGCTAATGACGTCACTAATTTTCCAGCTTAAAAAAGAGCAGAACGAAGCTAACCTCCACATGATTAGCTACTTAACTATTCATTAACGTGAAAAACATATGATCCCTCCCTGGCACTTGTCCCCGTTTAATTGAAAACTCAGGCTCCTATCCGCTAGAAAAAACCTTATTCTAATTCTCTTTTTTTTTTGTTGACTTCCCAAAAAAAAAATTAATTAACTAAGAGCAATTCACATTATCTACTTTATACGCTAATTAGTACCAAAATCAAATGGCTTCTCCCTTTTTTTTTTCACTTCCCCAGTCCCTAATTGGGAAATGTACCAATTAATAGCTTTAGATAAGAGTTAAAATAAATGATACTCTATCATATGACGCTTGAAACGTCGGATATATTTATTTATCCTGAAAAGCAAGTTTAAAGAAAGGCGGAAGGTGAAAATTTCACAAATCTCAAAAAATGATAAATACATAAATAAATAAATAATAAGTGATTTCCAATTTCTATGACATGTGAGTTTGTGTTAATCTCTGCAAAAATAGGTGAATAAGTGGCCACTTTTTCCGGCTAAAACAAAGAACACCGCACAAACCAACCCGGATTAGGCTGGCGTCGCTTGCAAAAGCTGCACGTCGTTTTTTTGGCTCCCTCCCACGTACCCACGTGCTGTGTCGTCGCGAGACACGTGCGGCCCACAGCCACCCCGCTCTGATCTCCGCAGTGCCCTCTTTTGTTTGCTTTTTTGCCCCTTTTCTTTTCCTTTTTTTTTTATTTGAGAATTTCTAGATGGAAAGATTAGTTAAAGGGGAAAGAAAGAAAAAGAAATTGGGTCAAGAGCCCGAATTTCCCATATATTTAATTACCCATTTGCTTTATTTTTTATATTATATTTTGGCATTGATCTGCCGTCAAAATGAAAAAAAGAGAGGGAGAGAGTTACAAGAACCTTATCTTAGGATTGGGAGATGGAGGGAATCTTTAGGGTTTCACGTCACCCCCAAATGCTCCCTTGGGTGCAAACATGTCTCTTTTGGAGAGCTTGCAACCGCAAAGAGATTCTTTTTCAATTTTTAATCTACACTTCTTGATCTTAAATTCTAATTTTATGTTACTAAGATTAGCGAAAAGGAGAGAAAAAGATTAGAGAGAGAGAGAAAGAGGGAGATTCGAGGGTGCTTTGATTGTCGTTTTTTAAGCAAGGATTTTGTTGTTGGTGGCATTAGCCACCCTGGCGATGAATTGGGCAAGAGACTACGCATGGCACCTATGATTTTGATGTCCATTTTTTCACTTTACAATTCCGCAAACTGATCTAACTACAACTACTCTATTGATCGTGTGGAGACCACTCCCCCCTCTAAAGAAAAGAGCTCGTGGAGCTTTCTTTATATTCGGCTTAGGATTCTACACGGAGGAAGTCAAGGTTGAAAGATCATTAAACCTCACTGAAGAGCACGTGATCTTTAATGCCGGATTTAAGCCGGAAATGTTTAATGAATGATTTTCACTGACAACCCTTGTTATTACCTACCTCCTCCATGCACCCCGCACGTCTACAGTAATGGGCGCGCACTAGACTTACCACACTCCATTAATTTAGTTGAATTGGTTCAATTGGCTGATCAAGATCCAATAGGATAAGAAACCATATGTGAAACCCTTGAATTGGAATGCGCGATTTTGTGTGGAGTTTCGATACAGTCATCACTTTCTCCTGACTAATGATTAAATTGATGGCATAAAAGAATTTAAAATAATAATCTCTAATCTTCTTTTGGTTACATTTACACGAACTAACGTCATATGGTAACTCCCCTATCGCCGGATCAAATCTCTGACCACGAAAAAGACAATGAAAAGAAAATGGTTGGGGAGTGGAACACTCCTAACGAACCTCGCACCATGAATCATATGTGATAGTGGGGACAAGAAACTATGTAGTACTTGTCGAAATTCAGTTGCCACTTGCCAGTACGGTTCTTGCATCAATTGAATTCGGATCCATCTACCTCATATGTTGGCGCTGAATAATTGGCAATAATTCTGGATGACAAGACAGGAAAAAAAAGAGTGGATCGTCTCCAAAAGAATGTTAGAAATGTAATAGCAACCACCAATGATAGCCCTTTTTGCAAGGATGGGCGGGACATAAACAATGCCTTATTGTGAAAATTAGTCAATTCATTTACAAAGAGACAGGGCAAGGACCTGACATGTGTATTTTTATTTTTTATTTTTTTTGGGTCGGGACCTGACATGTGTATTGGGCGCGAAAGGGATTGCACATTCCATGTTTTCTCTTTCATTTTTTCGTGTGGAAATTGTCCCTGCGGATGGGGGAAGCTGTTAGGACAGCAACCCCTCGGTGGTGGCTGCATTCCCCCATTATTAGTATCAATGTTGCCGATGTTGTTGTTGTTGCTAGCACTAATATGCCATCTGTGCAAAGTAGGAAATAAGGGTTTTCATAGGTTGGCAACCCTGACGGATTAATCTCGTTTCCCCGCGTTTTTCGGGTGTCACTTTATTCTGTCTAGCCTTTCGGTTGACGAATTATGGAGATTGCACATCCCCAACTTTCATAATCAGTTGAGTTTTCGCGTGATTGATGTTATATATCTTATATATCCCATCAATCAGTGGTGTCATTGCAGAAATTTCTTCAGTCAAGGGTGCAGAAAAAATATAGTTTAGCCTGGCCTTTTGAATGAGAAAGCCCATCATATCAATAGATATGTGTTATGTTAATTACATAAGCTAGGTGAGATGCGAGCCATAATGCTTTTGAAATATAATTTTTACTCAATGGTGTGGAGACTTGAATCGATGCCATTTCCACATAGACAAATAAATCAATTTCATGGCTTGCCCTGTATTAATCCCTCTCTCTCTCTCTCTTCTCCGTGGTAGCTGAAAATGAAAATGTTGGACACATAGGGCAAGATTTTTAATTGGAACATGTAGGGGAGGAACATGAGAGCAGTTCATGCGTTGGAAGTGTGTATATAGGCAAGGGTGGGGTTGAGCCTATCGAATTATAAAGTTTGTGACGAAAGGGGACCCTTTTGATCATGTTATGCCAATGGCCCCTTCCCTCCATTGATGACCTTTACCTAAGAACGCGATACAATAAGAGAAAAAACAAGAGCAATGTATCTATACATGATAACTTTGTAATCCAACCTGGACCGCCTGTCAGCTGTACCGAAGTTGCAAACCATATGGTTGCGGGAAGCATCAGCGGACCCAATATTTTGTTTTTGTGGCTTGTCAACGTGGGTCCGATGGTCCCGAATCTATAGGAGCAGAAAATACCAGAGCAAATTGCTACATTTGTAGGACCCATCTGCTGTATCTAACATCAAATATAGGATGAACGAATTTCGTATTTTTCCTCCCCTCTTCATGATAGGTTTCCGTTTGAAGCTCTTAATCATTTGGGTTTCTTCCTTATTGAAACTGAATTCTCCTCTGTCCCTTTGCGGGTTTTATTATTGTTTTGGTAGTGAGGAAAGTTGATCGGCCACGGCATGATATTAGTATCATAGTATGCAATAATGTCGTTCGTTGCCACTAAAGTCGAGTCTGCAGACCCATTATTTGGTTTGTTGAAAGAGTGAAAAATCATAGTATTGCTTATATGAAGTAAGCTATAGAACGGGCCCTGTCGATAATTCCACAACCTTATGTTTCGTCAGTAGTTCTTGTCTCATGTGAATAGCTAACTCGCTCGATCAACCAAGTTCATTGTATGAGAAAGATGCAGCTTACATAAGGCTATTAAACTAGGTAGACCATCTTGTCGTTAAACCGATCTTTGGACCAAATTAGAGATAAATAACCTTATTAGTTAGGGTTTTTCCTTCGTCGTTCATTTCCAATTCCCCTTTTCCGAGAATGAATTCACGCCCGCGAATATCGGTTCCCCTCTTTGCTTCTGGACCGAACACGATCACGTGAAGGTTGAGGGCTCTTTTAACTTCGGAATGGCGACTCTTCTTCGACACGCTGGGGTTGGTGTTGACAATGATGTCGGGTCGTCCCCATCGATGTGTGACCTAACCTTCCTGAGGCGGGAAAACATTGGAGGAGCTATGTTAACTAACTGGCGCATGATTAATTGCTTCCATTCGATTCCGTGGCCCTTGAATCATTGGGGCCTCGTTAGGTTTTCATTGGTAAGGGATCCCCCAGACGGTTTCGCACGGATTCGAAATGCTCTTGCTCCTTCAGTTGCTTAGATGAGAAAGCATTTTGAAGTAAGGATCTTTCAAGAACACGTCGCCCCACCAACGTCGTTGCTAGTACCTGCGCCGGCGTCAACCATTGCGGCCATGATGTCTCGTTATCGCGCCTCTATCGGCAGATGTTGCCGACCCCTCGTCTTGTCTCAACTCATTCCGCATTGTTTATCTAGGGAGCTTTCCATGCTTGTATCTCATATAAAAGTAAGACGTGTTAGCTAGAATATCTCAAAAGTTTAGTCTCGCATTATTTTAGAGTTGAAAGTTATAAGCTAGCCTCACTTCAAAAAGACAAAACTTCTCTCAATGCCTAACACTTGATGATGGGCTTTTATTCTATTGAAGGCCATTGGATAAGTAAGAACCTTTTAAATAAATAAAAGTAATTAAAGGTACAAGAAATATAAATAACTACGTTCGAAATTCAATTGAAAGTATTTCTCTAAACATGAAAGTTCAAGGAAATGAAATCTTATTTCCTGAGAAATTCAATTCCACAGTGAACGAAATGAGACTTGAGAGTCTTGTATTTATTTCATATGAATTAAAAACCATATCAAGACCATCGATAGAAAAAAGCGAAAGGTTTCATATATCAAGTTTGGAATGCAAAGTAATTGATATCAATGTAATTGTCACAATATTTATATATCCAGCTACTGAAACGTTGATAGTATGGTCACATAAAGCTCTGTTGACCAGTCTTTTATCTATCAGAAGAACTCTTCGGTAGCGATTTCACGGTTCTTCGAAATTCTTCGATAACCAATGCAGAAATTACCGAGTAACAATAATGATGTGAACCCTGAACCCTGATTTTGGCTTGTTGTTTGGATGCGTTCATAAGTGAGGAGAGGATATAATTGCGAAGAATTTAAGCAGTCGAGTTATTAGTGCAACAAATTAGGATACTCTTAGGACAACATTACAAGAATCTCTATCTACACTTTTTTTCTTAACAGAATTGTGGATGTCTGACAGAGAAGTAATATTAAAGTAGAGAGGCTTTTTAGAACTAATTGTATACATATAGTTTTCATGTTAAAGTAAAAGAGAGAGTCGTGTTGCTAATGGTATACATTTAATTTTCAGCATATTTATGTATGCTATAAACTTCTACTGTTTCAACCAAAAAATAAATAAATAAATTCTACCGTATATTGGGGTAATATCTTTTGTAGTTGTAAAATTCATGTGTCTTCTTTTTTTATTTTTTATTTTCAACGATTCACATTCCTAACATTTCTCTCCTCTCATTATAATCTACAATTCCGCTTCCTTTGCTAATTGTCATAACCACCATCCCAATTGCTGCGGCCTCCACCTCTCACCATTGTCACTAGCCTCGGGCATAAAGCAACTAAAAAGAGAGAACGAGCATGGTAATTATAAGGGTGGGAGGGGAGGCGACGATAGGGCTATGACACCATGCTTGGCAAGTGGCAATGCTGACGAGGGTGGACAATGAAGATCTACTCCGAGAAAGGAGGAAGAAGAAAGAAGAAAAGAAAAAAGAATAATTTAAAAAAAAAAGTGGTTAATTTTGATGACTGATACCAATTTACGCTTTATATAAGTGATCATGATCTTAATATAACTAGGCATGAGAAATTGATATTCCTATGTGATTGTTAATCATCCCACAAGTTCATTAGAAAACTATTCTAATTATTGGCTTCAAGCTTTATGCAAATGACTTTTTGTTTGAATTTGACAAAAAAAATTGTTTCACTCTTGATGGATCTATTTCCAAGTAATAACATTCTTTTAATCAAGATATCAATGCAACCAGACATGAATGCAAATTACAGATGGAATTCTTTCATTTTAGAAAATATAAATCTTCCCGCGACATCAAATGATATGACTCCGGTACAATATTAAAGTGGAAAAGATAACTCAGTATACCATTACTCATTGCAAATTTGCAAGAACCATAAAAAAAAAAGTGGAGAAAGTTGGGTAGTACTTCTATCTTCTTTATGTGAAAGGTATGTGGTACTTGGTGAAAGGTATGGGTTAACTTAACACAAACACAAGGCCATGAACTCGCATCTCTTCTGGCTTAGAGTAGATTCCCACTTGGGCAACATGGGTTGCGATGGCATGGCATGGCATGGCAAAAAGAGTCGTGCTATGCACGAGATTGCGGGAAGGGATTGCTAGGAACTCTCTCTTGTTTCCTTGTGGGTTGAGGAAAGGCAAGTTAGCAAGAGAGAGAGAGAGAGAGAGAGAGAGAGAGATTAAAGGCAAAAAACCCATCTGGCCATCTATCCAAAAACATGTGCATTCATTAATCAAATGTGGGTGAATGAAACGAAAAGCAAAGGCGAACCCCCCCAAAAAAAAAGGGCAAAAAGAAAAGCATGATTCCTGTTCCTTCCGAGAGACGAGTCGCTTTCTAACTCTCTCTCTCTCTCTCTCTCTCTCCATGCATGCATTGGCGCGGTTTGCTTAAAGCTAATCTCTCCTCCTTAATCCTCATTAATTATGTGATTTTTCTCTATCTGGGTATAATGGCTAGTTTCTTGCAAAATGGCAAAAATAGTCGGAGACCCTCATTAATTACGCGCTCTTCTCTGTTGCCGTCATGTTCAATCACAAGAAAATAATTTTTTGTTTTCTGCATTTTTGTGATAGTGTTGTTCCTCTTATGAATGAGATTCGGGAAACCATGACACTGGTTACTCGCCTGGCAAGTGATGATCCCGTGATCAAATTAATCAAAGCTATCAAATCAACACTTGAATGTTTTTCTTTTTCCAAAGGGATAATTCTCAATCCAATCTCTTACTCATGTTATTAAGAAGTCGTTATTCACAACTCTCTTATCACTAGATAAAAATATGAAATCTTTTGTATTAAATAATGAAGAATTCACGAAACCATAGATTTTATTAGATTTATTATCTAGTGAAACGTATCAATCAAGCATCTACGTAATCAAAGAAATATATATGCTCAATCCATAGTTATGCGAAGAGCTAAAAGGAATATCTTAATTATTTTTAACTTAAGAAAATATGCTAAAGAAATATATTTAACGTTATTAATGTGAATGGCCCTCATTTTGACTTAATCAAATGATTGACCTAAAATTGTGCATTTTTTTCCATAGGTGGAATTAATCTTATGTGTGGAAATGAGTTTGAGACATATTATCGAGGAATGCTGTTAATATGATTTGTAATTTGAGAGAGAATGTATTGAGTAGAAGCAACTCAACACAAATCATTTTTTTGTGTTTGAGTATGATTTTTTTATATTAAATTGTAGTTTAACCAAATCTTAATCTACCATATGCTTAGTATTGTGAGCTCATTTATTTCATGTGGGCAAGGTAACATCCTCGGATCATTCTCCTACATCACCAGGGTCATCATAGGCCACTATACAATAGCCTCTTGAGAGAGAGAGAGAGAGAGAGAGAATCTATGGTGTGTTGCCAGCTATGAAGTTGAAGGATCAAAGCTTTCTCTGAGGTCAAAGCTGGCATTTTCTCTCTCTTATCTCTCTCTCTCCCTCTTATTTTCACTCTCCAAAAATCTCTTCAAAGCCCCATTTAAATCCTCCCCATTTCCCATTCCCTTCTCTCTAACTCTCTCTCTCTCTCTCTCTCTCTCTCTCTCTCTCACCTCGCCACCACCAAACTCCTTTCCATTTTTCCTCTCTTCTCATTTATTCCCTCCCCCCGAGTCTTCATTTCTCTCCCTCCCCTTTATTATTTGCCCCCTCACAAGAATGTGGTGTAGCCTCTGAGAGGGACAGAAGAGGAGAGGGAGAAAAGGAGGAGGAGGAGGAGGAGAAGAGGAGCCCTCCATGGTCGATTGTTCTACGGTCGCAACGACGAGAACCCACATTGCACCCACCCCTGCAAGAACCAGGACCAGGACCGGAACGACCATGGCTTCTTCCTCTCCTTGTCTGACCGGCGGCGAGAAAAAGCATTGGTGGCTCACCAACCGAAAGGTATTTGCAAAAAACAGAGCTTCCCCGAACCGCTCGTTTTGCGTACATCAGAGAGAGATTAGTCTGAGGTCGAGAGTCTCAAAATCGCGGCTTTGCGCGGCGTTCTCGTCAAATCTCGACCTCGCTCCGTCTCTTCTTCTTCCTCCTCGTCCTTCTCCGTATCTGCATTCTGGTTTTCGCTCGTTTATCGAGCTTCGATCGGTTCTTTTAATGGTTCGTGCAGTCACTGACGGGTTCTCGTTTGTTCGGTCTCGCAGGCCGTGGGCAAGTACATAAAGGACGCGAAGAATCTGATGGCGACCCAGGAGGCGGGCGAGATCGCGTCGGCGCTGAGCCTCCTCGACTTGGCCCTCGCCCTGTCGCCCCGCCTCGAGCTCGCCCTCGAGCTCAAGGCTAGGTGCCTCCTCCAGCTCCGGCGGTTCAAGGACGTCGCCGACATGCTCCAGGACTACATCCCCAGCCTCAAGCTGGCCAGTGACGACACCACCTCGTCGTCGTCGTCCTCCTCCTCCTCGTCCTCGTCGTCGGACGGGTCGTCGCAGCAGCTGTCGAGGGAGCGGGTCAAGCTGCTCTCCTCCCCCGGGTCGCCGACCCGAGATCCGAGCTTCAAGTGCTTCTCCGTGTCGGACCTGAAGAAGAAGGTGATGGCCGGGCTGGGCAAGAACTGCGACAAGGAAGGGCAATGGAGGTAATTTCCTGGTTTCTATTGAGATTTGCTGCCTTTAATTATTTTTTAATTTCTTTTTTGTTGGTTTTTTTTCTCCTTTTTATTATTGTTCTTCGGTAATCATTATGAAGGAATGGGTCTTTTTATTTTTATTTTGGGAAGAGGGGGGTTCTACTTTTGATGACTTTGAGTTTGATGATGAGTTGGTGTTGGTGAAAAACATCATTTTCATTCTCACTCTTTTTCATGGCTTTGCGTAAATCCGGTAATTAAGGATCTAATTTCTTCTTGATTTGACCCAAAAACAAATATCTAGGGGCCCTATTGTGTTCTATTTTGGGATTTCTCTCTGTCTCGAGTTGCCCATTGGAGCATCAATCCTGTAAATTGCCTTTTGCTTGTGTTACTGTGCTTTCAAAAGTGGTAAAAATCCCATAATGACTCCCTACTTTTCTTCATTATTAAAACCCTTTTTTCTCCTTGAGAAACTATTGTAAGTTAAAGCAAGGTGCATAAAAAAAAATGATTTGCATAAGAACCGAGGCTTATAATATCTGTCCTTCGTTTAATAATTCTTGTTTATTATATTGAAGCTTTGTCAGTGGGTAGAACGTGGACTTCTATTAGAGATGTTGGCAATAGAATAGTGGAAAGTCTTGCAGTGCAAGTTGGAACGTTTGCATCAGATGCACAGCTTGTTCCCTCTCTACCCTTCTGATTCTAGAAGGGTTTGAAATTTCGATTTTGACTGATCTTTTTTCGCCTTGAATTTTCAGGTACACGGTCCTGGGCCAGGCGTGCTGCCACCTGGGCCTCATGGAGGACGCCATGGTCCTCCTCCAGACCGGGAAGCGCCTCGCCACGGCGGCCTTTCGTCGTGAGTCCGTCTGCTGGTCCGACGACAGCTTCTCCCTGTCGGACCTCCCTGTCCCCGCCGAGATTGTGGCAACCCCCAGCACCCCGCCCGGCACCCCGCCCCAGGCTGGTGGCGCGTCCTTGTCAGATCCCGAGTCCATCAACCAGCTCCTCAGCCACATCAAGCTCCTCCGCCGGCGCCGTGCCGCGGCCCTTGCTGCACTCGATGCGGGCCTCCACTCCGAGGCCATCCGCCACTTCACCAAGATCGTCGACAGCCGCCGTGGCACCGCTGCGCCGCAGGGGTTCCTGGCCGAGTGCTATATGCACCGGGCCTCTGCGTTCCGCTCTGCAGGCCGGGTCGCGGAGTCCATCGCGGACTGCAACAGGACATTGGCCCTCAACCCGACCTGCATCCAGGCCCTGGAGACCCGAGCACAGCTCCTAGAGGGAATCCGGTGCATCCCAGATTGCCTCCATGACCTGGAACACCTGAAACTTCTCTACAACACAATCCTGCGTGATCGGAAACTGCCCGGGCCGGCCTGGAAGCGCCACCACGTGCATTACCGCGAAATTCCAGGAAAGTTATGCACGCTCACGACGAAAATCCAGGAGTTGAAGCAACTAGTGGCATCTGGCAAGATCGGGAATGTGGATTACTATGGGCTGATGGGATTGAGACGGGGTTGCTCGCGGTCCGAATTGGCTCGTGCCCACCTGCTGCTCTCCCTGAAGCACAAGCCCGACAAGGCCATGGGCTTCATCGAGCGGTGTGAGTTCGCGGATGAGCGGGACCTCGAGTCTGTCCGGGACCGAGCGAGGATGTCCGCACTTTTGCTGTACCGATTGATCCAGAAGGGCTATAACAACGTCCTGTCATGCATCCTGGAGGAGGAGGTGGCGGCAGAGAAGCAGCGGAAGCAAGCTGCCACTGCCGCTTCGATCCAGGCGGCAGCCATCAAGCTCCAGCAGGTGCAGGAGAGCAACAATCCGGACGAGCCCAAGGCGAACCAGGCCCCAAAACCCTCCACCGAAAGTGCGAATCCCGCGTGCAACAGGATCACTCTCAGCGAGAACCAGAATGCCGCAGCCTCAGTGGCGGCAGCCAACGGGTCGATGTTTCAGGGGGTGTTCTGCCGTGACCTTGCGGCGGTCAGCAGCTTGTTGTCTCAGGTTGGTGTCAATCGTCCGCTTCCGGTGAAATACGAGGCCCTCAGTTGCTGATACGCTTTGCTCCTTTAAGCCTCGACGAGTTTACGTTCCATAGGGGGATTCTTGACCGGCACGAGTTAAAAAAAGTGGGGAAGAAAAGAAAGACCAGACCAGACCAGACCGGTTTCGTCCATTTGTACAAAGTTAAAAGGAAGTCCGATCTTGCCGGGAAAAATTTTGCTAGCTTCTTCTATGAAATATCTCATGTCATATTGTACAGGCTTTTTCACTATCAAACTATTTCCATTTTGAATCTCTTCTCGTCTTCTTCGGTTCTAAGTTTCGGACTCGGGGCCGAGGAATTTGTTGTTTAGCTTTTTGCGCTAAATTGTAGAAATTAGAATATAATAAGATGGATTAACTAAGTGGGGTATAATGCCTAATCAAACATGGTGAGACTGAGCATCCTTATTGGGGTTTCAAACATAGGCGTTGTCTAAATGAATGATTAAGATCCTGTTGCATTGCTAAGTTCGTATATAGCGAAAATTTAGCAATTCGGGGAAATGGGTCATGTTATATATCTATCGCTTGGAAAAGGAAAATCTAGTGTACTTCTGTGGCAGTGAATTGCTGTTAAAGTCAGAAAAGAGTCTGATGAATTTACTGTAGATAGAGAGAAGAGGAGAGAGAGGGGAGAGAGAGGAAGAGGAAGGGGGGACCTAAGCCTAAGCCTAAGCCTAAGCATTGGGTTCTCTTTCCATGTCTGAAAAATAATTGATTATGGCAGGGTTGTTGTTTATCCAAAGCACCTGACAATGTCTGACATTCTACTAGATTTCATTTATTTTGCTAGGTTTTCTGCTACGCCCCATGCAAAAACCCAGAAAGAGGTCTTTGATTTAAACCCCTCGCTCCCTCTTTTTCCACGTAGTACCGCCGATCCTTAGCTTGAATCCCTAAATTCTTCGGGCGGTCTTATCTTAATTAATGCGATGAAAATTTGTCGTCTATTTAAGCATGTCAGTTCAGAATACCCATTTACAACGCGATTCCATCTACTTATTGGCGCCTAACTTAGTTGGGATAATTCACTACAAATCCCAAAGAATGCGGTCGGTGAGGCAATGCAATCAGCTTTCGTTAGTCTAGACGAAATAATGGGAACTCCCAAGTCTTAGAACAGGGAGCGTACCTTCTTGAATCCGAAAGCCCAAGGATTCTATTCGCATGGCGAGGTCGGCACCAGATATAAATATTTCACTCTTGCTCTTGTTTGGGAGTAGGCCACCCAAGAGAAGATATCAAGACTTCTTTTCGGCATGCACACGGAGGCCAGTCCGCTTGAGAAAAGGAAAAACGTCATCGGCAAAAAATAGGTGTGATAGTTGCACCTTTTTGCATCTCCAAAAAATATTTGAAATCCGATTAGCCGTTCGAAGCCAATACCGAGAGAACACTTCCACTGACAAGGGTGAACAAGTAAGTGGGACATAGGGTCTCCGCCTTAAACCACGCCCTCAGGAAAGCCATGGAGATCACCGTTGATTTAGAGATGGAATATCTCGGGGGTGCGGAACACAAGCCATAACTAACTTAACCATACCATCCGGGAAATTAAAAGCATAGAGAACTTTTTCAGAAAGTCCCAATCAACGGTATCGTAGGCCTTATGAAAGTCGACCTTAACGGCACATTTTGGGAGGTAGGGATGAAGATGAAAACCCGCAAAAAGCTCAGGCGGAGAATATTGTCTCTAATTCTCCTACCCTTGACAAACGCATTCGAGAATGGTGACCACATCATTTAGAACACCGGCTATGCGATTGGCAAGGATCTTAGTGATAATCTTATACACGGTATTGCAACAGCTATCGGTCTAAAATCCGTAACTTGACACTAGCATTCGGAACCTTAGGCACAAGGGCAAGGATCGTGGCATTTACCTCTTTAAGGAGTCTCCGAGTTTGGAAGAAGTCCGGACCGACAAGCAATACCAAGTGGTCAGACAACATCCCAATTTGATTTGAAGAATTCCTATTTGGGAAAACCATCAGGGCCGGGGGCCTTGTTCTTCTAACGAAAATAATGTAGCTTTGATTTCATCATCCGAAACCGGCACGTTGCATGCATGGATCTACTCTTCAGAGAGAGAGGACGACGGATGAGCAGCTGTAACTCTTCAGAAGAGCGGCTTAGAAGACACCTCATGGGAGATAGCGGTCGAGAAAGAAAGTGACGAACTCTGAGAAATCAAGGAAGGATCGGAGACGATGTGTCCCGAAGAGTCCTTAATAGACGAAATTCTATTTTGGTTTGCCTCCTTTCACGGAGTGATGGAAAAGTTAGTATTCTATCCCCTTCCCGAGAAGCCATTGGATTCTTGATTTAAGCAATAAAAGGACTCCTCACGCTTTCTTAGTTGGACAAACGCCCGGCGAGAAACCAACTTGTTTCAGCAAGTGGGGTTCGGAGGATCATCTTGAAGCTCGGGTGAGCAGGAGAGGGCTTGCCTAGCTTGAGAAACTCGCCGAGATTTCCGAGAACTCTTCTGGTTAAGGACCTTGAGGCGGGCCTTCACAATTTAAGCTTTAAGACTAGAAACATGGGACACCAGTGTAAGCGGTATTCCAAACACGAGTAACAATGGATTTGAAATCCGGGTGGTCCTCCCGAGTTTGAAAAACTTGAGCGGCTTCGTTGTGCGAGCGGGGTGGAGGACTTTGACAAACAATGGAGTGGGTCAGAAATGCAGGTTAAGGAACGCCGCCTACGAAAAAGAATGCTCCACATTCCACTTGTGACTTCAAGCACCGAGTCGATCTTCGTTTGCTTTCTTGAGATGCCAACCGCGTAGACCAAGTATAACGAACCCAACAAATGCGAGGTCCGTCAACTCGGTTTGAGCCAAGCAATGAGCAAATTCATCAAAATAAGGTATCCAATTGGTAAGAGCTTCCAATACGATCCGAAGGGTCTCCAATAGTATTAAAATCTCCCCAACCATCCAAGGCATGTCTTGAAAGAAATCATTGTAATGTTGGAGATCAGCCCATGAGTGCGGCGCGGGCAAGGTGTTCTCCATATATTGAAACAGAACAAGTACAAACGAAAACGGAGCTCTTAAGATAGCCATGAATAGCTTGATCGTGCAACGCAGAGATGGGAGAAAACGAAACAAAACGGGTTCCACCCCACTCCAAATTCTCAGTATGATTATAGTTTGCAACCCACTTCCAATCCCTAATAAGGGTGGACGAAATAGGCAAAACGGTCCCTCGGGAACTTTGGTTTCAATCAAGGCAATATAACAAAGTTTATTAACCGCAACAAACCGCCTAACTTCAGCGCGCCTTAGCGGATCAAGAATGCCTCTTATATTCCAAAACCCAAAAAACATCCAAAAAACGAGGGGCAGAACAGATTACCTCCTTTTCAGGTTCTTGGAGCCCTTGGAAGGCTTCGTCGAACCGCCAGGGATAGGGGACTCTTCTAATAGCTTAGCAAGCTGCTGTTGAATGGTCACCGAGCAATTTGCACGAAATCCGGCTATTGGTTCCATCTTTAACATTCGTAGGATCCTCATCGGAGGAATTATCATGAGAACAAATATCCTCGGAGGTCTCTGGACAACCAAGGCCAGATCAATTAGAAGGATCCACCGTGACCGGACGGAGAGCGAGACGGATGTCCGAGGATAGCACATCCAGGGGGGCTTCTTGGAAAGGGGATCCCGTTTTATAAGCTGGCCTACCTCCGTAATGGAGACAAGCCAAATGAAGTTGTAGAGTTCGCAGCCTTTTGGCGGCCTGCGGCTTGTCTAGCGGCTTGTTTCCTCCTCGGTTTCTTATTCTTGCGCTTGATTTGTTTCCAACCCATGTCGGCCTCTTCGGATCGCAATGATCGGCGGTAGGTGGACAATCGATGATCGAGTGAATGAGGAGATAGCTGGTGAGCTAGATTCACCTTTCTCGAGGTCATGAGCTTCATTGCCCGGACCAAAGTGTCGGCGGACACGAGCTCGGAAGGTGAAGAGTTCTATCAACATTGACGGTAGGTGAGGTCGGGTTACCACCCCTTTCCCTTGATAACCGATTAGCTTGAAGGTCGTCTCGAGCTCGGGGTGTCGGTAGACACCATTGTCATTTGCTACAGCAGCCGGAGCAGGGCCAGAGCTTTTGCAGGTGTGACCAAACATACCGCATTTACGGCAGACCAGCGGTTTCCATTCATACTCTACTTCCACCACATCTATTTTACCATCAGTGAGAACATCAAGAGATTCATATAAGTTTTGTTCAAACGGAGTATCTCAACACAAACACGGGCAAATGTTAGCATGGACATTTCTTGAGTTCTTTGATCCACATATAGAGGTTTCCCAAGAGCACTAGCGGCTTTACTTATGCTCCTGGGGATGACCGGTATGTGTAGGGAAGGCCCCTTAATCTCACCCAAATTGGCACCGACATATGGATGTCTCTCTCCAGCTCCGGTCCTGTTGCCGACTGTTGAAGGATAAACGAATTCTAAACCGTAATCGGGCCGCCTCTAAGAGTTTCCGCCTGAACTCCTTGTCAGGGATCCGAAGGAGGAAAAGTCCTTTCCCATTCGGACAAACTGACGTGATATAATTGTTCATAATTATATTTGGCATGAAAAAACAATAATAAAGTACCACATATTTATATCTTAAGTGATATTAACACGTTATGAAATCATCTTTTAGTAAGTTTGCACTATTATGTACTCGATTTCTTTGAAAACGAGAAAGGAAATTTAATGTATGCAAAATTCATAGACCATGGACATTTCATTACATTACATGTAAAGATAAAGTCTGATGATCTTGCTTCGCTTTCGAATCACATAGCACTATGTATCGATGAGGAGATCAGGGGGAGCGGAGGAGGGGGGCGCTTTTGTGGATGGGCATGGCTTTGAGTGCACCAACGTGGCCCTCCTCCCAATGGCCTGTAGACGAGGGAGGAAAAGATAAAAAGAAAAGGTGTTGAGCCAAGAAGAAAGGACACAGGCGAAGTCACCACAGTCCAAAAAGTATATGTCAGTCGCTTTGATTCGATAAATCTAGTGAGGGTAAAGAAAAAAACACGAAACAGAAAGAAAGAAAGAAAGAAAAGAAAAGGGTCTAATCGAACGCTCAACACGAGAAAAAAAATTAAAGGCGGGTATTTCATTAATTGAGAAAAATTGAAGAGAGAAGATGTCGATTTTCTGCTTTCTTGGACTCCACATTTTGCTTCCTCCACTGCCTTTCTGTATAAATGATGAAATATTTCCCGGGAAGAGTGATGATTTTGATAATAAGGGTTTTCCCTCCCCTAAATGCCCAATTTGTGCTATGTAAAGTTCGATTGATCCATTGTATGAAAATAAAAAAGATCCAAATTATTGGGAAGAGAAGATGTCGGTGTTTCAATGTACTACAAGTTACTATAACGTGATTTCTTCTCACGACTGTTTATATAAGCTCCATTCCCAAAAAGCATCACAAGCAAAACAAAGACAATACAAGTTCATTGAATAGAGATGACTTTGAGATGACAAAGATGTTCACGACGCACAATATTTTCGAGAACTTTTTTTTAGAGGGAAATTCCTAACTCTGTCAAATTTCTTTTTTTTTGGGAGTTGTTTAACCTCTGCAAAATTCTATTATAAGGTCAATTCCTGAACCAAGAAAAAAAAAGGCAAAAAATACAGCAAGGAGTCACGAACTGGGCGAAGCTGTCTGGACAGTGACTAGTAATGGGGAGGGCGAGGGAGAGTTTTGGTTGGGGAATCAATAATTATTATACGCACGGTATCTCGTAGTCCTATGTCATGGCCTTGCTGCGATCGCATGCGTTGCCTTCCTTTTCGAACCCAGCAAGGATTTTACGCGCTTTGGCTCTCATGAAAATTTGTTGGCATATTATCTTTCGATGGTTCCCCTTGTTGTCGCCTTGCCCGAATTAAGGAGGATAATTCACAGGTTGCCTGCGCTCATCGATTGCTTTCTGGCCATCGTTGTTGCGCCATAAAACGCAAAGGACAGCAAGTAAATGCAGTTGGAAGAAGGGTTGCAGAAGTTTTTAATACATGTTGATTAGCAGAAGGAAATGATCTTGAATAAAAAGGCTTTGGATACTAAGAAGAACGGACATTGCAATCCGTACTTTTGGCACAGGCCCTTGCTACGCGTGGAGAGATTGCAATGTATATTAATCGTGCACGGCTTTTCAACGATCATAACGTGATTCTACTTCGTTCCTTTTTTTAATGTAATTTGATGGGTTTCCTAAATGACGTTCGGTCACATGATATGAAAAATGGGTAGTGCCAAGATTGCAGCAGTTTGAATTAGAACCACGGAACAAGTTAGAATCGGTCATGTGCCAGCATATGATGATAAAGCAGCTGTATAGCAGATATTATCACTCTCATTTTCCTTTCACTTTCATTAAAAAAGGGGCTTCCTAACTACCAATCGTGTTGACCACCCCCTTAAATAAATGCTTATTTATAATGTTACCGAATTTCACCTAATCTTTTTTTTTCCTTTTTCTTTGCTTGCAAGTTGCATAATCCTCAGTCTTGAGTCTTGTGACATGTTGCTCTGGTCTTGGCCTTCCACGCTACTCCAGCTAATAGCCTTTCTTTCTTCTTTTCTTTTTGAAAAAAATCTTTTGGCCTTCTTTTCACACTAAACCCTAAAAATCTCATTGATACTAGATCTTAGTTCACACCCACAGTTCAGCAAAACCTCGTTTGCTTTATTTGGATAAAGACAGCTGCAATAGCCGAAGCTCCTCTTGCAACCATCTCGTACGAATTCTATCAAGGGAATGAAAGCATATTTGATCTATAATTATGATCTTGATTTCGTGCAAGGTCCTTTTTATAAATGAAGAAAAGGAGCTAAATGCCATGTTCTCGAATGATAGCCCACTTTGGTATATGCATGTTCTAGCTACTAGTGCTGGGTCTCAGCTCATGCTTCCACTACTCCTCCACTTTATTCTCTATAAAAAAATGGATATATAATACAAAAATATACAACCCCCTTTTCTTTTCCATTGCCTGCCTAATAATTTTGCTGTAGACGGAATTATTATGCGACTGGCTCCGCGTGACTCCACATGCACAGCTACTCATTATACTAAAATGCTCAAATTTCAAATTAAAAAAATAAATAAATAAAGAAGCTCAAGTGCTTTGAACATACAGAGATTTGAGAAAGTGTGATGGATATTTAATATATATGTTCGTGTGGGATGGAGTTGGAGAAATGCCATGCACATCTTGGTTTTCCCTATTAAACAAGTCTTAGAAATGGAGAATTATAGGAGTGGAAACCAGTCATAATTCAAATTAGTGCGGGGGGTGCTTGCGAGCTGCTTGTCTGACAGATGAAAATCTCAATGCGAGAGAAAACCCAGTTTTTTATTAGGGCTTAATGCGTATTCAATGGAGATTATATATGAGTTTCCTAATGATTTTTTTTTTTTTTTTTGGCACAGCTCCTCACGAGGGGTTTCGAATTTTATTTCATTTTTTCTATTGGCTGGTCAGTGCGCTTATGGAGCATTTTTTTTTCTTTTGTATGACTTTATTCAAAGTCTAACTCACAACCAGCTTGTCTTTCGAAGGACGATTCTGCCCTTGAGAACAAGAGCTGCATGGAAGTTCTTCGGCATTTAACATGTTATTTTCGAAAGGGTGGATCTTTTTGCCGCTTTTGGGCGTTCGCTTGAGAAGACTTCCATCAATAAGCTCCAACAAGCTACAAATGTGACTATATTCTCTATTGCATTAACTCCTTTTATAAGTGCACAGTTGAGATCACGAGCCATCGAGGACGTCGTTTCTAGATGTCTCGAATTGAGAAGAGGCAAAGTACGTGAACTCGACATTTTAATAAAGTTCAAAGTAAAAATCAATCTATACAATTCCAGGAACTTGTAGCGCTAGAAATGTAAATTTTGGGGGGGGTGGGGGTTAGTAATTTGATGATCGATGCCTTGAGAAAAAAGAGAACAAAATGGGCACGTGATGTTTGAATGTCGGGAACATCGGAAAGAGGAGAAGTCGTGGCCAGATATGATGATGTCAGGGGCAACATGTGACGGGCATCATCACAATAACAAAGACCCTTTTTGTACCTAAGTGCAAAAATCAAAAGGGAGCTAATTTAATAATCGAAGGGAGACCTATAGGATGTTCTCAGAGATGGCTAAGCTTGCTTCAAAGATCTGACAAATTCTTTTCACACCAACCCCCATTGGGGGCACATTCGTTCGTGGGTGTAAAACGTAGAGGAAAGGAACAAGGAATATGTGTGTATTTTATTTTACTTTTTAATAATATTTGGCATGGCTATCATGAGGTGATTTAGTTAATGTAATTAGGGTTTAATTTAGTGCGACCCTAAGACGCGCTTGTTTTTTTTTTTTTTTTTTTTTCTGTTTTCATTGAGATCTGAGTTCGGGAGGGATCAAAGGCTTTTGAGACGACAAAGGATTATTAATCATGAGTCTTCAACAAATCTTTGAATTATGGTCTGTCCAACATGTGGGTGCCACCTTTGCAAGTTTTACCAAGTCAAGAGATACCAAAATGAAAACCCAACCACCAACCACCCCCTCCCAAAAAAAAAAAAAAATCATTTTGTGCAAAATATCTAGAAAAGAAGTTGACTCTGTTAAAAGGAGAGGAAAAAAGAAGTAATTATAATCACTGGTCAAGAGTGGTAGTTACCTTTGAGACAATCAAGACTTCTCTTTTTTTAGGAGACTAAACATGATCAAGTTCATAGGTGGGGGAAAAAGAGAGCCGGTTAGGGTAAAAATTTGGACCGACCCCATATAAAAACTTCAACGTAGAAAAGTGATTTCAAAGGAATAGTATCTGCGAGCCTATTACTTGTGAAGATATATCATACATACACATGAATTGCTTATAGAAATATGGCGTAACGGGCTCGGTGGGTACTATGGACCCACTTTAACGGGCCGAGCACACTAATGGATTCATCCGTGGCGATGCTTCTGCGTTAAACGGAGTGTCGACGAGGAACAAAGGGCGATCGAAATCCCGACTGTGTTGTCGCTTGACTTGGTCTGTCTAAAGCCCTCTTGATGTTTGGCCGTGGTGACTGCATATACCGTGGTTTGATGGCAAAATGTCGCATGATTTTTTTAAGCCCCATTTGGTTCAGCATTTGTAATGGATTTTTGGACTTTAATGTCCTTTGGCAATGCAAATGCGTTTGATTTGTTTTTTGCTTAACTTTTGGGAAATGCAATTGTATCTCCAAATGGCTCTAAGGACTTTTAGTCTAAAGCAGGTTTTGAGGTCATTTGGGAAGTTGCATTCTCGGAATACAAGTCCTGACCCTTGGTTACTATTCATCTTCTGCAAAGATTGCTGCACGGAAAAGTCGATTGGAGGCCGACGATTGCTAGCCAATGGGTCGTGTGTGCCAACAATCGCCGCGTGAAGGTCGCCTGACCACGGTGATTGTTGCTTGACCTTAGGCGATTATTGGCCTGAAGTGCATGACCTAGGTCACACGACCTCAGATGGCGATGCCACCGCTGACCCAAGCGACAGGCAAGGCCATTTGGCAGCCAAATCCGGCCATTGGTGGCTAGAATCTTTAAAAAAAAAAAATGCAAAAACCTTTTTTTATTTAGTGAAAGTCCTTTATAAATGTGATTTTTACAAAACGGCATTTAAACCAAAGCTGTTTCCTAATGCATTTTAAAATTACAATTCATCAAATGCTATTTGTATTTTGGAAAACCCTTTTAACCTAAAAGTATTTACATTTTCTCAATGACATTTTCCCAAAACCGAATCAAATGGGGCCTTAATATCAGTCGAACATTTAAAGAATTTTGACCGAAACATACTATGGTACTTTCTCCACAAATCTTTTATCAAGCAAAGTTGGGCTGACAAGATTGTCAAAAAAGCAATTTGGTTGAGGCCCAAAAACACAATGCAAGAGATAGGGCCCAAGAGTTGTCCAATAACCAATATCGCAATAAGCCCTAAGCCTCTACAACTCTATGACAGATACAAAGAAGGGCCCGGGGATGAAATCTACTCATTTCGTGCTCCTTTGACTCCATAAGATTTGATGAAGTATATCGATCTTTTCTTCTGCCTCTCATCAATGTGAGTTGTGTGTACATGACAAGATTTTGTCTATGTTCGATTGGCCTAATTTGGACATTCAATTAAGTCTGATATGGCGATAATTCGTCGGCTATAATCAGATCCAAGTAATCGAGGAAATGCCCAATAGCATTCACGGCCCATAAAAAGGCCCATTCATGACACGAGCCGGCCCGACAATGTTCCTCTAAATATATTCGGCTACCGTAGTCTGGCCCTCGTGTACTCTCCTTCATGACGCATGCTTAATGACTCGAGCATCGGAAGGTCCGAGAGTTTTTTCTTTTCGTTTATTTTCTAGTTAGACAATGTGGCGCCATATTATGTGTGAATTTTCGAAAGATAATATACACAAGCTAAACCAAGCTGCATTACCAGCATTTCCAGACACCATTTTGGTCACCGAGCTTGTCGCTACTAGAGCTTTCTCTTTTCACAGGCGGGGTTCCGGGGCATGATTTCGAGTTGCCGTTGTGAAAAGAAAAGTTTCCTGCCTCAGTTTCTTAAATCTTAAAGAAATTCAATTACCAAACTTACTTATGATAGAACTAGGCCTGTCAAATGGGTGGCTTAGGTTAGGTTAAAAATGATCCAACCAAATTTAATCCATTTTCATGAAACACAACTTGGGCAACGTATACTCGACCCACAACCTAGCCTTCATCCTTAGCATGTTTTCTTTTTGATTAATTATCTTTGAAGAATGGACAACTCCATGTGTTAGATTGCCAAGTTAGTGAGAGAGCTTGGGGTTGAGGCTATGGATGGGGATTAGAAGGTGATGGCCAGGCGAAAAGTGCTAGATCTTGCATAGTTGACTAACAATGCCCTTGCTTTGGTGAACTGGTTTACCGCTGGGCACCATGGTCGGAATATAATTATTTTCTTTCCATTTGTACCTCCTCTTTTTCCCCCCTTCCCTTTTCAAAGAATATGTTCTCAGATGGTACATGTTTTTCTATGCTATTTCTAGGCAAACTTAGAGCCATTTGGTAGTTTCGCAGCTTTGTTGGTCGATGGCTACGCAAAATTAGATTCTGCTTTGCCATCTGATGCTTGGTGACGAAACTCTACTCCATGAATTGGCAAATTGCTAATTCACAATATTGTCAATGGTATGAAGGAATCATGTGACGGATTACCATTTCTTTGTGCCTTTTGTGATGTTAAGCAAAAGGTGGTTGAGGCTAGGGGTGATTGATTCTTGGTCCGGTCCAGTTCCACCCAAGGATCGATAATCGGATTGGGAGGAATGGTTTCCAGTTTTTGGGATCATGGACCGGACTAGTTCCGGTTCCAATGGACCAAATCGCTTGTTTTAATTATATTGAACATAAAAAGAAATAAAGAAAAGAAGAAGAAGATATACGTCCCCAGTTTTTGCTGAACTCCTGCAGGTACTCATCGACCAGCCATGCATTTCCTTACAAATGGTGGGCAGCATCACTCAGTCGCCAAGCAAATCTTAGTTTGAAAATCAAGCAAAGGAGTCCTACATCAATAGTAGACTTTTCGTGTAAAGATCAGCACAAGCGAAAGGCAAAAACATAACAAACTCCAGAGAATAGTCTATTCATGTTTCTGGCACAGTATGACCTAACAGTAAAGTGACGCCCTGTTAAAAGCTAGCTTTTGGGTCCAGCCAAGTTTGCTTATCTATATACACGTCCACTTCGTCGAGACCTGAGGGTAGCTAGAGTTCTGTGTTAATCCAATAAAAAAACTGAGGCTAAGAAGCTCTCACTTTTTGGTCTAGTCCTAGTCGTGTCTCTGAAAGACGTGTAGCTTCTGTTCTTTTTGCTCTTTTTTGTACATACGACTCTTCTAGATTAAGTGCTTCTGGGTCTAGCCAAGTTTGCCCTTTTTGTACCGATAGGGTTGTTCAGAAATTAAAATAATAATAATACAAAATAATAAATGATCAGTCGAATTTGGTCCAAAAATAGGAACTTGGGACCAAACTAGGACCCCCTAGAACCACCTAGAACTGGCCGTCTAGTCTGGTCTAGTTCGAGTGGTTCCTGATCAGGGTAGTTCCCATTCCCCTAATTAAGGCAACATATTTTAGGATTGTTCAGAGGTTTTATATGACCTAAATTATTGGCCAAAGAGATGTTTCTGTCAAGTAATTATAAATACTTTGAAAGGAACCAGACTATCGTGGAAATTGCGTTGTGTCTTGTGATTTATTTGAAATGAATATCTCTTGTGGTTCAAACTAAACTGCTGAAGATTTCCAAGAATTATGACGAAGATGGGAGCTCTCGTTCGCTTGCCCTTCGTCCAAAAAGTCCTGCAAGAGCCAGACTTCACCATCGATTTTTGTACAGACTCGTGAAAGAGTTCATGGGAGATTCTTGGATCTAAATCCAGAAGGTTTTACGACTTTCTTAGACCCCACGGAGTAGACAATTGTAGCAAACTCATCAACCTGCATTACATGTCAAGTCATACACAAATGAGCAGCCTAGTGACAATCATCACTGTCTTTTTTATTTATTTATAAACACGTGATTTTCAAGCTTTGTGCAAAATAATAGCAGAAGTATAGCCTCAAGGAAGCACTGCCAATCGATGATGAGAGACTCATCGTTGGAATCTTCCTCAAGGGCAATTCCAAATAACCAATCTCTGGCATAAAACTTGACCTCCACACTTTCCGGCGAAAAGGAGCAACGCTTTCGGTCTCGGCTACGGACCCTTTGGACGGTAACTCCGGTGGTGATGAGTGAGTGAACACATGAGAGGGAGGGAGGATGTAGGAGCGACATACATTATTTGAGTCACTTGTAGGTGTGCGGAATCAACCAGAAAGTAGGGAGGCCAACGATGTTGGAGACAGATGAGTTCGATTCTCCGGAGGGCCATCAGAGGTTAGCGATAGCAACGTGGAAGATGGGTAGTGGGGGCACCAGCGAGACGGATTAGTAAGAGATGATCAAAGACGAGGGACCGAGCTCGCGAGTCATGATCGGCGAAATTGAATAAGTAAGAGAGAGGAGAGAAGCGGAGGAAGAAGGATTGTCGCCAACTTTACCTTTTTGAGCAAGTGGATTGAAAGCGGGTTTATAACAAATCTACTAAGGTTCCATTTGTTTTGCAAAAAATATATCATTTTTGAAAAATATTTTTCAAGAAGGCATTTTCTAGAAAAATCACCATATTTTTTGGTATTTAGTTGAAACTTGAAAATGAATTAAAAAATATTTTCACTGTTCGTAAGGAATATCTTTTCTTTCATACACCAATGGCAATAATAATAATAATTATTATATTTTAATATTATTTTTATTATTTTTTTTTTCTTTCTATTTTTTTTTTTCTTCTTCAGTGGCCAATCGTCGGTCACGATAGCGGCCAGCAACCGGCCACAAGCAAGTTGGAGCCTCGCCACAAGCTAGTGAGGCCAAGCTCGCTTGATGCTTGATTAGGTGAGGCTCCAACTCATCAGTGGCTAATCGCTGGCTGTTGCTATGGCTAGCCACTGGCCAATGAAGAAGAAAATGAAAAAAAGAAAAGAAAAATAATAAAAATTCCTTTAAAAATTGATTTTTTAAAAGATTAAAAAGTAAGAGGAAAAAATAAAAGTAAAAGGCATTTGATGAAAGAAAGTGAGGTCAAAGAAGGTGTGAAAAATGTTTTCCTTTTACGTCAAGAGTATAAAACATTTTTCCATATTTTAGAAATTCCTTTTCCCTTCATGGAAAATGTTTTCTCCAATGAATTCATTTTCCTTGAAATGAATATCGGAAAATCCTAAAAACGTTTTTCTTGGAAATTACTTTTCGTGAAATGAATGAAGCCTAAAACCCTTTTTTTTTTCTAATTTTTTGTTTAGAACCCATCATAACCTAAATTTTAAATTTGAGGCGACCCTATTTAATTCCCTTCAATAAATTTGGGTCAAAATACTAGTTTATGACCCATTTTGATAGTCTTCGAGGAAACCCACTGCTCGAGAGATTATGGGCTGGATTGCGAAACGCATTTGGGCTAACAACTTTGGACCGGCCATAAGCAGAGAGCCACGACGTTCCATAAACAGACAGAACCTCATGCTCGGTCCAACCACATGATATTCAAGTTCAAGGTCAACTGCCCGCTGAATGACAACTAGATTTGCTATGTCCACAAATAAATAGGGCCCGTACGAGAGACCCCACTAATTAAAAAGAGCCCAACTAAAATGTCGATGATGGGACGCTTGTCAGATTCTGAATCTTTTCTTCTCTCTTGCAATCTTTCGAAGCAAAAATAGACCGCTAATTAAAGCTCTCTTGGCCCGCCCCCTTCTCGTATTAATGCAGGAATCTTTCAGAGCTTTCTCCTGTTTCACAGGTGGCCATCTCCCTGGGGGAAAATCGATGGTTAAGGCTCCAGTATCTGCCATTGCAAAACCCTAGTTTCAAACGCCTCCCAGGGGGGTACCCGATCGGTCCCACATCTTTCCAAGCATTTGCTGCTGGCAATCAAGTCCCACAATTTCAGGTCTCGGCCAACTTCGCCGGCCCCATAAATTTTGGTAGAAGAAACCGGCAACGTAAACCCTCCTGTTCAACGACCTTTACGCCTTGAACTGCCCCCAATTCCTTTGATTTCCTACCGGTCTCCTAAATTTCAGCCTAATAAAAAGGGAGGCCGAAGAAGAAGGAGCTTCTTCTTACCAAACCATTTAGCTTCATTTGTAAACAAGAGCGAAAGCGACTCTCGCATTAATTTTTAGGCGAAAGGACAATTCGAAACCGTCATAGACAAAACAGTGGAATCACAAAGGAGGGAAAAAGGGAATGGAATTCGAGAGGAGAGTCTAGGACTCGATCGAGATGTGGGGTCTAAGTAGGAAACAATCACTGGCTCGCGGAATTCGATCGAGAGAAGCATGTAATTCTCTGGAAGGCCAAACTTTGGAGGAGAGTAGAGTTAGCGCATTGGATTCGAGATCCAAATCATTGCTAACTTCACCGTCCAAAAGAGTGCCTCGTTGGATGGATAGGACTAACAAGCAACAGCCCTTTCGGACCGGGGACGCCTTACTTTCTCCATCGTTCTTGTCCGGAATCGAGCTCTCCCGTACACCTCGCACAACTAGACAAACCCCTCCGCCCGACTGGCTCGTCCGCTTCGCCAAGTTTGACTTGAATGTTCGCGTGTGCCCGCCCCAGAAGAGAAAGGTCCCGGTCGTCCAAAGTGGACCCATCTGCATATTCTCTCCATTTCTTCCCTACCCAAAATGTGGAGAAAAAGACCCTTTCGAAACTTTTCAGATTTTTGTCCAAAGAAAATCAAAGAAGAGAGAAAACAGGATTCTGTGAAAAGGGTTTTCTTGAGAAAATTACCCTCGGTTTTGGATTCGCATGTTGGCTTGATCCGTGTAAGAAACAGTTTCAGCATGCCGACTGAGATTTTTTGTTTCTTGTCCTATGTCGACAGCTAAGCGAATCTCGTCCTCATGACAGAAAGAGCACATGACACCTACAATAATCGTGTTCAGTACACTTACGGAAGGCCTCGCTTTCAACCACGGGTTTTACATTTTGATCAATCGCCAAGACAAACTGCCAAAAACCCTGTTTCTTGTATGAAAGACCTAACATGCAAGCGCACGACAAAAGTATGCAGAGAAAGTTGAAACTTGCAAGTGCTACTTTCCCAAAAATGTTGGGAAGTCGTTCAATCACAAAGATTTGGAAAATGTAAGAAGGAAAATAAGGATTTTGCACTAAACAAATGCACTCCTGCGATTCATTTTTTTTTTCCCTATTTTCTTCTTTCCCTGCTCATGTGATCACATGTTTCTTTCTACAGATGACATTTTGAGTAATTCGCTTCCCCAACATGAAAGGGAAGGACATGGATTATAACCTTTTTGAGTGGGAAAAGAGAACATAAATAAAGAATTTGCTAATTGATCTTTGCCCATCTCATGGCCAGGGATCAATTAAATGTGCTGTAGGTGCCGAGCAGTAGCAACCGAGCGGGAAACAGGATCACGACAAGCAGATGCATGTGCTGTGACGCGACGAGCCTGCTGAACCGTTTCAGAGACTCCTTGCCCGTTTCCAAGATGCCCGAGAAGTTGAGCTGCTCGCGATCCATGCTGATCGACCCGATCGGCCTGCTCAAAGCTAGGCCAACGTTGACTCCGCTGCGAGACACAATGAGGGGCCACCAGAACTTGCGGCGCTGCTCTCTCTTGGCCTTCCTCATGCGGCTCAGCTCTTGGCGGATCACAGACCGCACGGACTTTACGTAGGAATTCATGTCGTGGTCCCTTTGAATGGTGCCCCCCGAACCATAAGCGGCGCGATCGCTTAAAATCTCGAGAGGATGTGGCGAGTTCAAGAAAACCTTCTGCGCCGCTAGGAGTTCCTTCTCTGCAATGAAGGCATCCGATAGCTCACAGCTCAACACATAGAGACCACTACCTGAAGGAAGGAGATGGTGGTGCGGCGAGAACTTTTCATCTGGCTGTAAAATTAAAAGCTCCCCCATTGGCGCAAACAACATTTTCTGCATAAAAATGGAGCAAATTTTAAGAAAACCAACAAGAACAATTGTTGTTTATTACAGAAACTAGTTAGATAGTGATTGAAACCTAATAATCACAAGAGAAAAAGAATTGTAACTTCTTTAGTTTGTCTAGCAATGGATTTCCCACATGTTAGAATAGAAATAAGTGCCCACAATTTTTCGCACTACCAAGATTTAATGCCTCAGCAAGCAAGTATTTACCCCATTATTCAGACAAGGATGATGCCTGAACTTCCCATTAACAGCCTTGAGAATCTCTGCAACGTGATTAGGATAATTGCAAGAGAAGGCTCGGGGTACAATGTCTCTGTGCATCGTGACTGACTGAACATGACTTCGAGGTAATCCAAGCTTGTGAAGAAGATGGTCGCCTCCACACATGATGGATGGGGCACCGAATGTGATCACAGGGAGCAAGGAAGAAGCAGGCACTTCACCCCGAATCAGCAGCATTAAATTTATCACTAATGACAAACTTCCTCCAAGAGAATGCCCGGTGAAACGGAAAGTAGCCTTCTTCCCATGGGATTTTAGGTGGTCACGGACTTCAGGCAACATCTGTTCATAGATCCCTTTGGCAGCCTCGTATATACCTCGGTGCACAAGCACATCAAGACCCTGGAAAAATAAACAATGACAATAAACCACACGCAAACATTGTAAGTAAATATAACCACACTGGAAGGTGCAAAAAAGGATCCAGGAGATTTCTAGAGGTTACCTCAAACTGGATAGGCTCAAAGAGTAGATTTGCCTGCCATGATGCCAGCGACTCAGAACCCTGCATACAAAAGGTCTGAGTTCAGCTTTTTGAGCTACAAATCATCCATGATCTCATAGTGAACTTTATAATAGTCACAGGTAGATAAATCAAATTGTCCTAAAAGAAAGAATGAATATAGGCCTGAGTGCGTATAAAGAAAGTGAACCTGAATCACGAAGAACCTCGTAGTGCCCTGATCTTCATCGCATATAAACCACTCGCAAGGTGATGAGCGAGTGGACTTCAGATCATCTGCAACTGCTTGCTTCACTTCCTCTTTTGCGGCAACCACAGCAGTCACAGAGTCAGTGGTTGCCATGAGAGAAGCCATATCTGGGTTCATTACGTCAACACCGTTGCTTCTTTCACCATCCCTCCCAGGGGAATCAGTACCAGATGCTTCTGCTGATTTCGAGGAATTAAATGGAATAATGCTCTTAGCATGAGAGTGCAGATAAGAGGCCGCAGAAGCAGCGATTTGGTAAGCAGCAGATGCACTTAGTCGGTTCCCATTGATCTTTTGCTCCTGGCCTTGAACATCATCTACCGGTGGCACTGCTTCCTCTTGAATATCCTCTAGAGTCTGCTCCTTCTCGACTTTTTCTGCTGATTCCCTCTTCTCTATCGATGAGGTTATTAAACGCAATCCACGGTATTTTAAGAGATTTGCTGGCTAAAAGAAGCAAAGAAGCGAATATTAGCATCTTCCGTAAGTTAAACTTGAAATTCCTTGATCAAACAGGGTAACGCATTCGTTGATTCACTTCCTTAATTGGAGCCATGAACAAACAGCAGGAGCACAATATAATACGTGTTGAGGTTTGGATTAAATAAATGGGTGTTTCATGCATGAAAAATGCAGTTAAGTAGATGCATATTTCCTGTGCACGGAAGATGCCATAGAGTCCATGATGCACGGTGTTTAAGAATCCTCAAAAAAGCTACTTCCAGATCACGAGGACGTGCGAGCTGCATTTAACTTGGAATGGACGAAAACCTTCTGGTGCAAGCTTTTTCAGGATTCTGATCTAACCATCTTGTGCACAGATTTCCAATGCCAGCTATTGCCTATCTCGAAAACCTTAAAGAGTCCTAATGTCTTCTTCGAAAACTGCTGCTCTCAGGATATCCCAATTCCCATCCACTGTCCAATGTGTATTAGCCAGCCTAATCTCACAACAAAGATGCCTTATTTTTCTCTAGTGAATCCATGAAAATGATGATCTCTGGAATCTCAAACCAATTAAACGCAGAGGTACATTGAAGGGGGCCAGGATTGCTAAATCACCAATCTAATTAAATCAATATTGCTAGCAAAGCACAGATCAGACTCCCCAAGATTCAGCAGATCAAGAAAACAACCATTATGAAAATCCAGAGAAAAAAATTAAACTGCCGTATCCAAGGAAAAAGAATTTGTACCTTGATTTCGGGTATGGTATAGGCCAAATTCCCCAGATAGGACATTTGAGCATATAGCCTGGCTTGATGCAGAGGCACCTTCCTCAGCAACCTCGAAAACGAATCCCTGTCAAATTCCATCTCTTTTTCACCCCCATCGTCGCGGTCGCCAATCCTACATGCATCGCAGTCCTCCTCGTCCTCAACATCATCGCCATCGCCATCTCCTCTGTCCTCAATCGCCACGTCGCGAGACCCCCGTTCTGCTTCTCCGGCTCCGCCGCCATCATCCACCATTCCCTTGTCCTCCTCCTCCTCCCCCTCCTTCCACAGAGACCTGACATGCAATATCTTCAAGACCCAGTTCCCGCTCCGCCCCTCGGAATCGGCCCCTCCGCTCGCCGCCTCCTCCTCTGCCGCCCGCTCCCTGCCGTCCACCAGCACGGCGTCGTCGAGCGCGATCCCGTTACTCTTCCTCTTGTCCCCGCCGCCGCCGCCGCGGCCGCCGAACCACAGGGACTTTAGAGGGTACTTAAAAGAGAACCTCGAAGACGCCGCCGACGACGACGAAGAAGAAGAAGCCGCCGATTTGTCGAGGGGGACCGGCCCAGGGCGCTCACCTGGGCCGGGTTCGGGCCCGGCCGGGCGTCGAGCGACCCGGCGGCGGCGACCGAGATCGAGGGAGGGAGCGCGTGAATCCCAGTTTTCAGGCACAAAGCGTCCATCTTGGACCCTCGCTACTTCGTGGGTACGCGACCGTTTAGCTCTGCACGCACGCGGAGATCGCGGGTGGGACGGCTTTCGATTTCCTCGGCAGCGAGAATGCGGAAGGACCCCGCGGCCCCCGAATGAGGGGAGGGAGCAGCTGCTGGCGGCGTGCAAACAATCTCTGAAAATCTCTCGGGCCTTCCTCCCTCCCTCCTTCCTTCCTTCCTTCTTCCTGCTTCTTCTGCCTTCTTCTTCTTGTACTTCTTGCTCTTGCCGTTGCGCAATGCAGAAATCAATTCTTGCAGAGAAAGAGAGAGAGAGAGAAGGAGGGAGAGGAGTCGGGAATGCGTTCTGTAGCTAAACAGGCGACCAACTTCGTGCCCTTTTTGTAACGAGAGATCTGTCTTTCTTCCCCCACTTTCCTTTTCGCCCTTCTTTTTTTCTTTTTTTTTTTTTTTTTTTTTCGGTTTTCTCAGTGTGGTTATTTTATGTTTCTTATTTTATGTTGGGGTGTTATTGATTTTTATCTCCTTGGATTTTATCGAGGTAAGCCAAATCGGAAGTCGGAAGAGAATTCGTGTTGCTCTTAAAAAAAAGAAAAAGAAAGGCAGACTTTTTAGGTGCTTGCAAGAATAACAACTACTCTTCTCATCTAAAGTTGATTTGTTTTTAATTTATCTTCTTAAAGATAGTAAGTCTTCTCGTGTATTGGCCAATCTGAGCAAACTGAAGAATTACATTCATTATAAGAACCTGCTTCGATGTCGATGGGTGTTTTCTATTGCGAGGAAAATTTGTAAAATGTCCAAAGAAAGTTAGATGGGCCTTTTTTTCAAAAAGAGTAAAAGATACTTGATAAACAAAATTCAATTATCTTATTAATTCTCCTCTTTCGGTCGATTAGTGGAGAACACTGTAATTCTTCCCCACTTTCCTTTCCGCCCTTCTTTTCCTTTTTTTTTTTTTTTCTTTTTTTTTTTTTGTTTTCCCGTTTTCTTAGGGTGGTATTTTATATATTTCGTGTTTTATATTGGATTTTATTGATTTTTATGTCCTTGGATTGTTTATCAGGGCAAAGCCAAATTGGAAGAAAAATCCTGTTGCTCTTCTCGTCAAACTTAGTTAAACCTCTTCCTAAAAAAACCTATTTTTATATCTGATTCTTACTAAATAAAGATAAACGTTTTTGTACTTGTGAAACAATAAGGATTCTTATCATTTGCAATTGATTTATTTTAATTTATCTTCTTAAAAATAGTAATTCTTCTTGTACGGTGGTCGATCTGATTATAAACAAATCAAGCAATTGTGTTCATTAAAAAAAAAAACCTTTGAGGTCAATGCGTGTATTTTCATTAAAAGAATTTCAAATTGCAGCCGGGTCGTGAATAGATAAAAGGTTTTTATTTTTTCAAAAAGAGTAAAAGAGTCTCGATAAATAAAATCGATTATCTTATTTAATTCCCCTCTTTCGGTCGGTTAGCGACTTAGCGGAGAACGCTGTTTTTCTTTTCCTTTACGCTTTCGTCGACTGGAGCCGTGCGTCGAGAAATTAAGAAAAATAAAAAAAAATAATAATAGACTAATCGGTTGGAGAATCGCGGAAACGACGGCGTGTGCGACCCGCGTTGGTGCCCCAGCAGCAACGGCGGAAAGAGCGTTTTGCTTTGGAAACGGCGCCGTTTCGATGGGGGCCCGCATGATGTCCAACGGGCTTCCGGTTTCGTACGAAAGCGCGTGGTGGGGGCCCGCAACCCGCGAGGAGATTCAATTCAAAAGTTCCGGGAGTGGATCCATGGGATGGCGATCGGCGCGTGGCCGCCACGTCAGCCGGCGCAGATGCGGATGATGAACTACTACTAAGAAGGTCGTCGGGAAGTGAGGGGCCCGCTTCGATGACGTGTCCCCCGAGCCGATCGCTCTCTTCGCGACGCGGTACGGGACAAAACTTCGCGTGGGTTATCTAAACAAGTGGGGGGAGATGTCATGGAGAAGCAAATAATGGAGTAACACGTTGGCGGAACTTATCAATACGAGAACATGTTCCACGCGATTCGATTCGAATGCCAAAATTAGTTTGGATTGTACAATGCAAGCGATTTCAATCGACTGATTTCATCTAGGGAAGACGAATACAATGAATATCATTCGCGTGATCCCGCTTTCTAATTTTTCTTATTTGATGGATCATTTAATATCTTCAATCTCACGATGTCAAAATCAGTTTGAATTGTACAGTGCAAGCGATTTTGATCGACTAATGAAGACGGATACAATGAATATCATTCGCGTGATCCTGCTTTCTGATTTTTCTCTTTTGATGGATCCTTTAATATTTTCAACCTCGCGATTTGAATGTCAAAATCAGTTTGGATTGTATAGCACAAACGATTTTGATCGACTGATTTCGTCACGTCATTTCTAGTGAAGACGGATACAATGGATACCGTTCGCATGATCCCACTTGTTGATTTTTGGGATTTTGATGGATCCTTTAATATTTTCAACCTCATGATTCGAATGTCAAAATCAATTTAGATTATATAGCGCAAGCGATTTCGATCAACTGATTTTATCACGGCATCTCTAGTGAAGACAGATACAATGGATATCGTTCTCGTGATCCCGCTTTCTTATTTTTTACCAGTTGACAATATGATTCTTTTCATCATGCATGGCCTCCTAGAGAGCAATTGTGGTCTCATATGCAATCTTCATTAGGACCTCACTCGGCAAATTTGAAATTGACGTTATGTTCAATGAACCTCTTCCATCAAGATCGTATTGTGATGTGCTTTCAATGTGGATGGTAATTTGTCCCCTCTTTAGCCTCATGTCCAACCCCTATATCAACAAGGGCTTAATTCTCTTTAAAAAAAAAAAAAAAAAAAGGGCTTAATTCTCTATAGGAATTCCTAATTATGGATAAATCTGAAGAAACTAGTGCCAATTTTTGGAGGTGGGATAGATTTGAGATTATAGTAAGGTTTTGTTTGGTAACCATCCTAAAACAACTGGTTTTTTCCCAAAATAAAAAACGAACATAAATCCGTTTGGTAAAATTTTTATTCCTCGGAATAAAACTATATATTTTTGTTATTCCGAGAACAAATTTAGAATAAAATTAAGAAGTAAAAAAAAATTATTTCTTATTCCTAAAAACAATTCATAGAATCAAGTCTAAGTTTTTTCTTTTCTTTTCTTTCCTCTTCTTCTCTTTCCTTTCCTTCTTCTTTTTTCTTTTGGCTGGTTGCTAGCCTTGGCTATTGTTGGCGACCGACCAGATGAGAGCCCGTGATCTCACCATAGAGCTGCCGACCTCCGGTGAAGTCAAGCCACCGCGAGACTAGTCGGACTCTAGGCTCACAATTAGTGTGAGGCTAGGGCTTGCTCAGCCAAGGTGAGGCCAACCTCGCCTAGATCTGGTGAGGTCAAGGCTAGGCGAGCCTTCGATGAGCTCATTGGACCTCACCCAGCTGGTTGCCAGCCACAAGGAGGAGGAAGAAGAAGAGAAAATGAAAAATAAGAAAGAAAAAGAAAAAGAAAAGAGAAAAATATAATAAAAGTATTAAAAAATTAAAAGAAAAAAGAATTAAGAATCTTACTAAATCCATTAATGTCACTTTGAAATTGAATTTTGCGTAGTTACCAAATACATTTTTTAGTTTAAAAATTATTCTCAAGAATAGAATTAAAGAAATAATTTTGATCAATACTTCTTCCCAACAACAGAATGATTACTAAATACGCCCTAAAAGTTAGTAATTTTATTTTATAAAACAAGTTCCTAGCAGGCTGGGATTGAATTTAGAGTCAAAGACCTTTTAAAGAATTAGACTTATCATCAACATAACGTGCATCTTTGCATGACACAAGCTTAATTTAAAATTTGTGACACCGAATTCGGTAGCCTCGATCTAAAGAGTGGCCATTGTAGAACAATCGCCCAAACTGCATATCAATCATTCACGAATTATGCGATACTATCTTATGTCCACAAGTACGATGGCTTATTGCTAATAGACCAATTATAAGACTACACAAATACAATGTCCTCCCAGATCTAGCGTTTTATCCCTAATCTACTCACGATATGGCGATTAAACTGAGTTCAAGTCAGGCACAGCATAAAACTTCTCTTTGTTTCTTTTTTTTTTTTTTTTTTTTTGAAGGGCACTTCTCTTTGTTTCACATAATTACATCCTATGCTACAACTTTTTTTTTGGCTTAACATCATTAATTTTTGTACTGTTATATCCATTAAAAAAAAAAGAAAAAAGAGGAACCCTAGATTTTTCCTACCACTCGTGTGAGATCTATCTCTCTCTCTCTCATCACAGATTTTTGCTCGGTGAGATTTGACATATGATAGTATCATGGTGGGAAATAGTACATAGGCGGTACGATTACCCCCTTGTACTAGTTTTTCTAGGACGGATTTTTCATAGAAAATAAGATAAAAATCTAAAAATGAGAATTATAATACGAATAAAATGGTATCATTAAAAAAAAAAAGACAAACTTTTCTATACTTTGCTAAAAATTCCCTCAATTTGTTAATGCAAATTACACTCTTTGCAATAAACTAGACCTCTAGACAGGATGAAAGAGCCGATCTTAGTAAATTATGGGTCATTTATTCTTAAGAAATGATTACGTGATAACTTTTAATTTATTATGAGAATAATAATCTATTTTTTATTACAAAAAACCAAATAACATATAATTATAAATTGTTCTAGGACCTACTCTTTTAAGATTTGTAATTGACAATAAACTGTTATTTTTATAATATCCCAAAGATTATATACTTAAAAAAATTATTTATTCTTCCTCTTTCAAACGTTAGATTGAAAGCTAAAGAGAGATTATATTAAGAGCTCTCAACGTTCTTCAAGCGTTAGGATTTGGACCATCGATCGTGTTTAGTTTATTGCCCAGAGCTCTCTACGTCCTTCAAGCGTTAGGATTTGGACCATCGATCGTGTTTAGTTTATTGCCCAGAGCTCTCTACGTCCTTCAAGCATTAGGATTTGGACCGTCGATCGTGTTTAGTTTATTGCCCATGATCAAGACTGATTTCCCAGCTCAAGCGTGGAATTAGACTCAAGCACTTGCTCATCGTGACGGGACGTGAGAGCGAGAGTGCATGCTTCTCTCATCGTGACAGGAGGGGATAGTGAGAGTGCATGCTGCTTGCTCGTGACATGAGGGGATAGTAGGCAAGACCAGCATAAGTGATTGAATCCTTTCTAATAGTGCGGTTAATTTGACTTTCGTGTATGAACAACCACAGAAGCCACTGTAACTTTCTCTAATGCAGCCACTTTGCCAACAGTGTTTGGCCTCTCAAGGTCCTTGGTCAATACTAAGATTTTTGACAAATTTTTTTTTTTTTTGGGAGAGCTTTAGAGAAATGCATTGTATTTCCATAGCTCTCTAAAATCCATCATTCCAAGATGGGTTTAAAGGAGTTTCGGGTTTTAGCATTTTTAGAATGCAAATTCATTTATTTCTTTTCCAATTTTGCTCTCGCTAAATATTCAAAACTATGGAAATGCCCTCGCCATTTTCAATCTCACGAGAAGTTGTCAGTGATGTTAGATTTAATAGTCGAAAAGTCAAATCTGGTGCCGATGGCCCCTAGCAATGGTTGCACAACCTTAGGCAATGACCGGCAATGCTAGATTTGGCTCGCTGGCATCCTAAAGAGGGTTTGAGTTCTTTTTTTTTTTTTTTTAATAGCAAAAGTTCTTTACAATAGTGATTTCTTCAAACACCGTTTAAACTAAAGTTACTTGTCAATACACTTTTAAATAACATTTTATTGACTACTATTTGCATTTCGAAAAATCCTTTCAATCTAAACCTTCTTCATATTTTTGTAAAGATTTTCTCCAAAAGCCTAATCAAACACAGCTTAGTGAATAAAAGAAGGGGGATTTTATTACGTAAGTTGTGGAGCCTCTGGCAATACGGTTTACAGTTAGATGCTTTAAAAATGTTTGGACAAAAGGTATGCGTCCACATTAAATTAAGTGGAAAATGAATCTATAGGAGAATGAACGGCCTTACGTCACCCCTTTTTTCTGAAATGATAGGTAGGAAAGTGAAGATTAAGACAGCTTCTGATGTTGGGGCGACGTTAATTTATTAATGTCTCCGGAGTGGGTGGACGTTGTGTGGGGGGAACGTGGGGATTCGGTCGTCTCCCCAAGCACACGTCGACTCGATTGACGAATGGAGAGCTTGCTGCGTCAGAAGCATGAAACGACTACGGGGTTTACACTTGCCCCGCTCCAGAGTGCACGGCAGGGGAAGTTAGGGCAAAAGCCCTTCTCTTTCTTAGACCACACCCTTCCAACTTAGGCCGGTGTATCCACAAGAAAGGGAAATTCGAGGAAAGAAGACAGACGTTCGTGACTAGCGATACAAACCCTAAGAGCGCCGAGCAGAAGTGATCGGACAGGTTCTGAGATATCGGAGCCTGCTCGTAGGCTTCTGTCTAGTTCTTGTGTTCTTTCTGGATGCAACGGAGATGCTATTGACACAGCCTGCGGACAAAGCATGTTCCGAGACCGTTCGGGCTGTCTCACGCACAAGGGCTTGTCCATGCGAGTAGCCCACGAACGACCCTTGAACGATCCATAATCAGATCACGACCAGCCCGTGCACGGCCCATGGACGACCCATGAGTAATGTTCGGTCAGCCCATGTGCAGCCCGTGACCGTTCAGCTGTTCTGGTGTCAGATGGCTTTGCAACCCTAATCTTGCTTCTGACACACGTCCATGATCTTCCCAAGGGCCTACCGTGTACAACCATCGAGTAGCTTGTTGTGTAGCCTTATAATGATGATACGGATTCAGAGGGATAATCAACGGCTGAGATGTGACCCGCATTTGTATAAATAGGGATCATTCTCCCTCATTGTAACTAGTTAGTCCATAAGTGAATATACACTCTCTTTACTCATCTAACTCTTGTGTTGAAGCGTGTATGCGTAAGGCTGACTTGGGATCGATAATCCTAAGGCCGCACGGTGTTTTGATCGATCGTAATCGACTGATCCGTGACATTATATTGTCTCTAGTTATGACTAGCAATATAAACCCTAAGGGGTGCGAGCGGAAGTGATCGTGCAAGTTCTTTGATACTGGAGCCTGCTTGTGGGTTTCTGTCTAGTTACTGTGTTCTTTCTGGGTGCAAACAGAGATGCTGTATCGTCTCTAGTTCGATCTTAAGAGCTTATGTTTGGTTGCCCTCAGTGCAGAATATATGCTTACTCTAGTTTATGTCCAACACAAGTTGAAAACAGGGTCTAACCTTTTCAGGCCAACCGAGTTCCGGCTTCCCATGAGGAAACTGCTGTCGAGACCTCGGCTTATTACTTGGCTCGACACGACATGCTTTTTTGTACACTGCCGTTATATCGTTTGAGCCCATTAACTTAACCTCTTAGCTTTGGCTCTTGCAAATATCGAGCAATCGAATATGTTTTCAGAATTTAATGGTTAATCTTGACCTTTAACCATGTTATGAGTATTAATTCCCCAATCGCACTTCGCACCGCCGGGCAGTCGCACTTTCGGCATGAAATCTTTGACCAAAAAAAGAATTCGGCAGGAAATCTACTTTTGGGTCAATCGAAAGGAAAAGTTGATCATGAACTTTGTAATAAATTGGTTAACTATGATAGTTATATTAATTCGCGTGAATTTAATGGTTAATCTTGACTTTTAACCGTGTTATTTTGAATTTTTCTCTCTCTTTTAGTTATGAGTATTAATTCCCCAATCGCAATTTGCACCGCTGGGAAGTCGCACTTTCGGCGAGAAATCTTTGACCAAAAGAAGAATTCGGCAGGAAATCTACTTTTGGGTCAATCACAATGAAAAGTTGATCATGGACTTTGTAATAAATTGGTTAATTATGATAATCATAATAATTCTGGTATTCATAAACCCTAGCGTTCTTTATGATCAATTTCGTCGAAAAAGCAATTGAACCACACAAAAGGCCCAAAAGGCCCATAGAAGTCGAAACGACGAATCGGAATTGTGCGTGGAAAGGCTGGAATCGGACTGCTTGACATTGTTGGGCTTTGAAAAGAATAGCCCGACCCGTATCCGATGGACCGCGGTCCGAGTGTGCGCACGCGGTCTAGGTGGGACTAACATTATTATCGTGGCTATTGAATGAGTTGGCCCCGCTTGAATAATGGCTATAGTGGTATCGGTCCACATAGACTAGGTCTCGGGGTTGCATGCCTGTCTCTGATTTATTAAATGCTTTAACGTGACGACAAGAAAAAAAATAATAGACTCGATCAATAAAAGGTTGTGCTAAGATTAGTAGGAATAATAACGACGGAAATCACTGACCTTTCATGATCGAGTCCTTATGCATTGTTTTGTTCAATGAGGTACCTAAACCTTTTGAATCGACTTAATCTAGTATTTCCGTACAATATCGAAGGCGTTGGTCAACGAGGTGGATTATTTCATCAAATTGCTATTAACTGTAGCACTTAGGATGCCGATGTGTCTTGTTAAGACGATCCCACGTCACCAAATACACTTCATATGGTGGAGATGCTTCCGCATCATCTTTCTTCATCCGACATATTAGATGGCCGAGTTAGGGGAATTGTTGCTGACTGTGACTAATGAGCCACACCGCCGAATATACATCGTTGTCGCCGAGTAATCAAGTTGCGTGATAAAAAAGAACATGCCATGGAAATTTAGTTACCAAGGGCGCGCATGATAAAATTTATGGAACATAAATCGATTTCTATTCCATGAACGAGTTTTTGAGTAAAAAAATGGGTTTGATAACAATTCAAAATTTATATTTCTGAAATAAAAATTCGACAGAATAAAATTTCTATTTTTAGGAGCGGCAACGACCGGCTTTTGGTGGCCGGAGTCCGACGTTCAGCACGAAGTTCGAAGTCCAAAGTCCGATGTTCAGCATTTGGTGCCAAGTCTAGTGACCGGTGGTGGGCGGCGAAAGTCTGGAGTCCAACATTGGAGTATGACGATTGGCAACCGGCATCCAACATCTGGAGTTCAATGTCTGACGTCCGATATTCGAAGTCTGACAGTAGGAGGCCGGTGGCTAGTGGCCAGTGGCCGAAGTCTAGCGGCGGGTGGCAGGTGGCTGACATCCAACAGCTAGTGGCAAGCGGCGGATGGTCGCCGATGAACATCCGATGGTTGGTGGTGAACCTTCGACATCTAATGTTTGGTGATGAGCGGCCAACAACCGGTGGGCGTTCAACATTCGACGATTGGCGGTTGGTGATAGGCGGCCGGAGTGCAGTGGTCGGCAGCCGACGTTCGGTGGCCGGCAGTCGGTGGTTGGTGGCCGAGGCCGGTGGCGAGTAGACGGCAACTAGTGGCGGGCGTCCGGCATCCCACGAGTGGCAAGTGGGTGACGGGCGGTGACGAGAGTGAATAATGAGAAAAATTTTGATTTTTCATTTATGTTTAAAAAATAAAAAAGCTAAAAATTTTAACTTCTGATCTTTTCCAAATTTATTTCTGAAATAGAAATCTATTCCAGAAATAAAAAAAATGAAATTGCGTTATCAAACAAATTTATGTTCCAAACCTGTTTTAGGAACAGAAAAATAGAAAAATAGAGAAACATAAATTTTGTCATGTGCGCCTTGAAAGTACCAGATTAATCCCACTTCGTGGAGTTCGGGTTCTCGATTAAACAATAAATATAGTTTACATACTTAATTGGAAAATGGGTGAAAGTTTAGGTACTTTCAATGTCATTACCCAAAATTTTACTAGTCAATAGGTCGCACATAGTTACGAAATTCCTCTTTAAGATTCTAATGGGAAGATATATCTAGTTTGAAATACAGTGCTAAACGCACCAAATTCTTTTTATCAGACCTTTTTAGTCACTGATTCAGGACCATCATATTGAATATTCAGTAATCAAATTAATTTTCGTATAGGTTTCATTACTTAGACGTATCCGCTATATTTATAGCGTCACGTGAGTTTTAGCTTTTATTTTTTTAATTGAAACTTTACAGCCCATTCACTTGACTTTTAATTTACCAAAAAACCTCATAGTATATTAATCATGATATTATTTTCTTCATAATTTTTCGAAATTTGAACAACATCGCAACCTTCGGCAAGAGAAGAATGTAGAGCCTGAACAAAAGCTATATTTTAAACAAGGTTAATACCATGAAAAAATCCAAAATTGATATATTTGTGATAATTTCACCAAAAATTATTATTATTATTATTATTATTATTATTATTATTATTATTATTATTATTATTATTATTATTATATATTATATATTATTATTTTATTTTTTTTGGTGATTGAGAATCTACCGGAGCATGCATTTCTCGGCTTACACCGATTTGGGGTCTCATGGGCCTCCGTGATGGAGAATCTACAGGGACTATACCTCGGGGGAAGCTGGCCTAGCAAGATACCACTAGGGCCTTCCACTTAAATCGCTAGCAACGTAGGGATTCGAACTCTCGACCGCATCGAAGCAGGAAAGAATGAATATCAACATGGCTGCCGACGGGTGGGTACCAAAAATTAATTGTTTGGCTATTAAAAATCCCAAATTGATATATTTGTGACATTGTCAAATTTTACTGTGAAATTGTTGAGCTAAATATATTAAGTCCACTTGAAAATTCAGAAAATTTGTTGCAAGTTTATCGGTTTGGGATTTTCACGATTAAAAAATTAGTTTTAAGTAAAGTGTTATATATATACCAATTTCAGGTTATTAGTGATTGAAAAATCAATTCGGAATAAATTTATCATAAATATGTTAATTTAGAATTTTTTTGTGGTGTTAACTATTTTACTTGAAAAGATAATGAATCCGACAAATAAAAAAATTTAAAAGATGATGAAACAGATAAAGTGATGACATAGTTTTATATATGAATAAATAAAAGTTCAATGGCCAATACCAAAAAAGCGAAAAGACAAAACGTTATATACTTGTATTCATAGTATTCTACAAAAGAGCTCAATTGATTGTCCGATCCGGCTTGGATTTGGCCGGTTGCGGTCCGAGGCAAGCCATGAAGTCCAACTTTAATTTTTCAGAAGGTTAGCCAAAAATTAAAGGCATGTCAGAGCACTGATCTCTGTATCTGTAGCAATAAATGGGCGAACATTATTAAATTATATACGTAGGAATGAAATAATTTCTAATTTGATCTAAAAAGGCCCAAAAATGGAAATAGGAAGATGGTTCCCCCCTGCAGCATATTCTTGTATGAGCTGCGAGTTATGGAGATATCGAGTGCGCCGAGATCACACAATCCCAATTCACATCCACCGTTAGATCAGATGAGTCTTGTACGTGGCCTATCGTATCCGACGGCAAATTTGATGTGGGCGCACGAGTTTCGGATGCGTACCCCCCTGCAGCATATTCTCCTTCTGAGTTTTGTCCGTATCTTTGCAGAAGCGCCAAGGGAGCGTAGGAATACCCGTCTTTTTCGGTGTGGGTACGGCAATTACTGGAGCAAAAAATAATGCATGAATAGTAGCCAAAAAAAATTGATTATGGTCATTAATGGTATTTAATGTTTGAAAGGGAATAAAAAGTGATGGGATTGATAATTCAGAAAAAAAGTGTGTAAAGCCAGCTCAAAAAGGTAGTATTCAATATGCAATATTTTTGAAACACTTTCATAAAAACTATACCTTCTGTCAAAGCCCAAAAAAGTCTTATCATATTATCATGGAAAAAAAAAACATGGTAATTTCGAAATGACCACTCAAATTTAATAGAATGTGTGCTTCTTTATTCCTTCTACTTTTGTTTTTCATAACTCAAATATATTTCAACGAAGTCCACACCCAATTATCTAGATAAATATGTTGAAATATTTAAATAATAGACCACGTTTTCATATATCACAGTATCCCTATCCTATGATTGTTTTATTTAACCTTTTCAGATTATGCCCTATGGATATGCTGTAATAGCATGGGGAGGTCTTGATTGATTCATTCTACTATATCAATGATCTTACATAGCTTTTTCTAGCATGACTTGGTAATTGTTGTCTGGACTAAACTTTGCGAATGCTTTTCCCCACATAGTGCTCCTTGGATTTTAAGATCCATAGGGCTTTATCTACACATTGACAAGGTATAGCTTCGATAGCTACATATTACACTATGATTAAATCCTATTGAGATGAACTATAGTCATACCAAGCCTTGCGGACTTGTATTTTTGGAGCAATGTCAACCTCGCTACATTTTCTTAAAAAGGATTCATTATTAGATTTAACTCCAAGAGCTTAATGAATCTTATGCTGTGGTTTGGAGTCAGATCCTTGTCAAGGGTCCACTCCCTATCATCAGCAGAGCATATGCCTTACTATAATGACAATACACCGTTGATCTATTTCATGGAATCTTAGAGAGACTGGAGTAGGTAAGAAGTGGTGGAGGAGTGAAAAGCCGGACAGTTGTATTGTTAGTTCCGATCCTACTGCCATGTCTTAATGATGATTGCACTTCTTTGTACATAGGTTTTTCCAAACTCATTTTACAACGTACTCATTGTGGAAGGGATGGACATCATGAAAGTAAGTGTTTTAAGAAGCACCAATATTCGAAATGGTGGAATGACCGTAACAAGTGCCCCACCAATGACTCTAGCCACTAATGACGTTCACGCTTAACTAGTTCTCCAACCGTTGTTGCAGCTCCCTCTATTGATTCCTCCTCTCCACTGACCCTTACTTCTGCACAAATAGAACAACTCCTTCATTTACTTCTAAATGGTAATATCTCATCTTCTTCTCCACCCTTTGGTGTCTTCAGCAAGTACTTCAGTTTGTTTAAATTCCATTTCATCTTGGATCTTAAACTTTGGTGCGACGGATCATTTAATCTTGTGCGGCAATCTTGTTTTCCTGAATTTTTTTGATAATACAACTTCCAACTCTGTCTCTTCTTGATGGGACTATGGTTCCTGTTCAACGAATTGGGTAGATTTCTCTATATCTAGAGCTAACTCTTGATTCGTTCCCTAATTTCGATTTAATCTTCTATCAATTAGTAAACTTACCACCGCTGCTTATCTCAATATTGCTTTTATCTTTGACACTTGCCATTTTCAGGACCCGATCTCGACCAGGATTTTAGTGATGGGTCAGCGGCATGGTGATTTATGTTGCCTTTCCATATCCCATCCATATCCCAACCCACTTATTTGACATCCACCACCACACCAGGCGCACGTGTTGACCTCTGGCACTGGCGATTGTGACATATGGGTTTATCTTCTCTTCATCATTGGCAAGCTTTAAACAATAACATTCATTTTCTAATATTTTTCTTCGTATTATGTGCCTACTTACAAAACAATCTTGCTTGCCAAAATGATTTAATTCATTTGGACGTTTAAGGCTCATATCAGACCATCTCTTTAACTAGTGCTTTTTTTTTTCATGACCGTAGTCGATGATTATTCCCATAGCACATGGCTTTATCTTCTAAAGTTGATGTAAATTGTTTCATCATTAATTTCTTTTCCATGGTAAAAACCCAATTCGCTAAACAAACTTGTTGCTTCCGCTCTGACAATGAAAAATAATTTTTCTATCCGCTTACCATTTCTTCTCTAGACTCCATGGGTGTTGTTTATCAATTGAGTTGTGTGTCCACCCCCTCTCGGACCGCACATCGACGCCTTCTAAATATTGCCCGTGCCTTACGCTTCCAATACAACATTCTCATTGAGTTTTGGGGTGGATGCATTCCCACTATTGTCGTAAAAGGGAAAATATTGTATGAGATTTTACACGGTTAGTCAACGAATCTTACTCACCTTCGAGTAGGTGCAACACCTCCATTCAAAGTAATTTTTTTTTTTTTTTGGTAAGTCCATTCAAAGTAAATTTGATGCTTGTGCTACCCCATTTTTTTGGGGATTGTCAAAAGGGTATCGCATTTTTAATCTCCTCACCAAACGGCAATATGTGAGTTGAGATGTGTTTCATGAAATAATTTTTCCTTACTTGATGGTCCCCAACCCTACCTTGTCAAGGTTGCCTATATTACCATTACCTATCACATAACGTGACAAGATAACATGGTATTGTATGAGATTTTATCGAACCATTGTCAGCTCTTTTAAAAACTTAAGCTTTTAGATAATACATGATTTATTATTTGAATATTCTAACATTCCCTCTCATAAGTGAATTAGTCTTTAGTCTAAATCGAAAGCATGGAAATATGTAACTGGGGAGGCAAATAGGGGCTTGGAAGATTTGGACTTAAGATCTCCTACTCTGGTATTACGTGAGATTTTGTTGAATTGCTGTCAACTATTTTAAAAACTTAAGTATTTAGATGAATGCGTGGTTTATTATTTAAATATTCTAACACTTCTTAAAACGACATGCGAAATGTCGAGAATTGAAGAACAAATAGCCAACGATTGATGTAGCTAATTTGCAAAATAGTAACTAAGCGGTGCAACCTATAAAGCTTGCGTTGTAGCATCATACAACCTATACAACTAGCTTGGGAAAATAGTTACTAAGCGATGTGGTTGGCATCAAAAGGAAAGCCACCTCGATGAAAGGCTTGACTGGGTGATGTGGCTATTGCGGTTGGCATTGAAACATGACTATCATGGAATGGACTCGATTAAGCTCTATTGACCACACGACAAAAGTACATTGTCTATTGAATGTTGACTGAAGGATGAGAAAAAAAATAACAAGAAGCAAAACTAGCTCTTGATAGACATATGATACCAAGTGGGATTTTGTGGAATACTGCCAACTAATCTAAAAACTTAAACTATTAGAGGAATGTGTATTTAAATCTAATACTTCCCCTCATACTTAGTCTAGTCTTTTTATTCAATACTAAGCGTGGAAATTTAATTATGATGTGAGATTTTATGGGATTATCGTCAACTATATTAAAAGCTCGAGTTGTTAGATGATAATGTGATTTATTATTTAAATATCTTAACTAAATACTAACTAAAATGATATTACATGAAAGATAAGTAGAAATCCTAAAATAATTATGCTAACACTCAATATAATCTTGTAAATTAGTAACACGTTATATATGTAATTTAAATCGCTCATCTTACAATATATAAATTTCCTAAAACGATTCAAATTATTTGAATATCCTTTGAAATTCTTAGTACATTTAAAACTTCTCTACCTTTTCTAGTGCACCCAAAAAAGGGGCATTTTCCGTTGGTATATGAAAGTGAAATTGATTGAATGGTTACCAACAAATAAACTTATAGAAGGATAGATGTTCACAGTTTAGTAAATCTACAACGATCTAAATGTATTGAGATCTCAAGTAAAAATTCTCAATGCTCTTTAGATTTTGCATCCGCTAAAATAATACTTGGTGGCCGGCTTGATCTTTGCAAAGGGCAATAATGGGTGGATCGGTGAAGTTTAATCAACTCATGCATCGCATTGAAATATTACCAACATCACTTGAAATTCATGCATCTTGTCAAAATTTTATCTAACATCGCTTGACAAAGAGTTTTAAGTATTTTATATATTAAGTTTTTGCGTTGAACTTTCTAATATGCAGTCAATGGATCCGGCATCTTGATGCAGTTGCCATGGTGATCCCATTTCGGCAGCTTTTGACACGTTTGTCCTATGATGGATTCTGCACCTCTAATCATTCCCTCTTCTCTTATTCATCATCGTACTATTGCTTCTTTTCATGAGTCTCACATAAACACAGAAGTTTGTACTAATCCCATTTGCACACATATATAATATATTCGTCAATGGTGATCTTATTGAAAAAAAATATATTGAACCTCCACTCGGATTCCTCAATGGCATATTCACCTGGACGTTTTCAAGATCTTTTCTTTAAACTCTATAACTAAGTTTGGCAGTCCAGATAAAATTCAGAATATAATAACATTTATCTTAAACTCATCCCTAGTTTGCAGTTTGTTCAAGAGAGTATAAAGTCGGACATAAGGAGCATATAGATCAGATAAAATTATCTCATAAGAGAGGTGGAATAAAAGTAAATTAAATAGAAATGTTATTTTTCTTGAATGACTATCTCCTTAAATTAACAAAAATAAAATTATATTTCAATATAAATAATATTTAAATTATAATATAAAAAATTCAAAATAACAAAAATAACAATTTAGTTATTTTAATTTAATATTATTTTTTATTTATATATTCCAATTCAATTCTATTTTATAATATAAATTTAATATATAAATATAAATATATTTTAGGTATATTAGTATAGTTTACTTTTTAATAAAATTTTATTAGAGAATGATGGAAGGGGAAGTAAAAAAAATTAACTTTGATAGAGAGGAAAATAAAATAACAAATAAATAAAAATAAAGTAGGTAAGAGTGTCACGAGAGATTTTTACCATTTTCATTTGTAAAACTTTTGGTTCATTGGTATTAATATACCATTTATACCAAACAATATAGATGATATGATGTAAATATATTCAACTTTATTATTGCAATCATCAAATGGCGGATAAGATATAATAAAAATCTCTGGATTTCATAATCTATTCTATCCAGTCTTATTTTAGTTAGAAACCCAGATGATCAAATACAACCTAGTTGATTTCTTTTGTGTCATCGTGAGTTTAAGGGGTGTTAGAGATATGTAGCATATTTATGAGATTTTGGATATCTTTATTATTGATTGTAATTGATATTGTAATATTCTATTACTTTGCATAACTATTCATGTACTCTTCATTACATATATATAAATATATAGAAAATAGTATAATTCTCATTTCCCCTTTATTCTTAACATGGTATTAGAGTCCGTGCGATCCCTTTTATATATGCTTGTCCAACCCTATTAGTCAAATTTATGTCCATGAGATCTTGCACCACTGCTCACCAAATAGTGTAAGATTTTGTATTGATCTTTCTAACACATCATACAAAAATAGCAAAAAAGAAAAGAAAAGAAAGCCATTCATTCATGGCCGACAAAACATTAATCGATGAGGTGGGGCGTCTGATGGTCGCGAATGAAAATAGGGGTTTTTTTTTTTTTTTCTTGGTCCTACTCTACTTCTACTTTAATTCTCATTCTCAAATTTTTACCCTATCTTCTTGCAGGATGTGAGAGTTGAAACTCACACTTGAAACTAAATTTCTAACACTCTATGATAATGTGGGAATTCGAACTCTCCACCTTTACCTTTCCATATAGGAAGGGTGACTAACGGGGTAAACCCCAATGGTTGAACATGGCCTTCTAAAAGCTGCTAATTTTGGCCAACTTGGAGAGGGCCATGTGGCTGGTCCTAAGCTATTGCATTTAAAGTTTCGGTCGAATTGATGGGGTCTCAATTTGAATTCATGGACAGCAACAAAAGCTTGGTTGATTATTGAAGAAGACATGTCGGATGTTCGAGTTGTTATGTCCCCGAATTGATTCTTGAGATGACTACCATACAAAGTTTTGAAATTGTTTTCACTGAATGGACGGCCGATTGAGTCCCGAACGCTTTATTTTTGGTCGATCTCTATCTTTAATTGTTTCCAAGAGACGGGATCAACTTTTAATCTGGGCTGCCATAACTTTCTCGCGCGGGTCGTTGTACTAAATTGAGGCAGACCTCAACATAGGGCATTTAAGGAATATGCGGATCCATGTGGAAGCACCCGAGAGATATTGCGCACCGGCGTATGCTTTCGCTCACTGAATATTTCTGCGAACTTTATGTCCAATTAAGTGCTCATCCATCTAAATTTATTCAATGTAAAATCCCTTTCCCAAATGAAACGCATCTCTCTCCATCTCTCTCTCCGTCGGACGTATCGAAAACACCCTGGGGTCAGAAGGGGGAGCAAACTTTGCCGGTACGCAGCGCGACAACTCGGAAAGTGTTGGTGTCGAATCCTATTTCCGGCAAAAGCCCTTCCACCCCTTCCTGCCTCTTCAGTTTTCAACCTCCATTCGTCCACCCTTCCACCCCTTCCTGCCTTTTCACCCTCCATCCATCAACCCTTCCACCCTTCCTTGTCTTTTCCTCACTCCTAGTATTTCATGAATATCGCTTAAAATAATCAATTAATGAAAAATATCTTCATTATCGACAACAATTTATATCTAACTATATTCATGAATGATAAAATTAATTTTCGTTCTGATAGAATATTTCAGTATTAAACTATATTTTCATATAACATTTAAAGCTTTTATAACGGTTGGAGATGGTTCCATAAAATCTCACATGGTATCAGGACAGCTTAGTACTAGGTAGACTTGAAGTGAGGAGAAGTAATAAAATATTAAAATATCAAATCATACCCTTATCTAATAGCTTAAGTTTTTACAACAGTTGACGATGATCCCATAAAATCTTGCACATTCATTCATTGTTGTAAGCTATACAAACGATCTTTTTAAGAATAATATTTCCAAATCATTCATTTTTTCGCCAAATAAATGGAACCTTATAATTATATCATTTTTGCTAACAATCCCATTTTCCGCTCTTCCAAATGAGACGAACATATTTCATAGGGCAATGTTGCGGATCGCACTACTATATTATCACCGTATTGGTTGCATTCTGTCAACGTTTTGAGTTGTCATCGATGTCTATAGTTGGAATAAGTTATCCAATTTCATTGAGCTTTAAGTTGAGTTCGGAATGGGAGCACCCTTAAATTGCGGCGATGGCGTGGCACAAGAAATCATAGTTTTATGTGATATCCTCTTCAAACGTATCTTTGGTTAAAGGGTTAAAGTGAGCATGAGATACTCTTATAAACCATTTAAGAGCAAAAGGTCTTTTTGCTTCAACGAATTCAAGTCTTTTGGGGCCCAGAACGTTCTTGAGGATGGGTGTTGTACCACAAGAAATTCAATAGGGGTGGATGAGGACATTGAAAGCAAAGCACTAGAAGTACTGCTCGCAGAAGGAAAGAAGAGTGGAATCCTATTAAAAACACAGACTATAGAGATAGTGATATTCCTTCTTTCTTCTTTTTATATAGTAAACGAAAGTGCCATCAAGTTAGAATCGTCAATGGAGTGCAAGATAAGAAGTGCAACAACCTTGACACAGAAACACGTTCACTTGTGATTGGTGATGATTCCCTCATGCGGATTCACGTAATTGACAATGCCGGGTAAGGTTGGATCGTAGTGACATCCATGCATCGTCGATTGATAGGACTGTCTCTAGCATAAAATCCGGAGTACACACACGTCTTACCTGCCATATGTTCTTGGTGAAGATAATTGCTTTTGGAAAAAATTGAAAAAAGGGGGAGAGAGAGAGAGAGAGAGAGAGAGAGAGAGAGAGAGAGAGAGAGAGAGAGAGAGAGAGAGTTTGGATGGTAACTTAGAAAAAATATCGTTTCGAAGGTCATAGTGGACCGACCGGCTCGGTCGTGCAGCGACCCGACTTCCCATTTCGATTTGATTTTGGTCTGAGGCAATCCGAAATGACCCCTTACCGTTCACCAGTCTGATCGATTCTCGGAAACACCAGTGGCGCAAGACACTCTTGACCTTAGAAAGGGATGAGCAATAAGAAAAGCCAAAAACCAACAGATCTCCATACTTAGAAAAGGAAAGAGTAGAAGGAAATTACCCTCGACGCGCTCGAGCATGCAGGCAAGATTTGCGAATGCAAATGGGAAGTGCAGGGGCGTTCGTGGGGCACGAAGGGGCGTACGACGTGGGAGACCGAGGGCACAGGCAGTGTCCTCTCGACGGTGGAGATGCCACGACTGCTCTATTCAGTCGCTCATACGTGGCACAATCCACAGCCACGGACGAGTCTCACCCTACCTGGGCCCACCCCCCCGCGAGCCCCTCCTTATAAAAACGAGTCGCGGTACCCTTTTCACTATTCCAGACTCCAGTTCGAGTCCTTTCTCGGCCCTCAAAGTACGACGTCTTCCTAAACCCGCCACGATCTCGCTACACTACTAGTAGCGACGCTCACAACCGACTCGGAAAATAAAGCGAGTCGGCATTCGAGCGAGCGAGCTGGTGAGGGAGTGAGTGAGGATGGGAAGAGCGCCGTGCTGCGAGAAGGTGGGGTTGAAGAGAGGGCGGTGGACGGCGGAGGAGGACGCCATCCTCTTGAACTACATCAAGGCCAACGGCGAGGGTCACTGGAGGTCCTTGCCCAAGAATGCAGGTGCATTTCGCTCTCTTTGTTCTTGAACGAACACGACGCGAAGGGAAACTCGCTTCCGGAGCCTCTTGTTCGTGGGTTGTATGTAATAAAGCATGGTGGGAAGAGAAGCTCACTTAAAGAGTAGCCTCACTATACATATGCACACTAACTTTCCTTCTTTAGTAGTCGAATTCTCGACTCCACTGTTTTCTCCTGATGCACGATGAAACCTATAATGACGAGAAACCAGCTTAGAGAGTCCGATTGACGGGTTGCGTTTTCCTTTTTCCTTTTTTTGGGATGGCCATAGGGTTACTGAGGTGCGGGAAGAGTTGCAGGTTGAGGTGGGTGAACTACTTAAGGACAGACCTGAGGAGAGGCAACATCTCCACTGAGGAGGAGAACGTCATCATCAAGTTGCATGCTTCTCTGGGTAACAGGTTGGTTTCTCGTTCTTTCTTTGCTTTACTACTTTCCTAAGAATCTTTTTTTTGTTTGTGCTTGTTTTGCTTTTCTCTGTCTTATTGCTAGTTTTCAGCTGAACAAATGGTACCACAAAAAGACACTAACGTTTTCCTAAAACAGAGGGAGATAAAACAGCGAAAAATATATGAAAAGAAAGTACTCATCAAATCCTCTCTCTCTCTCTCGTTCTTTCTAGTTTATACTAGTCTTTTCTTATGTCTCTCCTTCGAATGCATCCGCATCTGTCTGTTTCATGAATTGATTATAAAGCATACATTATTGTTACCTTGGATAGCGATAAATGTGTTACCTTGGAAAAGATCTAGAAGTACCCAAGAAAAACAGTATTAGGTGTTACTGTGTTTTCTACTGAGGCACCTAGTATTATCTGAAGAAGGGAGCGTAAATGCCAGCGCTAACATCAATGGCCGTTTGAGTAAATACAATCACATAAACTATTTACTGAAAAATAGGTAGTGTAAGTATTTTTGCGTGACTAAAGATGTTGTCAACGATGCTTCATTCGTACATTTGAAATGTCATATTTAAAAGTAGTATAATAACGTAAAGGTTACAGGGGTTACTTGTTGTTTTGAATGTCCGTGTAAAAGAAATTTACATTATTTTAGTAGTCGTACTGAAGAATTCCTGTACACTATCGTGGCCCAAAATTAAGTGATATCTCAATGCTTGAAAATTACTTTACTCTGATATACCTTTTAGGTCGAAAATGACAGGTCCTGTTGTTTATCTTAAGAGAAATTAAAAGACAGATTTTGTGGTCTACCGTTGACTATTTGACTATATATCGTTAGCTCTTTTACCAGCCGTGTCTTCTCTCTTCACTACCCTTGATGGTGCTGAGGACTTGGCGGTGATGGTTTCGAGTCAGTGAATTTAACTATTTGTAAAATTGTGGGTTTCCAAGATAATAAATGTCTGAATACAGTGCTTACCCAAAGGTCCTTTATCATCATATCGTCATTATCTTGTGTCACAATCAAGATCGTTGTAATTTCACATTCATTATTAGTTAGTACTTTAGAATGTTGGTGAAGTTGGGTAGAACTCACATTTAATAACAACTATTAAGATGTTTTGATACACACACCCATAATTATGATACATACAAACACACACAGACTCATATATATATTCCTCTATGTCAATCAGGAATATTAACATTCTCCAACTAGAGAAAGTAGATCTTAACTAGTCTAGAAAGGCTGTCTTTCACATTTATCTTTTGAACTGTACTAATCATGCAAGTGACAATGCACTAATTGGACAATCAATGCCTAGGGTTTTGAAAGACTAGTTAATGTGACCGTGTTAGCATTTTTCTCTTTCCGAAGAGTGCACCTACCAGTCACGACCGCTTCATGTGAAGAACTCTTCTCACGTTTCAAGTGCAATAGAGGTCTTGAAAGTTTGGTGACAATGCGGTCTAGCTCTGACAATACTTAGAGCAAGTAAAGTCACGTGACATTTATATTAATGCCGAGAGCTAAGAGGGACGTGGCCGAAGCATTGTCATATACCCGCACATCCTCCCTGGCCCAATGATAGGAAGAAGGAAGAAGAACGAAGATGTTTCTCTAATTACGGAGGTCCGGCGAGTGGCATATATTAACATTCAAGAACGTATGAAAGGCCTTAATCCCGCGAGAGATGGATAGCGAAACGCCATGCAAGAGCCGCTTTCTCTTCTCTTAATACGAGCAAACATCGACCATTAAAAATGCGTAGGTCCCAGGGATTGTCGTGGAAATGACTTCGGTGGGGCTTTTGTTTTCGTGCGCTTTTGCATGACATGAGACAAGAAAGAGAAAGAAAGCGATTTTTCTAGCTGGCAGCGCTTGCTAAAGCTGAAGTTTCACGTATGATGGGCCTAGTCTTTCTCTGGATTTCCCTTATCACTTTGTGTTTTTCCCACTTTTCATTCATTTTCAACTTTTTCTTTCTCTTCATTTTTGTGGCCTTCTTTCGCATGTAAGTACCAACCGAAAAGTCAGCTTTTTTTTGGTGGGGGCAGGTGGTCTCTGATAGCCAGTCACTTGCCAGGACGAACGGACAACGAAATTAAGAATTATTGGAACTCGCACTTAAGCAGAAAGATCGACACTTTTCGAAGACCATCCATTGACGAGGCACTGCCTATGGCGATGAACCTCGTCAAAGTCAGCCCCCCGAAGAGGAAAGGGAGGACCAGCAGGTGGGCAATGAAGAAGAACAAGAACTTGCTCGGACCGAAGAGAAACCCAAATAAAGAAACGAGTGCTAATTTCGACATGGTTTCGTCGCCTGCCACACCACCGGTAGAGAGAGAGAGATTGGCCACCACCAAAGCCAGTTCTGAGGATAGAGAAACTAAGGAGAGAGAAAGTCTGGCTACTGTTAATGTTGGTACTGTTCCTAGTTCCGTCGGGGAGGGCGGTGCGATTTCGCCATTATCGTCCAACAACCTGAGTAATCCATTAATGTTGAGCCCAAGTGGGGGGAGAGAGGATGGGACGATTCTAGGACCATTGGAAGGTATTGATGAGGAATTGTCGTTGAGCTTTAATGACATCGTGGACTATGCCCCGCTTCTTGACTCAAGTGGGATCATGGACATGAGCATCGAGACAAGCGGAGATCATGAGGAGGCTGCGGCAGTGGGCTCAAGGCTTGAGAGGAAGAGCGAGGTTGGCCTCGGGTTGTCACCGTCGAGCATGAGCATGGACGGCGGCGTCGGAGGCGACGGGTGGTTCTCTTGTGTTGAGGATGACTGTGTGAATTGGGATTGGGAGAACCATGTTGTTCAAGGGCATGGCCACGATCAGACGGCGGAAGAGAGGGATGGCCAGGAGATGCTGGCGTGGCTCTGGGAGACCGATGGGGGAGAGTGGGGAAGTCAAAGTTTTGAGGAGGTTGACCGGGAGAAGCAAAATGCCATGGTTGCTTGGCTGCTTTCGTAGGGGCAAATCCATTAGGACATTAAACTTAGGTCTCCATTATTTTTCGGATAAAAAATTGGCGTGCTCACATAGAGCAGGAAAAAAAAAAGGCAGCATGAAGTGGGAGGGAATGGGAGGGAATCAAGGCCTACGTGTGGATATGTTTTCTTTTGTGCATTTCAACGTCTCTTGTAGCTAAGTTCGTAGGAAGTGGTAATTAGCATGTGTTTCTTTTACTTTGTTAAAGCTCTTTTTTGGGGTTGGTCTAGCAGCATGTTCACTTTTTGATAATGTTGTAATAGGTCATTGATGAAGTGGTGATCATTAACTAATTTCGAAGCTCAACCGGCGCTACTTCCCAATCTTAAAATCCCTTGCTCCGTCTAAATATTCCATTCTTTTCACAAAATTTCAAAAAATCTAGCTTGAAATTAACGGGGAAGGTGGTTTATGCAAGAAAGAGGTAATTACCGCCCTAAAAATAGAAGGAAAGGGGAAATGGATTGGTGTCAATTTTAAGGGAAAAGTAACAAAAAAGTCATAAATCTATAGTATTTATACCAATTTAGTCTTAAATATTTCAATGAAACTAATGTAATCATAAACCTTTTCTCATTAATATTAATTTAGTCCATCATGCCAAATTTGGTTAGTCGGTACTAATGTGGACGCTAGACAGCCAATGAAAGCTAACGTGGTAATTGTTAAATAAAATTTTATCTTTCGAATTTTTTATTAATTTTTTCCTTTTCTTCTTTTTGTTTCTTTTTCCTTTTCTTTTTCCTCTTCTTTCTCTTGGCCTTTTTCTTCGGCAGTGATCGGCAAGCCTCTTGTAGCTCGGCGGCCACTAGGCGAGGGTTGCAGGCAAGGCGACTTTACCCAGATTTGGGCAAGGCCAGCCTTGCTGTGGCCTTGCCTGTAGACTTGGGCAAGGTTGGGTGAGAGCTTGATAGCCCTTGCCCAATGACTGGCGAGCCTCGCCAAAGGTTCGTCGGCCATTATAAGGAATCCAAGGAGGAAAAAAAGGAGACAAAAAAAAAAAAAAATAATAAAAAATTCAAAAAAATAAAATAAAAATTAAAAATTGCTACGTTAGCATTCATTGGCTGCCAGACATCCACATCAGTGCTTGCCGGCTAAATGTGGTTGGATAAACTGAATTTGTATTAATGTGAAAATATTTATGATTAAATTGGTCAAATTGAAAAATTTAAAATTGAATTGATATCAATGTCATAGATTTAAGATTTTTTTAATACTTCTCTCTCAAATTCAATCAAGATTATGACTCCTTTTGGCCCCAACAGACGGTAGCAATGACACTCGAAACAAATGTGATATCTCTTTCAAGCTCTGCAGATTCAATGGCCAGCACTCGCGACATTTTCCGAACACGGACAGTCCACGTTCCCAAAGAAACAGTAAGGAAAAGAAGAATGATTGAATGGTGGTTTTATGATCTGCGGAGAAATCGATCCCTCGCTCTAAAAACGTCGTGTCGCGCTTGGTCGCACTCCATGCGCAAAACGTCGTATCTCAACTACTTCGAAGGCTTTTTATGAGCGGACCGAGGATTGATTCGTTTTGGAATCGGACAGACGTCAATTTTCGAGAACCCGATTTTCAGAGATGCGTCTAGCTATGTCCATGTGTTCTCGGGTACGAGGTTGGTCTATCCGTTCAGGAATGAAGTGGACAGGTCTTGCTAAAGAATCAAGTGAAAACTTGTGGGAAAATTTATATGTTGGGAGGGAGCAAGGCGTAATGCACTTTTGCACACTAAATTAGCGTTTGATGGACCTTAATTTGTTGCTTCATAGTGTCCACTAATACACTCGTTAGCTTTTCCTAACAAAGATTACACCATGCACCCGACGACCAGGGCAGACAACGGCGGCTTCATGCTATAGACGGAACGGGTAAGTAAGCCGAAGAAGAGACCTCCACATCATAACCAGTTAAATTAGTGTTTGATGGACCTCTCTATATTTATTATATCACTATAGTTAGTAGAAAATGCTCGAATTGTGAAATGAAAAGGTACGTGTATGATTAAACCCACTACAAGAGTACAAGTACATTCGTTTTTATTTTTATTTTTTTTTATGAGTTGAACCACTACAAAGTACTTGCGCATCGAAATAGCGTGGAAATCAAACCTCGCCTAAATTTCAAGGTCCACAAACTTTTAACCTTTACACAATATCTCGAAAATTTTATTGTTAGCGGCTTTAATCATAGTAAATCAACTAAAGTACGGACAATAGAAATATTAATAATGTAATGATATTACGCAATTAAAATCGTTAATATTTGCTAAACATAGCCACTTTAATATAATTAAATAAGATACCTCAAGAAAAAAAAAACACAAGTTAAATGAAAAGGAAAAAAGCATTTACAAAAAAAAGAAGAAGGTAAAATGTGTTTAATTGTTATGTGTATATAAAGAGTTAACTAATGTAAAAATTATTGATCGATAAAATTATTTCGTGAAATTATAAAAAGAAATGACGTCATCTATTCATAAAAAGATGATTAACCGAAATTTAAGATGATACTTGAATTTTTTTTATTGATCAATCCCTTTTTAGCATTAATTCACCATTTAATAATACAAAATGAGTAAATAACTTTTGTAATTTGACCTTTTTGTCATTGAGTTAATTGTGTTTTTTCCCTTAAAATATCTTTACTAGTTTGCTGATATATAAGCACACTTCCATAAGGAACAGCCGGTGAATCACACAAAGAAACCTAGAAACAGCCAATGAGTCTTCCAAATAGCAACAATTATGTTAGCGCAACCGACGAGTGTTCAATAATGAAATGGACCGATCAAAAGAACAGCTTGACAATGGATGTCGGTTCCGTTTAAGGATTGAATTGTAACGCTTCGTACTCACTTGGTACTAAGGGAAAGACAAGGGGTTGGTCTATCCTAGCTTAATGGTCCCCCCTCCCGGATGCGATCGGTTTCTCCTCTATCGCCGTTGATTTCGCTATGGCACTTTCTACTCTAGCTAATCGTCCACCATCCCACCTTTCATTCCGAACATGAATATGACCGTAAGTGACGTCACCAAGCAGAGTAAATAAGGGATCGCTGAAAGGAATAACGATAGAACTTCAAATGATATAATCATCTGCCCAGAACAGGACTCAAATTGTTAACATCTATTGGGCAAAAACGATGACATTGGATTGTGGTGGACTTGAGTTTGCATCTCAATTTTGCACTCACGACAGTTTTCAACACTTTTGTTGTTGGAAATGATTTGGTTAGCTTGATTCTACATGGACGGGCAACAAGAAAAGAGTAAGGAAATCATCTAGTACTCCATTTCCACGCTGATTAAACTTGCGTTGTCGTGTTCGAATAAGGATAGCAAGACGAGCCCCTCCTTGGGAGGATCTGTCTTTTTGCTCCTCAGCGTTTGACAATACCTTGTGGCAAGTATCAACGGTTTGAGTCCACTTATCTTTTACTCGTGAACTTAGGCAATACAAAACTATATGATGGCACACAATTGTTTTACGATTCGACAGTTTGATCTATGGTCATAATTTTTAAGGACACAAAAAATATATAGCAGTGCTACTTTTCGGGTGTTGACCCACTAAAATTTTATTACGTGATTTTGGACATTTTTCATCCTAAAAGTTAGCTCAAAAGGTGAGACTTTCACCCTCAAAATCAACTCAAAGTGTGAGGTATTCCATCACACACTTATAAAAAGATCATTCCACAAGAGAAAGCTAGCTCAAAGGGTAAAATTTTCCTTCATACCTGTAAACTCATCACTAACCCATTCCATAAAGATGTGGGATAAACCCAACAATCCTTTACACTAGTGTCGGGTGGTTTTTGGTATCTCTCATCCCAAAGGCTAGCTTAAGGGTGAGATTTTCTCTCACATTTATAAAAAAATCACTAGTTTCTTTTACAACCGATGTTGGATGAGCTCCAACAACTTTGATCACAAATTCGCTCATAATAGATCCTAACAGGCCCAAGATACAACAATAAAACAGCATATCTTTGGAATGCTCGTTAATAAAGTGATTATATAGTGATTCAATTGAATAACGTGTAGAAACGGCGACTCGAATTCTTGTGCAGTTAGTTTCCTGACACGTAGATGCAATTTGGGTCGCATATGCTTGAGTTAATCTTACTACATATGGTTCATTAGTATACCAATGTCGTGGCTAAAGCTCGATTGGCGTGGCAGAATTGAGATCACGTGTTGCCCACCAAAACGATGATTATTAACCCACGTCAATCATAGATCTAGTGATGACTAAAATCCCAAGACACAAGAAAAAACTTTACATAATCGAAGATTGAATTAGCCTTGCCTAACATTATTTTGTGCAAAAACAATTTCATCTATTTTCCTTATCTTATCATTGGTTACCGCCCAAATTGATCTTTCGAGCTCTTATCCTTATTTAAAGTGTTTTGGCTCTGTGTAAATGGTAATTTCCATTAATGGTCCGAAGAGCACTTGAGGAACATGCCACGTAACTTCATGAACAAATTTAGCACACGTGGTCGCGCTCTGCGCAAGAATTTATGGAGACCTTTCATCATCATAACCACGGAAGAAAGTAGTAAGCCCTCCTCTCCTCTATGATTGCAATTATAGGTGGTCTTAATTCTCGCGTGCAAGACACGATGACGGTGGCCATCAACGTGAGACGTCTGGAAGTCATTGGTCATTAGTACGATGTGTGCATTACAAGAGGTCAAGTTCTTGTCCTTCGTTAGTGCGACCACTTCCCTCATAGCAAACACCGCTGTGGACCTTCACGTGTGCTCTCTTCTCGTCGAAGTCCTTTGCTTTTTTTGTTTTTTCCTCCTTGAAATGTCAACCTTTCCAGGCCTGAAAGCGTCGTGGCGGGGAGTTGTTCAGTGAACAAGTAAACGCATCTCTCAATTGTCGCATCGACACTTGATTTGGACGTTCATCGGTTGGTACAATTCTTAAAATTAGTTGGATGGGATGAGTTGTGCATGGAGCGTTCTCACCCGAGAGTTTTTAGTTGATTTTGCGTGGTCCATGTGGCTCAAGTTCAAACTAGGTTATTGTGTCGTTAATACCGAAGCTACATGATCCGCACGAGGGTTTTGAGAGAGTTCTACAAAAATATAAAGTGACGATTTCTTGAGAACTCTCGTAAAGGATTTGCTTGTGAGTTATTTGTTGAGAAATTATTTTCACATATTGCAAAAAAAAATATTCATGTATTGAAAATAAAAAGAAATACGCAACTCTATTTGTTAGAACTGAAAAATTAAATATGAGAAAATGATGACAATAATATAATAATAATGATAATCAAGCCAACGTTTGTATAAGTTTTACCTATAAGATGCTGAATCACAACTCAAAATACAAAACTGTTTGATTGTGATAAAATTTATAGGAAATGAAACAGTAGGTGAGGTATGGCTAATCGAATCTCCTTAAGGCGATTAGTTCTTATTAATAGTATTAAGTAGCTTCACGACTATACCTCCCAAGATACAACACCTCGAACCCATTTATATTAACACTATACAAACGGGACTTTGTCGAACACTTCTAGAAACTGGCACACTTGAAAGAGTATTTTTTTTTTTTTTTTTTTTAAAATTCTAATATTTGAATGATTTTATTTGCTAGGAATTAAGGAAGAGTCATTTTCATAAGCTGATGATTATTAGAACTGTTGTGGAGAGACACCTAGAAATCCATCATTAACACGTCCCTTAATGCGAGGAATATCTACTGGATGAAGATGAAGGAATTCATCCCTTAACACGTCCATCCATTAATTCGTCCATAATTGCGTTGCAAAATTGCTGTATCGAGGTTGAAGAAATGTGTTCATTAACACATCAATTAATTCATCCATAAAACTATTCCACGACTCATGCACAAGGGTTGCCATAGGAACACGCCCATTAAATAGTCCATTAACGCTTTTGACTTGAAGATTCCAAGTGTGCATACGGAGATAAACTGCATCAAGATAGGTAGCTTTCACTTTGAACATTCTTCAATGAAAGCCTATTGGACTTACTTAACTAGTTGATGGAATAAGCATTGAATCGCCAGTTGATGTAAACCCAGACAAGAGATCTCATGCTGAATCACGATTGGTTCTCGGTGTGTTCATTCTTTCAACCTTGAACTTATTAGGATTCATGTGTGCTTTAGAAAATCGAGCCTTGAAAGATTTTCATAGAGTTGGTCAGCTTCACACATATAGGTGCATTCCTATCAAAGGTATCCTACCTTACCTTTTAGGATTTTGAAATGTAGGCTGTAGGGATCATTAAACACAGAGCGTATCCCTAAAACGTTGTAGGAGTCACTATTACATCATAAGAGTGGGGGGACAGTGTTCACACTAGAGTATCCAAAATTTACGTTATCCTATTGAACCTAGTCCATGGGATCTCGATTCATTAGAATTTGAAATCCATGGGATCTCAACACATATTTTCTAGTTGATTTCGATTTATTAGAATTTGAAATCCAGTTAGCATCACAATAGCCTTCCAAAAGAGTAGGGTATCTATCATATTGCAGAACATAATTTTTGGTTCTTTTTAGATAATCTAATACTTTGAATAGCGCATCCCAATGCTCATGACTAGGATTACCTATATATCTACTTAGTTTTTCCCACTGAATATGCAATATCTAGTCTAGTGTAGTTCATAATATACATGATGCTACCAATTACTTGAGAGTAATCTAGTTGTCTGATATTGTCTCTAGTATTTTTTTTCGTAAAGTTAGGTGTAGAAGATACATATTATTCACATTTTTAATGCCGAACCTTTTAAACCCCTCAATTACCTTTTCAATGTAATGAAATTGTATTAAACTTAGATCATCATAATTTCTTAGAATTTTGATGCCGAGTACAACATTTGCAACACCTAAGTTTTTCATCTCAAAATTCTTCTTGAAAAGATTTTTGCTGTTTTTGATAATCTCAAATCTCCAAGAATCAGCAAGTCATCAACATATAAACAAAATGAGTACTCATCCAAATGACCTAGATTTAGTGTACACACATTTGTCACACTTATTAATTTTATACCCATGTTGGATCATCACATGGTCAAACTTCTCATGCCATTGTTTAGGATCCCATATAATGATTTAACAAGTCTGCACACTTTGTATTCTTATCCTTTAACCTTGGATTTTTCAAGTTGTTCCATATAAATCTCCTCGTCAAGGTCACTATTCAAGAATGCAATTTTCACATCTTTTGATGTACTTGCAAATTGTATAGTGAAGTTATAGCAATCAACATCCTAACAAAATGTTATTCTTGTTACTGGCGAATAAGTATCAAAGTAGTTTAAACCCTCTATGTTTAAACCTTTTGGCAACAAGTTGTACTTTATACTTATTTATGAAACCATAAGCTCTTTGCTTCTTTTTGAATATTTATTTAATCAAATTGGTTTATTTTCTTATGGAAGATCACCAATTCCCAAGTGTGGTTACTTAGGATATAATCAATTTCGTTGTCAATAGCTTCTTTCTAGTAAGGAGCATCTAGAGTTGACATTGCCTCTTAAAAAGTTTGAGGTTCACCTTCTAACATGTATGTCAGCAAGTCGGGTTCAAAAGATTTTTCAATCCATGACCTCTCACTCCTATGAATTTCGGCTTCTTTGGCCTCCATTTCATGATTTTCAGATTTTGATTTTCTGAATCTATTTCAAGATGATTCACCCTAATTTATTTTCGCAGGATATATATCTTCAAGGAATTTGGCATCCCTTGATTCCAGGATAGTATTGACATGGATTTCCATATTATCAGATCTGTTAACCAAAGATCTGTATGCGCTACTATTTTGAGCATAACCGATGAAAATGCAATCCACCATTTTAGGTCCCGACCGAGTTTGTATAGGAGAAGGAATTGCTACATTAGCTAAGCACTCCCACACTTTCAAAAAATTGTAGGATGACAATCTTTCATTCCATAACTCATATGGAGTTTTACCGATCTTTTTATGTGGTATTTTATTGAGAATATAGTTCTGTTGACATCTAAATTTTACTATTGTATTTATGACTCAATCGCATACAAGATTATGAATTAGTCACTAAAAAGAAAAAAGAAGAGAAAAAAAAAAAACAACAAAAAAACAAAACAACAACAAAAAGAGAAAAGATAGAAAAGTAAAAATAAAAAATGCCTAAAGGCGTGGCTCGCCGCCCGCCTCTTTTTCCTTTTCCCCCTCACGAGGGCCCAAGCGTTAGCCGGCCCATCTTCCTTTCTCCCTTGGCCCGGCTTGCGCCCGAATGTCTTCCTCCCCTGGCGGTCTTTGCGCAGACTTGCAGAGACACGGAAGCTGTAGCAGCGAGTGTAGGCAGCAAAGGATCAGGGTGGCAGGCTTCAGGCGTGATTCGTGGGTCGGGGAAGCAGACCGGTCGACAGGCTGGCAAGGCAAGAGCCAGGCACACTGATCGTCGACCTTGAAGGGCTCGGGGTACCCGCAAGAGAAAGGGGAACGGAAGCATAAAAGAGAGAAGGCAACAACACAGTCAAGAGGAGAGGAACCGGAGGGAGGAGGGAAGCTTGAGAGAGCAGCTAGCTGTTGCCGGAGGCTCGAGCCGTCAAGCCTGTTGCCCGCCGTCTGAACCGGGAGGGGCGAGAGGCCAAAGACGAAGCCGAGACAAAGCACAGAGAGAGAGAGAGAGAGGAGGAGTCCGAGCGAGGAAGTGACTAAGGGAGAGGAAGGGAGCTTTAGTTGTCGCCTCAACCATTGCCTCAGCTACACGCAAGCCTCGCTTGACTATCCCTCGGCCAATGTCCTCAAATTGGATCCGGTACGTCCTCTTTGCGCCCTGTTTTCACCCGGTTCTGTGCATCCCGGGCCAGAGTTTGCGTTCAAATGGTTTGCGTGAACTCCGGCCCTGTCCACTCCCTCTTTGGTTGCTGTATGTCTTATTATTTGTTGGTGATAGTCTCGGTTTGGGTTTGGGTCCTAGTTGAGCTAGAAACGCATGATTCAGGAGCGTCCTCCACCTGTTTGATAGAATGCCACAACGAGATCCAGTCTCCATGGCTTTGTCTTTGACTGAAATCGAGTTATCCGAGCGTGTCGCGCTCTATTGTGATGTTCCGGTGGTGATGGGTGACCTTGGGCGTCGGTCATGTGGTCGTTCGCTACGTCGTTGTTGCTTGTTCGGTGTTTGGCCGAGGAGGGTATGCTCAGCCGATGATGGTGATGATCTCCGGCCAACTAGTGGCCGCCAGAAGTTCGGCGGTGGAAGGGTCACCAGTTGTTCCGGGCTGCGTTGTTGTTTGGCTGAGTCTCGATGAGGCCATGTTTTGGGAAGGGAAGCTTCGGACGTGCAGTGGGCAAGCACGAAGGAGAAGAAGACCAAAGGAGAGAAAAAAATGAAAGAAAAACAAAAGAAAAGGTAAAATATAGAAAAAGTAAAAAAGTAAAACAAAATATGAAAAATAAAGCAAAAATTTGCTTCGGGAAGGAGGAATGCAGAAAGGAGTGCAGCAGAAAAGACAAAATAGAAAAGAACAAAAAAGAGAAAATAATTAAAAGAAATTAAAAAAAAAAAAAAGGAAAAGAAAAACCAAGAAAAATCAGAAAAAAAAAATGAGAAGCAAAATAAATAAAAAATAGAAAACTAAAACGGCAAAAGCTGGCCTCGGGAAGGACAGCCGGGCAGAACGTGCAGGGGAAAGGATGAAGTGAGGAAAAAATAAAAAATAATAATAACAAAAAAAAATCTTTAAAAAAAAAAGGGCTGTAAAAGAAAAATGAAAAAAAAATGTTTTTTTTTTTTAAACCCAAAGGTGTTGGATCCGGGTTTGGGTTGGGCCTGTGGGCCGGATTGGGTTTACCCGGTCCGAACCCATTTTATTGAAGTATAATAATATTAAATATTAAATATATATTAAAATTAAAAAAAATGATAAAAATTTGGAAAAATGATAAAAAGTCAAAATTTTTTCCGGAATTTCAAGAAACTCAGAAACATTAAAAATTTCGATTTTTTTTTTAAATTTAATTAAAAGTTAAAATTTTTTAAAATTAAATTAAAAATTTCGAAAATCCAAAAATGATAGGGTTTGGTTAGGAATTGTTGTGTATTGCCGCTTTAGTGTAATTAAGCCTTTATTTTCTTGTATGTTGTTTTTATCGTATGTTTAATTTGCGTGTTTTATGTTTAATTTGCACGTGTTTAATTTTTAGGGCAAATAGAATCTTGGTAAGTATAATTATTACTTTATTGATTGCGCACCTGCATGCTCACCTCCTATGTTAGTGGATAGGTATGAAATCGATCTAAACTACCTGATGAAAATTATTTTGTTAAAATGAACAAGATTAGGTAGAAAGGGCACTAATTAGTCAATTAGTGTAATTAAGTCCCCGATCCTAGATTCTCCAGGTTGCGTAGGAAGTGAGGTACGCACACTCATGCCTCACTTGGGTTTTACCGACCCCAATAGGCTAGTGGCGACTCCATTTGTGCAAAATTCTAAAAAAATATCCCAATGTCACGCGGGGTATGGGCTTGGGAGAGCCCGCGCCTAATCATGGGCCTTAGGCCCGTTCTTAGGCAATACCCCTAAACCTGTTCTCTCCTCCCGAGGGTAGGTCGCGACAGCTTGGCGACTCCGCTGGGGACTTGGTTTTAGACCTTAGAGGGCTTAGGCCAAAATTAATCTTGTTCAAAAATATTTCTGTTTGGCAGCAAGGATTCTAGGTACGTCCCTAACATTAAAGGTGTCAAATGTTTTTGTAGAATGGGAGGTATAAGAGGAAGTGTTTGCTTACCTTTGTCTTGCAGTGAGGCGTAGGAATGTATGGTTTATTTTTTTTTATGTATGAAGTGCTGATTGCTTATAAATTATCATGCTTGTGTTTCCTACATTGCACTACACCATAGCAGACACAACCTGTCGCCGGACCCGGGCTGCATAGGATCACTTAGGATGGTGTTGAGATGGATACCACTCCGACTACAATCGTGTAGTACGAGTCGCCCACCTCTACCCCGAAATTTCTTTCTTCACGTCGAAGGTACCCACCCCGGTCTGCAAGCATGCGACACGGGTCGGTTCTTTGACGAAGTCGGAGTCATGGGTAACCCGACCTAAGCACAATCTTGTTGGTTCAGTCCGGTGGTCCTATGGCTTCATTTTGAGCCGTATAGAGTAGAAATCGAACCACATTCCATGTGTATGTCTATGTAATTGAAAAAAAATGAAAAAGAAAAAAAAGAAATAGAGACAAAGGTTGGCACCCATTGTAAGTATCATTTTCCTTTTTATTTGCCCATTTTGCATTGCATTTTCATCTTGAAATTTGCGGAAATCAATCGAATGCCCTCGGCGATATAGGCTTATGATTGAAAAAAGATTGGCAATCACTTTTGATAAGTGAACGTTGAAGGCAAGTTCTAAACATTTTGATTTGGCCCTGTTGAACACATGGTTTTATTTAAATTTCTAGTTATGGGCTCGAAATCATTTTGAAAATTAAAAAAAAAAAAAACTTTCAAGTTGTGATTTTATATTGGGGCACAAAATTTGAAATTGTATTTTTTTTATCAAATTTTCTCATTCTCTCATTCTCACATTTTGGGACTATAATGCAAATCATTTTGTATATAAATTCCTCAAAATAGAAATCACTTCATTTTTCTTTGAGTAAAATTACAAATCAATCTTTCAAAAATCAATGACACTTTTGCATACGAAACCTTTTGGAATAGAGTGGATATTCGATTGATAACCGTCGATTGATCTTTTAATGATGCCCCTTCTCTTATGACTAATCTTGGTGAGATACTAAACCCCCGTAATAAAGACTATGAGGCATGTACACCTTGATTTTGTTGTAAGAAGCGACCTCATTGAGAGATCATTTTCTCATTCACAGGTTATCTGACATTGTTGCCTTTTTGTAGACTACGCGTGATGCTCGATGACATTCTTGTTTCTTGTATTTTATCATTGAGTTTCTTGTATTTTATCATTGTCTTTACTCTTGTTAAGAGTCTTGTTTTCCATTTTGGGTTTTGATCGCGAATCCAACTGATGCTTTGGTAAATCACGTGACTCATTTTTTTATGATGGAATTCAATTTCGTGAAAATCATCCCAAAAAAACAAAAAAAGAAAGAAAAGAAAAAACAAATTCAGAAATGTTTCAAGCGAATCTTTACATCTACCTTCCAAAATGAATTTTAAGAAAACTTTGCTTAAGGCCCTCTCTTCACAAAATCGCTTTCTCCGGTAGGATGATGAGTTTATTTGAGATCGACATTTGCTCATTCTAAAAGATAAAAGTGTAGACTTATAGAACTTGAGGAGTAAGCATGCGTCGAAGCATCCTCGGCGCCAATTTTCCATAGAGGCGGAACGAAGTTGAATTCCATTCTAGGAAGTTTTGTTATTCACAAATGCTTAGATGCCCAAACAACCCATCGATCTCGTTCACTTTGCATGATGAGACAAATGAATGGAGTTGCCAAGCATCCAAAAAGGAAAAATTGAAGGAAGAGTAAATTGTATCGATTCCAGTTATTCATTTCTAATCCCGTTTTTGACATGACTTTCTTTTCATTGTCAATGAGATATCAAGAGCGCCAAGTTTTGTAACGTTCCCAATAAACACGATGGATCACTTTTAAGTCCTGTTCATCTTAAACAAAAAAGATTCAAATGAAACAAAGGGGCAATATTCCTCCATGAGAGATACCTTGGGATGTTGATCGCCCGACTTTGAAAAGGATGTATCTCCTTCCTAAGCTTGATTCTCTTTAGCATAAAAAATAAAATGTCATTCTCTTTGATACAGGACAGATTCGAACAAAGCGAAGGTTTGTCAAATAAAGACTGGGAGAGCAGCGTTTGATTTAGAAAAAAATCTCTCATCTCCCCACCCATGAAATTTGCTGGAACAACAATGTCAGATTCATCAAGAAGGATGTATCGTTCCTAAATTGAACCTAATTAAGTATAGAGATAACCCGTTTCATCTCCTCTTCTTACAGGGTGATAAATGGGAAAAATGTTGCACCTGGACCGTAGAAGCAGCGCCTTCCATCAAGGCAATAAGTGGGCAAAGCATCTAAAGAACAATATCCTCAGATGTGGAAACAAGGAGCACCCACTCTCCTTTCAAAGCAAAATCTTGAAAAGCACATCTCGTGATCCATACATAAAATTTTCAAGCTTCTTATCAACTAAACGTCTCTTCAAAAAGAGCATTTAAAAAAACAAAGCAGGAATCAAACTTTGTGAATTATTGTATACAATAAATAAGTGCTTTTTATGGATAAAATCAGGGCCACATAGCCATTTTTCAATCATTTCTAACAACTTCAAGCAAAGTTCATACCTAAAGAACGAAAACACATGAAGGGTAAATGGTGTCGATTTCAATTGCTCATTTTGGATAGCGTCTCGACATGATTCTTTCTTTCTTTTGATAGGAAGACATCAAACGCTTAAGGGCAAATGTTAGTGAATGGTAATGCCAAGTTACCAAATATCCACGAGGGTGAATCCAATAGATGTTAGCCCTCAAAGGATAAAAGCGAGTGAAGGGTAATAATGTATCGTTTCCAACATTTCAATCCCTAAAGATCTTTACGCTAACATATTCTTTTACATTCTTCGCAGGATTACAGGTTGCTAGGCCGCAAGTAAGTACCCTTCTTCTATTTTTTTTTAAGTAAATAAAAAGAAAGGAGAATTTCCATTACAAAAGAGAACCTTTGGCGCTTTCCTAGAGACAAGCAAAAAAAAAAAAAAAAAAAAAAAGAAATGAAATGAAATTGAAAAGAAATTACAAACCTTTTGAGCATCATTTTTATCCCAAAATTATTTTCTCGTTTTGTGGATTATTCATTTTGAATCAAATTTTCCTATGGAGATTGATCTACTCAGATGATCTTGACAAAGTGAAATGGAGATGTTAACCATGCCAAACAAGAAGTGCTTAGGATGAAGAAAGGCAAGCCACTTCCAAATACGTCCTTCAAATACTTTTGAGAGTTGAGTGAAATGCGACCTTCTCTTAGGATGAAGGATTCATTCGCATTGAGTGCAAAGATCGAAATGATAAAGGCATTTCCTTCATCAATCCCAACCATTGCACTAATCTCTTACTATCCCTTTGGGCCAAAAAAAAAAAGATCCTTCAAAGTACCCTTATTGAGGACGACCTTACATTGCAGCAGCATAGAGGGTTATGATCATGTTGTAGAGCGAAAGATTGAGAAAGATTCTATTACTTTCACTTGCATCAATCTTCTAGTGATAGCTTCGTGAGGAATTCTCATTAGAGCTTGACTTATCCCAAGGTGAAGAAGAGCACTTCCTTCTCTAGCAAAACACTAATATCCATTGCTTTAACCAATTTGGGCCTGATTATTCATTTCCGAACCCCGAGTGGTGGTCATCTCCCTTCACTGGGGCAAGGCATAAGAATTGACCAAATACAATTGACAATCACGGGAAAATGTGAAAAGCTCAAAGAGCAAAAAGCTCGACAAACTAGGGGGCATGAAAAAGCAGTGTGACTGGTAAAAGTAAGGCCAATGCCCGTCATGAAAAAGAGCCAAAAGGTCGCATCTTATGTGAAAGAAAAAATTATCAAAATCCAAGTGCCTGCGAAAAAAATCATCGCAAAGGACAAAGGAAATTAGAGAAAAGAGCAAAGCTCTCATGCAGAAATGATCGGTGAATGAACTCTCGAGATGTGCTGTGTTTCAAAAGCCAAATGCTTTCGAAGGTCAAGTGACCCGGTCACGATGCCATGATGATCACCGACTCTTAAAGACCCTCTTGAAAATTTTAAGCCTTTCAAGCCTTTCTCGAGCCAACATTATAACCCTTTTCCGAAGTCTCTTTTGATTGGGATGATTTGAGTGAAAATGAGAATACCACAAAGAAGCTACTGTTTGAAGGAGTGTAAATAATTCTATCTTGTCTTATCTTCCAAGTTCTTGACTCGTAAACCCAATGAAGATAGCGACAAATGTTCCTTTATTGGCCTCAAAGCAATCATTCATTTGTGTAAGCCCTAACTAAGCCTATATTACGGTCCTTTCAAAAGACCTTTTAATCGATCGATTGTGCTCATTGCGAATGTTTCAGAAAGCCTTCGACATAGGCTATGTGAGATACTTTCAGCAATCAGTTACTTCCCACGTGAATCGATGGGATCAAGTAGCCATTTTATCGAGTATGTGAGAAGCCCTTTTTGACTAAAAAGCTCCAATTTGGCATGCTTAATGAGTCTTTTTCATGAATAGAAATCATTCTGGTAAGAATTTGACTCATAAAGAATTTGATGATTAACGATGCATTCTTGAACAAGATGACAATTTTGCGCCACATGATGCTGATTGAAATAAAATGTTTTTCTAAAGCAGACAGACTTAGCTTGATTAGCTTATTCAATTAATGCTGAAATATTTCTAATACGACGTCCCTAATGACATTTGCCCAAGTTGAGTTTCACAGGATTCCGTAGTGAAGCCATGCAACTTTCAAGGGATTAGCAGGTGCTTCCCTAAAAATCAAAGGTTCATGGTCAACCTTAAACCATGTTATCTCCAAAGGTTCATGGTTAGCCTTAAACCATGCCATTTCCAAAGGATCATGGTCAGCCTTAAACCATGTCATTTACACAGTTGGTGGGTTTATCCTTAAACCACGGGGTTGGTGGCTTTCCTAAACCACACGGTTTGTGGGTCTATCCTTAAACCACACGGTTGGTGGGTCTATCCTTAAACCACAAGGTTTGTGAGTCTATCTTTAAACCACACGGTTTGTGGGTCTATCCTTAAACCACACGGTTGGTGGGTTTATCCTTAAACCACGGGGTTGGTGGCTTTCCTAAACCACACGGTTCATGGGTCTATCCTTAAACCACACGGTTGGTGGGTTTATCCTTAAACCACGGGGTTAGTGGCTTTCCTAAACCACATGGTTCGTGGGTCTATCCTTAAACCACAAGGTTGGTGGGTTAATCCTTAAACCACGGGATTGGTGGCTTTTCCTAAACCACACTGTCGAAACCCGTTTGTACACGGTGAGACCTTCCTTTCAGTCGAAACTCGTTTGTACACGGTGAGACTATCATCCAGTCGAAACTCTTTTTTACACAGTGAGACTATCATCCGGTCGAAACCCGTTTGTACACGGTGAGACCTTCCTCCCAGTCAAAACCCGTTTTTACACGGTGAGACTATCATCCGGTCGAAACCCGTTTGTACACGGTGAGACATTCCTCCCAGTTGAAACCCGTTTTTACACGGTGAGACTACCATCCGGTCAAAACCCGTTTTTACACGGTGAGACTATTATCCGGTTGAAACTCGTTTGTACACGGTGAGACCTTCCTCCTAGTCGAAACCCGTTTTTACACGGTGAGACTATCATCCGGTCGAAACCCGTTTGTACACGGTGAGACTATCATCCGGTTGAAACCCGTTTGTATACGGTGAGACCTTCCTCCTAGTTGAAACCCGTTTTTACACGGTGAGACTACCATCCGGTTGAGACCCGTTTTTACATGGTGAGACCATCACATCAAGTCAAAACCCGTTTTTACACGGTAAGACCATTACATCCAGTCAAAACCCGTTTTTACACGGTGAGACATTTTTTTTTTCTTTTTCTAGTCTAAACCACATGGTTCGTGGGTTTATCTTTAAACCACAAGGTTCGTGGGTCATCCTTAAACCACAAGGTTTGTGGGTCATCCTTAAACCCCGCTTTTAAAATGTCTATGAGTTTTTTTTTTTTCTTCTTTCTAAACTACAATTTTTCAAAAGGTTCATGGTCAACCTTAAACCACATTATCTGAGAGGTTCATTGGTTTTCCTCAAATCATGCATTTTCAACCCGATCAAAATCTGTTGTTACACGGTGAGACCTCATTCCTCTGTTTCTTATTATGACACGACGTGCTTTTGTAGCGCGGGGTCTCTTTTTCTTCTTATGACATGGCGTGCTTCTATAGCCCGGGATCTATTCTTCTTTTTATGACATATTGTGCTTCTGTAGCCCGGGGTCTTTTCTTCTTCTTATTAACATGACGCACTTCCATAACCCTGAATCCTTTTCGTTGACCTGGTGCGTGCCTATGCACCTAGGGTCCATTTCTCGTCGAAATAATTTAGGTGTCTTCTATCTTTGAATGCAACCTCTTCGAGCTCTCATTCAAAGAGGGGCAGCTGTTGACACTTAAATTTTACTATTGTATTTATGACTCAATCGCATACAAGATTATGAATTAGTCACTAAAAAAGAAAAAAGAAGAGAAAAAAAAAACAACAAAAAAAAGAAGAGAAAAGATAGAAAAGTAAAAATAAAAAACGCCTAAAGGCCGGTTCGCCGCCCGCCTCTTTTTCCTTTTCCCCCTCACGAGGGCCCAAGCGTGAGCCGGCCCATCTTCCTTTCTCCTTTGGCCCGGCCTGCGCCCGAATGTCTACCTCCCCTGGCGGTCTTCGCGCAGACTTGTAGAGACACGGAAGCTGCAGCAGCCGAGTGCGGCGAGCGCAGAGGATCGGGTGGAGCTTCGGGCGTGATTCGTGGGTCGGGGAAGCGGACCGGTCGACGGGCGGGCAAGGCAAGAGCCGGGCACACCGATCGTCGACCTTGAAGGGCTCGGGGTACCCGCAGAGAAAGGGGAACGGAAGCATAAAAGAGAGAAGGCAACAACACAATCAAGAGGAGAGAAACCGGAGGGAGGAGGGAAGCTCGAGGGAGCAGCTAGCCATTGCCGAAGGCTCGAGCCGTCAAGCCTGTTGCCCGCCGTCTGAACCGGGAGGGGCGAGAGGCCGAAGACGAAGCCGAGACAAAGCACAGAGAGAGAGAGAGAGAGCGGAGGAGTCCGAGCGAGGAAGTGACTAAGGGAGAGGAAGGGAGCTTTAGCAGTCGCCTCAGCTGCACGCGAGCCCCGCTTGACTATCCCTCGGCCAATGTCCTCAAATTGGATCCGGTACGTCCTCTTTGCGCCCTGTTTTTCACCCGGTTTCGTGCATCCGGGCCGGAGTTTGCGTTCAAATGGTTTGCGTGAACTCCAGCCCCGTCCACTCCCTCTTTGGTTGCTGTATGTCTTATTATTTGTTGGTGATAGTCTCGGTTTGGGTTTGGGTCCTAGTTGAGCGAGAAACGCATGATTCGAGAGCGTCCTCCACCTGTTTGATAGAATGCCACAACGAGATCCAGTCTCCATGGCTTTGTCTTTGACTAAAATCGAGTTATCCGAGCATGTCGCGCTCTATTGTGATGTTCCGGTGGTGATGGGTGACCTTGGGCGTCGGTCATGTGGTCGTTCGCTACGTCGTTGTTGCTTGTTCGATGTTTGGCCGAGGAGGGTATGCTCGGCCGATGATGGTGATGATCTCCGGCCAACTAGTGGCCGGCGGAAGTTCGGCGGTGGAAGGGTCACCGGTTGTTCCGGCTGCGTTGTTGTTTGGCCGAGTCTCGATGAGGCCATGTTTTGGGAAGGAAGCCGGACGTGCAGTGGGCAAGCACGAAGGAGAAGAAGACCAAAGGGGAGAAAAAATGAAAGAAAAAACAAAAAGAAAAGGTAAAATATAGAAAAAGTAAAAAAGTAAAACAAAATATGAAAAAGAAAGCAAAAATTTGCTTCGGGAAGGAGGAATGCAGAAAGGAGTGCAGCAGAAAAAGACAAAATAGAAAAGAACAAAAAAGAGAAAAGAATTAAAAGAAATTTAAAAAAAAGGGAAAAGAAAAACCAAGAAAAATCAGAAAAAAAAGAGAAGCAAAATAAATAAAAATATAAAACTAAACGGCAAAAGCTGGCCTCGGGAAGGACAGCCGGCGAACGTGCGGGGGTAAAGGATGAAGTGAGGAAAAAATAAAAAAATAATAACAAAAAAAAAATCTTTAAAAAAAAGGGTGTAAAAAGAAAAATGAAAAGAAAAATGTTTTTTTTTAAACCCAAAGGTGTTGGATCCGGGTTTGGGTTGGGCCTGTGGGCCGGATTGGGTTTACCCGGTCCGAACCCATTTTATTGAAGTATAATAATATTAAATATTAAATATATATTAACATTAAAAAAATGATAAAAATTTGGAAAAATGATAAAAATTCAAAATTTTTCCGGAATTTCAAGAAACTCAGAAACATTAAAAATTTCGACTTTTTTTTTTTAAATTTAATAAAAAGTTGAAAAAATTTAAATTAAATTAAAAATTTCGAAAATCCAAAAATGATAGGGTTTGGTTATGAATTGTTATGTATTGCCGCTTTAGTGTAATTAAGCCTTTATTTTCTTGTATGTTGTTTTTATCGTATGTTTAATTTGCGTGTTTTATGTTTAATTTGCACGTGTTTAATTTTAGGGCAAATAGGATCTTGGTAAGTATAATTATTACTTTATTGATTGCGCACCTGCATGCTCACCTCCTATGTTAGTGGATAGGTATGAAATCGATCTAAACTACCTGATGAAAATTATTTTGTTAAAATGAACAAGATTAGGTACCGAAAGGGCACTAATTAGTCAATTAGTGTAATTAAGTCCCCGATCCTAGATTCTCCGGTTGCGTAGGAAGTGAGGTACACTCCCATGCCTCACTTGGTTTCTAGCCGACCCCAATAGGCTAGTGGCGACTCCATTTGTGCAAAATTCTAAAAAAACATCCCAATGTCACGCGGGGTATGGGCTTGGGAGAGCCTGCGCCTAATCATGAGCCTTAGGCCCGTTCTTAGGCAATACCCCTAAAGCTATTCCCTCCTCCCGAGGGTAGGTCGCGACAAGTTCACAGTTAGAACTATGTCCCCCATAGGTTTTGAGACTAAACTTATGAGCATGGCATAAGCCATTTCCTTTAAAGTTTATTTTTCCATTTAGCAATTCCATTTTGTTATGGAGTATAAGGTACAGTTGTTTGAAGAATTATCCCCAAACTAGCACATAACTCCTTTAAATTGGTAGAACTGTATTCTCCTTGTTTGTCAGACCTAAGCATTTTGATTTGTTTATCAACTTGATTCTCGACGTCATTTTTATACTTGATAAACATGCTCATTGTAAATGCTAGTACGAGCACCTAGAGGGGGTGAATAGGTGTGAAAACAAACTTTTGAGAAGTATTGTGTAAAACTTTACTTTTAACCTGAGTTTGTTTAACATAAAACTTTAAAAAGAAAAGAGACTCTAACAATTAAATAAAGTTACAAGCAAAGTAAATGAGTTTAGGGAAGAGAATGAGAACATAAAGTTTATAATGGTTCGGCTTAATCCAAGCCTATGTCCATTCTCCCGCACTAACAGCCCACCGGCTGGATTTCAATATGAATCAAAAGAGTCGTTATAGTATCACGTCCTTGATTCCAAAGTGTAGAGATTCTGCTCCACTTTCTCAAGGTCTCACAAATGTATAAACTCTCTTTTGAGTACAATTTTACGCTCAATAATTGAATTGGCAAAGAACAAGGATTTTCAGACTTTGAAATTTATCTATCGCGCACATACTCAAATAACTAGAGCGTCTTCCTTATATACTTCTCCATGCCTTCATAACCGTTGGCACTTTCCAAAGGAGTTCTTCCAATTTATCTGTTTGACAGAATCAATAAAGGAGATCTTGAGTTATTTAAGGAATATGATGATAGCCCACCAATTATGTTCGCCCATACAATCAGGATCTAGGTTTCCATAAGTGGAACCTTCCAAGTATGCTTCGCCATTCAACGAATCCAAATTACCCAAATTAAATTCAAGAATAATAGATTCCGAGATGCTATATCCAGCCAAGAGATCTTCTTTAGTCGATCGAATCAAATCCTTAAAGAAATACTTAATTCTGGATAAGTCTTATTCGATGGTCTAAAAACTATCAATGAAGGCAGATTTTGAGTCTTGAGTCTGACGGTCCAACAATCTTCAGACTTTGACGAAAGAGTTTACAAGTCTTCAGACTAGACTGATGGAAACGTTTTGTCAGTTTCAAAACAAATACGGAAGTTTTCTCCAACAATCTCCCCCTTTTTGATTGTGACAAAACTTTCTTGCAAATTTGGATATTTTTGACCTGCAAGACAATACTCAAGCAAACATGGATATCTCACAAAAGATAATTGGCTTAGTAAAGATAGCATTAAATTTGCATCCATAGGAGATAAGTTAGTCCTATTAAAAACAACTATCTTTACCATGAATACCAATAGCGCTTAAGATACAACAAACATTAAACGATCAAACAATCCAAATCCAAATCCAAACCAGTCATAACCAAACAACCAAACAAAAATAAAGTCAATCAAAAGTCAAAAAGTCAAATCAAACAAGAGTCAAATCTCAAATCTGCACTATCTCCCCCCTTTTTTGTCAGCATTAAAAAGGTAGAGATGAAAAGAGAATAAAATTAGGATTGTTTTGGAATGCGAACAAGCTGGAAATCTCCCATCGACTTGATAGTGTCTTCCAGCTTTTTCAAATCCTCCTTCAATTGTGCCACTTCTTCACCCTTGGCATTTACTTGAACTTGAAGAGCAAGTGCCTGAATTTGATCATGCAAAAAAACTGAAGATGCTTGATTGGCATTCTGCATATTCTGAACTTCGCATCACATGGCATAAATCTGGCCTCGCATCTCCATAAGAACATCAAGCAGTCTTCGAAAAGTCTGCTGAGTTGTCAGTCTGAGTGCTTGCCTCTGCGTGATCAGTTTGAGGAGTATTGGCAGATGATGCAATTTCAGCATGAGCACCCAGATTTGGTGATGAAACTTCATGACCTTCCTCAGGAAAGTGAGAGGCATATATATCTTCTGGATCTGCAGGCGAACGGCTAACATCTTCACTAGTAAAAGCAATTGAAGAGGTACCTTTTTTCTCAGCAACTCCCCCTGTTTCATTGCCTTCAGGCGGAGAGAAGTACTCTTCATGCTCTGTCTCTTCTTGTTCTCCTCTGCCCTCCTCTTCTGCAGTTCTTTCTTCCTCTGTTTATTTTCTCATCGATTCTCTCTCTCCACTCCTTTGCTGCGACTCTTCTTTGTCTTGATCCTCTCTCTCCTCTGTCTCTGGAACAGAATGATGTAAGTTTCTCAATGCAAGAGCGGAAATGGTGACATCTTCCTCATCTTCTTCATCCTGCAAGATGAGTGCTCTTCTTTTCTTAGATGTGGCTGTCATGGGCTCCTTCCCTTTCCGTTTTGCAGCCATAGAAACTTGGTGAGTCTTGACAGGGGTTTTCTCCTTAAATCGCTCCAAAGCTTTGTTCAACTCATTTAGACGCATTTTGAAAATCATTTTCAGTCCCACCACCATTTGATCACAGGTATGAACACACGGAATCTTGGGAGGCTGAATATTCAAATGTCTGAATAACTTAGTAACAAGTGCTGAGTAAGGAAGTTGGCCCTTGTCTTTCACCATCGATCTGTACATGTGAAACATGATAGTGTGTGGAAGAGAGAACTTTTTGCCAGCGTTGATAGCATACACCAACTTTGCTTCTGAGTTGGAGACGTCAGTCTTCAAAGTTGATTTGGGTCTAAGGCAATTGATCACGATCTTATGAAGCAAAATATTTAAAGCATTCATCCTTAAGTACGAAATTCTTCCTTTCGCCATTCCATCCCGAACAAGCTCTACCATCGCATGACCAACAGACACACTAATTGATTGGAATGCCCCTCACTCTACTCCAATCACATCCGCCAATGTGTCCATATCAACTACATAGTCCTGATCTCGAACATTGAAAGAGAATCTATTCGCATACAAGAAACTTAGATTAGAATAGAAATACGCAGTAAGTTCTGGATGAGCCTCCGTTGTCTCAAAACAAAATCGTTCAAGCTGAAGTAGAGTGAATTTCTCTCGTAACTTCATATTCAGAGAATCAAGAAAATCAAAGTCCACACTTCTTGGGTTGATCACCCCTCGCTTTAGCAACCCTCGTTTTAGCAACTTCGAATAAAGTTGCTTGTGTTCCTAGAGCGAAACAAATATGTTTTTTTGCTTTGAATATTCGCCGCAACACCCATTCTAGGCTTAAAATGAGTGTACATCTTGTCATCATTATTTCCATCTTGCTGACTAAGACCTCCAACACGTGGATCGCTTGGAATGTTCGCAAATGCTCTTTCTGCCGACCCCGCAGGAGCAACTCCCAATCGTTCCATCGTTCGCAAAAAAGTGGGTTTCATTTTGATACCCTTTCTTTTTTAAAAATTCATTAATAAAGTTCAAGGGAGTACCTCCCTCCTTCATGGCAGAGTAGAGTTTAAAGGTAAAAGCGGGCTTTTGAGTTCTTACAAGTTCTACATTTTCAATGATTTCTTCCTTCGCTCGATGATGAGTATCCTGATGTCTAGCTTGTGGAGATTGACGTGGTTGAGAATGTTGTGGACTCTGCTGCTGTCTTGGAAATTCTTCTTCCTCGGTGAGGTCAAAATGCGTAGGACCCTCACGCATGTGTTGTGGTCCCCTGTTCGCAAGTCTTGAAGACTTTCTTTGGAAAGACATTCTCACAGTCTTTGAGAGACTCCAAACTCGTTTCACAAGAAAGATAAAAACTTTGAGGATTAAACTAGAGAGTAAAAGAGAGAAGATGATGTTTTGCGGTTTCTAGGGTTTTGTGAGTAAAGTGAAAGAAAACAAACAGTATATAAAGCAAACGAAACAGGGTATACGGATCGCCGTAAAAGAAAAAATAAAAAAATGCATTTTAAAAAATAACTGCATTTTTGAAAAAATAGATAACATTAAAAAAGATAACTTCTTTTTTTAAAAGGAATGATTGCAGTAATTACGAAAACTCGGAAAGATAACATCAATCAATTACGGATTAAAAGATGACGTACTTTTTCGAGATTTTATCTGAGAGATAAATTTCTAAAACAGAAATAACTTTTAGTCGTGAATCTTGATCTTCTGAGTCTGAGTATTTTTAGACTTTTATCTCTGAGTTTGAACTTCTTCAGTCTTTAAGATATTGAGTCTGGAACTAATAGACTCAAATTGACTTTTCTCCAGTGACTTTGTAAAAATGTCAATGATACTCCTGTATAACTTCTGGTCAACTTTCTTTCCTCATTCATCTTTATTCAGCTTTGAAGAACTTGACATTGGTATATCAATCTTTTTGCAATTTTCCAAATCGAACTTTTTAACAAGTTCTTTAGCATATTTTTCTTGGTGAATGAAAGTTCCTTCCTTCAATTGTTTTACTTGAAGTTCGAGAAAGAATGATAGTTCATCCATCATGCTCATTTCAAACTCATCATGCATAGTTTTAGAGAATTTCTTGCACAGATTTTCGTTAGGTGATCCAAAAATAATGTCATCAATATAGATTTGAACAAGAAAAAAGTTTTTGCTTTCTCTTTTGATAAACAAGGTAGTGTCTACTTTACCTTTAATAAAACCATTTTGAATTAAAAATTTACTTAATCTGTCATACCAAGCTTGAGGTGCTTGCTTTAAACCATATAGTGCCTTTTTCAGTCTGAATATAGAGTCTGGTTTCCTTGGGTCTTCAAAACCGGGGGGTTGTTCCACATAGACTTCTTCTTGAATAAATCCATTTAGGAAGGCGCTTTTGATGTCCATTTGGAATAACCTGAAATTCTTATAACAAGCAAAATCAAGTAATAATCTAATTGCTTCTAACCTTGCTACAGGTGCGTAAGTTTCATCATAGTCTATCCCTTCTTCTTGCGTATATCCTTTGACCATGAGTCTTGCTTTGTTCCTTATAACTTTTTCTTTCTCGTTCATCTTGTTCCTGAAAACCCATTTAGCTCAATGACAGATTTACCTTTTGCTTTAGGAGTCAATTCCTAGATATTGTTGATACTGAATTGCTTGAGTTCTTCTTGCATAGCTTCAATCCAACTTTCATTAGTTAAAGCTTCTTCTATACTCTTGAGTTCTATTTCAGAAATAAGAGCCACAGCACTAGACTCTTCATGCCTTTTGGATTTTGTACAAATCCCTTCATCAATATCACCAATAATGAGTTCTTTAGGATGACTATACTTGTGCTTCCAGTTGCTAGTTGGTTTGTCAGACCGTTGATCTTTTTCTTCATTTGATTCTACAACGATCGTTCGTTGCTGGTCTTTTGAAGTCTGAGCTGCTTCTAGTGATTTAGACTTTGTATAGTCTGGAGCAGGTTCAGATTCTTCAGGTTGAGTCTGAATCAATTGATTTTGCATAAGATCTTGAAATTTGACATTCATCGATTCTTCCACAGATTGAGTCTTTTTGTTATATACTCTGTAAGCCTTGTTGGTGGTTGAATATCTAAGGAAGATGCTTTCGTCTGATTTTTCTTCAAGCTTACCAATTCGATCATTTGCATTTTTCAATATAAAACATTTGCATCCAAATACATGAAAATATGAAACAATTGGCTTCTTTTCTTTGAACAACTCATAGAGAGTTTTCTCCATAATAGGCCTTAAGAAGACTCTATTAATAATAAAACATGATGTAGAAACTGCTTCAGCCCAAAAACGAGAAAAAATGTTACTTTCAATTGAAAGAGAGTTCTAACCATTTTTTGCAATGATCTATTGTTCCTTTCCACAACTCCATTCCGCTCTGAAGTGTATGGTGAGGAGAACACATGCTGAAAGCCAAATTCATTACAGAACTTAGCAAAGTCTTGATTTTCAAACTCACCTCCATGGTTTGTCTGTATGCTTGAAATAACATATCCTTTCTCATTTTGAACTTTCTTAGCAAATTTTATAAAATAAGAAAATGTTTCAGACTTACTTGCCAGAAATATACCCAAGTAAATCGTGAATAATCATCCACTATTACTAGGCAATATTTCTTACCTCCAATACTCTGGGTTTTGCTTGATCCAAAGAGATCCATATGCAAGAGCTGTAGCATATGATTAGTGAAAACTTGATTTATTGGTTTGAAATAATTTCTAACCTGTTTTCCCAATACACATGGTGTGCATAAATTATATTTTTGGTATGTCAGGTTGGGTAGTTCACGAACAAGCTTCTTTGTAGAGATCTTGGCTATTTGCTTCATGTTGATGTGGCCAAATTTTCTATGCCAGAGATTAGCTTCCTCTTGAATTGAAATTAGACATTGGGATTTTTCTGGTTTGATATCCAAGAGATATATATTTCCATGTCTTCACCCCGTGAATGTCTAAGAGGAGTTTTTACTGGTTCCTGAACATATTCCTTCTTGAAAGTTGATTTTGTAACATGTGTGACACAGTTGGCCGATACTCAGCAAGTTGTAGTTGAGTCATTCCACTAAGGAAACGTTGTTGATTGTGAGACTTCTAATTTTTACAGTTCTGCATCCCACAATTCTACCTTTGCTATTTCCATAAAAAAAAAAACTTTTCCACCATTAACTTGCATAAACTTTATGAAACAACTCGAGTCTCCTGTCATATGTCTTGAGTATCCACTATCCAAGTACCATTTAACCTTTTTTTTTTTTTAGTGATCTCAATTTTACTGTCTGAGTCTGAGTCTGTTCTAGAGTCTGAATTTGATTATGATTATGTCATTAGACAAATATTGGCATAATCATCATCATTCTTTTCACATTCGGTATCACTCCATGTTTCTGCTTTGAGAGCCTTTCTATATTTCTCGGCTTTTCCTTTCTTTTTCTTCAGTAAAGGACAATTGGGTCTGATGTATCCCTTTTTCTTGTATTCAAAACAAATCACATCTTTATTGGATTCATCATCCTCAACTGATTTATTTTGAAACTTTTGAGAACTTTGTTTCTTCCAATTGAATCTTCTTTCCTTTTTGTTCAGTTTTCTGAACCTTCTTATCATGAGAGCAAGTTCTTCATCGTCCATATCGTCTTTAGAATCTGTAACATCATAATCATCATTAGATTTTAATGCAATAGATTTTTTACCTTTGGGATCTTCATCTTCATTGATTTGCTCCACTTCATAAGACTGAAGAGTGCCAACCAATTCCTCAACAGAGAGTGGCATGATTCTTTGTGTCTCCCTTATTGAGGTCTTTATGTGATTCCAATCTTTAGAAAGTCCACGCAGTAATTTGTTAACTTTCATGGATCTAGAGATTGGTTGACATTAATACTCAAGATCATTCACGATTTTTGTAAAACGACTAAACATGTTAGTGATAGATTCTCCTGATTTCATCTTGAATGCTTCATATTGACCGAGCAGAATATTGATTCTGATTTTTTTCACTCGATTGGTTCCTTCTTAGGTGATATGCAATCTATCCTAGACTTCTTTAGCTGTTTCACAAGAAGATATTCTATTATATTCAGTAGGAGATAATGCACAATATAAGGAATAAATTGCTTTTGCATCAGGAGCTTGTCTCTTGGTTATCTCTTCTTGAGTCATCTCGCTGGACTCAACAGCTTCTTTTCCCCTTTTTGAGACTGTTGTAGTTTTAGGAATGATTCATTTGTCTACCACATTCCATTCAAGAGGGTCTTTCGATCTTAAGAATGCCTTCATCTTGTTTTTCCATATACTGTATTCCTTCCCATCAAAGTAAGGTGGTTTGGTGTTGCTTTGCCCTTCAACCAAACCTGGAGCCAACATACTAGCCATGGATCGTTAACTCTTAAGTAAAAACATTTCAATCTAAATGAGTACACAGGCTCGATACCAATTGTAAATGCTAGTACGAGCACCTAAAGGGGGTGAATAGGTGCGAAAACAAACTTTTGAGAAGTATAGTGTAAAACTTTACTTTTAACCTGAGTCTGTTTAACAGAAGAATTTAAAACGAAAAGAGACTCTAACAATTAAATAAAGTTACGAGCAAAGTAAATAAGTTTAGGGAAAAGAATAAGAACACAAGGTTTATAGTGGTTCGGCTTAATCCAAGCCTACGTCCATTCTCCCGCACTAACAGCCCACCGGCTGGATTTCACTATGAATCAAAAGAGTCGTTACAGTATCACGTCCTTGATTCCACAGTGTAGAAACTCTGCTACACTTCCTTAAGGTCTCACAAATGTATAAACTCTCTTTTGAATACAAGTTTACGCTCAACAATTGAATTGGCAAAGAACAAGGAGCTTTAGACTTTGAAATTTGCCTATCGCGCACACACTCGAATAACTAGAGCATCTTCCTTATATACTCATCCATGCCTTCATAACCATTGGCACTTTCCAAATGAGTTCTTTCAATCTACCTGTTGGACAAAATCAATTAAGGAGATCTCGAGTTATTTAAAGAATATGACGATAGCCCACCAATCCTGTTCACCCATACAATCAAGATTTAGGTTTCCATAAGTAGAACCTTCCAAGTATGCTTCGCCATTCAACGGATCCAAATTACCCGAATTAAATTCAAGAATAATAGATTTCAAGATGCTATATCCAGCAAAGAGATCTTCTTTAGTCGATCGAATCAAATCCTTAAAAAAATAATCAATTCTGTCTTTGACGGTCTAAAAACTATCAATGAGGGCAGACTTTGAGTCTTGAGTCTGGCGGGCCGGCAGTCTTCAGATTTTGACGAAAGAGTCTGCAAGTCTTCAGACTAGACTGATGGAAACATTTTGTCAGCTTCAAAACAAATACGGAAGTTTTCTCCAACACTCATAACCTCATCTTTGCTATTTAACAAATAAACATAGCGAAATCAAGTACAATCATCCATAAAGGTGATGAAGTACTTTTTTCCTCCTTTATTTTCTATAAACTTTAAATCACATAAATCACTATGAATTAGTTGTATTGGTTTACTTGTTCTTTGGATCGATTTGAAAGGTTTCTTAGAAAACTTAGCCTCAACATAAGTCTTACACTTGTAATAGGCATCCAAGTCAAACCTTGGAATTAGTCCTAAGTTTGCTATCCTTTTCATTGTAATGTAATTTACGTGTCCTAATCTATCATGCCATACAAAAGGAGACACAACAGTATAAACTAAAGACTTATCTTTATTAATAGTCTTTGGGTACAAGAATTTCGAATTTATATCAATGACAGCTACAAATTGGCTTTGAATATATCATTATATAAGTACCCTTTCTCCACATATATCCCCCCTTTAGCAAGTACACATTTGTCATATTCAAAAATAATTTTGAAACCTTCTTGACAAGTATAGGGCCGGAAATGAGATTCATCTAGATTTTCAGTACATGCAGCACATTCAACATGGCAACTTCTTTGCTAGAGGTGATCTTCAAAATCACTTTTCATTTTCCAACAATCTTCGCCAATGTAGAGTTAGCTATGTAAAACTTCTCTTATTCTTCTTCAGCCTTCTTGTAAAAGGAGAACATGTTTTTATCCACACAAATGTGACTTATGACACCTGTGTCCTTCCACCAATCATTATTATTCAACACTAGTAATACCTCAGACACCACCATAGTAGTTAGTTTCGCATTATCTTCATGTTGTGTCAAATTTAGCTGCTTGGCTGCATCGCCGCCTTACCTTTATTTGGGTGCTTTTTGCAATCCTTAGTACAATGGCCAGATTTATTGCAAATAAAACACGTCCCTTGGAATTTTGTGGACCGTTCCTTTTGCTTGTCTCTTTTTTGAAAAGATATCTTCCTCTTCCTATTTTGCTTGGAATTTGAGGACTCCACAATGTTGGCCTTTGGTTCAATAGAAGGGTTTGCATTCCTTCCGTTGTCCTCTTCAATTCGAGACACAGAATGAGATCTTTAAGGCTCATCTCTTTCCATTTGTACTTCAACTAATTTTTGAAGTTTGATCAGCCTAAATGTAGCTTCTCAATCATAATTGCCACTTGGAATGACTCACTAAGTAACATTCCTCAGCAAATATGTCATTTAAAATTATTTGCAATTCTTGAACCTGATTCATAATAGATTTAGAATCCACCATTTTGAAATCTGGAAATTTGGCAACCATGAATTTCTTGGTGCCTGCGTCCTTAGTTTTATATTCTAAGGACTCCCATAATTGTTTAGCAGTTCCAATGTTACAATAAACATTATAAATTGAATTTACCAAATAATTAGGAATATAATTTCAGCATAGAAAGTCCTTATGCTTCAAAGCCTCCAATGCCCAAGGGTAGCGACATCTTGCTCATTTGGACTAATTATCGGGCACATGTTCGATAAGTACTTGACTAGATTTAGCGTGGTCAAATAGAAGAACATCTTTTGTTACCACTACTTAAAGCCCACACTGGTGAATTTTTCTAGTTTCTCATTTGGTGTTATTGAATGCGGTAACATCAAACCAGACAAAGCTTGTTGAATCATCCCTCTAGAAATTAGACCATATGCCGTTTGACATGTACTATTTTGAAATACAGTCCCGGGTATGTTAGTTAGGCGACTTGTACTCGTACCTCCACAAATGGTCTCGGCTCGAAGGCCCACGGCATTTGCTACCACAACACCAGGCCCGAGGTATGAACCTCTCCACCATTAGTGGTCGAAACGATCATATTAATGTCTCCAAAAATGTTTCGGACATCATTTGGTACTTGATTGTTATCTGTCATCTCTATTTTCCGATAAACACAGCAAACGGTAAAAAAATATGCGACTAATCGCGTTAAGATTGTTGAGAAATAATTTTCACATATTGTAAGAAAAAAATATTCGCGTAGTGAAAATAGAAAAAAATTACATAACTCTATTTGTTGGAATCGAAAAATTAAATATGAGAAAATGATAACAATAATATAGTAATGATCAAGCCAGTGTTGTAGAGTGGAACCATGTAGTACCAGAAATGAGATAGATCTTCCAAAGGACAAGGCTTTTTTCGAATAAGCCAGCTCATTTGGGTCATGTTATAAATGCCCTAGCCAAACCTATTGATGGTCGATGTGACATTTACGCTTTTGAATCTCGATTAATTGAATCTCTTGCTCCAGGTAATCGAGATGTTCCATATATGAGCCTCTTCAAATTGGACTTATTGCTATTGATTCGACGATCCCTATAGGACGTGGTCAGCAAGAATTAGTTATTGGGGACAGACAGACTGGTAAAACAACAGTAGCCACATATATTATTCTCAATCAACAAGGTCAAAATGTAATATGTATTTATGTAGCTATTCTTAAAAAAAACATTTTCCGTCGTATAATCTTTGCATATAAAGATGCTGAATCACAACCCAAAGTACAAAACTGTTTGATAGTAATAAAATTTATAGGAAATTAGATAGTAGGTGAGATACGGCTAACCAAATCTCCTTAAAGCGATTAGTTTCCGCCAACGATACTAAGCAGCTTCACATCCCTTAATAGGAGGAAAATAATCTTGGTGTGATTATAATATTCATTGGGTTACTTGTTTTTGTAGAATCTTTTGCTACAATCCCTGCATTCTATGGAGGTCACACGACCATACTATATGCCGTTTTCGGATTTGTTTACTTTCATGAATCTGCTACAACCTAAATATCCTTTTATGTGAATAGAAAAAGAGATGATATATGAGCATAAATGAAAGTACAAAAACTCTATATACTATCCATCCAAATCTATCTCCAAAATTTTAATTATATAGATGGACTGCTTTTGAGAGGGGGGGGGGACATTAATCCCTCCTAGTCATTTCATTTCCTTTCTCTTGATCCATCTGGACAAGTGATTACTTTTTCCCTCCCTAATCACCCCCTACATACACTTGGTAAATCTCCAGTACTTTCCAAATTCAATTTGAATATCATTTGACTTACTCGAGTCTTTATAATATGTCAAATTTTCAGCCATTCATCTTCTTCTTTGACCCACTTATGTTTCCTCTCACTTTCATCACAGGCAATGCGTTTTAGATTTTTCTTTAATATCAATTAATAATGAATTATACATAAGCAAACCAAGTGAGAAACCCGGACAAGGAGATCGTCTGGGTTACCCTTCTTCATTGTCGTGGCACAGTAATCTGTTTACAAATTGCATTGGCTCGTTGTCTAAGTCAGCCAATACAACCAATGGAAGAGCAAATCTTTCATTAATTTTTATCAAGAGAGCTACACCAAACGTAGAGAAAAAGGAACTTATCAATCACATTTTTCGTATGAAGAGACCCATTAACCTTGCCAGAACCTATGTAGCACCAACACGGACACGCGACACGCGACACGACACGACACGACACACCGACACGTCATTTCTTAAAAATAGAGAATTTCGACACGTTCCGACACGTTATATATTAAATATATTTTTATATATAAATACTTAATAATAATAATAATAATAATAATAATAATAATAATAATAATAATAATAATAATAATAATAATAATAATAATAATAATAATAATAATAATAATAATAATAATAATAATAATAGCCTAGAATTAATTCACACGAAAAATATTAAATAATATCATTCATTATTTTAATTTGTTACAATAATACACAAAACTTAGAGGGAAAAATATTGTTTAAAGAAAAATGCTGAAATGATATTTTTAAATTTATTTATTTATCATATATAGCATTTTTTATTACTTCTTTCATAGTAAAAGACTTTTTTTAAAAAAAACAATTCTAAAAAAACAAAACTGAAAAAAAAAAAATTGACCTCATGCGTGTATATTTATAGCAATTTTATTACTTCTTTTATTACTTATTTTGTGTATATTTATATTTTGACCCCTCAAATATTAGAAATTTTTAAAATTGACCCCGTGCGTGTCGGAATTCTGGACTCGCGTGTCGAAGCGTGTCAGAAAGAGAGTTGACCACGTGTCGGATTTTTCGACACTCGTTGACCGCGTGTCGGAGCGTGTCGGGACGTGTCGGAGCGTGTCAGATCGTGTCGGGACGTGTCGGACACGTGTCGGAGTGTCGGACACGACACGAAGGCTTCCGGAGAGTGTCCGTGCTACATAGGCCAGAACGCAAACCTACGAATGACTCAAAACCCTCAAGCCCTAATTTTGGAAAAAAAAAAGGCCCAAGGCAGGTCTGGCTTTATTGGGGTTGGCCCAACCATCAAAACTTTGCATGTAATGCCTGAAAATGCATTTCTGGCCTCACTTTTGAGAGGACTAAGTTGTGAGGATCGGATTGGATGCAATGAGGAACACACGGATAATAATTCAATATGTTTCTGTGTTAGGGTAAAATGGATGATACATGGAATATATACGCTCCGACATGGCTGAGGAACACTTTAATGGACACGTACGTTTGGACCTCATTCTTATTTTTCCATGTTTAAATTCAATGATCTGGCTCTCCCGTGTTAGATCGCAGCATGATTAATTTCTAGTGTTGGAACAGCAACAGATTTATTAAATTCCAAGTCATGTCTGCCAAATCTGGTGATTATTAATGGCTCGCTCTGTCTCCTTTAGTAACTTAGGAGTTGTATATCAGGGAACTAATTCGTGCGTGACTACAAATTTTTAACTGCAATGCAGAGCACTGGAAAAAAAATAATCAATGGAACTCTAGAGATCTCGTGCTGTATACATTAGTGCCATGACTCTGCGTCACGAAAATAACCCATCGGCGGAAATTGGAATGTGGTATGAAAGTTGTCAATGCTGGCGGATTATCTATTTAACTTGCGCTTCGGCTCAGCATCTCATTGTACTGAAGGTACGACATCTGCCTCTGTAGCTTCATTTGCTCGTAGAATTTGGCTATGAACTCCTCCGCTCTTGAGTCGATCCCCCGCTCTTCCTCCTCACATTCAATCCTCCCGTTGTTGTCGTAGCACTCTTCCTCATCTACATTTTCGAGGAAGAAGCTCTTCTTCGTACTATCATATCCATTATAAACTCTATAACTGTCCTTGTCATCAAACTCCATATCAAAATCAACTTTAGGTTTGATGCACGGAAACATGAACCGCATTGACCCCGGGTGGTGCATCTTCACGTGGACAACTGGAGTCTTCTCAAAGGAGAGCTCCTGCTCGCCGTACCAGATATGGCTGCGAGGGGTCGCCGCGTGGCCGATGGTCTTGAGGAACTTGGGCAGGAGCAGGCGGAGCTACAGCTTGAACGCCCTACCTTGCCTAGCCCAGAGCAGCGCGAGGCACAGGAGTTTCCACGCCCAGTGAGAGACGCTCGACTCTTTTGCCTCTGGCATTTTTCGTGGCTCCCTCAGTTGATACTCAGATAGAGGTATGATGAGCGATGAAGGTGTGGATGCATGCAAAGTGATAAAAAAAGCTGTTGTGCGTTGTATGATCTGAGAGAGAATGAGCAGAGTTAGGAGAGTTTATATACTGGATGCGAAATGCCGCACGATAGCGCGGCAGTAGAGAAGGAGGACAGAAAGAGAGCTGCTTGATGTGGGTACGGGAATGAATGAGGGCGTGTGAACTAGTGAGCAACACGGTTATACGCGGACTTTAATAGATCTGCTGGATATTTGTCGTGTTTAGTTTAGTTCCTTTCTACTTGAGAGCCGCAATAGAGCCATTCGTTTATCTTAATCAAGAAAGTGAATAGCGTTTAGTGTTCCGGTTAGGAGGTGCGAAAAGACCAAAATACCCCTGCTTTGTTGGCATGCACCATCATAAGCGTGGGTAAAATTTCAAAAAATGACTTGAAGTATTATTATTTTCTCAAATAAGGGCCTGAAGTGGACTTTGTTTGAAATAAGGACCTAAAGTGGCCTTAGTTGTTTCAAATAAAGGCCTAAAGTAGCTTTGGTTATTTCAAATAAGGACCCGACCTTGCCGATCATCGACTGGCTAAATTTTTCGACCGATCAAGGGTATTTTTGCCATTTTGCATTTCAATTTTATTTTCTTTCCTTTTTTATTTTCTTGTTCTTCTTCTTCCTCTTAGCCGGTGGTTGACCGGCCACCGGCAATGCCCACAGAGGGCTAAGCGAGGGTTGCCCCCACCGGCGAGGGCCACCCATGTTGGCCACAGGTGAGGGACGGCCTCACCTAAGCGTGGCGACCCTACCCTAGGGGCCATCCGTGAGGTCGGTCCTAGCTGGTCCCAGGCGAGGGCAGCCGACAAGGTAACCCAGCCCTTGTTGGTCTCACCTGGGGCCAGCACGGGCCGACCTCGCGGATGGCCCCTAGGCGAGGGTCGCCATACCCAGGTGAGGCCATCCCTTGCTCAGCCCTTTGTGGGCTTGCCAATGGTTGGCTGGCCATCGGCGAAGAGGAAGAAGAACTAGCCAAAAAAATGGAAAAAAAGAAGAAGAAGAAGAAGAAAAAAAAAAAGGGGAAAATGGCAAATGACGAAAATACCCTTGATTGCTGGAAAGACGGGTCCTTATTTGAAACGGACATAGCCAAGTAGGCTCTTATTTGAAATAAATATAACCACTTTAGGTTCTCATTTGAAATAACATCTACTTTATACCCTTATTTGAGAAAATGAAGGCACTTGAGGTCCTTATTTGAAACAAAGGTTCACTTCGGCCTTATTTGAAAAAAGATGGTACTTTGGGTCTCTTTTTGGAATTTTCCCTAAGCCTGTGATCCATCGCAGATGCAGCACTCCTCTGTTGCCGCTCGAACTGTGCCGCCATTGGCTCTCAACACAATCGTCGCCCTTGCCCCGATAGTTGCCCTCGCCTTATGTCTCCAACCGCCTCCCAGTCCAGGAGAACAATCGCTGCCTTAAGCGTCGACAATGACCGAAGAGGAAGGGGAAAGGGCAAATTAGGAAAATCAGGCAAAGATGGATCACAAATAGTCCAAATTGTATCATGGTAATGTCTCGATAGGGTGACCTCAAGATATAAATTTATTCCATAACTTGGCTTAATGGTTTTTCTGAAATTTTTCTCGTACATAACATATTTGGTGTAGAAATTTGAAGTCAACTATTCAAATACTAAAAATTACGTGCAAGCTACTTTATTTCACGGCATCCAGCACAAGCCAAAGGACTGAATTAAATCTTTCATAGAGTTTATTGGGTGTTCTATAGGATCTTAACAACTAGACCTATATGCCCTTATGCTCCTAGATGAATAAAAGAAACAACTTTAGAGAATTTTCAACTACTTTATTTCACGGCATCCAGCATAAGCCAAAGGACTGAATTAAATCATTCATAGAGTTTATTGGGGGCAGAAGTACAGCCCAAGTGCCATAACTTGGCACCGGGGGACACTTAAGTGCCATAACTTTAAAATGGTACACTTGAGTGCCAGTTTTGAAGTTAAATGAGACACTTAAGTGCCACTCCGGCGAAGATCCGGCCAAATGGCTTACGTGGCGACTTTCCGGCGAGTTTGGTTCAAAACGGCGTCGTTTTGCATGCGACGTGGTGGAGAAACGCAAAAACGACGCCATTTTCGTGTCTACGTGTAAATAATAATATAAAAATTAATTAAATTAGATTTAAAATATTCAAAAATTTGAAAAAAAATAAGAAAAATTTTAAAATTTTAAAAAATTAAGAAAAATTTAAAAAAAAAAGGGGAGGGGGTCGAACGGGCGGCCGAGGGCGAGCCCTCGCCGCCGCCACCTCCCGCCGTCGTCGGGAAGGGCCAACGACGGAGGGGGAGGGTCGGCCGGGGTCGCTGGTCCCCGGCCGACCGACCTTGCCGGATCGGGCTGCGAGGTCACGACCCTCGCCCCAGATCTAGACGAGGGCTCGCCGGCCCTCGCCACCGGTCGGCCGGCCTTGCGGCCCCGGCCGGGGCCCGACTGACCTTGGCCGACCCTCCCCACTCTATCGCCGGCCCTTCCCGGCGGGGAGGCGACGAGGGCCCGCGACCCCTCGCCGGATGCGGGCGAGGGTCACGGCCCGTGCCCAAATCTAGGGCGAGGGTCGTGGCCCTCGCCCAAATCCGGACGAGGGCTTGCCCATATCCGATGAGGGCTCGCCCCCCGCGCCGCCGCCACCGGAAGGGCCGGCGACGAAGTGGGGAGGGTCGGCCGAGGTCGCGAGCCCCGGCCGGGGCCGGCGAGGGCTCGTAGCCCTCGCCGTCGGTCGGCCGGGGCCGGCGACCCCGGCCGACCCTCCCCCCTCCGTCGCCGGCCCTTCCCGGCAACGGCGGGAGGCGGCGGCAGCGAGGGCTCGGCCCTTAGCCGCCTCGTTCGACCTCCCCCTTTTTAAATTTTTCTTAATTTTTAAAATTTTTTAAAATTTTCTTTTTTTTATAATTTTTGAATATTTTAAATCTAATTTAATTAATTTTTATATTATTATTTACACGTAGACATGAAACAACGTCGTTTTGCGTTTTTACTGCCACGTCAGCGTGCAAAACAATGCCATTTTGGACCAAACTCGCCGGAAAATTGCCACGTCAGCCATTTGATCGGATTTTCGCCGGAGTGGCACTTAAGTGTCCAATTTTACTCCAATATTGGCACTTAAGTGTACCATTTTAAAGTTATGGCACTTAAGTGTCCATTCGTGCCAAGTTATGGCACTCCAGGTGTCCCAACCTCGTTTATTGGGTGTTATATAGGATCTTAACAACTAGACCTATATGCCCTTATGCTCCTAGATGAATAAAAGAAAGAACTTTAGAGAATTTTCAACTCATGAATTGAAGGTCCTCATCATCATCTTGAGTGTCAAGAGATCAAGGGGCAACGACTTCTACCGGTTCCTCCTTTTGGGACCACCATTGGTCCTAGAAGCAAGTTCGATCCACGAGGACTACCTCATGAATTGGGTCCATTGAAAAAATTGATCTAGACTTTGAATAATAAGCCACTTAAGAAAGTTGAGGACTTTGCTGAAGTAAACGCTAGTTGCTTGTAAAACATAATTATATTTTATACGAAGGATTATTTAAGTTGAGGTGTTGGTCGTGGGTTGGATTGATGCATGGATTCTTCTAAACCGTCTAAGGAGTTTAACTCATTGATAGGATGTTTCCTTTTTCTGACGGACTTAATTTTAAATTCAAAACCAAAGTACCTAGAAATAACCTATCATCACGTACTGAAAACTGTGTTGCCATCCAGCAAAAAGATTAAAACGTGAGAGCATTGACAACCCAAAATCCAGAGACAAATGCACGAAACCCAGCCACTTTATTATGTCTACGATACATTATGCACAAAAAAATGACTTGGTTCCCCGTGAGGGACTAAAAAATTGAACAAATAAAGTACTTTATTAGAGTTGAGTTATAGAGAAGGAAGTAGCTTGACCTTAATCGATGGACTACTCTTTATGAAATTTTAGGTTTCAAAATCTGGATTTTTTATAGTCAAGGCGATATAGCTATAAAGCGATAGAAAGTCCTTTCTTTAGTCCCTCCAATCATGAACATAATAGCCCAACCAAAACTGAAATGGTATTTACATCTGACATGGATTCCCATTAGATTGCAAGACGTTTTCTGAATTTCCTGGACAAACCGAGTTTGAAAGAAGCAAAATTTCCGGTTTGGCCCAATCTCGTGTGAGTTCATGGGCGCCACCAACACAGATTACACATCCAATCATGTCAGAGGAAAGGCTTCGCGTTGCTAGTTTGCCAGCTGTTGGTCACCCTTAAGTCGATCGCCTTATTCACACGTAAGAAGAAAATGCCTGATTTGTCGAGCTTTCATGCCAACCTATGATTTCTTGGATTTTGTTTGGATGTTTTGCAACCCAGCTTGTCTATAATTTGCGCTCGAGACGTGGTTTTTTACCCCTAGGTTCTTTTTTGCCATCAAAGATGTGCATTTTATCTGCACCATCTGTGTATGCCAGAAATGTCCTTATTGGCATTCTGTGAGTAAAATCCTAAATAGGTCAAGTAACTATGGAGGAGTGCGCTTCTCAAATGTCTTAAGATGGTAGACTAATTGAGGTGCGGGAAAGTTAACCCAAACATCACTTGATCACTTAAATAAAAAAGAACAAAAATCCTCTTACTTGTATAACGATTGGAGCAAAAAATAGAAGCAAACCTTCTTTAATCATATAGTGCGACATTGAAGTCATACCAAGGAGGGGAAAAGAAGAAAAGACTTATCATGATTGACAACGGTGCACTCAGCTATCCCAGATATAGCACGCTAACTAGTCAATGATTGAAGGAACTTTATACCAAGTTTAAGAGATACAAAACATGCAGTTTTGGGGTTAATATTCTTTTAGACCGGAATTTTTTACTATTCCACCTTACTATTTGAACTTTCACTATATTATAACTATCCAAATCCGTCCAAATTTCTTTTGTATGCACACTACACATGACTTGTCAAACGTAAAAATCAGGATTTGTAATGATAAGAAATTCAAAATAAGGAGCACAAATCTCTTGAACTTTGGAAGTGATATACTCTAGATTCCGAACTTTCACATGACATACCCTCTCTACCTTTGCATAGGAATATTCGTTTCTTCAAATTTTTATATGAAGAAAAATGGAGGGAGGAAAATAGAGCCATGAACTTTAGAATTGACACGCATTATATCCCAAAGATTTCAAATGATACAACCTTATTGAACTTTAGCAGTGCACGCCCCCAGCCCAAACTACTTCCTATCTTTCCAAGAAACGGGTGACTATTCCCTTATTTCTATTTAGAGTGAACTAGGACCCTGTTTAGTTCAAAAATCATCGTTACCCAAATTTCGGTATGAAATCGACATAGACCAGGTCATGTGCCGAGTGCATGCCATCATTCTTGAAGGAAAGTGATTTTCATGGTGATAGGGAACTCAATCCGATAGAAACTTGCTCTCTGAAGTAGAGATTAAGTGCTGAACTTATGGAAGATATAGAGTTGACGAGATTTTCTTTTCTGGGCCAACGATGCGGAGTTTTCGGGGGAAGATGCCCTTGAACGGGAACTCTTGGCTTTCGAATACAAATTTGTAAAAGAGGGTGTCGGAATCTGTAGAAAAGACATTCCATGTACATTCAAGCTGCAGCCAAATGAGAGATGCGGTATTTTCGGAAGTATAGCTAGAGGACATTGAAGAACTTTTACTTCAATTTTCCACATGGAGTGTAAGGTTCACAGAAAGAGAAACAATGCAAGTCATGGCCATGACTCTTTATCGAGCAGATAACACTGAAATGGTCATTTCGTTTGGTTGACTTTGTGAAGTGTTTTCTTGGAGTAGATTCCTTTCATTGAAAAACCCTGGCTCTTTTGGAAGAGGCAATTCGATGTCGCTTCCCAGCATCATAACCACAGTGGACATACTTGGCCTATCATCAGGGCATCGCTGCACGCACAATAGGCCAATATGAATAGAGCGCAATGCTTCAGAAGTACTGCATGAGTTCTCAACTAACTTGTCAAGCAACTGCATGGACCTGCCTTCTGTGAATAGTCTCCAAGCCTGACCACATTGAAACCAACCATTAGGAGCAATTCTTGCGGCGTGAAGGTGAATGGTATTATGAACTTACGTGTCCTAGAAGATTATGATGGTGGTCTGGATGACGAAACCCTCTGTTTCTCTTCCCGCTTATGATCTCGAGCACCAATACACCATAGCTAAAGACATCAGATTTTGTTGAGAAAACTCCATCAAGAGCATACTCTGGAGACATGTAACCACTACAGAAATTGATGTATTGAAACCATCAGTTTGAAAGCAAATTGAGCACAGAGGATCACTTTCTGCAGTAAAAGTACTTACTATGTTCCAACCACTCTGTTAGTGTTTGCCTGTGTCTCATTCCCTGTGAAGCTTTTAGCCAAGCCAAAATCAGAGATCTTAGGGTTCATCTCATTATCTAACAATACATTGCTAGCTTTCACATCTCTGTGAATGATCCTGAGTCTGGAATCTTGATGAAGGTAAAGAAGCCCCCTAGCAATTCCATTGATGATGTTGAAACGAGCTGACCAGTCCAGTCGCTTCCTCTGCGTTGGATCTGTCAAAAGTTCATTTCACATTAGTAAACTCTGCACGGTTTTTTAACTTACAAGGAGTAAGGCATCAATTTAGTCATTGGCTACTTTAGTGACAGTATTTTGGAGCTTTGACAAAATTCATGCTTCTAAGGAATTGAGAAAGTAACCAAACCAAAGAGAAATAAGTCCAAGCTCCCATTGGGCATGAATTCATAGATCAAAAGATTTTCTTCCTCAATGCAACATCCTAGAAGCTTCACTAGGTTCCGGTGCTGCAGCTTGGAAATATATAGAACTTCATTTTTAAACTCATGCAGCCCTTGTGTTGAGTTCCTTGACAGCATCTTCACCGCAATTTCTTGACCACCCCTCAACACACCCTGCATATGGTCAAACTTGTTTAGCGAAAAATAATTCCTTGCCTAATCATTTTCTCCGTACAATTCCACTCACAGTAACTAAACATTTTGGGATCAAGTTATTCAGCCTCTCATCAACATATTCAGGAATATTTTCTTAAACAAATTTTGCAAATGCAACAGCGAGGCAGTACTTTACAATCCTCAAATAGCAACAATGTCCTTCTCAAGAATAGCATGCACAATTTTAGTACCTTGTAGACAGGTCCAAAACCGCCTTCTCCAATCTTATTGTCGGTCGAAAAGTAATTGGTAGCAATAGCTACTGTAGACAAGCCAAATAGTGGCAACTCAAGATCTTCCTTGTGGTTTTCACAGTTGTCTCCTGATTCAAAACTGTCCCTTTTAGCTGGAGCACAAATTATAGGAAATCGATTAGCAAATATCTCTTGAGTGGCTTCTGCATTAATTCAGATTTCCTTCAATCATGATGCTACAAAGGCATGCTAATTGCTAAATATGAAAGCATTGGATTGCGAACATATTAGGATAATATGATCGCGATTGCTAGTGGTTTGTCATTGTTTCGCACATCTGACACTGACACACAAATGCCTTGAACAATTTGGTTGAGACTGACTGACTTTGTCAGTTCATCATGGAATCTTTTAGTGACCTCTCATTGGTGACGTGGAATAGTAAGATAAAATAAATAGAAAATCTTATAACTGTTGGGCTTGGTGAGGATGAATGCTGAATGGGACATGAATAATGCAGAATCCCCTCTAATGATAGTCTAATTGAAAAAAAACTTCACTTCTACTAGGGGGGGGTGGACTAATGTCATGAACACGAGACAAGAAATTCTTGTGCTCAGTAATAGAATAAGTACTGGGAGGTCTTGTAAAATACCTACTTGTATGTGACGAAATGACTAATGTAAAAACTGGGAATGATGAGAACCAGAATACAAAATTTGACAGCACTGTATCATAAAGTACGGTTTACCTTCGGGAAGCTTCATTTTCTTCTTCTTGCATTGTAGAACACAGATGGTGAAAACCAGAATGAGGAAAACAGACCCGAAAGAAACTCCCAAGCCCATGACCAGCTTATGCTTCTTTTGGTGTGACGGTAGTAAAGCTAAGAGAAGAAGCAGGAGCACACAGGATCAGGAGTAAGAACTAGGTATCACTCATATTGCACTTCTCTAACCTCTCCCTCAAAGATGTGTGTCCATTTTTCTCTTCAGTATCTAGCAAGTTCATGTCTACAATAAATGAATACCTGATTCTGATGCAGCCATCCGGATGTAGATGTCCTGCCCGTAGTCGCTGTAGTCTCTTATGTCAATCAGCTCGCCAAACCATAGCAAGCAGCCACTTCCTCCATCTCGGATGTCTAAGTTCGAATAAGCCATACAGGAACAATTTTTCGTGCAAACTACTTTGCATTCTTGAAGATTTATGCTCTTGTTAAACCAGGAAGACCGACTATCCGGCAATTTTAACCCAGAATACTTCACAAATATGTCCTTTTCACAATCCAAAGGATTTCTCCTCACACACCCATTTGACCAATCCAAAATATCCCATTCTTGAGAAAATCAGGGCACAAAGCCTTTCAAGCACCTACACACTGGGGAATTATCGACCCTACAACTACCATAGGCACCACATGTTGCATAGTTGTCACATTGGTCTATTGGCTCGGTAAGGTAAGGCTTCCAAACCTGCCTTCGGTCAATCCAAGTGAATCGCTGTACAATGCCATTGGTCATCATTATCATCCTGAAAATGACCGAACTGTTGAGGAGCTCGTAGTGGAAGTACATCTCTTCCTCATTTAACACAAATTCATACCTGTAGGTAGGGTTTGGCTTTAAATTAGGTGTGCCACTCCATCGAAGACCATTCCATGATCCTGTCCTGAACTTGATGTCAGAACCCTGCTTCAATAGGAGTTGTGGGTAGCCATTCGGATCAAGTTGAAACGTGAAGTTACCTGGAGAAGGATCATCATTGCTCTTCCATGATGTAAAATAACGATTGAAGCCTGATTTTCTATTCCATCCTATCTTCATACCGGCTAGAAATGTATCTGTAGGATAGTCAAAACTCTGCCACAGGAAATTATTGGGATCACTGCCTTCTGCATCTCTCACAACCAGATTTCCTGAATCCAAGAGCTGCGCAACTGGACTACGTGCCGGTATTGGCAAGTTCAACGACCAGATATCACTTCCATTCCCGTCGAGAAGGACGAGACTTCCGCTGGTAGTAACCCTCAAAGTGCCTGCTGCGTCCGGAAGGGGTGCTACTCTATTTGCAACCCACACTATTGTCATTGTGGTTATTTTCTTGTACCATATTCCCAGATATCGCTTTGGGGAATCGCCCAAACTGAAGAACCCCAGCTCAAATGTCCCACCAGCAGAGAGTAGGTTCTCGCCGTCTCGAATCGACTGATTTGTTGCTATGGTATTTAGTGAATTGGAAAGAAAGGCATTACAAGAGAAGATAACAAGCCACGTGGAAAGTACCACAAAAGCTTTCATACTGCTTCAAGCAGTCAAGTTCACAAAATCAGCGAATCTGCTGAGGGAGCTAAGAAGACGGAAGAAAGGGAGAAGAGGGATCACTGAAGAATGAAGACCCCTGCAATCTCAAGGCTGATCTGGAGCCCCAGGCTTTTGCCATGAACTAATGAGAAGCCATCGGAAAAGGCCCCTAATTTCCAAGTCAATGCACCAATAAGACTGCGAATTCTGACATCTACATCAAAAATCCCCAAAATTGGACTCACTATTGACTTAGGCTAATTACAACTTTCCATTGATTATCGATCATAACTCATTGAAAATCTCATAATCTTTTTTATGCAACATAAATCTTTAAATCTTTAAATAAATTCACGACAAAATGCATTCAAATTATGAAAGAAGAACAAAGATAAATACCACACGTCCAAGCAATACATGATCAATTAGTAAAACAGAGAAAGAAAATATTAAAGTTTAAAGATTTGGGCTATATTTTTTTTTTAACTTTTGTGCTACAGATGTAAGAACGAGATTGAGCTCCTACCATTACTTTAGTAGCACCGACACACGACACGGACACATGACACGTCATTTCTTAAAAATAAAAAATTTCGACGTGTTAGGACGTCGTATATTAAATAAATTTTTTTATTTTAAATTAATTTAATTCAAATTTATAAAATTAATTAATTAAAAAAAAGAATATACAATGAATTTATACTAAGCATTCAACATCTAGTACTTTTATTTTTCTAAATCATTTTTTAATTTAATTTAATTATTTTCATTTAAATAAATAGTCCCACCCCTACCCCAACTCCCGTTTTTCCCTCATCTCTTTTCCCCACCACCTGACACTTCCCCCTCCCCCTGTCACTTCCCCCTATTTTTCAATCTTTCCCTCCACCCCCAAATTTTTTCACTTTTCTTTCCCTTCCCCACCACCTGTCACTTCCCCCTCCCTCCAACACGCCAAATCCCTTTTTATTCTTTTAGTTTCCTTCTCAAAACCCCAGCAGCACCCTTCTTCTCCTCCTTGCCGCAGGACCCCTTCCTCTCGATCTCTGCTTGCTCTCTGTCCTCATCACAATCGTTCACTGCCTCGCTTTTAGCCCTTCCTCCCTCGCAGCTGCGGCCTCGTTGCCGATCCATTGCAGCATCATAGAGTGGCAGCCCTTGCCTCAATCTCTGCTCTTTCTCTCGCCATCTCTCGCCGCGGGCTCATAGCCTCACGACCTCGTCTTTGCTCCCTTGCCCTCGTCTCCACCCTCCATTGTTTTGGGATAAGCATGTCAAAATGTGTCGACAAATTCGATATGTGGCCAACGCGTGTCCGAGCATCTCGACGTGTTCGACACGTGTCGGACACGACACGGAAGCATGTGTAATGTGTCCATACTTCATAGGTCATTAGGTAGTTGGCCGAACTTTTATTGGCTAGTTGGAGGACCATTTTTACCCCCATTATGAAGTTAACTTGCCCCTTTTAAGGTGTAATATTGCGGTGTTGACTATCATCTAGTCAAAAAGCAAATGAAAATGTAGAGAGAAGAAAGGAAAAGACGAGGAAAAGTTCAAACTCGCCGAGTCGAATACATTTTGTAGTGTTTGATAAGAATTCAAGTCCTTACTTCATATAATTGGCCAGACTTTATTCGTCAAACCCCACTACTCCATAACATCCTAATCTACCATTTCCATATAATTCCAAAGCTTATCAAATTCAAATCTCGGTTTTAAGATATCCTTCTAAGGTCGAGCCTTTGGTTGATAATAAATGGAGACTTTGCCATGGGGAGGCATTATGATGTGACCATGGTTACCATTGGTTAAATTAGTTAATGGAATAAATCATTGGCATGTGATTTGATAGAGATTGATCAATGGACTTGGCTATATATATTTAAATAGTGATGGTGGATTAAACAAGCATTTCTAAATTGTATAAAGTTTTGTTGAAGTGAAACAACTCATATTTGATTTAATATGTATATTATATCTTGGGTTTGGATTATGAGTTTCTAACATTCCTCTTCATATGTGCATAATGGATACTCAATCTATTTAGAAAAAATATACTACTCATTGAGTTGCGGTTGCTCATGCTATTTGTGTTCAATGGTTTTTAGGTTCCTCGGCTAGTAATAGATAGAGCGATAACATTCACGTTATCATGAGGACATTTTGATATAGGATTTTTGGGTATAAGCTTAGTTAGTTGTATATTTCTATGTTGTATATGATTGAGATGAGTTATGTACATATTCTTTACAATGGATTATAGAAATTCCAATATTGTAACTAACATGTTGGTTTATCATACATTTTGAAAAATATATATCTTAATAGCAGGTTAGTGGTTATATTTGAGATTACATCCTTCAGATAAAAGGACAGCCGTGACATCCCCTATTTTTGTTAAATTTGGAGTGTGACATAGAGAGTTCGACAAAATTCTTTAATTTTGACAAATGGGTGTTCCAAAAAATATCACACATCATTTGCAATTTATTATAGGGGAATGGCTCGGATTGAGCAGTTACAATCACAATGGTCAACTGATGCAAGGCCCATCACATTAATGGCGGAGATCCATGCGGCCTCCAGGGGATCGGATTCCGGATCAGATGGGCCTCAAACTCAAGAAAAGGTTTACAGGACAAACGGAGAAAAGCACGCAGCTTCCCCTGGCATGAGAAGAGACGTGCGTTGCTCCAACTGGGAAGTTGACTAAACACATACCTTTCCTCTTGTCATTAACTCCTGCTGAACAACCAACAATCGAGCCTCATTGCTAATCAAATTCCAACCAGAGCTTTGTTATTGCAAAGACTGTCGGTCAGTGTCGATTCAGGAAGGAGAAGCAGAATGGAGATGCCCAAGCAGAAACATTGGTCAGCCCTTGGATTTTGCCCAAGCCAATTTTTTAAGATTCAAGCGTGAGTGGGCTCCTTGCCCGCAATTTCGAATGTCCATTGCCGAATTTTGCACGAGATCCTTGAAAATCAAACTTATATTTTTGTTATTAAATGATAATGCTCATAACATGCATGCAATTAACTTATATCTTTGTTTAGGGGTCGAGGTTGATCCCTAACTTTTGTGTAATAAATAAATGATCGGGTCACCAAAATTTAAGCGTCAATAGATAATTATATAACCTTATCCTAAACTCGAACTTAAATAGTCTAAATATAACTGTATCCGATTCAAATCCAAGACAAAGTCTTAGATGACGTCTCAAACTTGTCCGCTCAATTTTGAGGGACTTGAAAGAATGTTCCTGGAACCTAAATAATTTTACGTCTTTTCTTGGTTTTAATAAGTAAATCCAATCATTTATGAATAGATAGTATGATTAACAAAACAATAGTGTGCTTTAGGGTAAAACAATTTTTTTCAGCGATTACATTATTTTTGAGGTTGGGACACCCTGGAATGCCATAACTTGGTACGGAGGGACACTTAAGTCCGCCATAACTTTAAAATGTACACTGAGTGCGGCAACATCGGAGTAAAATGGGACACTTGCCGCCATTTCCGCGAAAATCCGCCAAATGGGTGACGTGGCCATTTTCCGGCGAGTTTGGTCCAAAACGGCGTCGTTTTGCACACGACGTGGCGGAGAAAATGCAAAAACGATGCCGTTTGTGTCTACGTGTAAATAATAATATAAAAATTAATTAAATTAGATTTAAAATTAATTTTATTTAAAATATTCAAAAAATTTTAAAAAAATTTAAAAAATTAAGAAAAATTTAAAAACAAAAAGGGAGGGGGGAGGTCGAAGGGCGGGCGAGGGTGAGCCTCGCGCCGCCGCCTCCCGCCGTCGCCGGGGAGGGGCTGGCGACGGAGGGAGGAGGGTCGGCGGGGTCGCCGGCCCCCACGACCCTCGTCGGATCGCGGTGAGGGGAAGTGACCCTTGCCCCCGGATCCGGGCGAGGGCTCGCAGCCCTCGCCGTCGGTCGGCCGGCCTCCGACCCCGGCTAGGGGCGGCGACCCTGCCGACCCTCCCACTCCGTCGCTAGCCCTTCCGCGGCGGCGAGGGCCACGAGCCCTCGCCGGATCCGGGCGAGCGCGATCCTCGCCCTAGATGCGGGCACGGCCGCAACTCTCACCCGGATCGCGCGGGCTCGCGGGCCTTCGCCGCCGCCAGGAAGGGCGGCGATGGAGTGGGGAGGGTCGGCTGGGGTCGCCCGCCCCGGCGGGGGACCGCGAGGCTGGCTAACCCGGCGGCGAGGGCCCGCGAGCCTCGCCCGGATCTAGGGCAAGGGTCGCGGCCCTCGCCGCGATCCGGCGAGGGCCGCGAGCCCTCGCCGTCGATCGGCCGGTGTCACGCCCGATCCTCGAGCACGCACACATCGTTCTCTCTTGGTCGTTTTATAATGCGATATCCCAGGACTATGTATCGCCGCCCCTTTCATTTATTAAGCACATGCGGAAGCAGTTATAATCTCCAGACAATAAATCGATGGGATGGAAATGCAGGGCCATATTTTTCATATTGAAACTTATAACCAAACTTTTATATAGAACACAAACCAAAGCACTTCACAACTTTTTACTTTATCTCTATTCACATCAAAATGGAGATCTCAAAAGAAGATAAAATCTCAATCCACCTAGGTCGTACTCAAGGCCCCTCTCGGGATTATCTTCTTCTTCCAAAATTCTTTCGAAAGGTTTTACCTCAGAGTTCTCCTTCCGGACTACTCCTCATCGGGGTCCTGAAATGTTTTCCCCAAACTGGGATGAGACTACGTCTCAGCGAGTTCTACCCCACTAAGCCCGATTAGTAAACCATTATACTATAGGCTGCCTATACATGCATAGGACAGAAGACGTACCTTGGCCTCAGATCCCACCTGTATGTTAGCACGGGTCAAATAGACACCCAAGCAATTACATCACAGATCGAAATATCGATCAAATCGACCTAGTCGATTATATGTCAACAAGACCACTCACGGTCATTCCCAATCAGTCAATCAATTCACGACGTCAAATCAAAGCAATAATCAATCGACCTAGTCGATTACATGTCAGCCGGATCATCTCTAGGTCATTCTAGTCATTGCTATACAGTCATAACTAATAGAACCAATCACCAAGCCACGTGCATTCTCCGATGCGATATCTCTTATCACCGAGCCACGTGCATTCTCCGAGGTGATGGAACCGATCATCGAGCCACGTGCATTCTTCGAGGTAATGCATTAATTTACCGAGCCCACGTGCCCTTTAAAATGCCATTCTGAATCAGCAAGCCCACGTGCATTCTCCGAGGTGATGCATCAAGTCACCGAGCCCACGTGTCTCTTCAAGATGCCAAATGTACTCATTGAGACCACGTGCATTCTCCGAGGTAATGCATCAAATTACCGAGCCCACGTGTCTCTTTCAAGATGCCACACTTAATCACCGAGCCACATGCATTCTCCAAGGCGACATACCTCGTCACCGAGCCATGTGCATTCTCCGAGGTGATATATCTAATCATCAAGCCCCGTGCATTCTCCAAGGCGACGTACTAATCATCGATCCACGTGCATTCTCCGGCGATATACCAAATCGCCGAGCCACGTGCATTCTCCGAGATGATGTACTATTCACCGAGTCACGTGCCTTTCATGATGATTCATCTCATTTCTAAAGTAATTATCCACAACCTTAGTTCGTACTCAATTTACCCAAATAATCGATTTAGGAACATATCCTAAATATCCACCATTAAATCAATTTGACACAAATTAAAGCTCAAATAAATAAACGGATTGCGCCACGACAATTAGCACGAGATTTCGATCGTCAGCCATCTCAATCTTAATTTCCGAAAAAATAAATAAATAATTAATTAATTTCGAAAATTAATTATTAAATATTAAAAATTCCGTTTAGCTCAAAATAAGGCCCAATTAAATAAACGGACTTCACCACAGTCATCAGCATAATATTCCGGTCATTGGCCATCTCAATTGAATTTTCAGAAAATAAATAAATAATTAATTTAATTCCGAAAAATAATATTTAAATGCCAAAAATCCCACTTAGGCCCGAATCGCCAAATTGAAGTCCAATCAGAGGTCGGAAAATTTCCGAGATACTTCCCATAAATAGTAGATCACGTCTACTTGCTAATTGCACAATCAATTTATCTAAATCGCATCACAATTGACTAATAATTGCTAATTTATTCTAATCTAACAACCTAAACATAATTAATTAAAGCTAAACCAACCTTAAGCATAATTAGCAAACTAATCCGGGATTAGTGAAATTACTCAGAATCGCGCGCAAATCGGATCAATCTGACGGGGGCGATGGGAGGAACAAAACTTCCCAAAGCACGGCTCGGGTTCGGGGTCCGGAAACGGCCCAAAAGCGGGCTCGAACCAGCTGGAAACCCATTTCGTGGGTTGCGGTTCAAGTCTTGCTGGAGCTAATTTGGCGGCTAGGGCGGCGAGGGGAGGCCGGCGGAGGGTGAGGGGATGCCGGGAGGCTACGCGGTGGCCGGACGGAGGTAGGCGGTGGCCGGAGGCGGCTGGTCGGGGCGAAATCGAACTGAACAGAGGCTGGTTCGCTCGGGGAGGTCGCCTGGCGCGAGGGAACGGAGCTGGCGGTGCACGGCGGCGAGCGGCGGGCGTGCGAGCAGTCCGGCTCCGGTGCGGCGGCGACGGGCGACTGGTCCAGTCTTCGGTGAGCTGCTGTCTTCGTGCGGCTTCCGCTTCTGCTTCTCCTTTTCGTTAGAAGGAGAGAGGAGAGAGGAGAGAGAAGGGTTTTGACTGGTCAAAAAAATGAAAAAGAAAGAGAGAAGACAAAGTGGAAGACAGCAGGAGGGGCGATCGGTGGGAGAAAAATCCGCACGAGGGGAGGGGAGAGAAAAAGAGAGGGAGAGAGAAAAAATAAAATAAAAATAACATAACTATTCTTATTTTATTTTCTTTTCTCTTTTCCTTTTTATTTTCTTTCGGTCTTCGATTTTCTTCCGATAATTTCTTCTTGAAATTTCGGACTCGTTAATAAATTGACGAATGATGAGACAAATGTCCCTAAAAAAAGAATTATGACGCGCTTAAAATTCGATTCCCGAAATCCAGGTTGATTTCGTGGTTAAAAATTGATCAAACGTGATTTTAGTCCCAATCCAACAAATTGAGTAGCTTTTAGAGATTTTACTGCAGATACATCCCTTAACGGCTTTTAATAGGTTAGTTAACTCGTGAAGTGATCAACTCGGAGAAAAAGGGTCGTAGGCGCGTCGACGAAATGCCCATTTCACTTTATCGAAAGTGGGTCGAATTTCGGGATGTCACAGTGGGGGCGGCGACCCCGGCCGACCCTCCCTCCGTCGCCGGCCCTTCCGGCGGCGGCGGGCGCGGCGGCGGCGAGGGCTCAGCCCTCACCCGCCCTTCGACCTCCCCACTTTTTTTAATTTTTAATTTTTAATTTTTCTTAATTTTTAAATTTTTGAATATTTTAAATAAAATTAATTTTAAATCTAATTTAATTAATTTTTATATTATTATTTACACGTATACACGAAACGGCGTTGTTTTTGCATTTTCTCCGACACGTCAGCGTGCAAAACGACGCCGTTTTGGACCAAACTCGCCGGAAAGTCGCCACGTCAGTCATTTGGCCGGATTTTCGCCGGAGTGGCACTTAAGGCTGCGCATGATAAAATTTCTGAAACAGAAATTGATTTAGCAGAAATCAATTTCTCGTTTTATTCCGGCCAAGTCTGAGCAACGAAAACCCGTTTGATAACGACTCAAAATTTCTATTTCTAAAATAGAAATCCATTTGATAACGAAAAAAAAAATTTCTATTTCTATGAATCATGTTGTCCCCATCCTTTTACCTCACTCTTCTTGGTGCTTATGATGGTAATTTAATTTGATAAAAGTTGATAAGTCACTTTAATTTATATTGGTAATTCGATAGAGTAGTTAGGAACTTCAAAACATTAGCAATTTATGTAAATAAAAGCTAGTAATTAGTATAAAAAACAGATCTAAAGACAGATAAAGCAGCAATGAGGGTCAAACTTAAAAGAAGGATTATCAACTTCTCCTTTTTTATGGGAAGAATATGCAGCACAGGACTTCATTAGAGAGAAATCTCAAAGAAATCAAAGCCTGAAATAATTTAGAAAATCCTAATATGAGAGTCTCCTAGAAAATCCAGCCATGTTAACAATGTAAATCAGACAAAGTAGAACAATTGATGTCCATTACACAATGGCATTTTGGACAATCTGCAATGTGTGGAACTTGGGATTAATGAGAGGTCAGATTTTGATCTAGACTTTAAAAGAAATTTCATTGCATCAGATGCTTCTCCTCAAACTTCAGTGGCAATAGTATATAATCGCCAATTGTTCCTTAAACAATCTTTTAGTTGCTCAAACTCGAACGGCCAAGAAAGATCCATGTATCTTGGCCCCCAAAAAGAAGCAAACGAAAAGAAAGTTCCTTGTACGTAATACACCGCGTGCAAATCAAGTTCATCCGAACAAATGAGTATCATCCCATTTTTTGTTTCATTCACTCCATAGCTTACAGCCCTTATCGTTAAAATGCTTCAAGCTGGATGCCGGAAATGTGCTGGGCCCGAGCGAACAAATCCCAGAGCCGGCAACCCAGAACCCATCCGAGTTTTCCGTTTTCCAATCATCACTCGTCCCCGCTCCGGACGAACCAATCGAATCACATGACACACGACCACAACACAAGCGACTGATCTTCCCCCCGAAACGCACGAGAGAACCCCAAACCCAACTGCTTCCCCAGCAAAATAATGATGCCACCCCAACTAGGTAAAACCAAACCAAAACCAAAACCAATCAACCCCATCACGCAAACGCCAACTTCCCTCTTCACGGTCGCGAATTACGTTAAAACCAAGACCGTCAAGCGATGCGCAAGCGAAGAGACTCACTCGGGTCAACGCAGGAAGCAAGAATAGAGCTCGTTTCAGAGAGAGAGAGAGAGAGAGAGAGAGAGAGAGAGAGAGAGAGAGAGAGCAGGGGGCGGATAGAGAAGTGACGAGCAGCAACCAAGCACAAGCACAGAACACCGAGAACATTAAATCCCCCAACCCTCTTCAACAAGTAACAGGGAAATCGAAATCAAATAAGAGAGGCGAGAAGGGAAGGATTGATCGAACCTGGTATCGCGGTGGGAAGTTCCAGAGAAGAGCGACGGCGAAGCGAGATGAGCGACGATCTAACCGGCAAGAGGACGGCGATGTTGGAGAAATCTTGCCAGAATATTTTGAAGCTGACAAAACGTTTCTATCAGTCTAGTCCGGACCATTACGAGACTTTCGGGTTAGAGTGCGAAGACAGTCGGACATCAAGACTCAAGACTTAAAGATATTCTCATTGGCAGTTTTCTAATCCGGTGTCGAAAGGCTATCCGGGACCTAGGTGTTTGGTTAAGGAGTTAGTCCTATTCTCTGGAGAAGTTATCTTGGTGGGTTAAGCTAACGGATTCTTTCTATTCAAGATCCGATGATTGAAGTAATCTTGGAAAGTTCTATTCTTGGAAACCAAGATCCCGATTGTATGGGCGAACAGGATTGATTGGGCTATCGTCAAGTTCCTTTAATAGCTCGAAAGATCTCCTTAATTGATTCCGTCCAACGGGTAGATTGGAGGAATTCCTTTGGTAAGTGCCAACGGGTATGATGGCATAAAGGAGTATAAAAGGAAGTCGTTCAAGTTATTTGTGCATGCTCGATAGATGAATTCCAGTCGAAGTTCCTTGATATTCGAGTCGATTCATTCGAGCAAACCGTATACACAAAAGAGTGTTAATACTTAGTGATATCTTGAGCAAGTGAGGTAGATCACCTACACCCTTTGAATCAAGGAAGATCAACACCTTGTAACACTTCTTTGTTCATAGTGGAATCTAGCCAATTGGGCATCGGTGCGAGAAAGAGTGGACGTAGGCTTAAACAAAAGCCGAACCACTATAATCTTTGTGTTCAATTCTCTTTACCCTTCTCTCAGTCTTTCAATTATTGTTTATATCCATCAATTGTTTAGTGTTGCGTGATTTAAGTGAAAAAAATCGCTGTATACCTATTCACCCCCCCTCTAGGTACTCGTTCTAGTTATATCAGGCGACGGTGACTGGAGTTGCATAATCGAGAGCGGAAAAGGGACGTGGACAGAGGAGGCAAGTCTGACGAGATGATCGGAGCAAATCGGACGGTCTGAGGACGGCGACGGCGTCGGAGTCGACGGCGAGGATGGCCAGCTTCAGAGTCGACGGCGCTAGGGTTTTCGGTTGAAGTGAGCTTCACAGAGTCAACGCTGTTGGAAGTGATGATAAGGAAGAAAAGCAAGGGTAAAGTGAGGAGAAGGAGGAGTCGACGTATGTGAAGGGAAGGATGGAGAAAAAAAATTATATTTTCTATTTCAGAAACAGAGAAGCTACAATTTCTAGCTTCGATTTCTCCTCAAAACAATTTACGAAAAAGCAATCTGTTTCAGAAATAGAGAAATCAAATTGCGTTACCAAACGGATTTCTGTTCCAAACCTGTTCCGGAGAATAGAGAAATCAAGAAATCAAGAAACATAAATTTTATCATGCGCAGCCTAAGTGTCCCATTTAACTTCAAAACTGGCACTCAAGTATACCATTTTAAAGTTATGGCACTTAAGGGCGCGTTTGTTTGTGTTTGTTTAAAAATTGTTCCAGGAACGAAATAGAAAAAGTGTTTCATTAGGAGAACAATTTTTGAACAAAAACGCGTTTAGTAAACTTGTTCGGGAATAAAAATAAACGAAACATGTTTGGTAAATTTGGATAATTTTTTTATTTCTTTTATTTTTTCTATTTTTTTTCTTATTTTTCCTTTTTTTCTTTTTTATTTTTTTTCTTCTTTTGGCCGGTCGCCGGCGAGGGTCGGCCTCGCCTTGATCCGACGAGGCCGAGCTCGCCCGGCGGTGGGCGAGACGCGGCCTTGCTTAGGGCCACCGCCAGCGCGAGGCCGAGGCTCGCCGCCGCTAGGCGAGCTCGGCCTCGCCGGATCTGGCGAGATCGAGCTCGCCCGGGCCGCGCAGGTCGGCCTCGCCTTGATCCGGCGAGGCCGAGCTCGCCCGGCGGCGAGGCGCGGCCTTGCCGGCCACCGCCGGGCGAGGCCGAGGCTCGCGGCGGCCCGGGCGAGCTCGGCCTCGCCGGACCGGGCGAGATCGAGCTCGCCTGGCCGGCGCGAGGTCGGCCTAGCCATGGGCTGGGCGAGCTCGAGCTCGCCCAGAGTCCGGCGAGGCCGACCTCGCCCGGCGGTCGCGGCGCTGGCGGTGGCTCGGCGAGGCCGAGGCTCGCCTACCGGCCAGGCGAGGTCGGCCTCGCCGGATGCGGGCGAGCTCGAGCTCGCCCGGCCATGCGTCACACTGGCGGTGGCTCGGCGAGGCCGAGGCTCGCCGGCCGGCCGGGCGAGGTCGGCCTCGCCGGATCCAGGGCGAGCTCAAGCTCGCCCGGCCATGGCGAGGCCAACCCTCGCCCGGCTACGGCGAGCCTCGGCCTCGCCAGGGGCCCGGTGAGCGTCGGCCTCGCCGGGGCCGGCGAGCCTCGCCGTGGGTGGGCAAGGCCGCCGCCCCTCGTCGGCCTCGCGGGGGCCGGCGAGCCTCGCCGTGGCCGGGCGAGCCACCGGCCCCTCGTCTACGGTCGCCGACCTCGACCTCGCCCTGGCGACCGGCCAAAAGAAAAAGAACAAGAAAATAAGAAAAAAAGTGTTTCTCAAAAGTGTTTGAGAAACAAGAAACACAAAATTTGTGTTTCGAAACAAGAAACACAAAATTTGTGTTTCTTGTTTTTGTTTCTTTTTGTTCACGGGAACAAAAGAACAAAAAGGAACAGAAACGCACCCAAACGCGTTTTGTTCATTTCGGGAACAGAAATAGGGTGCAGCCAAACGCACCCTAAGTGTCCCTCCGTGCCAAGTTATGGTACTTGAGCTGTATTTCTGCTCATTATTTTCTATGTATAAATTACGTAGTATCATTGCTATAGACTCATTAAGCCAAATCTCAGTCCAATACTGTCAAGACTCAAAGCCCTCAAGCGCTCCTATTCGAGTTCACTTTGTACTTTCCTCGAGAGAAAATGGGTTGTGTTTGAATTTGCCAGAAAGGTCCAAGGCAGGTCTGGCTTGATTGGGGTTGGCCGAACCATCAATTCCTCGTCATGTTATGCATGGAAATGCACTTCTGATCTCACTTTTAAAAGGACTAAGTTGAGTCTATGGTGATTGGATTGGATGCAATGAGGAAGCAGGCGGATAATAGATCTATTTGTGTATGTATGTGGGCAGAATGTATGACGTATGGAGCACATATGCAATGGAAATTGGTATTCCATTTCCGACATAGCTGAGGAACACTTTCTTGGACAATTGCATTTGATCCCTCGTCCTTGTTTTCCCATATTTCAAATATGGCGATCTGCCTCTTCCATGTTCGGTCGTAGCATGACTAGTTTCAACTGTTGGAACAGAAACGGAGTTACTAGTGTCCAGGTCATGTCTACCAAATCAGGTGACTGTTTAGTTCTCTGACTGAATGTGCCAATGACTTAGTGAGATTTTCTTCGTTCTCTTTTCTTACCAACTTATGAGTTGTATATCAGTGTGTGACTGTAATCTTTAGGTGTAAAACAAAAGCACGGAAGAAAGAATCAATGGAACTTTGGAGATCTTGCACTATATACTTAAGTGCCACGGCTCTGGGTCACCAAAAAAAAATTGTTGATGAAAATTAGAATGTGGCTTGAAAGTTATGGATGCCGAAGGATTTTGTATTTAACTCACATTGCGGTTGAGCATCTCACTGTGCTGAAGGTACGACATCTGCCTATGCAGCTTCATTTGCTCGTAGAATTTTGCTATGAACTCTTCTGCTCTCGTGTCGATCCCCTGCTCTTCCTCCTCACATTCAATCCTCCCATAGTCGTCATCGTTGCAAAAGCACTCTTCCTTGTCTCCTTTGTTGAGGAAGAAGCTCTTCTTCTTACTATCATATCCATTATGAACTCTATCGCCTTCCTCATTATCGAGCTCCATACCAGATGTGGCTGCGAGGGGTCACCGCATGGCCAATGGTCTTGAGGAACTTGGGCATGAGCAGGTGGAGTTGCAACTTGAACTCTTTTGCCTTTGGCATTTTCCGGAGTTCCTTTAGGCTACGTTTGGCAATCGGAATAAAATTCGGGATAGAATATGATTTATCCTATCTTATGTTTGGTGCTCGCTCAGGATAAAATAAAGTCAAATATAAAATGGATATAAACAGAATAAAATTATCTCATGGAGAATGTGGGATAAAAGTGAATATGATTTCTAATGTCCATAATAGGAAAGTTATTTTTCTCAAATAACAAACTTATTAAATTAACAAAATTGATGCAATATAAATAATATTTGAATTCTAATTTAAGAAATTAAAATTAAAAATATAAATTTACTTATAATTAATCTTATTTTAAATTATATATTCAACTTTAATTCTATCTTATAATAAACATTCAATCTATAAATTAAATATTTATATTTATTATATTTATTATATATTTTAGGTATTTTTCTATTTTAGGTATGTTAGTACAGTTTACTATTTGATAAAATTTTATAAAGAATGATGAAAGGGGGAAAAGGAAATAATAAAGAAAATAATATAAAAAAGAGGAAAATTAAAATTAAAATAAATTAAGGAATAGTATTACAAGAGATTTTCACCATCTCCGTTTATGAACATTTAGGTTAATTTGGCCTAAGGGTGATATGGTCTCTTGGTCCTCCTTTATTTGGAGCTCCTCTATGCCTCCTCAATATCAAACACATCTTTGGCTCATAACTCAAAATCGGTTGCCGACTCAGGTCTTGCTTATCTCTTATGGTAGAATTATGGCTACAATTGCCCTTTTTGCTTGTGTAGACCAAATTTTATAGATCACTTGTTTTTTGCTTGCCATGTTACGGGTAATCTTGCTTCTTTTTGGGCGGCGAAATTCAATTGTGCTTGGCATAACAAACCGTGGATGGAGAATCTTGCTTGAGCTTCCAAGCGCTTTGTGGATAGTAGCTTTTATCAGACTTTGGCTCGCTTTAGCTTTGGAGCCCTGTGTTACATCATTTGGAGAGAGCGGAATAACATTCTATTTCGCAACCAAACCCTCTTCCTTCCGGCGATGAAGATGCACCTCCAGAAGTCTATTAAAGATAAAGCGACGACTTTTAAGCATGTCCTGGACATTTCCAAGAAAAGAAGACTTCAACGGAGCTGGGATTTACATCCGTCTATCTTTGATTGATGGAGGCTCTCTAGCATTTGTTTGCTAGTCTTTTGTTCTTGCTTTTCGCTTTTGTTGGTTTCTCTTTTGGAACCATGGCACCCCTACACTCGCATTAGACTTTTGTCTTCTTGAGTGTCCGTCTTTTGTTGGTGCCAGGCCTCCACCTTGTATTCTTTTTAGGTAAAATCTATACATCTCTTAACTTCACCAAAAAAAAAAAAAAAACATTTAGGTTCATTTATAATGATATGCCATTTATATAAAAAAAAATGTACATTATATGATGTGAATATATCCGACTTTAATATTGCGATTCACCAAATAATGGATGGGTATTAAAAAATTACAGGATTTCATATCCTATCATATCCGTTCTATCTCAATTAGAAATCCGGACGACCAAACGTAGCTTTAGTTGATTTTTAGATAGAGATATGAGTGAGCGATGAAGGTGTGAATGTGTGCAGAGTGATCAAGAAGCTGTTGTGCGAGGTATGATCTGAGAGAGAATGAGCAGAGTTTGGAGAGTTTATATACTGGATGACGGATGGGAAATGTTGTACGATAACGCGGCGATAGGGAAAGAGGACAAAGAGAGAGCTGTTTCGTGTGGGAACGAGAATGAATCGGGTGGTTTGAACTGGCAAGCAACACCATTGTACGCGGACTTGATAAAACTGCTGGATATTAGTCGTGTTTAGTTCTTTTCAGCTCAAGAGCCGCAATAGAGACATTCGTTTATCTTAATCGAGAAAATAGCATTAAGTGGTCCAGTTAGGAAGCTTTAAAAGGCCAAAATACCCCTGCTTTGTCGACCTGCACAATCATTAAACTGTGATCTACCGCAGGTGCGGTGCTCCTCTGTCGCTGCTCGAACCATGCCGCCATTTCCTCCCGACACGGTCGTCGCCCTGGCCCTGATAGTCGCCCAACCTCCCTGTCCAGGAAAACGATCGCTGCCTTGAGCGTTGGCAGTGACCGAAGAGGAAGGAGAAAGGGCAGATTAGGAAAATCAAGGAAAGGTGGAAAGGAAGGAAACGGAAAGAAAGAGGCCGTTTTGATCCGTATAGTCCGAATTATATTGTGGTAATGTATCAATGGGGTCACCTTAAGATATAAATTTATTTCATAACTTCGAAGACTTTATGGTTTTTCTGAAATTTTTCTCGTAAGTTACATATTTGGTGTAAAAATTTGAAGTCACCCATTCAAATCCCAACAATTACGTGCAAGTTGCTTTATTTCATGGCATACTGCACAAGCCAAAGGGCTGAATTAAATCAATTCATAGAGCTTGTTGGTGTTCTATAAGCTTCTAGTAACCAGGCTTATATGTCCTTATGCTCCGCGATGTATAAAAGAAACGGCTTCAAAGAATTGTTAATTCTTGAATTGAAGGTCATATGTTCAAATCAAATCTTCCAAACTGCATGCAAACTGTTCATAAGGTTTATAGAGTGTTTCATGACCTCTAGTAAAACATAGTAAAACATCTATGATGATGATGATGATGATGATGAGCGTCAAAAGATCAAGGAGCAACGACTTATACTGGTTCCACCTTTTGGGTCCCCCATTGGTCCTAGAAGGAAGTTCAATGGTCGAGGACGACCTCATGAATTGTGTACATTGAAAATATTGTTCTAGATTTTGAATAAGGAGCCACTTAAAAAAAAGTTGAGGACTTCGCTGAAGTAAACGATTTCGCGTCATAATTTTTTGAGACTTCGCTGAAGTAAACGATTTCGCGTAATAATTTTTTGATATTCAGCTTGTAAAACATATTTATATTTTATAGGAAGAATTATTTAAGTTGAGGTTGGTCGTGGGTTGGACTGTTGCATGGATTCTTCTAAACCGTGTAAGGAGTTTAACTCATTGATAGGATCTTTCCTTTTCTGACTGACTTAATTTTAAATTCAAAACCAAAGTACCTAGAAATAAGCTATCTTCGCGTAGCTGAAAACTGCGTTGCCATCCAGCATAAAGATTAAAACGTGAGGACATTGACAAGCCCAAATCAGGAGACAAATGCACGAAACCCAGCCACTTTATTATGTCTAAGATACATTATGCACAGAAAATGACTTAGTTCCCCGTGAGGGACTAAAAAATCGAACAAATAAAGTACTTTATTAGAGATGAGTTATAGAGAAGGACGTGGCTCAACCTTAATCAACGTAGGTATGAAGTATCTACTTTAGCAATTTTAGGTTTCAAAATGTGAATCTCTTATAGTCAAGGCAGTAAAATTATAGAGCAATAGAAGGTCCTTCCTTTAGTCCCTCAAATCATGACCACAAGAACCCAACCAAAAACGAAATGATATTTGCATTTGACATGGATTCCCATTAGATTGCAAGATCCTTTTTCGTTTTCTGAATTTCCTAGATAAACCAAGTTTGAAAAAGCCAATTTCCCGTTTGGCCCAATCTCATGTGAGTTCACGGGCGCCACCAACACAGATTACATCCAATCATGTTAGAGGAAAGGCTTCTCGTTGCTAGTTTGCTAGCTGTTCATCACCCTTAAGTCAATCACCTTATTCACACGTAAGAAGAAAATGCTTGATTTGTCGAGTTTTCATGCCAACCTATGATTTCTTGGATTTTGTTCGGATGTTTTGCAACGCAGCTTGTCTATAATTTGTGCTCGAGACATGTTTCTCCCCCTAGGTTCTTTTTTTCCATCAAAGGTGTGCATTTTATTTGCATCGTCTATATATGCTAGAAATGCTCTTGCTAGCATTCCATGAGTAAAATCTTAAATGGGTCAGGTTACTGTCGAGAAGTACGCCTATCGAACGTTTTTAAAATGGTAGACTAATCGAGGTGTGCAAAAGTTGACCCAAATATCACTTGACCACTTAAATAAACAAGAAAAAAATGCTCGTACTTGTACAATCATCGAAGAGAAGTCGCCCCCCCCCCCGGTGCTCGGTTATGAAGCCTCGCATTTTATAGTGAAAGCGCTCAAAGTTGTTTTTGCAGGCGAGATATTCACTCAACGACTGCAACAACAAAATGGCTCCAAAATCACATGGTTGAGTTTTTGAATTCAAAATTATATTTTAAAAAAAAAAATTATCTAATCAAAGATTATCTTCTATTTCTATTTTCTAAATTTAAATGAGGTGTCAACAGCAATTATCGGCAATCAACAAAAGTTATGATAAGTCACTTATAGGTGATGCCAAAAAAATATACGGAGTCTGTCAAGGAACAAGATTTGGTTTAGTTGATGAAGGAATTGAAGCTGAAGTAAAGATCGATACATTGAGGACTAGAAAAATGTTCAAGACACGAAGCGAACAGTCTTGAGTACAACCATAATCACCCATTCAACTGTGAAGCCAGCACGATCATCAAATTGGGAAGCCATAATTCTCAAAAGCCATGAATGATAATGGCCGAGAAACATGAGCTGTTTTAAGTATGAAGAGGAGGAGTGGCAAGTTGTGAAAGTACTCGTTGACGTGGGGCAATTGATGAGGTCATGACGGTCAAGAAGTGAGTGTTTTAGTAATCTTTTATTGATACATTTTGCTAAATTTTGGAAGTCGTGTAGAATATTATTTGTCTTCTTTGTAACTGTTGTTAACCGTCGCCTTGTAGCTATAAATATTAGGATTGAAATTTGAAGAAGGGATGATTGTAATTTGAAGAGAGAAAGGCCAATCAATCAATGAACACTAGTTGTTCGATTTCATATTCACGTTATGTTTACATTCCAATACCTCTTTCTTTGATTGGTAGCGATTGCCTCCGGTCTTCGTACTTTTAATTTTCTTGCTAGTTCGCATTTCCTATCAAATAATCAGCAAAGGACTCATCATATCCTTTGTCAATCGGTTTATCTTTTCATCCTTTAAAAAAAAGCTATGTCGATACTTTTCAGCGAAATAAAATAATACTAATTTTTTTAGAGCGATGTAACCAGCTAGTTTCGAGTTTCATTGTACGAATAAAAAAAATCCAAACCCTATTTAATTTTCTAAATAGAAACTCGTCTCACAATTCCTAAATCCAAACTCAGTCACAACTCTATTGCCAGGTGGGAAACTGATGTAATTGTGCACATGATCATTGATATGGAAAAGATTACCCGGGACTTTTTTTTTTTTGTATTTAATTTGTTAATGAATGATAGAAAACATGTACATTTAAGAGTCCAATACTCGAAAGGTTAGGGGATCTAGCAATCCAATTGTTTTAAAAAATTTATTCATAATAACTTCTACTTTGAGTATTCCCACACCAATTACATTTTTTTTTTTTTAATGTATAAATGTTACATCGTCTCTATAGACTCGTTAAGCCAAACCTTAGTCCAACACTGTGAAGACTCAAAACCCTCAGGCCCTTCTATGCGAGTTCACTTTGTACTTTCCTTGAGAAAATTGTGCTGTGCTTGACTTTGCAAAAGAGGCCCAAGGCAGGTCTGGCTTGATTCGGGTTGAACCAACCAACTATACTTGGTCATGCAACGCATGGGAATGCACTTCTGATCTCACTTTTGATAGAACGGAGTTGAGTTTGTGGTGATTGGATTGGATGCAATGAGGAACACACGGATAATAAATCAATTTGTCTATAAACGAGGGTAAAATGTATGACATATGTAGTACATATGATATGGAAAATAGTTTTCCAACATTGCTGAGGAACACATTCCTGGACACATATATTTGATGACTCATTCTTGTTTTCCGATATTTCAAATTTAAGGATCTGCCTCTCCCATGATTAATTTCAACTGTTGGAACAGAAACACTAATGTCCAGGTCATAGTCGGCTGGATGAAGCGACTATTTAGTTCTCTGACTGAATGTGCCAATGACTTGACAAGAATTTCTTCGGTCTCTCTTCTTACCAACTTATGAGTTGTGTATCAGTTGTGACTGCAATTTTAACCGCAAAACAAAAGCACTGAACAAAGAATCAATGGAACTCTGGAGATCTCGTACTGTATACATAAGTGCCGTGACTCTGCGTCACAAAAGGAACTCATTGACGAAAATTGGAATGTGGTTTGAAAGTTATCAATGCCGGATGACTATCTATTTAACTCGTGCTTCGGTTCAGCGTCTCGTTGTACTGAAGGTACGATATCTGCCTCTGGAGCTTCATTTGTTCGTGGAATTTGGCAATGAACTCCTCCGCTCTTGAGTCGATCCCACGCTCTTCCTCCTCAAATTCGATCCTCCCGTTGTCGTCGTAGGAGCACTCTTCCTCGTCCGCATTTTCGAGGAAGAAGCTCTTCTTCGCACTATCATATCCATTATAAACTCTATAACTGTCCTCGTCATTGAACTCCATATCAAAGTCCACTTTAGGTTTGATGCACGGGAACATGAACCGCATCGACCCAGGGCGGTGCATCTTCACGTGGACAACTGGAGTCTTCTCAAAGGAGAGCTCCCGCTCGCCGTACCAGATATGGCTGCGAGGGGTCGCCATGACCGATGGTCTTGAGGAACTTGGGCACAAGCAGGCGGAGCTGCAGCTTGAACGCCCTGCCTTGCCTCGCCCAGGACAGGGTGAGGCGCAGGAGTTTCCACGCCCGGTGAGAGACGCTTGACTCTTTTGCCGTTGGCATTTTTCGGGGCTTCCTCAGTTGATACTCAGATAGAGGTATGACTGAGCGATGAAGGTGTGAATGCGTGCAAAGTGATCAAAAAAGCTGTTGTGCGTCGTATGATCTGAGAGAGAATGAGCAGAGTTTGGAGAGTTTATATACTGGACGCTAAATGTTGCACGATAACGCGGCGGTAGAGGAAGAGGACAGAAAGAGAACTGCTTGATGTGGGTACGGGAATAAATAAGGGTGGTGTGAACTGGTGAGCAACACGGTTGTCCGCGGACTTTGATAGATCTGCTGGATCTTTGTCGTGTTTAGTTTGGTTCCTTTCTGCTTAAGAGTCGCAATAGAGTCGTTCATTTGTCTTAACCAAGAAAATAAAATTTAGTGATGCCGTTAGGAGGAGCGAAAAGACCAAAATACCCCTGCTTTGTCGACATGACCAATCATCAGCCCGTGATCTACCGCGGATGAAAGCGCTCCTCTGTTGCCGCTCGAACCATGGCGCCATTGTCTCCCGACACGGTCATCGCTCTTGCCCTGATAGTCGCCCTCGTCTTATGTCTCCGGCCGCCTCCCTGTCCAGGAGAACAATCGCTGCCTTGAGTTTCGACAGTGACCGGAAAGGAAGGGGAAAGGGCAGATTAGGAAAATCAGGCAAAGGTAGAAAGGAAGGAAATGAAAAGAAACAGGCCGTTTTGATCCCAATAGTCCTAAATTGTATCACGGTAATGTATCAATGGGGTGACCTGATATAAATTTATTCCACAACTTGGCTTAATGATTTTTCTGAAATTTTTTTCATACGTAACATATTTGGCATAAAAATATGAAGTCACCTATTCAAATACAAACAATTACATGCAAGCTGCTTTATTTCACGGCATCCTGCACAAGCCAAAGGACTGAATTAAATCAATTCATAGAGTTTCTTGGGTGTTCTATAGGATCTTAATGACCAGGCCTATATGCCCTTAAAGAAACAATTTCAGAGAATTTTCAACTCATGAATCAAAGATCACATATTCGAATTTCCCAAATCGCATGCAAACTGTTCATAAGGTTTGTAGAGTGTTTTATGACCTCTAAATAATAAGAAATTTATAATAATAATGACAACAATAAGAATAATGATGATGATGATGATGTCATCATCATCTTGAGTGTCAAGGGATGAAGGGGCAACAACTTCTACCGGTTCTTCCTTTTGGGACCACCATTGGGTCCTGAAAGGAAGTTCAATCGACGAGGATGACCTCATGAATTGGGTCCATTGAAAAAATCGTTCTAGACTTTGAATAATAAGTCACTTAAACGAAAGTTGAGGACTTTGCTGAAGTAAACGCATGTTGCTTGCAAAAAATAATTATTTTTTAGGAAGAATTATTTAAGGTAAGGTCTTGCTCGTGGGTTGGATCGTTGCATGGATTCTTCTATACCGTGTAAGGAGTCAAACTTTTTGATAGGATGTTTCCTTTTTCAGACTGACTTAATTTTAAATGCAAAACCAAAGTACCTAGAAATAACCTATCTTCACGTGGCTGAAAACTGTGTTGCCATCCAGCAAAAAGATTAAAACGTGAGAGCATTGACAACCCCAAATCAGGAGATAAATGCACGAAACCCAGCCACTTTATTATGTCTAAGAAAAATGACTTGGTTCCCCGTGAAGGACCCAAAAATCGAACAAATAAAGTACTTTATTAGAGTCAATTTATAGAAAAGGAAGTAGCTATCTACTCTTTGTGAAATTTTAGGTTTCAAAATGTGGATTTATTGTAGTCAAGGCGATATAGCTATGGAGCGATAGAAAGTCCTTCCTTTAGTTCCTCAAATCATGAAAATAATAACCCAACCAAAAAGGAAATGATATTTACATTGACGTGGATTCCCATTAGATTGCAAGATTCTTTTTCGTTTTCTGAATTTCCTAGACAAACCAAGTTTGAACAAACCAAAATTTCCGGTTTGGCCCAATCTCACGTGAGTTCATGGGCGCCATCAACACAAATTAGATCCAATCATGTCAGAGGAAAGGTTTCGCGTTGCTAATTTGCTAGCTGTTCATCACCCTTAAGTCGATCACCTTGGCAGATTTGTCGAGCTTTCATGCCAACCTATGATTTCGTGGATTTGTTTTGGATGTTTTCCAACCCAGCTTGTCTATAATTCGTGCTCGAGACGTGTTTTTTTTCCCCTACGTTCTTTTTTTTTTTTCCACCAAAGATGCACATTTTGTTTACATTCTCTATGTATGCCAGAAATGCTCTTGCTGGCATTCCATGAGTAAAATCCTAAATGTGTTAGGTTAATGTGGAGAAATGCGGCTCTCGAAAGTCTTAAAATGATAGACTAGTCGAGATGTGTGAAAATTGACCCAAACATCACTTGACCATTTAACTAAAAAAAAAAAAAATGCTCTTACTTGTACAACAATTGTAGCAAAAAATAGAAGCAAACCTTCTTTAATCATGTAGTGATATTGAAGTAATACCAAGGAGGGGAAAAGAAGAAAAGACTTATCATGATTGACAGCGATGCACTCAACTATCCCAGACATAGCACGCTAACTAGTCGCATGATTGAAGGAACTTTATACCAAGTTTAAGAGAAACAAAATGTGCAATTTTGGGGTTAATATTTTTTAGACCAGAATTTTTACTATTACACCATACTCTTTGAACTTTCATTGTATTATAATTATCCAAATCCGTCCAAATTTCTTTTATTATGCACACTGCACATGACTTGTCAAATGTAAAAATCAGTATTTGTAATTATAAGAAGTTAAGGATAAGCAGCACAAATCTCTTGAACTTTGGAAGTGATATACTTTAGATTCCGAACTTTCACATGACACACCCCTCTCTACCTTGGCATAGGAACGTTCGTTTCTTCAAATTTTATATGAAGAAAAATGGAGGGAGCAAGATAGAACCATGAACTTTAGAATTGGCACGCATTATATCCCAAATGATACAACCTTATAGGACTTTGAATAAAAATGTGTGTTTCTTCATATTAGATGGAAAAAATGGTTGGAGTGCCGTAGAATTTAACTTATGACTATTTTAGTCAAGATACGATTTAGAAATTGTCAATAGAATTTCAATTTTGGATTATTAAAAGATACTATGATTACTAAATTAATAGTGGTGCTTTAGAGTAAAACGATTTTTTCAGCGATTACGTTCTTTTCTATTTGTAAATTACGTAACATCATTGCTATAGACTCATTAAGCCAAATCTAAGTGCAATACTGTCAAGACTCAAAACCCTCAAGCGCTCCTATTCGAGTTCACTTTGTACTTTCCTTGAGAAAAATGGGCCGTGTTTGAATTTGCCCAAAAGCTCTAAGGCAGGTCTGGCTTGATTCGGGTTGGCGGAACCGTCAATTCCTTGTCATGCTATGCATGGGAATGCACTTCTGATCTCGCTTTTGAAAGGACTGAAATGATTCTGTGGTGATTGGATTGGATGCAATGAGGAACACGCGGACAATAGATCTATCTGTGTATGTATGTGGGTAAAATGTATTGAACTAGATTTCTATGGAGAAGTCTAGAATATGGAGTATATAGTAGCCGTGCTGAAATTGCTTTTGGACTCTTCAACTGTCTTCCTCCATTCATATCAGTCCCATCCGAAGCACTTCAATGTAGACCTCTTGATCCTTCTTCTCCTCGATCTTATTCCATCTATCCTTGCACCATGGGATGTAGGGTTTAGATGGCCTCCTTTCCTCAAAGAAAACTTTCTTTTTCTCCTTCATTTGCTCATTGTCTCTTCCGATATGATTAATTCGGAACATCATAGTGGGCTTGAGGTCCTGAAGCTTCGCGGCTTCTTGAACTCACATCGGAACTTCTCTAGCTCCCTTTCTTTTGCCTCGAGCTCTCGATCCTTCTGCCTTATCATCTCATCCCTTTTCTTCAACATATTCTCCATCTTTGCCTTCTCAACTTTCAGCTTCTTTATCATATCTTGCATCTCATGCAATTTCTTTTCACAACTGCTTGTTGGCATTGTTAGTTGGAATTATCCAACTCAACTATACAAGCTGTTGCAAGCTCTTCTCGTTCCTCCACTAAAATATGTGCTTGAAAGTCCCATTCTTCTTTACTGTCAATCTCCTTCTTGCAAGTAGTGACGACATTTCCTTCTTCTCGCCCGTACCAACAAAATTCCACGATCTTGACGAGCTCCCCTTAGCTGATAACCCTCCTTTTCGGGTTGCCTCCACCAATCTCCATGATCTTTCCATGGTTTGCCATCTCTTGCACCTGCTCTATTTCTACTCGGCCTTTGAACCCTCTTTTATTATCAAGAGGGCACTTTCATCCTCCTTAATTGAGACCTTAGGGATTTGTTTATCTAAGGCCTCTTGATTTGAATTATTATTCTTCTCATTCTTGTCTCGAGAGATGGCATTCGAGGATCTAATTTTGAAATTTCTTCACAAATAGATTTAACTTTAGAAAAGTATTGACTTACCGTCATACTTTGTTGCGAGATTGAGAGGAGCTCGTTCTCCGAGCATTGTAACTTGGCATCGTTTGTCCTCTGACAAGTTATAGCCTCCTTCGGGGTCTTTGCTTTATGTGTTGAGGAACACTTTTGACGTTCCACTTTCTTAAATCACTATCATTTGTGGGTGGGGTGGTGTTGTTGCCGCCAACAATATCCCATAAATCTTGTCCAAGCAAATAATACTGCATGCGAGTACTCCAATTATTATAATTAAAGTCGTTGAGTTTCTCCATACCGTTCACCGGACTCGAGAAATCCACCATGGTGACTTGAGTATAATGGCACTATACACTTGCAACTTGATTCCTCGTCCTTGTACAATTTCCCATATTTCAAATATGACGATCTGCCTCTTCCATGTATGCGGTCGAACACTTTCATGGACATGACTGAGTTTCAATCTGCCTCTTCCATGTTGGAAACTAGTTTCAACTGTTGGAAAAAGAAACGGAGTTACTAACGTCCAGGTCATGCCTACCAAATCAGGTGACTGTTTAGTTCTCTGAATGAATGCGCCAATTATTTGTGAGTTTTCTTCGTTCTCTTTTCTTACCAACTTACGAGTTGTATATCAATAGGGACCGCAATCTTTAAGTCCAAAACAAAAGCACTGAAGAAAGAATCATTGGAACTTTGGAGATCTTGCACTATATACACAGAGTGCCACGGCTCTGCGTTACAAAAGGAAAAAAAAATCGTTGATGAAAATTGGAATGTGGCTTGAAAGTTATGAATGCCAGAGGATTTTTGTTTAACTCGCGCTGCGGTTGAGCATCTCATTGTACTGAAGGTACGACATCTGCCTCTGCAGCTTCATTTGCTCGTAAAATTTTGCTATGAACTCTTCTGCTCTCGAGTCGATCCCCCGCTCTTCCTCCTCACATTCGATCCTCCCATAGTCGTCATTGTCGTAAAAGCACCCTTCCTCATCTCCTTTTCAAGGAAGAAGCTCTTCTTCTTACCATCATTTCCATTATGAACTCTATCGCCTTCCTCATCGTCGAACTCCATATCGAAATCGACTTTAGGGTTGATGCAGGGGAACATGAACCGCATTGACCCAGGGCGGTGCATCTTGACATGGACAACCGGCGTCTTCTCAAACGAGAGCTCCCGCTCGCCATACCAGATGTGGCCACGAGGGGTCGCCGCGTGGCCGATGGTCTTGAGGAACTTGGGCACGAACAGGCGGAGCTGCAGCTTGAACGCCCCACCCCGCCTCGCCCAGAGCAGCGCGAGGCGCAGGAGTTTCCACGCCCGACGAGAGACGCTGGGCTCTTTTGCCTTTCGGCATTTTCGGGGCTCCCTCAGTTGATACTCAGATAGAGATATGAGGGAGTGATGAGGTTATGAATGTGCGCGAAGTGATCAAAAAGTCTTTGTGCGTTGTACGATCTGAGAGAGAATGGGCAGAGTTTGGAGGGTTTATATACGGGATGCGAAACGTCGCACGATAACGTGGCGATAGAGAAAGAGGACAAAGAGAGAGCTGTTTGACGTGGGGACGGGAATGAATCGGGTGGTGTGAACCGGTAAGCAACGCGGTTGCGCGCGGACTTTGACAGATCTGCTGGCTCTTTGATAGATCCTTCCTGCTTAAGAGCCGCAATAGAGTAATTTTCTTTTTGGTCAAGGAAATAGAGTAATTTACTTATCTTAAAAAAAAAAGCGTTTAGTGGTTTAGTTGGGAGGCGTAAGAAGGCCAAAACACCCCTGCTGGATCTTTGATAGTTCCCCTCGTGCTCCTAGATTATTAAAGAAATGATTTCAAGAGAATTTTCAACTAATGAACTGAAAGTCATATGTTTGAATCTCTACAGCCTCGTAAAAACTTTTCATTAGCTTGTAAAGTACTTCATGACCTTTGAATAGTAAGACAGATATGCTTGTATCCTTGTGTTGCCAAAACTAACAACATCAACAACTGCAATAAGAATACGAATGATAATAATAGTAATAATAATCTTAAGCATCAAGAGATCAATGATCGACGGCTTCTACCGGTTCCACCCGCGGGGTCCACTGTTGGTTCCGGACAACATAACATATATGAGCTCCAAATAGACCTAATTCCCTTTAAAAACCTCAAGCAATCTCAATTTTACCCCGAACTTTCTTTTTCATCTAAGAAAAACCTAAAACTTAAACTATAGTTGAGCACTTTGCCTAAGTAAACGCTTGCTAGCTGTAAATGATATTTATCTTTTACAGGGGGATTAGGAATTACTTGGAAAAGTGTCAAAAAAGTCCTAAACCTATTTATTTGTGTCAAATTAGTCATAAATATTTTAATTTCCAATTGATTTTTAGACATTTTGATGATTTGCTAATATAGTCCATCCGGCTAATTTTGATTGGAAATTACCAATATGAATGCCTGCTATCCCGAATGACACGATTGATGCTAACATGGAAATTTTTTTACATTTTATTAATATTTTTCTGAATTTTTAATTATTTTTTCTTTCCTTTTTTTTTTTTTTTTTACAATTTTTTCTTTGTTTTTTCTTTTTCACAACTCTAGATCGGTGAGCTCATCCATCGACCCTCGCTTGTTCTAGGCAAGGGCCTTGCAGCCCCAGCTTGTGGTTAGTGAGGGCATCAAGGGCCATCTCTTGGATTTCAATGAGGGCCCAATGCCCTTGCCAATACACAATTGGGACAGAAAAGAAAAGAAAAGAAAAGGAATAAAACAAAAATTGTTCACGTGAGCGCTGGTCATGCTAGTAAGATGGTTGATATCCGTGTTAGCAATTTCCGGTCAAAATTAACCAAATGAATTCATTAAAAAATCATTAAAATGTTTAGGATAAAAAAATTTGATAGAATTGAAATTTTTGTTACTGAATTAACATAAATCCAAGATGTTTTTGACTTTTCGGTACTTTTCCAAGAATTATTTGAGAGAGAGAGAGAGAGGGGGGGAGCATTGGCTGTGGGTTGTATTGTTGCATGGATTCTTCTAAACCGTGTAAGGAGTTTAACTAATCGATAGGATGTTTCCTTTTTCCGACCAACATGATTTCAAGTCAAAACCGAGGGACCTAGAAGTAGGCTATCTTGATGTAGCCGAAAACTGTGTTGCAATCCAGCGGAAAGATAAAAACGTGAGAACATTGACAAACTTCAAATCAATAGACAAATACGCGGAAACCAGCCAATTTTTTTATGTCCAATATCTGTTATGCACAGGAAATGACTTACATCAGACATGGATTGCAAGATTCTTTTTGGTTTTCTAAATTTCCTAGACATACCAGATTTGAAAAAAAGCAACATTCCCGGTTTTGCCCAGTCTCATGTGAGTTCATGGGCAACGCCAACACAGATTTCATCCAATCATGTCAGAAGAAAGGCTTCGCGATGCTAATTTTCTAGCTGTTCATCACCCTTAAGCCGATCACCTTGTTCACACGTAATAAGAGAATGCCCGATTTGTCGGGCTTTCATGCCAACCTATCATTTGTTGGATTTTGTTTGGATGTTTTGCAAGCCAGCCTGTCTATAATTCGTGTTCGCGAAGTGTTTTTTTTTCTCTAGGTTCAAAAAATTTGCATTTTGTTTCCTTTATCTATGTATGCCAGAAATTCTTTCATCGGCACTCCTGAATTAAAATCCTAAGCGGGTCAAGCTGACGTGGGGTGATGTGCCTCTAGAATGTTTTCAGAATATGGACAAATTGAGGTACGCAAAAGTTAGCATGAATATCACTTGATCACTTTGATAAAAAAGAAAAAGATATGCTCTTACTTGAACCACGATTGGAGCAAGAAATAGAGGCAAACCTTTCTTTAATCATGTATAATGAAAATGAAGTAATGCCAAAGAGGGGAAAAGAAGAGAAAACATATCATGATTGATAGTGATACACTCAACTATCCCATAGATATGACGCTGACTAATCACATTATTGGAGGTATTTTACGCACAAAACGTGGATCTTTTTGGGAAAATTAGAGGAAATCGCCCCAAATTTTGGGGTTAATATTCTTTAGCCCAGATTTTTTTGGGGGGGCGGCAAGAAAAACCGCCAAAGCCAAATAAAATAAAAGGAGAATTACCAAAAAAGTCATAAACCTATTGCAATTATGCTAATTCAGTCCTAAACCTTTTTTTTTGTCCAATTTAGTCATAAATCTTTTATAATTGTGTCAATTCAGTCCATCCACCCAAAATTGGCCGGCCAGCGCTGATGTGGAAGTTGGCGGGGGACAGCCGGCCGGCAAGGTAATTTTTAAATTTTTTTTTTTGAATTTTAAATATTTATTTAAAATTTAATTTTTTTTTTTTTTTTTTTTTTTTGGCCTTCTTCTCCCTCCTCTGGCTGGCCGGCGAGAGGTGAGGGCTGGCGAGGTCAGCCTCGCCGGCCACTGGTAGAGGCAAGCCTCGCCCAGCGACAGTGAGGCGGCTGTTGCTAGATCTGGCGAGGCTCGATCTCGCCATGGCTGGGCAAGGCCAATGTCACGCCCCGAACCTCGAGCGCGCCAACATCCCACCTTGGTCATGCAATTGCGACATTCCCAGGTAGTGTCGCCGACCCCATTCATTTATTATTGCGCAAGCGGAACGTATTATAAAACCCCTGACCATTAAATACGGGATAGAAAAGCAAGAAGCAAAACCACAACATAACACTTTCATAATTCAACAGAATTACAAATAGAAGCCTATAGCCAAAAGTCTACAAAAGATCGGCTCTTAAAAAGGAACTGTCCTACGACTTACAAGTCGGACACGTTCTCCAATCCTTATGACTTCACCTCTGCAACTCCTGAATGCCATCCAAAGCTATATAGCCGCTCCATCCACCAGGGACCTGAAATTTTAATCCCCAAACCGGGATGAGACGATGTCTCAGCAAGTTCAACCCCCTAAACCCCTATTAGAAAGAAAATACGCCCCGAGTGGCCTAGCCACATCACACAGAGAACTTACTTTGCCTCAATTCCTTCCTGCAGGTTAGCACAATTCAAATCACTCAATCACAGATAGTAATAAGAACTTAAACAACCGGAACGCATTCACTTTCATGTAACCAACAACTGCAGGGGTCCTGATTATAAGACTAAATCATTATGACACGTCACATTCCATGCCACACAATTCCGTCCCATAATCCGACACATCAACAACACTCAACATGCATTCCAATTGTTATTCACTACCACACAAGGGCATAACTTACTCGTAGTTCGGCTATCTACTGGCATATAGCCAGGCATCGCCTCCCCCCATGGAGCGCGGCTTCGTCAGTACATCGACGGCGTTCCCGAAGAAGCATGGGCCCAGAATCAACTGCGACCCGCATCCACCACGTGGGCATCCCATATAGGGACAAGTCCAACTCAACAACCCAGGACGGTTCCTCTTAATTATCACATAACCAAATCATACTCGACCCCAGGACACTTTATATTTCAATCAATGTTTCCACTTAAAATAGTGATCCCGGTCATTTTTCTTCATATTAAAAATATTCCAGAAATTACTCAAATGCGTGGGGACACGCTAATTTTGAATCAAAAGCCAATATCTCACTTTTTCAAACCCCACTATTTAATATAATCATTAAAATCCAATTTTTGCATCAAAACCCGACACTTGGATTTTTATGAATAAAACCCCTATTTACCATAATTAACACTCAATTGGCCACATTCATTCATCAAATTCAAATTCTAAATGCACAGCAGCGATTATCACAAAATTCTGAGAAAATAAGGTTCCTAAATAATTTTCAGAATTTATTAAATAATTAAATTTATTCCGAAAATTAATTAAATAATAATATCCATATATTTCATGATCCACACTCAATCTATAATATCCAATCATCAATTTCAAAATCTAACTACACAGCAGCGATCAGCACGAAATTCTAAGAATTTAGGGTCCCGACAAAATTTTCGGAATTTAATAAATAATTAAATTTATTCCGAAAATAATTAAATAATAATATTTTAATAATTTCGAATAATAATATATTATTAAATTATTAAATAATTTCGAGACATTAAAATAAATCAAAAGTAAATTCCTTTATGTCACATCAATATTTATATTAATATAAACATTCACTTAACCTTAATTTAATCACACTTTAAGTTAATCAAGCACATTAATATAATCTACACTTAAATAAATTAAAATAAACACCTAATAACACTTAACATTAACTAAACACACCTAAAGCATCATTAACCCTCTAATCAAGGTTTAGTGAGCTAAACTCACCGGATTAACGAACCGAGCGGGCCAAAACGACGGGGACGACGCGAGGATCGACTTTCCTCAAGGCGGGCCGAGCATCCGGGCTCGGGAAGGCGGCCAAAACGGGCCAAGAAGGGGCTAAGAGACCCATTTTTGCAGCTGCTAGTTGCGGCCGGAGATGGGGCTATCCGGCGGTGATTTGGGCGGAGGGACGGCGGAGGAGGATCGGCGATGGCAGCAGTTGGTCTCGGCGGCTGCAGGTGAGACTCCGGCGACCTTGGCAACGGCGAATGGCAGCCGGTGACGCTGGACGCAGCTCTAGACGACGGTGGTGACGGGCTGGCGCGGGCGGAGCGGAGCGGAGGGCCGAGGCACGCATGCGCGAGCACGGGGCGGCGGACGGCGCGCGAGCGGCGAACGGCGGTCCGGCTCCGGCGGCTTGCTATCCGATCTTCGCTGATGCTAGGTTTCAAAGCTTTCAAGGCACACCAAGGAAAGAGGATAAACGGTCGAACGGCAAGGGGGGAGAGGGAGACGGAAGGCAAGCGGCGGCGGTGGCGGCGAGCGGCTCCGGCGACGACAAACGGGCGGTCGAGCGGCGAACGAAGGGGGCGGTCGGGCGGCTGCTGGTTCCGTTTGGCCTCCTCTCTCTCTCCTCCTCAAGTCCCAAGACAAGTCCCTTGATTCAAGGAGGGAGATGATGGTGATGGGTCACCTTTTCTCGGGCAAATCTCCATCGTCCACGTTTCAAGATCTCAACCCTTGGCCTCAACCATTATGACATCATCTCATGTCATACCCCACTATCTCCAAACCTCCCACAACATTTTCCAATGGTTGCAATTCCGGGGTCCAATTCTTGTGCATCAAATTCTTCAATTATAATCAATTCACTTCCAATTGAGTCCAAATTGAAGTCCACAAAAATTATCCCATGATCCTAATAAGATATGTGACATAACCGAGCTTCCAACTTCTAAATTCAATCCAAATTTTTACGGTTGAATTCAATCTGGTGCGATTTCAGCACGTCTAACCTACTGGGTAGCTTTCAGGGAAATTTTCTTGCATCCGACCTGAGGGTGATCAGTCCCCAAGTTTGACGCGTTAAAATCCCTTAATTGCTTCGTCCAATAGGCTAGTCCTCTCATGAGTGACCAACTCAGAGGGACGAACTATATGCACAGATGAAATGCCCGACTCAATCAATTGAAAATAGAATTAGAAAAATCGGGATGTCACAGCCAAGCCTCACCAAATCTGGCGACCGCGGCCTCGCCGTCGCTGGGCGAGGCCGAGCCTCACCAGATCCACCGAGCTCGGCCCTCGCCGGCCACTGGCGAGGGTGAGGCCTCACCGCGCTGCGTGGTGTAGTTGAGGAACCCGCGGAGGAGCTTGATCTCGTCCTCATCGGTCCAAAGGCGCTGGAATAGGGTTTTGGCGACAGTCACGGCCGGGGAGGACCGCTTGAGCTCGGAGGGGGAGATCGTGCCAACAATCGAGGGGACGGGGGAGGCAGCGGAAGCGGCGGGGGCGATGATGGCGACGGCAGCCTCGCTAGCCACTAGGTGAGGTCGACCCTCGCCCTCACCGTCGCTGGGCGAGGCTCGCCTCCGCCAGTGGCCGACGAGGCTGACCTCACCGGCCCTCGCCTCTGGCCGGCGTTGAAGGAGAAGAAGGCCAAAAAAAAATTAAAAAAATTAAAAAAATTTAAAAATGTATTTAAAAATTCGAAAATATATATATATATATATTAAAAAAATTACCTCGCCGGCCGGTTGTCTCCCGCAAGCATCCACATCAGCGCCGGCTAGGCCAATTTTGGCCGGATGGATTGAATTTGCACAATTATAAAAGGTTTAGGACTAAATTGGACCAAAAAAAAGGTTTATGATTGAGTTGGCACAATTGCAATAGGTTTAGGACTTTTTTGGTAATTCTCCCTACAAATAGGGATAGCCCATAATTTTTACTAATACACCATGCTCTTTGAAATTTCACTGCATTATAGTTGTCTAAATCTGTCCATTCTTTTAACATGGACAATACGCATGACTTTTCAAAGGTAAAAAGTAAAGATTTATTATGAAAAGAAACTATGGATAAGTAGCACAAATCTTTCGAACTTTTGAAGTGGTATACTCTAGACTCTAAACTTTCGCATGACACACCCCTCTCTAACTTTTCATAAAAACGTCCGTTTCTTGAAATTTTAATATGAAGAAAAGTGGAGCGAGAGAGATAGAGCCCTGAACTTTAGAGTTGACTCGCATTAGATCCCAGAAATTTCAAATGATACAATCTTATTGAACTTTGAATAGAAATGTGTGCTTTTTGATATTAGATGGAAAAAATGAATGGAGTGCCGTGGAGCTAACTTATGCCTATTTTATTGAAGATACTATTGAAAGATTGTAAACAGAATTTCATATTTGGATTTTATTTTTTTTGTTATAGAGATTAAAATTTTATTTTTCTTTCAAATTTCAACTTTAATTACTTTGTTTTTGTGAAAAAACTATCACTTCTTTTGGTGACACGGTGGTGACTGGCGATAGCGGCAATTGGTTGATGAGTAAGGATGATAGTAGGAATAGTTTGATATAGCTATATAACCGTGTCCTAAACTCAAACCCAAATAGTCTAAATATAACTAAGTCCAATTGAAATTCAAGATAAAGTTTTAGATGGGGTCTCAAACTTGTCCACTTATCATTAAGAGACACCAAAAAATCTTTTTTGAACTAACTATGCATTAAGTTTTACATAGTAATATGATTAGTTAGATAGTTTTGTGTGTATAAGGCATGTTGACACCCAAAAAATGCCCAAGTCCCTGACCGTCGACTTGGATTGGAGGAGATCAGCAGCATATGGTTGAGGTAAAATTCACTTAATCCTTTGGGTTGGCAACTATGGGCAATCAACAAAAGTGATGAGAAGTCACCGACAGGTGATGCAATCAAAAATATACGGAGTCTTGAGCCACGAGTGTCAAGGAACAAGATTTGGTTTAGTTGATGAAGGAATTGAAGCTGGAGTGAAGGACAAATTGAGAACTAGAAAAGTGCTCAGGACACGAAGTCAACAGTCTCGAGTACAACATAATGACCCATTCAATTGGGAAGCCAGCACGATCATCAAATTGTGAAGCCATAATTCTCAAAAGCCATGAAGGATAATGACCGAGAAACATGAGCTGTGCGTAACTGTGAAGAGGAGGAGTGGCAAGTTGTGGAAGTACTCGTTGACGTGGGGCAAGTGATGAGGCGATAATGATCGAGTAGTGAGTGTTTTAGTAATCATTTATTAATATATGTTGCTAAATTTTAGAAGTCGCGTTGAATATCATTTGTCTTCTTTTTAACTATTGTTTTTTTTTTTTTTGGGTGAAAATTCTTTGTAACTATTGTTTACCGTCGCCTAGTAGCTATAAATATCAGGGTTGTAATTTGAAGAAGGAATGACCAATCAATCAATGAACACTAGTTGTTCGATTTCATCTTCTTATTATTTTTACATTCCAATACCTCTTAACATGATTGGTAGCGATTGTTTCTAGTCTTTGTACTTCTAATTTTCTTGTCAGTTCTCGTTTCCTATCAAATAATCAGCAAAAGACCCATCATATCCTTCATCAATTGGTTCATCTATCCATTCTTTAAAATATGCTTTTTTTGATAGTTTTTGGCGAAATAAAATAATACTTATATTTTTAGAGCAATGTAACCAGCTAATTTCGAGTTTCGAATAAAAAAAATCCAAAACCTATTTAATTTTCTAAATAGAAACTCAAACAAGTCTCGCAATTCCTAAATCCAATCTCAGTCACAACTCTATTCCTAGGTGGGAAACCTAATGTTACCGGTGCACATGATCATTGATATGGAAAAGATGACTCGGGACTTTTTATTTTTGTATTTAATTTGTTAATGAATGATAGAAAACAGGTACATTTATACAAATTTCAAGGTGGTGTCCAATACTCAAAAGATTAGGGATCTAAGTGTAAAATTTTATAGGATCACATCGAACTGTTTTAAAACTTTTAGTCATAATAACTTTCACTTTGAATATTCGAACACCAATTACATTCTTTTTTTATGTATAAATTAAGTAACATCGTCTCTATCCAGCACTGTGAAGACTCAAAATCCTCAAGCCCTCCTGTGCGAGTTCACTTGGTACTTTCCTTGAGAAAATTGTGCTGTGCTTGACTTTGCAAAAGAGGCCCAAGGCAGGTCTGGCTTGATTCGGATTGAACCAACCACCAACAATACTCTGTCACGCAATGCATGGGAATGGACTTCTAAACTCACTTTTGATAGAACTGAGTTGAGTTTGTGGTGATTGGATTGGATGCAATGAGGAACACACGGATAATAAATCAATTTGTCTATAAACGAGGGTAAAATGTATGACATATGTAGTACATATGCAATGGAAAATAGTTTTCCGACATTGCTGAGGAACACTTTACTGGACACATATATTTGATGCCTCATTCTTGTTTTCCGATATTTCAAATTTAAGGATCTGCCTCTCCCATGATTAATTTCAACTGTTGGAACAGAAACACTAATGTCCAGGTCATAATCTGCTGGATCAAGCGACTATGTAGTTCTCTGACTGAATGCGTCAATGACTTGACAAGAATTTCTTCGGTCTCTCTTCTAACTAACTTATGAGTTGTGTATCAGTCGTGACTGCAATTTTTAACCGCAAAACAAAAGCACTGAAAAAAGAATCAATGGAACTCTGGAGATCTCGCACTGTATACATAAGTGCCGCAACTCTGCGTCACGCAAAAAGAACTCGTTGACGAAAATTGGAATGTGGTTTGAAAGTTATCCATGCCAGATGACTATCTATTTAACTCGTGCTTCGGTTCAGCGTCTCCTTGTACTGAAGGTACGATATCTGCCTCTGGAGCTTCATTTGCTCGTAGAATTTGGCTATGAACTCCTCCGCTCTTGAGTCGATCCCCCGCTCTTCCTCCTCACATTGGATCCTCCCGTTGTCGTCGTAGAAGCACTCTTGCTCATCTGCGTTTTCTAGGAAGAAGCTCTTTTTCGTACTATCATATCCATTATAAACTCCATTGCCATCCTCGTCATCGAACTCATATCGAAATCGACTTTAGGGTTGACGCACGGGAGCATGAACCGCATGGACCCAGGCCGGTGCATCTTCACGTGGACAATTGGCGTCTTCTCGAAGGAGAGCTCCCGTTCACCGTACCAGATGTGGCCACGAGGGGTCGCCCCATGGCCGACGGTCTTGAGGAACTTGGGCACGAGCAGGCGGATCTGCAGCTTGAATGCCCCACCTCGCCTTCCCCAGAGCAGCGAGAGGCGCAGGAGGTTCCACGCCCGGCGAGAGATGCTGGACTTGTTTGCCTTGGCCATATTTTCGGGGCTCCCTTGGTTGATACTCAGATAGAGGTATGAGTGAGCGATGAAGGTGTGGATGTGTGCAGAGGGATCAAAAAGCTGTTGTGCGTTGTATGATCTGAGAGAGAATGAGCAGAGTTCGGGGAGTTTATATACTGGATGCGAGATGTCGCACAATAACGCGGCGTTAGAGAAAGAGGACAGAGCTAGAGCTGTTTGGTGTGGGGACGGGAATGAATAAGGTGGTGTGAACTGGTAAGCAACACGGCTGTACGCGGACTTTGATAGATCTGCTGGATCTTTGTTGTGTTTATTTGTCCTTTCTGCTTAGGAGCTGCAAATATATATATATAGAGAGAGCCTAGGAGGCGCAAAGAGACCAAAACATCCCTGCTTTGTCAAGGAATTTATCCCAAACCCTTGCTTATTCTCAATCATACACCGCTCTCTCTCTCCCCTGATCTGCCGTAGACTCGACTTTGAGGTGGGGAAAGGAAAGAAAGAGGGCAGTTCGATCTGTCCAAAATGTGTTATGCTAAATGTCTTGGTCTCTTAATAGGTGACTGAGATGTAAAGTTATCCCCTAAAGTTGAGGCTCAATGGTCGGGGCACTAGACAATTTCTAACTTGGGAAGTAAAAGTTACATTTTCAAAATTCAAAAACTACATGCAACCTGCTCTAAGTCAGGGCTACATGCGTGGGCCAAGCCTTGGATTAAAACCAAATCACCGGACTTGTCGGGTGTTCAACCAACTTTCGGGCCACTAAACCTCCGCAAGGTTTTAGGTAATTTCTGATTAATAAACTGAATCATATTTACAAATTTCACCAACTGCCCGTAAACAATTACTAAGGCTTATAGAGTACTTCGCGACCTCTGGATCGTCGGACATCTACTCTTATAGCCCAATTCCCAAGAATATATAATAATCCACGGCATCAATGATCAAGAGGCGACGACTTCTACCAGTTCCTTCTTTCGGGTCCGCCATTGGTCCCGGACAACAGAACTCTAATGAACTTGTTACTACATTTTGAATAATAAGCCACTTAAACAAAAGTTTTCTGGACTTTGCCCTTAGTAAACGCTTATTAGTTGTAAAAGATTTTTATATTGCAAAGGCCGATTAAGAATTATTTTAGAGAGCGACAGAGACAGAGACAGAGAGGATTGGTGGAGCGTTGGATTCTTCTAAACCGTGTGAGCAGTTTTCCCTACTGATAGGATGCTTCCTTTTTCAGACTGACTTAATCTCAAGTCAAAACCAAAGTACCTAAACATAAGTTATCTTCACGCAGCTGAAAACTGCAGTGCAATCCAACGCAAAGATAATACGTGACAAATCGACAACCCCAACAGCAGAGAAATACACACGAAAGCCAGCCAATTTACCGTGTCCAATATATATATTATGCACAGAAAATGACTTTAATTCATTGTGAGGGACCCAAAAATTCATGCACATTGTAACCATCCCAAAAAAAAAAAAAAAAAATCCATGTGCATCCAATAAATATGTACCTCAAACATCATCGTGTAAGAATATAACACGCTCGCATATGTATCTTTCACGTAATTTTTGTAAACTTTATATTATATCATTTTACTTTAACAACTGCATTGAATCATGTTCGAAGAAAGAATGTTGTTATGCTAATTTGCCAGCTGTTCATCAACCTCAAATGGATAACCTAATTCACACGTAAGGAGAAAATGCCAAGCTTTCATACCAACCTATGATTTCTCGGATCATGTTTGGATGTTTTGCCAGCCAGACTACATATAATTCATTCTCTAGAAAATTTGCATGGAAACATTTGTTTCTTTCAGAAGTGATGCACATTTAGATCCCAGAGATTTCATATATGATACAACCTTACCAACTTTACACTAAACTATGTGTTTTTCATTTTTAGATGGAAAAATGGATGAAGATTAGCCTTTTTATTTTCTATTCCACATTTTAATTGTCATTGCTAATCACTTTGCTTCTTTTGGCAATATAGCGGCGATAGTGACGAACAGGTTAAGGGATAAGGTTGATAGCAAGAATAGTTCCATATGAGGTCTCGAATTTGTCAACTTAATAATAAGGGGACTCGAAAAATTCTTTCTAGAACCTAATTAATTATGTGGCTAGTTTTATTTCTGATTTCATAATAAGTAAATACAATAACAAATAGATAGATAATATGATTAGTAAAGGAACATAATGTGCTTTAGCATAAGTCTAAATTTATAAACGAAGGTAACGTGGTTTCGAGTTTCGTCGTACGCATCAACAAAGTCCAAGCCCTGAAACTCGAAGTAAGTAAGAAAAGGCCTGGGTGGAAAGGGTAATAAGAAAGAAAGGCCTACTTTCAAAGAGAGTTTTTCTTCCCGCTGGGCTTGAGCAGCTCTGTTCATCATGGCCCAAGCGCAGTTCTTGGTTTTCGAGTTTCTGTCGCTAACATTGCTCGAGCGATAACAAGTGCCGATTGCTCGAGGTGCTCCGGACCTGGCTTTGGCTTCCTGCATATGACTGAAATTGTTCTAAGCTTTCCAGATGTTGAGATGTGTAACCCTAGTAGGTTCGTTTCCTGTTGCTGGTCCTCCAGCAGTCCACTCTTTTAGCCAAGGTCTCTGTCCCCAGCCGACAACATTCCCAAATTGGCGATTGCCTCCATGTCCTTTACCAAACTTTGCCGGTCCCGTGATGATCTTGTTCCTTTATCCGCATGCCGAAAGTCCTTATCAGGGAAGCATACGCCTTTCGTCAGTTGACACCATAAGGAGGAGGGGTCCTGAGCCATTCTCCATGCTTGCTTTCCTAACATGATTTTATTGAAAGTGAGCAAGTTCCATAAACCAAGTCCTCAATCATCCTTCCTAGTCTTCAAAACTTCCCATTTTCTCTGATGAAGTCCCAATTTGGCTCTGTTATTTCTTCTGTAAAAAGGCTGCTATTTTTTGCTCAATTGCTTTACAAATTGAAACATAAATTTTAAAGATAGACACAGCATATTGGGGTAGAGGTTTTTATCCTAGTTTTGATTAAGAATTTACATATACCCGAAAGATTAGGGGGCAGATTATTTCCAAAATTTTCAACGGATATTCATTGTGGAGATAGGCCCAAAACTGATCAGGGGAAAAGCTGCCCATTTTGCTTAACCGTAAGCTAAGATTCAATTAATTTACATTTTTGAGGGAATGTCGTGCATATCAATATTTCAAGACTCGTAATTACTCATCAAATAATGAATCTTTTCCTTAACCAATGAAGTATTTTGTAGATAGATATTGATACTGAAGTTTTTAAGACGAAATAAACATAATTACGATGGAGCTAAGGCGTTTACAAATGTTCGGAAGCGTTGATCACATCAGGAAATTCTCCCTAAAAAGTCGTCGATGATTTGCTAAATTAATCTTGGCAAAAGTTAAAATGGACGTCACTGCATATATATAGCAAAAATTCCATCCTCTCTTAAATCTCTCCTTCTCTTTGCAAGGAGAGACCCAGAAGAACTACTAGCACCCAGAAGAGCAAAACGCCCTCATTTCTCCTCCCAAATTGAAGGTCGCAAATATTTCGTATCACCGCCTCCTCACCGTTGCCGCTGCCGCCGCTGCCGCTAAATGCCCACCAAGCACAACATGCAGCCGCTCCTCACCGACTCGCAAGCCTCGGCGGGGAGGAAAAAGCCCGGTGGGATGAACATCTTCCAGCGGCATTGCTCAGGCGACACCGCTGCGCCGAGAAGAAGGCTGGCGTGTCAATAGATAGCGACCCTTCTTCCAGAGGCATGCTGACCAAGGTCGTGGGGTCAATGCGTCCTTTGCACCTCCATGGCCATCGGTCGCCGCAGCACCCTCGCGCGTCGGGCTCTGTCGCCCCACCCTCAACAAACGAGGAATACGAGGACGAGCTCCTGTCGCCCGTGTCCGCGTCGCGCAAGATGACACGCTCGTCCTCTCGATCTTCCGCTTCCGAGGAAGGAGGGAGCCGGTTTGCGTCCGCGGTGAACCTTGCGGATCTCGATTGCGGTAGCGAGGACAGCGATCATGACCGTGGCATCGAGGAAGGCGACGAGACGATCGATGTCAAGGCCGAGCAATTCATTGCTCAATTCTACGAGCAAATGCGTACCCAAAATTACAATCACAAAGTTAAGATGTCTAGTCGTCGATGAATCCGGTGCCCAAATTTGTGGCTCTCGGTGACCCTAATTTGGTCAGTCCACATCTTGGGATAGGATATAGCTTATGAAGAATTTTTGTATGCTAGAGATATTTGGACTTTAGTTCCTTTGGTATGTATTTCTCATATTGTTACACCTTTGTTGGCAAGGCCAGGCCTAAAATGTGTGCTTGTAATATGCCTCGCGTAGATAATAAGAATTTACCATCCCTTTTGTGATGAAATAGATTTGAGCGAAGTATCTTCGATTGTTTTTCTTTTCCTGGACTAGACAAGTATTTTCAATTAGAGCTCACGTTTTAATTAGAATAGAAGTATCTATCAAATAAGGGCGAATATCCAGTGATACTGAAAAATAAATTTATCAAGAGAAATCAAATAATGATATCCACTCAAGTAGGACTTAACATTTCAAATGAAAAAAAAAAAAAAAAAAAAAGAGGAGTTAGGACTTAACATAACGTTAACACTCTTTAACATATTTAGATACACCTTTAATCAAAAGAAGTAATACTAGTCCGGGGTAAAGTCACCAATAATTTTGAACTTTTCTTCATTGTTCAATGTCACCCCTAAGCTCTTTTTTCTTTTCTTTTCAATGTTTGTATTGCGATTCCTTTAGTTAAAATCATATTCAAAATCTGCTCAAGTGGACAAAATATTCCGTTTAATTTATGATTTGTCATTGTTTTTGTTCAATTTCGTCCTCATATTTTATTTATTTGTTCAATTTAGTGTATGAAATGTTTTTTATTCTTTTTCTCCATAGCGCCATATCACAAGATGTTTATTAATTATGTTGCGCCATCGAACGTGACATGTCCATTAAATGAATTGTACAACAAAACATCTAACACATGAATTCTTGCAAATAAAAATGCTTATTTGTGTTTTACATATTGTAAGTATTTCTAAATTTAGATAAACATGCCGTGTTAATACAAGAGACATTTCAAATTGCTGAATTTAAGTAAACATGCTGTTTAATACAAGAAACATTCTAGACTGCTTATTTAACCAGGGCCAAGCGCGACGTATGTAGATAAAATGAAAAATCCATGCTTGACATGTTTATTATTCATCATGATTAAGCTTATAAGAACACCTCAATGCCCGTGGTGCGTATGTCTTGTCAAGGGTTAGTGTCCACAATTGCTAATTTTAGATAAGGGTCCTCAAGGTTTATACTGCGGAACACTTGAGGAACCTTGCCATGCTCACGTAACAGTGAGAAGAAACCGACATCTAATAGTTTGAAGATGAAATTGAAGAAAAAGATAAAAAGTTAGCCACTTGAATACACACGTCAACACGTCAACAAGTTTGAATGAAAATTAAAAAGTTTAGAGACGACATTGACGAAGAAAAAAAAAGTTATGGCATGGCAATGACATTGACTAAGGGAGTAAAGTTCGACGACTCCTACATTATCTCACCCAATAATTCAGCTCGATATCGAAATATTTCCATACCAACCAGCGATGGCGACAACATTTGACTCGTGATTGACCACATCAGGGTTTAATACATAGCCGACAGAAACGCATACCAATAATTTGGTAATGACCGATTTAGGGAAATCCACGATCTTTTCATAGGACCATCCAAAAGAAGCAAAATTACATCCGAAATACCAAATAAGCCTCTCGCCAAAATGTGGGTTCAATTAAAAATCAAACATAATCACATTTTGAAATCTGATCAAGCATAAGGGGAAAAAATAAAAAATAAAAAATAAAAAAGAAGAAAGCGAGTAGATCAGAAATAGAAATCACTATGTCACAAAATGCACAGGAAAAAAGGGGGGGAAAGTAAAAGGAAATTATATATCGTTGTCAACGAAAGTCGCCCTAATCTACGCCTGTCCTGTTAGCTCCGCCGCCCGCCGCTCGCCGCCGCCGCCACCGCCGCCGCCGCCGCCATCAACGGCACCGAATCAAAAGAAGGAAAAAGGAATGACGGAAATCGGGAAGGGGGAAGGGGGAGAAAAACGGGGGGACTCACACACGTGTCGCGATCGCAACGGCCTTCAGTAGCCGTGCACGATCTGGGAGCACCTGTTCTTGATCCACTGGAACCCCCGCCGCAGCGACGCCTTCACCCGGCCCTCCACCGTGTACGCCTTGTACCGGGCGATCCGCTTCTTCCGCTTCATCTCCGGGTCCGTGAACCCCCACGGCTTCGCCGCCGCCGCCCCGCCGCCGTGGTGGCCCGACCAGCTATCCCTCGCCGGCATCGGCGGCGGCTGGGCGTGGTGGGTCGTCGGCGAGTACGGCCGGTGGCACGCGCCGAGCCCCTTACCGCTCACGATCTCCATCCTCCTGTCGCCGCCGCCGCCGTAGGATCCGTACCCGTCCATGAACGCGAAGCCGGAGCGAGCGAGCGCGCGTTCCGATCGAGCAAGCCCGGCTGAACGATGAGAGAGAGAGAGAGAGAAGGGTGGCAGTAGGGTTTTTTTTTTAAAACTGCGTAAGCTGCAAGGAGAGGACGGGGGGGGATCAAATGAGAATCGAATTTTAAAAAGAGAAAAAGGGAGGAAAGCGATTGTTCTTGGGGGGCCGCTTTTTTTTTTTCTCTCTTATTCCTTTCTCCCTCTCTCTTTTTCCTCTCTCTTTTTTTTTGGCTTTTTGATGTGTCGTGCGATGAATGATGAGCGGCGAGGGAAAACGGGAAAAGCAAAATGGAAGGAAAAAGCTTTTCTCTATTTCTCTTTTTCTTTTCGGGGCCCCTTTCGTGCTGGAATACAAAGAAGTACTGAGAGACTTCGAGTGTCTTTGAGTGTTGTCCTCGGTTTTGCCGATCTCCTCTTGCCTTGCGGGTCCGGACAAGAATCATGTGTTGGGGGGTTCTGATAAAATTATAGTTTATAATTAGCGTTTAAGATCGGTGAAAATGATTTGTTTAGCTCGGAATCGCGACGGAGACGAGGAAGTTGCTGAGCAACGCGCAATCGCTGACTGGGTTCGCGAGACTTTAGTTCGACTCAGTGAGGAAATGGGAAATCTTGTGAAAGAACGAATCTTGGAAAGAGGGTCTTATGCTGCTGCTGCTGCTGCTGCTGCCTAAACGGAGATTATATTCGCAGATCAGATGAAAAGATGAGGTGGCGCGATGTACATGAAAATAGAGGTGAGATATGCCCCCATCCGATCTCTTCAATTCCACGAGTTACCAAATTGAGGCGCAATCGCTTAAGAACGGTAATCAGATCGATGAAATTCATCCCACGGGTCGTGACGGATGCGTATCCCGAGCTCCGGCAAGTCATATTTTGAGATTTCTTGCCAATTTTTCCTTTAATCGTATCATTCTATAATGTGCCGTCATGATTTAAATGGAACAATAGTCCACTCCTCCAATCTTGGATTCACACATGACTGTCGTGCACCTACACATACAAAAATGGATGGCAAGAAAAAACGATAGCATAAAATACAACGAAGATTTTTAGACGGCGGAAAGTAGTATTAGTTGATATAATAAAGAAATTACGACATATTTGTAACATTGTTCATAAGTAAATATCCAAACACCGATGATCATAAGTCGAGCATCTTCTTATGGGGACTAGACTCATGATGGTACGGCTTTCTTCCTCGAACGGTCGACTCCCTCTCTTTTAGGGTTGCTCTCTTTTCCTTGTAGTCGCCGCCAATTTTTCTATAGCTCATCCCTGAGGGAAAGAGAAGCTCTCCCTCCCCCCCCCCCTCCCTCTTCCTACCTCTCTCTCCTTATCTTCAAGACTTCTTCGTTGATCTTGCAGACGATGTAGTCAATATCTGGAGAATTTTATCCTGTGAACCCAAAAGTTCGAAGTGCGAGTGCCTTAGAAGAATATACCCCTCTAAATTTGCTCGCTTACTCCAACTCCAGTGCTCGATCCTTATAGTAGAGCGCTCTGCAAGTCTCCGAGCTCTTTTGTCGTTGTCTTCAGCAATCGACTTATCTTGAAGTGATTTTGTAATCAACGGATATTTCTATTACAATTCTTCTCTCCTGTTCTAGAGCTACATGTAGATTTGGGTGCTCTCTAATTCCAATCTAGTTATAGATTTAGGATTTACAAGGCATTTTTTGTGCTCTTTTAACCTGTCGGTGTTGTTGTTGTCCCTAATAGTGTTGAGAATGACAAACCTAGGCATAAACCACCTTTTGGCAAAATTGTAGATATTAGAGAAGGAAATCTTGGCATATGCTCGTCACTGATGATGATGATATAAGATTCAGTAATTGAGTGCCGGTTATGTTTTCATGTTATGATAGACCCATCTTTGTGGAATGATTGAGTCTCTACATATTTATCAAGTTAATTTAATTATCAGATTTACTTACTTGTAAGATTTGCATCTTTATCTTGAAGTTATGTACCTTTCTTTAATGTGAAATGAAAATCTTCCTTCCAATCACCCAAAAAAAAAACTCATAGTGAATTAGGGTACGTTCAATAATATTTATATCCCCGAGAATAATTTCTATTCATAAATATTTTTTTTTCCATTTCTATTCTTTGGACAAATTTCTTAGCAGAAGAATGTATTGTATACGACCCTAAAATTTCTATTCTCAAAAAAGAAAACATATGAGATTTTTCTAATTTTTTTGAATTTTTTTCTCCCTTCTTCTTTCTCCTCTAGTCGATCGCCAAGCCTTGAGCCTCGCCCAACCACTGTTAGCCGATCGCCATTCATCATCAAGGCCTAATGACAGACAAGAAGAGGAAGGAAAAAAAAAAAAAAAAGAAAAAAAGATAATGACCTTGTTTTATAAATTGTTTTTGAGAATAAAAAAGTATATTTTAACTTCTTATTTTTATTCCAAATTTATTCTCTAGCAATTTTTCTAGTACAATGAATAGAGAAATTAGTTGGATCCATGTTCTTTTCTATTTTTGGGGACAAAAAAAAAAAAACCAAGATGGTTAAAATAGGCCCTTAAAGGACGGGACTCGCATAGAAGGTAGCGAAATTTCGACAATGCTTGAGTACACGATGACCCTCGGAACTTTCAAGCGACATTGAACATGCATTCACGTGTTGGAACTGGCCACAAGCAGAACTTGAGTGAAAAAATTGTACGTGTTCAAGGACTTGCCCTGACAGAGTTACTCCCGCTGCCGAGTACGCACTCTCTCTCCTCTACTCTTCCTTTTATCTTAAACTACTTTGGATACTCCCTATCTATGTTAAATCACATGGATCATGTGAGTCCAATGTAATCCAACGACTAGGTCAGGAATATTTAATAATTTTGTCTATCTCTATTTCCCAACTTACCCATGTTGCTATCCTATCGTTTTTTAAATCTAAATTTAAATCTTAAAATAGTATGATGTCGCTATCTTAATCATACACATCTAACAATCTACTTATATGCTAAAATTTTAGCAAATTCTAGATTTAAGTCACAAAGAATTTTAATATTGTACAGTTCCATGAATTCGAAACATCTTGAATGATTTTTTCTTATCAAAGTCTTAAGTCGAGAGAATAGTATCATCTTGTCATTTCTTGATCTTGTGTTAGATGAAGTCCAAAAATGAGAATACTTGAGACAAATAAACTATGAAAATCAAAATTGAGAATGAAAAAAAAAAGGGAGAGAGAGAAAGAGAGAGACGTATGAAATAAATAAAAAAATATATTAATTTGGGTGTTGACTTTGCTAAAATTAGTCTTCATGACATTAGCACTGTGTAACAATGATCAAATCCACTTGGAGAAGCCCACCCGAGCTTAACGCTATGATTGACTTATTCTGACGTTTCTTGCCATGGCATCGGCGATAGACTCGATGCGAATGGTGGCGGTGATGCAACCCTCTCCCAGTCTAGACTTTCATAAAAATGTTGGATATGACTTATTTTGTACATTGTAAGTTGAGTTGATTCGTCTCTATAGTATGCCATTTTCATAAAATGATGTGGGCTACGGAACTATATAAAGTCCATTATTATGCTCTTTTACTTAGTACAAATACTCGCAATCTGCGTGTCATAGTTCTCTACAAATAGTGTTTATTGTGTTTTTATAAAGCGAGCTTACGTTATATTATTCCAAAGTAATTCTACTCTAAAATGTAATTTTAACCACCTTTCTCTTTGGTGATCACCGCCCGTTGCCTCATTTGTTGATGGAAACCCCTACCACAGCCTCTAGGCCGGCACCACCACACATGCCATTTTTCATCGAGATATGGTCGTTGTTGTCAAGCTCAACTGGGATGGTGAGGTCTGGAGAGCGCCTTTCGGGTCTGTCGGCCTATACTCCACATTTTCGTGATGGTATTAGCAAGTGGTCCATTGGCAACAATGAGACGAAGCTCTTTACTCAAGGCAAGATCAAAGAGATGTTGATGTTAGCTTCGTCACAGGATGGGGAGGGGAGCGTGCGTCGTTGTCGATTTCAACAGCAACAGTGGTGTGATAACGATCAAAGGGGTGATCTCGACGATGGTGGCTGGAAGCACGGCGGTGACCGGAAGCTGCGAATTGAACTATGCTGTTGGCCTAAGATTATGAAAGGAAAGGGAGAGAAACCAAACTATTGTAAGGTTTTTCTTGGTAGTTAAACTAAAATGGACAAATGTGACAATCTGGTGATGGGTCCTCCAAGGCTTTTGGGCTTCTCTTATTGAAACCCCAGAATGTTGGGCCGATTCGATCAATTCTGAACTCCCATAATGTTGGGCCGAGTCTCAGGGTTTTATGACGCGTTCAACTATAAGGACTATGCTTTTCCAACCTCTTTCCCTCCCTAAAAGCAAATCCCACGTCTACATACTGTCAATATCAATTAGTGATTACGTTTTTATTTTATTATTTAGGGTTTATGGATATATTAGTTTAAAAAATAATTATTTCAATGATTTTGTGTCTAATGATTAAAGGTATCGGCCACATTACAATTTCTAGTATGTGATGACACGGTTCTTTTCAACTTTTCTCAGATTTATTTATGCGTTTTGTAGAGTAGATTGAACTTCACACCACAATTAAAGGAAATCTCCTGAAAAGAGAATCTCCAATACCTAAGTTGATCTTTTTAGCACTCGATTGCACTCCTTAAAAAAGATTTAAGATTTGATTGCACCAATCAAAAATCTAATTCTCAATCAAGTCCTGCATAAAAGATTCATCACTCGAGAACCAACAATCAACATTATATGCACTTTCTAACTACTCCTGTATGTTTAGCTAGAAAAATGAGCTCCTGAAAAATATCATGTCCTTGTTCTTAATTCTTATGCCCCGTAGCAGTTTCTCAAGCACCCCATAGTTGAGTTTTTCTTTCTTTTCTTATTCACGGATGTGTTGTTGCATGTCATTTGGTTGTAGAGAATAAAAGAATGATATTTAAATCATTCTCTCATATGCACAGAGAGATATTGACACTTAACATTCCTAACTGGAAACAAGAGTACAAGTTAGCACAGCTACTTTGCTTGACTAGTGAAATTACTCGATGACAAATGAATATGGACTGTCAGATATGGTGATTGGTGAGACCTGCCATATTTATTGACTGAGATTTCAGACACTGTGCTCCCATAAGAACGACTTGCCTGACCATGACAAACGAGCATCATTTGCTTTCTTTCTCTGCCTCATCAGCCAGGGAAACCTTGCTCAACCTGCTTGGCAATGAGGCGTTCACATCGCTCGTCCGGGAACTTCGGCTCCTGCTCCTACTCTGACGGCCGCTCGAAGCGTGCAGCGCTCGGTGCGCGATCGCCTTCCCAAAATGGGTTTGCAACTTCCCCGGCTTCTCATGACAGTCCGATTGCTCGGAGGGCATGCCTTGGATGTCGGTCTCTGATGCCTCGGCCGTTCCCTTGCCAGTGGCCATATTGGAACGGAATGGACAGCCGTCGATGTTCAACAACCAGAAGTTCCTGTAGAATAAGAAGAAAGAAAATAGAAACTGGAAAGTGCACACAAGGCGAGGCCAATACCAAGGTCCCGCCATATATAAGATCTCGAAAAGGCGATCTTGGTGGGTACAGAACACTTTCTTTTTCCGAGATTGCCTCGAGAACCGGTGGTGGAATCTAGTAGAGCTTGGGGCAACGGAGGGTTGAGTTAAAGTGCAGGCAGTGAGTGACTGCCTGCTGGGCCGCAAAGCAGACCTCCCGTTGAATCTCACTTTAACTTAAGAAGAAAGAGATGTACGTGCCTTTGATCCGAAGGAACTCAGACATACGATTGCTAGGTTTTGGCCTTGTGGTTTCTCAATTTCCCTTCCTGCTCCTAGGCAAATATTAAGTCGGGAGGGCGGGTAAAGTAACATATTGTCTTGTCTGCCAGACTGCATCTGAGCTGCCTTTTACTCAAAAAGCAGGAAAATTTGTCTAGTCTCCATCTCAAATGTTTTTCAGTCATCATCTCATAATTACAGGGCACCTTAGCGTTGGGAAAAATCAATCACTTTGAAAAATATTTATCAAACAATGATCTCTTATGTCGATTACAAAAATATATAAATCAAAGACATTTTTGTCATCAACAAAAAAATTTTAGACATATTATTTGTTATAACGAAAATATTTTCCATTCACTAGATCTTGTAGGAGAAGCAACCACTCATTTTTAGAAATGTGTTGAACATACTTAAGGCTAATTGGTATATGCGCCTCATGCCTTTCTATTAACGGCTGAGATCTGATGATCAATAAAGATCCGGAGGACGATGTGGACAGGACATGTTGGAAACCCCTATTTACCGATGCTTGCAAAAGTGCTTGACTCTTCTCTCAGCGAGGAAGACCTATAGAGGTGAGCAAATTTTTACCCTTCAGGGCACTGGATCTTGCACAATTAATCAAGGACGAAGGATATTGCAAGGGTGTAAGTAATTCAAACACATTCATATAGTCCTTAAATCCGCTTTCTTTTATTGATTGGGACCATGTTTTGAAGCAAAGATAGACAGAAAACTTCTTTGTCCCAGGAACAAAAACTTGGGATGTAATCGGTCTAGATCAGCATTCTACCCAACCTCAATCTACGCCATTCTTCATATCCATGTTCCAAACTCCATTTGGGTAGACAAAGTGATTTGGCAACCAGCTGATGACGGAATATTTCTTGTTAAATCTACTTACAAATTCATCAAGTCACAAACTATAAATGGCAGCAACTTCAAGATTTGGGACAAAATCTCGAAAGTTATTGAGTTCATGAATAGCACAAAACGATGATGTGGAGGACAACAACTAGCTTTCCTTGTCGAGCTAATTTGTTTCAATTGCTTCATATCCATGACCCTTCTTCCCTAGTGTGTGGAGCGTCGGAGGAAAATTCAGTGCATATGTTAGTCCTTGAGAAAATTATCAAAAAAGTCCTAAACCTATTACATGTTTACTATTGGTTGAATAGACTCAACTGGCAAAATATGAAAAGATTTAGAACTAAATTAGCAAGATCAAAAAGTTTATGACTGAATTGGTAAAAGTACAATAAATTTAAAACTTTTTGAACAATTTTCCCATATGTACTCTAACCCAAATTTGGTGGAGATAGAGCCCATGAGTTATCATCTCATCTTTTTGAAAGTTCAGGTCACCAGAAGAGATGGTAAACCACTCTTGATCCAATGAAGATACTACAGAGAATGATATTGGATTGCAATTCTCTAAACTAGATTGTGGCATCATAGGAATGCATAATTACATTACCAAACTATTCCAATTTATTCCCAGATGATTCAACTGGTTGTACATTCAAATATGTTCAACAAGGGGAATAGAGTTGAGTTAAGCGGAGAAGTAGATTCTATTGGATTAAGGATAGACTTTTGGATTAATCCGCCGAACCACAAGTTGAAGTTTAATGGACATGATGCGTGTAAAAATAATAAGGGGGCAATAGGAGCGCAATTGGATAGAGGAAGGTGGAACTTGCCAATGGATTCAATTGTCCAAGTGTGGACAAGACAAGGAAGATGGAACTTGCCAATGGAAGTGGAAGCCGCAGCTCTTCTTCTCACTTGCAAAGCTGCCTAGTCCCACAGCATCTATAACATGATCTTTAAAAGTGATTTCAAGGTCTTAATTGATGCTATTTAATACAACTTGAAGTATTCAATCTTCCATTTTGAACTCTTGTTTCCTACACAGTAACAACCTAGGAAGGAATTGGAAGTGAACCAACAGAAGTAATGATATTGATGCTCATTACTTACAAATTGAGCCTTTCATCATATATGATTCACATCTTCTTTTAATTTTTAATAATCTCTCATCTAAAGTTAAAAAAAAATAATAGTGTTAGTAGTGTATTCTTTAACTTATAATTTTAGGCTCCATTCATTTCACTGAAAATAATTTTCAAGAAAATTTTTTCCTTATTTTTCGATATTCATTTCATGGAAAATAAACTAGTTAGGGGAAATATTTTCCATTAAGGGAAAAAAAGTCTTCTAAGATTTTTAAGAAAAAGAAAACATTTTCCTCACTTGGTTTTTCTTATCTCACACCCATTTTAACCTTTCCATGTTTATTTTTCTTTTTTTTAAAATTCAATTTTTTTATTCTTTTTCTTTTTCTTTTTTAAATTTTCTCTTGGCCTGTCGCCGCAAACTTGAGGCACATCGCTTACTTGATAAGCGATGAGCTCGAGCCCTAGCTCGCCACTCGCCGATCTGGCGAGCGGCAAGCTCAAGCTTGCCTTCGACCATTGCTGTGGTTGGCAATTAGCCGAAGAAGAAGAAGACAAAAGGAAAGAAAAAAAAAGAGAAAATAATTCAAAATTCAATTTTTAAAAAATAAAAATAATTAAAAATGATATGTTTAAAAAATAAAATAATAAATAAATTATTGAAAAAGAATGCATATTTCTTACTGAACAATGAAAAATATTGTTTCGCTTTTTTTTTTTTCAAGTTTCGGTTGAACATTGGAAAATAATTACATTTTCCAAAAAAATTGCTTTTTGAAAAATATTTTTCAAAAACACAATATTTTTTTTGCGAAACGAACGGAGCTTAGAGTCTAATTCCTCCTTATAATATTTGGACTGCTTTGATAGAATGGAAAATGGAAGGTATGCTTTAGCAAAAAGAAAAATATACTCCTTAGATCGTCAGGACACATTCTCAATATCTTACAAATAGGCAACGGGAGTTGACGAGGCCTTTTGCAAGTAATATTTCATTTTTATATTTGAATTTAATAGGATAATATTTGTTAATTTCATCCCCGAACCCGGGTTTGGGGTCGGCAGAAAAATCTTCTAAAGTAATATACTTACCAGCTTGCTTTCAGGAACCTTGCACATAATCTTTCTATTCAATTTCTTGATCCGATTTCCAACAACAGCAGCGAACTTTTTAGAGTGGGATTTAATTGTTATCCGAACTTCTAAGCGTCTCATAACAATACACAAATTTCATGTCGATATCAAATCGCTAACGTGTTAGCCACCGTGTACCGTATGACTCATGGCGCATGCTGAAATGTTATGATGGCCCATGAATGATGCCATTTCGAGCAGAAAAAAAGAAATAAAAATCATCCAAAGCTTTAAAGGAAACGTCGTCGACTCATTTTGCGGCAAAAGTTCCCGGTGATCTGCAAAATTAGGATTTGGGGAGAAAGGACATCCTTCAAATTTCGAATCCTAGTGGATGATGGTCAACAAGCATAAGAATTGCAACCTCAATCAACAAGCAAAATGCTACAATCATAATCTCTTTGTTCAAGCAAAAATACCTTGAAAGTCCTGATCTTTCCCTTATGCTATCGGGGGGAGAGAGAGTTGATAATGTGTAATTTATTTAATTGCCATAATGGATTAAAAATTGACAGAGTCGTGTTTGGATACCTACATAAAGTTTGTGCAGTTTTATAAGACGCTGCAATGTGTAAGTCACAATAGCATCCTGATATGACCCAAAGTTTGTATTTTCCTTTGGAATTATGCCCCTATTTCTTTGACATGATTTGCTAGCCCAGAATTTATCTCATAAATTTTCCCTTTCTTTTTAACTTCCATTCTGATGAGCATTCTATTCTCGATCCAACATGGAAAGAAGGCAAGCATTGTCAATCACTCAAAATCAAATATTCCGAGTACAAGGAACTAACCAATTTTACGACATGAAAAATCAGTGAACTCAAACAAATTAATCAAAACCATATTTACAAAAATATTCAATAAGAAGACATAGATCAATCAACAAAAAGAAACTAATTGACTATGCACTTTACAAAGTATTATGGTGGAATATCTTGGACTGCCTATTTTTATTCATTCCCAAAAAGTGGAGGGTTTCATGAATCTCTTTGAGCAGGGGGTGTTTTTATTTGAATATACGCACCCTATGCTCACTTTTGAATAGGACTAAGGGTGTGTTTGTTTTAAGAAAAATTTCACGATAGAGAAAGTTACTTTACGAGAAATTATTTTCTAGGAAAATATTGTCCTTTTTTCAGGTTAGGAAATTCATTTTCCTTACTTTAATCATACATAATTTCTTTGATTGTAAATAGTTTTCCATTAACTGATCATTTTCAACAAACCAAACACATAAAAATCCATAACATCAATTCATGAAAATTGCTTCTTCTCAAACAACCACACCTTAAAAATATGTCATGTATGGGATGATTTTATTGTCTCATTAAAAAAAAAAAATCCTTACCGATAGATTTTTAAAAGAGATAATAAGTACTAAAAACTCTTGAGTTGTTTATGATCATTTATTTTTAAATAAAATTTACCAACTTTTTGAACGAGCTACCATTTTTTATTTATCTTGCTTACCCTCAAATTTACCAGCTCTTTTCAGAAATTATTAACCTTAATTTTATGATTATTAACTTTCATATGATTAAGTTACTCACAAGTTTTGTATTACCGACTTTTATTTAAGTTAGTTACTGACATTTACTCAGCATAAATTACCAACTAAAAACACGATCTTTTCTTTACGATTTTTTTCATTCACTTCTCTTACCAACGTCTCAAATTAGTTAAGATTAGAGCATGGAGAGCCCCAAAAAAAAGGCAAATTGGAAGAACTCAAAAAACAAAATGAAACAAATCCTTTAGAAACTGAATTTATGGGTTAGGTGACTGGGAACTTCTTAGTGGGGCGCAAAAACCATAGTCCCCTCGCGCTGTCAAGTTAAAAGCGGTTGAATTTTCTTTTTTATTTAGCAGCTTTTCTCACAATGATTAACTTAATGATAATCAAAAAAGTGCCTGACAAAAACACCACATCGTGTTCTTGGGTTCTTCTCATCTTAATTAAATAATTTTCTTTTTTCTGGCCGGCCTTTTTTTTTTAAATTATTTATTAATCGGGAGCTACTTTTTGTCTGGCTTGTGATGGGGAAAAGAAGGGGCAATTTCTTGCGTTTGGTCCAGAATGTATGGGCCGGGTTTTGTCTGGCTTGGCGTCTTCTTGTCCCCACCCTTTTCACCCTTTTTGAATTTTTCTATCGATACTTATCATTTGGCTTATTTATTAGCGGCAATTGAAAATAATAAATATAGAAATATCCCTCAATTAGAAAAAGGAAAAAAGAACCATTAAAATTAAAAGTCTACCACATTCTAGGACCTTTGACGGCGACACCGGATCACTTACTGGTGGTAGTGGATAGGCTAACGCCACGTGTCCCCTCCGGATCTGCACAAGTCATCTGACTTGTGGGATCTAATCTTACTATTACCACGTTTATGGTTTTTTTCTTCTGCAGTCCGAACCTATCTAGTTTATGATTTAAAAAATTAAAATAATTTTGGACTTATGATAATAATAGAAAAAAACTAGTTCATGATGAAAATGAATTTGGGGTATCGATGGAAATAGGGAGCAAAGCAATGTTTTGAAATTTGTATATTTACTAGCAAAAATGAGTGGGCACAATCAAAAAATGAGTTCTTTATTTATTAAAAAGAAGAAGGGTACACTTGAATTTGATACTGATCTACGACTTTTATTTGTGGCTAAACAAACTCCTGAAAACTTAGAAACATGTAACGTTATTTAGTAAATTATTTTTAGGAAAAAATAATTTAAAACCTTTAAGGAAGAGGGAAATCTTTATTTCTTTTTTGTACTTTGCTTTTTTCCTTCAACGATGGAGGTTAATTTGGAATTCTCAAGAACTCAAAAGAACCTGCACTGTTCACGGCCGCTCTCTGCAATCTGCTTAATCTTGTCGATAAACGAAGAAAGGAAGGACATCTCATCTCCACGTCAACCTGCTCAAAGCAAAAGACAGCTTTCGTGTCTCAAGATGATGATAGCCTTTCGCTTTTTCTTGATTAATGTTGGGGAAGGGGGGCAATTTATTCTCCTTTTCTGCACAAAATTCTGCCACGCAACCTCGCCCATTATTTTAGCATTGATGGACGAAACTGTCCATGAATAATCTTACAATATTCATTGCCTATTGAAAAATATATATTTTTGTTAATGAAGCGGATTTGAAGACTTGCGTGTTCGCCAATTTGAAAATGAAGCTGATTCTGAAATCAATTTAGAGAAGAATATTATGACATTTACCACAGCTTATAGAAATAGAAGACTTGCTTTGTTTCATGTGTATATTATGTAAAAACCCTTAATCAATAAGGAGATTATATATTAGGCAAAATTTAGCAAATCGACATGTTTTGGTGAATTGAGGATAAAAATAAACTCTTAAGCACAATTAGAGAAGTGAAATGATAATATTTGTTTATGTTACTTCGCCGGCCATGAAATAAATAAGGCCTAAAGAAGTGCATTGGGAAGTCAAAATCTATATTTCGGGTAGTCCCACATATAAAAATAATCAATTAAAATAAAAAAAAAATAAGTTTCTAATAAGTGAAAAAATTCAAAATGACTTCTAATCTAGACATCAATATCAATAGGTTTGGAAATATTTAGACAAGTGCAATCGGAAGGGGCCTTCTCATGGAGGTTCTTTCTTAATTTCCGACCAAAAAAAGTAATAATAGAGGTTCTTAATCATTGAATGAGATGATACGATATCCACATAACTTTCTTTTTTTAAAATAGAAGGCAAGCAAATAAAAAAAGAAAAGAGGTGAGGCAAGGAAAAAGAAAAAATTGAGGGGGACAAAAAATAAAAACAGAGAGAGTCGCCCACAGAAGCCGGAGAGGGTCGCTGTCTTTTCATGCTGTTTTCAAATGGGGAAATATGTGATACAAATTTGGCACATTATCACTTCCCTCCTGGCTTTTAACTTTTTTTTTTTATTTATTAACGCAATTATTTTTCAAGAGCATTTTTTATAAATTATGAATTCTCATTTGTCCCCAAAAAGAAGAAAAAGATATAAAAATAAGAAGAGAGAAAAAGGGAAACGGAGGCTAATCCCCGAGCCTTATAAACTCCTTAAAGATCTTAGCAACCCCAGAGCTTCTCTGCTTCGCTCCCTCCCTCCCGTGCTCTGCCTCCCGAATTCTCTCCGCGTTCTTATCGGCTCCGGTTCTTCCAGCCGAGGTTGTCCAGTCCAGCACGCAACGATCCAAGCACCCGCCGATCGGTTTCGGTCCCCCAGATCAAGCTGGACAAGAAGCGTCCGCGGGTGATCCGAAGAGGGCAACGGGCGATTCCTGATCAATCTCATCCTACATCGAAGCGATCTTCTGTTCTTGTCTTATCGGGGAAAGGAAGAAGATGAAAGTTGTGGACAGGCACTGCGTGGAGTGTCGCACCACGCGAACCCCCATGTGGCGAGGCGGCCCTGCTGGTCCTCGGGTACCGATCAAAACCTGATCTTTCTATCGAATTCGACACCCGATAACTCTGTTTCTGTAGTTCTTCACTGTTCGATTCCTGATTCGGTTGGTGCTCTGTTTTCTTGGCAGTCCCTGTGCAACGCGTGTGGGATCAAGCACAGGAAGAGGAGCAGGGGATTGCTGGGCGCGGACAAGAAGTGCTTCAAGAACACACCCGCCGCCGCCCCCGCCACCAACAACGACAGAATCGAGCGAGGGCTGGCGGACATGGTGAAGCAGGGGTTGGTAAATCCCGCCGCGAAAACAGAGTCCGAGAAAAACAGAGCAATGACCGGCGAGATGAGGTGGAGGTTGCGGGAGGAAGAAGAGGCGGCCATACTCTTGATGGCTCTCTCCTGCGATGTCTTCGGTTGAAAACTCGTCGAGGGCACGATCTTTTTTGGCCTTATGAAGCATCACCATCATCTTCAACCTCTGGATGAAGCCTGCTCTCTGGTGGATGAAAAAGAAATCACCAGTGTAACACCCGGACACCGTTTGAGTTTTTGCCCCCCCTTTTCTTTTCCTTTTCCCTAGGTTTCCACGCCGAGTCGTGCACTAAAGCCCGAAGAATCTCTTTGAATTTGTCCAGAATTGGTTCAATTGGGCGCTTTACGAGTGTGAATAATGCATTTCTCGCCCATTTTCATGTGGATTGGAGCGGACTGGATCGATGATTAGATACTCCGTTTGCTGCGGTTCTTATTTTATATATTATTTCTCGCCTATAGGCAGGATCATTTTCTTAGATAAAGAAACTTGCGTACCCATTATTCTGGGTTGAAGAAGGCGACCCGAAACGATTCCTAGTCCAATCATTGAGGAGGGTGGCCTCGGTCTTCGACTTGATGCGCAAGGTTCGACGGGATAATCATGAAGAGCGGCCATTCGGTGAATTGTAGAGATAGGGATATCGATATTGAAGAATATTCGAGACAACCACCGTTTTATAATATGCAAGTCGTTGAAAGTCCAGAACGATCCAAGAATTTTTTCTACTCAATGATTCGTCGAGTGCCCCGGGAACGCTAAGGGGTGGGACCAAACCATGCGATTAAAGAGCGGGGTATCTAGCTTTTCATATTGAATTTAGGAACTATGTTGAACCGGTTAAAGGAATAATTGGACATTCATTGTTCGTATGTTTCCTTTTTTTTTCCTTTCTTAAACTGAAATCGAATCGTTGCTTTATGTGTCGAAGTTGGGATTATGTCACAAACTGATAGGAGGGGGTATTTCATTTACCAGCTTACTTTTGGGTAAAGAGGTAAAAAGACAATTCTAGCAAGTTAAATAAATGAGGGAAAAAGCAAAAAGAAGGGGCCGATTGAGATGTGTGACCACCACAAAGAGGTCGCCAAAGGGGTACAGCCGGCTATATCAAAGTGGCGTCGGATGAAGTTGCGACTTTATTTAGTCGTGACTCAGGTTCGAGAATCTTTTTCTCAAAGATTCCCTCACTCAGTCATTGCAAGCAATTAGCTTAACATCCTTTTTGCCAAAGTGCAAGCCCGAAAGCTTTCTTTATTCTTATTGAGGAAGACTCTCGCGCAAGGTCTTACACGTAGGGCCAGTTGTTTCTTTTTTTTAATCTTGCTCGCCATTGGTCCATCTTAGTTGGGATTTTCCAAGAGTTAAATGTTGAACCAAACGGTACCTTAGACCACTCTGAGTAAAAAGTCTATCATTTTTTTTTATCTGGATTTAAGGGGTTTATTCTAATAGAAAAGGTGTTTCTAAAACATCATGTAGGATTTTTTTTTTTTTTTTGGTTTTATTCTAGTGATGTCACCCAAATGAGTTCAGCTTGTCCAGTCTTCAATCCAAGCATGGACCACGAGAATATTTCACTAAATACCATGCCTTTGTGTTGATATCATATGAGTTCTTATCAAGACAGTGTATTTGTCTTTTTTTTTTAAAGGCATAAACACAAAGGCCTGGTTTTTTTTTTTTTTTTTTTTTTTTGATTTTGAGGTCTATGGAACACTCTACAAGCTCTATAAATCAGTTAAGCCCGAGTCTTTTGTTTGTACAAATAACATTGACTCAGAAAAGCTTGCATGCACTTACTAAGATTCAAACAGATGACGTACAGTTCTTCAGTCAGAAGTCCTCCCATAGTTCAATTAGCTGTTCCAACTATGGTTGTTGTTATCAAGTGGATTTTATTTTGATTGTTTTCATGTCAAATTTAGTAGGTTATTCCATTGATAAAGTTTATAAGAAGTGATGTAGGATTGCTGTGGATTTGATTATCTCAATTAAGACTATTATGTAACCTTGATCCAGAGTAGTTTATATAAAATTTATGAAATTTGAATAAGTGACGCAATCCTTGAGTGAGAAATTCCCATAATATTCTAATCAAGCGCATCAAACTCCAACTACTGTTATCAAGTGGGTTTATTTTAATTACTTTGGCTTGAGAGGGAGGTGGAGAAACAGGACACTGAAAATGGTATTGTCATTAGAATCTGTTTTTTTTCAAGTTCAATATTCTCCTGACAAGTAGAGGTGATAAGCTAATGATGGCCATTCCGTCATTGAATTATCATAAGAAGCAGTATAAGACTAGTGGCAGATATGATTATCTTGATAAAGAGTAATATCGTAAGTTTTCATCATTTAGTGAGCGGATACTTAGATATTTGTAATCCGATACTGATTGCGTACCTTCATAATAGAGAAATGTTTGAGTCAAAAGATTCGGTCACATCGTCATCAAAGATATTTCAAAGGCCAGGAGGAAAAAAAATTAGAAAAAAAGAAGAAGAGGAAACTCTTACTGTCCAGCGATCGTGCGATGTCCATAGGAATTCTTGTTTCAATCCAGTTACAAATTCCATGGGAACGCCGCACCCCAAATACGACATCGTAGCGTTGGTCCTAATCCACGGAAGAAGAACGAAAGCTTCGGCATGTTTCTGGGCGAGTCTCGCAACCCCACCACGCAAAAATATTCCGAACATCAAATAAACAACCGACACGTGCACCCAAAGACGCGAGGCCACGTCAGCATGCCCGCCACGCGTCGTCCCTCGACGCCTTCTCTAGAAAGTCCTCGTCCGCTCCCGGCCTCTGCAAATAAAGACCGTTCCCCGCGCCATCTTGTCATCATCGTCCCAGCTGAGAACGCGATCGAGCGACCCAGTGGAGTAAAGCGTGCGAGATCAAGAGCGCGAGACCAGATGCGATCGAGATTAGCGGCCATCGCCGGGAGCTCTTACAGAGCCGCGACCGGATACCGTCGCCGTGAAGCCGCGAGGCGAGGGCTCGCGTCGGTGTCGGCCGGTCGGACAGCCGATCCCGACGTCTATGCAAAAGAGAGAGAATCTGAAGTGAAGCCCGCCGTTTTCTCCGGAGAGCCGGAGGTATGCGAATCATCTTGACTGGGTTTCGTATAGTAATAGTGTCTGTTTGGACTTGTTTCACATACGGTGTACGTTGCGCGATTCTAGTGAATAGCTAAAATGAGAGTTGTGTAATTGGCAGGAAACTAGGAAAGTGTATGAGCCTGACCCTAAACCAGCAATGAAGCGAGACGTGGAGCCTGAGCACCCCAAACCCAGGGGAGACTCCGAGCCGTTCGCGCCGCCCAGGCCGCCGCACTCCACCTCCCTGAGGCTCCAGAGCACCCCTGTGAACAACCCCGTGGAACCCAATTACCAGCAGAAACGGACCAAAGCGTCTGCCACGCCGCTTGAAAACGTGAGCTGCGCGGGGCTGGATGGCTCGCCGTGGCCGGAAGGAGATGAAGAGAACCGATTGCGGGGGAAGAGGGGAGAAGCGGATGAGGACGACAGGGAGTATTTCGCGCACCACAAGGCTTCGCCACTGTCGGAGATAAAGTTCGCCGACACGAGGAAGCCGATCACGAGGGCGACGGACGGGACCGCGGACTCGGCGAGCTACGGGGGAGCGCCGGACGTGGTGGGGTGGAGGCCGGAGCAGCTGGACACGGCGGAGGAGGCGCTAATGCGGGCGGCGAGGATCTGGAAGGAGTCGGCGATGAGGGGGGACCCCGATGCTCCGCAGTCCAGGGTGCTCAGGGCTCTTCGTGGTGAAGTATGAGAGCTACGAGTTTTCCTCGTAAGCTTCGACTTGTAAACGAAGTGTGTATATTTAATAATCTGCTCGAGGACTTCTCCTTCCCAATAAACCTGCTTTAACTGCAGAATTTGCTCGTGGCATAATACGAATGGGCACATTCAAGAGAGTTCTACTTGTACTTGTTCTTAATTTTGTCTGCTTGTAGACGTGCTGGATCTTCACAACCCGCAATTTCCACGGACGTGCCCGTTCATGTACATCTGAGACGCATAATTTGGTGCAGAGAACGCTTGTAATTTTGTTCAAAAGTTACCAAATTCCAGTGAAAATTGTTAATATCGCGTTCCCTGTCTCCTCGCCCGGTCACTTTTTCCCTGTCCTCCCTCCCTTCCCCCTTCGCTCCTCTGCCATGCCCTGTCGTGCAGTGGTCTCGTTCGCTGTCCCTCAGCCGCCACTCCGTGGCTTACCGACAACCTTGAATCTGCCCGATCAGTTCTACCTCCGCCCCGTCGACGCTTGCCCCACTCAAACCTCGGTTGACCACGAGTTGAGGGGAGCTTCAGATCTTGGCTTGTCATCTTGTCCTACACGTTGATGGATGGAGTGAGAGCGATCAGAGCAGAGAATCCGTAATCGCAAAGGCCCAATTGGAAGAGCGAAGCTTTACCGACTGGGCTTTCCCAAGGATCCAAAAGGAGGGAACTCAAGAGAGCCGTCGGCTCCAACTACCGTGATGCCACGATAAGCGACGTCTGTGGCAAAAGTGGGCTGCCCTAGCATCGGCCGGCACGTGACGGAGGTGGCCAGGCATCTGCAGGTTGGTCGCCTCCGGTGAGAGCCAAGGGGGGAAGAGAGCGGGGAGGAGAGAGAGTTTTTGTCTTCTTTTACGTTGACGTGGGACGGACGTGTAACACAGATCCACCAGTGAAACGACGCCACATCGCTCCGAGCTTTTGGGAATAGTACCCGCAGGACAGGACCGACGAAATTCGCCGCGTCTCTCGGGCCGAAAATATCCACTGCCGGGCTCCTGTCACCAAGACCAGTCTCTACACAATGACTGTCTATTCAAGTTATTTGGAGAGCCCAAGTCGTCGTCTTTCGCTTCCTGGGGGCCCGTTTAGCACGGTCTCGTTAGATGGGGATGACCTGAATCGCTCTGCTGGTCCTTAGTTGCTCCCGGAGCCACCGGTTTACGCGGAAGGCAATTACAAGGAGAAAGTAAAAACGGCGTGGACCGACAAATTCGTCAGTCTCTGATGTTTCGATCTGAGTAGCTCCGCTCGGAGGCAATGAAGCTGGGTTATAATTATATAGCTTGGTGGTGAGGAAATTGGATGGAACTGACTTTTATGACATAAGAAGAGGTCAAAGGAAGCTACATTTTCTTTCATTCCTAGTTTTTTTCCGATCGAGTCTCCGATCGGGGAGTGTATGAACGGAAACCTGCTATGTCAGAACGTTTGTCAGACGTACCAACGACCGTTTTCCTCGCCCCCTATCATATGAAAAAGAACATGATGGCCTTTTCGTTTTTGCTGATGTGACCTAATAATTTGAGGACTGCAGCTTACATTCTGCAGTTTGAATCGGTGGCCACTTACTGTATACTAATCGTGGCCCACTCACGCTTACGAGCCCACAAACGGCTACTTCTCGATCCCGCCGCGCGTTTCAAAATTGAAAAGACGACCCCCTTGCGCGCACTGTCATTGTTTCTGCTCTCTCTCTCTCTGAGGCAAGAAATCCTCCCTATTGGAGGTTCTCTTCTCTGCTTTCCGCATCGACCCTTCCCTTCTTCAAGAGGATTGTCGAAATTCGTCGTGATTTTTTTTCATGTTTTCTTGTTTTGGCAGATGATGAGCAACGCAACCCTCATCTCGGAGGACCAGGCAGGTTCGAGCCCGCCCGCAGATTCGGAGCGGCTCGTGAAGGTAAAGAGCTCCTACAAGGCGGCGTCACCGACCGAGGATCCGGGGCTCCCGGAAAGAGATACCCCGGAGGAGCAGAGGGCTACGAGGAAGACGAGGAGGCTGAGCCAGGTGGAGACGCCGGAAGCTCTGAAGAAGGCGACGAGGAAGAGGAAGGCGACGGCGCCAGAGGTCGGTGGTCGTGACGGCGGGAAGATGAAGCGGTTGAGCGAGGTGAAGACGCCCGAGGGGTTCAAGAACGGGAACAAGAAGAGGACCAAGAAGGCGACGGCGGCGGCAGTGAAGAGGAAGAGCTTGAAGAGAGCGAGCTCTTCAAAGCCAGCGAAGAAGGGTAGGAAGTAATTCGTCGGAGAAGAGAAGTCAGTGACTCCTGTTCTGCGTTCTTTTCTGTCAATCACGAGCTCTCGTGATGTAGCTGCTGTTTTTCGAGTTGCTATGTTTTTCTGGTTAATCTTCTGGTTAATTTGTAGTTTCAAGCCCCTGTTTCTCTTTCATTTGGGAGGACTTGGAAAAGTAATTTTTGGTTTTCCTAAGCCTGGTTGGTTCTCTCCCTTTGAATTCTCGTTTTGCAACTTTTTACTTTATTGAATTAGATATAAATTATCATTTTGTCACGTGTTTTTGTAAGAAAAGTTTCGATTCCAAAACCTTCAAATTAAAAGTAACTCATTTTATATAGGCATCATCCTCTCTCCAGAAAATATCAATTAGCTGCAAATTGGATAGAATGTCGGTCGTTTTATTATTAGGTTTCTGAAAATTATTTGCAAGATATTCACTTATGACGTAATTTGATTTTAGCATACTTTATTTATTTCCCTGGTGAACCTGCCTGTATAGTTGATTGGAGGAAAATTTTTATGCAAAAAAGAAAAATAAAAAAGAAGAAGCAAAATTAGGTTTATCTAGATATTTAAGAAAGGGAAGAGACGGCACGGGATTCCTCGAGGTATCATTTGCAAAAATAATCATAGGTTCAACAAGGCAATTCCTACCGACAAAAAAAAAAAACAAGGCAATTCCAATAATTAGCAAAAGTATCTTGTGTCCGAGATAATACCTAAAAATCTTATAATTATGGAGTAAATAAACATCAAATCACAGTCTAGGTCCATGTCAACTTTTATCAAATACAAGCACTGTTTTCAGTGCCTACCCCCTTTAAGGGCAATGAGAGTTGAATGAATCGACATTATTTTCTTCTTCTCTTTTGCCGCTATACAATTATCAATCTGGAAAGCCAAAAATGAGTTAAAAATTTGCTATTTTTTCGGCAATTGAAAACATAATTTAGTCAACATCCGAAAGATAAGAGGCAACCAGAGAAAAATTCCAAATTTAATCGGTCTAATCTGACGGGAACCCTTGGACGGATGGTCCAGAAATTCGTACTCTTTCTGGGCCAATCTTTTTTTTCCCCCTTAATATGTTGCATTTTTTTCGGACAGCCATGCCTATGGCTGCGATTTCACCTCTTTTTGCAGCCCCTCCCGTCGGCGCCATTACCCGGGCATCCCCCTCTTCTCCTATCTGGATCGAGCCCATGAGAACGGTCTCTTCGCGGTGATGCATCATCGTTCGTCGTCATTCGCCGCTCGGCTCTCTCTTTCCGGTGGTTTCCCTTCGACCCGGTAAGTTCCACCGATTTGTCATCTTTTTGGGGGTTTTTGTTTTTTTTTATTTTCCATGTTCCCTCTCCTGGTTTCTTGTTTGGTGTCGCAGTGAAATCTGAATCACATTCAAGCAATCGTTGAATTTAGGCAGGTTAGGCTTATTCTTCAGTTAGGTAATTTAGGGCATCGCAACTCCGTCGCACTGGCTTCTACAATCATTCGTGTCTAATGCCCTGCCTAAATCAAGATCTCGTGACCTTTGCTTACCTTTAATTAGCTTAGATGATGGGGGTTTAACTAGTTCCCCGATTACAAGGGTCTCCCTAGTCCCTAGTCTCAATCCTTGACGGAAAGAGGTAATCTCTGGTTTCAGCACTTTCATTATTTGAATCTGGTTTCGAAGATGGAACCTGAATGCTAGTTTTGCTTTTATTAGAAACATATGGTTGGCGAAAAATAAATTCGACTCGTTGTAGTAGGTGGACCTCTCGATAGGAAGCAAATCTCGAAACGCATCTCTAATTAGGATGACTCGTTTGGTCCATATATTAGGCAGGATCAATACACACTAGGCATCTCTTGAGAATTCGAAATGTCCTTTTGCTAGAGAAGTAAATGTGTGTATTTTTGAAGGCAATTGAGGACCATAAAAGTGAGCTTAAACTGGGTTCAACCTATTTCATTTTTCAATTAGTGTTACGTTGAGCCAAACGAATCTCACCTTAGATGGTAGAAATCTTGTGATTTTAACCTTTTAAGTATGTACCCACTCACCACTACATACTCAATGTCCAAGATTATTCACCAACTACCACCAAACTCAGTCATGACATCGATAAAAAGATAAGTTACTTCTACTCAATGGACGGGTCGAGTCGGACGACGACCCTAGAAGTCCTGGTCAAAGACCACCCTAAAAATTAACAGAAAAGACAATCATATCAAGAACCGATAAAGGTTCTGAAATGAGCAAACCCGAGTCCAAGAAAGAAAGTGGTGGATCCTCTCGAGTCCATGGATATTTGCGAGCTTTTAGGCGAAGGTACCTTGACAGACAGAGAGAAGGCAACGTGGAAGCTATTTCCACGGCCGATTACATTAATCAACGCAATAAAGTACGACCCACATTAAATCTCACAAACGTGAAAGCGGGAAATCCAATATCTCTACACTCAATTTCTGTACCGCGATTGATTATACATACCATACCGTACCGTTCACCCGACTACAATCGCCAATGAGTCGATCCGCCGCACTTAATGCGGGGCGCATAGGGGGCAGGCTGTCCCCCAGGACCACCTTAATTCGTGTCTAGTCACGTCGCAAACCCACCAAGGACGGTGACATGCGGACGCCACTAGAAAATGGAGTTTCAACCTTCTTTCTTGGCATGACCCACTGACGAATGATCACCGCCACCTTCCCTCACTCCCTCTGAGGATCGTGAGAAGGGAGAGTTGTAACTTTTTACCAACCCCTTTTCCGCGATGAATCGACCCGACCCATGTAGATTCGATTCCCTCAAAAGAAGTATTCTAGGCGATCCGTTGATCCGAGTCAGGTGGCGACTTTTCTTTCGAGATAGAAGAGTACAAAAGGGGTATTCATTATATGTTAGCAGCTTGTCCCACGAGTAACGTGGAGCTCCATTATTTATCACCAGCTATGCTCTTCGATCCTTGATAAGAGGGAACTCCCACCTGATTGGTCCAGTGATCGGTAGGCTATATAGACACAGATATCATGTACATACAAACTTTAATGAAATCTGTAGTGCACGGATGATGTCCACTTCTGTAATTCACATGTCTGAAGATTGATTTTTAGTGAAAGAAAAATATGACCAAGCGGATTGCACGCAATTTCGTCCTTAGCTAATCAGTATCTTAGGAATCAGTAATTTTATTGAGATTCCATTTATTTGGATGCATCGAATCATGTGAGGTAGCCGGCCTTGTGCGACTACATTTATTTATTCTCGCAACATATATGACTCCTACCAATGCATATCCACATCAGCAAGCTCATGCCTCCACACATTGATGACTCTGTCTCTATATATCTTATATAATAGTTCTTATGAATTGACCAAAACTCACTTAGCTTCATCTAGAACTCAGCGCTCTCTCTCTCTCTCTTTTTATCTTTGCAGAACCATAAACGAGTAGAGAGAGAGAGAGAGAGAGAGAAGGCTCGAAGAGAAGCTATGGAAGGTGCGTCCGTGAGTGCGTACAAGAGCCTGAGGGGATACTGGAAGAGGAGGAGCTACCGGAGGCTAGACGGGTCGGGCAATCGGCGCCGCATGCGGGTGGTGGAGCTGGGCTCGACCCGGCGGAGGCGGCGCTGGTCCTGGCGGATCAAGATCTCGCCGAAGCTCCACCGCCTCAGCTCCCCCAAGAAGCTGCTGCTGTGGCCCAAGAAGTTCTTGATCTGGCTCCGCGACGGCTACGTGAAGATGATGCTGCGCTTCGCCGACTCGGGGGTGTGCGGCATGTACGGCGCCTCGGTCACCGACGCCGGGCTGAGCGCGTTCGGTAGGCAGCCGCCGAAGGAGTACGACCAGCGGGTGATCCTGGAGGTGTACAAGGCTCTGATGGCGGCGCAGGCGAAGGCCGTCACCACAGCCGCGCCGAAACGGGTCCAACTGGCGGTGATCAGCGAGGAATGATCGGCAAAAATCATGTAACGGAGGATTTCTTTGGCCGGCCGATGGGGGGGAGCCAGAAATAGAGTAGGTCCGGCGAGGGAGTGGCCGTGTCGTCGCCGGAGATGGGCTTCCGGATAAGGAAAGCGTTCCGACTCTTATGTTTTGCCTCCGCTTTATTCTTTTTTCTTTCTTTCTAATCCCCACTTGTAAATTTGCCCCTGTACTCCCATTGTCTGCCAAAATAAAAGAAAACGTCACATGCAATTGCGATTTTCTTAAGCGAGAGGGAGGGGGGTAAATTACAATTGGAGTTGTCATTAGAAGGGGGGCGGGTCATGATCATCTCATACATCATAATGGTCCACCGTGGAGCAACTTTCTTGTCACAGTTTTCGGGTAGCAAGTGTCGCGATCACTTCTCCTTTGTTTTTACTCCCTATCATGCCGCGACAGATACATGGTCATGGTGCGGTTGGACTCTTAGCTAATGGATGTGGACGGGGCGGATCATGCGCATCTATTGATATAAAGACTTCCGATGGTCAGCAAGCGACGGTGGGTCGGGTCGGGTTGTTTCATGTCGGAATATCACTATAGCCGTCGGTTCGTATTATTCTAAATGGGTTTTATGGAGAAAAGACTATAGCGCCCGTAATTTTCTGGGGTAAATTTTCCTTGTGTGCAAACCGGAGTGGTTGTGATTGATGCCACAACGTTGGAAGGGCAGGTGAGAGAGCTTGTACTCCTAAACTTTGCCGAAGTTGGTCAAGCCTATCCTAATTGAAAAGATTAGATTAGGTGGCTTCTTGCAAGACGAAACTCGTTTGCCCTCCGCTTGCTTTGAGCACACCGCAAGTCGTTTCTTCCTTTTCCCGTCGTATCTTTTAGATGTCATTATGCTGCAAGACATAACGATTACTAAAAGTAGGTGCTCTGCGGAAGAATATGGACCGAGTGGGCGTGGAAAGCCAATACAGACAAATCGGAATCGATTGCGGATCCAAACTTAGAGCTCGATAATCTTTTTCATAAACTAAGTCTTGTTTTCTCAAGAGGGCCTAAAGGTTCAGGATTCGGATTGAAAACCAAGTGCTTTCGGGATAGAAAACCTCGATAAAGTAGCCCTGCGCGCGGCTCTTTTGATGTAGGATCAGGTCCCAACGCATGGATCACGAGTAAGAAAAATTGCTGCGAATTCTAGAGAAGAAGCCAAGTTTCACGTTTGCCGGTTGTAAAAACTCGTGACTGTTGAAGCGGGTATAAAACAAGAACTATGGTAAATTATAGATCTATGATTAAAAGATGAACATGATGGAGGAGATAGATAGTTGAAAATGGGAATAACGATGGATTGCTTTCGTCGTCCGTGACGACAGGCCGAACCCTAAAAATAGATTTATATTGATAATGCAATGTGCTGCGACAACCAAGGCGTACAATGTGCACATCTCGAAGCTTTGCAGAATCTTTTTCTAGCTGGACCCTGCTAGCTACCCGAACGTGATGCATCATGTTTCCTAACTCCAGGTCATCTCTCCAATTTCTAATGCTTCCTCCATTTTTCTTCTCTATTCTTTTCGGTGGGTTCTATGGCTCTTGGAGGAGAAGACGAATCTACCTTCGTGCATTGTCTCATCGTAATTTTAGATGCTGGAGCACGTGAAGACTAGAAAAGAATTTTCAGTTGGATGAGTGAGATTTCCTATGTATGATGATCGAAAGTCCATGGTTCTTCTAGGTGCTGTTCATCTAGGGTAAATCTGTCAAAATAGGTCACAAACCTATTTCTTAACTCATATTTGATAGGTTGGGTTATTATATGGATTAGTTGTGTTCAACAAATGGTTCATAAATTGATTTAGGGAAGTAAAGTCCAAAATAATATAGGTATTAAATGAGTTTATAATTTATTTAAACTCAACTCACATTTATGACTCTCTTTCACCATAATTTGATCTCCCGCTCACTCACTCCGTACTCTTACCTTAGTTTGTATATGAGTTTTACTAAATTAGATTAATAGAAGTATTTTAGTAATAAGAATTAGGTTGGATATCAGTTAATATGGGTATTAAATTTGTATTGCACGGAGATAGGTCAACTTAGATTGGATAATTTTCGACTCAACTCAAACTGGACCCTATCTACCCATTTGCAAAGAGTCTAAAATTGAGATGAAAGATTGTATATGCTCACATTTTTTGTTTGCCTAAAAGATTTGGATGGCATAAAAAATGTTTAGTTTAAGGCGTTAATGAGCATTAACTGTCTGTTGTGCAAGTCCATCACAGCAAACCCCCCTAAGCCGGACCCATCCTTAGCAGACGAATCGAACTTTTCCTAAAAATCGGGGATAGACCTAAGAATCGAAGCTGTGATCTTCAGCTTGTAAACTAGTCTGAGAATGCCTCACACTTACTCACAATAGCTTTGACATAAATATCAAATTATTTTTAATTCTAATATTTTTTACTTTGTATATATGAACTTTTAAAAACGAATAGATATATTTTAAACATAAAACTTGCATGTTACCTATGTATAACTTATAAAAGTGAAAAATACCACCCTAAGCGCGGGTAAATGTTGTAGTTGGTATTGTTGCAAGGAAGAAAGCAGCATAATTAGGCAGGCGCATGGAAAATTTAGGTGGAAGATCTCGACAAAAATTGAAATGGTAGAATTTCAGTCAACGCAATGGACATACATTTAGCAGATCGCCGGATGTCTTGGACAGCAAGTCGAGCTGGCCAGAGAATAAAAAGATTCGATGTCTCGTTTATGTATGACTAACTCAATATGTTTTCTATTGTTTCATGTACAGATGGACCATATGGTATGTATCTTAAATATCACTAAAAGAATTTCACTTGCAGCTCGATTTATTTGACTTTGACTCTGAAGGAATCGTAGTTTCTATTTATTGTTTTGTGATCTCTTGTACAGACTGTATATAAAGATATGACAAGAGCCCTAAATTAGGGATGATTGAGGATGCTTAAGGTAAGCAGAGAAATTACGGGAACAATATCAATAATATCATAAATTAGATACAAGAGATAAGATTGCTGACTAGGAACGTTATCAGACTCGGGTTTGGCATAACCAAATTTTGGTCCAATCCATGTTCCACAAAACCGATATCTTCAAGAGCCTTTTGGTAAATAGAGTTCAATTAACGGATATTCAGAGACACCTGTTAAATATTTATATAACAGAATTTTGTTACCTTCAAAAACCGTTTTTCTCGTCTTATGTAGAATTAGTGTATTGAAAATGACAGACTTCAACACTGTTGATTGAATGGTTTCAATCTAGTGCTATGAAATATAAGCGATGGGGTTACACTTGTAGAACGAAGACAGTTACTTTGGATTTCCGAAAAAGTTCTTAAAGGATTTTAAATGACTATGTATAAATTAATACTTGTGCAGTGCTGAGACGCCTTACGTGTATAGGGGTTTGTTTGGGGGATTTCATGATAAAGAAAATTACCTTTCGAAGAATCATTTTAAAGGAAAATGTCATCTTTTTAAGTTAGGGAATTCATTTCCAAATTTTAAACATGCATATTTTCTTTGACTTTGAATGATTTTTCGTTAACTAATTATTTTTACTGAACTAAATGGTTGAAAGTTTAAAAAATCAACTTGTGATTTTTTTTTCTCACTTAAACAAACATAGCTTTAAATGATATATAAAAGACGAGCCCAGCATTCATCCCCACCACCGCCAAGGCCCTCGGACATTCTTTTTGCTGATGGAACAGGAGCTACAGAGTTTGGTTTAAGGAAAAATTGATGACGTTATTCTGAACTGGTAATCTCAAAAAAGACTTAGCAAATCAAACTGAGGAGAACAAAAATAGATAAATCAATAGAAAGCTTGGTGCTTCAAAAGAACAATTAAACGTTGGTTAAGTAATTCAAATGATAGTTGGTGGTGACCAATATTAGTTAATAAATTTAACTTGACGAAAGTGGGTAAATCACTCTGATATATGCTAATTATTTCATATAAGAGTCAATATATTTGAAGGGTTGATAAGTTATGGTAGTAAAAATTGCTAAGTTAATAAGAAAATCGCCTATGTTGGAAATATTATTTGATTTGATTCTAATTATCTAAATATGGATTGATTGATTCTATGAATCCATGAGATTGGATATTAGAACAATAGTATAGGAAATAACATATTTTGTATATCCTTTCCTATCATACTCATTTCTTGTATTATTAATAGACATGTAATACATGTACGAACAAAAAATTCATAATACAAAAATTCCTCCAATTCCCTTTAATTTTCTATCATGGTATCAGAGCATTTTCCTTCCTGACCTAGCTTCCGCAAGAGAATTTTCGGGATTGCCTCCATCTTTAGTTTCTGATTTGTTGCTGCAGCCTCTTATCTGCAAAACACACTCAACACTTTGGTAGGAATCCACAACTCACGATATCATGCAAGAAAATAAAAAAACAACAGACAAGTTCTGGAGAAAACTCACCACAAGATCAGATCTCTCAACAGATTGATCCTAACACAGAAGAATTGTCCATTGCTCAGCATCCAGTCTCCTCGGTTCTTGCTACTGTTCAGTACTCCGGGACGATTCAGTGGCCACAGGCCCACCGGTTCCCTTTTTCGAGTCAATCTTGGGCTCAATATGGTCCATCTGGAGGCGGATAGACTTCAGACCTCGGAGGCGGACCCAATGGAGGTGGGCCGACTCGAGACAAACCCAATGGAGGTGGGCTGACTCCATTTGGTCCAAGTGGAGCGGGCTGGACATTTTCGGGTCAAAGACTGGATCCGAATCTGCAGGGTCTGGGAACGGATCCTTACCTGGGATTCCAACCCGATTTTGTGCCCTATCCGTTTCTCGTCGGAGGCGGCCGCCCGGAGCTCGGCGATCTGTTGTACACATCGCCGACTGAGGGCCCTGAACTAAAAATCATCAAGCTGGAGCTCACTAGACTAGACAACTACACGGCATGGGCTTGGGATTTTCGGAGAGCCTTGGTGACTAAGGAGAAAGACGAATTCCTCGACGAAACCGTAGCCTTTTCGACTGACGAACGTCTCCAGCGACATTGGCGCCGATGCAACCAGCTTGTGTGCACGTGGATCGGCAATTGTTTGAGTGCCGAGATCGCTGCCAGTCTTCCACCAACCGAAGACTCAAAGGTTATGTGGGACAACATCCGAGAGATGTACGGCAAACTCGACCGCGCCAAGCTCTTCACATTGACTCAAGCTTTGTCAGAATTCAAGCAAGGGAACCTTTCGGTTACCGCTTGCTTTAATCGACTCTCGGCCTTGTGGAACGAGCTTGGGGCGGCCGAGGAACAACTCGAAGGGCCCAAATCCACACTAAAACAGTATCGGGAGATGAAAGAGAGAGAGAAAGTCACTAGATTTTTGTTGATTTTGAATGAGAGTTACTCACCTTTTAGATTGCAAATCCTCGCCATGGAGCCGATGCCGCCTCTCGGTCAAATATACAAGCTGGCCGTCCAAGAAGAAAGCCAGCGCTTAGCCATGACAGAGTACGTTGGGTAGGTGATGGCGTTGCGCTCGCCATTCTCGTGAGACAAGGCGAGACTCTCGGATCGTCCAGTAGCTTGGCGAGACAAACTCAACAGCAGCTCCTTGGTGCTTCGGCGAGACAGACCTAGCAACAGTTCCTTGCTGCTTTCGTGGGACAAATCCCTCAGGCTGCATCGCTCACTCGAGTAGCTGATGAGGGAAACCCTAGAGGGCTCCAAATCAACGGCCTAGATCAAATGGATGGATCTGATGGCCAGCGTTGGTCATCCCAACTAACCAGATCAAGTGGCCCACATCAAGCCACATCAGCTCCTATTTATAAAGCATCGAATGGTTCACGTGGTGCCACATCATCAAAAGGGAGTGGACAAAATTCCAAAAGGGGTAAATTTTGTGAATATTGTAAACGTCTACACCATACTATTGAAACATGCTGGAAATTGCACGGAAAACCAAATGATAAAGAAAAAATGGCCAAAGAATATTTTGCTTATTAGGTTTCAGCATTGAAGGAAAGGGGAGCATCTTAGACAATTACGCAGGAACAATATCAATATATTATGAGAGCTCTGGGTCAATTGGGGACCATCGATAAAACTGCAAGTTTTACAAGTACTTCTTTTCGCAAAACAAATTCAATTTCAGTTGATGCATGGATTATTGACTAGGGTGCTAGCGACCACATAATATGCCATGATCAATATTTTTCCAATACCCAGAAACCCCATTCTTCTGTGTCAGTGCGTCTTCCAAATGGGAATATTATTTACGTCACCAAAATTGGTACCGTATATCTTAGTCCACATATTGTCCTTAAAAATGTCCTTTACATTCCTGGTTTTGAATTCAACCTTATATTTGTTTCCAAGATATGTGAGGACAATTCTTGTCGTGCCATATTCAACTCCCAAAATTGCTTCTTTTAGGACCGTTCGATTGGCAAAATGATGGGCTTGGGTAGTGTGGCACAAGGACTATATGTTTTGGATCAATATTCCTGATAACTTTGAATTATCATCATTGAATAATAGCATTTTTTGTAATGCTACCAATAGTAATAAAACTATCATTTCCCATTAACATTTGGGTCATAGTGCTTGCTTTCCTCATCCCAAATGTTCTATTTGTCCATTAGCAAAATAGTCTCGAGCATCTTTCCCAATTAGTGCATCTCGAGCTACTAGTGCTTTTTCCTTATTACATATGGATATTTGGGGTCCCTATCATACCCCTCATCGTGATGGGTCACGTTTCTTTCTTACTGTGGTAGATGATTATACTCGTGCCACATGGATTTTCCTTATGCAGTCGAAAGGAACCTTTTCCCATCTGTCAAAATTCTTCTCATTGATTAAAAACCAGTTCAGTAAATTAGTTCAGAGAATTTGTACAGATAATGGGCGTGAATTTTTTACCCATGAGTGCATTTCTTTCCTATCCTCTCATGGGATTCTCCATGAAAGTTCTTGCACCTACACTCCCCAACAAAATGGGATTGTAGAGCGCAAGCATTAACACCTCTTAGAAGTAGCTTGAGCACTTAAATACCAAGCATCTATTCCTGAAGAATTCTGGGGTGATTGTGTGGTCACAGCAGCCTATCTAATCAATCGCATGCCAACTCGAATTCTTGAAGGATAGACTCCATTTGAGATGCTTTTCGGAAAGAAGCCAGAGATCATAAATTTAAGAGTTTTTGGTTGCTTATGCTATGCCATGAACATGGGCTTTCGAAATAAGATGGATCCTCGTGCAATTCGATTTGTCTTTATGGGGTATCCCACTTTGCAAAAGGGCTACAGAGTTATGGACATATCTACAGGGCGTTTCTTTATCAGTCGAGACGTAATTTTTCACGAACATATATTTCCATTCCAGGAAATCACATCTTCGTCTCAATTATCTGTATCAACATCAAATAACCGCCCTTTTTTATTTGAGGAAAATTTATTTGCAGGTTCTCAATATACTTTCATTGCAGCAAAACCTATATCATATATGCCAGCTAATTTCAATTCTTCAAATCAAGAAGATGAATCATCAGAGACACCTGCATCATCATTTAACAAGGTTGACCCACCTGCTTCTTCAGAGACATCTGCATCTTTAGTGGAAGTCCCACACTCATGCCTTAATGATTCTTGCTCACCAGTTTCTGTTCAACGAGATATTGAGCAACCTCGACGTTCTGGATGTCATGTTCGTCCCCACGCATGGTCCAAAGATTATATATGTCCCATAGTGAATTCTCCAGGTACACGTTATCTTGTTTCCTCCTATGTTTCGTTTAGTCGATTGTCACCAGAACACATGTGTTGTATTAGTCGCATATCAGAGGAACAGGAACCATCATCTTATGATGAAGCAGCACGTGAACCACGATGGCAACAGGCCATGGACATTGAATTACATGCTCTCATTGAGAATCATACTTGGGATATTGTGGATCTACCCTTGGATCGGAAACCAATCGGTTGTAAATGAGTATATAAAATCAAGTACAAGGCGGATAGTTTGGTTGAACGATATAAGGCTCGCTTGGTTGCGAAAGGCTTTACTCAAAGGGAAGGTTTTGATTATCACGAGACCTTTTCTCCAGTTGCCAAAGAGGTTACTGTTCGTTCATTCTTCTCTATTGTTGCACTCCGTGATTGGTGACTTCACCAAATGGATGTTAATAATGCTTTCCTCCATAAAGATCTTGATGAAGAGATATATATGGAACTTTCACAAGGATTACGAAGACAGGGGGAGTCTCGAGTATGTCGTCTCCGTAAATCTTCATATGGGCTTAAGCAAGCATCTCGGTAATGATATGCAAAATTTACTGTTGCGCTTACAAATGTGGGTTTCCAACATTCCAAACATGACTATGCCCTATTTACTTGGACTAAAGGTACTTCATCGATTTATCTACTAATATATGTTGATGACATTCTTATTATTGGAAATGATGAAGTTGCTATTGGGAATTTCAAGAAATATCTAGGCTTTGCTTTCCATATTAAAGATTTGGGATCTCCCAAATATTTTCTTGGAATTGAGATAGCACAGTCTGAGAGTGGGATTTGCCTCAGTTAGCGAAAATTTGTTCTTCAAATTGTTTCGGAGACAAGGCTATCAGGATGCAAGCCAGCTGCCATACCAATTGAGCAAAATGCTAAATTGACGATACATGAGTATGATGCGGGCTTATCTTCGTTCATTGAGGATCCACTGCTTAAGGATCCATCTGGATATCAATGACTCGTCGGGAAATTGATTTACCTTACTATGACTAGACCTGACATATCTTATGTTGTTCAAATACTTAGTCAGTTTATGCATAACCCCAAAGAGTCGCATATGAACGCAGCATTGAAAGTTGTGAAGTATTTGAAAGGATGCCTAGGACTTGGAATACTTTTATCTTGTGATTGCAACTTGAAGATGACAACTTACTGTGATACAGATTATGCCTCTTGTTCAATGACTCGAAGATTCATTACTGGTTTTTTGCATAAAACTGGGAAGGTCCTTGATCTCATGGAAATCAAAGAAACAAGCGACTGTCTCATTATCCTCGGCTGAATCAGAATATCGAGCAATGACAAAAACTATTTGCAAAATAGTGTGGATACGAGGACTACTTTTTGATCTTGGGGTACAGGTAGAAGGACCAAGCGAATTATTTTGTAACAATGATGCTGCACTCAAATTAGCAGCAAATCCAGTATTTCACGAAAGAACGAAGCATATAGAGGTTGATTGTCACTTTACTCGAGAAAAGATTCAAGAAGGCCTTGTTGTAACAAGGGGGATTGGAACCGTGGAACAACCTGCAGACATTTTCACCAAACCATCATGTCAGAGACAACACTCATATCTACTAAGCAAGCTAAGCGCTTTTGACATATATAAACCGCTAGCTTGAGGGGGAGTGTTGGAAATATTATTTGGTTTGATTCTAATTATCTAAATATGGATTGATTGATTCTATGAATCCATGAGATTGGATATTAGAACAGTAGTATAGGAAATAGCATATTTTGTATATCATTTCCTATCATACTCATTTCTTGTATTATTAATAAGCATGTAATACATGTATGAACACATAATTCACAATACAAAAATTCCTCCAATTCCCTTTCATTTTTTGTCAGCCTAATCAAAATAAAGTTGGTAATTTCATATTAATGTCGGTACAGTAACAACAAATTTACTCTGAAAAAAAGTCACTGATCATTTCTTTTCACCAATAGTTTTACCACATGTAGGGAAACAGATTCCAAAAAACGATCCGATACTCAATTGAACGCCGGAAACGTATGCGGAAAAAGTGCCCAGAAAACACATGTTACACCGATCATAAAATACGTTATGAAGTCGAACATACATTGTCTTTCACAGATTAAACACCGTTGTTGCAATTTGATGAGGAATTTTGATATTGTTCTTGAAGAGGAGCATACTGTGTTTTTGTGGAGAAACTGAGAGAGCATAGAAAACTGAGAGAACATGTTTTCTCTTACTTTCAGATTACGTAGTAAACCGCTCAGATTTTCTGATTTATTCAAAAATCCCCATTTTTTTTTTCTTTTATTTACAGTAACTACCCTCTTCTTTTATGGGCCTTTCACTTATGGTTTTTGGCCTAACATGGGCGGATGGGCCTAAATAAGCCCATCATCACTAAAAAAATCCATCATTTCCAACTCGCACATGGTGGGCTAAACAAAACCCTCTTTACCTCACTGCAACATTCATACCGGTGAATAATCCATACGACCGGCATATTTTGAGAGCTTGTTGAGATAAATCTATTAGGAATATATAACAGCTCATAATGGACATCACATTTATGAGTAGATTTAGTATGCAGTACCCTAAATTGATCGATCATATTTATTTATCTCTTGATATCTTTTTAATAATGATATATATTATATTCATAATTATGATTATCCCAAAAATAATCATAATTGGTTGACCAGTGAATACAAAACTAAAATGTGATTCTCCAAACTCAATATTCCTCTTTCCTTGAAACTCTTAATTTCAATTCAACTTGCTTTTTTAGAAATGTCCTATTAGATCGAATTAATTCATGATAATTGGCAACATATTAAGATATCAAACACCGAATAGAAATATTGAGAATAAGTAAGAGTCATGAGTGCACTTAATTAACGAACTCTTTTTCTCAAGAGTCTCATACGGCATAAAAGTTGAGATCAAAACTTTTGCCACTCTTGTTGGTTGTCTCATGCATACGTAGTATGAAATACGTATTATGGTATTAACTCATTTCCCATGGAGCGTATGTCTACACCTTCAATACCGTACATATGATAATTCAGACATACCCAATGTCTAACTTGAGTTCACGTATCTACTCTTTCACGGAATTAATCAGAACTCACATCTAGCATCATAGACAGATAAAATAAAATATGTAAGTTATTTTACTTTCGGACATAATAAATATTATGTTATCATCTTAACACTTAGTTAAGATGACACTTAGTTAAGATGACATATATATTTTAAGCTTGAGCTCTCGATTATCACATAGATAAGAAGCTTAAAAACCGTCTCATATCTATTTATCACATAGTAAATAGAGGTGATTACCCGTGTGAGTGGGCTAATATCTTATCTGTCCAATATACTTTCTTAATTTTATATAATGCACTAAGCATTAAGATGCATAAACGTCAAATAAAGATTCATAGGCATTAATAATGAAAAACATAAATTTATTAAATGTAAACACTTAAGGGAAATTTTAATATTCGGTATATCAGTCTCCATGCAGTCCTAGAGATTTCATATGGCCACAAAACATATCTTTAGGTATTGGCTTTGTCATAAGATCTACTACCATTTTATGCGTAGATATGTACTCTAATTTCATATCTTTTCGTGCAATCATATCTTTGACAAAATTATACTTGGTATCCATATATTTGGTCTTACCATGATATTTTGGCTATTTGGTGTACGATATTATTGCTTGGCTATCATAGTTAACCAACAATGAGTTTGCAGCATTCTCAATAACACCTAAATAATCCAAAAATCTCTTAAGTCAAATACATTATTATATTACTGTTGATAATGCTACGAACTTAACTTCCATCGTGAACAATGATATACACGTTTGTTTCTTATTGCTCCATGATATGGTACTATTATTCAATAATAAAACAAATCCAGAGTTATATTTCATTTCATCTAAATCTCCTCCCCAATCAGCAACTGAATAGCCTTTAAGTCGCAAATCCTTTCCTTAGTAACTCAGCGTATAATCAGCAGTTCCTTTCAAATACCTCAATATTTTTTTAATGACTTTCCAATATACTTGACCTAGATTTGATTGGTATCTACTTACCATTCCAACTACACAACATATGTCAGGTCTTGTACACATCATAACGTACATTAAGCTTCCAATAATACTGGCATAAGAAACATGTTGCGTCTGTTTCTTCTCTTGTGGAGTCTTTGGACACATTCTATGGCTTAATCCTTCACCTTTTGCAATAGGAGTATTTATGGGTTTACAATCTTGCATACGAAATCGTTCAATAACCTTATTTATGTATATTACTTGCGAAAGAGATAATGATCTCTTTGAACGATTTTTTGATATCTTAACTCCAATAAAATATGCAACCTCACTCATGTCTTTCATCTCAAAGTTGGAAAATAACCAACTCTTAATAATATTAATAAACTTCATATTACTTCCGGCAATTAGTATATCATTAACATATAATGATATGATCACAAATTAATCTTTGAATCTTTTGATATATACACAATGATCTTCATCAATCATTGTAAAATTATATGTCATTATGGCATTATGAAAACGTATATACCATTGTCTCGACGATTACTTAAGGCTATATATCGATCTTAAAAGTCGACATGCATTTTGTTAATGGCATTTCATAATGAAACCAACAGATTGTTCCGTATATATTTTTTCCTCTAATTCTCCATTGAGAATAACAGTCTTTACATCCATTTGATGTAACTCAAGATCCATACTAGCTACTATTACTAGAATAATGCGAATCGAGGTAAATCTCACTACATGAGAAAATGTTTTCTCACAATCAATTCATTCATGTTGATTATATCCCTTCGCCACAAGATAAGTTATATGTCTTTCTATTGAGCCATCAGCTTTACGCTTTATTTTGAGAACCCACTTGTTCCCAATGGCTCTGCGTCCTTTTGGAAAATCAACTAGTTCCCAAACATGATTTGACTTCATTGACTCCATTTCATCTTCCATTGCATGCATCCATTTTTCCTTACTAGGGCATTTTAGAGCCTCATTTACATTCCTCGGTTTATCTTCATCTTGCGAAGCAATACTAAAAGTTTCCCATTCAATGTCAAAACGTCGACGGAGAATACTTTTGCTACTTATTCGCCGTACGAGATTGTATACTTTGCACATCATTCCCCATTATGCTCCCACTTGGATTAGATAATGACGATATCGTCTAATCAGGTGGTTATAATTGAGAGTGAGTTAAATTAAATTCATCACTTCTCCTGTTACTCCGCTTGGATGAACTTTACTAAGTTCATTATCTTGATCCAAGGTTTCAAATATGGAATATTCCTTACCTATTTCGCTCTTTTTAGAAAATTCATTCTCTAAGAATGTGACATCTTGTAATTCGAATTTAATTATACTCCAACTTTCCTACTTACCTATAAACACATACCCTTTCGAGTGTTCTGAGTATCTTATGAAAATACTCTTCTTGATGCTGAGACCCAATTTCCCAAATTTGTGAGAGGACTTATGAGTATAGGCAGCACAATCTCACGGTTTAAGAAAACTTAAGTTTGGTTTTCTACTTGTCCATAACTCATATGGAGTGGAAGTAACTTATTTGGAAGGCACACAGTTAAGTATATAGGCAGCAGTTAATAAAGCATCACTCCGAAAGGTGATAGGTAAGTTAGCATGCGCCATCATGGACTTAACCATTTCTAATATGGTTATGTTTCCTCTTTCCGCAATACCATTTTGTTAAGGAATATATTAAATAGACAACTATCTTTCTATTCATTTTTCATCACATAAATTTTTGAACTCATCAGATAAATATTCTCGACCTTGATCGGATCTCAATACTTTTATTTTCTTGTCAAATTGATTTTCTACCAAGTTCATATCTTTTGAAACAACTCAATGCTTCAGATTTATGATAAATCAAATAGACATATCCGAATCGAGTATAATCATCTATAAATGTGATGAAATAAACAACACCATGCTTTCCTCTCACATTCATTGGACTATATATGTCAAAATGGATTAAATGTAAAGTAAATTCAACTCTTTTACATTTTCCAAATGATTTCCTTGTCGTTTTCCTTGCTAGACAATGCTCACATATGGGCAAATCGACTTTTTCAATGTTGCCCAACAAGCCCTCTTTGGCTAGTCTATTCATACGTTGTTAGCCAATATGACAAAGTCTAGCATGCCACATATTCATATCATTATCATATGAATTAGAAGACGTGAAAATGGAATAATAAACATTGACATTACCACAGTCAACATTCAATACAATAAAACCATCTAGAAAAATAACCACAAATATAGTAGTTTGTATTCAAATACAAATCCACATCACTATTATGAAAGTTCGAATTAAAACCAAACTTTACCAACATTAAAATAGACACTAAATTCCAACGAATCTCCGAAGCATATAATACATCATGTAGAAACAAAGTGCGTCCACCACGCATGTTCAATTGGTAGGTGCCAATCCCTTTAACTTCGGCTTTTGAGTTATTTCATACATAGATTCACTTAGTTCCAATCGGTATTCGTCGAAATTCCATGAATGATTCTCTATCCTTCGCTACATGGTCTGTTGCTCCCGAATTTACAGTTCACAAAGGATTAGATTCAGTTAAAAATATTGAACTTAACACATAAGCAAAGTTCTTAAGAGTACAAGGGGTGTCTGCCTTTTTTGGCTCACGATAGTCGCGAGCATAGTGATCCTTTTAGTCACAATTATAATATTTCACCCTTGAAATTCTCTTCACTCGAGAACATTTTCTTCTCTTATGTTGGTCAACTCTTAGTTTCTTGCTAGAATGACTTGATCTCTTGCATTTCCACATTTTGAACGAATCAATGCACTTACGCTTATAGCTCAAAGCCCCTTCCGAGCTAGGACTAGCACAACAAATATTTGTTTCCCACTCAAATGTCTTCAAGCGGTCCTCCGTTAGCTCAAGGTGGCACATAGCATCTTCAAGTTCTTTCATAACATGGTTAAGAGCTTTTAGTGTTTCTTGCTTTTCAAGCATATACTAAATTTTCATATTCAATATTTCATAATTCTCGCTGTTCAATTTCTCTTCTTTGTTCAACTTAGCAATTATATTCTTAGTTAGTGAAACCATTGGATCTGAACATATCAGACATATATGTACGAATTATTAATGCCTATCATTTATGCATCAATTTTACATAAACTCATCATATTAATGAATAATTTCAAATAAGATTTCAGAATCAAAAGGTTACTATGTTTTCAATCATCATCCAAAATCCTAACTTAAAATTATCATTAACATAATCGTTCATGCAAAAAATAAATTCAGTAAAGTCACTAAAATTTTCTTGAACTTCCCACAAAGAATTGTAAATTAACATACGAATTTACAACAATAGATAACATTGAAAAGTCTCTTATAATCTCTTAGTAAAATTCTCTGAGAATTTTGAAGGCACAATGGTCAACTACAAAAAAACCTTTGGAGAGCTCTCATGCCACCTCCAAGGCGCATTCATTTTGTGCCATGTGACACTCAACTCAAGGGTTAAAGTTTTGGTTAACTTGATTCTATAATACTCTCTTATAAAAGCTATTGCAAGCCTCCTATAATTCGATAATATGTTGACCTCCCATTAGCAATCTAACACTGCTTGCCAATCAGGTGGAAGAGTGTTAATTAAGGCCGGCACATTCTCAAAATCAAGCATAGGATAACTATTTCGGATGATTTCTTGTATCATCTTATTGACTTGACCACGTGTGATACTATATCACTGTCATTCCATCAATAATTAGCTAATTCTGTTTTTAGCCCTTTAAGTCTCGCATTTTCTTCGTTCATTTTCAGAAATGTAGGCATGCGTACAAAACGTATCATGGTTCCTGCAACAAATGCAGAACAAAAAGGGATTGCTTATAATCCACAACTAACAAAATTGGATACCACCAACCAAGGTGGCGGAGATGGTAGGGCCTTGAACCTCCCCGGTGGAGGCCAAGGTTCGAATCCCCTGCGAAGCAGGGAGGCAGTCTTAGCTACTATATGGTGACTTAAGCGTGACGTCGGGGCGGTGGTTTCCCCGCTAGCATCGCCGGGGGGTTTACGGCGCACTGCCGGTGCAAGCTGGTTCCTCCTGATACCAAAAAAAAAAAAAACAAAATTGGAACAGCATAATTTTCCTTTTTTTTTTTTTTTTTTTTTGGAGCTGGCCAACAGTGGTCAACGATGGTCAACCCAAGTTAACGCCGGTCAACAGTCAACGTCCAAAGTCAACGCAAACGGGTCAATGGGTCAGGTCAACAGGTCAGGGGACACGGGTTGGTCATACGAGTCGGGTCGAGTCAAACCAATCGACCCGGATAGGTGACGTCACCGGCACGTGCCCTGTGCATGTGCGGGCAACTGCCGGATGACGTCACGATGACGTCATCTGGCGCGTGTGCTCACGCGCTAGCGGTTGCCGCGCACGTGCATAGCACGTGCGCAGCACGTTAACCGCACGCGTGCCACGCACGTGCGTGCGGTTACCGGAAGTGTGCGTTGCACGCGCCTGGGAATCGCCGCATGCGCTGGCGATGCCAGACATTCTGGCCGCGCGTGGCGGCGTGTCCAGTGGGCCTTGGCGATGAGCCACTAGTCGATTTTCTCATATCGACGAGAGCTACGACCCTACGATATCAGAAATGAGATCTGATTTACTGAAAATGATAAACGGGGGGTGAACAATACGTGGTGTCGGGATTTCTGTCCCCAAGTGACCAACGATGATGTTTCACGAAATTTCAACCAAAAAACAATTTATGAACATGAACAGTAATCGGGAAACATGAACACCATCGCTCTGATACCAATATAGGGAAACAGATTCCCAAAAACAATCCGATACTCAATCGAACACCGGAAACGTATGAGGAAAACGTGCCCAGAAAACACATGTTACACTAATCATAAGGTACATTACGAAGTCGAACATACTTTGTCTTTCACATATTAAACACTGTTGTCGCAGTTTGATGAGGAATTCTGATACTGTTCTTGAACTTACTTCCACCGGTACTCTCGGCAATCACAGAATCTCACCCTCTTAAGTAAAATACATAAAATACTCATAGAACGCTCGCCATTATTAGTCTTACTATTGACTAATTTCATGACCAATACTGCAATTCCTTTTGCTGATGAAGGCATACGAGCATGACACACATGACAGTTCCTCCAAGCCAAATTACAATTACATCCGTACAATACTCGCTGATTTTTGAATTACTATAATCCCAAAGACCAACAATCTTCAGATAGTACTCTGTTTATTCCTTTTCATACTAGATTCTTTGTCCAACTCCACAATTATAAACACATAAACTAGGGCTTGGTGCTATATCATCAAAGATGAATATTACCTAGCATTCACATTAATTCAGACCTGGATAATAAGGGAAACCGATGTCATTGAGCCACTGGCTGCCTTGAATGAAGGACTCCACAATGAATTGACTTGCCACTGTCAAGTTGCTAATAACATGGTACACAACCCATTTCACTCGGCCACTCGTGTTTGAACTCGGGCCTCGGTTCTGATACTCCCCATAAAAGAGCGTGTACAACCCAATTGGGCCACTCTGACCACCCCGCTGGGTCGACCAAGTCGCCGATATACGACTCCATGATCACCGTTGTGGAGAAGTTCCTCCATGGACGACCAAGAAATGTCTGAAAGAAGGGCTGCACAGGGATAAGGTCTGGTGCGGCTGCAAACTTGCAGCCGATGAAGGACATCCCAATAAGCACCCCCAAGTTGTCTCTGCCCTGAGCAGTGAATACATTTCCTTGTTTCTCCTCTGGCCTGCGGGCGTATAAGCTACAATTCTGGAAAACCACCCGGGCATTTCCAAACACGAAGTCAACTGTTCCATAGATTTCGCAATCGCGATAAAACTGGACTTGGCTATGCACGTATAGCGTGTCTTGATATCCTAGGAAGCTGCACTGGTAGAAGGCCGATTGGTTCGAGCCGCTTTGCAAAGCCACTTCCTGCCCTTTCTTTGGCCCAGCAAAGTTTTCAATTGTGATCCATGTAGCAAGAAATCCATTACCATCAATAGCTGCGAATAGAGGAAAATGAAATTTAATATCATTGATAATTGAATCAGCTAGCATAACAGACATTTAAGATTTGATTTGTCAGACAATTAGCCTTCCCAATATTTAAGCACCGGCTACAAATTTCTCACTTAAATGGGCGGAGAGTTCTAAAAGTTATAGTCCAAATTAATTTGTCTCATGCAAGTACGAGTTAAAACCGAAACTTGAACATTTGATCAATTCCAAGTGCATACATTTCCACAAGTAAATGCATAGTACAAAGAAAAAAATTAAGGCAGTTCAAGAACTTACCGATGGTGGCTGACTGGTAAGTACTCCATCCATCCGTATTGTTCCGATCTCCCTTGATCCAGGTCTTCCCAACCCCATCCCCTACGAACATGAGGTTGGTCTTTATAAAATGATTGTCTATTGACCTTGGAAGGAAAATAAATGGCTGGAAATTAAATTGCAGGAAAGATCAATTTGCTGAAATTTTAAAGGTTAAGATAAATTTGCACATTTAGTTTTGAAAAAAATAAATTTATGTGCTTTGCACGAACCTTGCACGGACCTTGCACGAACCTTGCACGGACACAGATTCCCAAAAATGATTCGATACTCAATCGAACACCGGAAACGTATGTGGATAACATGCCCAGAAAACACATGTTACACCAATCATAAGGTACATTACGAAGTCGAACATACCTTGTCTTTCACAAAACTTTTATCTATGTCCTTAGCTATGAATGCTAGATGATATATATATAGATGCTATTTGACAATAAGAAGTTACGTAATAAGGTAAAGAATTGCATAATCAACAAATTGACAGTGTTTTTTTCTTTCCATTTTGGAAAACATGAAAATCCGCATATATACAAATCATTTACCAAAGTATAAAAAGCACCTTAGTATCGAAAAAAAAAGTTCATTAATAAGGTAAAAACCCCCGAGGTCTTATTACCCTATGAAAAGAACGTAAGTGTGGGTATAACTTTTCAAATAATACAAGAAACAAAAAAAAATAAATATAGTGAGTGCACGAGCCATAAAAATAAGGAGTAAATTCATAAAAATGCTTGCCTAAGAACAGAAGGTGACCGATTGGTATGTACATCAATTTGTTTTTGGATCTAAAATAAATGAATATTTTCTATTTAATTAGAAATTGATATATAAGAACTTACCGATAGTGGCTGACTGGTAAGTACTCCATCCATCCACATTGTTCCGATTGCCCTTGATCCAGGTCTTCCCAACCCCATCCCCTATGAACATGAGGTTGGTCTTTGTATCGTCCACCAGGATATTCCCCAAACACTCTCCCTCTTTTATGTAGATGACAAATCTGTACAAAACAAGAAAATCAGTATATAAGGAAGGTTAGGTTTTTATAATCTGGAATATAAATTAAAATTTAACATAACAGCTAAGAGATTAATAGGAATTCTTTTTCAAAGTTGTGAGTGAGAGGAAAGTGAAAAATCTAAAAGAGAGAACTACTATATCATATTTCTTGATTTGGTTGTTTTCTTGGCATAAATAGTCCTCCGTTTATTATATAAAATGGATTATTCTTTTTATTGGTTAATTGCATTTTAATTTGCTTTTTTAAGAAACAAAGAGAGATTGCTTGGATTACATAAAAATCATGCAATAAGAAAGAAATAAATACACCAAGAGTTGCATTTCTAGAGAAAATGCCTATGTACATTAATCAATGAGTTTTTCTAGGCTGTGCATTCCTTTGGGAAGATCAACAGGCCTCACTTCCTTCTTCAACAAAGAATTAATGACCAGAAATTATCGTTTCTATTCAGCTTTATGCCAGGACAAATGATATTTACATGAATGGAGAGGAAAATAGTTGTCAAGCTTTATGACTCCGTTCCACCGGAAAAGTGAAATATCTCTTAATATAGATAGAATTGAATCTATAAAGATTATAAAAATGATTGTATGTTGACCTTTGAAGGAAAATAAATGGCTGGAAATTAAATTGCAGGAAAGATCAATTTGCTGAAATTTTAAAGGTTAAGATAAATTTGCACATTTAGTTTTGAAAAAATAAATTTATGTGCCTTGCACGAACCTTGCACGGACCTTGCACAACCTTGCACGGACCTTGCACGAACTTGCCATGCCTCTCCGGCCAAAGGATTTGCTTTCTTGCGAAAGTGATCCAAATAAGTTCCTTTAGTCACTTGAAGTTTAAATTGATAAGTCCAAAAACCTTTTATGATATTGAAGATAAAAGTTTTAATTTGGCTGAATCCCTATGAGTCAACTCTGCATCAAAAGGTATGATTCAATTTTAAGTGGTGTTCTTACTTTAAGAGGAAACGAAAACGGCCAATTAAACATTTGTCGTGTAATCTATAATTTGTGCTTTCATCTAAATATGGAAGGTTGTTTCAAGTTGACTTCACATCATCTTCTCTTTCCCACTAGTCTATGGTCCATTTTTCTCATTTCGACCCAAATACCTAATCTTGTTGTTGATTGGTGCGGCAGCCACAGCTTCGTTGACAGTGGTGAAATTTCTAGATCCATCCTTCATCACCACCAGAACTGTGTAGTGTGTGGAGATTCCAACAATCGGCTTCCCGAGATCCATGCCGGGAAGAAGAGGATCATTTGCACCTTCACGGCCATCATCGCTGCTGATGTTCGGGTGGCAAATGAAAACTGAATAGAGGAGAGAATTCTAGCAAAGCTCTAGAATTTGGAGATGAAGGAGACGAATGAATTTAACGAGTGTATAGCTGACTTACCATTTCTACATGAGGAAAAATGGAAGTTCAGTTTAACGTCTACATTCAAACTTTCATTCTAACTTCATTTATTAAACAGGAAGAAATTGAAGCATTCCATTTAGAGTAATATTCCCCTATTTTTAGCATGCATACTGAACTCAACTAATGCACAAAATCGTTTTAATTTGGGTGGGGGTTTAATCGCCTTTGGATCAATTTTGGATCTATCATTGTCATTATATTCCCACGTCAAATTCGCCGAATGCGAAATTGACCAAACATATTACGTTTGAACTAAAGAGTTAGTATTATGATTCATCTAGACACGATTGTTTAAAAGATTATTTTGTTCATGTTTCAATGTTAAGATATTATATTAATAATTAACCAAATATATTAAATTATACTAAAAAGTTAGTATTCACACAACATGTGAGTGATTCGTCTAGACACAATTAACTAAAAGATTATTTTGTTCATGTTTCAGTGTTAGGATTTTATATTAATAATATTTTGGTGATTATGAATGCGTTAAATAGTTGGATTCACTAATATTTCATTTACCGGTTGTTGTGATTTGTAAGTCGATATCGTCAATTGAGGATATATCGTATTAAGTTCGAAGATTAGCTCCTTCGTCCATTGCCCATTGCACAGACCTTGCACGAACCTTGCATGGACCTTGCACGAACCTTCCACGCCGCTCCGGCCAAAGGGTTTGCTTTCTTGCGAAAGTGATCCAAATAAGTTCCTTTAGTCACTCGAAGTTTAAATTGATAGGTCCAAAAACCTTTTATGATATTGAAGATAAAAGTTTTAATTTGGCCGATTCCCTATGTGACATCCCGATTTTTCAATTTTATTTTCAATAAATTGAGACGGGCATTTCGTTGGCACGCATACAGTTCTTTTCCTTGAGTCAGCCACTCATGTGAAAACTAGTCTATCGGGTGAAGTCGTTAAGAAATTCTAATGCATCATACTCGAGAATTTGACCAGAAAGCGATCTTTCGACCGAGCTAATCTGCAAGGGTCATTACGACACAATTAAAAATCAATTAGAGATCGGAGATAGGTCGACTCGACAGAGGCATGTGATCAGGTGTGGGTGATTCCACTAGATTACACAATTTTTGTCGATCGGCACTGGACCGACTTTTCTTTCGATTGGGTACCCTATGTTCGTATTTGAAACCTTGAGATTACCCTGATAATCAAAAGTCGTCAATGTTTCAAAGATGTACATTGTGGCTTGAGATGATCAACTACAGGTCAAATGTATGAGAATTCCTAAAAGCTACCTGGTAGGTTGTGCCGCGCTAGTATCTTGCCAAAGTGAAATTAACCGTGAACTTGAGATCGAATTCAGAAATTGGAAGTCTTGGTGTGTCACAAATCATTTTAGAAATATAGACTCATATTTGGAAGATTTTTCATGCAATCAGAGCTTTTCAGCAATTAAATCAGGGAATGGCTAATTTGGCTCGAGAAATTAGTAGGCCCGCCTTTGGTCGCACTTTTGGGACTTAAGTTGGTTCTACGGATAAATGAAGATGTGAATTGAAGTGTGGTGACATTTGATTAATTTTATGGACTTCAATTGGAAGAGAATTGAAGGGAATAAAAGAAATTAATGTACAAGATTTTAGGCCCTCGCGGAAAATGAAATTGGACCCATTGGAGGATTGTTGTGGAAGCTTGGTGTGAGTGGAAGATGACCTCATGTGAGGTCATGGTGGGCCATGTTTGAGGGATTAAAGAAAAAAATAAAAAGAAAAAGAAAAGGAAGTGGTCCCTCTTCCTTCTCTCTCCTCTCTCCTCCCTCTCGCGTTGGTGCATCTTCTCTCCATCATCTTCTTCTTCTTCTTCATGCTTGAATCGACGGAAAGGGGGGGGGGGGTGGCTCGTGCGTGCAGCAATTCGACAAAAGCCAACCGAGCTTGACGCCCGCACGCCCGTCGTCAAAGCTTGCCGCTGCTGCCGTCGTCTGCGCAAAGCCCACGCGCCTGCACGCCGCTCCGCCTTACTCGCTCGACCTCGAGCTCCATCCCCTCTGTTTAGTCGCCGTCGCTAGGGTCGCCGGGAGTCCCGTCGGAGCCGCCGCCTTGCTCGCCAAGCTGCACCGCCGCTTCTCCGCCATTCCCTGTGCCCGAACCACCGCCGAACAGCCTTTGTCCAGCCTCAACTAGCAGCTGCAAAAATGGGTTTCTCAGCCCCTTCTTGGCCCGTTTCGGCCGCCTTCCCGAGCCCGGATGCTCGACCCGCCTTGAAGAAAGTCGATCTTCACGTCGTCCCCGTCATTTTGGTCCGCTCGGTTCGTTAATCGGGTGAGTTTAACTAACTAAATCTCAATTAGATGGTTAATTATGTTTTAGGTGTGCTTAGCTTAAGTTAATTAAGCTTAGGTGGTTAGTTTAATTTATTTAATTGTGAATTAGATTAAGAGGTTGGTTTAACTTAAAGTATATTTAGTTAAGATTAAATTGATGTTTATATTAGTATAATGGTGATTTGACATAAATGAATTACTTTTGGGAATAAATTTAATTAATTCCGAAAATTTTGTCAGGACCCTAAATTCTCAGAATTTCGTGCCGGTCGCTGCTGTGTAGTCAGATTTTGAAATTGATGATTGGATATTATAAATTGAGTGTGGATTGTGAAAGATGGGGATATTATTATTTAATTAATTTTGGAAAAAAATTAATTATTTAATAAATTCTGAAAATTTTTTTTTGGAACCTTATTTTCTCAGAATTTCATGCTGTTCACTGCTGTGCATTTAGAATTTGAATTTGATGAGTGGATGTGGTGAATTGAGTGTTGATTATGATAAATAGGGATTTTATTCATAAAAACCCAAGTGTCGGGTTTTAATGCAAAAATTGGATTTTCAATATTATATTAAATAGTGGGGTTTGAAAATGTGAGATATTAATTTTATGGATCGAAATTAACGTGCCCCCACACACGTGATTAATTTCTGGACTATTTTTAATACGAAGAAAAGTGGCCGGGATCATTATTTTAAGTGGAAACATTGAGTGAAATGAAAAGTGTCTCGGGCCGAATATGAATTGTTGTGTGATAATTAAGAGGAGATCGTCATGGGCTATTGAGCCGGACTTGCCCTTATATGGGATGCCCACGCAGTGATTGCGGGTCGCAGTAGATTCTGCACCCATGCTCCTTCAGAAATGCCGTCGACATACTGACGAAGCCACGCTCCAAGGTGGGGAGGCGATGCCTAGCTATATGCTAGTAGATAGCCGAACTATGAGTAGGCTATGTCCTTGTGTGACAGTGAATGACAATTGTAATGCATGTTGAGTGTTGTTGATGTGTCGGATTATGGGACGGAATTGTGTGGCATGGAATGGGACGTGTCATAACGATTTAGTCTTATAATCAGGACCCCCGTGATTGTTGGTTATATAAAAGTGAATGCATTCCGTTTGTTTAAGTTTCTATTACTATCTGTAATTGAGTGATTTGAATTGTGCTAACCTGCAGGAAGGAATTGAGGCGAGATAAGTTCTCTGAGTAACGTAGCTAGGCCACCCTTGGGCATTTTTTCTTTCTAATAGGGGTTTATGGGGTTGAACTTGCTGAGATATTGTCTCATCCCGGTTTGGGGATTACAATTTCAGGTCCCTGGTGGACAGAGTGGCTAAATAGCTTTGGTTGGCCTTGAGGAGTTGCAGAGGTGAAGTCATGAGAATTAGAGAACGTGTCCGACTTATAGGTCGTAGGACAGTTCATTTTTAAGAGTCGATCTTTTGTAGACTTTTGGCTGTAGGCCTTCATTTGTAACTCCGTTGGTTTCTGTAAGTGATTGATTGTGAATTTGCTTCCAGATTTTCTATCCCGTATTTCATTGTCAGGGGTTTTATAATACCTTCCGCTTGCGCAATAATAAATGAATGGGGTTGGCGACACTACCTGGGAATGTCGCATTTGCATGACCATGGTGAGATGTTGGCGCGCTCAAGGTTCGGGGTGTGACACCCTATGAGTCAACTCTGCATCAAAAGGTATGATTCAATTTGAGTGGTTTTCTTACTTTAAGAGGAAACGGAAACGGCCAATTAAACATTTGTCGTGTAATCTACAATTTGTGCTTTCATCTAAATATGGAAGGTTGTTTCACGTCGACTTCACATCATCTTCTCTTTCCCACTAATCTATGGTCCCTTTTTTTCTCATTTCAACCCAAATACCTGATCTTGCCGTTGATCGGTGCGGCAACCACATCTTCGTTGAAGGTGGTGAAATTTTCGGATTTGTCCTTTGTTATTACAAGATTGAACTATGTAGTGTCTGGAGATTCCAACAATCGGCTTCCTGAGATCCATGCCGAGAACAAGAGGATCATCTGCACCTTCAGGGCCATCATCGCTACTGATGTTTTGGTAGCAAATGAAAACTGAATAGAGGAGAGAATTTTAGCGAAGCTCTAGAATATGGAGACGAAGGAGACGAATGAATTTAACATAGTGTATAGCTGACTTGCCATTTGTACATGAGGAAAAATGGAAGTTCAGTTTAACGTCTACATTCAAACTTTCGTTTTAACTTCATTTATTAAACATGAAGAAATTGAAGCATTCCATTTAGAGTAATATTCCCCTATTTTTAGCATGCATACTGAACTCAACTAATGCACGAAATCGTTTTAATTTGGGTGGGGGTTTAATCGTCTTTGGATCAATTTTGGATCTATCCTTGTCATTATATTCCCACGTCAAATTCGCCGAATGCGAAATTGACCAAATATATTACGTTTGAACTAAAGAGTTAGTATTATGATTCATCTAGACACGATTGACTTAAAGATTATTTTGTTCATGTTTCAATGTTAAGATATTATATTAATAATTAACCAAATATATCACGTTTGAACTAAAAAGTTAGTATTTACACCACATGTGAGTGATTCGTCTAGACACAATTAGCTAAAAGATTATTTTGTTCATGTTTCAGTGTTACGATTTTATATTAATAATATTTTGGTGATTATGAATGTGTTAAATAGTTGGATTCGCTAATATTTCATTGACCGGTTGCTGTGATTTGTAAGTCAATATTATCAATTGAGGATATTTCGTATTAAGTTTGAAGATTAGCTCCTTCGTCCGTGGCCCATTGCACAGACCTTGCACAGACCTTGCACAAACCTTGCACGAACCTTCCATGCCTCTCCGGCCGAAGGGTTTGCTTTCTTGCTAAAGTGATCCAAATAAGTTCCTTTAGTCACTCGAAGTTTAAATTGATAAGTCCAAAAACCTTTTATGATATTGAAGATAAAAGTTTTAATTTGGTCGATTCCGTATGAGTCAACTCTGCATCAAAAGGTATGATTCAATTTCAAGTGGTTTTCTTACTTTAAGAGGAAACGGAAACGGCCAATTAAACATTTGTCATGTAAGCTATAATTTGTGCTTTCATCTAAATATGGAAGGTTGTTTCACGTTGACTTCACATCATCTTCTCTTTTTCACTAATCTATGGTCCCTTTTTCTCATTTCGACCAAAATACCTGATCTTGTTGTTGATCGGTGTGGCAGCCACAACTTCGTTGATGGTGGTGAAATTTCCAAGTAGAGGCATCAAATGGGTTGAAAACCCATTTAGAGCTCATATTTAATGAAATGGGTTATATATGGATTAGTTAAATTTTAATAATGCATTTAATGGGTTTGGGTTGTATGTAAGTTTAGTGATACATAGCTTGTAAATGAGTTTGTCTTTGAACCCATTTAACTTATAAAGGTTATTAGTTGAGTCAACCATTAATGAGGAATCATTCTCTTTAGCAGTTTTTATAATTTTTTTTTTTTTAAAATTTCTGATCTTTTATCATTTTTTTCTTTTTTCTTTCTTTCTCTTACTTTTTTTTTCACCTACGAAGTCCAGTGGCCGACTATCGCTAACCTCGATGTAGTGAGGTTGGGCCTCCCTGATCTTGCGAGACTCAAGCTCGCCAAATTTTGTGGCGAGCTAAAGAGCTCACCCGATTTGGTGAGGCCAAGCTCGCCAACCTCGGCACTAGCGAGGTTGGGGCATCCCCAATTTCGCACGACTCGAGCTCCTTAGTGTCAAGGGAAGCTCAACCTCGTTGGAATCGAGCGAGCTTGAGCCTCACTGGCCTATGGTAAGACTTCAGCTTGCCTATTGTTAGCCACAACCCCCGGTCGGTGACCAAGTAAAAAAGAAAAAGAAAATTAAAAATTCTATTTTTCCAAAAATAAAAATAAAAAAGCACTAAAAAGTAAATTAGATTTTCATGCAAAACTGAAAATATTTTTTAGTTCATTTTCATGTTTCAACTAGATAATGAAAAATATTATCATTTTCAAAAATACTATTTTTTTTTATGAAATAAAAGGGGCCTCAATTTTTAAAAAATTGTAAAATTTATCCATTAAATTTGTAATCGTATGGAAGTATTTTAACAATATAATTTATTTAAAAAAATTATAAGAAATAAGTTTTTCTAGATTTGATTAAATATGGAAGTGTTTTAGTAATATGAGTCGGGTGGGGTCGGGTTGGGTCAGATACGTGTTGATAGATTTACATTGTAAATAAATGGATCATAAATAGGTTAATGGGTCAATTTGGGTCAGACAATTTATTATCAACCTGACCTATCCATTTGACTAGTCTATCTCCTAGTTAAATCCATTCACATCCGACAAAGCTCTTCACCTTTCTCAACAATTAAATTATTTTGCAATCTCCCTCGAATTTCATCACACCGCAAACACACAATCCACTCCCAAGTACGCATGCATACACGCCATTTCTCTTTAGGCTCCCAAAAAAGGAAGAGGATAAGAAAAAGAGAAAGAGACTACTAAATGAGTGATGCGTCATGTGGATGCAAGAGCATTTAGAACAAAGGCATCTCTTAGGTGTTAATAACACATAAATTGTCGTTTCAGATCAGGAGTTTGTTCGAAAATTGCATAGTTGCCTTCCTTGCCTTCACATAATGTTGAGCAAATTGTCGTTCGGGATCATCTACTAGACGTGCAAGAACACATGATCATCTAATTGGATGATTTAGATTCGTGTATGGAAATTTAGTTACGACTAAGAATTTCATGAATATTCAATTTTGCTATATCAAAAGCGGGCCCATAATAATCACAAAACATAATGAAAATAAATTGAACATCGATATTTTGCGAGACGGCTCAAAACAGCCAGGAGTTAATAACAAATTGCCAAGAAAAGATTAGAACAACGAATCTTGAGATTCGGGAAATGTATTTTGAATTCCCCACTTTAACTTCGATTGAACTAATCACTTTAGAAACTCATCTACCATCTTCTCATCACAGAAAACTGAATAGGGAAAAAATAAAGGAAATGAAAGTAAATTTCAGTTCTCCCATTCTGGAACCTAATATAAACACCTAATAGTTCATATACCAAAAACATGACAAGCGAATCTAGCTCCCAAGAGGTCCATATGGTAAAACAACAATAACTATGAAGAAGACAATGTCTTCATTGCAGGACAATTCGTGCTGTTCCAAAGCGTAAGCTCAGTCAGCTTGCTAGTTCCCCTCGAGGAAGGAGCACATAAGTTATGTCTCCTGAAATGTTTCCAAAAGTGACTTCCAATTGTTGATAAGCGTCGCATGTAAATGTGTGTCAAGAGAAGAGAGTGTTCAATTAAATTAACGATAAATGTGACATCCAATTATATCTCAAATTTCTCCATTTCTCCACATCTCCGCTTTAACATCAAATGCATCCCTAAATCCAGGTCAAACCCCACGACCCAGTAGCTGTTGCAATCTCTTATCAAGCCACCTACCTAACCCTATCATAATATGGTTTGGTTAGGTTCAATTCGGTATTTTTTTTTTTGTTAGTCCTATTTTATTCCTATTCTAATTCTCACTTTCAAACTTTTGCAATGCCTCCTTGTAGGGCGTGGGAGTCAAAACCCACTTCTGAAATTAATTTGTCCCCACTCTAACCCCCCTGAGAAGGTGAGGATTCGAACCCCCTACCTCCCCCTTCCATGTTGGAAGGGTGGCCACTGGGGCAAACTCTAGTGGTTTGGTTCAATTCGGTTTGCGAACCCGATTTTTGCACCCTTTGAAGTGAATCGAACTCAACAAGTTTCAGTTCACTTTGATTCTTTAACAGGCGATTAAAAAATGAGTGGTACTCAGCCCCAAAGTCAAACTGCTCGATTTTACCTTATTGACCATCACATAACACCTTGTCTAATCTTTTCTTCTCTTCTTCTTTGTTTTTTCTAATGATTCTTCTATCTTGATTTCATGTTCAAGTTGATCAAGATCCGGTAGGTTCCCCACTTCCATACCATCGTTTCCAGGTGCTAAGTGAGACGTCATGAATATGGCGATGAGATCAAATTGATGAAATGGTATACTTTGGGGGAAAAAAGGGAGCGGTTCAAACTTTATTATTATACTCTAATTAGGTCTATTTCATGTGTATATTATCTTAATACATGCCCTAGAAGGAACCGGGGAAAGAGCTTTTACTGCTCGATTGTAACAATTTATTATAGAAAGCAGGAATTTTCTATAATAGTAATTTTCAAAGCATAGCACAACATAATGGAAGGTGCTTTTCCTGGAATTAATTCCTAAGGATCGAAGGAAGAAGCGAAAGACCAGGTAATCACAAGAAAGCATGTGCATATGTCATTATAGTCTCCATCGTTCCAGATATATATAAATCAAGTTCCTACCTATTACTAGTTGAATTTTTCAAGTAAATACAATGATGTGGATTTTTTTTTCCTTAATAAAATCTTCTACAACCTATGTCATTCGAGTCGTTCACGTAGACACGTTAAATTAGAGATGCTCCTGCTCTTTTTTTTTATAAATAATTTCGAGTCATTGTATGACAGTAATAATGTTTCGGGAAGTGATGTGCGGAATGTAGTATCGGGAGGGTCGAGTTTGACCGAGAAAAGGATTGGGCTTTTATAGTTGTTGAGATCGACGGTCGAACTCCTGAAAGTTGGTCAAGTCTTCCTTAGCTTAGAAGAAGGATCGTGATATGCTCAACATTAAACGGTCTCCAACCAAAAGCACGACGTATATGCTCTTTAGGACCACTGAGGTCTTCTTTAATGGAGAAAGTATGCATGTTTTTGTGACCAAACTCAGCACAACTCGATCGTGCATTTCTACAAGTCCCCGACTCAATTCTTGGGGACTTAGTGACCATTTCGTTTTAAAGGAATAGATCTCGTTCGAAAGCCCTTGAAATGTTTGTAATGGTATGGCACCTGTAAGAAGTATGATGATATGCATTCGGGTGCGATATTTTTTAGACGATGGATCACTTCCTCGAGGGATCATAGATATCCACTAAATTTACAGGGTGCTTGCTTCAACCATTGTATTTTGATTTCAATCACACAAAGCACTAAGCTTTTTGTTTTTTCTTTCGTAATTGCCACATTTTGACCGGAACCCGATTAATTTAGGGGGGTGCTTGCTTAACCATTGTATTTTGATTTCAATCGCGCAAAACACCAAACTTTTTGTTTTTTCTTTTGTAATTGCCTAACTTTTTGTTTTTTCTTTTGTGATTGCCACATTCTTGTGGATTACTATCAAATGCGCAACCATAATTAGCAGATGTCCAAATAATCCCCAATCATATAAAGCAACTTTTGATAAATGCAATCTAAACATTTGCACAGTGGACTTGTTGAAGATCACGTTTTTAGATGATTGGTCATTACCATGTTTTTCTTCCATCCACCGGCGATGTATGATTGATTCCCAAGCCGATCTCGTATTTGGTAACTACTGAAGGTCACTATATATATGATGTCAATTCTCAAATCAGAAAATTTTCAAACTGGAAAAATTTATTACTGGTTGGAGGAAGTAACTTCCACTCATGAATGAATGAAAATATGATCCTAATTTTTTATCGCTCTTCCGATCTATATCATTATATTCATTTATAAATATCCATAAAGTTATTATACTTCACTTACGCACACGTCAAGCTACGCTCTCGATTTTTCCTCTTGACTGACATGTTGACTCTCGAATTGGAATACTCGATATTCATATTGGGAAGAGCCATCTCGACAGTAATCTTAGAGGCACTTCTAAACTATGCTGGATATCCTCGACCTATGATGGAGTATTTCCCTCTGTGGATCGTTGATGGAATCCTCACGGTTAAAAGTAAGTAACGCACCGTGGTTGCAAGCTCTACCAACCTCTTCGTTGGAAGATAGAAAGAGATTGACAGTGATGACCGACAAACCTGGGAATCTAATTTCTTCTTTTGTAATGACATGGGAATTTAACTTCTTTCTATTATCTCTGATTGTACTAAGCAAGAGACAACTTAAGCCACAGGATCTGGAAGTGGATTCTCTGTACTCCTTGAAATGCCACAATGAGTTTCAAAAGTTGATACATGGAAATGAGTTTTACTCAGAAGAATGAGATATGTCAAATACATAGGATTTTGTTGGCAAGAAACATAGCATGGAATTGAAAAAAAAAATGAAGAAAAAAGACATCAAATGGAGTGCATAGGATTCTCTTGGCAAGAAACATAACATGGTATGAAGAAAAAAAACTCGGAGAATCAATGAAAGTCATTTAATTTATTGGCTAGTATGTCAGCATTACGCTTTGTCAAAGGTGGAACCGTGCCTTTCTTCTCCGATCCTTGTGTGTCGCATATATCTTCGCTATCCGTCACTCCCCCCACCCAAATAATCACATCAAAGTAACGCCTCTCCTTGTCTGCTGGGGTCATGTCTTCGCCCTCACTTGTCAAGTAAGCATCCAAGCAAAGGGAGAGAGCTTTGAGCAGGCTTTGTTCCAATTTTTGCTTCAGCAGTTGCTTAATGTACTCAGTCGTGCCCGTCAAGTTGGCTTGAAACAGCTTGAGCCCGTACAGCCCAAGTCCCTCGAAATCTGCCTTGCGGCTCTCGGGGTCTGACCCATGAGACTTCACCCAAAAGTCGAAGTCGAAGTCTAGGTCCCTAGGCACAAGCTTCTTGCAGGTATCTTGAACAATGTCATTTGCGGATTGAACACGATGGAAGATTGTAAGGAAAAGGATCAGGATGAGGGAATAGATTGAGAATGCATGATTCATTTTTCTTGTGATTGAGATGGGAGATTTTCACGAAGCTTTCTTGCTATTTGCACGAATAGATCAAAGCATTCGTTTCATTATCCGCCGGCAGTGTATGATTGATTCACAGGCCCATCTCATATTTGGTAAGTATTGAAGTTCGATGCTTATATTTGGTCAATCCTCGAATCATGAAATTTTCAAACTGGAAAGATTTATTACAAAGTATTAGAATCAATCTCATCTTGTCTTGTTGCTATAATACTTACGAACATAAGCTTCTATTGATATTTATTACCATCACGAAAATAATCTTTCAATTTTGAAATGGAAAAATGAAAGTGGCTTGAAGTCTTGGAGGCCGTTGGTTACAATTATATAATTAGTTTTTTGCTTTTCAAGGTAAGAAAAGAGTTTTTCACATTAAAAACCTTTAGGATGGCTACGAATATAATCATTTTAAAATGATTAAAAATGATTCTTTCTATTTACAGTTATAGATTGATGGAGGGAAATTTTGGCCTTAAAAGATCACAAGACCTCTTGCACTTAAAAACATGTACATTTTTATTCTTCACAACCAAAATTGATCGAGAATCCCTAAAGCCATCTTCAAGATAAGTCAGGGAAAAAAAGTTGTCTCAAAGTTGCATTTTTCTAACTAACAGGCCCTGTTATAACAGATAGGCTAGAGGAATTATCAATATATATGAATTCATTCATGTTCGAATATGCATTGCACTAATTCAAACGATTGTATTACTTCCTTTAATTTTAAATACGTACATGATGAATAATGTAAGGCTTATTCATTGCACCTTGATATTTAATATTCATATTAAAATGTATTTATTTTATATTTATATTAATCGATAATCATTCTATCTATATAGATTATGAGGAAAAAGCATTATGGAGTGTTAAAATAATTTTTTAAAAATAGCAATTAGCCAAGGCAAACGTTGTTTTATGAACGGTTATATGTACTAGAAGTCCTAAACTTATCACGAAAGTAAAAGTGCAATTGAGCTCTAAAATTTGTAAAAAGTGCAATTAATTTTAAAACTTGTAAAATTAGTGCAAATGAGTCCTTTGGTTAACTTTGTCTAAATTGGCTAAAAGGAAAATGTTGATGTGGCTTTCTTTTTTATATTTTCAATCTTTCACATGGCTAAAACAACGTTGTTTTGGTCTAATTCTGATTTTTAATACATTATATTTAAATTAAAATTTAAAAAAGATTTGGAGACCAGGCGGCTAAGTGTCAGACTTCTGTCGTGCATTCCAACAGACTTTTGGATCAAAACTTCAAGGCACATGATCATTATGAACACGAGGTTACATTGATAGAGCGTGCCAATGGGCATGGACGAAGCAGGTAATCTTTGACCCCAAGCCCAAGCCCAATCCCAGGCCATTGCTTTCTTGCTTCGTTCGAGCTGGACCTAACTGAATTTTGGGCTTGAAGTTGGTGGGCCGCATGGTTACTTTCCAGAACCCATTCCCTTTGGTTGACTCCAAATAAAGGATTTCCCTCCAACCTCAAGCGGTAATTGACAAGTCAGATGAAAATTTGATGTCTAGCTCATATTATTATCAAGTGACCGCTTGTTCAAAAGACTTCAAAAAGTTTTGGAGAAATTATGCCAAACTTCGCTGCATTTTGGGTAGTGCATGTTTGTTCCTAAACTTTTTCAACTATCACAAATTATCCCTTGAAAATCTCACTTAATTAAAGCCGTTAGCCCTCAAATATATTTTTCATTAGCATATGGAATGCACATTAATTTTAAGGGTTCAAAGAGTAATTGATCTCATCTTTATAAGGAAATCTCTCTTTTATCATTGATATGTGAAAAAGCAAAAAAATAAAGAAAATGGAGAAAAATAAATCATAAGGTTAAAAAAGCGAAATTTGCTTGAGCTTGATGGATATATAAATAGAATAGCTCAGATTTTCTAAGAAAAAGAAACACCATTAAATAAAAAAAAAATGGCTCAATAACAAAAAAATCAAATTACACACATGGTATTCATTATATACTATTGAATAGTTAGTGAATGTTGAGAAATGATTGATCAAGTAATTGTTAGGTCAAAATAAACAACCAAAAGGGGGGTGGATTGGTTTTTTAATAAACATAGACTAATTTTGTAAATCCAACACTTATAAGCCAAATATCACTAGTACACCGAGAGTGCAAATATTGTCTTCTCGCAAGTGTTGAACATGTCATTGCGCAAAACTCGACTTCCTTCCACAGTAACCCCGTTACAGAATAATTAATCATTGGTTCTCCAATAGTTGTTCTCACACCTTGTACACATAAGACAGTCTGCTCGCTCCCCAAATTATGGACCACACCTCTAAGTATTTCTAAAGAATTCCATGAATACTTTGTCTCTCACCTAGACAAATGGCCTACTCTAAGCATTGACAAGGAATCTTGAATTTAATTTGGATTTTAGGCTGCTTAAATTTGTGCTAAGAAATTAATCTATGTTAAAAATTTAGGTTTTCAAAATTCACATCACGGAATTACCTTAGACAATTTAGACTTGTATGGAAATTTATTTTCAACTAAGAATTTCATGAAGACCCAATTTCACAATATCAAAGCTCACCTATAATAATCACAAATCATAATACAAAATTTTGAACATCAAAATTTTGCTAGACGGCTCAAAATAGATGGGAATTAATAACAAATTACCAAAAAAAGATTAGAACAATGAATCTGGAGACTAGAGGAATGTATTGTGAGCTAATCACTCTAGAAACTCATCGACCGTCTTCTCATCACACAAAACTGAAAAAGGGAAAAAAAAATAAAGGAAATGACAACAAAATCTAAGTTTTTCTGTTCTGGAAGGGAATATAAACACCTAAAGTTCATATAATCATTGATAAGCATGACAAGAGAAACTAGTTCCCAAGAGGTCCATATGATAAGATAACGACAACGGAAAAGACGATGTCTTCATCCTAAGACAATTTGTGATTCTCCAAAGCATAAACAAAGTTTTTGGAACTGACTTATAAACATTGATAAGCATCACAAGTAAATATCTGTCGAAAAAAAGAAATTATTCAATCAAATTAACAACGCTTGCGACGTCCAGTTCTAACTCAAGTTTCTTGATTACTCTACATCTCTGCTTTGGCATTAATTGCAATTCCTAAATTTTAGTGGAACTCCACAATTCAGTAGTGATTGCGATCTCTTATCAAGCCACCCATTCCAACCTATCATAAAACGGTTCGGTTCGGTTTAATTCAATTTGTGCATTCGATTTCCACACTCTTTGAAGTGAATTGAACGCAACAAATTTTAGCTCGCTTTGATTCTGTTATAGGCAATTCAAAAACGAGGGATGCTCAGCACCAAAGTCGAACTACTGGATTTTACCGTGTGATCATCATATAACACCTTGTCCAATCTTTTCTTCTTCTTCTTCTTCTTTTCTTTTCTGAAGATGCTTTTTACCTTGTTTTCATGTTTAAGAAGATTGAGACTCGGTAGGTTCCCCACTTCCATACCATCGTTTTCAGGTGGTAAGTGAGATGTGACGAATATGGGAATGTGATCAAATTGATAAAGTGGTTCATTTATATTTTGGGAAAAAAAGAGCTAATCAGGTCTATTTCACATGCATATTATCTTAACATATGCCCAAGAAAGAGCCGCTGAAAGAGCTTTCACTGATCGATTAATTACATTTTATTAATTGAATCAGCTAGCATAACAGACATTTAAGATTGATTTGTCAGACAATTAGCCTTCCCAATATTTAAGCACCGGCTACGAATTTCTCACTTAAATTGGGCGGAGAGTTCTAAAAGTTATAGTCCAAATTAATTTGTCTCATGCAATTACGAGTTAAAACCGAAACTTGAACATTTGATCAATTCCAAGTGCATACATTTCACAAGTTAATGCATAGTACAAAGCAAAAAAATTAAGGCAGCCATCATATGCTATAACTTAAAATGATTTGTGAGAAAAATCTTTTGAATTAGGAAAATGGGTGAGATATGATAAATTTCAGGTGTGAACGTATCTTAAAAAGTTTGTAATAGATTTCTATTCCGAATTAGAGACTGCTATTATTAAGTTCATGGAATCATCCACTCATGTTGATACATTCTCAACTTTCAACTATTTCCTTAGCTATGAATGCTAGATGATATATACAGATGCTACTTGACAATAAGAAGTTACGTGGTAAAGAATTGCATAATCAACAAATTTACAGTATTTTTCTTTCCATTTTGGAAAATATGAAAATCCGCATAGATACAAATCATTTACCAAAGTATAAAAAACACCTTAGTATCGAAAAAGAAAAAGTTCATTAATAAGGTAAAATCCGAGGTCTTATTACTCTATGAAAAGAACGTAAGTGTGGGTATAACTTTTCAAATAATAAAAAAAAAAAACAATAAATATAGTGAGTGCATGAGCTATAAAAATAAGGAGCAAATTCATAAAACTGCTTGCCTAAGAACAAACGGTGACCGATTGGTATACACATCAATTTGTTTTTGGATCTAAAATAAATGAATATTTTCTATTTAATTAGAAATTGATATTCAAGAAATCACCGACAGTGGCTGACTGGTAAGTACTCCATCCATTCGCATTGTTTTGATCGCCCTTGATCCAGGTGTTCCCAATCCCATCCCCTACGAACATGAGGTTGGTCTTTGTATCGTCCACCGGGACATTCTCCAAATACTCTCCCTCTTTATTGTAGATGACAAATCTGTACAAAACAAGAAAATCATTATATAAGGAAGGTTAGGTTTTTATAATCTGGAACATAAATTAAAATTTAACATAACAACTAAGAGATTAATAGGAATTCTTTTTCAAAGTTGTGAGTGAAAGGAAAGTGAAAAAACTAAATGAGAGAACTACTATATCATATTTCTTGATTTAGTTGTTTTCTTGGCATAAATAGTCCTCTGTTTATTACATAAAATGGATTATTCTTTTTATTGGTTAATTGCGTTTTAATTACCGACCAAAACAAAAAAAAAAACAAAAAACAAAAAACAAAATTGCGTTTTAATTTTCTTTTTTAAGAAACAAAGAGAGACTGATTGGATTACATAAAAATCGTGCAATGAGAAAGAAATAAATACACCAAGAGTTGCATTTCTAGAGAAAATGCCTATGTACATTAATCAGAGAGTTTTTTTAGGCTGTGCATTCCTTTGGGAAGATCAATAGGCCTCGCTTCCTTCTTCAACAAAGAATTAACGACCAAAAATTATCATTTCTATTTAGCCTTATGCCAAGACAAATGATATTTACATGAATGGAGAGGAAAATAGTTGTTAAGCTTTATGAATGCGTTCCACCGGAAAAGTGAAATATCTCCTAATATAGATCGAATTGAATCCATAAAGATTATAAAATGGTTGTCTGTTGACCTTGGAAGGAAAATAAATGGCTGGAAATTAAATTGCAAGAAAGATCAATTTGCTGAAATTTTAAAGGTTAAGATAAATTTGCACATTCAGTTTTGAAAAAAATAAATTTATGTGGATATTTATAGCCCATTGTCGATGATTACTTACAAGCAGTTTTTGATTTTTGAATCCACTAATCAGTTTTATTTATGTGGATATTTAGTTCTCATCGCGAGAGTCACATTATTAAGGGTCCAAGTGGGTTTGTCCGTTCCTTTCGCGGAAAATGGGCCATTTTCAGAAAATATTTTCTGAAGTCATTTTCTAGGAAAATAATAATATTTTCTGGTGTTTGGCTAAAACCTGAAAATGTTTCGGAAAATATTTTCCGGCGTTCACTAAGGAAAAGATTTTCTAAGACTTTACCACTTAGACATGCATCACTTACTGACCTATAAATCCATCAAATATGAACTTGTTTTTAAAGCCGGACAAACTTGTTTCATATCTTTGTTCCCTCATTGTCATCAAATGCTCATCTACTCAAAAAAAATTTCATATGGATTTTAAAAAAGAAGAAAAAGAGAAAAGAAGCAAAGCATGTATAGCCCTCATGAGAATCTTTCAGTTGAGTGATCCGTTCTACCCATGCGTCTTTTGTGTACAACTGCAGGGTAAAGTAAATAAAGAAAATGATAAGCAAGAGTGCAAAGACTTTAAGTTGAATGCAAAGTCTACAGTAAGATCACTAGTCATAGAAATGTCAATACAAAACAACCATCTATCAAATAGATCCTACGATTCCTCCAGCGCAATCTGATGGCCCCAACAATAGAGTGGTCAATATGGACATCTGTGCCCCACTAGGTATTATGGGCCCACTCCAGATCAGATTCCATCTAATAGGTGGGCTGGGCTCACCAAAATGGTGAGGCTGCATGTGGGTGGACCAACCCATGAAGAAGGTGCACCCCACTAAGCCTCAAGCCCACGATTCGGGGGCTATGCCTTCGGCCCATAAACCCACTTTCCTTCATAGTGGGCCTCATGCTCGATTGTGGTGCACCCTAGCCCACTTATGTGGTAGTGCGAAAACTGCTGCATGAGTTCTTTTCCCCCTCGCCCATTACTTTGATTTAGTCGTTTCATTGTCTTAACCCCTTGACTACATGAGCCGTTTTTACAACATTTTCAATTTTGCAGAATAGCCATACGCAAAATATTTCATTGTTAATGTCTAAAGGGCCTTAGTTTTTATAGTTAAGTTACATTTAATGAAAAATTGAACACTACTTCCAAAATGAAAATATTGCTATTGGAATCTAAAAACACCGAGATACAATCGTTGTTTGCATAAGTTGAAAAAAATTCGACCAAAATACCCAGTCTTGCTGTTGATCGGTGCGGCAGCCACAACTTCGTTGACGGTGGTGAAATTTCCGGATCTGTCCTTCGCCACCCAAAGATTGAACTGTGTAGTGTTTGGAGATTCCAACAATCGGCTTCCCGAGATCCATGCGGAGAACAAGAGGATCATCTGCACCTTCAGGGCCATCATCACTGCTGATGTTTTGGTGGCAAACAAAAACTAAATAGAGGAGAGAATTCTGGCGAAGCTCTGGAATATGGAGACGAAGGAGATGAATGAATTTAACAGAGTGTATAGCTGACTTACCATTTGTACATGAGCAAACATGGAAGTTCAGTTTAACATCTACATTCAAACTTTCGTTTTAACTTCATTTATTAAACAGGAAGAAATTGAAGCATTCCATTTAGAGTAAGATTCCCCTATTTTTAGCATGCATACTGAACTCAACTAATGCACGAAATCGTTTTAATTTGGGTGGGGGTTTAATCACCTTTGGATCAATTTTGGATCTATCATTGTTATTATATTCGGCAAAAGAACGCTTTAAGTGCCATAACTTTTGCCAAATGGACACTTAAGTGCCATAACTTACGAAAGGTACACTTAAGTGCTACATTAAAAAAAAAAACAGATCACTTGAGAGCAATTTCTTGGGATAATCAATTATCTCAGGGATTTTGTCCCAAATATTGCAAAGCTCTTAATTCCTTTGCAATCCATGCTGAAGAAGAACCCCCCACCTTGGGGAAAACCCCAGACTGAAGCAGTCGCTGAGCTTAAGGAGATTATGCAAAATCTCCCACCACTGCAAATACCATCCACAATAAGAAGAATTCTTCAAACTGACGGCCAAAATCCGGCCAAAACCCCGACGTGGCATTTTTCCGGCGAAGTGCGCCCAAAACTACGTTGTTTTGCACATTGACGTGGCCAAAACGGCGTCGTTTTGGGCTGACGTAGTAAAAAAAAAAAAAAAATATAAATTAAATTAAATTTAGTTAAAATATTTAAATATAATAAATTAAATTAAATTTAGTTAAAATATTAAAAAATTAATAATTACAAATAAAAAAAAATTTAAAAAAATTTTAAAAAAAAAAGGAAAGGGGGAGGCGGCTAAGGGATTAGCCCGCCGGCCGCGCGGCCGGGGTCGCCGGCCTTGGCGCCGCCCGCCGCCACGGTGGGAAGGGCCGGCGATGGCGGGGAGGGTCGCAACCCTCCCGGATCCGTGCCGGGGTCGCCCTCGCCGGGCCTTGGCAGATCTAGGCACGTCGCCGAGGGCCCGCGACCCCGGCCAACTCTGCAAAACGGCCCGCCTCCCCCGCCTCCCCTTTTCCCTTTTTTAATTTTTTTAATTTTTTTAATTATTAATGTTTTAATATTTCAACTAAATTTAATTTTAAAATTTTATTTTTTATTTTAACCACGTCAGCCAGCCCAAAACGACGCCGTTTTGGCCACGTCAACGTGCAAAACGGCGTCGTTTTGGGCTCAGTTCGCCGGAAAAATGCCACGTCGACGTTTTGGTCGGATTGGCACTTAAGTGTCTATTTGGCCAAAGTTAAGGCACTTCAAGAGTCCGCACGTCCATTATATTCCCACGTCAAATTCGTCGAATGCGAAATTGACCAAATATATTACGTTTGAACTGAAGAGTTAGTATTATGATTCATCTAGACACGATTGAGTAAAAGATTATTTTGTTCATGTTTCAATGTTAAGATATTATATTAATAATTAACCAAATATATTACGTTTGAACTAAAGAGTTAGTATTCACACGACATGTGAGTGATTCGTCTAGACACAATTAACTAAAAGATTAATAATCGTTCATGTTTCAATGTCAATATATCATATTAATAATATTTTGGTGATTATGAACATGTTAAATAGTCGGGTTTGCTAATATTTCATTGCTGTGATTTGTAAGTCGATATTATCAATTGAGGATATTTCGTATTAAGTGCTCCTTCATCCATGGCCCATTGCACAGACCTTGCACGGACCTTGCACGGACCTTGCACGAACCTTCCAAAACAAAAATATCTCTCAATATAGATCGAATCGAATCCATAAAGATTATAAAATGGTGGAACATGGGCTCAGGTCTTGCGGGCTGGGCTCGTTGTGGCAATATTCTGGCCCGCCCGTTCCAAGCCGAGAGTTGATCCATGCGGCCCGAGCGGAGGTTTGGGCCTTGCGGGTCCTAGAGTGGAGGGGTCCGCGTGAGGCTGGCTTCACAGAGCAGTGAAAACCTCTCTCTCCCGACAATGGGAGGATAACGGGCCGGTGCCACTCAGGCCCATCATGACCCAATAGGCTGAGTCTACCGAACCACCACTTTGACAAAAGAAAACTGACCAAAAAAAAAAAAAAAAAAAACCACTGAACGCAAAACGGCTTGCGCTGCAAATATCTCGTCCCCGCCCACTGGCGATAGAGAGCACGTGGGCCCCCCAAATTTGGTTATTTTCTTTTATTGCTTAATTGCGTTTTAATTTGCTTTTTTTAAGAAACAAAGAGAGGCTGCATGGATTACATAAAAATCACGCACCGACAAAGAAATAAATACACCAAGAGTTGCATTTCTAGAGAAAATGCCTATGTACATTAATCAATAAGTTTTTTTAGGCTATGCATTCCTTTGGGAAGATCACAAAAATTCAACCAAAATACCTGATCTTGCTGTTGACCGGTGCAGCAGCCACAACTTCGTTGATGGTGGTGAAGTTTCTGGATCCGTCCTTCGCCACCAGAAGATTGAAATGTGTTGTGTATTTCGACAATCGGCTTCCCGACATCCATGCCGGGAAGAAGAGGATCATCAGGAGCTGCAACTTCAGGGTCATCATTGTTATGGTGGCAAAGGCGAAGCTCTCTAAGAGAATTCAACGAATCGTCTCTTGGAATATGAAGATCAAGAAGAAGAATGCATTTAACGACGAAGAAGACGAATGCATTGAGCTGACTTAACATTTTTACACCAGCAAAAATGGAAGTTCCGTTTAGAGTAATATTCCCCTTTTTTTAGCATGCAAACTGATCTTGAGAATGATTTTTGCTATTAGAGGAGTGTAAAAATGACTTTTGCTATTAGAGGAGTGTGAAAGAAAGTTTGGACCGAGGGTAACACGTCGAAGCATACCCAAGTTTTCATTGCTCCTCATTTCCCAAACAAGGCCTAATCTTCTTCTATGAAGATTCCCGCGTTCTACCCACATAAGACATTACTATCTACCACAAGGTTTTTCCACGACTCTGATATACCTATGAGAGGACCAAGGCCAAGTCTCATTTGTAAAGTCGTATCCTTTACTTTCAAAACACAAATAGGAAATTAGTGCATTTTTGGTGACTTGGAGAAACACATCGATTCCTTTCTTATCTTCAGCTCTTCAACATTTAGTCGGATATGGAAAGGAAGGTGCCGCCAAATACGCTCCTCTTATAGGATCCACTCATCTTTTTTCGAATGAAAGGCTCCTCCCTGGAGAGTTAATCACTTTAGTTGTACTTTTAGCAGGGTGCTATTGTCAATATACTTTGCTGCTTTGATTAGTTCAACCTTGCTAAAATACAACTTCAACACATTTGTTAGGGTTCTGCATCCTTCCTCATTCCCTTTCTCCACAACTCGACACCGTTTAAACAAATACATTAGTACAATAGTTACATTATGGTTTGAAACATGTAGGTGAAATTTTCAAAGCAATCTTTCCAGTTAATTTTCATTAAAATTTCTTATGTGGTCCTATGTGATTACTAAAATAGTTGCATGGAAATTTTATGAAAATGTTTATGGGTGAATTAGTAAAATTGAAATTCAAGACCAAATTGACACTCACACATTAACTTTAGAATTAATTGGGTGATTTTTCTAAAGTAGCATATGCTCAAAGAGTCATGCATAAAGATAAAATTAAGAATATCCATTTCTTCCCATCAATTGCCGGGTGGGCATTGATTAATGTATTGCCAACGAAAACGATCGGAAACCGGGATGGGGCATGAGCCAAAAACGCATCGGGACATGAGAATCTTGATTGTGGGATTTGACAATTAGGGGCTGAACGCTAACGTCTTAGTAGAGCCTTGGAGGTTTGAATGGAACATCCGACGTCGGCTTTCGTGTTGAATTTTCGCTTTTTATATAAAAAGACTTTGAGGATATAAACCGTGGGAGTGGCATGAATGGCAGTGCCTCGAGATGCCTCGAGATGCTGACAAACTTCCTATCGTCCCTATTATATATATGTTGCCCAGAAGCCTTTAAAACGTTTGTGCACGTGTAAGAAGATAAAATGCGTTAGAATGCGATATTTTTTGGACGGTGGATCACTTTCTCGAGGGATCATATAAATCCACTAAACTTAGAAGTGCTTTTTGACCATTGTAATTTGATTTCTATCACGCGAAGCAGTGAACTTTTTGTTTGTTCTTTTGTAATGACTACACTTTGACCAGAACTCAACCAAATTTCTAACCAAATGCTAACATGGTAGACACATGGCACTGACATGAAATCCAACCTCCACCTTCTGCCGTCTCTAGCATAGGAAGAATAGGAAGAATGGGTTGAAGGCTGCAGTCCTTTGCCATCTCCAAGGAGGGGTCGAGTTACCATCTACCATGGCTTTCAAAGGGTCACATGACCATCTATCAACTCTTTACCGGCACCATTTTAGACGCATGTCAACGTTACGTGTCTGCTATGTCAACATTCAGTAAAAAAAATTGGTTGAATTCTTTATAAAATGTTCTATTGCAAAAAAGAAAGAGGACAACCAAAAGTTCGTGTGTTCCACGATTACTGGTTGGATTGCAAATTAGATGTCCCCTAAGTTTGGCGACTGTTGCGGAATTCACCCCATAGTCTCCTTCGATGAACGTGGAGACAAGACCAAGGATGATTCGAGGAAGATGTTTAGGGAAATATAAAGTAGAAACAAATATATAATACAGAGCAGGTTCAGAAGGAGAAGAAAAGGCAGAAAGGAGACACCGAGAACGACAATGGACGGAATAGAGTAAGATGCCAAGTGAAGCCATTAGCGCAAGCCTTATTTTTCAATATTTAATCATGACAAAACCAACCCCATTGAAGCAAAGCTTCTTATTCTTTTCCATAACTTAACAAAGAATGGAAAGTACCTAACTACAGTAAACAAACCAATAACATCTGTTGACAAGTAATCCTCGGCCATTCCAAACCCTTTCGCGTAAGTCACCGAAGACTTACCCAAGTTTCAGGCTCTAGATAAAAATAGTATGGGCACGTCATGAAATCAAAGAGCTGGTGATTTGCTCTTTTTCCTTTCCTTCCCCATAGTTTACAGCTTAAAGATCAGTTGCGTTGTTAGGGTTTAGGCAACCCGAGGCCGGGGAGAACACATTTGAGTCGGTCAGATACCACCCGACCGCTAAACTCGCCCCAAAAAAAGAAGAAATTTGCGCTTGCCGCGTCTCCAAATTGGACTGACCTTCTCATAATATAATCTTCCTTCAAAAGCCGATTTCGCCAGTTTCTATTCCGGTCCCTCGAAATTTAATACAGAGAGCTTTAAAATCCTAGGCTTAAAGAGACTGAGTCAAACATGTGGAAGCCCAAGAGTCCACCAACCAACCACCCAAAACACGAGAATAAGAGGACGAGAAAAGGGCAGGAGGAAACCGTGGCGGGGTTTGGTTAGCGTTGGAGTATATTAGATGGACTTTAGTTTTAACTCGGTCAATGAAATGACCGGCCCCCAACGGCTAGCCCAACCAACGTCCCTATTGACCTTTCCCACTTCTATTTCTAACCCTTATAATAATTCATTCCCCTTGTATGCCAAGATGTGAATACTCGGGTCTTGGTCATTGATTTAATTAGAATTAAATTCCACACTGATATTTTTGGGTCCCTTGCCACGAGTTCCCCGTATAAAAGATAAGCGCCATTCGTGCAAAACAATCACTATCGGATTATAATCATAACCGAAGAATGTAATCCGTTGCAAGATTTGTGACCTTGACGTACATGACTTGTCTTTAATTAGATCATCCATAATCCCAAACAGGAATGAGTTATCTCTCGTCAGATCAAAAAAGAGGGCAAAGTTGATCCAATCTTTGGAAATGGAATGCTTTGAATTGAGGATTTCTTTTTGCTAATGCATGGGAGAATTATTTTAATGTAAATTGACTGAATAGATTGAATCTATACATATACAAAAGATTTAGAACTCAATTGGTTGAAAAAAATGTTTAGAATTGAATTAATAAAATTATAATAGATTTATGCCTTTTATGATAATTATTCCGATAACATACTTAACTCTAAGGCTACGAGTGGAAGAAAGCAGGATGAACGTAACCTAAATTCAGAAAATAAAAATTCCTCTACTAAGTTATCACAAAATCTTAAAATATCTAAATGAAAGCCACCCAAGTTTTCATTGCCCCTCATTTCCCAAACAAGGCCTAATCTTCTTCTACGAAGATTTCCGCGCTCTACCCATAGAAGACATTACTATCTACCACAAGGTTTTTCCATGACTCCGATATACCTATGAGAGGACTAAGACCAAGTCTCATTTGTAAAGTCGAATCCTTTACTTTCAAAACACAAACAGAAAATTAGTGCATTTTTTGTGACTTTGAGAAACACATCGATTCCTTTCTTATCTCCAGCTCTTCAACATTTAGTCGGATATGGAAAGGAAGGTGCCACCAAATACGCTCCTCTTATAGGATCCACTCATCTTTTTCGAATGAAAGGCTCCTCCCTGGAGAGTTAATCACTTTAGTCCTACTTTTAGCAGGGTGCTATTGTCAATGTACTTTGCTACTTTGATCAGTTCAACCCTGCTAAAATACAACTTCAACACATTTGTTAGGACTTCTGCATCCTTCCTCATTCCCTTTCTCCACAACTCTAACACCATTTAAATAAATACATTAGTACAACATTTACTCATTATGGTTTCAAATATTTAGGCTAAATTTTCAAAGCAATCTTTCTAGTTAATTTTCACTGAAAATTCTTATGTGATCTTATGTAATTACTAGAATAATTGCACGGAAAATTTATGAAAATGTTTATGAATGAATTGAGGATTTCCTTTCGCTAACATATGGTACATAGTATCTACCACAAGGTTTTACCGCGACTCCGATATACCTATGAGAGGACCGAGGCCAAGACCAAGACCAAAAGCAAGACCAAAAGTCTAGGATATTTAGTATTAAGTTTGAAGATTAGCTCCTTCATCCATGGCCCATTGCACAGACCTTGCACGAACCTTGCACGGACCTTGCACGGACCTTGCACGAACCTTCCAAAACAAAAGTATCTCTCAATATAGATCGAATCGAATCCATAAAGATTATAAAATGGTTAAGTCACATTTAATGAAAAATTGAACAGTATTGCCAAAATGAAAATATTGCTATTGGAATCTAAACAAACCGAGATACGATCGTTGTTTGCTAAAGTTGACAAAAATTCAACCAAAATACCTGGTCTTGCTATTGATCGGTGTAGCAGCCACAGCTTCGTTGATGGTGGTGAAGTTTCCAGATCCGTCCTTCGCCACCAGAAGATTGAACCGTGTTGTGTATTCTGACCATTGGCTTCCCAACATCCATGCTGGGAAGAAGAGGATCATCAGGACTTGCACCTTCAGGGTCATCATTGTTTTGGTGGCAGAGGAAAGAACTGAACAGAGGGGAGAATTCTAGCAAAACTCTCTAAGAGAATTCAACGAATCGTCTCTTGAAATATGGAGACCAAGAAGACGAATGCATTTAGCTGACTTACCATTTTTATACAAGCAAAAATGGAAGTTCAATTTAGAGTAAAATTCCCTTTTTTTAGCATGCAAAGTGATCTTGAGGATAACTTTTGCTATTAGAGGACTATGCGAAAAAAAGTTCGGATTGAGGGTAACACGTCGAAGCCTGTGCTCGTGCTTCGTAGACCAATAAAGCTTTCCTAAAATAGTGAATAGAATGAGGAATGATGCAATTGCAAACTCAGAAGGCGTATTTCATTACCATCAATAACGAACGATCTTCTTATATCAGGTAGTAAGAGCTATTGATGCCTTTAAAATCTTTGTTATGTTTTACAATAATTAAAATATGATTAGGTCTAATAAATTGCATTCGAATTATTTTGAATTATGATAAATATAGTATATCTCCATTGTTTTTAGGAAAATCTCACTTAGTTTAAGCCATTAGCCCTCACTTATAATTTTCATTAGCATATGGAATGCACATTACTTTTAAGGGTTCATAGAGTAATTGATCTTATCTTTATAAGGAAATCTCTCTTTTATCATTGATATGTGAAAAAGTGAAAAAATAAAGAACATGGAGAAAAATAAATAATAACGTTAAAAATTAAAATTTGCTCAAGCTTGATGGATATATAAATAGAACCGCTCAGATTTTCTATGAAAAAGAAACACCATTAAATAAAAATAAAAAATGGCTCAATAACAAAAAAACAAAAAAAATCAAATTACACACATTAGATATTCATTGTATACTATTGAATAGTTAGCGAATGTTGAGAAATGACTGATCAAGTAATTGTTAGGTCAAAATAAACAACCAGAAGGGGATGAATTGGTTTTTTTAATAAACACAAACTAATTTTGTAGATCCACGATTGTTCAAAGATCGAACTGCGTAATTTAGAGTAATATTCCCCTATTTTTAGCATGCATACTGAACTCGACTAATGCACGAAATCATTTTTATTTGGGTGGGGGTTTGATTGTCTTTGGATCAATTTTGGATCTATACTTGTCATTATATTCCCACGTCAAATTCGCCGAATGCGAAATTGACCAAATATATTACATTTGAATTGAAGAGTTAGTATTATGATTCATCTAGACACGATTGAGTAAAAGATTATTTTGTTCATGTTTCAATGTTAAGATATTATATTAATAATTAACCAAACATATTACGTTTGAACTAAAGAGTTAGTATTCACATGACATGTGAGTGATTCGTCTAGACACAATTAACTAAAAAATTATTTCGTTCATGTTTCAGTGTTAATATATTATATTAATAATATTTTGGTGATTATGAACGTGTTAAATAGTCGGATTCGCTAATATTTCATTGACCGGATTCGCTAATATTTCATTGACCGGTTGCTGTGATTTGTAAGTCGATATTATCAATTGAGGATATTTCATATAAAGTTTGAAGATTAGCTCCTTCATCCATGGCCCATTGCACGGACCTTGCACGAACCTTGCTCGAACCTTGCACAGACCTTGCACGAACCTTCCAAAACAAAAATATCTCTCAATATAGATCGAATCGAATCCATAAAGATTATAAAATGGTTAAGTCACATTTAATGAAAAACTGAACACTATTGCCAAAACGAAAATATTGCTATTGGAATCTAAACAAACCGAGATACGATCGTTGTTTGCAAAAGTTGACAAAAATTCAACCAAAATACCTGGTCTTGCTATTGATCGGTGCAGCAGCCATAACTTCGTTGATGGCGGTGAAGTTTCCGGATCCGTCCTTCGCCACCAGGAGATCGAACTGCGTAATGTCCAGAGATTCCAACAGTTGGCTTCCCGACATCCATGCCGGGAAGAAGAGGATCATCAGGAGCACCTTTAGGGCCATCATGGCAAACGAAAGAATTGAACAGGAGCTCTGGAATAGACGAAGAAGACGAGTGAAATTAACAAGATGAAGAGAACAGGAGCTCTGGAATAGACAAAGAAGATGAGTGAAATTAACAAGACGAAGAAGACGAATGAAGTGAACAAAACGTATAGCTCTTACCATTTTTACACGAGCAAAAATTGAAGCGTTCCATTTAGAGTAATATTCCCTTATTTTTAGCATGCATACTGATCTTGGGTATGTTGAGGATATTTGCAACTTTAAATATGGAATTCAAAGGGATCAAATAGGTCTTCAACGATGTCATTTACGGATCAAGTAGAGGGAAGAGATTGAAAAAGCACGATCCATTCTTCTTATCCTGGACATGGGAAATTTCCGGGTAGTTTTCTTGTGAAGACTATGTATATTGACGCAAATTCTTTTATAGTATATGCCGAACTGAATTTACTTTTAGACCGTGTATAAGGATAGATTCTTGAAGAGGAAGGTTTTTTTTTTGGTCGGTCTTGAAGAGGAAGGTTGATTAGTGCAATCTTTTCAGAGAATCCAGCTTTAATTGGGAGATGATTAGGATACCTAGTAATTATGGCTGGCATTTGATTATAATCCATCTTTAATTGGGCGATGATATCCAGTAATTATGGCTGGCATTAGATTATAATCCAGCTTTAACCGGGATATGTAGTAATCACGGAATTTGATTATAATCTAGATTTAATTGCGAAATGATTTGGATATCTAGCGTGTATTTGTCTGTATAAGCAGCTTTTGAGAAAAACAATCTATAAATCCACACGGTAAAGTTGTTGAAGATTACGTTTTGAGATGATTAGTGCAGACTATTATGTTTATTATTAGGTTTTATTCTCGTATTTGGTAACATTTGTGGTGCAAATTTAAGCGTGATACATATGTGATGCCATTTTAAGGATTATTTCCATAAAAAAATCCCAAAATGATACTCCTATATCAAATTTACCCTCCATTAGTTTTTATTAAATTTTGCCATCAAATTATTAAATTAGATAACACATTGCAATCAACAGGTGTATAAATTTGGGATAGGTGCATTAGTTTGTAATTTTTCATAGTATTAATCCAATTTAATGGAAAGTAAATTTGTCATAAATGTATCAGTTTAGAGTTTTTGATAGTCAAATTATTAGTTTGAAATAAATTTGTCACAGATAATTAGTTTAGGGTTTTATTCTTGTATTTGGTTTAAGGAAAAATCGATCAAACTGAGGAAAACAAAAATAGATAAATCAATGGAAAGGTTGGTGCTTCAAAAGAACTATTAAACGTTGGTTAAGTAATTCAAATGATAGTTGATGACCAATATCAGTTAATAAATTTAACTTGACAAAAGTGGGTAAATCACTCTAATATATGCTAATTATTTCATGTAAGAGTCAGTATATTTGAAGGATTGATAAGTTATGGTAGTAAAAATTGCTAAGTTAATAAGAAAATCGCCTAATCAAAAGAAAGTTGGTACTTTCATATATAGACGTCGGAACAGTAATAACAAATTTTCTCTGAAAAAAGTCACTGATCATTTCTTTTCACCAATAGTTTTACCGCACTTATTAAAATTAAATAAAAGGAAAAGGCATTCGTATTTTTGAGTACGAAACAGTAGAATTTTGCTATTAGAGGACTATGCGAAATAAAGTTCGGACTGAGGTTCTAATCATTGATAAACATCGCAAGTAAATGTATGTCGAAACAAGAGAATATTCAATCAAATTAACAACGCTTGTAATGTCCAATTCTATCTCAAGTTTCTCGATTACTCTAAATCTCCAATTATTTGGCATTAATTGCAATTCCTAAATTTCAGTGGAACTCCACAATTCAGTAGTGATTGCGATCTCTATCAAGCCACCCATTCCAACCTATCATAAAACGGTTTGGTTCGGTTCAATTCAATTTGTGCATTTAATTTCCACACTCTTTGAAGTGAATTGAACGCAACAAATTTTAGTTCACTTTGATTCTGTTATAGGCAATTCAAAAACAAGTGATGCTCAGCCCCAAAGTCAAACTACTGGATTTTACCTTGTGATCATCATATAACACCTTGTCCACTCTTTTCTTCTCTTCTTCTTTGTTTTTTTCTGAAGATGCTTTTACCTTGATTTCATATTTAAGAAGATCGAGACCCGGTAGGTTCCCCACTTCCATACCGTCGTTTTCAGGTGGTAAGTGAGATGTGACGAATATGGGAATGTGATCAAATTGATAAAGTGGTTCATTTATATTTTGGGAAAAAAAGAGCTAACCAGGTCTATTTCACATGCATATTATCTTAACAAATGCCCAAGAAAGAGCCGCAGAAAGAGCTTTCACTGATCGATTAATTACATTTTACTATAGAAAGCAGGAATTTTCTATAATAGTGATTTTTTTAGGCATAGCACAGCATAAGGGGAGGTGCTTTTCCTGGAATTAATTCCTTAGGATAGAAGGAAGAAGAGAAAGACCAAGTAATCACAGGAAAGCATGTGCATATGTCATCATAGTCTCCGTCGAGATATAAGTATAAATCAAAGGCGTACCTATCTAGTTGAATTCTTCAAGCGAATAGGACAATGTGGATTTTTTTAATAGAATTTTTTGTAACCTATGTTTTGGAGCGATGCACCTAGACACATTAAATCAGAGATGCTCGTGCTCATTTTCTTTAGTTCAGAGATATCATATGACAATAATGATTTATCAGGAAATGGTGTGTCGAATGTAGAATTGGGGGAAGTCGAGTTTGACCGAGGAAAGTCTTTAGGGTTTATATAATTGTTGAGATCGACAAGTTGAAGTCCTGAAATTTGGTGAGTCTTCCTTAGTTTCGAAGGATCATGTTATACTCATTACTAAACGGTTTCGGACCAAAAGCACAAAGTATATGCTCTTTAGTTAGGAACATTTTCAGATCTTTTTTTTTTAAATAATGGAAAAATGGAAGAAATACACTAAAAAAATGTCTTAACTTGAGTAAGACGCTCACTTTACTTAAGTGTCAACTCTGAATTAAGTCGCCAAAAATTTGACGTGGTAATATTTTAAAAATTTCTCGATCCTACATGGCTTATCAGTGTGCCCATATAATTTCTAAACGATGTTGTGTAGTAAGTTAAGAAGTAATCACTTCAGTATCAGTCGTTGTAAAAAATTATCACTCCAATGTCAATTGTTGTTAAAAAGTGATTACTTTAATGCTAATCTTAATGAAAAAGTGATCATTTTGGTACCCAAAAAAAAAAACTAAACAACGTCATATAGCAAGTTAATAAATGATCATTTCAGTGCTAATAATTGTAAAAAATGATCACTTCAATGCTAATCTTAATGAAAAAATGCCACTTCAAATAAAAATTTTAATTATAAAAGTAACATAATTTTTCTAGTCAGAATTTTTTACCAGAGGCACTTAAATGATTATTTTTCTGCGATTTTGACACTTAAATTAGCCGACAAAAAATTGTGACACTAAAGTGAGCACAATATGCAAGTTAAAGCACTTTCAGTGTACTTTTCTCCTGAAAAAAGAATACATAATTTGTAGCTAAATTCACCAAAACGCAAATGGGCACTTCCCTAGGTCCCCAATCCGATCCCGGGGTCTTATGATCATTTCATCCTAGATGAATAGATCTCGGTGGAAATCCTTTAAAACGTTTGTAATAGTACTGCACGTGTAAGAAGATAAAATGCTTTAGAAAGCGATATTTTTTGGACGGTGGATCACTTTCTCGAGGGATCATATAAATTCACTAAACTTAGAAGTGCTAAATTTGACCATTGTAATTTGATTTCTATCACGCGAAGCAGTGAACTTTTTGTTTGTTCTTTTGTAATGACTACACTTTGACCAGAACTCGACCAAATTTCTAACCAAATGCTAACATGGTAGACACATGGCACTGACATGAAATCCAACCTCCACCTTCTGCCGTCTCTAGCATAGGAAGAATAGGAAGAATGGGTTGAAGGCTGCAGTCCTTTGCCATCTCCAAGGAGGGGTCGAGTTACCATCTACCATGGCTTTCAAAGGGTCACATGACCATCTATCAACTCTTTACCGGCACCATTTTAGACGCATGTCAACGTTACGTGTCTGCTATGTCAACATTCAGTAAAAAAATTGGTTGAATTCTTGATAAAATGTTCAATTGCAAAAAAGAAAAAGGACAACTAAAACTTCGTGTGTTGCACGATTACTGATTGGATTGCAAATTAGATGTCCCCTAAGTTTGGCGACTGTTGCGGAAATTCACCCCATAGTCTCCTTCGATGAACGTGGAGACAGGACCAAGGATGATTCGAGGAAGATGTTTAGGGAAATATAAAGTAGAAACAAATATATAATGCAGAGCAGGTTTAGAAGGAGAAGTAAAGGCAGAAAGGAGACACCGAGAACGACAATGGACCGGACTAGAGTAAGATGCCAAGTGAGGCCATGAGCGCAAGCCTTACTTTTCAATATTTAATCATGACAAAACCAACCCCATTGAAGCAAAGCTTCTTATTCTTTTCCATGACTTAACAGAGAATGGGAACTACCTAACTACAGTAAACAAACCAATAACATATGTTAACAAGTAATCCTCGGCCATTCCAAACCCTTTCGCGTAAGTCACCGAAGACTTACCCAAGTTTCAGGCTCTAGATAAAAATAGTATGGGCACGTCATGAAATCAAAGAGCTGGTGATTTGCTCTTTTTCCTATCCTTCCCCATAGTTTACAGCTTAAAGATCAGTTGCATCGTTAGGGTTTAGGCAACCCGAGGCAGGGGAGAACACATTTGAGTCGGCCAGATACCACCCGACCGCTAAACTCGCCCCAAAAAAGAGAAGAAATTTGCGCTTGCCGCGTCTCCAATTAGACTGACCTTCTCATAATATAATCTTCCTTCAAAAGCCGATTTCGCCAGTTTCTATTCCGGTCCCTCGAAATTTAATACAGAGAGCTTTAAAATCCTAGGCTCAAAGAGACTGAGTCAAGCATGTGGAAGCCCAAGAGTCCACCAACCAACCACCCAAAACACGAGAATAAGAGGACGAGAAAAGGGCAGGAGGAAACCGTGGCAGGGTTTGGTTAGCGTTGGAGTATATTAGATGGACTTTAGTTTTAACTCGGTCAATGAAATGACCGGCCCCCAACGGCTAGCCCAACTAACGTCCCTATTGACCTTTCCCACTTCTATTTCTAACCCTTATAATAATTCATTTCCCCTGTATGCCAAGATGTGAATACTCGGGTCTTGGTCATTGATTTAATTAGAATTAAATTCCACACTGATATTTTTGGGTCCCTTGCCACGAGTTCCCTGTATAAAAGATAAGCGCCATTCGTGCAAAACAATCACTATCGGATTATAATCATAACCGAAGAATGTAATCCGTTGCAAGATTTGTGACCTTGACGTACATGACTTGTCTTTAATTAGATCATCCATAATCCCAAACAGGAATGAGTTATCTCTCGTCAGATCAAAAAAGAGGGCAAAGTTGATCCAATCTTTGGAAATGGAATGCTTTGAATTGTGGATTTCCTTTCACTAATGCACAGTAGAATTATCTTTATGTAAATTGACTAGATAGATTGAATCTATACATATACAAAAGATTTAGGACTTGATTGGTTAAAAAAAAAATGTTTAGAACTGAATTGATAAAATTATAATAGATTTATGCATTTTTTTGGTAATTATTCCGATAACATACTTAACCTAAGGCTGCGAGCGGAAGAAAGCAGGATGAACGTAACCTAAATTCAAAAGAATAAAAATAAAATTCCTCTACTCTGTTCTCAGAAAATCTTAAAATATCTAAAAGAAATCCACCCAAATTTTCATTGCCCCTCATTTCCCAAACAAGGCCGAATCTTCTTCTACGAAGATTTCCGCGCTCTACCCACAGAAGACATTACTATCTACCACAAGGTTTTTCCACGACTCCGATATACCTATGAGAGGACCAAGACCAAGTCTCATTTGTAAAGTCGAATCCTTTACTTTCAAAACACAAACAGGAAATTAGTGCATTTTTGGTGACTTTGAGAAACACATCGATTCCTTTCTTATCTCCAGCTCTTCAACATTTAGTCGGATATGGAAAGGAAGGTGCCACCAAATATGCTCCTTCTATAGGATCCACTCATCTTTTTCGAATGAAAGGCTCCTCCCTGGAGAGTTAATCACTTTAGTCGTACTTTTAGCAGGGTGCTATTGTCAATGTACTTTGCTGCTTTGATCAATTCAACCCTGCTAAGGGCCCGTTTGGTTTGGTTTTTTGGGAATGCCATTGGGAGAATGCAAATATCTTTGAGGGAAAGGAGCTTTCGGAAATGTTAGACCGTTTGGTAAATTTTAGTATTGAAATGCAACTTAGCATAAACACCGTTTGGCAAAATTTACATTTGGAATTAGCTTTGGTTATTTTTTATTTTTTTTAAAGTCTGAAATCAAATTCCGGCGGCCGGCCACCGCCGGCCATCGCCGGATGGCCAGATCTGGCCATCGTGGGATCGCCAGATCTGGCCACCGGAGGTCGCGGATGTCAGATCTGTCCGTCCGGCAGCCAGATTTGGCCTCAAGACCGCCAGATCTGGCCGTTCGGTGGCCAAATTTGGCCTCAAGACCTGGTCGTCGAATAGCCAAATCTGGCCTTGCCTGGTCGCCTAGCTCGCGCGAGACCAAGCGACGCCGCCTGAGGTCGCAAGGACCTCAGCCAGCGTTGCCTGGCTCGCGCGTGCCAAGCGAGGCTTCTCAGCGGCCAGATCGCGGTTGAGCGCCGCCTTTGGCAAAGAAGAAGACGAACGACGGAGGAGATGATGAACAGTGATGCGATGAACAGTAAATTCGCATCTCCGGAATGCCCAATGCTCAAAGCTGGTCCCCCCCGGCATTCAGCTTTAAGCATTTAAAATGCCCACATTTTGCAAATGGGCATTCAAAAGCCTTTGCCAAACACCTATAATTTCTCCCAAGGGGCTTTGGGGGCCCAAAGCCCCTTGGGAATGCCTAACCAAACACCCCCTAAATACAACTTCAACACATATGTTAGGGTTCTGCATCCTTCCTCATTCCCTTTCTCCACAACTCGACACCGTTTAAATAAATACATTAGTACAACTGTTACATTATGGTTTGAAACATTTAGGCGAAATTTCCAAAGCAATCTTTCCAGTTAATTTTCACTAAAAATTTCTTATGTGGTCCTATGTGATTACTAGAATAGTTGCATGGAAATTTTGTGAAAACACTTACGAGTGAATTAGTAAAATTGAAATTCAAGATCGAATTGACACTCACACATTAACTTTAGAATTAATTGGGTGATTTTTCTAAAGTAGCGTATGCTCAAAGAGTCATGCATAAAGATAAAATTAAGAATATCCATTTCTTCCCATCAATTGTCGGGTGGGCATTGATTAATGTATTGCCAGCGAAAACGATCGGAAACCGGGATGGGGCATGAGCCAAAAACGCATGGGGACATGAGAATCTTGATTGTGGGGTTTGACAATTAGGGGCTGAACGCTAACGTCTTAGTAGAGCCTTGGAGGTTTGAATGGAACATCCGATGTCGGCTTTCGTGTTGAATTTTCGCCTTTTTATATAAAAAGACTTTGAGGATATAAACCGTGGGAGTGGCATGAATGGCAGTGCCTCGAGATGCCTCGAGATGCTGACAAACTTCCTATCGTCCCTATTATATTTATATATATGTTGCCCAGAAGCCGAAAGGGTCACAAAAAACTAAAAAGAAAAATTGTCGGTGGTCCGGTGCTTCCATAAAAAAAAAAAAAATTGAGAAAATAGAAAGATTGGTGCTATTAACTTATAGGATTGCGTAACAGAAAAAATTGTCACTAGACGTAGCAGTCATAGGATGTCGACTATGTACCAAAAATCATAAGATCACATAAATTCGTAAATTTTGAATGGTTTTTAAAAATCAACATCAATCTAATTTCTTCTTAGCAGGTGGATCGGGTCTTTATCGGGCCTAGAGTTTTCTGATCTAGACCCGTCTACAATTTCAGAAAATTTCGGAATTTCTTTCTAAAATAAATTTGCTTAAAGTAAGGGTGGGCTGGGCAAGTCGAGGTGGGCGGGGATTAAATTTTTGTCTTATACTAGACTAGGGTAACTTAACTGACTCTATGCGAATAATTTTTTTTTTTGTTGGCCAAGACTCCTCTATATGTTAATTGCCACTTTCGATCCTGTCGGCTAAAGGCATTCCACTTGCTTAACTTTTTTTTCTTTTGCCTCTTTTCCCAAATTACAAAAAAGATACTAATTGATCTTTTTCACAGAACTTTAATAAGTCTTTAGGTGCTGACTTACCTCGATCCTTTAGCAAAAAGCAAGATACTAGTGTAGACTTGCATTTAACCGATCCAACTCAAATTAAATAGAAAATATCAAGTCCTTTCATTGCGAGTTAAAGTAGAGATCTTAAATTTATAAAAGAAGAAGAAGAAGAAGGACAAAGCGTAAACAACAATGTAAAAGAGGATTTATTCCGGAATTGTGCTCAAGATATGCCATCTGTTTTACAAAATTTCGAGAGTGTTCCAAATTTGAGATTTTTCAAAATTTACGATTAATATCAGCAACTGAATTTCCCTCCTAAGTTTTTCCTATTGTTCCCTAAGGATTTTTCAAATCAACAATACGATCTCAGTGGTGGCAAATTCCCTCCCAAAATTTTAATTCGCGTCGCAGGGTAAAAGTTGCGGGGAATTCTGTTTTTAGCATCGATCAATAATATCTTTTTTTTTTTTTTTCGGGCCATAATTAATAATTCTCGTATTATTATTATATTTTTAATAACCTTTTCGCACCGGAAACTCAACCCAACGTTTCGATTTAATTAATTAATGGATTTGATCGGTTGCTCTCTCTCTCTCTCTAAACTGTTGTTGTTGCGTAGGCCTCTGCTTCGATTCCTCCTCAGAGAGAGTCCCTCTGCTTCTGGAATTGTACCGCGCCACATAAGAGCGACAGAAAGCGAGGCACCGAGAGCATCGTCCGCACGGGGTGCGCATTTTAGCACCCGCCCTCTCCTCCGCCGCGCCCTCCTTCGATTCCGGCGGATCCCTCCCCTCGATCGCATTGTCCCCCTCCCCCTCCGGCGAATCCCGATCGGCGCGCCGGCGAAGCGGAACCCTAGCGTCCCCCGCCGTCGTCCCCCTCCCGGCGGCTGCTGCTGCGGCGGCTCGGTCGTCGTCCCCGGCGAGTGAAGATGCGATGGATACCGCGGTTCACCGCCCTCTTCTCGTTCGCGATCGCGATCGTCCTCCTCTCCCCTTCCTTCCAGTCCTCCCCGCCCGCTGAGGCCATCCGCTCCTCCTCCCGCCCCGGCCACCGCTTCCCGTTCCGGCGCGCCCCCGCCTTCCGCAATGCCGACGGGTGCCGCCGCCGCCCCCCCGCGAACTCCGGCGAGATCGGCATCTGCGACCCCAGCCTCGTCCACGTGGCGATCACGCTCGACGCCGAGTACCTCCGCGGCTCGGTCGCCGCCGTCCACTCCATCCTGCAGCACGCGCGGTGCCCCGAGGACGTCTTCTTCCACTTCCTGGTCTCCGACACCGGCCTCAAGGCCCTGGTCCGCTTCGCCTTCCCGCAGCTGAAGTTCAAGGTGTACTACTTCGATCCGGCGGTGGTGCGCGACCTGATCTCCACCTCCGTGAGGCAGGCGCTCGAGCAACCGCTCAATTACGCCCGGAATTACTTGGCCGACCTGCTCGAGCCGTGCCTCAGCCGAGTCATCTACCTCGACTCCGACCTCGTCGTGGTGGACGACATTCACAAGCTGTGGTCGACGAGCCTGGGTTCGCGGACGATCGGCGCGCCGGAGTACTGCCACGCCAACTTCACGAAGTACTTCACGCCGAGGTTCTGGTCGGACGAGCGGCTCTCCGGCGCTTTCGCCGGGAGGAGGCCGTGCTACTTCAACACGGGAGTAATGGTGATAGATCTGGCCCGGTGGCGCCGGTTCGAGTACACGAAGCGGATCGAGCGGTGGATGGAGGTCCAGAAGAGCGGCCGGATTTACGAGCTCGGGTCGCTGCCGCCGTTCCTGCTCGTGTTCGCCGGACACGTGGCGCCGATCGAGCACCGGTGGAACCAGCACGGGCTCGGCGGCGACAACGTGAGGGGGAGCTGCCGCGACCTCCACCCCGGCCCGGTCAGCCTCCTGCACTGGTCCGGAAGCGGCAAGCCGTGGCTCCGGCTCGACTCCAGACGGCCGTGTCCGCTGGACGCGCTCTGGGCGCCCTTCGACTTGTATGGTCACTCCCGTTGAAGGGCCGGAGGGCGATTCTACAGAGGACGGGAAATTCAAACTAGTCGCCGGTAAATTTTCCTCTTGTAGCGAATGATGTTCTTTCGTCACTCCTCTGGTTCTTTGATTTCCCTCATTCTGCGATTTGTAATTTGTCCCCTTCTTTTTTAATAATTTCGTGTTCTGTTCTTCTACATCATCCCCTTTTTTTTTTCTTTTCACTGGGCTAGGGTAGGATTTAGCTCTGTTATTTTTTTCCCCTTGATTTTTGTTCTTCCATTTCTCTTTGTTCTAGCTGCTGGACCAGCCCATCTGTATCCTACTCTGTAATGCCTTTGGAAATAAAACAGATAGACGGACATTGAACATTGAATCGTTCGCCTCTTCAATCTAGGCATGCCTGCTTTTCGTTGATGATCAAGTCCATTGCTTTAGTTTGGCTGGGATTGATAGCTGAATGAATTGTTATGAATTAAATTGAATTCGAAGCTACCTGCTACGGCAAGTGAAGAGGAGACCTTGAGATGTCCAATTTGCATCTTTCTAGGTACATTAAACTATCGCTGCAGGTGGGGTTTGATTAGTGTTATTAGGCGTCAGTTGTGATGGATCGATTCTTGGGAATTTTCCTCTTCTTTACTGGGGGGTTTTGTGTCCCCTCCCTCCCTTTTGGCTTTTCTTTCTTTATACTCACAAACTGACTTAGTGGAGAAGAGATTATTTTAATCAAACCATATCATCATCTATCTTTGTACTCAAATCCGAGTCTACCTTTTTGTGAAATGTGGAAGTTCATGATCTGAGGGTCACCTTTACCTGCGCTTTTTGGCCTAGGTTGTTCCCAGAATGATGATTGAAAGATGGTTCTCGAGCCTTGTATAGAAATGAGAAGCACCGAGAGAGAGAGCTTGTAATTTACGTTCCACAACCCACCTTCCACACTATCCCTTCGCTTTTTTGCCCACTTCGTATGCAATTCCAATTTTTTTTTTCTCGCAATTAAGACTTGACCCGCAATTTTGGTAATGTTCGATGATGGTGATGCATATGAGTGATGCATATGAAAGCGTGTGTGGAAAGTGAGACTTGGCAATCAGCGAACTCTCTCTCTCTCTCTCTTTCTCTCTCGCTGTCACTCACTCCCTGCTGATAAGTGGCAATATACAATTTGTGTGAAACGTGTAGAGGAAGGAGGAGAAAAAGCAGCAGAAGAAGAAGAAGAAGCAGAACAAATCAAGTGAAATGATGGGGATGGTGGTGGTGAGGCGGGGGACCCAGATCTCACTGTACTTTGTTCTGCCCCGGGGGCATCCGAAGTTTAGTAAGTTCTGCACTAGTTGATGGTCCGAAATGATGTTCTTGCCCTCGATGGTGGGCCAGCGCGGGTCGGGAAGGCGTGGGGACCGATTCTTCTCTGGCGCAGTGGCATCGCTCCAACACGTGGCCCAGTTGCTTGGGCGTGCGCCTGATGCCAAGAGGATTGCGGCCGACGACTTTTGGTCGACGAGGTCGGTCACCCCTATCTCCCTGGCTCTCTCTCGTACTGTTCTGTTCCGTGTTTGGTTCGCATTACCATTTCTTTATTATTGAATTTCCGTGGGCTCCTAACGCTTTGCTTGGTTTGGCTCCTTCTGCTTGTCTCTCTCTTCTCCCCCCCTCTCTCTCTGTCTCTGTGCGTGTGCGTGTGTGTTAAGCTGCTAGGTGTTCTCTATTCGAGCAAAACATGATTGTGATGATGATTAGGACCCAGCAACCGACACTGACGCTTGTCGCCACCCTTTTTCCCCTCGTTTGTTAAACCAAATATAAGAGACAGCCCTGCTGTCGCCATTATTCTAATCATGCGCTCGTTGCTGTGTTGATCATTGCAATCATCATGTATCGCGTGAAGCGGAATGGACGAGAATTCTGCGCCCCCGCTTTGCTTGCCCGTACAATTCTGGCTCAGGGCGTATCTTTTTTTTTTCCATGGTTGGGCGAAAATCATTTCGAGTCTTTTACGTGTGAGGGTACGAAAGATTGAAAGTATACGGGGCTTATGATTCATGTCTTCCTGTCAGAATCGTATTGTTCCCAATTCTGGTCGGATTCAAACACGGCTTCGTGCTTTCGAAACGCGAGCACCATGAGTTTATTAAATCGATTACTGGGTACAACCCGTGTACCACATTCAGGATATAAGTTCTTACATTAAATGTAAAAATGTGTAGTTGTGCGTCTTGATACATCTAAATATGTGGTGCTAATGCAGAAAACATGACAATCCGTGGAGTTAAGCGGGTCTAAACTTGTTATAAATGGGCTGAAATGAAAAGATCCATGACGGACACATTCCTCAGTTCCATGTATAATTGGGTGGATCTACATATGACAAGAACCCACGGTATAGCACAAATGGGTCGGGTCAAAATCATCGATCTTAGATGCTTGTGGAACACGGGCAGCACATTTAATTCATATCCAACGTTGTTTAATCGCTAATGAAAGAAATGAGCAAATTAGTAGGTTTTAATGTCGGAACATGAAATTACCTGCCTTCCATGAAGCGACTCCGGCGTGATGCACGAAGTTCGACAGCAGGCCCAACTTACCTGGTCTAACCAAGGCAGAGGGAGAGTAGGTCCTTCATTTCACGTGGATGTGGGTCGGCCTCGTTTTTCTTGGTCCGGTCGTTCACAATTTCCTCACCTTTTTCTATTCCGCAGCGTGCTGCAGCTTTCTCGAGTGCCTTTGAGAGGTGGGGATGGATGGTCCACTAACAATGAAGTCTACATGACCAGTCCCTGTGGGAAAAGCTTGCATCAGGCATTCCCAACTCTGTAGCATCGCCCTCTCCGAATTATATCACAGTGAATGGCACTAGAGGAAGGGAATTACAAAACATATTAATTATAATAATGATAGGTAATGATATTTAGCGAAATAAAAGAATGACACTAGAGGAAGGGAATTTATGATTGCTGGGTCGTTCGAAGAAAGATTTCGCAAATTACGAAGAATATTTTCATTCCTCACCAACCTAAGAATACAAGAAGGAAAAACAGAGTACAGGGGCCAACGTGCATTTTACCCTTGCAAGATTGTCAACTAGGATTCAGCCAATGCACGAACTTTCCTGGTTCCCTGCAGGCAACGAACAGTCTAAGATTGTGGTCTACGATGATCTCGTGCTGTGTCGGTGGCTGCAGCTAGCTCTTTTCAGTAGATTCTGTACCCGTTTTCAATTTTTCCCCCTCTTATCTTTGCCAAGAATCTCACTGTTTGCTCGTGTTACTACGTGTCCATTAGTACCAAATATTGTCCTCGAGCGCACTTGTTAAACGTGGCGAGCACTGTCTCAACTTTGAGCAACCCAATCAAGGCACAAAAACCCACATGAATCCTCTACAGTTCCGACTCGTGTTTAGGCACGGGTAGAAGGGAACAAAAGACGAGGAAAAAGTTTTAAAAAAAAAAAAAAGTAGGGGAAAAAGAGCTAGCACACGTGTTGTGGCAAAAATACTACATTCGGCAACCTTTACAGCAAGAGAACAGCCAGATATCGAAAGATCTTTCGGGCTGGAATTTGAGGGGGACCATCAAATATTTTTAGGTCCACCGCTATATATTGTTCTCGTTCTTTGTGTACTCCACAAAAACATTAAAAAAAATAACAGAAATATGCTTGCCAACGTATTCCCCATAAGAAGAAAGTTAGAGCACACTTTCGGGTCCTTTTTACGTGGGACATCCTTGTATGTGTAGCTAAGAACATTATGTCATTACCCACATGGAGGATGGGGAGAAGGAAAAAGGAAAAAAAAAGCAAAAGGTCCGAGAGGAAGTGGCATGAAGATGTGGTCCACGGGATTGGATTGCTTCTTTGTACCTTGTTGGAGTCCTTCCTAGTAATGCAGACGATAGAGAGTTCTCTTTCTGAAGAACGAGAAAGCTTGCTCTGAACCGCGGAGACTTGATCTTGCTTTTGTTATTGTTTTAGGACTCAAGAACAATATAAGAATGATGAAGGTGTTGGTTATCGGTGCCAACTGGCTGTTCCGATTGGAGTTTGGTCGAGTCTTTTCCATGGCTTTGTAGCGTTTTTAGACCTTTGGTCATCTTGCCCTTGATGCAGACACAAACGAGGCCCTAATTCTCATCTCCAGAAACCATCGGCCTACTACGGCCAAAGCTTGTCACGGGCTTGAAACATCTTAGATCCTGCATCTTTGATGCGCAAGATAATTTGATGAATGACAAAAGAATCCTACTTCAACTTGAACCAGTTTGCTTCTAATTGCCGTTTGTCTAGTAAAGGCTGAGGTGTCGTGTCATGCAATATTCACATCCTTGCCATCTAATAAGTTGCCTGAAGTTAATGAGTATTTACAATAGCGATTTGAGAGGAGCACCGAGATGGAAATGGTAAAAGTATGCAGTGTTCGAAGGTTGTAGGCTCGTTTCATGCATGGCGCCGCGTGTTCAGACCCTTAAATCAGCAACCAGCGTCATCCTTTGATTATGGACAAGCCAGACGACACTCATTTATCTGGATGCTCACCTGAAGGACATGAGAGGGTAAGTTAATGTTTGCTTCTCTGTAGAACGGATGAGACAGAACAATACGGTAATGCAGCAGAGGGGAAGTTTGAAGTTCCTCAATTGACTGCGCCCGAAATACTAATGTAATAGTTAAGATATCTATGGCATTAGCCGCTAGAATCAGTGCACTTCGACAGCTCCTAAGAGAGAATGTTTGAACGTTTGTTTTTCCTATTTAACTCCTATTTTACCAGAGCAAATCGGCCTCGAATTCTCTCATGTATGGTGCCCAATTTGACGACTCCTAAGAGAAGAAATGCGTGTATTGCTTCGGTTAATGTTGGTATGCTCATTGTATATTTGGGAGGGCAATAAGATATACTCATTGCTTCGCTCGATTGTATTAGACTTTGGCTCACCTTCAGTTCAATCCGATGAAGACTTTCGAAGTCTCGTTCACATTCTCAATAAGATAGTGAAGCGAAACAAATGGCTACTACGCCCGTTTCTCCGAAGGCCCCGTGACACGCACACCGAGCGGGTAACATCTAGAGAAGCTCGCCAATGCGCAAACATCAGCGGCAACGGAAGCAACGTTGGCTCGTCCGAAACCTGCCTAGACCTGCTCAATTGATCACCCGTAGTAATTGGCGCACGCGAGATTGGCGGAAGTACCTCCTTTCTCAAGTTTGACGACCAAGGACTTGTGGGGATGAAGGAAAAAACCATGGAGGATAAAAACATCAAAAAAAAAAGAAGAAGAAAAAAATTGAAATTCGAACCAAACCAACATGAGCCGAATTGAATTTTCAGTTAGAATAATATTCAATTCGGTTCAAGCATGCAATATAACGGTTCGGTTCGGTTCAGTTCAGATTTTTTTGACACCCCTACACAAGAAGGAGTCAAACGGCCCATCAGAAGTTGGACCAGGACCAACCGGGCTCACATCTGTAATCCCCTTTCGGCCCAGAAAGGTCCTCGCGGGGGCCCACTTCGCCGCCAATCCCCTCCTCGCCATCGGGTCAACACGTCATAAAAACTAACCTCCTGGAAAGCAGAAGCCTACTAGTCCGCTCCGCCAGCGCCCCCGAAGTGAAAAGACGGGAACGCCCCCCAACTAGTCCGGTCCCGATATTTCCTGGCCTCCTTCCGTTTGCAAAAACCTGTTCACACCGAAATTTTCCTTCTTCCCGAGAACCGAAAAGGAAGAAGGAAAGGTGGTTTCCCAAAAAAACATTAGAAAATCACGAGGAAAACAAGCGCACGAGCCCACGTGTCGATATCCCGTTTCTTCAAGACATTATTAAATTATTAGCGAAGCAGAGTCAGAGTCAGCACCCCCCGGGGTCTTTCCTTCCTTTATGACGCGATAAATGAATTAATTAATAAAAGGCGTGCGGGGAGGAACGGCAGATTCTTTCTCTTCATTTTTTATTTTCCATTTTCCGTTTTTCTTTTTCTTTTTCTTTAAGGGGTGGGGGAGGCGGTGGGGTGAGGGGTGGTGGTCCTTGTTCGTTAAGAATCGATGACACAGGGAATCCAGGAGCTCGAAGCTGCTTCTCCTCCTCCTCCTCCTCCTCCTTCACTCCCCTCTTAATTTATCGGGAATCGCTCGCGGCGGAGCTCGGTGAGGATCCCGCCGGCGGCGCGCGGCGGAGCGCGGCGATCGCTCGAGCGGACTGTCTCCTTCTTCGCGCGTTCCTTAGTCGGTCGCTGGCCTCGGAGACATGTGGCGCTTCGACCTCTCTGCCTCCCCCAGGAGCCACCGATCTGCTCGCAAGTCTCGATACGGTAGAGAATCGCTCCCCCTCTCCCCCTCTCTCTCTTTGACTACGATCTTGCTTTTGATTGATTTTTTTTTTTTTTTTCGGTGGTTCTTGATCTGGGGGGCGGAATCAGATGCGGATATTTTCATCGACGAGTTCGACGGGGAGGGCGACCTGGAGGTGTACTACCCGTGCCCGTACTGCTCGGACGACTACGATTTGGTCGAGCTGTGCCTGCACATAGACGAGGAGCATCCCGTGGAGGCTGATTCTGGGGTACGACCTCTGTTCAAGTTTTGGGCTTTGGGCTTTTTTTTGTTCCCTGTTCATGTCTCTGCTATTCGCTGTGTACTCGCGCGCGTGTCGTCGTGTGTGGTGGCGCTAGGTCGTTCGTTAGGGTCTTTTGGGTTCTTCGGTGTTTTCTCGGATTGTTGTGATCTGTTTTTAGGTCTCTGGTTTTGGTTTTCGGGGGAAGAGGGGGTTTTAGGGGTCTCTCTCGTCGTAGGTTCGTAGGTCTGGCAACGCAAGTCTCTTTCTTTTTTTCTTTTTTTTTTGTCCTGCCGAGCGAGCTAGGATTTCATTTCACTTCGATGACGGCTAGCGGAGAGCTACTGCTGGTGCGAGCTCGTATTGAGCTCCGACTTATAGAAATCGAAGAACGTGAAGAAGCACCGATCGTGGAGGACGAATGCTCGGGATTCGTCCTGGTGGTGACATCAAACCTAATCTTAGCTATGAGATAGGGGCAGAAACAAGACTATTTTCATTGCGAATTTCTTGTTTCGTGTAAGCCATAGCTGGTATGAAGTAGAAAGTTTTATGCCGAGCCGATTTGGCCACCAATGCAAATCATGGGGGTCCCTTCGAGTTCCATGATGCCCACTGAAGGTCCTTAGTCCAGTCACCAATAGGTCTCTCTAGGTTGAATGAACAGATCGAATATAATCCTCCATACACTCGTTGAGATTGAACAACCAAATAAAAAAGGATTCATCTGTTTCAGTGAATGCAAGTCTTCAGTTTTGATGCAGTTACTTCTGTATAGTAGAGAGGCGTGACACTATTTGATGAGTCTTGGGCCGGTATTTTAACTTAGCTTGTTGTCCTCCATTCTTATCAGATTTACCTTACATGCCACTTTTGCTCATGTTTTGTTTTGAGCACGTTTTTCCAATAGTTCCTGAGGGTTAGTTGCAAGCTTTTCTGGTGTATTCCTTTTTGTTGATGTTCATTGTCACTCTTGTCAAGGTTTGTTTGACATTACACTGCTATTCAGATTGCTTCATTTGGTTTGCTGAGTAACGTGGTAGCTCAACTTTAGAAATCTAATTGGACACTGTTACAATATTAGTCAGATTATAGATATGTAGTCATAGGATAATACCTACTTGGTCTCCCCTATTGATGCGACTGTATTGTGATGTAGGATGACTTTTGCTCTTACCATGTGGGTTGTCATTGTATTGTATCATCTACAATGGTAGAGGAGGACCATAGAAGTTCTTCAATGATTTTTTCCCCTGTACCCATATGACTTTGTATGTTGCCTTTTTTGTTTCTTGCATTCTAACATGTGTTGTTATATGATAGAGTAGGATTCATTGTTGCATGTTAGTTGATCTAGCTATTGATATGCACAAGGCTTCTTTCTTCTACTTTCTATTGAGATGTGGCATTTTCTTTAGGTTAGTTCTGAGAAAGATATCATCTTCTTTCTCACTAACCATTGGACTGATACTGTAGCTTATTGTCAACAACATATTCAAATTTTTTCTCCAAATTTGGGAGAAGATGCTTGTTATGCTCAATGTTTCATGTAGCTCAGAGTTTGCAGCTTCTGTTTATGCAGGTATGCCCGGTTTGCGCTACAAAGGTGGATAGTGATATTGTTGAACACATAACAACAAAGCATAATGACATTGTGAAGATATCCTTTTTCTTGTACATTTATATGCATGCATTTCTTCATAAGCAATCTTCATTGCTTTAATATTTTATATTGTTTTTTGTTGTATTTTCCTTTCTACTACAGTATTTCTTCATCTTTTGGTTTGATAGGACCATGAACCATGAGTTCCTTGACTTGAGATTACTGGCAACAGAAATTAAATCTCCGGAAAAACGAGTCCTATTCATCTTTTTCGTCATCTAGAGGAGAGTTTGGATCTGTTCCATCTGCAGCGACTTCCTCCAATGGGCCACCAGATCCGTTTTTATCATTTATTTGGAATGTGCCTGCTGCATATGAGTCTGAAAAGGCTCAGTCCACTTCACCATCTGCTTCAGATTTTGCAGAGAGTACCCCTGATGAAGCTTTGTCAGAAAGGTATTCCAGACTTTACTCTTTAGACAGTTTGTGTATGCTCCATCTGCAATGTTGCTTGAAATCAAATGTCATCAAAAAGATTTACAGGATATAAGGGAATAAATGTCCTTTGAGCAGCCTTGGCTGCTTTCTTTTCTCTTTCTGTTTTGTAGATGTAAGGAAGTGAAATTTTCATCATAGTTTACAAGATGGTTAACTCATCTGACTTTTGCAAAAGCAGTGTACAAGCCTTGGGACATAAAACCAGGAGTCACTCATGTGTCCTCTCCCTGTAGAACCCTACAAACTGACTTTCTTGATTTACTTAAGCTGAAAATATGGAGCAACCTTACAGCTGGTTTCATGGAGACTCATTTTAGACAAATACCTTGAAATGTTGTCGATCTAAGGTGCAGACTAAATGATGGCCTTTTACTTGTGATGTTGAGGACCTACAACCTAGAGAACCAATTTGATAGTTGAGGAGTATCGTAATCCACCATGAACAATTCCATCAATAGCAAAGTAAGGTTGATAGTTTGCAAGTGCTGTGCTGATTTGGCAGAACCCTTTTTCCCTGCCTGAAAATCATCCCTACCCCATTCTTGTAAAACTCACCAAGCTAGAGTTACTAGTCAGGGAACTTTCCACATCTATTGCTTCCAATGGAATAAGCAATCCTCCTTTCTTGGTTCCCTGTCCAAAGAATCAAAGTAGTACGCAAAACTGTGTGTGTTGTCTTGTTGGATGATCATTAATGTCTCAGCTGTAGCAGAATTAAAGGTGACTGAGAAACTTTGAAAAGGTTTGCAGCACTCTCTCAAAAAGATTGTCAAAGCTGTAAAAGTCGATTCTCCAGGGTTCAGCCTCAAATGTACCAATTGATATGCCTGCATCAAAGTGGTGCACGTATGCCCACTTACACATACTCACAGTGGCTACTATATTGCCTCAAATATGGCACAACACTCTTCCATGAACATTGATACCACTCCAAAATCATTTTATTACCTGAGTGTCTGAGGAATTATTGATCCACATATAGAATATCTAAATTGTATAAAAAGTCGTGATGCAGGAGCATGACCAGCCTGCATCAATTTGCTCAATGCCTTCGCTGAATATGAGTAGGTTTGGGAATTCTATTGTATAAAGAAGCAGCGAAAAGTTAATTAGCACGTGAAAACGCTCATTGCCATGGATGCTTAGACACTCCCGTAGAGAAAACACTTGCTGAAAGAAGTAGATGATGCAAACTGTGGGTTTTCACTGAGAAATATAGAGAAGGGAAGGGAGGGAGAGAGGAAGAGATGTAGGTGCAATGAGCATGGCTATAGAGTGATAGATGTTGGATAGGAATCCGTTAGACATGAGGTCAAGTATGAAACCTCTTGCCCCTGTCGGATGGTTTCTGTAGGAATAGACACTTCCTTGTAACATATTCATGCCCTGGGCGAGAATGATTGCTGGGGAAGCATGGTGTAGGTGCTCTTACGACAACGGTAGTTATAAATGAAAGATGCTAACATTTGCACACACTGTACACATAATCGCAGATAGATGTTGGATATGAATCCATTAGATGTGAGGTCAAGTATGAAATTTCTTACCTGTCGGGTGGTTCTTGAAGAATAGACACTTGTATCATATTCATGCCCTGGGAGAGAATGATTGCTGGGGAAGCATGGTGTAGGTGCTCTTACCACAGTGGTAGTTAGATATGAAAGATGCTAGCATTTGCACACACTGTACACATAAGTGCCAACATGAAGCAGTCAGGAACTTCATTTGTTGGAAGTCTATTGACGACGAAGTTATACAGAACTGGAGAATGTATGTCTCAAAGCAAGTATGTTGTCATGAATGTGTGTGCATCGACTTTCACCACATATTCCAAAGGCAATTCCCAAGTACATTGGAACTGATCAGCATGTCAGCTCCATATTCTTCCTGTGCTGTCTAGGAAACTCTCTACTGAAACATCTTCTATCTTTGTTCTGTATGCAGGGATGTGCATCAATCTCCTATGCTGGAGAAAGACCAAATCGAGAAAGCAGGGAGATGTGAATTTGTACAGGGTTTGGTAATGTCCAGCATACTTGATTTTGACTTGTGAGGGGGTGCTGGCGCTGATCAGAAGCTAACGAAGTCTTGTTTCTATTGGACGAGCTTTTTGCCCCTCAAAATGAAAGAGGTTATAGCTTAGACGTTCGCTTCTGACGAATTGGAGGAGATTAGTAGTTTTATGTAAAGAAGCTCCAGTGTTCTTCATAATGCTAGGCCTTTGTAGATAATGGAGACACTAGGTTTCTAGTTTAGCACTCTCTTGCAATCTTCAAGAACAATATACCCAACCATTGCTTTATCAGTTTTTGTTTCTCCTTATATCACTTTCCAAGGATACTGGATTATATATGTACCCTATGGCCAAGGAACGTGTTCAGGCCCCTAGTGTAATGCGTATATATAGGCCACTTCTAAAACCATGGTCAATTAACCAAAAAGCAATTCAGATACTTTTTATTTTTTTGGCCCTTTCGAAATCTGTTTGCAAGACTAACTTCTTGACCATCTTCTGCATTTCAAAGACAATAGTACACCATCAACCATTAATTTACCTGAAATGTGATTTCAGGGCTTACCTAAATTACTGTGAGGGGCATGAATACTATCGAATCTCCGGCATCAAGTAATCGCAATGTCAAGACAATCATGCAATTGTTGCCCACCCCGATCCACTAATTTTTTTATCGCAACCCTCTTTTGGACAACCATTTCTATGCACAGCGGAGGAGAGGCCTCTCATGACAAGCTGAAATTTTTTGGTCCTCTTCAAATGGACAATTATTTAGTCGCGTTACTCTATTCAATGAAATTTACATGAATGGAACAAAGAACGATGCAAAATACGAAGATGGGAAGAATTTGCCTAAGATCAATCCTCCAAAATTTACATGATAGGAGCAATGAAGGATGCAAAACACGAATGTAGGAAGAAATTGCCTAAAACTAGAAAAAACTAACGTGACTGTGGCCGAAGCTTCCTCAGCAGCCATTTTTTCCTAAGTTTTACATCCAGCGCCATGAATGTTTTAGATTTCATTTCATCCTCCAGGAAATCACACGCATCAAGTATTAGGTCATCATCCATGTCCGGTAAGGCCTGAACTGCTTCAATTACCAGCTCAATTTGTACGGAGTTCGAGTGCTCATCGTCTTTCTTTTCATCGGACAAACAAGCAGCCACAGTTGCCATTTCCGGCTGACTACTCACAGTCCCCTCAGTAGTCTTCTTGAGGCACTTTATATGTGTTCCTATGTCCGATTGGTCTTCAAACCGGCGCTTTCTGGAAATGGGCATTTTTGAACCCCTTGGCTCAGGGTCTTGTGAATTGTCATCTTGGACCACACCAGAAATCAACGAGGAAGGGGAGTGTGAATTCTTGGAAGCCCGTCCATCTTTGACTACCGCAACTTCATTTGGCTGCTCCACATTTTGACCCAAGAGAAATTCTCTTTCGTTGATACTTGGATCACGGCATATTATGCACAGATCGTTGTAGTATGGTACAGGTCGAGTCATAAATTGCCGCGCATCAGTGTGTACCTGCACTCCACCACATTCCAGCTCATTGAAACATGATATACCTAAATGGAAGTGCAAGGAAGACATCAGAAGCAGGGCAGGCAAGGCAAGGATAAAACCCAGTCAACCAAAATTATGACGGGTTGATATTGAATGATCAACATCCATTCATTCCACAGATTCATATTAAATATAACTCCACAGTATATAAAGTATCGCCACAGCTAAGATCCTAAAAGTACTTAAACAGGTGTATTACGCTTAGTGATGCCAAAGCACCTTAACATCAAGAAAGTGCTTGAAACCAGAAATTTACAAATCTAAGTGTCTGTCAGGCATTCAATATTCAAAACTGGAATCAGCAATATAGTACACTATGTATACAAGCTAACAGAAGGAAGAGAATGACAGGACGGCACTATCATGTAATTATTAGAGGATGTTTACCTTGATGTAGTCTTGCCAGATATAATCATCAGCAGTCACCATTTGACGGGAATCATCCCAGGAGAAACCCTCCGTATCAAGTAAATTTTTAATCACGTTGAATTGGCGCCTAAGAGTCTTGTATCGATTTTTCAGGATTTCTGCTTCATAACTAAACCCAAATTTGGCATTAAACGATGCAATCATCTCCATCCATGCTTGTTTCAAGAAAAGACCATCAACCTGGTTCCCTTTCTGCACTTGTTCTAACATGAGGTCGATAAAATAACGGTCCATAGTTGGCTGCCAGTAAGTCCTTGTCCGACTACTAATACCAGAACCAATGACATTTGGCTCGTCCTGTGAAGTAGCCATCTCGGCAACTCCTTCAGGAACAGAAATACTAAAGTCCTCATCAATTGTGATATCAGGGAGAGGATCTGCCCCTTCTTCACCAACACTATCAGGGAGCATTACAGTAACATTGTTAGCTGAATGTGATGATGCCGCTGGTGCGTTGTTGCCTGGTTCTTTACATCCACAAACAACTATAAGTCCAAGCCTACCAACAAGTAAATGCCCTAATGCTGTGCTATTAGGAAATCTTTTGGAAAGGTGGGATTGTAGAAGTACCTTTTTGTTCAAGAGATGAGTTTCCATAAATTCGACAAAGATCTCTGTAGTATGAAATGCTTTTAATCCTGTATGAGCGTGCATCTGGGTGCACCTGTAAATCTGCAAAGGATCAGTGCACATCTCGAAAGATAAAAACTTCATGAGTAATGAAATTTCATAGTTGCACCTTGATATAGTCGTCCCAAACTTTGTTATCAGCAATCACCATCTTTCGGGTTTCATCCCAACTAAAACCCTTCTGCTCAAGAAGATTTTTTATTGCCTTGTACGTATTTCTAAGTGATTTATGGCGATTTTTAAGGACATCTTTCTCGTAATGAAACTTGAATTTTGCATTGAACAGCAGCATCATATGTTTCCATGCCCGTTTGCTGAACAAGTTATCATCAATTCTGTTCCCTTGGTTGACCTGCTCTAGCATAAGGTCAATGAAGTACCTATCCATTTCAGGAGTCCAAATTGTCCTCAGACGTTCAGCATCAGTTCGAGGCCGGATGCCCATGCTACAGACATCAGGAAATTTGTGAGTAAACACATTGAGATATTTGAAAGGCACAACCCACCACGAAATCAATTAATCCTATTTCCTTATCACCATCTTAAAAAGCTAAACAGTGAAATTCTTTATATCAGCAAATTGTCATCAACTCAAGCTCGGATATGTAGTTCCCATTCATGTATGTAAGCAAGATGGCTTCACTATCGTTAAACTTTGGTTAAGTTCCCTTTACAGCATCAAACAGTTTTCTGTCCCAACATTCTAACATCTACTCTGACAAGGACAAGAGACATCAGTTTAAAATCCTGGTATAGCAAGGCACAAAGAGGAATACTTCAACAATTCAAATCTACTTTGTTTCCAACTACTAATCCATGGTGAAGCTGATGCTAAACATTTCTAGTAGTGTTCTCAATTTGTATGCAAACTCTCCATAATGCGGACTTGGCAGCACCAAGATATGACGTGCTGTTCATATTCATTGTAATGTCAATCTATTATCCTCAATCTTTCAAAAGCACAGCGTGGGGGTTATGAGAGGGAAATAGCCAACTTGGCTGGCTCTGGTATCAATTTCAACTTATAACCTCTAGCGTTTGCACCAATACATGTAATTGCCACAGAGAGAGGGAAAGGCAATAACATTCTTAATGAACCACCATAACCAAAAAGCTGAGAATGAGGTTTTTCTCTCATCTCAACTCACATTTTTCTGTTTGAGTAATATTGATAGCTGAAATTAGATAACAAATTTCCCCCCCTATAAATAAGAAACTGTCATCCTTTAGATTTAATCCATGCGGAACATAAACATGTTTACAAACTTTTCACACTTTCATGCATTGGACTCTCTACACTCCACAACAGAAGTACTGCTGAAAATGCAGAAGCCATAGAGAAACTTCCCATTCTAACAACAAAACCGACCACCGCAAGAAAAAAACCAAAGGCCACCAATCAGTAAGAAGAATGCAGCCCCCCTTCTGAATAATCGAAGCCCACAAGCCAATTTTTGAAAACAGGGCATTGTAAACCAAATTAGCCAACTCTCTCGTTCAGGAGTCACTGAAAATTTACACACACACACACACACACACAAAAGATGGCTCTTTTAATGCAAAAGATCCGATCTTTAACACCGGGAGAGCCAACCCTTTTCAAGACGAGCGCATTCCAATTTACAAACTTCCTTTTCCCATCGATCAAACTGTAAATACACAGCATGGAAGGAAGGTCACAGCTACCCACTTGAAAACTACTCACAGCACTTAAAAAAGATTAATTTATTGAGCACCTCACTAAACTAGTTTTCTTGAGGCAATTAACGAAACCAGCGATGGAGGCTTTCCCAGAGAATTACCGTCTGAGGAAGAGGAGAAGGAGGAGGAGAAGACTATATTCCAACGTAAGGATTGGATTGGGAGGAGGAGGGATGCTAAATCGGGAGAAGGGATAAAGAGCAAGGCGTTACCTTGAAGAGACGATGGACAAGAACTCGGACGGGTTTGGAGCGCGATATCTTCCTTTTCTCGGGAGCGATTTGGGGTGGGGCGGATAAATCTGTTCCTGTTCCTGGATAAGGTTGGCACAGCCTCAAGCCGTGACAAGATCCTGGGCTTTGGACCGAGGTTGGGCGTAACTAATCATCTAAAAACCCGGCTATCGCCGAAAGGGAAAAGAAGATAAGGATGGATTCCAATCGATATTCTCGAGTGGATTGATATCCAACTTTATTTTAGATTGAACATAAATTTAAAGGGTAATTTGGATTTTGTTGGGAGGATTTGATTATCGTGACGAATAGAATCGTTATATGCAAACTCGCTCCTGTTTAAGGACCGGACCGTTGAGACGAGGGGTGCCGCTTCCGGGGCAGATGAAGGCGGAGGCACAGAGGGTAGCCACAAGGTACACCACGCCGTTGAAAAAAGGTTAGATCTCTTGGGATGGAGGATGAGATAGAGAAGGACGTGAGAGAAGCAATTTGTGGTCTTGATGGACTCCAATGTTTTGGGACCAAAGTGAAAGGAACAGAAAATTGGAAATGGAGCGTGGTGGCCCAATGAAGGCCCAAAGGCAATAACTTTGGGTCCCTTATTGCCAAAATGGGCCCTCAAAAGAATTCTTCCTTAACCCCATGGGCTCTGAGCTCTATTTAAATATGTGGGCTTTCTTGCTTTGCAATTTCCCTTTGAGACTAGATCTTTGCAACAATTAGATGGCATATGTGATAATAACGTAGCAGGAAGTAAGATCTATATCATTAGGTCGAATTTGGAAGAATTGCACAATCGGTTCTAAACTTATAACATAAATTTAAATTCATTTCTATACCTTTTAATTAAATCGATGTATTTGACCCAATTTTTTTTTAAGCTAATGTATTCCTAAATGTTTAAGACAATCAAGTCCTCTTAACCGCATCTCACCAGATTCATTTGATACGGCGGTCTAGTCATCACAAATTGACCTATGATGAAATGATGCCATTTTCTTATTATTTTTCCTTTTTTTTTTCCATGCCTAGAACTTCCCTTGCTGTTTCATCGTCTTCATGCTGCTACCATCTTTGACCTTCCTCGACCAGCAACGGCCATCATCGTCATCTTCGACGAGCCAAACCCATGGAGGCCTCAGCTCGGTTCTTGCGATTCCTTCAAGTCACTTGATGTCGTGTCTCTGAACAAGCTCTTGATCCCCTTTTTAACAATATGTAGCTGCTTAGGTTTCTTGGAATTGGTTCGTTCAGTAACAAAACAAGCCAATTTATCTGCTGGTGTTGGCTTCTAAACAAATTGGCTCTGAACATGCTCTACATTGGTTCAATTACCGAATAAGATCACCAGAACAAGCCACTTTTGTTAAGAGCAAGCTCCGTGACCTTGGATTCAAGGTCGGGAGCCTCCGGATTGGCGAAAATGGAGGTCCGTGAATAGAAATGAGGGGTTGCGAGGGTGTGATGGTGCGGCGCGGTTGTGCAATTATCTCCAATTTCGACACATTCCATTTGCTCCGAAACCACAATTGGCAACACAGGCACACCGTCCTAGCTGCCGCCGTTGCGGGTGATTGCAGGACGAAGAACCAGTGGGAGAGCTCCTGAAGCTTAGACCCATCCATACTCACAGTCACCGACAAGTAGTTGCAATTGAGCTCAAGCTGAGACACAGCCACGCCAGTGAGAGCTCCAAGTTGAACTCGCTTGCCCGCTCTAGGCTTGCCGTCGATTTTGCGGCGACTTATGCTGAAAATAAGAAATAGATTGATCAGTAACCACAGAATATATAATTAGTAAATGCTATTTTAAATGCTAATGTGCAGAGTTTCGTACCCACAGCCCCTCAATAATGCACTGTGTCCGACTTATGCCATGCACCGCTACGTACCACTATTGGAGAGTACCAAGTCACCTCGCAAAAATTATCGTGACATAAATTATTGGGTAGAATTACCAAAAAAGTCTTAAACCTATTGCAATTGTGCAAATTCAGTCATAAACTTTTTTTTTTGTCCAATTTAGTCCTAAACCTTTTATAATTGTGCCAATTCAGTCCATTCGGTCAAAATTGGCCGGCCGGCGTTTACATGGACGCCGGTGGGGGATGATCGACCGGCGAGGTAATTTTTTAATTTTTTTCGAATTTTTAAATATTTTTAAATATATATTATTTTTGGCTTCTTCTCCTTCCTCGGCCGGACGCCGGCCAGAGGTGAGGGCTGCGAGGTCAGCCTCGCCGGCCACTAGCGAGGCTCGCCCCACCGGCCTTTGGCGGAGGCGAGCCTCGCCCAGCGACGGCGAGGGCAAGGGTCGACCTCGCCCAATGGCCGGCGAGGCCTGCCGTCGCCATCGCCGCCTCCCCGTCCCCCGATCGTCGACACGATCTCCCCTCCGAGTTCAAGCGGCCCTCCCGGCCGTGACCGTCGCCAAAACCTTGTTCTAGCCCCTCGGACCGACGAGGACGAGATCAAGCTCCTCTGCGGGTTCCTCGACTACACCACGCAGCGCGGGGCCTCGCCCTCGCCAGTGGCCGGCGAGGGCCGAGCTCGTCGGATGCGGCGAGGCTCGGCCTCACCCGGTGACGACGAGGCCGCCGTCGCCGGATCTGGTGAGGCTCGGTCTCGCCCGGCCATGGCGAGGTCGAGCCTCGCTAGATCTAGCGACGGCCGCCTCGCCGTCGGTGGGCGAGGCTCGCCTCCGCCAGTGGCCGGCGAGGCTGACCTCGCCGACCCTCACCTCTGCCCGGCCGGCCAGAGGAAGGAGAAGATTCAAGAAGGCCAAAAAAAAAAAAATAATTAAAAATATTTTAAAATTCGAAAAAAATTTAAAAATATTAAAAAATTACCTCGCCAACCGGCTATCCCCGCATGGCGTCCACGTCGGCACCGGCCAGCCAATTTTGGCCGGATGGACTGAATTGGCACAATTATAAAAGGTTTAGGACTAAATTGGACAAAAAAAAAGTTTAGAACTGAATTGGCACAATTGCAATAGGTTTAGGACTTTTTCGGTAATTCTCCCTAAATTATTGCCAATCTAATATTATTCTAGTGATGCAATTAGAGATATATTTCTAGTCTCATGCTTCTAGGATCGTCTTTTGTAACAATTTATACAAGTCTATAAATCTTTTGTATCTTTGATATTCTTTCCATGTTATTTAGATTTTCAGATTGGGTGAACAATAGAGAATACTGCATGGTGCGAATTTGTTGGAGACTGGTACTATACTCTTGCTCATCAACATGATGCAGGAACTTTCTAAGCTGGTAAATAGATTTTGAGCTTTCCATATGAATAACAAGAGTATCTACATGTTATGCTTAATTTAATACATCTATGAAATAGATACTTAATACAATACATCTATGAAACAAATATCTTTTCATCTAGTGCTATGTCATAGTAATTTCTTAGGGAAAATTATCTAAAAAGTATTATAATTTTGCTAATTCAGTTCTAAATCTTTTAATTTTTCCAATTAAGTTCTAAATATTTTCACATTCTACCAATTGAGTCCATCTAGCCAATTTTGACTAGGAATTACTGATCTAGGCGCTGGCAATCCTATGTGGCGTGACCGGTAATAATGTAGATAATTTTTTATAATGATAATAATATTTTTTTTCCGAATTCTTTCTTTCTTTCTTTCTTCTTCTTCTTTTCCTCCCTTCTTCTTCCTTCAGCCGGTCATCGAGCTTCAGTGATGGCCGGCAATTGGCGAAAGGAAACAACAAGCGAGGAAGAACCTCACCGACCTATTTGAATTATAAATTATCAGGAAATATCCCCCCCGGTCTCAACTACTCTTAAATGATGGACAATATCTTTGTGCAATTTCGGACATAGGAATATAACCGGTAATCCACTTTTACCCGACATATGTATTGATCTGAAGAAGCAACGCGATCAAGTCAAGTGTCAAAGCCGGCTTGATGGGAATGAAATGGCTCTACCGTCTGTACGTGATTGAGATGGTCAAGAATCAAATGAAGGGGACACCTTTAAGTTGGAAGTCAATGTTCGTTTGCTAAAGAAACTAGAAGTGAAGATTTCATGTAAAAAGTGTAAGTGTACGATAGAACTATTACCTTTGTAGCACCGACACTTTTCGGGAGCCTTTGTGTCGTATCCGACATCCCGACACATCCCGACATGCTTTGACACGCAGTCAATAAGTGTCAAAAAATCCGACACGTGGTCAACTCTCTCCGACACAGGAGTCCGGAATTCCGACATTCGATTCCAACACGTACGGGGTCCATTCTAAAAATTTCTAATACTTGAAGGGTCAAAATATATATAAAGGAGGGCTGGTGGCTGGGCGTCGCTGCGCTCACCGGCCATAGGCAACGGTGGGGGGGACCTCGCCCAGCCCAGGCGAGGCCATCACCAACTTGCCTTAGCCGGCGAGGCTCACCTAGATCGGGTGATGCCTTGGCGAGGCCCGGGCAAGGGTCGCCGGCCAAAGGCGAGGGCCAGTGTCGCCCAGATCTAGGCAATCCTCGCCGACCCCAGTCGACATGTCGCCCATATCTGGGCAAGCCTCGCCCGGGCCTTGCACAGGCGCCAAGGGTCGCCCTCCCTCCCTTTGCCTACCTCGACGGTTCCCTTCAACGGTGGATGGGCACGTCGCTGATGGGGGTAGCGGCGGCGGTGTGCCCAGCCACAACCTTGCCTCTTTTAATTTTTTTTTTCATTTTTTTAGTTTTTTTAAAAGCCTTTTACCATGAAAGAAGTAATAAAAAATGTTATATATGATAAACAAATAAATTTAAAAATACCATTTCAACATTTTTCTTTAAACAATGTTTTTTCCCTCTAAGTTTTATGTATTATTGTAACAAATTAAAATAATGAATGATATTAATAAATGTTGAATTATTTTTTTTAGTATAATTAATTCTAGGCTATTTTATTATTATTTACTTATGTATATGAAAATATATTTAATATATAACGTGTCGGAATTCTTTATTTTTAAGAAATGACGTGTCGGCGTATTGTGCCGTGTCGTGTCGTGTCGTGTCGCGTGTCACGTGTCCGTGTCAGTGCTACATAAACTGTTACATCCCACTGTAGGTATAAACTTGCAAAAAAGCCCTAAAGATTGGGCTGGCCACATTATCCATATCTCGCATGGTCTTCCCTATCCAGATTTAAGATATATCCTGTGCACACACATTATTCCTCACTCTCTTATATAGGCCTAGGCTTTTCTAAGAGGGAATTAGATCTCAAGATAGAAATTCATTTGCCCCTTTGGCCCTTTGGGTTCAGCCACTAAAATATACGATGGCTCCTCCGAGTGCGTGTGAGCATTTTTGGATTAGGTGATTCCCACGTGGTCTGCAAGTATGTCTCCTTTTTCGTGGCATAATATCCTGAGAAACTTTAAATAACTTTTATCTTAATTCTACCTTGTCTTATAAAAAAAACTTCTAACTTTAAGTTGAATCCCAATTTTACTCTAAATCTTTTTTGTGTAATAAAAAAATCTCAACTTTAGATCCCGTTCTAATTCTATCATGAACTTTTTTTTAGTCCTAGGAATAACCCACAGTTTTAGGTCTTGTCTTAATGTGGACTCTTGATGGCCTTATTAAAAGGATTCCAACAGGTCATTCCACACTTGGAGTGGTTGACACTAGCGAGGGAGGATGTTGCATTGATGCAGCATGTTTGGCAATCTCAAGCAGTTTGCTTTGGTATGCTATCATGATGAAAATGTGGCTTTTCCCTCCGGCTTCCTTCTCTAGAGATTCCCCAATCTAGAAGAGCTCATTGTGGATTGTAGTTCCTTCGAGGAGATATTTCCAGAAGTTGCGTTTGAATGTGAGGGAGCAACTCCATGTAGAGAACTAACTGACATGGCAAAACCTTTGACGGCACTTGGAAATTTGAAGCAACTTTGGCTGATAAATTTGTGGAACCTAAGGCGAGTCTGGAAAGATGGCTCCTTAATGGCTGAAATTGTTAAACAAATTGAAGTTATGTTCGTTTGGAAGTGCCCCAGTCTATCAATCATATTTCCGTCTCCAACTTCATTCCAGAGCTTGACGGAATTAGAAGTGGAGGATTGTGCTGGTTTAGTTCATGTGGGGACTTGCTCAGCGGTGACAAGTCTGGTGAACCTTACTCAGCTAATCCTAAAAGATTGTGGTGCAATGGAAGATGTGGCGACAGATGATGGAAATGGAGTAGAGGAGATCTCTTTCCCCAAGCTAGAGGAGCTAATACTTGATGGTTTACCAAGCCTTGAGAGCTTCTCCCCCACGAATCGCACCTTCATGTTCCCATCATTGGTGCGTATGATTGTGATGCAATGCCCCAAGATGAGTATATTCTACAAGGGTACCTTGAGGACACCAAAACTAGATCAAGTACTCCTCTCCGACCAAGATGATGAATGCCGTTGGGAGAGCGACCTTAATACCACCATCCAAACCTTGTCAACATGAGACCGTCCACACCGAACTCAGCAAGTTAGGCAAATGTTTTACCTGATGACAGATGTTATAATAGAAACTATTCCAGAGAGAAAGAGTTCTCCTTAGTCTAATCGAACTCCGAGTCTCCCAAAAAAAAAAAAAAGAGAATAATGACAGCGGGAGTTCTAAAACTTATGTCTATTCAATGCCCAACTGATATACAGGAGCATATTTCGGAATTCCTTACTACAAAATTTTGTGTGAATGGTATGGTGCGACACACGCTAGAAGAGCCCCGATTCCTAGGCACTACAAAGTAAAAGGCATATGGTCACGTTATACAACAAGATAGTGCCAGACTCACTAGGATCGATTTGCAGCATGGTCGATGGGGAACGATGGTCCAGTCCATTGTGGACTAATTACAGGATTCGACAAATTTTTCATTACCAAGCAATGCCATATTCTCAAATCTTACGGTACTTCAAAGATACTTCTTCGAGAAATCTTGGGTACTTCAAGAAGCGGGAATGAAAACAAATCATGATCTTGATATGGTTCACAGACAGGAGAAATGGGATTCATGATTCTCATCTGGCCGAAAATCTCAAAGAAGTTTGAGCCTTTGGGTCCTTTAGATCAGTGAACTAGCTTTACCAGTAGCTCAAGCGGGAAACAAAATGATGCAATGTGTAAGAACTATATTTGCTTTCCCTTCTCATTGAGAAATGACCGTAGGCTGAAAGACGATAGACAATAACTCGGACAAGTTTGGAGTGCGATATCTTCCTTTTCTCGGGAGAAATTTGAGGGGGATTATCCTGTTGCAGGTCCTGATCCTGGGTAAGGTTGGCAAAGCCTCGAGCCATTATAAGATCCTGATCTTACTAGAGATGGGCCCAGACCAAGGTCGGGCCTAGCTCATCGTCTAAACCCGGCTATCGCTGGAAGGTAAAGGGAAGAACTGCGATAGATAAGAAGAAAAGGATGGATTCCAATTGATATTCTCGAGATGGTCAATATGTAACTCGATTTTAGACTAAACATAAATTCCAACTGATGTTTTGGATATTTTTAGAGTTTGATTATCAGACGAATAGAATCGTTATATGCTAAATTGCTCTCATTTAAGGACCCAACCGTCGAGACGGGGGTCTTCTCGGGGCAGATAGAGGCGGAGGCATGGGGCAGCCGTAAGGTACACCGAGCCATCGTAGAAAAGATAAGGGCGTGTTTAGTAACATTTCTGTTTGAAAATTGTTCCAAGAAACAGAAATAGAAAAAAGTGTTTTTGTTCCGAAGAACAATTTTTGAACAAAAAAATGCATTTAGTAAACTTGTTCGAGAATAAAAAATGAACAGAAACACATTTGGTAAATTTGTATAATTTTTTTATTTCTTTTATTTTTTAATATTTTTATTTTATTTTTTCTATTTTCTTTCTTATTTTTTTTTTTTTCCTTTTTTTTTCTTTTTCTTCTTTTGCCGATCGCCGGCCTCGGCCATGGCCGGCGGCCGGTCGATGAGGGCCGGCGGCCTTGCCTAGCCACGGCGACGCTCGGCGAGGTCGCGCCCTCGACCGCGTCACCGGCCCTCAATGACCGATCACTAGCCAGGCGAGGCGGCGGCCGACCAAAGAAAAAGAAGAAGAAAAAGAGAGAAGAAAATGGAAAGTGTTCTCCTAAATTTTGTTAAACAAGAAACAATTTTTTTTATTTCTTGTTTGTTCAGGATGTATTTTGGGAACAAAAAAGAATTTTGGAATAAAAACGCAAACAAACGTATTTATGTTCCTTTTTGTTTTAGGAACAAAAAAAGCAAAAAAAATGTTTAAAAACAGAAAAAGAAATCAAAACAAACGCAGCCTAAATCTCCTGGTACGGCGGAGGCGCACCCCGAGGAATGAAATGGAGAGGACGTGAAAGAGACAATTTGTTGCCTCGATGGGCTCGAATGTTTTGTGACTAGCACGTTGGCCCAATTAATGCCCAAAGATATAAAATTTTGACCCGGGATTCCCAAAGATGGGCCTGCTAAAGAATCCTTCCTTTAGCCCATGGGCTCTGAGCTCTCTTTGGAGTACAAGCCTCTCTTGATCACATTTCCTTTTTTCCGGAGCTTACTTGACAAAATCAGCATTGGCACTAGGACATGGTTACACTCCGGAGGCATGATCACATAGGCCGAGTGCATGGACCCTGGTAAGTCAAGCTACTCAGAAGAGCCTTCGAACTCTGCTTTCGGACTCGAGTCGAGGTCATAAAGTGCTCGATTTCTCAAGTATAGTGACTTCCCACAATCCGAGCTCTGGCATGAGCTCAAGTTGGAGCTTGGTTCAATTACGACTCGAACAAATTGGGTCAATAACACCAAGGAGCTCGAGTTCATTGAAAGCTGATTCTATTCAAGTTCGAGCTTTCAAAAGTCAAGCTGGATCCAGGGTGAAATGAGTGTTAGATCCATGAATGTTCGAAACGACTCAAGCTTAATTACCGAACCGTGTCGACTCCGTTCGACTTGATGAGGCTGCGTCCCCCCAACGTTACTCCATGATGAAATCTTCTTTGTCTTCTTCCCTAAGTTTGACGTGTTGAATTAGTTGCATTTCACTGTTAAACGTTGATGGCGCCCATAATTGGACAACTCACTAGCCAAAGGCGATAAAGAAAAAGAAAAGATCCCCTCGCGACTTCTTTATCTTCTGATCAGACAGACGAATGCAACCTCGCATCCCTTCTCTACGTTCAACTAATCAACTGGAAGACCTAGGATTGACCCTTCAATGTTCATCGTCCAAACGACTTTTGAAAAAAATCAGAACTCTCATGTCCCTTAAGCACCTTGGATTCCGCGAATCGCTAAAATCTAGGACCGGTTTTGCTGCTAAAGTATCTCATTGAGCAGTCTCCTTTCTACTCTTTAGTTTTTTGGTGGGGATGCCTTCTCTAGAAGGCCAATACACATATCAAAGGAAACAAGATAAAAAAGAGCAAAAAGAGGAGCCAACACTTTTTTTTTTTCGCCTTTTTTGTAGCATGGAAAGTTGACAAGGTAAAAGTCACCATAACTCTTTAATTTCATGGGCAGTCGCATAAAGTCGGAGAATAGTTGGGGCGAATTTATAAATTTAAGGACGGTATAATACAAAGCAAAAGGGTTCAAAGTCCAAATCGAACAAAAAAAGAAGTTCAAAGGCTAAATTGAAATCGAGCAAAAATTTAAAGGTCAATCGTGCCATTATTGTAAAGTATAATTGGAATACTAACACAAGTACGTACGGGGGATAATGTTAATAGTGAATATGATTTTTTGCTGTTGACTGTTGGCCCCATCGAGTTAAAGATTTATTCTTAGCAAAAGTAGTTAGGAGTCGAATAAATTATTTTAATATTTTCTATTAGGCTTTTTAACGTATCCTGTCTTTGCTCCTTCTCCAGATTGAAAGTAAATGAAACTTGAGGTGAACTCGGATCTGTTCTTGTGTACTCCAAGATCTGACAGATTGAATTTCTACTTTTCCTTCGCTCTCCATCGCAAGCATTGTCAAACCACGTCAATTTTGCAACTTTTTTTTTTGGGTTTCATCAATATTTTCGCCACCAAGATAGTGAATTGTGGCACTGAAACGTCTGGGGCTACACAATGCAAAAAAAAACAACAAAGAGTACAGATTATAATTAGGCAAAATGGGTGGGAGAGAGAGCAAATGGACCACATTACAATCTTCATCATAGTCTGGTCGGTTCAAAAGCATGGGAGCCATCAAAAGATGAAAGTGGAGAGTGCTATGCTTTCATGATTCATATGAGAATGTCTGGTTGCCCCACCCATTTAATTTATGAAAAAGGGAAAATGTAATATATATATAAAAAAAAAAAAAAAAAACAAGAACAAAAACAGGGGTATGATGATATTCTTTGCTCTTTCCTTGTAGCCGACTTTATTACCTTTTCTTGCCTTTAGAAATAAAATCTAACCAAAATCCCTTCACGCCAAAGAGCCCCTTGGTTTCTGGCCTCAGGAATTAACTAGTGCCAAGTATCTGCGTTTGGTCCTTTAACAAACTACACCATTCTTGCAAAGAAAGACTGATTTCCTTTTTCTGTTTTGATAAGTTTCTTCTGAGTTTAGTGTCGTTAATTAGTTGGCGCTTTACACCCAAGAGCTCCTTTTAGGGTTTTTACTTGGTGGCCAAAGAATGCCATTATTACAATCATGAACTCTTTTATCTTTGTCAATGGCTCGGGCCATACATGTGTTTTCTCTGTCTAGGATAATGTCATGGTTTCAAAAAAGATGAAAAAGAAGCCATTTTGTCCTTCTTCCCTTCACTTAAATTATGAAAACCCATATGCCCTTGCATATCTAATGATAAACAAGGCTTCAGTAGCTTCAACTTTGATGATAAGGCTAGAACCTTGACATTAAGAGTTGCTTCTTTTGTGGGTCAATGACCCAATGTTGGCTGTACATTCTACTCTTAAGATCCAGATAAGCATAGAAAACAAATTCCAGACTGACATATAATATGAAAAAGCCATCCTCATGATGAGTGCAATAAGTAAAAAATTTCTTTCCGGGTGAGCATCTGCTTTAATTTCATCCAAAACAATCCTAGAGATTATTATGGCTGAAGAGACAGCACCATGAACCTGCACATTGATGCAGTGGAAAGTCATGATCCAGCGAAAACTAATGCCTATGATTTATGAGTATGATCATGTTAAAAGTAGATCAAACAGCTGTCTTCCCTTAAAAATTATGAGTGCCGTAAAGGTGAGCACTGACTATTAAGCCAGTTACTCCAAATAGGTTTGATCTGCCATTGAAGCAATAAAGTAGCTGATGATATTTCTTCTAATTAGGATTGCAATTATAATACAACAATTACCCACTTTTCGGTTCATGGAGGGAATAATTAGGGTTTCCAATAAAGCTTTTCCACAAACAAGGTTCTTTTGTATATGACCAATTTTGCTCTAGATTATGGTATATTTCGTAATCTGTATGATCTTAGTTTACATAATTTTTTTCGCAGCAATTTGAGCTGTGAACATGAGTGCTACAACTTTGGTGCGCCAAACCCCTTAACTACATGGTTTCACAACTGCAGCAACTCATTACAGCTTTAAAGAAGTCGACCCACCAAATTTGAAGGCGCCAACATTAAAATTATAGCTTTTCACAGCAAAGTTAGATCACAATCTAACTACAGTAGTATAACGACGGCTATACTAAGTTGTGTCCAAAATTTTCCAAGCTACATAAACCGATAGATTGTGCTTATGTAATGATTATGCTCTATATATATAGCTATTAAAGGATTTAATTATGCGCTTGTATATAATATTGTTATGCAAATTGATTACTATTTATCAGAAAAAGTGATTGAACATTTTGATAGGAAAAATTATCCAAAAAATTCTAAACATGTTGCGCTTTTACCAATTCATCCTAAATCTTTTAATTATAATAATTGAGTTCTAAACATTTTATGTTTTGTCAATTGAGTACATATGACCAATTTTGGTCGAAAATCGATAATATAAATACTAGTCTTTTTTGTGTGGCATGGACAGCGTTGAAGTAGACAATTTTTAATGATATTTTTTATTTTTTTGTTAATTTTTTTATTTTATTTTATTTTCTTCTATATTCCTTGTCTACTTTTTTTTTCTTTTCTTTTTCATTTCTCCTTTTCTCTTCGCCGGCCATCACTAGCCTTGTTGCCTTAGGCAAGGGTCGCCCTTGCTCGGGCGAGCATGGGCTACCCTTACTTGAATCGCCAAGGCAACCTCACCCTTGTCTAATGTAGCAATGGGCCACCCTCGCTTAGCGAGGGGCCGATGACCTCCGCCAACCATCACTGAATCGTGGAGGGAAAAAGGAAAGAAAATAAAAACTAAAGAAGAAAAAAATTGAAAAAATATTAAAATATTATTAAAACTGTCATGTCATTACCGACCGTACCTTATAAAGCGACTAGCGTCAATGATTTACAATTAAAATTGACCGAATAAACTCAATTAACAAAACGTGATAAGTTTTATGACTTAATCATCAATACTAAAATGTTTAAAATTGAATTGATAAAAAATATAATGGATTTAAGACTTCTTGGAGAATGTTCTCCATTTTGATATTTATCTTTATTCATTTACTTTGTCAGACAAAATGAAGGAATGATGACGATTCTATTACTTGAATCAAATGGCATCGCTCTATAATATTACTCTCATAATAGGTACATCTTTTTTTGCTCCTAATGACAAGTATCGTTAGTCTCCAAGTGCATAAAGAATTATGAGAGAGATTTCACAAGATTTGCACTACGATGTGGTCCATGTATTACCATTTTCTTGGCATCGACTTGTGCTCTACCAATTATCCTATCATCATAGAATGACGAGCCAATTTATTGAAGATTGGCCTAGCGCTCAATGAGCTCGAATATTTCAATTATTAACTTGCAACTCAAAAAGCTCAAGTCATTAGTCAGTAACTCGAATGGTAAGCATGTTTGTCTTCCTCGCTCGATACGTAAATTTAAATCGTCATATCCAGCATTTCCCTAAAGATCATCTTTCTTTTAAGAGTACAAAGATGTGAGACATTGGTCATTGTCTATCATGTGCGTGGGAAGTGAATGATTGATATATTCAATTGGGAGCACCAATGTATTCAAAAAGCTCTCGATAATTCGTTATACGTCGGAGGAAAAAAAAAAAGAAACGCTCAAAAGGTCGAAACAAAACCCAAAGGAACCGTGACCCACGCGCCGAAGACTTTTGAGTTGTCATCCCATCAGCTCCAGAGCTCACGCGCGTCCGGGCACGCGCCGCCCCGAGAGTACACGGTGTCGAACGAAACACACGCCGCGCGGAGCTTTTGGAGGGGCGGAGACGGGGTCCCCCACACGTGGCGCCCCTGCATTGGTCTGTCAGATCGAGATCCCACACCGGCCGGGGAGATTGGGGAAACGCTCGGCCCCCACGGGGCGTTAAAATAAAGACAGGGCGGCCGGATTCCCGTGAAAGTGGGCCCCGCCCCGGGCCCCGCAGGGGAGAGAAAAGGTGATGCCTCCCTCTCCGCAGCGACTCCCCCGAGCCTCAGGTTCGGGGCCCCAACCGAACCGCCGAATTTGAAATTTTCGAACGTTGGAGCCCCGGTATGGACTCACCCGCAGGCCCTCTAACAATCGGCAGTTATGCCCCCTTTTCTTTTGAGTTTCTTATCCACCCCCATCTTGAGCTCGACCCTTTCACCTACTCTCTCTCTCTCTCTCTCTCTCTCTCTCTCTCTAAAGATCGATAGATACGAGGGATTTGTCCTTTTCTTGGAATCCATCCCCATCTAAGTTCGATGGGAAATTTGTGATCACGACCGTTAATTATATATCCATACTAAACATGGGCTAATACAAGAAATTCAAAGGACACTAAGTGAGATAGGATGGTAATGTATGAAAAGGTTTTCCTATCGTGTCGGCAGAGCTTCTGTCATGTCACGCCTAATGAGTGTTTCGACTTTTTTCATCTATTGAAGATTACGCTCGATATCATTCGAATTGCATTGCCGGTTTTGCTTGAATTGCTGTATTAATGCTAACACTTTGGTGCTCATTGATGGCTAAAGGACACAAAAGGAATATATGTAATAGCATGAATTCAATGTATTGAATGACTGTATCAATTTAACATTTTTGAGATGTTGAATGTACGTCAACAAAGACCATACTAATAGGTTCGTTTCATTTTTCTGGTGACCATCTTTCTGCCGTCTTTAGTGGCAACTGGATTATCTAGTTTTACAAAGAGAGAAAAATGATAATTCGTTCAGAAGAATGATTCCTTCCTATTATAGCTTGGAAACGTATGGCTCGGTCAAAATGCAAATCCCTCCTTGCATGCGTATGTATATCTTTCCCTCAAAGCAATTCATCATACTATTTAGCATATATAGTATATAATCTGGATACCACATGCAATTAATAAGAGAAGTTTGAGGTAAGTCCTAGTTATTATTCGACTTGGTGAATTTACCGACGGTATTTGTCATATGGAGATGTAATCTATGAATTACATTGTTCAATTAATCTTGAACTTATTATACATATGTTAATTTAATTCTTAACTTTTCAATTTAGTTTTAAACATTCACACGAAATTCCAACGTAGTCCTTCTGATCAATTTTTATTAGCAATGTGCCATGTAAGATGATTGGCAATAACTAGGTCGTCGCTTTATCGATTTCCAACGAAAATTGACCGAAATGATTACGTTGGAATTACATGCAGCGGTTGAGGGCTAAATTGACAACAGTTGAAAAGTTTATGATTAAATTAGCATATTTAGAACTAATCGGGTAATATTCCCTTGGATAACTAGAGTCAAATTGTGGAAAGTATGGATTGCATCCTTAATTCCCATGTTCAAGTCCAATGTAAGCTAAGGTAGTTGCATTTGTTTGTATCCAGGAACAATCTATTTAGGTGCTCTTAGGTGTGATGTCCACTTCACCTATAGGACTCAACTATTCTTAGAAGAGACAATATGGTCTAAAAGAATAGTAGCACCTCATGAAACTTTACGAGCAATTTGACTTTGATCCAACACAACATCCTAGTTTGGACATCATTTAAAAGAGAAAAAAGCAAAAATTTAGAGAGATTGCACGCTCTCTTCCTTCCTTAGGCTAGAAGTCGAATCATGTCTCGAGAAAATTTGGCTAAATTCCATGATGAAGAGGACATTATAAAATCCGGGTTTGGTAACTGTTATTCCAACTAACGTTTTGGCTCGATTGAAAACAACCCTCTGCCGACCACTCGGTGGGTAGTTTTCAAGCAACTACTAGGGTCAAAAGAATAGTGTCCGGCATAATTCGATGACATGGGATTTGGGTCTTGCTTGCTTTTGCGCTCATCTCTTTGCTAAAAAGCACCTCACGTGGCCTGTCTTTTAGCTTTCCATATTGTCTTACTTGCCTTTGAAACATGTATCGGTAGAGAACAGAGGACCTTAGGCTTTTTGTAAGTCTAATGAAGAAGATAATGCCTGTCTAGACATCTGGTGCAAGATCAGATGTTCGCCTGTTGATGATTTGCCTCCCTCATTGAGGTTTCTCATGTTAGAAAAGATTTGTTGCCAATTAGACGGATCAATTTTGCAATATGAAGTAGTGTCTCTTCTAAGTTATATGTTGGTATTTTGGGTATCTCAAGGCATGAGGATATTGTCTTGGCATACACAACATGCCTAGAAGTGAATATCATATAAATGACGAACACATTGAATGCGTAAATACATTGGGATGGATAGGAACAGGATGTGATTACCTCCTTTATTAGAATTATATTCTTTATACCGGGGGTAACTTTATGCTTTGTGATCACCTAAAAATGAATGGTTTCATAAACTTTGCAATCTCTAAAATTATTATTTGAAATGTCTGTTTTTTCTTTCTCGGATTAATGATCTCGGATCACCCCTTTCTCCATGATCCATCGTCGGTGAAATGTGTTTCATCTTTGATATGAGCATGGCTAAGAAAGAAATTCCATAAGACAAGTGACTAAGAGAAGATGATGAAATATGCTAAGAAGGAGGTCCTCCAAGAAAATTAGTTTGCAAGAGAAATTAGAAGGGAAAAAAACCCCAATTTAATATTCACTTCACCAGACCCACTCTGAAGTTAATATGTGCAAGCGCACAAGGAGAAAGGGACAAAACCACCGAAACTTCAGAAGTTATCATTCATAACCCAAAGTTTGAAATTTTTGAACTCTAAGAGAGGGAATGGCTCATAGATTTATTGTTTTGAACTCAAACAACAGATGTAACGCTTATTATTATTATTATTTTTATTGAAACAATTTCTATTATTTAATAAGATTTATAGTAGTGTCAAGGAAATCCTAATTTTAATTAACTAACATGTTTTCTTAGATCAAATTAAATTTCTCAAAAGAACGTCAACACAATTAGTTTTTGCTACATATTTTATGATGGCACGTTTATCTATGCCTTTATTTACTTGACCTTAATGAAAAGAAAAAATCTAGCCACACCTCTGCCCACCCCACCTCACACGGGGCACAAGGAGGGTGGCGAGGCAGCTTGACCTCACGGGGTGGGGAGGAGGAGTATGATCCCCGCTGATGTCCAACCTCGAATCCATTCCTAAACTTAAGGCTAGTTAGCACATGCTCTATATTTATCATCGGTCTTCTACATATTGTTGATTGTGCAACACCGTTCTCCAACTATTATTTCATGTATGAGCAAGGGCCTAGGACTCCAACTATGATCAGGCAAGTGTAGTGACTCTCAACCAATTCAGTGGGAAGAGAAGAGGGGGGGGGGGGGAGGAAAGAAGGGGGGAGAGAGATCTTTGTTTGGCCCTCGCCAAGGAGAGTGACTTGAACATTTATTAGTGCAAATGGGGAGCCTTGCCTGCCATTGACATTGGTGATGCCACCCTCACTATAATCATATGAGATAGCAAAGCCTCCTGCCACATCCCGAATTTTGCCACATAAGGGATGTTGTGCCACATTAACGATTTGACGGGATCGGGGCAGAAGGGAATTGATCACATGTAGTGAAAAAGTTAGGAAAAAAGAGAAAGAGTTACATGGCCAAATTGGGCAAACAACAACTTGAAGTAAACGCATAAAAGATTACTAGCATATGAAGATAAATTACCTATAGTGGCTAGAAATGTATGGAAGACGATCATGAGCCCAAATAAGATACATGATCTCCAAATGTACTTGTTGTGATTATTGCAAGATATCAAAATCAAGTGCTTGCTCTCTTTGTTTATTTTCCCCAAAAACAATGGCTTAGTCACTTACAAAAGATACAATCAATCATTTTTAGAGGAATATTTTTCACAATCATTTTTTTCCCAAGAAACGAACTGACCAAAATCTGCAATTATAATTTCCTTCCTTCGGTTTCAATTTCTCTTCAAATCGAAGTTACGCGGTCCAATTAAATCATTCTCTTTCGAAAAGGGGAAAAAAAAAAAAACTTCCAGCAGATAATACATTGAGGGAGACAAACACCGGCGCGTCACGCGCGCGCGTGGAGAGCGAATCTACTTCGGTGTAGAGAGAGAGAGAGAGAGAGAGAGAGAGGGAAGCGAAGTGGGGAGGTTGGGGGAGGAGGAGAGGTTCGGGAGACTCCCGGAGGTTCGGAGCCAGGCACGGGCGTCAGCTTCGGTAAGGAGAGGGAGAGAAAGACACCTGGTGCTGGTTGCTGGTGCTGGTGTGGCGATGGAGTTGAGTGTATAAAGAAGAGAGAGAGAAGACGCAACGGCGAAAAAGCTAAAAATGGAGCAAGAATGTGACTCCCTGTATTCCTAGCAAAGCAATCCCCTCTCTCTCTCTCTCTAACTCCTCACTCCTCCAACTTCATCTCCTTCTCCTCTCTCTCTCTCTCTCTCTCTCTCTCTCTCTAGATCCTCTGCAATCTCTGACCGCCTCCGCATTGAATTCCGCCCCGGCAATGGTGGCCTGAGAGAGCTTCCCCGATTCCGAAGCGACGAGGGTCCGGTGTGTCTCTTCTCTTGTGCTTAGCGTGCGGATAGTGAGTGGAACATGGCGGCGGCGATGGCGGCGACGGCGGAGGGGGGGCTGTCGTTCTCGGCGGCGTCGGTGGTGGAGGACGTGCTCCTCCAGCAGCACGGCACGCGGCTCAGGGACGTCGACGTGGAGTCCAGGAGAGCTGAAGAGGCCGGTACGTCGATTCGCCTCTGCGCCTTTACTGCTCGGGCGGGCGGCCGCCGCGTTCGTGACCTTCGGTGGCGTTTTGAATTCTCTGTTTCGACTCCTTACTCGGATTCGCCTCGGTCCAATTTGAACCCGATGCACACCCGATTTTTCGCCTTCTCCCGTACGAGGTTTCTCGTTCGGGATGAGATTATCGGACTGTGAATTTAGTTGCTGAAAGGAAGAATTTGGAAATGTTTTTTGCAATCTTGTTTCGAGGACGATGATGATGAAAGTTTGTGCCTTGGCTCATTGGGTGGTTTCTCACTATAACGATCAGATGTCTGTCTTCTCTTGGATCCTGCACTTGAGCCTAGATATCTGCGCCTGTCTTGCAAGTGAATTTGAATTTTTTACTACCCTTTCTGTGTCGATGTTCTACTTCCTTGTCGTTCTGCGTATTCGGTACGGCAATTGCCACTTTTTTTATTTCCCAGAATATGATAGAATTCTAAAGTCGCAATCTCTTGTTTGTGCGATCGCCTGAATTTGCGGATCAATCATGGCCTAATGGAACTGGACTTTGGAATTCTCTCGGTCTCTGTTCACTTTGGCTGGAAGTCCTCTTGCTGGAGAGCTTAGTTTGGGATCCTGATTACTTGTCTTTTGCAGCATCAAGAAGGAATGATGCAGCTGGTTGGCTGAGGAAGATGGTCGGGGTGGTTGCAGCCAAAGACCTACCTGCTGAGCCATCCGAAGAAGAATTTAGACTCGGGTTGAGAAGTGGTATTATCCTTTGCAATGTTCTCAACAAGATACAATCTGGGGCGGTACCAAAGGTCTGTTCCGTATTCTCTAATTCCTTGAGAATAGTTCCTTTTTTGCCATAATTCCTTTGGAAAAGTTGCTGCCACGCAAACTGATCAGAAAATTAAGCTTCCGTGGACGATGCCAATAAAGAGCCTTGAATGAACTTTACTTTTGTCTTCAGAGTAGAATTTTAACTGATATTAACATCTCACGCTGATCCATAGGTTGTAGAAAGTCCAGGTGATGCTGCTCTAATCCCTGATGGAGCTGCTTTGTCAGCATTTCAATATTTCGAAAATGTCCGGAACTTCCTTGTAGCTGTGCAGGAGATGGGCCTTCCCACGTTTGAAGCATCAGACCTGGAACAGGTACATTTGTTTGGATACATGTTTTGAGACTATCTATATCACTGCGTGGGTAACACCAGGGGGGCGGAAGGCTAATTCCATAAATTAGGGATAAATTTTGTTATCTCAACTTTAATCTTTGCAGGGAGGAAAGACTTCAAGGATTGTGAATTGTGTTTTGGCACTAAAGTCATTTGCTGATTGGAAACAAGCTGGTGGAAACGGAGTATGGAAATTTGGTGGCAATGTAAAGCCTACGATGTCATGTAAATCATTTGTTAGGAAAAATTCAGAACCATTCTCAAATTCTTTGTCAAGAAATCCTTCAATGAACGAGAAATCCTTGAACGCTTTAACTTCTGGTATTGACTCGAATAAAATGGTCGGTAAGCTTATCTCTTCTAGATTTAAGTTATTTCCTTCATCTTCACAGATGACAGAAAACTTAAAACTGCTCTCCTTTATTTAGGCCAACTCGGGTTCGTTAAGCATGCTTGTTCGTGCAGTTCTTCTGGATAAAAAGCCTGAGGAAATTCCGGCGGTAAAATTCTGCTTTCATTGGTGTCATGTTTTAAATTTTTTACAGCTCTTTATAAAATTTGTAAGATATAAGGACTGGTTTATAATTCACTATGCTCATACAAGTATTATTCTCCTTCATTGTTTACATGATGGAACGCTCTTTACTTGGGTATGGTAGCGCAGGTTTATAATTTCTCAAGTTTCTACACTATCTTTATCAATAAGTGCATTGCTAAAACTTTCTTTTGATCTTCCCTTTTATGGCAGTTGGTGGAATCTGTCCTAAGTAAGGTGGTTGAGGAGTTTGAACACCGTATCACTAACCAATTTGAGCTGGTATGTCATTTTGATGTACATAAGTTTAGCCGATTTTGACTCTTAAACAATAATTTCACCGCACACTCATCTTCTTATATGATGAAGTGATTTTTTGTTTCAATTAGAGTGTAGAGCTTCGATAAATTTATTTTTCTTTCTTGGAGCTAAACCATCCAGTGGAAAGTTCTTGTTGAGCAGTTACACATTTCTTTTTATACTCTGATAAAGTTCCTCGTTCAGTGATTATCTAACAATTCTACTACTTTCTGATTTTCCTGTAGAAGAAAAGCACCACAAATGACGTTGCTGTTTCTTTTGGGAGCAAGACTCTGGCGAAATCTATTGCCAGTGAAAAGGTGTTGCTTTCTTATCACTTGAAACAGATTGCTGAAGGCTAGCATTAGCCAGTTTCAGCAAGCAAGAATCTCTTTCCTTGAAATATCATACGTACATTATGGAAATAGTTTGTGCACTGAAGTTTTCATTATATTTTTCTAATGTCTTAGACTGAAGACAATGAGGAATCAAAAAGTCTGATGTTAAAACAGCAACAGATTTTTATCAACAACAAAAAGATGTTCAGGTTTGAGTTTTGTTATTTAAATGCATTCCAACTGCTTAATTAATTTTTATTTTATTTTATTATTCCTACTTAGTTTTTTGTATCTACAATTCTTAGGAGTTAAAGCAAGCCCTCTGTACAACAAAAGCTGGCATGCAGTTCATGCAAATGAAAGTCCAAGAAGAGTTCAGCAGCCTCAGTACAGTCTCTGTTCCTTATCTTGCCAGTCTCCTTTCAGCATTTTGCACTTAAAAATATCAGCATTTCACACTTATAGAGATCCTTCCGGACAGGATCATTTGTCTGTTTTCACATTTGAGCTTTCTCAACAGGTTTACATATATATGGCCTTGCCAATGCTGCATCTGGCTATCATAGAGTTCTTGAGGAAAACCGCAAGCTTTACAACCAAGTGATGGATCTCAAAGGTAAGATTTCCAGATCCCCCACCTATTAAGCTTATTATCCCCATTATTCCCTAAGATATTCAATGAATCATACAGTGATTGGTTTACTGTTTATGTTGCTAGGGAATATCAGAGTTTATTGCAGAGTGAGACCCTTCTTGCCTGGACAATCAAATTATATGAGCAGTGTCGAGAATATTGAGGACGGGGTTATCAGCATCACCACCCCATCTAAACACGGAAAAGGGCATAGGTCATTCAACTTCAACAAAGTCTTTGGGCCATCAGCATCCCAAGGTGGCAAAATGTCAATTTTTTTTTTCATTTTGCATTTTGCATTTTGCATTTTGTATGTATACAGCATATATGGCAGACTGACCTTGTCTCAACTTCTCCAGCGGAAGTATTTTCTGATACCCAGCCATTGATCCGGTCAGTTCTTGATGGATACAATGTATGTATCTTTGCATATGGCCAGACTGGATCTGGAAAGACCTACACCATGGTAAGAAGTTGTAAAAGACACTTTCAAGTTTTACGACTCTTTGTAATTCAACCTTCCCGTCTGTTTGTAGCATCTGCTAATTTTGTGACTTTTGCTTCTCTTTTTTCCCTTTTCAGACAGGTCCTAAACAGCTTACGGAGCAAAATCAAGGGGTAAATTATAGGGCCTTGGGTGATTTGTTTTTCCTTGCAGAACAAAGAAAGGATACATTCCTCTATGATGTTTCTGTCCAAATGATCGAGATCTATAATGAGCAAGTGCGGGACCTTCTTGTTTCCGATGGAACAAATAGGAGATATCCTTGAAACAAAATTTGTTGTGCTTCATGGAAGGCTTTAAATTTTGTCATCAGTTCCAACAGTTTTAAATTATAATGAGTGATATAAAGCTTAAGAGCTAATTAGACTTGCTTAGTAAACCTGATATTTCCATTTTATTGAAGCCTTTTCAAACTATGCTGTGGTCTAATATTGTCCAGTGATGTACGCTTTCAATATAGCATCTCTCTTTCCAGATTGCTACCAAGCTTTCCTTAGCTATGAAAACATTAGAAATTCGAAATAGTTCCCAAACTGGACTCAGTGTACCGGATGCAAGCCTCGTGCCTGTTTCATCAACATTTGATGTTATTGATCTCATGAACCTTGGGCATAGAAATCGTGCGGTGGGAGCTACAGCCCTGAATGATCGGAGTAGTCGTTCTCATAGGTGAGATCTGTTTCACTAATGCATATCTTAGGGCTTCCCAGAAGACTGACAATTTCTTCTTTTAATTTGCAGTTGTTTGACTGTACATGTTCAAGGACGAGATTTGACTTCTGGAACCATTCTTCGTGGATGTATGCATCTGGTTGATTTGGCGGGAAGTGAGAGTAGACAAATCTCAAGTGACGGAGATCGGCTAAAAGAGGCACAACACATCAACAAGTCCCTTTCAGCTCTTGGAGATGTGATTTCCTCTCTTGCCCAGAAAAACCCACATGTTCCTTACAGAAATAGCAAGCTCACCCAGCTGCTTCAAGACTCACTTGGTAAACTAGAGCTAACAGTTCTTTCCCCTCACCGTTCTTCATATATAATAGAGCTAGAATAAAAAGTCATGCATCTGAAAGTTATCATGTAATTTGTACTTTATGGTCCTCAAATCTAAATTGAAGTTCTAGTCAAGTTTAATGGAGGAATATTCTTTCTTCAGGAGGGCAGGCAAAGACGTTAATGTTTGTTCACATAAGCCCTGAGCCTGATGCTTTAGGAGAAACGATAAGTACACTTAAGTTTGCTGAGCGAGTTGCTTCAGTAGAATTAGGTGCTGCCCGAGTAAACAAAGATAGTGCAGATGTGAAAGACCTCAAGGAACAGGTTGAAATATCTAATCCTCATCCAGTCATCACTTTTCACATTATGTCTTTTAGACTTTCAGTGTGGTAATAGACTACAACCATTCAACAGATAGCCAGTCTCAAGGCAGCATTAGCTAGGAAGGAGGAAGAACCAAAGCACATGCCACACCCTGTTTCCGGAAGCTCAGAACGACAGAGAAGGAAAGCAGCAGAATTATCGCCTTTTCATTCTAATACACAGCATGCAGATACAATACAGGATCAAAATAGCTGCCGAAGACCAATGGGTGATGTTGGGAATATTGAGGTAAACCTGTTTCCCTTATCATTGTTGGATGGGAAGCATAAATATCTCATCTCAATATACTTGCTGCAGTAGTAATCATTCCGATAAAAATTGGGCTTAATATTCCCTAAAACAACCCCAACTTTATGTCCAATACCAATCTTGCCCTGAACTTTTTTGGTCTAAGAAAAACCACACTTTCATTATAGTGCCAAATCTGCTCAGCTTCCAAAAGAAGACACTAGTGTCCTCAAAACTATGAACATCAGGGCCGGTTATTAGAATCGTGTCTTCATCAACACCCTTACTTTCACATGGAATAACAGCAGCCTCTAGATGTTAAAAATTTTGAAGAAACTAGTGGAGATTTTTGGACGCCGGGCAGATTTGGGACAAATATGAAAGTCGGTATTTTTCTTTTAGGCAGAAAAAAGTTTGGAATAGAATTGCGATTGGATCTAAAGTTGGTTTTTTTTTTTTTTTTTTTTTTGGTCATAAAAATTATGAAGGTCTTGCCATTTAGTTAGAATTCATACTGATTTGACCGAACGAGCATGCTTTTTGCATACCACAGGAGTTGTTTCCCAATAAGATTGATTAGCATCAGCTCTCTCTCTCTCTCTCTGTGTCTGTGTGTGCTCGCAAATGTGTATGGATATGTGATGCCTTCTGTAAGCCTGGAGCTGAGACTGACATTTGGGTCGTGCAGGTGTTCCCAAACTCTACATTGAAGCACAAGAGACCAAGCTTTGACCTGGACGAATTGTTGGCTAACTCACCTCCTTGGCCTCCAGTTCCAGTCCAAAGTTACAGAGATGATGAAAAAGAAGTAGGCTCAGGTGAGTGGGTAGACAAAGTCATGGTGAACAAGGAAGATGGTAGCCAAGTTGAGAACACCCTGGGGTGTTGGAGTACAAACAATGGGCACCTAACAGATGGCTTCTACCAGAAATATCTCCAGGATGGCTCCAAAAATTTCACGGAGCAAACTTACAACATGTTCATGGGTAGTAATGGTTTCGATCACACAAATACAGATGATGGGGATGAGCTTGATGCTGCCACCAGTGATTCTTCAGAACCAGATTTGCTCTGGCAATTCAATCAGGCCAAGTTGAATGGCATCACTAATGGCATTGCGTCAAAGACTAATAGATCCGCTTCCAAACCCCGGAAGAACCCAGATATCAGGTATGGTCAATGTATTCTGCTTTCTTTGCTTGCATAATATAGGAACAATCAATGTGTTGTTACATGTTGTTATGTCTTTGCTAAATAATATAGAAATGCATTTTAGAAAATATACATGCTGCACTCAGTGTGTGTAGTCCACAAAATTAGCCCAAAGTAGTCCACAAAATAGTACTTCTGTTGGGCCTGCAGCCAGGAGAGTTGGTCTGATGTGGCAGCAATTAATTCTAAGCATCAATCGAATGCATGGATTCAATGCAAAACAAAAATTATTGTCTTTCATTTTGATTAAGTCGCTGGAAATTTGTTGCATAAAACTCATTAGCCAATGAGCTACTTCCATCTAAAAGTATTTTCCTCTGCCGGTTCAGCAGGAACTTAAGTTCTAGTGTGGGCCCTTCGCCATCTCGGAAGCCATCGAATGGAGCCGGTCTTCCTCTACATCAGAATGGAAAGCAGCAATCTGCCATTGATGGGAAGCGGAAGCCCGGCATTAGAAAGTAAATTCTTTGTAACCACGTCATTTCTTGTCTAATTGTTTTATTTCTTTGAACATGGAGGAGATGGAGAGAGAGTGATGTCGAAAGGAATGTATTGATCGCATGCCTTTAATTTTTTTTTTTTTTTTTACCCCTGTTTTTCGATGTAAAATGTTCATCTTATAGTATAATACAGCAACCGTGCCAGTGTTGCTTGCATATGTTTATTCTTGAACCAAAACTTTGGCACTCTAATACGAAATGAAATTGCCAGGCCATTTCCTTCAGTTGGTTTCTGCCATTGTTTAGATTGTGAAGTTACAGTTCCTTGGTCTCCTATGTTTTAAAACTAGGCGGTTAACAAATAAACGATTAAATTAAGTGCTAAACGCTGGAAGTTTTGTCCATTACTTGAACGAAATATCAGTGCCATTTCAAGCCGTCAGCATGTGAACGTTGACCGGGTCCTTGGGCAAGAAGACAACGTGATGAGGAAAGACAACTTAGATGGTTGGAATTTCTAGAAATGTGTTGAATTCGACTCCTTTTGCATCTAGAACTTATGATCCGCGTGGAAAAATTTGTCCATACACGTGAACACAAAACTATATTCAAACCCGCGATTAGTGAGATGTTGATTTGTATGTATACAGTTTTTCTCCGAATGTCAATTCCGTACTTCGCATGCAGCTGAGAGCACCACGATAGCGGAAAGATCCTACCTTTCTTCTCTATAATTTCACGATTTTCTTTTTCAAATCCGCTCCGAAGAAACCAAAATCAACTCCAGGGTACGTGCTGTGTACGTACGTGATTGGTGCGAAAAGGTGCCCCTTCTCATCATAACTGGAACAGCTCACACGGAGGAATCGAGAAGATATCATAATCAGCCGACAACAAAGGAAAAACAGGTCTTACTAGTAGAAAAAGAGGAAGGCAGCCGGCCAGAACAGTGGACTGACGAGGGAGCCTCTCCCCTGGGACATTATATGGATGATAAGTCAACTTGGGATTAGCCGAAAGAGTCCTCACTCTCCAAACTGATTGAGGCCAGGTCGATGCAAAAACCAAACAAAAACTCCTGATCCATCTCCTCAAAGCTTCGGTCCTATAAATTCCTTCACCTGGCCATTCCTCTGCATCACTCTCCCTCCCTCTCTCTCTCTCTCTCTCTCTGGTACATATTTGAGAAGATGGGTGTGGTCACTTTTGCGCAAGAGCTAGAATCGCCAGTTGCTCCGGACCGACTCTTCAAAGCCTTGATGCTCGATTCACTCGTGCTATTCCCTAAGCTCATGCCTCAGTACATCAGGAGCATTGACCTGGTGCAAGGCGATGGTGGTGTTGGCAGTGTCCGGCAAACCAACTTCTCCCAAGGTCGGCCCTCAAATTTTCGTTCCCTTTCTAATCTTCTTTATATTTTTGCCAATTCCCATATCTTCGTTTGCAATAAAAGGGGGTTCACTGCATTTTACTTGTTATTTAGGAAGCTTGCTTAGATATGCGAAGCATCGGATCGATGAGCTGGATGCAGACAACTTCCGCTGCAAGTATACTTTGATCGAAGGGGACATACTCGGCGACGACCTGAAGTCTGTGGTGTATGAGATAGAGTTTGTCGATGATGGCAATGGCGGGTCCATCTGTAGGATGTCGAGCGACTATTGTTCGGACCGAGACATCAAGTTTAGAGACGAGGATATAGAGGCTGGTAAGGATAGAGCAATGGAGTTGTACCGGGCTGTTGAGGCCTACTTATTGGCGAATCCTACTGCTTAGACTTAGTTTTGCTCTCACTGAGACCTCCCAGTCATTAGCTCTTGAATGTAAACTTGGCCGAAAGAAAAAGGAGCAGAAAAGCTTTAACATTGTAAATTGACCTCATGCGAGATTTTAGTGAATTTTGTTGCTGAACCTGAAAGGTCTCTAATTTTGAGGTGGATAGCCAGTCTGATTACAGATTCGTGGAACAACATTGAAACTTGGGATTACCAGATTTCGGGTGCTCCAATCTAAAAATGCCAAGCGAATTCCCCAAATCGAAAGCTTGAGAACATAAAACTAAAAAAATAGTTAGCCCCTCGGATGCTCTTGAAGTAACGCTGTCAAATACCATTTGCCTGATATTAACATATATGATGATTAAGAACATGATGAGAAATTTTGAAACTCGCATACGTATTAATACATGGGAAGCATGTGCTGCTAAGAGGTCCTGCGGTGGAACTAACGCCGGAGATATGTCTCTTACACGGAGAGCAGAAAAACGAACAGAAACACGCCAAGGCTTGGGCCAGTCCAATATCGGCCAATGAGCGGAGACAACTGGTGGCGTGATCATGGACTTCTCCAGAAGCATACTGTAGAAAGATTAGGTAAGATGCTGCACTTGATGCTCGCATCGAAGTTTCTTACGTAATGCAAGACAAGGATTGGCTCTGGCCACTTGTTAGGTCGAAGTGTCTGGTTGCCATTCACACTGATGAAAATGACCAGGTGATCTTTTACTAGCTCTACAAACGACAGAATCGCTCTCAAAGAAGCTTGGGAGTCAGTAAAAATTAGGGAGACCAAAGTTTTGTAGCTTAAACTAGTTTGGTTTAGACCAAATGTGCCCGAATTTGGATTTGTCACTTGCTTGGCTACTTTGGTAATACTGCAAACTTAATGACAGAATCAGGAGAAGGGCTACTAGTGTAAATGACGTACGTGTTTTTTTGCAGAGCTGCCTTGAAAACCATATGGCCATTTATTCATTAATTGTTAATTTCCGAAGCGCGTATAGAGCCATTTGCTGAATGTGAAGGGCTACAACAGAAACATTGGAGACTGGGATGAAGAATTTGCTTGGTTAGTACATATACTAAAAGGTGGCGCTTGCAGAAAATACTGCTGAAACTCACACGGATTGGGTTATCGATAGCATATTTCCATGATGTCGTTCTACATGTTAAAGGAGAAGAGATCAGTGCTATATGCAAGTGATATTGAGCTTCCATGTGCTGGATGGAGGAATCCTTTACCCTTAATGTGCTGCCTGGCTACGTAATTCAGTGCCTGAGACTTGTCCATTTGGCTTTGTAATCTGTATAGTTGGCTCTCTGCTGCTTTGACAGGAGCTGTGCTTTTTCTCTTGGGAGGTGCAAATGACTAGCAGCCGATTGAGAAGAGCTCTCAACGCTCAAATCTCTAGCCACTCCCAAATGAATGATACAATGAGAAACTTCATATATATATATATATTTGAAAATTGCTATAATTTATTTACCCATATATTTACACATACATAAAAGCTATGTTCGGAGGAAATTGCCATATTCTACTAAATAGATATCTGTGTTATTTATATCTAAGTCTTGAAAAAAAATAGATAGGATTTGCACCTATCGAATATATATATTTTTTTTTGTCGAATGGCATACTTATATGGACAATAAAAAGTTTGATTTTTGAGATGTCATATTATTTTTAAAACAAGAATTTTTTCTCCATTCAAAAAAGGTCCTAGTGCGGCCGCTGAGGAATTGGGTAGGAGAAGGAAGAGATACAAGAACTTGGATAAGAAAAGTATTCGTCTTTTTAATTACTACACATGTAAGTGCGGAATTTATACTATTTGGGACATTATATGGCATATATGATAATTTTTCTTTAAAATACGTTAAACAAATCAAGCGTTAGCGCAATAGAATCATAAATGGATGTTATCATGAAGTATTACAAAGAAGCAAAGTTTACACATTATCCTAGAACTATTTAAATGACACAAATTCTATAGGAACATCTTACTTAGTTATTGAACCTTGTTACTAGTTTTGTATCATATAATGAGAAATAGCAAGAATATTATATTTATAAAGTCAACATGATGGCTCTTCACAAATTATTTCATTAGCCGACTAAATAAAATCAAAATATGCATAATTTGGTTAATTCCAAAAGAACAAGTATTTTTCCGCATGTATGGGAGATGGAAGTCTTGTTCATAAAAGTAGGAGTATTTGACTAACATATTTCATTCCATCTAAAAATTATCCCCCATCTCACCGAAAAAAAGAAGGAATTATCCCCAACTTCTATTGTACTAGGAACAAGAAGCTTAATATAAATTATAAAAAATAATGCAAATGGTCCTAGAACTTTAGTCCAGTATCTGATTTAATCCATGAACTTTTAATCCGTTCAATATGATCTTATATATGTTCAATTTAGTCCCTGAGTTATACATTACCTCTGAATTTGTATTAATAGAAAAAACAATATGAAATATTTTCATATAATTTAGAGACTAAATTAAATGTATATTAAAAGTTCATAAATCACATTGAATAAATAGAAAGTTCGGGGATCACATTTCATATTGAACTAAAGTTCGAGGACTACATTAAATAAATTGAAAGTTTGAGAATCACATTATATAAGTTAATGTACTATATGTGTCATCATCCCTATAAATTACTACAAATAAATGATGAATGGTAGCCGATCTTGTGGAGTTCTTTTGCATCCGGTTCCCTTCCACTCATTTAGATTTATTGTCTTCATGAGTGCAAATTTTGTGACGCCGATCTTGGGTAAATGTTTGGCTCATAGCTCAATATTTTATAACTTTTGACAAAAAAAAATGATGAATGATGACTAACGTATATTCTATTTTGGAAAATTAGCCAGAAGACAAAATACTTTTCAATAAAAAAAGTGATTTTCCTAGGAAATCTAAATATACCTACTCATTTTAATCTGCATCCGTCCCTCCCCTGGCGCTCTCCTCTGGTTCGCTTCCTTCTTCTCCATCATCCTTTGCGAAAAAGCTTTGACTCCTCCCGACACACCGCAGCAGCTCGCGAGATCGGAGAGGAGCAGAAATGGCGGCGTACGTCGTGTCTAGGCGCCTCTCGAGCGGTTCGGCGGCGCCGTCGCAGCTCGCCGGCGCGCTGCGCTACGCGGCTTGCTGGAGATCGTATTCGACTGGCTTCCGGGAGGAAAGGGACACTTTGGACCCGTCCTCGTCCCCTCCGACAGGTTCGTCCCTTACCCTTTTTGTCGTCTTCGCTAATTCCTCGTCAACTCTCGGCGGTACTGCGAAGATGTCTCTCGGCCCCTTCGTCCGAAGCTCGTATCTTTGTGCGCGCGCGCACGACGCGAGGATTGACGAAGCGCGGGGTGATGGTTTGTTTGGGATTTTCGTGTGTAGATTGTGGGGAGCGCAGACGCAGAGGTCGCTGCAGAATTTCGACATCGGGGGCGAGCGGGAGCGGATGCCCGAGCCGATTGTGCGAGCTTTCGGGGTCCTGAAGAAGTGTGCTGCCAAGGTCGCGTGTTCTTCGACTGATCCCCTTTTTTGGCTTTTCCGGTGGATTCGTTTCGGGATTACTTTGTATCGTTGAGTTATGCGAATGGACTTGTCGTTTTTAGGGCCCTGTTCTTGTTTTGTGCCCACACCGTCGTGCCGTTCGGATGCTAGTGAACCAGATAGTTAAACTTTAGCTTGCCGTTTTTCCCTCTTCCCCCTTGTATTGATTAGATTAAGTCTTATCTAACTTCAAATCCTATTGCCGTTGTCGAATTGTTACCACGGTATGAGTCGGAGTGCTTTGGAGCTCTATATTAGTTTATCTTTTTAGAAATCCTACACTCTGAACAATAAGATGTAATCACAGTATGGAATTTTTTTTCTAATCTAACGATTAACGTCTTGAACTTTGAAGCTGTATCATCTAGGAAAATCAGTTTAAACTTTTATGAAGCAGGATGTGTTGTCAAAGTCCATACGCCAATTTAATTGTCATCAGCATCGTATGTTATATTTACTTTAAAAAACAAATTGTAGAAGGTTATTGATTGTGTCAATGCTATAATTCTCAGGTTAACATGGAATACGGTCTCGATCCTTCCATAGGAGAAGCCATAATGCAAGCAGCTCAAGAAGTAGCTGAGGGAAAGTTGAATGATCATTTTCCGCTTGTCATATGGCAGACTGGCAGTGGCACTCAAAGTAACATGAATGCCAATGAGGTGAGTGCAATTATACGTATACAACAAGGTTTCTAAGGCGTTGTGCTTTTCGATACAATATGCTAATGCCCATGCGGATTGCCACTGGAGTTCTGTTGCCGTGTCCTCATTTGGGTTGCTCATATATTTATCTGGCATCCTTTATGCTATTGGGAAGTCCCATTTTGTACATGAGAATCATGGTCTCTTGATGATCCTTATGAACTTCTAAGTAAGGAATTTGGAGTTTTCTTTTTCTGCATGGGGGGTAAGGGCAGTTTGATTTGTTATTTCATGTGAATGTGGAAGCAGGATGATGGTAATCGCTAGATGATTTCTTTTCCTAATGATTTATGCTTTTCAATTTATGGGCTATTGTAGGTGATTGCAAACAGAGCAGCTGAAATTCTTGGCCGTAAGCGTGGAGAAAAGTTTGTGCACCCAAATGACCATGTGAACCGATCTCAATCTTCTAACGACACTTTCCCAACTGTAAGCTTTGTTTTCTTCATCACTGAAATACCTCTGTCACTTGATGCAAATTGTCATCCTTGACCACTTTCTTCTGCTTTTTTTAAGCCTAAAAGGGATCAGATCCGGGGCATGTATTGATGTGAACTCTATATCATTCATAAGAGAATAAAGAACTATAGAGTTTGTTGTTAAAACAAATGCATTATTGTAACTCTCATATTGTAGGTGATGCATATTGCGGCTGCAATGGAAATAAATTCAAGATTATTGCCAAGTCTGGGAGCTTGCATTCTTCTCTTCACTCAAAGGTTTGATAATTGTTAAGACTGAAAACAATTCTTTATTCTATATCAAAGGTTTGATAATTGTTGAAGTGCTCCCTTAGCAATGCTCTGTGTTTACATCATTTGGTATTTTTGCTCTGAAGGATATGGAAATACTCTAGGTTAATGCAGCTTTCTTTCTTTCAAAACTGGATATTTCACCATTCGACACTATTTTGGCCCTTTTGTACATAACACCTTCAATCTTCAAGTAAACTTTATTGCTCTTCTTTTTAAACTAAATACCTTTATTTTATCTCTTTCGGATTGTCGATGCCAATTCTTTAAAAAATTTCGAAGTTATGCTTATGCATAAGATTGTGCAAAAGAAAGATCCCTATGCATTGTTTCACATTGTGAAAAATCTTAATTTTTTGTGGATTTTTTTTTGCTTCCCATATTCAATAGCCTAAGCAACATGCAGTATACCCATGGGACAAGCTTCACAAGTATAATGTTTGGGCTCATAAGATATGTAGTGCTTATTTGCGTGCAATGACACTGAGCTTTCTTTAGGTCATGCAGTCTCTTTCTTCAATGGATTTTCTAATTAATGTGACTATGCTGAAAGATTCTGCACACACTCATTTACTGCACTTCTGTTTGTTCACCATGCACATTTGTGCATATGCATTGGCTATTTGTGTGTTCCCTACTAGTGCTTGTGCCTGTTTTCTCCGGAGGCTTCATTTCCTTAGAGATGATGCTAGTGCATAATTTTGTAATATGCAATGCTTACCACTCTTACAATTAATTAGATCATTTTCTCTTTTCCATCTTAACAGTCCATCGAATTTAAGGATATTGTTAAGATTGGACGAACTCACACTCAGGATGCAACTCCTTTGACACTGGGGCAAGAGTTTAGTGGCTATAGTACCCAAGTAAGCTTTCCTTTCTGCTGTAGTCTAGTGGTAGCACAAATTTAAGTCTGCACTTCAGGAAGAGCAGATATTAAGTTCCAAATCCTGCATGCTTAGTTGTAGTCTGTGATGTATGTACTTAGATGCCTGCTTGGTTATCAGCCGGTGGCTCCAAGAGCTTCTATATCTATTGGCAAACAAAAAATGGAAAAATTAATTGTTTATATTTTTGGTTGTACAAAAGCATGATAGAGTATGTGGCAACATAGAGGATGCAATTCATCCAGGATGTTCCTATTGCAGGTTAAGTATGGAATTGACCGTGTCAACTGCACTCTACCTCGTATGTACCAGGTTCGTAGGAGATACATATGTTCTTGCTCTCAATGTTCCTTATTTTCAGAGTTCTGACAGTTGAGGTTTGAGCAGCTTGCACAGGGCGGTACTGCTGTAGGTACCGGTCTGAATACAAAGAAAGGGTAGGTTTGTCCTAACATAATTTCTTCAATCTCACCTCATTGTGTGCCGCCCATGATATAATGGTCATGGCTTTGCTTTATATTTCTAGCTCTCTTCAAATCTTACCTGTTAGTGTTCTGATGATTCAATTATAACTTTAGCAACTTGGGCTGACTGCCCAAAATGATATTTTTTCTAAGAAAGCATGATATGGCCAATCGTAGATAGGTTGTTTGAGGCTGCTTTCTCTCTAGATATGTTTCAAGTTCACTTTAGTTATTCTCAGACAATATTGACAGTTGGGGGCTTTTCTTCAACGCATCACCAATTGAAGGGACACTTGTGCAGGTTTGATGTAAAGATAGCTGCAGCAGTAGCTGAGGAAACTAGTTTACCTTTCGTCACTGCAGAAAACAAGTTTGAAGCCTTGGTAATGCTTTTATTATCCAAACCTTGTTCTTTACACTTTTTAGTTCTCTCTTGTTCTCTCTTCCATGTAGTAGGGAGATAACTAAGTGACCATGTTTAGTCTTTTTCAATCATATAAGAAAAAGAAATTTATATCCTCCTCTATGTGCTGACCAGGCTGCACATGATGCTTTTGTGGAGACAAGTGGTGCCCTTAACACAGTAGCTACTTCTCTCATGAAGATTGCTAATGACATTCGTTTTTTGGGAAGGTCAGTTCACCACCAGAGCAAGAGTTATTACCTTCTATCATTGTCATTCCTTTTCTGTTATATTTTGTTCACATTTTTTGTGCTTAACACAGTGGTCCCCGTTGTGGCCTTGGGGAACTTATTCTTCCGGAAAATGAGCCTGGCAGCAGTATTATGCCGGTAATGATGATATCATAACTACTATTGCAAGTTATAATTGAAACAACAAGTAGCTTGGGTCTTAGAACCTTAAATTGACAAAGCTACTCGACATCACTTCACTGAACCTATTCTATGGCAGGGGAAAGTCAACCCTACCCAATGCGAGGCTCTTACCATGGTTTGTGCACGGGTAAGAATTTTATCTTCAATTCCAATCTCTCTCAGGCCAATTTGTGAGTAGTTGATATGCTAGAGTTAAATGTTCTATTATTTTTTAAGTCACAGACTGAGGGAGTGTCCTCTGGTCACTCCATTTAGATGATGACCATTCTAAATTGAAAAATAATCAGAACATGACATCTTTCGCAGGTTATGGGAAATCATGTAGCCGTTACAGTGGGCGGATCACATGGCCATTTTGAGCTGAATGTTTTCAAGCCAATGATTGCTAGTGGTCTCTTACAAGTGCGCTCCTTGTCTTGCATTTTGTCATTGTTTAAAGTGTATATCCTTGATTTATGAGCCAAATAATGGAGCAGCAATGCTGCTCCGTGCTACTTGATCGCTATAGCTAGACACAGTAGCGGGCCTTGAAATTTTTCAAAATATGTGAAGCATTAAGTTTGATCATGTTTGGAAGTTCTGGAAATTATTGTTACGTGAGGATAAATAGGCAAAAAATGTTTCGGTGTACAAATGGATAGAAACTAGTATTGAATGATTACACTTAATGAAAACAAGACAGGTCATTTTCTTGACAACATAGCACAGAAACTTTTTACATGCAGTTTCAGCTTCAATTAGTTTGTTATTTATTGATGCTTAACCTTTCGTTAATATTGTGGTCTATGGTTAATATTTGCTACATCACCAAATTGACTCATCTTGCGTTTTTGCTCTTCTTTTAACTTATAGTCACTAAGACTACTGGGGGATGCCTCTTCTTCCTTTGACAAGAATTGCGTCCATGGAATTCAAGCTAACAGGGAAAGAATTTCAAAGTTACTGCATGAGGTCAGCTGGGCTATTTTTTTATGGTATATGGATATAATTTCTGTATTGTTAGAATCTGAAGCTGATTATTTGTTCTTGATGTGGGCTGAAATTGTGGGCCTTGCAGTCATTAATGCTTGTCACATCCTTGAACCCCGTAAGTGTCCAACTTCCTGCTGTATTCTAATCATAACTTTCAGTATATCTCTTCTTGACATTTTTTATATTAAAGAAAGAAGTTTTTTAAAGCAAATGATCCTGTTCATTCCAGAAAATTGGGTATGATAATGCTGCTGCAGTTGCCAAGAAAGCCCACAAGGAGGGATCTACTTTGAAGGTGACTTCCTTGATTCTATATTTACTTAGGTTTACATTGTAGACTTGAATGGAAAGCCTTTACAGTCAGCTTGGCTGTAACTCTTTATGCTAAACAATAAGGTTGTGGAGAAAAAGAAAAGAAGATCAAAACTGAACATTTAGGCTTTTTAATATGGTTTAGTTTTGTGGAAACTTATCAAACCTAGTGTGTTATTTGACTTTGGTTTGCCAAACAAATGCAATCTGAACGGTTAGTATTATTCCGCAGTTAAACATCTATATTTGCTGTAGTTGTGTGATTCTGACATAGAAAATAGAAAGATTTATTAGATGAAAAGAGTTAGCATTTCTTTGCTTTAATTCATATGGTGCAAGTATAAATGGTTTACACATCAATTTTCCCAGAGCTTGAGCTATAAGGAAAATGAGCAATAAAATGATTCAAATTATCCAAAATTCAACTTTTTATTCCTTTCATAGTTTCTGTTGACTGACACAGGGCGTTTTTAAACCTGAAGTGGTGAAAATGTGGTTCGTTTAGCGTGTCTTTGTTGAATTTTTAATGACAGCACGAGTTGCATTGCATCTATAATTTCCATAACTCATGGAAAAAGGGATTCACATTTGACTGACTTGGAAGACAGATCCAGAGTGTGGTGTATTTTTTGTCAAGAAGATATGCTTATCGCCAACCCTTGGGTTGGTCTAGAGGCTAATGGGCTGCAAACTTGTTACCTGACTATGGGTTGCATATCTATGTCCCAAATGACACTTTTTGAGGAGGTACCCTTTGTAGTCTCATAACAGGTGCCATGGGGGTCCTCCAAATATGGTGTGGTAAAAAGAGAGCAATGTTTGCCTGCCATGAATGTGGTGTACTTGCTTGGCATATGGTAAATGTATTAATTGTATTATTCTGCCTCAAAGTATACTTTTTTTTTCTTTTTTTCTCAGGAAGCTGCTCTAAAACTTGGAGTCCTTACAAGTGAAGAGTTCGACAATCTTGTCGTGCCTGAGAAAATGATTGGACCATCTGACTGAAAAGAACAATAGATTCTCAAGACAATCGATACTCTTAGCTAACGGAAGATTAGCTATTATTACAATTTTTCCCCGGCATTTTTGTCTGCTCCCTATGAAGGGTGGAGGGCTTATCGGATTATTAATTTAAGAACTCTATTATTGAGTGGGATTCTATCGATTGGTCTCAAGCTCTTATTAGTGACGCAGTTGATAAGGTTCTCTTCATCTCTGCTTGTCGAGGTTTGTACTGTTGACACAAGCAGTAAACAGAGGCAATAAGGAGGCCTACAATGAGCATTTGTATCCTAGAAATTTTTTGATGCCTGAATAAAAAGGGGGTTCTTTTTCAACCCGGGGATGGGGGATGCCCTTCTTGGATTGTGGCATCAGTACGTTTTTCATTGTCTTATCCAACTTTGACATAGAATTACGTTCTGCTTGAGTCTTCCAAGAGATTGGCAGTTTTTACTTAGTGGGTTATTTACTTTTTAGCGGTTGTGTACATGCATAAAAAGTCTTAGCACTACAAGCAGATCAAAAGCAACCTTACTATTGTAATTAAAATTTCTTCATGGAACTGTATAATTATTCTTGTTGAGAACATTTGCCTCACTTAAACATGTGGGACCTGTCAAGTTCTAAGTTTTTAACCTCACAACCGCAGGTGCTGATTGACATAACTGTTTACTGATTGTACATCTTTCCCATCTTTTCATGGATACAATCTGCCATAACCGTATTCTGATGCCTCTGCCATGTCAATATTACTGCTTGCCATGATCAATCAAAGTGGTTGCACGAAAATTTGAGATTAGCTAATTCTCTAATGTAAGCAAGAACTTTCTAATTCACTCGTAGAGTCCCACATGGCATGCGGTAGAAACTCCCTACCCTTTATAATAGGGGTGTGCAAAATACCTGGGATCCGCCCGGACCTCTCGGAACCGGCGGTTCTTGAGGGAACCGGTCCGGTTCCCGGTTCCAATTTTTGGGAACCGGTGGGAACCGGTCCGGTTCCCGATTCCATGGGCGGATCCGCCCGCCCGCCCACCCGAACCGGACGATTCCCTTTTAATATTAAAAAAAAAAATACTTAAACAAACCTAGGTCTCTCTCTTTGTCTCTTCCACTTCTCTTCGGTTTCTAGCTTCTGCGGCTGCCTCTCTCTCTCTCTCTCTCTCTCTCTCTCTCTCTTTCTCAGTTCCTCTCACTATTTCGATTACCTGTGCGTACGCCTCACCGCACAAGCCGCGAAGCCGTAGCCTTGATCGTCCGCCACCCTCTGCCGGCGCCGCTCCGATCTCATACCCGCGCGCCCACCGACTGCGCGGCTCGGCACCTCGCCATCGTCGTCTGCGGATCTGCCTTCCCCCGACGTGCGGCACCGCAACCGCCGCTCGTTTCTTCACGCGGTGGCCGCAACTCCAGCAACCCATGAGACCCATCCGCGACCAACGGCCGGGCGTCCCCCTTCGGCCGGCGATCTCGCTCGACGACTACATATCTGAGCTCATCTCAGCCCTGACGCCGTCGCCGTTCAGCCTCCCTGCCAGATCCGCCTTCCCCCGATGTGTAGCACTGCAACCGCCGCTTGTTTCTTCACGCCGGAGGCCGCGACTCCAGCAACCCACGAGACCCATCCACGACCAACCCTCGGCGTCACAAGCCGGCCGCGCGATCTCGCTCGACAACTATAGATCCGAGCTCATCTCGGCCCTAACGTCGTCGCCGTTCAGCCTCCATGCCGAGATCCGCCTTCCCCGATGTGCAGCACCGCAAACCGCTGCTCATTTCTTCACGCCGGTGGCGCGACTCCAAAGCAACCCACGAAACCCATCCGCGACCAACGCTCGGTGTCCCTAGCCCGGCCGCACCGATCTCGCTCGACGACTACAAATCCGAGCTCATCTCGGCCCTGACGCCGTCGCCGTTCAGCCTCCCAGCGACCCGCGACCCGGCTCCGCGGCGCCTCTCGCCCCGAGCGACCCTTGCGAGATCCCGAAGAACTAGCGTCGCCCGCGTCAACATCGGTTCCATGGATCCACCGGGAACCAGGACCGGACCGGCGGTCCGGTTCCGGGTGGATCCATGCAACAAACGGGTGGATCCGGTTCCAATTTTCGAGAACCGGTACTTAGCGGCGGTTCCGGTTCTAGGTCGGGAACCGCCCGTCCGGACCATGCACACCCCTACTTTATAAGCATGATAACTTGCTTTGCTAACTATCTTTCATTAAAGTTCTGGGAAACAAGGACATGGAGTGACGAGGGTCGGTGACCTCGCCCGAGTGTCACCAGCCCCCGGAGATGTTGAGCCATGGTGAGGCTCGTTGGCCCAAGCCTCGCCGTGGTTAGGTGAGGTCAACCTCGCCCAAATATGGTGAGGTCGAGCCTCATCGGTGGTTGGGCGAGCTCAACTTCGCCAAATCTAGGCGAGCTCCAAGCCAGGGCAAGGCCAATCTCGCGCCGCCTGGGCAAGAACGAGCCTCACCGGTGGCTTGGCGAGGCTCGCCTGGCCACCGAGGCCACTGGTGAGGCTCCAGCAAGCTCGCCGGCCGCCGGTGACCGGCCACAAAGAGGAAGAATGAGAGAAGAAAAAAAAAAAAGAAGAAAAAAAGGAAAATATAACAAAAATATTAAAAAATTAAAAGAAATAACAAAATTATACAATTTTACCAAATACATTTCTTTCTTGGGAATATAAATTTTGTGCAGTTATCAAGCGTGTTCTTATACTCAAAAATTGTTCTCGAAAATAGAAACAAAAAAAATTATTTTTGTTAAAAAATTATTCCCCGGAATATAAGTGTTACCAAACGCCCCCTAAGCGGCTCCTAACAAACTTTTAAAATGGTGGGATAAGAATAAACGAAATTATGCAACCAACAAAGAAAGAGTAAGACTAAAACGAACTTACAAAAAGTACCTTTCGATAGGATTGCTTAGGGCCCGTTTGGTTCGGCTTTTGGGGAATGAATTTGCCAAAATGCAAATACCTTTGGCTGAAGGGGGTTTTCCGAAATGCAAATACCGTTTGGTAAAATTTGCATTTAAATACAACTTTGGCCAAAATACCGTTTGGTAAAATTTGTATTTGTAAGTGAATTTTATTAAATTAAAAAAATTATATTTTCTTTTTTGAAGTCTGGCCACCGGACCGCCGGATCCAGCGGCCGGACCGCCGGATCCGGCGGCGGATGGCGGATCAGCCACCGGATCCAGCGGCCGGACCGCCGGATCCGGCGGCGGATCAGCCCCCAGGTCGCGCGACCTCGGGCGGACCGTCGCACAGGGTCGCGCGACCCGGGCGGCGACCCGGCGACGGCCGCCGGGGTCGCGCGACCCGGGCGACGGCCGCGGGGTCGCGCGACCCAGTCGGCCGTCGCCGGGTCGAGCGACCCAGCGCGACGCCGTCGGGGTCGCGCGACCCGAGCGGCGACGCCGTCGGGGTCGCGCGACCCAGCGACGGCGGCCCCTGAGTCGCGCGACCCGGCGACGCGCGACCCCGACGGCGTCGCCACAGGGTCGCGCGACCCAGCGACGCCGCCCGGGGTCGCGCAACCCCGGCGACCGTCGCCGAGGTCGCGCGACCTCAGTGGCCGCTGGGTCGCGCGATTCAGCGACATTTGCACTGGTTCGCGCGACCCAGGCGTCGCCTGAGGTCCGGCGACGGTCGCCGGGGTCGGGGGACCCTTGGCCGGCGGTCGCCGGCGCATTGCCGACCCCTTGGCCGGCGGTCGTCGGCCTCCGATCGTCTTCTCTCCGGCGAAGATGAACAGTAGAAGTTGCATCCCCAAAATGCAACTTCCCAATGGACCTCTCCCCCTCCATTCCCCTAAACCCCCTTCAAGCCCTTTGGGGATGCAATTGCATCCCCTCAAAGTCCCCAAAATATTGAACCAAACACCATTCACTTTTGCCCAAACCCCTTTAGAGGCCGAAAGCCCCTTCTAAATGCCGAACCAAACGGGGCCTTAGTTTTAGACTAACTTGGACAAGGATGTCACATCTTTCATTTGACCATATATAACACTACAGAGTAGCTCCCCAGGCAAAATTAGTAAAGTGAGCCACGGTAACATTAAAATGTGTCAATTGTCAACTAGCTTATTACAGTTGATCTGATAAAGAGAAAAGCTCGATATAAATGATAACAAGTGTACTTCTAATTTAATCCGTGTAATAAAATTGACCAATAGGACATGTTTCACTTGAGATGTCATAAGAGACTTAGCTTATAGAAGATATTTGAATTGGTCATTCACATTTTAGTGAATCTAAATAAATTCGAGTGCGAATTTAACTCATTTAGCATGAAATTGGGGAATATAGTCTACCTAGATAAAGAGAGCATCAGAAGTTTGCACCAAGCACCCATGGCAGTGGGGAGGCCACGCAATCAGTAAAAGGTGTGCACAGCCAACGTGTTGTTACATGTTGTTACGTCTTTGCTAAATAATATAGGAACACATTTCAGAAATATATACGCCGCACTCAGTACGTGCAGTCCACAAAATTAGCCCAAAGTAGTCCACAAAATAGTACTTCTGTGTAGGCCTGCAGCTAGGGGCGTTGGTCTGATGTGGCAACGAGTAATTCTAAGCATCAGTCGAATGCACGGAACCAATGCAAAGAAAAGAAAATGTTAAGTCTTTCACTTTGATTAAGTCACTGGAATTTATGGCACAAAACTCATTAGCCAATGAGCTTCTTCCGTCTAAAAAGATCTTCCTTGGCCGGTTCAGCTGGAACTTGAGTTCTAGTGTGGCCCTTGGCCATCTCGGAAGCCATCAAATGCGGCCGGCCTTCCTCTATATAGAATGGAAACCAGCAGCCTGCCATCGATGGGAAGAGGAAGCCCGGTAATAGAAAGTAAATTCTTTGTAACCACGCCATTTCTTATCTAATTGTTTTATTTCTTCGAACATGGAGGGAGATGGAGAGAGAGTGATGTTGAAAAGAATGTATTGATCGCATGCCTTTCCTCTTTCTTTCCCCGGTTTTTGATGTAAAATTTTCATCTTATAGTATAATACAGCAACCGCGCCTGTGTTTATTCTTGAACCAAAACATTGGTACTCTAATGCGAAATGGAATAGCCAGGGGATTTCCTTCGGTTGGTTGCTGCCATTAATTAGACTGTGAAGTTACAGTTCCTTGGTCTCCTATGGTTAAAAACTAGGCGGTTAACAATCAAACGATCAAATTTAGTGCCACGTGCTGGAGTTTTATCCATTAATTAAACGAAATATCAGTTGCCATTTCAAGCCGCCAGCATGCGAACGTTGACTGGGACCTTGGGCAAGAAGACAACGTGATGAGGAAAGACAATTTAGATGGTTGGTATTTCTCAAAATGTGTTCAATTTGACTCCTCTTGCGTCTAGAACTTATATCCTTGTCGCTATCCCAGGATCCCACTTGTTGGGCCATTCTTCATTTATGATTTGCGTGGAGAAATACGTTCATACACATAAACATAGAACTATATTCAAACCCTCGACCGGTGAGGTCTTGATTTGTATGTCTCGTTGTTTTCTCCGAAAGTCAATTCCATACTCGGCCTGCAGTTGAGAGCACCATGATAAGAGAAAGATCTTACTCTTCTTCTCTATTTTTTCACAATTTTGTTATTCAAATCTCCTCCGAAGAAACCAAAAATCATCCCCATGGTACGTGCTTTGCGTACGTAAGTGATTGGCCCGTAAAGATGGCCCATCTCATCATGATGGAGCTGCTCACGCGGAGGAATCGAGAAGATTTTATGATCAGCCGACAACGAAGGAAAACCCGGTCCTACTTGTAGAAAAAGAGGTAGGTAGCCGCCCAGAATGGTGGACTGATGAGGGAGCCTCCCCACGGCACTTCTATGGATGATAAGTCAACTTGGGATTAGCCTAAAGAGTCCTCACTCTCCAAACTGGTTGAGGCCAGCTCGATGCAAAGTCCAAACAAAAACTCCTGATCCATCTCCTCAAGGCTTCGGTCCTATAAATTCCTTCACCAGGCCATTACTCTTCATCACTCTCTCTCTCTCTCTCTCTCTCTCTCTCTCTCTCTGTGGTACATATTTGAGAAGATGGGTGTGGTCACTTTTGCGCAAGAGCTAGAATCGCCAGTTGCTCCGGACCGCCTCTTCGAAGCTTTGATGCTCGATTCACACGTGCTGTTCCCTAAGCTCATGCCTCAGTACATCAAGAGAATTGACCTGATTCAAGGTGATGGAGGCGTTGGCAGTGTCAAGCAAACCAACTTCTCTCAAGGTCTGCCCTCAAATTCTCCTCCCCTTTCTAATTATCTCCATCCTTCTGTCGATTCCCATATCTTCCCTTGGAATAAAAAGGGGGTTCACCGCCTTTGCTTGTTATCTAGAAAGCTTGCTTCGATATGCGAAGCATCGGATTGATGAGCTGGACGCGGACAACTTCCGTTGCAAGTATACTCTGATCGAAGGGGACATACTCAGCGACGACCTGAAGTCTGTGGCGTATGAGATGGAGTTTGTCGATGATGGCAATGGCGGGTCCATTTGTAGGATGTCGAGCTACTATTGTTCAGACCGAGACATCGAGTTCAGAGATGAGGATATAGAGGCTGGTAAGGAGACAGCGATGGAGTTGTACAGGGCCGTTGAGGCCTATTTATTGGCGAATCCTACTGCTTACACCTAGTTTTGCTCTCATTGAGACCTTCTCAGTCATTAGCTCTTGAATGTAAACTTTGGCAGAAAGAGGAGCAGAAAAGCTTTAGTATTGTAAATTGCCCTCATGAGAGATTTTAGTGAATTTTACTGCTGAACCTGAAAGGTCTCTAGTTTCGAGGTGGATGAGCGAGTCTGACTCCAGATTCGTGGAACAACATTGAAACTTGGCAATAACAGATTTCAGGTGCGCCAATCTGAAAATGCCAAGCGAATTCCCCCGAATTGAATGCTTGAGAAGATAAAACTAAAAACATAGTTAGCCCTTGGGATGCTCTTGTAGGAACCCTGTCAAATATCATTCGCCTGATATAAACAAATAAGATTATTAAGAACACGACAGAGAAATTTTTAAAACTCGCATTCGTATTAATACATAGGAAGCATGGGCTGCTAAGAGGTCCAGCAGTGGAACTAGCACCGGCAATGTGTCTCTTACATGGACAGCAGAATAATGAGAGAAACATGCTAAGGCTAGGCCCATCATCAGCCAATGATCAAAGGCAACTGGTGGCATGATTGCGGACTCCTCCAGAAGCATGCTCTAGTAGGATTAAGTATGGTGCTGCCCTTGATGCTTGTGTCACGGCCTGAAAGAAAGCCGATCCAAGAGGTTCCTATGGGACGGCCGTTACACATCTATGGATCAAGTGACCCTTCGCTTGTATCCTCGAGATCTAGGGTTTTCTCGAGTCTTCTAGAATACTCCTGGAGAGGTGATACTGTAATTGTACCGTTATGTAATAAATGCGGGTAATTGGTAGTTGGGAAGATGTAATCTCCACCGTTAGATCGAGGAGAGATTTACAGATACGGTTTGTCTTATTTTTGTATAAATAGGGGTCTCATCCCCCTCATTGTATCATCTCATTCACAAGTAATATAATCCAGAGCTTCTCTCTCTAGAGTTTCTCTCCCTAAAGATCCTTCTGAGTCGAGTGTGAGAAAGGTTACTTAGGGGTAAAATCCTAAGGCCGCATGGGTCAGCCTACGAGTGATCGATTGGCCCGTGACAAGTGGTATCAGAGCTAAAGTTTGTTCCAAGCGCAAGCACAATGGTTGATCCATGATCTGATGAGGCGCTCGCCATGAGTGGTGACTACATTGGTCGTGGGAGGAATGCCAAGAAGGGCGCTGCCAAGGGCAAGAAGAACTGTGGTGGTTCGAGTTCTAGGGATCCAACGGGGGATCTTACACAGTGGATGGCAAAGCTAGAGTTGTTCATCACTGATATCCAAAGATCGGTCGATGACTTGACCCAGATCGTTAACGGAGTAGACGCCGGAAGGGAGGAGCTCGTTGCTGAGGTGCAAGAACTCAAGACCGACATAGGAGAACTCCGACACGAGTTGTTGGGAATCCTACAAGAAGAACTCGTGCAATGGTACGAACCCTTGGAGGCCATGATGGTGGCCATGCGCGCAGAGATAGCGAAGCTCAAGAGCAAGCTCGCTGAATTGGAAGCTGTACGCATGAACGGGGTGATCACCGTGCAGGGTCCACAAGTGGACACGTTGAAGCCGAAAGAATTCCAGGACTCAGGGGTGGCCAAAGACATGGACAATTTCCTTTGATATATGGAGCAGTACTTCCAAGCCATGGGGATCAACGATGAGCAATTAAGCGTAAACACTGCATCTATGTACTTAGTCGATAAGGTATTGTTGTGGTGGTGTCGTCAGTCGGATGATAGGTGTGGGGATCCTATCACGACCTGGGGTAGATTCTTCGAAGAGTTCCGACGGAACTACTTTCCCACTTATGCGGAGGAGGAAGTTTGTGATGAGTTGAAGCATCTCGAGCAAAAGGGTGGTGTACGCGACTACATCAAATGGTTTTCGGAGTTGCTACTCCAAATCCCTTCAATGAACGAGACGGAAGCGTACTACCAGTTCACGAGTGGTCTCAAGCCATGGACAAAGCAGGAGTTGAAGCGATTCAACATGGGAGATCTCACGACAGTCATGACCGTTGCTGAATCGCTCATGGAATATAAAGCGCATTCCACATCCCGATTGGACTCTCGTCCGAGGGACAAATCCACTGGTGGGGGAGATCAGGGGAGATACAACCACCCGACCTAGGGTAGACCATCGGCGGGTCCTTACAAAGCTCACGCGGAGTCAAGCGGAGGAGGACAAAGGAAGGTACGTTCTTATAAGTGTTTCTTCTGTGATGGCCCACATATGGCGCGGGATTACCCGAACAAGGCCAAGATGGTCGCCCTTTGCAAAGAGGATGAACCTAAGGAGAAAATCGCGGTTGGGTTCGCTACGACTCCTTAGGATGATCAAGTCCAAGAAGGCAAAGGAGCCCAAAGTCTTGATGTTCGCGGACTTGAAGATCAGAGAGACCACGATGAGTGCGCTCGTGGACACGGGAGCATCCGATCTATTCATCTCAGCGGAAGTCGCAAAGAAACTTAACCTACGAGTTGAGAAGGGAGTTGGGTGGCTCAAGACGGTGAACTCCAAGGAAGTCCCTATAATGGGTGTCGCGAGGGACGTGGAGCTGCAACTCGAGCCATGGAAGAGCAAGGAGACTTTAGAGGTAATTCCCCTTGACGACTACAACTTTGTCATTAGGAATAAGTTCCTAGATAAGATCCATGCTATTATATTACCATTTGCCGAGTGTATATGCATATTGGACAAGCATTGTCAATGCGTGATCCTGGTCCACCGTGAATGGGACCGTGATCAAAGGGTGATCTCGGCTATACAACTCACCAAAGGAGCCGGGAAGGGTGAAGTGACCTTCCTAGCAGCCTTGAAGATCGAGGATGACAAGGGCAAAGGGAAGGGAGTCCCGACGGAGGTAGCCCAAGTCCTCGGCTCGTTCAAGGACGTGCTGCTTTTGGAGTTGGTGAAGAAATTGCCACCCAAGAGAGAGGTGGATCATTGGATTGAGCTGGTGCCTGACGCTTGACTGCCTGCCATGACGCCTTATCGCATGACGCCCCTTGAATTGGAAAAGTTGAGGAGGCAACTAAAGGAGCTGCTCGATGCGGGTTACATACGATCGTCCAAAACTCCGTTCGGTGCGCCGGTCCTATTTCAGAAGAAGCACGATGGGTCACTCCGGATATGCATCGACTAATGGGCGCTGAACAAGCTAATTGTGAAGAACAAGTATCCGATCCCGCTCATCGCGGATCTCTTCGACCAACTTGGTGGAGCTCAGTGGTTTACCAAGCTGGATCTCCGATCAGGCTACTACCAAGTTCGGATCGCTAAAGGGGATGAGTCGAAGACAACCTGTGTGATGTGGTATGGATCCTACGAGTTCCTCGTGATGCCATTCGGCTTGACCAATGCTTCGGCTACATTCTGCATGCTCATGAACAAGGTACTCCACCCATTCCTAGACCGATTTGTAGTGGTTTTACCTTGATGATATTGTAGTCTATAGTCGGATGCTCGAGGAGCATGTCGAGCATTTAAAGCAGGTCTTCCAAGTCTTGCGTGAGAATGAATTATATGTTAAGCGCGAGAAGTGTGCCTTTGCCCAAGAGGAAGTTCCGTTCCTGGAGCACATTGTCGGGGGTGGACGAGTGCGAATGGAGAAGGCAAAGATTCAATCGATCGTCGAATGGGAGTTACCAACAAAGGTGACGGGTTGAGGTCATTCCTAGGCCTCATCAACTACTACCAGTGATTCATTCGGAGCTACTCGAGCATCATCGTGCCGCTCACAGACCTCTTGAAGAAGGAGAAGTCGTGGGAGTGGATGAGTCAACGCCAAAGGGCGTTTGATCGCTACCTAACCATACGAAGCCTTACGAGGTAGAGACTGACGCATCGTATTATGCTATCGGTGGTGTTCTTATGCAGGATGGACATCCGGTGGTGTACAAGTCTCGAAAGCTGAATGATACCGAGCGGTATACGGTTCAAGAGAAGGAGATGATCACGGTGGTCCATTGCCTTTGGATGTGGAGGCATTATCTCCTGGGATCAAAGTTCGTCGTGAGGACGGACAATGCGGCCATGAGCTATTTCTAGACGCAAAAGAAGTTGAGTCCGAAGCAAGCTTGGTGGTAGGATTTCCTTGCGAAATTCGACTACGTGTTGGAGTACAAGCCGGGGAAGGCCAACTCCGTAGCAGATGCACTAAGTCGGAAGGTGGAGCTGATGAGTAGCTCAGTGAGCCGACCGAGTTGCCCATGGGTCGACCGCATCAAAAAAGGGTTGAAGCATGATCCAAGAGCTCAAGTCCTCATCGAGTATGCGAAGGAAGGCAAGACTTGACAATTTTGGTGTGAGGACGAGCTCCTCTACATAAAATGAAGGCGACTATATGTGCTCTTCCATGGGAAGCTGAGGAAGGAGGTCTTGTGCGAGTGCCACGACTCGAAGTGGGCAAGTCATTCAAGGATCCATCGCACGTTGGCCCTTGTCGAAGATCGGTACTACTAGCCGTAAATGCAAAATGACGTTGAAGCTTATGTGAAGACTTGTCTGGTGTGCCAACAAGACAAGCTGGAGTAATGTTTGTCGCCGGGCCAATTGGAGCCACTTCCCGTTCCAACTCGTCCATGGGAAAGTGTTTCCATGGACTTCATCGTCAACCTACCAAAGTCCGAAGGGTGTCGGACTCTCATGGTTGTGGTGGACAGATTTTCCAAGTATGCGACTTTTGTGCCTGCGACGAAGGATTGTCCGGCCGAGGAGGCAGCCAAGCTATTCATGAAGCACGTGGTCAAGTACTTGGGTGTACCACAAACGATCATGAGTGATCGTGATCCTTGCTTCACGGGGCATTTCTGGTCCGAATTGTTCAAGTTGCTGGGGTCAAAGCTGAATATGTTGACAAGTTTGCATCCCTAAATCGATGGTCAGACGGAGCGAGTCAATGCACTCTTAGAGATTTATCTTCGATACTATGTGAGTAAAACGCAAGTAAATTGGGTGAAGTTGATCGACATAGCCTAATTCCCCTACAACTTGCAGCGAAGCAAGTCAACCGGCCAGAGCCCATTTGAGATCGCGACTGGGCAACAACCAAATACCCCTAGCGCCATTACTTTGAGTTATCGGGGGAGTAGTCCACCCACGTATAAGTTCACCAAGGATTGGCAAGAGCAAGCCGACTTGGCAAGGGCGTGTCTACACAAGGCCTCTAAGCGCATGAAGAAATGGGCCAACAATAAGCGACATCACATGGAGTTCCAAGTTGGGGACCAAGTGTTGGCCAAGCTACATATGGTTCTTCGATACAAGGACGTGCACAAGGGGTTGATTCGTCGCTACCATTTCGTGTTCTGCAACGGGTTGGGAAGGTCACATACAAGCTGGAACTACCACCAAAACTCAAGGTACATCCGGTTTTCCATGTGAGTATGCTTAAGCCTTTCCAGGTTGATAAGGAAGATCCAGATCAAGGAGAGTAATGGGCGCCACTCGAGGCTAAAATTTCATATGATCGAGAAGTTGAGAGCATCATGGCGGATCGAGTCATACGAAAGTAATATTGTGCGCCCAAGTGAGAGTATTTGATATGATGGAAGGGTCTTCTAGAGAGTAAAGCAAGTTGGGAGCCCACGGAAAGTCTTTGGTAGTTCAAGAAGGAGATCGACGCTTTCCACGCCGAAGACATGACAAGGGCATCGCCTAATTAGGTGGGGGAGAATGTCACGGCCCGAAAGAAAGCCGTTCCAAGAGGTTAAGAGGTTTCTACGGGACGGCCGTGACACGTCTATAGATCAAGCGACCCTCGGCTTGTATCCCCAAGACCTAGGGTTTTCTTGAGTCTTCTAGAATACTCCTGGGGGTGGGCGATACTGTAATTGTACTATTATGAAATAAATGTGGGTAGTTGATAGTTGGGAAAATGTAATCTCTATTGTTAGATCGAGGAGAGTTTTACAAATATAGTTTGTGTGGCACCCTTCGAATGGCCCCCAATCTGTTTAAGTCGTCACAGTTCACTTATCTCTCTCTTACATGACCTGAAGGTCTATAAATCCTGGGGGTTTATAAACTTTTAGATTGGTTCCTACGCAGTTTATAAATGTATAGCGGAAGTGAAAATCACATCTCCCTATCCCAAAATTTTTGAAATGATGCACACCCACTAAACAGTTTTATAAGTTAAGCCGAATACTTTTATTTACATAAGCTTGATAGACATCATAAGTCGGTACACCAAAATTTGCCGCGGTTTTCTATACCCGGCTACATAACAAAAGATAACCTGACCTTCCCCTAGCTTTCCTTTCCATTCGGCCTTATACAAAAGTCTATCAGACAGTGCCGGTAGTCCAAAAAGTTTCATCTGCTACCAGTCACACACGATCACACCCAGCCCGGTCCATCGGCTGGTGGCGGTGGCAACATCCCTAGCATGATCCTATCACGATGAACGTGCACCGAAAGAAACTCCTAAACCACGGGGCCATCAGGTAAACCGACGTCATATATGATTAGAACCTGTACTCAGATGAAAACCAATCCTCGAATCCCTACATGAGTGTGCTCTGAACACATGCACTCAACGTCGACTGGGACACCATAAAAAGTACCGCGAGTGACAGGCAACAGAGGCATCTTTTAATTTGAAATGTTAGTCCCCAAAAGGAGTGAATATAGCCACTCAGCAGTAAAAGAATCATCAAACTATATTAAGCAGTACCATCAATATCTAGATTCATGCAAGATAGACAAAAACAGGTAATCGAAGGATAAGTATGCATCAAAGTCATGCAATGGCAAATGCAGTTTCAAAGGATCAAAATACATAATATCTAGTTACACAAGTCCCAATTATAGAGCCAAACTGTAATGACACGTCCTATTCCATGTCATACAATTTAGTCCCATAACCAGACCACCCACACACATAATAGAATCATCCATTTTATCATTTAAAATGTTTCATCCCCCGGAGGACCAATGTTTGCGTCCCTCTGGGCATTCGCATCCACCCTGGCATCACGAAAGCCTCCAGCATTCAACCACTAGGGCCACTGGACATCTGGTGCATATCACGCCTCCAAGCATCTCAAACCCCACCTGGCATCACAAGGAAACCCTTTGAGGCTCACCATGAGAATGGTTACCCCGGCCCTCCGGATTTACGTACCGACTAGCATACAACCGGGCATCCTGAAGCTCCCAAGGAAAAACCTCAGGCATTCAGCCACTTAGGGCCACCGGGCATCCACAAGGCATCGACTCATTCGATTCTTTGGGCATCCCGACTCCCGGGGCATTGTTGACCCGAGGGTCCAACGGCAACAATTAACATCTTAATTTCCAAAAATACTTTCAAATGCAATAACAAGATGTCCAAAGAATCCTTCATCAAATTTCAATATTGCAAAATATGCCAATGCCAGTATCATCATGTCACATAACAATTCAAGATATATTCACCCTTAGGGCAATTTGTGCAAATTCGAAACAAAATAGCTTGATCATTAAAATGCACAGTTCTGGTAAAAATTTCGGAATAATTCCCAAATGAACTCAGAAAATTATGAAATTTTGACATGTTATCAATAAGGCTTAAAGGAAAAAGTTTCATGAAGAACACCAAGTCAAATTCCTTATGTATCAAGAGTAATAATTTCCGTATTCCTTGCTAACATTCTGTAATAACTTCCAGCTTCAGCATTTTCATAGAAAAATCGTTTCAGCAGTCATACCTTGTTCATTTATTCTAAATTTTTGATATGTTGTTCCTGAAAATGTGCCCTACAACTTTCATTAAAGATTCGAAGTCAAATTTTGGCTAGATAATTACAGAAAAATCATGAAATCACTGAAAGTCATACTGTCTTCTACAAAAACAGTTTATTGTCTTAAAGAGAACTACTCCTACTCTTTGAATCTCAGCATCCAACGTCCATGGCCAAGTGTTTACAAGTGTATTACACCACAACACAGCCTCTTCACTTCCAAAAATCAACCATAGCTAGATCCTTCAGTTCTATTTAAATAATTTTAATTTTTTATTTTAATTTTAAATGTTTTAAATAAATTTATTTTTAAATTTAAATTTATTAATTTTTATATTAATTTTTTTACCACATCAACACCAAAATGACGTCGTTTTTGTATTATCTAGTCACGTCAGCGTGCAAAACGACGTCGTTTTGCACTTATTTCGCCGGAAAATCGCAACGTCGGCATTTTTGGCTGTGTATTTTTGACCGAAGTGATACTTAACCGATCCATTTTACTCCAATTTTGACACTTAAGTGTTGTTGACACCTAAATTTTGACGACCAATTTAGACATTTATCGTATTAAAAATTAGGGGTTAATTTTATCCCTAAAATATATATATTAATTGCATAGATGTTAGGAGCATTAGCATAACAATGAGTCCACATAAAATTACATTGCGTGGATCTCATGCAAAATTTGGCAGTGGACATTCAATATTGCTGGCAAGGAGCCCACTCATGCGTGAACTCCAAAAATTGGCTTGGGCAAAAAGAAAAATCCAAGGGCTCACCAATGTTTCTGCTGAGAAAGATAATGAAGAGAAAGGAAGTAAAATTTGGAGATATTGACCATATATTCTCTTCATGCGTATCTATGGCAGTATATTTGGTTTGTCTTGAAGAAATTTGTTTCATGGACGCACGTGGACACATAAAGCAAATAAAAGAAGAAAGAATTCGGCTGATTTTACGAAGATGCGGGTAAAAGGATCGAGGAACATGGATGGAAAGGAATCGGAAAATTTTTGGCTACAAATGTCATTGTTCTAAAATATAATATGCGGATTTATTCTCTTTCCTCGAAAACCTAGGTTAGTCCTATAAAAGGACCATCTACGGACAAGCAAAGAGGAGGCCACACACGTTGAATATACAGCCACAATAGAAAAATACACTTGAGGAATAGAGAGAAAAAGGGGGAAAAGAGCCCTCTCGGCCAACAATCCTTGGCCGAGACGCCCATCTTGCTATCCTGGACTGTCATCACTCGCTGCCCTATTAAGCCGCAACGCCCCCGTCGCTGTCCGCGGCCTCCGTGCACCGTTGCTGAATTTTCAACAACGACCGCTCGAGAGTCGTTCATCAACGACTTTCACTTCCGGTTTTTTTAACGCCCACGGCATCACTTCAAGAGCAGCCTTCATCCGCGATCTCCATCGACATCGGCTCATGCACGACACCGAGCGTCGTTAACGGACCGAATCAAATCGTCCAGTGGACTCCAAGAGGTGATTTTGGGGATTATTTAATGGCCTGGTCAAAGTTTTGAAAGTCGGCAATATTGGGAGCGATACGCAAAGAAAGGGAGTCAACGTAGGGACAACAAGGGAGCATTCGGAAGACTTTCACTTCCCATCTACTTCTTCACGGGTGCAATAGATCTTGCCACGTCTATTGTCATGCATGCGCTCCTTGGTTTTTGATTTCGGTGAACGCAGAAAATTCTCGAACCAATCGAAGCTCATCAATTTTTCGAAGATTTCCTGACGTTTGTCTCGAGTTTTGTCGCCGCCGCTGACCACCGCTTGGAATCCCTTTCGTTGTCGCGACTTCCGTTCGCTGCCGTTACTCCTTTGACGATTAATAGTCTCGTGACAAGCTGCAATTTCCTAAGGACGAGCTGTTCTAATCTGCACTCGTGACACAGCAAGCCGACCCCGACGTCCTTGTTGTCTCCAAGTTTTAGCAAGCCAGCCGATCTGCTCTTCGATCCGACAACCGGACGAGATCCACGCCGCTGCCTTGACGCCGACAAATCTGTTGCACCTCGACGAAATTTCTGTTTTGCAGGTCTATCGAAGAATCATTGGTATCGTTGTTCCCAAACAATCACAAGCAGCCACGTTGTTGTTGTTGTGAGTTGAGACGCTGGTCGAGAACCACGAACTATTGCAAAGTAACCCATCGCGGTTCACCACGAACCACCGCCTGCTTGCCTTTGCCCTACCACCGTCGCTCCCCGTTGTCGAGGAGCCGATGCGATCTTGGTCCGATTGCACTTGGTCCAAAATTTGGGAAGAATATCATCAAATTAGGTAAGATGCACATCTAGTATATTTGGATATTTTGTTGCCTAATATATGTCTATTTATATCTAGTTTCATATCCATGAGTGATGGACATAACTTTCAATTAGGATTTATTTCCTAGTTCGCAACCGCATATCGATTTTTATTCCATCTATAAGGCTTTAGATGGAATAATTGATTACGAGGAATAAAATTGATATCTTGATCTTTAAGGCTTAAGATCAATTTATCGGTTTTATTAGCGAGATAATCAAGCCGATTTGGATATTGTTCCCGATTCTGAATGATTTAGTGTTTATTTTTTAATTGCTTTATTTATCTCGAAAATACAAAAAGATTGCATTTGCATATCATATATATTAGAATTAATTTCCTGGATAGAATTAGATTCTTTTCGGTTACATTAGAATGCATGTTTAGATGGTGTCTAGGCTAGATAATTTCTTTGAATTAAATTGCATGTCGAGATAAATTTCTAAGTTAAGATAGGATTCAGATAAGTCTATTTCCTAACTTAAAATAGATAATATCTCACTTTAGTTAGATTTTTATTGTTAGTTATTTTTAATTACGAATAAAAAATACAAAAAATCATGCGCATGTCATATAGGATTAGATTCATGAACTGCACGTCATTTAGTGATTGTTACTAGGTCCATTTAATTAGAAATTGCATGACATTAAAATTAGGTCATTTAATTAATATTGCATTGCATATTGCATGATTCTCATTAATTAAGTGAAAACAAAAAAAGAGAAATTGCGTGTTAATTAGAAACCATATTCAGGGTTGTTGATGTGGATTTTAAATTAACATTGCAGATGCTTTCGTTGCTACGAGGTAAGTCATGCACTTTCTATTTGCTTTCTTGGGTGTTAAATTGATGGATTGCGCACCCGCATGATCGCCTCACATGTTAGGGAAATAAATTTAAAATCAATCCAAACTGCTTGCCAAACATTTTCAAAATAAAAAGAAAGGTACCGAAAGGGCATTAGAGGAATCTAGTGTAACCAAGTCCCCGTATCCATAGTCTCGGTTCGTAGGAATAAAGTAAGTCTCCCGTTACTTTATTTGGGTTTCTAATCGACCCACCAAAAAATAGATTAGTGGCGACTCCTAATTAAATCAATTGCATGTTAAGAACTTGAACCGAAAGTCGCGAATTGGTATGGGCTTGGGAGAGCCCGAGTTAAGTCTAGGCTTAACAATCCATTAGCCAAACCCTAGGTGGTCCACACCTCGAAAAATTGGTCGCGACAGCTTGGCGACTCCATTTGGGGAGTTGTGTTAAAACTCTTAGTGGACTTAGGCCAATTTTCTTTTGAAAAATATTTTTGTTTGGCAGCGAGGATCTCAGGTACGTTTCTAACATTTAGGTGTTAAATGTTCTTGCAGATTGGGAGGTATAAGGGGAGTAGTCTATGCTAACCTTTGTCTTGCAGGTTGGAGTTGGGGATGAATGTCTTAAGTTCAAGTTATTGAAGTGTTGTTTGATTTAAACTGTAGTGCATGCTTTGCATTTCTCACTACACTTTTGCACACACAACCCGCCGTCGGACCTGGGCCGCACTAGGATATTTAGGATGGTATTGAGTTGGATACGACTTCGACCGCGAGGCCGCGTAGTAGAGGTTGCCCAATTCAATCCCGAAAGTTTTTCTTGGTGTCAAGAATGTTTACCTCTGCCCGCGAGGCTGCGTCGCATTGGGGTATCATTCTTGACTGAGCCAGAGTTAGGAGGACTTGACTTAGTATGCGAGGCTGCAACTAAGTCATCCCACCCTTTTAACTCCACTTTGCTAAGCCTGTCTAGAGTAGAAATCGAGCCTCACGTATCATGTGCATGTCTGTGTGATTGCCATTGATTCTCCTTGGTGAAGTAAGTCTTCTTTCCCTATACCATGCAATTTATTTTGTCGTATTATTGGGTCGGTCCATGACAATCTAAGTCGATCATTGATTTGATTCATTTGTCAATTGTAAATTAAATGAGAAATTGCTAGGGAATGATGCATTTAAAAAAAATTTGGAGAATTTCTTTTTATGTCATGTCTAGAAAATTTGGTTTTACTAGGATATCCATTTTTAGGAAATTCCCTTCTTGCATAGACTTTTCATGAATAAATGAAAAAATATATAGAAAAATCGATTAGATCATTGTCATGGATTGACTTTCTAATTACGCCTCATGCTTACACGTTCCCATTTATTTCCTTTAGGTGATTATGGAGCGATCTCGCTCACCCATCCGTACACGGTCGAAAGCTAAAATGGCGGATCGAAACGATGTGCTAGACCGTATCATTGACAATATGAACAAGCGAATTGCACAACACCAAAGTCAAGTCGATGAATTGTCTACTTGTGGCTTTTCTCATCAAACAAAAGAGCTGCGATGACATAGGTACTTTATCTTCAATGAGAAACTACGACTCGAAGAAGAGAGTCAAAAGAACTTTTGAATCGTCTCATTTTCCTGAGGTAGCTGAATTTGATGCCACCATGAAGAGACTAGTGACTTATCTAGAAGGAAGAATCTCTAACCTGGAGGGTTCGCATCACAAAGATCAAGGAGGGTGAAGAACTCAAGCGCACATGATTCATGGTCTTAAGTAGTTCGCTTTCCTTACTTAATTAGGGGCATGTTCAGTTGCACCTTCCCCTGCGTGGGAATTCTTATCACTTTTTAGAGATTGATTTTAATTTTTTCTGTACTTGAGCATTACATTCCAATAAATGTAATTTGATTGATGAATATCAATAGAATTACAAATTTTGTATTGAGGACATGATGGGGTACACCAAACTAGCCCAGTGACGATATCCAACAATGAAAAGAAAATATTATCCAAGGAGAATTTCGAGGACCGGGCTTCTTCATGCTTCCTCATCAAAAAAAAGATCGTTTTTCAAGCCATTTCAAAAGCATGCATTAGGTTATCCTTGTTTGTTTTTCTAACTCATTTATTTCATATCTCGAACATAACGAGAGAGGCATTTGAAAGTAACGTGTCAATTTCCATTCATAGTTCGCCCGTTGATTTGGGAACATACATACGAAGGAAAATAGACATGAAGGCAAAGGATTATTTCCTAGCCAATCGTGATGACATCTCCCAAGAGTGAAGAAAATCATCTTGATTCCAAAGTGTGATATGTGACGCATCTCATAACAATTCGTGTGAGATGTCATTCTCGAAGGCAAATGAAGTTTCTCATTTCCATGAGAAAATGTTGGAACAAGTCAAAAGAGAATCATCCGTCTTGGATGAAATGGATACATTGTATTCATGAACATAATCAATTTTGTAATTGACACTCTGTTCTTTTCCTTGCAGATGACGAATTGGGACACTATGGATTCTAGTAGTGACATGACTGAGACAAATTCTCGATCCGAGCCAAAATGGTTATGCAATTTGAATTTACTTTGATGATGCATAATATCCTATTCATGCACGTTGTTCTGTGTAGGGGCAAAAGCCAGATTTCATTGAATCAAAGATCGGATTTTTCATCACCGATTGATCAATTTGTATGTTTGTTCCCTTTTGATAGGGGCAATCCAAGGGCACCCATTCTTTGAGACGCAGTCCCTTTGTGGGACATTTCATTGAATGAATGCTTGCAATCATGTTTTCATACTTATAAGAAAATTTTTAGTATGGTAAACTGTTTGTTTGAAGCCACAAAAGCTTTTCATGTTTAAAGTTGTTGAACTCTTTTAAAAAGAGAATTTTCATAGTGATTTTACCTATTTAGTTCACCAATTTCATGTGGAGATTTATCAAGATAAGACAACTCAATGGAGTGACATCAATGTTTAAGAATGCTAAATGAGACGTGTCAGGATGATGAAAGGCAAGCCTTATCCTATACACAATCCTCTACTTATACACTTGTGAGATGAGTGTAGGAAGTTCCATATTTGCAAGGTAAAAAGTTTTCTCGCGAAAGGTACGATGACCGAAATGAGGGGCAATTCATTTCTCTATCCCAAACACAGCAGGTAATCCATTGTTTAACCATTTTGAGCCCCATAAACTTGTGAAGATTTTTTTCAAATTACCCCTATCAAGAACCACCCCACATTGGGGCAAATTGGAGGGTAAGACAGCATCATAAGGTGAAGAAAATGGATTGAAATTTTCTTGCTCTCACTTGCATCAATCTTCTAGTCATGCTATTACGTTGAATTCATGTGGTAATTTAAGTGCCCTAGGATGACGAAGAGCATTTTTTTATCTATCCTACATACTTATATCATTTGCATAGCCCATTTGAGCCTGCAATTTCATTTCTTTTAAACCCGGTTGGTGATCATCCCCCACACTTTGGGGCAAGACAAAAGACAAGAGATGAAGACTTTTGAAAGTTTGAGTGTCATTCAAATATTGCTTGACACATGCATAGAAATCAAAATAGAATTAAGGGGCATGAAAAAGCAGTGTGCCTGGTAAAAGCAAGGCCAATGCCCATGAAAAAAAGTGAAGAAAAAAAATGAACAAGAACTAGGGGCATGAAAAAGCAGTGTGCCTAGTAAAAGCAAGGCCAATGCCCATAAATGAAAAAAGAGAGTCAAGATAGATGACTGTTAATTGTTAGAATTAAATCCCAATGGAGCAATGCTCAAAGAGCTCAAATGTTAAGTTTTTACAATCAATGGGACACTTCATGAAGACAATCCCGATGGTGAAAAAGAAAACCGGTGACAATGCCAAGATGATCACCAACTCTCACCCTTTACACACATTTTGAGCTTAATGATCATTTCATTTCTCAACCCATGAACCTAACCTATGTTACGTCCCTTACAAAGTCTCTTCAGATTAGGGCACTTGAATTAACATAGGGATTCACATGTTTTAAGCATCGCTTGAAGGAGTGCGAGCAAGACTATTTCTTTCTCATTTTGCGGGGTTCTTGACTTGTAAACCCGGAGATGATTGCGAAGCTATTCTTTCAATAGCCTTGACTCAAAGAGTCCCTTTGTTAAGCCATTGACCAAGCCTACATTACGGTCCTTATTAAAAACCTCTCAGATTGGTAAGGTTGTACCGCTTGCGAGAATACTTGGACCCTTGTTGGTATGATGATAGTGAGATTGAGTAATTCTCATAAAATAGCCCTTCGAATGAGAGGGAGTGAAAGTCCTTTCTAACCGAAAGTCTCTCATTTAGCATTTTTAAGAAATCCATGTCATTATCTTGAACGACAATTATCTTGTGTTGAAATTTGGGTGATGCAAATATAGTAAAGTCATTATGCATGAACCCTTGAATTTTGAAATGTGCATTCTAGAGTAGCTCAAATTGTCTATCTTTTTGATGAATGCATATTAGTTTTTGCTCTAAATCATGTCTGACAGGTAATTCAAGTTCCTTTCAGAATATTTCGTGATATTAGGAGATGAGAAACTTCTACTAGGAGATGAAAGACCTCCACAGGATATCTAAATTTCAGAAGACATATCCCAAAGAATCAGAGATATCACCAGGTGAGTATATCTCTACCTATACTCTAAAATACTTGTCATTGTGCAGGTATTCTCTCTCAAGTGCATCGACACTTGACTTGGTCAAGCTGTCCAGTCATTTTCATTGACTCGGCGTGCTTCCGTAGCCCGATGTCCCTTTCTTGACCTGGCGTGCTTTTGTAGCCGGTGTCCCTTTTAATAGACTCGGCGTGCTTCCATAGCCCGATGTCCCTTTTATTGACCCGGTGTGCTTCCATAGCCCGAAGTTCCGACACGGCGTGCTTTCGTAGCCCGAGTTCATTATATCGACCTGGCGTGCTTTCGTAGCCCAGAGTCCTTTACACTAACACTCAATGGAGTTGTCCCCCAAAGATTTTTCTTCCAGATTCACTCTGATTAAGGCGACCGAAGAATGGTTCGGGTCCTGGTCGGATGATTTCTGTCGCAAGGTTGGGCGACCGAAGAATGGTTCGGGTCCTAGCCAAGCAAAACCTCGCCTAGGCGACCGTAGAATGGTACGGGTCCTAGACAACATTTATTGCTCTATTGGGCGACCGTAGAATGGTACGGGTCCTGGAAAAGCAATTTCATCATTCAGGCGACCGTAGAATGGTACGGGTCCTTGACAACACCTATTCCTTATTCAGGCGACCGTAAAATGGTACGGGTCCTGGAAAATGAATCCCCGTTTAGGCGACCGTAGAATGGTACGGGTCCTAGACAAAACCTTTCTGCCGTACTGGGCGACCGTAAAATGGTACGGGTCCTGGGAAAGCAGTTCCTTACAAAACCTTTCTGTCGTATTGGGCGACCGTAGAATGGTACGGGTCCTGAGAAAGCAGCTCCTTTCTGCCATACTGGGCGACCGTAGAATGGTACGGGTCCTAGGAAAGCAGCATCTTCACAAAGTCATGTTACTATTCTAGGCGACCGTAGAATGGTACGGGTCCTGGACAGGTAACACTCACTACCTTGAATTACTTTATCCTCCTCGAAGGTAAGTTATCCCAGGTAGGTCTATCTATCATTTGCATTAGCATTTCCATGCATCATATAATTTGCATTAAAAAATGGAATTCACGTTCCGACAAAAAAATCATTCACTGCATGTGCATGGTCAAAATTTAGGTCTCAATTTGTCTTTGAAGGCAACCTCTACGAGCTCACCTTCAAAGAGGGGCAGCTGTTGACACCTAAATTTTGACGACCAATTTAGACATTTATCGTATTAAAAATTAGGGTTAATTTTATCCCTAAAATATATATATTAATTGCATAGATGTTAGGAGCATTAGCATAACAATGAGTCCACATAAAATTACATTGCGTGGATCTCATGCAAAATTTGGCATGGACATTCAATATTGCTGGCAAGGAGCCCACTCATGCGTGAACTCCAAAAAATTGGCTTGGGCAAAAAGAAAAATCCAAGGGCTCACCAATGTTTCTGCTGAGAAAGATAATGAAGAGAAAGGAAGTAAAATTTGGAGATATTGACCATATATTCTCTTCATGCGTATCTATGGCAGTATATTTGGTTTGTCTTGAAGAAATTTGTTTCATGGACGCACGTGGACACATAAAGCAAATAAAAGAAGAAAGAATTCGGCTGATTTTACGAAGATGCGGGTAAAAGGATCGAGGAACATGGATGGAAAGGAATCGGAAAATTTTTGGCTACAAATGTCATTGTTCTAAAATATAATATGCGGATTTATTCTCTTTCCTCGAAAACCTAGGTTAGTCCTATAAAAGGACCATCTACGGACAAGCAAAGAGGAGGCCACACACGTTGAATATACAGCCACAATAGAAAAATACACTTGAGGAATAGAGAGAAAAAGGGGAAAAGAGCCCTCTCGGCCAACAATCCTTGGCCGAGACGCCCATCTTGCTATCCGGACTGTCATCACTCGCTGCCCTATTAAGCCGCAACGCCCCCGTCGCTGTCCGCGGCCTCCGTGCACCGTTGCTGAATTTTCAACAACGACCGCTCGAGAGTCGTTCATCAACGACTTTCACTTCCGGTTTTTTTTAACGCCCACGGCATCACTTCAAGAGCAGCCTTCATCCGCGATCTCCATCGACATCTCGGCTCATGCACGACACCGAGCGTCGTTAACGGACCGAATCAAATCGTCCAGTGGACTCCAAGAGGTGATTTTGGGGATTATTTAATGGCCTGGTCAAAGTTTTGAAAGTCGGCAATATTGGGAGCGATACGCAAAGAAAGGGAGTCAACGTAGGGACAACAAGGGAGCATTCTGGAAGACTTTCACTTCCCATCTACTTCTTCACGGGTGCAATAGATCTTGCCACGTCTATTGTCATGCATGCGCTCCTTGGTTTTTGATTTCGGTGAACGCAGCAAATTCTCGAACCAATCGAAGCTCATCAATTTTTCGAAGATTTCCGACGTTTGTCTCGAGTTTTGTCGCCGCCGCGACCACCGCTTGGAATCCCTTTCGTTGTCGCGACTTCCGTTCGCTGCCGTTACTCCTTTGACGATTAATAGTCTCGTGACAAGCTGCAATTTCCTAAGGACGAGCTGTTCTAATCTGCACCGTGACACAGCAAGCCGACCCCGACGTCCTTGTTGTCTCCAAGTTTTAGCAAGCCAGCCGATCTGCTCTTCGATCCGACAACCAGACGAGATCCACGCCGCTGCCTTGACGCCGACAAATCTGTTGCACCTCGACGAAATTTCTGTTTTGCAGGTCTACTGAAGAATCATTGGTATCGTTGTTCCCAAACAATCACAAGCAGCCACGTTGTTGTTGTTGTGAGTTGAGACGCTGGTCGAGAACCACGAACTATTGCAAAGTAACCCATCGCGGTTCACCACGAACCACCGCGCTTGCCACTGCCCTACCACCGTCGCTCCCCGTTGTCGAGGAGCCGATGCGATCTTGGTCCGATTGCACTTGGTCCAAAATTTGGGAAGAATATCATCAAATTAGGTAAGATGCACATCTAGTATATTTGGATATTTTGTTGCCTAATATATGTCTATTTATATCTAGTTTCATATCCATGAGTGATGGACATAACTTTCAATTAGGATTTATTTCCTAGTTCGCAACCGCATATCGATTTTTTATTCCATCTATAAGGCTTTAGATGGAATAATTGATTACGCGGGAATAAAATTGATATCTTGATCTTTAAGGCTTAAGATCAATTTATCGGTTTTATTAGCGAGATAATCAAGCCGATTTGGATATTGTTCCCTGATTCGAATGATTTAGTGTTTATTTTTTAATTGCTTTATTTATCTCGAAAATACAAAAAGATTGCATTTGCATATCATATATATTAGAATTAATTTCCTGGATAGAATTAGATTCTTTTTCGGTTACATTAGAATGCATGTTTAGATGGTGTCTAGGCTAGATAATTTCTTTGAATTAAATTGCATGTCGAGATAAATTTCTAAGTTAAGATAGGATTCAGATAAGTCTATTTCCTAACTTAAAATAGATAATATCTCACTTTAGTTAGATTTTTATTGTTAGTTATTTTTAATTACGAATAAAAAATACAAAAATCATGCGCATGTCATATAGGATTAGATTCATGAACTGCACGTCATTTAGTGATTGTTACTAGGTCCATTTAATTAGAAATTGCATGACATTAAAATTAGGTCATTTAATTAATATTGCATTGCATATTGCATGATTCTCATTAATTAAGTGAAAACAAAAAAAGAGAAATTGCGTGTTAATTAGAAACCATATTCAGGGTTGTTGATGTGGATTTTAAATTAACATTGCAGATGCTTTCGTTGCTACGAGGTAAGTCATGCACTTTCTATTTGCTTTCTTGGGTGTTAAATTGATGGATTGCGCACCCGCATGATCGCCTCACATGTTAGGGAAATAAATTTAAAATCAATCCAAACCGCTTGCCAAACATTTTTCAAAATAAAAAGAAAGGTACCGAAAGGGCATTAGAGGAATCTAGTGTAACCAAGTCCCCGTATCCATAGTCTCTCGGTTCGTAGGAATAAAGTAAGTCTCCGTTACTTTATTTGGGTTTCTAATCGACCCACCAAAAATAGATTAGTGGCGACTCCTAATTAAATCAATTGCATGTTAAGAACTTGAACCGAAAGTCGCGAATTGGTATGGGCTTGGGAGAGCCCGAGTTAAGTCTAGGCTTAACAATCCATTAGCCAAACCCTAGGTGGTCCACACCTCGAAAAATTGGTCGCGACAGCTTGGCGACTCCGCTGGGGAGTTGTGTTAAAACTCTTAGTGGACTTAGGCCAATTTTCTTTTTGAAAAAATATTTTTGTTTGGCAGCGAGGATCTCAGGTACGTTTCTAACATTTAGGTGTTAAATGTTCTTGCAGATTGGGAGGTATAAGGGGAGTAGTCTATGCTAACCTTTGTCTTGCAGTTGGAGTTGGGGATGAATGTCTTAAGTTCAAGTTATTGAAGTGTTGTTTGATTTAAACTGTAGTGCATGCTTTGCATTTCTCACTACACTTTTGCACACACAACCCGCCGTCGGACCTGGGCCGCACTAGGATATTTAGGATGGTATTGAGTTGGATACGACTTCGACCGCGAGGCCGCGTAGTAGAGGTTGCCCAATTCAATCCCGAAAGTTTTTTCTTGGTGTCAAGAATGTTTACCTCTGCCCGCGAGGCTGCGTCGCATTGGGGTATCATTCTTGATCGAGCGAGTTAGGAGGACTTGACTTAGTATGCGAGGCTGCAACTAAGTCATCCCACCCTTTTAACTCCACTTTGCTAAGCCTCGTCTAGAGTAGAAATCGAGCCTCACGTATCATGTGCATGTCTCGTGTGATTGCCATTGATTCTCCTTGGTGAAGTAAGTCTTCTTTCCCTATACCATGCAATTTATTTTGTCGTATTATTGGGTCGGTCCATGACAATCTAAGTCGATCATTGATTTGATTCATTTGTCAATTGTAAATTAAATGAGAAATTGCTAGGGAATGATGCATTTAAAAAAAAATTTGGAGAATTTCTTTTTATGTCATGTCTAGAAAATTTGGTTTTACTAGGATATCCATTTTTTAGGAAATTCCCTTCTTGCATAGACTTTTCATGAATAAATAAATATAAATTAAATAGAAAAATCGATTAGATCATTGTCATGGATTGACTTTCTATTTACACCTCATGCTTACATGTTCCCATTTATTTCCTTTAGGTGATTATGGAGCGATCTCGCTCACCCATCCGTACACGGTCGAAAGCTAAAATGGCGGATCGAAACGATGTGCTAGACCGTATCATTGACAATATGAACAAGCGAATTGCACAACACCAAAGTCAAGTCGATGAATTGTCTGCTACTGTGGCTTTTCTCATCAAACAAAAGAGCTGCGATGACATAGGTACTTTATCTTCAATGAGAAACTACGACTCGAAGAAGAGAGTCAAAAGAACTTTTGAATCGTCTCATTTTCCTGAGGTAGCTGAATTTGATGCCACCATGAAGAGACTAGTGACTTATCTAGAAGGAAGAATCTCTAACTGGAGGGTTCGCATCACAAAGATCAAGGAGGGTGAAGAACTCAAGCGCACATGATTCATGGTCTTAAGTAGTTCGCTTTCCTTACTTAATTAGGGGCATGTTCAGTTGCACATTCCCCTGCGTGGGAATTCTTATCGCTTTTTAGGGATTGATTTCAATTTTTTCTGTACTTGAGCATTACATTCCAATAAATGTAATTTGATTGATGAATATCAATAGAATTACAAATTTTGTATTGAGGACATGATGGGGTACACCAAACTAGCCCAGTGACGATATCCAACAATGAAAAGAAAATATTATCCAAGGAGAATTCTGAGGACTGGGCTTCTTCATGCTTCCTCATCAAAAAAAAAAGATCGTTTTTCAAGCCATTTCAAAAAGCATGCATTAGGTTATCCTTGTTTGTTTTTCTAACTCATTTATTTCATATCTCAGAACATAACAGAGAGGCATTTGAAAGTAACGTGTCAATTTCCATTCATAGTTCGCCCGTTGATTTGGGAACATACATACGAAGGAAAATAGACATGAAGGCAAAGGATTATTTCCTAGCCAATCGTGATGACATCTCCCAAGAGTGAAGAAAATCATCTTGATTCCAAAGTGTGATATGTGACGCATCTCATAACAATTCGTGTGAGATGTCATTCTCGAAGGCCAAATGAAGTTTCTCATTTCCATGAGAAAATGTTGGAACAAGTCAAAAGAGAATCATCCGTCTTGGATGAAATGGATACATTGTATTCATGAACATAATCAATTTTGTAATTGACACTCTGTTCTTTTCCTTGCAGATGACGAATTGGGACACTATGGATTCTAGTAGTTCGAGACAAATTCTCGATCCGAGCCAAAATGGTTATGCAATTTGAATTTACTTTGATGATGCATAATATCCTATTCATGCACGTTGTTCTGTGCAGGGGCAAAAGCCAGATTTCATTGAATCAAAGATCGGATTTTTCATCACTGATTGATCAATTTGTATGTTTGTTCCCTTTTGATAGGGGCAATCCAAGGGCACCCATTGCTGAGACAGTCCCTTTGTGGGACATTTCATTGAATGAATGCTTGCAATCATGTTTTCATACTTATAAGAAAATTTTTTAGTATGGTAAACTGTTTGTTTGAAGCCACAAAAGCTTTTCATGTTTAAAGTTGTTGAACTCTTTTAAAAAGAGAATTTTCATAGTGATTTTACCTATTTAGTTCACCAATTTCATGTGGAGATTTATCAAGATAAGACAACTCAATGGAGTGACATCAATGTTTAAGAATGCTAAATGAGACGTATCAGGATGATGAAAGGCAAGCCTTATCCTATACACAGTCCCCTACTTATACACTTGTGAGATGAGTGTAGAAAGTTCCATATCTACAAGGTAAAGAGTTCTCTCGCGAAAGGTACGATAACTGAAATAATGAGGGGCAATTCATTTCTCTATCCCAAACACAGCAGGTGATCCATTGTTTAACCATTTTGAGCCTTATACACTTGTAGAGATTCTTTTCAAATTATCCCTGTCAAGAACCACCCCACATCGAGGCAAATTGGAGGGTAAGACAACATCATAAGGTGAGGAAAATGAATTGAAATTTTATTGCTCTCACTTGCATCAATCTTCTAGTTATGCTATTACGTTGAATTCATGTGGTAATTTAAGTGCCCTAGGATGACGAAGAGCATTTCTTTCTCTATCCTACATACTTATATCATTTGCATAGCCCATTTGAGCCTGCAATTTCATTTCTTTTAAACCCAGTTGGTGATCATCCCCCACACTGGGGCAAGACAAAAGACAGATGAAGACTTTTGAAAGTTTGAGTGTCATTCAAATATTGCTTGACACATGCATAGAAATCAAAATAGAATTAAGGGGCATGAAAAAGCAGTGTGCCTGGTAAAAGCAAGGCCAATGCCCATGAAAAAAAGTGAAGAAAAAAATGAACAAGAACTAGGGGCATGAAAAGCAAAGTGTGCCTAGTAAAAGCAAGGCCAATGCCCATAAATGAAAAAAGAGAGTCAAGATAGATGACTGTTAATTGTTAGAATTAAATCCCAATGGAGCAATGCTCAAAGAGCTCAAATGTTAAGTTTTTACAATCAATGGGACACTTCATGAAGACAATCCCTGATGGTGAAAAAGAAAACTGGTGACAATGCCAAGATGATCACCAACTCTCACCCTTTACACACATTTTGAGCTTAATGATCATTTCATTTCTCAACCCATGAACCTAACCTATGTTACGTCCCTTACAAAGTCTCTTCAGATTAGGGCACTTGAATTAACATAGGGATTCACATGTTTTAAGCATCGCTTGAAGGAGTGCGAGCAAGACTATTTCTTTCTCATTTTGCAGGGTTCTTGACTTGTAAACCCGGAGATGATTGCGAAGCTATTCTTTCAATAGCCTTGACTCAAAGAGTCCCTTTGTTAAGCCATTGACCAAGCCTACATTACGGTCCTTATTAAAAACCTCTCAGATTGGTAAGGTTGTACCGCTTGCGAGAATACTTGGACCCTTGTTGGTATGATGATAGTGAGATTGAGTAATTCTCATAAAATAGCCCTTCTGAATGAGAGGGAGTGAAAGTCCTTTCTAACTGAAAGTCTCTCATTTAGCATTTTTAAGAAATCCATGTCATTATCTTGAACGACAATTATCTTGTGTTGAAATTTGGGTGATGCAAATATAGTAAAGTCATTATGCATGAACCCTTGAATTTTGAAATGTGCATTCTAGAGTAGCTCAAATTGTCTATCTTTTTGATGAATGCATATTAGTTTTTGCTCTAAATCATGTCCGATGTAATTCAAGTTCCTTTCAGAATATTTCGTGATATTAGGAGATGAGAAACTTCTACTAGGAGATGAAAGACCTCCACAGGATATCTAAATTTCAGAAGACATATCCCCAAGAATCAGAGATATCACCAGGTAAGTATATCTCTACCTATACTCTAAAATACTTGTCATTGTGCAGGTATTCTCTCTCAAGTGCATCGACACTTGACTTGGTCAAGCTGTCCAGTTATATCGACCTGGCGTGCTTTTGTAGCCCAGAGTCATTTTCATCGACTCGGCGTGCTTTCGTAGCCCGATGTTCCTTTCTTGACCTGGCGTGCTTTCGTAGCCCAGTGTCCCTTTTAATAGACTCGGCGTGCTTCCATAGCCCGATGTCCCTTTTATTGACCCGGTGTGCTTCCATAGCCCGAAGTTCCTGACCTGGCGTGCTTTCGTAGCCCAGAGTTCATTATATCGACCTGGCGTGCTTTCGTAGCCCAGAGTCCTTTACACTAACACTCAATGGAGTTGTCCCCCAAAGATTTTTCTTCCAGATTCACTCTGATTAAGGCGACCGAAGAATGGTTCGGGTCTGGTCGGATGATTTACGTCGCAAGGTTGGGCGACCGAAGAATGGTTCGGGTCCTAGCCAAGCAAAACCTCGCCTAGGCGACCGTAGAATGGTACGGGTCCTAGACAACATTTATTGCTCTAACAGGCGACCGTAGAATGGTACGGGTCCTGGAAAAGCAATTTCATCATTCAGGCGACCGTAGAATGGTACGGGTCCTTGACAACACCTATTCCTTATTCAGGCGACCGTAAAATGGTACGGGTCCTGGAAAATGAATCCCCGTTTAGGCGACCGTAGAATGGTACGGGTCCTAGACAAAACCTTTTCGCCCGTCTTTGGGCGACCGTAAAATGGTACGGGTCCTGGGAAAGCAGTTCCTTACAAAACCTTTCTGTCGTATTGGGCGACCGTAGAATGGTACGGGTCCTGAGAAAGCAGCTCCTTTCTGCCATACTGGGCGACCGTAGAATGGTACGGGTCCTAGGAAAGCAGCATCTTCACAAAGTCATGTTACTATTCTAGGCGACCGTAGAATGGTACGGGTCCTGGGAGAGGTAACACTCACTACCTTGAATTACTTTATCCTCCTCGAAGGTAAGTTATCCAGGTAGGTCTATCTATCATTTGCATTAGCATTTCCATGCATCATATAATTTGCATTAAAAAATGGAATTCACATTTCCGACAAAAAAATCATTCACTGCATGTGCATGGTCAAAATTTAGGTTCAATTTGTCTTTGAAGGCAACCTCTACGAGCTCACCTTCAAAGAGGGGCAGCTGTTGACACCTAAATTTTGACGACCAATTTAGACATTTATCGTATTAAAAATTAGGGGTTAATTTTATCCCTAAAATATATATATTAATTGCATAGATGTTAGGAGCATTAGCATAACAATGAGTCCACATAAAATTACATTGCGTGGATCTCATGCAAAATTTGGATGGACATTCAATATTGAATTGGCAAGGAGCCCACTCATGCGTGAACTCCAAAAATTGGCTTGGGCAAAAAGAAAATCCAAGGGCTCACCAATGTTTCTGCTGAGAAAGATAATGAAGAGAAAGGAAGTAAAATTTGGAGATATTGACCATATATTCTCTTCATGCGTATCTATGGCAGTATATTTGGTTTGTCTTGAAGAAATTTGTTTCATGGACGCACGTGGACACATAAAGCAAATAAAAGAAGAAAGAATTCGGCTGATTTTACGAAGATGCGGGTAAAAGGATCGAGGAACATGGATGGAAAGGAATCGGAAAATTTTTGGCTACAAATGTCATTGTTCTAAAATATAATATGCGGATTTATTCTCTTTCCTCGAAAACCTAGGTTAGTCCTATAAAAGGACCATCTACGGACAAGCAAAGAGGAGGCCACACACGTTGAATATACAGCCACAATAGAAAAATACACTTGAGGAATAGAGAGAAAAAGGGGGAAAAGAGCCCTCTCGGCCAACAATCCTTGGCCGAGACGCCCATCTTGCTATCCTGGACTGTCATCACTCGCTGCCCTATTAAGCCGCAACGCCCCCGTCGCTGTCCGCGGCCTCCGTGCACCGTTGCTGAATTTTCAACAACGACCGCTCGAGAGTCGTTCATCAACGACTTTCACTTCCGGTTTTTTTTAACGCCCACGGCATCACTTCAAGAGCAGCCTTCATCCGCGATCTCCATCGACATCTGGCTCATGCACGACACCGAGCGTCGTTAACGGACCGAATCAAATCGTCCAGTGGACTCCAAGAGGTGATTTTGGGGATTATTTAATGGCCTGGTCAAAGTTTTGAAAGTCGGCAATATTGGGAGCGATACGCAAAGAAAGGGAGTCAACGTAGGGACAACAAGGGAGCATTCTGGAAGACTTTCACTTCCCATCTACTTCTTCACGGGTGCAATAGATCTTGCCACGTCTATTGTCATGCATGCGCTCCTTGGTTTTTGATTTCGGTGAACGCAGCAAATTCTCGAACCAATCGAAGCTCATCAATTTTTCGAAGATTTCCTGACGTTTGTCTCGAGTTTTGTCGCCGCCGCCGACCACCGCTTGGAATCCCTTTCGTTGTCGCGACTTCCGTTCGCTGCCGTTACTCCTTTGACGATTAATAGTCTCGTGACAAGCTGCAATTTCCTAAGGACGAGCTGTTCTAATCTGCACCGTGACACAGCAAGCCGACCCCGACGTCCTTGTTGTCTCCAAGTTTTAGCAAGCCAGCCGATCTGCTCTTCGATCCGACAACCAGACGAGATCCACGCCGCTGCCTTGACGCCGACAAATCTGTTGCACCTCGACGAAATTTCTGTTTTGCAGGTCATCTGAAGAATCATTGGTATCGTTGTTCCCAAACAATCACAAGCAGCCACGTTGTTGTTGTTGTGAGTTGAGACGCTGGTCGAGAACCACGAACTATTGCAAAGTAACCCATCGCGGTTCACCACGAACCACCGCCGCTTGCCACTTTGCCCTACCACCGTCGCTCCCGTTGTCGAGGAGCCGATGCGATCTTGGTCCGATTGCACTTGGTCCAAAATTTGGGAAGAATATCATCAAATTAGGTAAGATGCACATCTAGTATATTTGGATATTTTGTTGCCTAATATATGTCTATTTATATCTAGTTTCATATCCATGAGTGATGGACATAACTTTCAATTAGGATTTATTTCCTAGTTCGCAACCGCATATCGATTTTTTATTCCATCTATAAGGCTTTAGATGGAATAATTGATTACGCGGGAATAAAATTGATATCTTGATCTTTAAGGCTTAAGATCAATTTATCGGTTTTATTAGCGAGATAATCAAGCCGATTTGGATATTGTTCCCTGATTCTGAATGATTTAGTGTTTATTTTTTAATTGCTTTATTTATCTCGAAAATACAAAAAAGATTGCATTTGCATATCATATATATTAGAATTAATTTCTGGATAGAATTAGATTCTTTTTCTGGTTACATTAGAATGCATGTTTAGATGGTGTCTAGGCTAGATAATTTCTTTGAATTAAATTGCATGTCGAGATAAATTTCTAAGTTAAGATAGGATTCAGATAAGTCTATTTCCTAACTTAAAATAGATAATATCTCACTTTAGTTAGATTTTTATTGTTAGTTATTTTTAATTACGAATAAAAAATACAAAAAATCATGCGCATGTCATATAGGATTAGATTCATGAACTGCACGTCATTTAGTGATTGTTACTAGGTCCATTTAATTAGAAATTGCATGACATTAAAATTAGGTCATTTAATTAATATTGCATTGCATATTGCATGATTCTCATTAATTAAGTGAAAACAAAAAAAAGAGAAATTGCGTGTTAATTAGAAACCATATTCGGGGTTGTTGATGTGGATTTTAAATTAACATTGCAGATGCTTTCGTTGCTACGAGGTAAGTCATGCACTTTCTATTTGCTTTCTTGGGTGTTAAATTGATGGATTGCGCACCCGCATGATCGCCTCACATGTTAGGGAAATAAATTTAAAATCAATCCAAACCGCTTGCCAAACATTTTTCAAAATAAAAAGAAAGGTACCGAAAGGGCATTAGAGGAATCTAGTGTAACCAAGTCCCCGTATCCATAGTCTCGGTTCGTAGGAATAAAGTAAGTCTCCCGTTACTTTATTTGGGTTTCTAATCGACCCACCAAAAAATAGATTAGTGGCGACTCCTAATTAAATCAATTGCATGTTAAGAACTTGAACCGAAAGTCGCGAATTGGTATGGGCTTGGGAGAGCCCGAGTTAAGTCTAGGCTTAACAATCCATTAGCCAAACCCTAGGTGGTCCACACCTCGAAAAATTGGTCGCGACAAGTGTCACTTTCCTAACTTTTGACACTTAAGTGTCCCTCCATGCCAAGATTTGGCACTTAAGGTATACTTTTTTCGGTATTGATGACAACCATATAACAATTTATTAGTTAGTGTTAATTTCCAAAGTGCATATGGAGCCATTAGTTGAATCTGGCAGGGCTATATAACAGAAACATTAGAGGCCGGGACAAAGAATTTGCTTGGTTAGTGTTAATACTAAAAGGTAAAGCTTGTGGAAAATACTACTGAAACTCACACGAAATGTGTTCCCAATAGCATACTTTATGATGTTCTACACGTTAAAGGAGGATAATTCAATGTAATGTGGAATTGATATTGAGCTGCTGAAATTGATAGTGAGCTGCTGTGTGCTAGATGGAGGAATCCTTTGCCTTTAATGTGCTGTCTAGCTACGTAATTTGGTGCTTGAGACTTGTCCATTTGGCTTTGCAATCTGTATAGTTGGCTCTCTGTTGTTTGACAGAAGCTGTGCCTCTCTTAGGAGGTGCGAACAAGTAGTGGCCAATTGCGAAGAGCTCTCAATACGCAAATCTCTAGCCACTCCCAAATGAATGATATAATGGGATATATACACACACACACACATACCCCTTTAGGAGTAAGTACACTATTAGTGCGAAAAGTTATGTACGGCGCTCACTTTGGTGCTAAAAGTTTATTTTGGATCACTTAAATGCCAAAAAGTTTGAAAAACGATCATTTTAGTGCCAACTCCGATCAGATTGACCGGAAATCCGACGTGGCACTTTTTTATTAATTTTTGAAGCTGATGTGGCTCGCCGGAGAATACAATAAGCATTTAAACCACAAAACGACGTCGTTTGGCATCTTTCCCCCAAGTCGAAACCCTAAATCCCCAAATTGAAAAGAGAGAGAGAGAGAGAGAGAGAGAGAAGGCATGACATCATCGTCTTCTTCCCTGAAGAACAACACCAGCACCAGCCACTCCCTAAGCAGAGCCCAATCCACTATCTCCATTTGCGCCCTCTTTATTTCCCTCACCCTCCTCTTCTTCTCTCTCTCCACCTTTGACCCCCCTTCTTCTTCCTCCTCCTTCGCCCTCACCTCCTATTCTTCCCAAGAGAAGGCACGGTAGCATCATCTTATTCCTCGAAAAACAAGACCAGCACCAACCACTCCCTGAGCAGAGCCCAATTTACCATCTTCATTTGCACCCTCTTTGTTTCCCTCGCCCTTCTCGTCTTCTCTCTCTCCACCTTTGACCCCCCCTTCTTCCTCCTCCTCTGCCCTCGCCTCCTACTCTTGGTCGCTTCTTGCCAGAGAAACAACCTTAGCCTCTCCTTGCTCACCTAGTCGAGCAACTATGACGGAGGCTAAGCACGGTGGCTGAGTGACAGTGGCTGAGTAAGCTAGGTCGGCGTTGGGCGAGGATTGAACGAAAAAAAAAACCCTAATTTCAATCTCATATGAGCTGTGCGGCATTGTTTTTGTGAGGCCATCCACATATGACGGCAAAACGATGTCATTTTTTTAAGGAGGACGGAAAACGATGTCGTTTAAAAGCCATGTCAATTTTTTTTTTTTAAATATAAAAGTCACGTAATCATTTTGGTCGGAATCTCTCACCAGTGGCACCAAAGTCATCGTTTTTCCTCCGATTTGGCACTTAAGTGATACGACAGAAACTTTTGGCACCAAAGTGAGCGTTGTATACAACGTTGTATACAACCTTTGGGTCAGAATGCCGTACATATATTGACAGAAAATTTTTTGGATATGAGATGCTATATTTTAAAACAAGAAAAAATTTCTCCATTAAAAAAAAGCCCTAGTTTTGCGGTTGAGGAGTCGGGTAGGAAGAGGAAGAGATGGCAAAATTTGGATGCGAGAAGAATATCTCTTTGTAATTACTACACATGTATGTATGGAATTTATATTGTTTGGGATATTGTACAGAATATTTGGTAATTTTTTCTTAAAAGTACGTCGAACAAGTTGGACGTTATTACAATAGAATCATAAATGAATGTTATCATGAAATATTTACAAATAAGCAAAGTTTGCCCATTGTGTGACGTCCAGAATTTTTTTTTCTATATCTAGTAATAATATTTAGGACGATATTTTATGATGTAATTGGCCGGAGTCCAATGCGTTAAATTTAAATCAATAAAGGTTGATGTGTGCGTTGATGGTGTAATGAGACAAAGATTGATTTACTACTATATTAGTTGAAGATGTGGATGGATAAACTTCAAATTTCACATTTGAAATTTTCAAGTTTAGCTTTATTGGATTTAAATTTTCCTAGCATTCAGTATTGTTCACTAATAATTTTTGTGGGTTCATCATATTTTGGGATTTATCAATGATTCGAATGGACATTGGTTTCCCTATTTATGTACTTATTTAATAAACATTTCGGTAAGTTGATTATGTATAGTGTGTGTATTTAAAAGCCCATGGTTGAGCCATTAGGCATTCTCTAAATTTGTACACGTCTCTCCTCATTTTCTGCCAATCATATTAACCCACATGTTCCTAGAGACATTGAACCTAGCTTAGTATTGATATCATTTAATACATCATTATCCATTCATTTTTACTTTGCCAATAAGTAGCTCTCCCTCTCTCATTTTTCCACCAATCATCTTTAATCACATTACTTTTATGACATTGAGTCTAGATTAGTTTTGAGGTCGTACCTTATATGGACAATATTATCTTTTGTCATTTAATGGCCTCATGAGTCATCCTTGTTACTTGGCCAAGAAAGAGCCCTCCCAAGATATCTTCTTGTAGTGAATCTTATTAAATCATTTGCACTCTAGCAACTTATTGAGGGCCACTTGACGCATATTGGAACACACAAACCCTCGTATTTGTAGGTCTAATGATTTTAAAACAATGATATTTGTTCCTCCTCCTTAATAACTCTTGAGTATTATCTTGGTCGAATAAGTGGATCTTCAAGTTTCAAAATGAGAATCCCACTCCACTAACTTCCAACTACCAACTTTCTTCTTTGATCTTTTGTTTTCGAATCCCATGAATAAAAGCAAAGGTCCCATACTTGTGTTTCTATCTTAAATCTTTCTAGTGTGGATGAAGTGAGTTAATGAGCCATACTACTTTTTACTCTTGGGTTTCATCATTAAAAAAAAAAAAAAGAATTGTTGATATTCGATTTTATTTGTTTTGTTTTAGGGTGACTGAAGCTTTGAGTTATCGAGTCATTTTCAAGGTCAATGACATCCTAAGAACTAAATTAGAATGACCTACTTAGTACTCTTGAATTGGTTGTTTGATAATTGACAATTGTAATTTGAACATGATATTGGGTTTGAAAAAATTATAATGATTTCATGTTGAATTGTTGTGTTCATATGATTTGAATAGATGAGTTTATACATACCAAGGTTGTTATTAATCGACTTCCATGAGATTTGGTAGTATAAAAAGTAAAGACGGAGCGATTAGACCAAAAAAGTGATATTATTGTAATTTGGCTAAGTAACCAATTTACTCGTTAATTGTTGCTAATTATTTCAGCTTTCAATGTGCACATTGAGTTATGGATTGCTCGCTTTATTGATTATTTGGACTATTGATGTTCACATTGCTGATTTTCTAACTTTATGATTACTTGCATAAGAAATGAAATGACATAAGTTACTCCTTTTATATGTGATGCACGAAAAATAAATGGTGATTGTATTTTGGCAATGATTCACATAAGATAATGTCATGTACAGAATGTTGTCTTTTTAAGTGATTATGCAAAGAATAATAAATAAATGCTGTTATATGATTATATATGGAAATCATTATATTGTGTTCCATCACCCATATATTGGTGGGGGATGATGCCCTGGAATTAGGGTGCTTCGTAGAGTCGAAATGCCTTAAAGTTGAGATGCCCTGTAGAGTTGGAATGCCCCAAGAGTGTTCAAGATGCCTTAGAGTGGAGATGTCCTATGTGTGGGGAATGCCCTAGGACTGAGATGCCTTAGGAGTCGAAATGAGATAAAATCAGATGAAATAATTGATAGATACCATAAATGGACCTAGACTTAAAACTAGGGAGGACCAAGAAAATTTTCTGCAGGTATGCCTTCCCACAATGGGTGAACAACTCCCGTTCAAGCCCTTTAAGGACAGCTTTTTAGCAGAAAACTATTCAGTCCTTTAGTTGAGAGCCTAGAGACATCCAGAAATACCAGGATGGAAACGTTTCTAACCTACCCAAGCTGCATTTCTTGGAGGATCCTACCAGGCTGGAGAAGAAGAGGGATTCGTAAAAGCCATGAGAGATTTTTCAAAGCACACACTTTACTTGGGGGACTCGCCCAACACAATACATCCTCCTCGCCTTTTATAGACGATAAGAGGTCACAAAGACAAGCACAAGAACCAAGCTCACGGGTCCAAATACAAACCAAGGCACCAGAAACTTCCAAGAGGGAATTATTCGCACACTATGAACAATAACCGTATCGTGAATGTGACCTTCCCTAGCCTAGTGCTACAATAAAAGTGAACGGTGAATTGCTACGGGAAATTGTACGGACTCAGTGATCTCGTCCATCATGAGCATTGTAGCTATAAACTGAGTCTTCTGAGCTGTCTTCTAGGAAATGTGCCTCGTATTTTTGTTCAAGGGCTTCAAGGTCTTCAGGTGAGAGGATTTGGTTCAACCTTCGTGATGATGATGCTTCTGCATGAGCGCAATGGGATGCTTCTTCTTCAGCCCAGTTTGTGTTGTCATCTTCTTGAGTGTTGGCAGGGATATTTGGCTGAGGCCAGTTGGATGGCTGTGCATAAAAGGATGTGTCCATGCTTTGGAATAAGGACGAAAGTCCTTGTTCGTAGGGATCCTAGGACAGATGGCCTCCAAAGCGTGCATAAGGGGTCTTGAGTGGATTGGACAATATCATCTGTTCCTGTCATTTCATGATCTTGAGACGATGCAGCTTGTCTGTATTGCCTGAGTGCTTCTTTAGCTTCTGGTGCTAGGTCATAATGATCCCACGTAGTGGGTACATTATTCCAAACATTTTCCGGAATGGTTTTGTTTTCCTGGCATAATATTCTCTGAAGTTCTCAATACTCGTGTCCACAAAATCTAACATATCTTGAATAAGATTTGTGAATCTGAACTTCCCGGCTGTCCAACTGAGGTTTATAGGATGTGGTTCCTATTTCCTGAGGGGCATTAATGATGCTTCCATTATTTCTGAAAAAATGCCATAGACGTCGGAAAAACAGGATGGTATGGACTTCGTGGATTTGGTGTCATGGTTCTTAATTCTCTCCAAGAGATGTTTCCAATAAGTGGGAGAATAGAACCAATTAAGAAAGTCTAATAGATTCTTATCACTTTCTTTCTCAACATTTCTTCCAAGTAGGAATATTCTGGTGAGGTTGGCAATGAACCTTCTGGTTGGAATTTCAATGGCTATTAAGTACTTATTGGGTAAGTACCATAATAACATTTTGAGCTGATCAGGAAAATCATCTTCCTTCCAGATAAGAGGATGAATGAATGCGTAATCTGAAATTAATCCAAAAGGATAAATAATCGAACCTCCATTAAATCTGAACAAGTCTATGTGGCATTGCCACATAAGGTCTTCCAGGTTCTCAGCAAGACTATTGTTCTGGATTTGTTGAATAATCTCCTGAGGGTATTTCCAACTTTGTAAATTTTTGATCTTCTCGATCTTGTATTTTACGTCATGATTGAGCATGTGGAAGGCCGGCCTCTTAATGTACATGTTGATTTTGGCTGGTGCCTTTGGTCTTGACAGGAAGTCAGCAAGCACATTCTTCTTTCCAGGAATATATTTGGTATCAAAAGAGTATTTTTAGAACCATTCAGCCCATCGAAGCAGTTGAGAATTCGGGATCTGTTTTTGTTTAAACTTGATCATCTGAGGAAAAGATGCCATGTCTAATTCTACCAGGAAGTGATGGCCGATGAGATGAAACTTGAACTTTTTTATTCCATTTTTTACTGCCAAGATTTATTTAAAAATGGAGTGGTAATGCATTTCAGCTTGAGAAAACTTTCCACTTTTGTGAGCACAAAGATGTCTCTTACCATCAATTTCTTCAAAGAGGATGGCTGCCCAGTATTCATCACTAGAGTCAGTTTGAAGAATTCTTTTTCCTGTTGATGGTATTTGCAATGGTGGGAGATTCTGCATAATCTCTTTAAGCTCAGCGACTGCTTTAGTCTGGGGTTTTCCCCAAGGTGGGGGATTCTTTTTCAGCATGGATTGCAAATGAATCAAGAGTTTTGCAATGTTTGAGACAAAATCCCTGAGATAATTGATTATCTCAATAAATTGCTGAACTTGTTTTGTTGTGAAATTATCTTCAGGAAACTTCAGTAATTCTTGAGCAATATGTGGCCCTGGGTAATATGTACCTTTGTTAAGGTGCATACCAAGAAATTTGATTTCTGTCTGGGCGATATTCATCTTTCTTTGAGAAAGCATGATACCATGTTTCTTCACGATTTCTGCAAATTGCTCAAGGAGTTGACAGTGTGATTGCTCATCAGGACTGTAGCAGAATGTCGTCAATGTATATGGTTGCACTTGACAAGATTGGTTGGAAAATACGACACATGACTTTTTGGAAAAAGGATGGTGCTACCTTTAGGCCAAAAGGGAGAACTTTCCATTAGAAGTGCTGGTTCGGGATACAGAATCCTGTTTTGGATCTGTCTTCAAGGTAAATGCCCAGCTGCCAAAATCCGGCTTTGAGGTCGAATTTGGAGTAGATATGGGCCTTGGTTAGACCAGTAAAGAGAGAATCTCTGGATGGTAGAGGAAATTTGTCATCTTGGAGAAAAAAGTTAAGAGGTTGATAATTGATTACCAATCTCATTTTTCCCCTGTTTTGCTCAAAGACGCTTATTGACATAAAAGGCTTCGCAAGCCCATTGAGAATTGGAGATTTCACTAAGACCTTGTTGGTAGTTCGAGCATTCCCTTTGAGCTAAAGCCGATGTTCGGCTTCATTCCCATATGACTCGCCTTGATTGGATTTATATCTTCATTCTTTTTTAAAGGAAGGCAAACAAAGAATTCTGGATTTTCCCATAAAGGATGGGAACACTTTTGAGCGAATTCCGAATGGGATTCTGAACAAGATTCTAACAACTTTTGCATGATTGGATCTAGTAGACTTATCTGAATGGAAAATAGTCTCTAAATATTGACGAACTTAGAGAATTGATCTTTATATCTAAAACCTTTTTCCAAGGATGATGCGAAGTTAAGAGATTTGAGTCATGACATCTCACCTAATTATCAGATCTTTATTTGGGAGATTTGATCCAAAGATCTTTGTGGTTATAGAACACTGAGGAAAAAACTGGACAGTTACTGGAGTGGTTCTAACATTTGTGGAGAAAGTATATCCAAAAACAGAATTGAAATATTGGACATAGGGAGTCCAATATTCTTCAAGCGGGACTTTAGTGTCTAGAATGGAACAACTTGCTCCAGTATCAATGGAAGTAATAACAGTGATTGGTTTGGCAAACTTTGAGGTGAGGATTTTCACCGGGAAATGGGGATGTGAGTTTGGCTTGAAAATATATCAAAGCTTGGTTCGGAGATGTGGGGATATGTGAAAAATGTCTTGATTCGAATCGACTCGGTTTCACTTGGAGTTTGGTAAAGGGGATGACACAAAGAGTTTGTTCAGATGGTTCTTCATCGCAGAAAATAAATATTCGTATCATCATTTTCAAGAGAAATACCTGTTTCATTCTCAATGTGATGAATTAGATGATTCTGACATTTTCTTGCTTGAGGACAATTTTTTGTGCATACATGACTATGAATGTATTAATTAGTGATAATCATGCATCACAATGTATTATGTCATTTACTTGCATTCAAGTGAATAATCTCATGTGATATTATTCATGATTTCCATCGATATAACATACTAGATAAATTAGTATACCCATTTTTTCAATTAATTCTCACAATTGATTTGTATGTAGATGGATGTTGAGCTTTACATGTACTAGGTTGAGTAGTGAGATGATCTCCTACCATGGACTTAGGGATTTCATTTATTAGGCTTCAGCTCACTCCTTTATTTTTTAGACATGTAAACCCCCACTACTTTTTGGAGCTCTTATGCATTTTGACTATGTTTATGAAGACATGTTTGTACCCGAATCAGATGTAGTATATACTAACTGTATCTCCACTGTATAGGTTGATGTAGGAATTTTAGAATGAATTCCCCATTAGTTTGTCATGCAATACCTGAATATCAACAATGAGATAATTGGACCGTTGAGGGGTTTCGACGGTGATGGCCACATGTCGATCACTTTCGTATAGGTAGGATTTTTGGTGCGGGGAGTATTGTGTTGAAGTTAGGTGACCCTATCTTATAACATCCAAATCATTGCTCAATAGAACCTAACGGCCTTAAATACCAAGCCATCATCATTGCCACCGTCGTAATCTCACCAAACCACTATGCCTCATCGTGTCTCCACCGCACCACCCCCATCGCCGTATCTCGCTACCCACAACAACTCAACCCTTTGCCTCGTCCACCGCCTCACTAGCCACTTCTTCATGAGATGCCACGAGCGGGATTAATGTGGCCTTAAAGATTGACCATGTTTATGAACTGTCAAAAATAAATGAGGTTTACTCATCAAAACCCATGTTTATCTCTACCTATCATCTCCCTAGGTTGCCACAAGTTGAAGACCTTTGGCCAAGGCAATTTCAAAGCCGGTGGAGAGAAGATCGAAAACTCAGCCACTAGTGGTGATAAGGTGGCGTTTAAGATTAACTTAAATTCATACAGCCATGCCACTTAGTTAAAAATTTCCAGCTCTACTTAGCCATTATGGTTGACTCATCTCAGCCAAGGTGGTGGAAGTAGGGGAAGCCGAAGTGTAAATAAGAGACCGTTCCCTCATTTTCTCTCACCTCACAGCCCTCTTCATTGCACTAGCATCTTCACTGAATTTTCATCCTCATTAAACCCTCACAGCCTTCGTTCCCTTCCTTGTCGCCGACCCCATGACCCACCACCCATTCAACCTTCATCAACGACACCTCCTTAGCTCAAGCAACCCACACACCATCCCGTGGCCTCATCGGCTAGTTGTCAAATTACGCCAAGCGTTCTGAAAGCTCAAGGCAAGTGGATTACTACCCATTTATGCTACATAGGTTAATTTCCATACGTCAAAATTGATTTCCTCAAGTTTTAGTCGCCTCGATCAAATTCGTGCTTGATTATGTTCATCAATGGTTTCGGAATATTTGTGTTGCTAGTAAATTGCCTTCCTTTTATGCTATGTAAGTTGATTGCTGCATGTCGAGGTCGAATTTCTCAAATTATAGTTGTCTCGAATGATTTTGTGTCTAGTTGTGTTAGTCATGATTTTGAAAACATATAGCTAAAATTATGGTTCATTGAGTTTCTTGATGCATTGTTGAAATGATGGATGCTAATATTTGCATTGATTTGAGCTTAAATGGCACGAGTCGTGGACGAATCCGAGGTTATGGTTCTTTTGGTTCGATTTACTATAAATAGTGATTTTGCCAATTTTATGCTGGTTTTGGTGATATGAATTTGATGAGACTTTCTTCACTAAGTTGCTCATTATACCTTGTTTTATGACATACTTTAATTTCAAAAATTTTGGACTTCATTCATTCAAAATATATTTGGAAATCCATACGAGTTCAAATCTATTTTTATAGACAATTTTCAGACCTTTACTCGTTTCTATTTTCTACAGATTTTTGACAAAATATTAGGACTAGTTCCTTCATAAAATTTTAGATCACATCTTAAACTATAACGTGAAATTTTTCCATGATTTTTGGAACTCAATTAGGCATCCGAAATGCTCATTTTTGTATCTATTTTATTATGGAAATCTACCATATTTAGACCTGATTTATGTAAAATTATTGAGACTGTACAAGCTAAGCCGGGTCTTGAGTTCTTCATCAAAAACTTTCCCCGGAGTCTATCTATATTGTATTAAAGTTTCATAATTTTTGGAACTTACTTGGTAATCTCTAGTGATTTCTACAAACGAGCGAACTACCCCTTTTATTGTTGATTTTGGATTTTGAATAGACTCCTTTTTATAACCCGTCTTTTTATTTGGTACTACCGACTAACTGTTTTGTATCACTTCTCTAGCTTATCAAGAATAGTTGATGGTGGACATTGAACTATTCTTGTACATTAACTCATTGGATGACATTTTTAAATTGAATTATTGAATTACTACACCATGGTAGGAGTATATAATTTTACAAATGCCGTTGATCTTTTAGGACGACGATGCCTCAGGTGGTAATACGGATGCCTAGAGGGGTAACTCAATTCCTTTGGAAGCCTGAGGGGTGTAACATGGTTCCCCCAAATGTCCTCACAATGCCAGATGGGTGTGAAATGCCCCGTGGGTAACGAGATTCCTAGGAAGATAATGGTAGTCAATTCATAGTAAAGACAATCAATTACATCTCCTGGTTTGATTTAAGCTTTACTGAGTTATTGTTTTTAAAGAGAATGTTTTTCATTTGCTATCCTTATTTTGAGAAAGGTTCTCAAGTAAGTTGATATCATAATAATATTTTGTCTATTAAACTTTCTCATATATACTGTTATTGACTTATATGGTATAGACAAGTTAGTAGTTTGCTAGCTAAGCTTTGTGCTTGTTGGAATATAACACGCAGAAACGATAGGATCTTACAATTTACGTCAACACGAAATCACTAGAAAAATAAACGATAAATAATAAGGACACTAGAAATTTACGTGGTTCGGTCCAAGTATCGATACTTACGTCCACGGGGAGAGCCAGTAGCAAATAATCAACTATAATTGGAGAATCAGAATTTGCAATCGCTCACATGCTCGAATGTTTCCCATACCTAGATTTAACCCCAAACCCAAAGTGTTGTAAATAAACAACTCACTTGAACATAAACTTACGGCACAAAATTACCGCACATTCAAGCTAGAAATAAAACGCTCACGGCTCTCTTCAGCTTGACGTGTGGCTTGCAGCTCTAGAAAAACTTGCGGATCGTGGACGTGCAGAGAGGTTTTCTTCTTTTCCTCCGTAGCTTTTATATTATGTGTGCCCAAAAGTCAAGATCTTGACTTTTTGGGCCCCACAAAGATAAACCTCTTTCAACAGGCTTCCTGCACCTCTTTCAGCAAGCTTCCTGCAAAAAAGAAATTCGTATCTTCTTGTACATGTGCCCATTGGGCCCCACTATCCTCTTAGGTACTTTGACCAGCTCCTATGTCGATGGAGTGATTTAATCTCTTTACTCATAGCCTAGCCATTGCGATGACTCGAACTAGTCATTGTCTCGAGTAAGACGAAGGCTCATCTGTTTCCACCTCATCACCTATAGTCAATGCATGAGCAATATCTGTATAACCATAACGTACCGGTGATTTAATTTGCATTCTCTGTCTATCTACGGCTATAATGTGCTGCGGCTTTGCCGGTTGTTGACTATCACCAACTTCAGGAACTATGGCTTCATCTGCAGTCTCAACTTCAATTACCTTTAAGGTCTCCGGAGTCTCCACCTAAAGTTCCACCTCACTAATGACATTATGATATGTCTTCTCTGCTAGTTGTATCTGAAAACTCCTCTGTTGAAGCATTGCAGTCTCGTCGAAGATCACATCTCGCCGATTAGAAACCGGGTGATCCGGGATCGGTGCATCACGCCGTCAGCCTTTCACCCCATGTGCATAACCCAGAAATATGCACTTCTTCGCCCTCAGCTCAAGCTTACCATCACTCGCATGAACATACGCAAAACATCTGAATATATGTAATCCGAAGTAATTAACAGGTTTCTCCGACCATACTTCCTCATGAATCTTCCACTTGATAGTAAATGATGGAAATCGATTAACCAGATAACATTCCATGTTCATTGCTTCGGCCCAAAATTCCTTATCAAGTCCCGCATGTAAAGCATGCATCAAGCTCATTCAAGCAAAGTTATGTTCTTTCATTCTGCCACCCCATTCTTTGTGGTGTCCCATACCGTGCGATGTCTCACAATACCTTCTTTTTCATAGAACTCGATAAAATCTTTACCACAGAACTCCATGCTATTATTAGTTCTCAGGCACTTAATTTGTTTATCTGACTATTTCCCAATCAATGCCTTAAATTTCTTGAACCGATCAAATACTTCATATTTGTACTTTATAAAGTATACCCATACCTTCCTCGAATAATCATCAATAAATGTCAGCATATATCGGGCACCTCCTTTCGAAGGAATCGAAGACGGGCCTCATATGTCCGAGTGAATATATTCAACTAGTTATCTAGTCGAATGAATAGCTATAGTAAACTTAACTCGATGCTGCTTCCCAAAGATGTAGTGCTCCCACTAGTCTAACTTCCCTATCTTCTGGCCCTTCAACAATTCCCTTTCACTCAGCATCATCATACCTGCTCACTCATGCGCCCTAAACGCATATGCCATAATTGAGTCAAGGTAGAGCCTGATTCACTTGATGAAACTACAATGTGTTCCGGTCACGGATCTCTCGGCTTGGATAGGTTAGAAACGTTTCCATTTTTTACTGCCAAGATTTCTTTAAAAGTGGAGTGGTAATGCATTTCAGCTTGAGAAAACTTTCCACTTTTATGAGCATAGAGGTGTCTCTTACCATCAATTTCTTCAAATAGGATGACTGCCCAGTATTCATCACTAGCGTCTGTTTGAAGAATTCTTCTTCCTGTTGATGGTATTTGCAGTGGTGGGAGATTTTGCATAATCTCCTTAAGCTCGGAAGCTTGATCTGGAGTTTTCCCCAAGGTGGGGATTCTTCTTGACATGGATTGCAAAGGAATCAAAAGCTTTGCAATATTTAGGACAAAATCTCTCGAGATAATTAATTATCCCAAGAAATTGCTAAACTTGTTTTGTGGTGAAGTTGTCTTCATGAAACTTCAATAATTCTTGAGCAATATGTGGCCCTGGATAGTACGTACCTTTGTTAAGGTGCATACCAAGAAATTCGATTTCTGTCTGGGCTATATTCATCTTTCTTTGAGAAAACATGATACCATGTTTCTTCACAATTTCTGCAAATTGCTCAAGGAGTTGACGCAGTGGCTGCTCATCGGGATTGTAGAGCGAGATGTCGCGTCAATGTATACGCCGCAGATTGACAAGATTGGTTGGAAAATACGACACATGGCCTTCGGAGGTCCTCTATCCCAGGATCCCTACGACCAAGGACCTTCGTCCTTATTCCAAAACATGGACATATCCTTTTTTGCACAACCATCCAACTGGCCTCAGCCAAGCATCCCTGCCAACACTCAAGAAGATGACAACACAAACTAGGCTGAAGAAGAAGCATCCCATTGGGCTCATGAAGAAGCATCCTCATCACGAAGGTTGAGCCAAATCCTCTCACCTGAAGACCTTGAAACCCTTGAACAAAAATACGAGGCACATCTCCTAGAAAACAGTTCTGATGACTTAGTCTGTAGCTACAATGCTCGTGACAGACGAGATCGCTGAATCCATACATCTTCACTGTAGCAAGTCACTGATCACTTTTACTGTAGCACTAGGCTAGGGAAAGTACAGTTCACAGTACGGTCACTGTTCATAGTGTGCGAATAATTCCCTTCCGGAAGTTTCCGATGCCTCTGTATGTATCCGGACCTATTACTTAGGTCCTTGTTTGTATCTTTGTGACCTCTTATCGTCTATATAAGACGAGGAGGGTGTAATGTGTTCACAGTCCAGGAAGTAAAGTGTGTGCTTTGGAATTCTCTTATGGCTTTCTAAATCTCTCTTCTTCTCCACTGGTAGGATCCTCCAAGAAATGCAGCTTGGATAGGTTAGAAACGTTTCCATCCTGGCATCTCTGGGTGTCTCTAGGCTCTGAACTAAATGGCTGAGTGGTTTTCTGCTAAAAGGCTGTCCCTGAAGGGCTTGAACGGGAGTTGTTTGCCCACTGTGGGAAGGCATACCTACAGAAAATTGTTCTTGGCTCTCCCTGGTTCTAAGTCTAGGTCCATTCACTGGTATCAAAAGTATTCACTTTCTTTCTTTTCATCACTGTCATAGCACCTCGAGAGATCTTCAATACTCCACCTTTAATGGTGTACCTACACCCGATGTCATTGAGTGTCTCCAGAGAAATATGATTCTTCTTGAGCTCCGGTACATGCCTCACATCTATCAATGTGCGCACCACTCTATCATGCATCCGAATCCAATTGTCCATATCCCCACAATCTTACGATCGTGTTAATCCCAAAAAGAACTTAACACCATGCGGTCGGTAAATAGTAAAAAAAACCAGTTCTTATGAGGCGTCATACGATAAGAATATCTCAAATCTAGCATCCATTTGTCTCTTGACAAAGTAATAGTAACATATAAAACAGCACCATCACTATTGCTCCCATCGACAACGTTTGCCACACTACTTGTGGCATTTTGCCTATCAGTTTTATTCCTTCACTTTAGACAATCTCTCCTAATGTGTCCCTCCTCATGACACTCAAAGCATTTCACGCATCCCTTGGACTTTCTATGGCGTGATTTCGATCTGTTTTTTATCTCTACTGTTACTAGGCCCTCGATGTTGTTCTTTACCTCGAATCGTTAGTGTTTGCGCTACTCCTTGCGCCAGACCGTCATCTCGCAATTTTCTCTACCACTCCTTAGAGAATAAGGAGGATTTTACCTCTTTTGAGTTAATTGTAGTGCGCCCCTACAATAGTGAATCAGTAAAGTGCTCCCATGACTCTAGAGACTAACAATGTCGTGCCTTATTTTTCACCATCAAGTATCTTACGACGCTTTTGCATCCATCATGAATTTATTAAATTCATCTAGGTGATTCTAATAAACATACCTTCAATATATCTAAATTGAAACATCTTCTTCAACATGTACAAGTGATTGTTCAAATTTTTCTTCACATAGAGTGCTTAAAATTTTGCCCATAATGCTGCGACATCTTTCTCCTCAGCAACTTCTATTAAAATCTCATCCGACAAATTTAACAGGATTGTGCTCTTTGCTCTTTCCATTAGCTCTACTCTCTCAGAGGCTTTCATTATAATTGGCAACTCATTTTCACCATTCAATCCTTTGGCCAAAGCTTGAGCTGTCAATAACGCCTACATCTTGATGAACCGGTGCTAAGAAGATCTCTTCTCATCATGTCTACGTAACTAGAAATCCTCGAAGCACCTGTTTCTCTTGCTCCATCTCCCTCATCTTCCACCCCTAAGAGTTTCGTGTCTCCAATGCTTCTAAGATAGATTATCTCTATGAAGTCTCTCTTAGTGATGAAACCAAGATTTTGAAACTCAACTTCCTCTCATAAACCCTTATTCTGCTTTTGCCAAACCCAACTCGTCATTTTCACCCATCCGCTCCATTCGACAACTCATTCATCAAACCCCAAAGCAAGTAATGGAGTACGTCCAGTCCTCCAAATTTGACCAGCATCCCATACTTGCTACTAAAAAAGAATACTTTGTTACTCTTCAGATTCCTCCGGAATTTCCTAGACAATGGGTTCAGCAAGGATATTCTCATGTCCATTATGGTGTTGTTCGTCTTGCTCTCACTTTTCATGGTCGTAAAGACTTACCAGTTGTGGCAAGAATTGCGTTGTTAGATACCAAGTTTTTGCAATACCAACATGCTTGCATTGATACTATCTAAACTACTTTGAATGCTGGAACAGTCTTTCTGACTTTGTATCCAAACTTCAACATCGCTCTTTTAGACCCTTAGCTACTCTTTTCCTAAAAGTTCAAATTCGGGCCACCGGAGCCCTCAAACTGCGCTCGACTCGTAGCTGCAACACTTCATTACCAAATGGTTCATTGAGTGCAGAACCATGCTCTTGATTTGAATTTTAACAATGGCAATGAAGATGCTTTGTTCATCTCTATGCAGAATGATCAAGCGTCATGTATCCATGTTCCCAGACAGATCCCGAAGATACGCGGCCAAGTTCCTTCCGAGAGACTTGGATCATCAATTACGAAAAGCTACACCAGCATAACAAGCCTTTCCAGTCTGCGGACTTTGAGTTCGTCCGGAAAAAAGATGGAACTGTTTCCATCAAATTTGGCAAGGAAAAGGAAGAAAGTCATTCTATCTTCCAAACACTCTTCATGGTAGAACCATGTGTTCTTGAATCAATTTCGAGCGAGATCCAAAAAGCTTGTTCGACACTTAAACAAAGACAATTATGGTCATTGTTTCGGGATCTCTTTTGCCAATATTCCTATTGTACAAACTCCCTAACGAGGTAAATCCTTTGGCAAGACCTCCATCTCGAAGGAAAAAGCCAAAGGATAAGGTGTATCAAAGGTACTTAAACAGAGACCCCTCCGTTGACACTCTTGGTGAAAGCGATAAATACCAATTCATGGTTTCTTATTCTCCACCTCCAACACCAAAGTTCAGTACTATGACTCAAGACTCACCGGATCCACCAAAATCACCTCCACCATCTCCTCCTCGAAAAAGCAAGCTCTCCCCATTTTATAAGCCAATTTTAAAGTAGGCCAAAAACACTTGTACCCACTTGAAGTTCCAGCAAAAACACCATCCACTTCTTCCATTGCTATGTTTCATGATATAGTGTTATTACTCCGTTAAACTTCTCAATTTCAAATTTCCTTTCGAGACATAATTGCAATAACGGAATTTTCAAATAATAATCAAATAAGCAAAAGCTCCAAATCACAATCAAGAAATCTGCGATCCCAACCAAGCTCATACCAATTGTTAGAATATAATACGTGGAAATGACAGGATCTTGCAATTTACGTCAACGCGAAATCACAGAAAAATAAACGAGAAATAATAAGAACACCAGAAATTTACTTGGTTCAATCCAAGTATCGGTACCTACGTCACAAGAGAGAGACAAGAACAAATAATCCACTATAATGGAGAATCATAGTTTACAATCGCTCACACGCTCGAGTGTTTCCACATCTAAATTTAACCTCAATCCCAAAGTGTTTGTAAATAAACAACACACTTGGACATAAACTTACGGCACAAAATTACCGGCATTCAAGCTTGAAATAAAATGTGCGTGGCTCTCTTCAGCTTGACGTGTGCGGCTTGTGGCTCCAAAAACTCACGGATCGTGGACATGCAAAGAGGTTTTCTTTCTTTCCTTCGTAGCTTTTATATTATGTGTGCCCAAAGTCAAGATCTTGACTTTTGGGCCCTACAAAGATAAACCTCTTTCGGCAGGCTTCCCGCAAAGAAGAAATTCAAATATTCTTGTACGTGTGCCCGTTAGGCCCTACAGTTTTGATTCCTTTTTTCTTCAATGGAAATTCGTAACCCAAGTAAAGAGCCGACACGCAACACGACACGACACGGCGTCGACGTGTCATTTCTCAAAAATAAAATTCCGACACGTTGGGACACATTGTATATTAAATGAATATTTTTATTTTTAATTAATTTGATTCAAATTCATAAATAAATAATTAATTAAAAAAAGCCTACAATGAATTACCCCTCCCCCAAAATTAAAAGTCACGCTATCGATCCTTTTTTTTATTATTTTTGAGTTTCTTATCAAAAACGGCACGTCATCTACCCCTTTGACCAACCGTTGCTTTGGTAATGTCGCACGCTTTTTCCCTTTTCATTTTCATTTTTAATTTTATTTTTATTCCACCCAACTTTTTCCGGTGTAGAAATTGATTCATAAATTGCAAATCGTTAAAAAAAAAAAAAAAGATTTCACAAATACGAATATTCCCATTTTGCGGTTAAGCCATAGAAGATAGGAGAAACCGTACACCTACCATCCCTCCCCACCGCCAATTCTCCCCCGCATTAACCCAGATCTACCGCCACATGGCCCAAGCGACAACATGTAAGGCTACAGAGCCACTTCTCAAAGTAGCTATGGTGAGACTAGCCGTAGACGATGTTCAGAACCTTCGCTCCCCACACACAGTTGAAGCTCTGTAGTTAAAGCACATACCAAAAGCAGCTCCACTAACCTAGCATCTCTCTCTAAAACTCTTTCTCTCTCCTCCCCGAAGCCTCAACCATGGCTTCACACTGGGCACTTATCCACACTCCTCCGCTCCTCCTCCCTGAGATCAGACCACCGATCTCCCTTCCCGAGCCCCAAGAACTCCTCGATCCACTCCCCCACCGCCCCTCCCCCTCGGGTACCTCCTCACCGCACCCGCTGAGTACGCCACCTTCGCCGCCACCCCCGCCACGCCACGCCCGTCGGCGAAGGATGGCAGGAAGGGCCGGATCACGGACGAGTTCACCGGCGTCGACACCATCGGGCAGGACCCACTCACCGCCGCGCGACCGCCTCCTCTTCTCTTCCGTCTCTTTGCCGTCTCTCACCGTCGCGGGCTCGCCGGCACTCGCAACCTCGTCCCCGCTTCCCGCCTCGCCTCCACCCTCCATCTTTCGAACACGCGTGTCGAAACGTGGTTGACCACATGTCCGATAATGTCGGCGTGTCCGATACGCTCCGACATGTGTCATACATGACACGAAAGCCACGAGCAATGTGTTCGTGCTTCGTTGTTCGTAATTGTAAGGGAAGAAGAAAAATTCCCTTTTTTTTTTTTATTATTTCCTCTTTTGTAATCCTTCATGGAGTCTGACGAAGTTTCTTCTACTTGAGAAATCTTTATCAATAAAAATTCAGTTTAACAAATCGTCATCCAATTCAAACTCGAGACATTAATTTAATAATGCTCACTTGTGTTGATTATTATTTCTCATATAAGCAGCATTTTTGGGAAGACCAAACCAAGATTTTAGAATCTTGTGGGTGAGAGACAAACAACATAGTATATACGTAGTATCCAAGTCGGGATGATGCAACTACTAGAGCTTTTGGGTGTAGTGCAAAGTAGTGGTATCTTTTGCCTATCCCTTAGTGTACCCCAAACCTGTCATCTGAAATATATATTTGTAGAAATGAAATGAGATTGCCAAGTTTGCACTTCTACATATGTTCCTTTTGAATTTTTATATGTCATAGGTGTTCTTTTAATCGTACATGCTTCTACATGCTTAAAAAGAAGTAAAAAGACTTTAGTAAATGCGTTAGCCGTGACATATTCGGGGTGACACATAACTCTTCTCAGGAATTTTTATTGTGTTTTGCTTGGATGTTGTATCATAATAATAGTGTTAATAAAAAGAAGATGCATATGTATTTTCTAAAACTCGCGTGATTGTTTGATATAGGATATTGTGAACACTTTAATGTGCTTCCGTATGCTCATAATGAATTATTGAATGAAAAACATATGTGTCACATGTGATGTTCTCGGAACATCACATGATCTTAGAACTATTTAAAAGACACAATTCTATAGAAACACCTTACTTAATTATTGAATCTTATTACGAGTTTTGTACTATATAATGGGAAATTACACAAAAATATTAAATTTATAAAGTCAAACTATATTGTTAAATATGTCTCGAGTTTGAGCCCAATGCGAGATTCCGAATATTCCAAATTGGATATGTTGCGGACGTTCAAAATCGAGCAAAGAAGATCTAAAGATCAATTTCTCAAAATTTGAATATGCGTTGAAGAGTTTGGTCACTGAAATAGGAAAGTCCAACTTTCACTTGGATTTAAATTTTGTTTAAAATATATAGAAATATATTTTGGTTAAAATAGGCAAGTGAGGAAACAGAATCCTATGAGAAGTTGGCAAAAGAATAAGAGTCTCACTTATATATATATATAGACTTGTGGCCATGGATGGAAGAAGGTTGATCATGAAGAATTGGTCTTGAAGCACCGTCTCTCGTCGAGTCTTGGGAGGGATTTTTTTCTTTGTCGTTCTTGTTCGTGAATTACATCCAAGAAGAATTAGTGTTTGTAGCTGAGTTAATTTTTGTGATAAGATTTGCGTGTAATTCCTTCGTGAGATTGAGAGATTATTTCTTGAAGAATTTCGGAGTTAAACATTGCGTGCGTTATTGGGTGTAATTGGGGCTTGAGAAACATCGAGAGTGTTTGAGTGACTCGAGTGTAATCTCCTTGTATCGCTTGATTTATAGTAAAATTCATCGTTGCTTTCCCCGTGAACGTAGATTTTTACGATTGAACCCGTAAATCTGTGTCCAATTTATTTTCTTCTTCTGTCTATGTTATTGTTTAATCGCCCTATTGCAACATATATGACTCTCCACATTCACATCATTGGCCGGCTAACCCTTCTCAAGAGTTAAGTATTTTGTGTTTTGCTAGGACATTTTATTATAATATTATTATAAATATAAAGAAGATGCATATATATTTTATTAAGCGGGTGATTGTTTGATATAGGATATTGTGAATGTTTTAATGTGCTCCCACATGCTCATAATAAATATTTGAGTAAAAAGTAAAAGGTATCATGCTTGACGTTCTAGATCATTACATATTATTACCTCACTCATTATCCTACAATTATTTAAATGACACGAATTCTATAGGTTCACCTTACTTAACTTTTGTATCCCATTACTAGTTTTGGAAAACATAAAAAATATTATATTTATAAAGTCAAAATATATTAAAATAAATCATATATACAAATGACTCTCTACATTCTAATCATTCATGATAACTAACCTTCTCAGGAGTTAAGTATTTTGTCTTTTGCTTGGACATTATATTATAATATTATTATAAATATAAAGAAGACGCATATGTATTTTATTAAGCTTGTGTAATTGTTTAACATATTAAGAAGTTTTAATGTGCCGCCGCATGTTCATAATAAATATTTGAGTGAAAAATAAAAAGGCGCCGCCCTTTGACATTCTTGAACATGACATATTATTGAATCACTAATTATCCTAGAATTATTTAAATGACACGAATTCTATTGATTCACCTTACTTAATTATTGCATCCCATTACTAGTTTTGGAAAACACGCAAATATTATATTTATAAAGTCAGACTATATTAAAATCAATCATATATATAAATGACTCTCGACAAACATGTCACATCACTAGTCAAGCTAAATAAAATCAATATATTTTTGCTGAGCATAATACGGGATGAGTTTTATGCGTGCATAATTTGGTTTCCTGCAAAAAGATGGAGTGCTTTTCTCTATGTATGGAAGACGAAAGTCTTATTGAAAGTCCCATAAGTAAGTCCGTACAAAAGTACGAGTATTTTACTAACATGATTCATCCCATGTAAGAATTATCACTAACTTTTGCTGCACTACAAACAAATAATTGAATGTATATTCTAGTTTGGAAAATTAGACAAAAAGATCACTAAAATTAAAAAAAAAAAAAAAAAGAAGTAATCTTCCTTGAAAATCTAAATACACCTAAACATTTTTCTCTCTGCTGCCGTCCTTCCTTCCCCGTGCTCTCCTCTGGTTCGCCTCTCTTCTTCTTCCTCACGCCTCCTTCCCGTCGTTTTCACATCTTCCGAAAAAAAGCATTGACTTCCTCTGCCCCACCTCAGCGCCCTCCTCCGATTCGCCTCTCTTCTTCTTCTCCCCACATCTCCATCCCCATCGTTTTCACATCTTCCGGGAAAAAGCTCTGACTTACTCGGACACCTCAAGTTCGACCAGTCTGTCTCTGTCTCTGTCTCTCCCTCCCCGTCATCGTGATGAAGAAGCCTTGAGGGCTCAGAGTTGTCCCAGGAAACTGGCCACCTGAACTTCTCTATAAATTCACAAGAATGAA